>JALAZF010000191.1:7500000-8750000 GCA_022829125.1 Lathyrus tuberosus
TTGATGTTAACTTCTTGGATTCAGAATACAAACAGTGATGGGAAGCCAGTCTTTTGTCAAATCCCCTACATTTAATAATATCACATCAATCTTTTTTTTTTATACTATTTTATTTCATTTTTATGTCTTTAAGGTACAACCTATTGACTACTTGACATAATAACACATTACAACTAACAGGAGTCAGATTGATATATTTGTTTCAAATACTTTTTTAATATATAAATAATAAAACCTACCTATTTTATTTCCCATGAGTATAAGGACTATAGGGACAAAAGTAAACACAAAAGCCATCTAAAACATTAATTTTGTCTTATTGATAATTAACACAATCTATGACTCTAACTTATAGTAGCAAAATTGTTATGAGTTTCAAGTAATTTTTTAATATATAATTAATATAAATGTTTCAAGTATTTAACTCGCAAAGGACGTTAACACAATCATTTTCTTTGAAAAATACCCGTCTTTATTTCTTTTTTATAATTACCATAAGCTGACAAACATAGTTTAAATTTAAAATAATATTATTATATTTATTGGGAATGGAAAAATAGATGGATTGAATAAATTTTAATTCAACTATATACTAAAAAAATACACTGTTGATTCAAATATTTTTATAATATTTTCAAAACTACAATAAAATTTATATACGAGAACAAAATATATTGTTGATTCAAATACTTTTATATACTGAAACAATTTTACTATTGATTCAAATATTCTTATGAAATAATGTATTGATTCAAATATTCTTATGAAATAATGTCTTATTTGTAAAAAAAACTAAAACGATAATTTTTTCAATAATTAATATCTTCAAATATTTGTGTAGTATATATACATATTTTTCAATTTTTTGTATAGCTAATTAGGAAAATAATATTTATTTAAAACTTTAATAAATTTTGTTTTTTTCTAATATAGAAATTATATGAAACGGGAAAAATCAAGTTATTGATAAAAATATTGAATGATAACGGAAACAACTATACTATTGATTCAAATATTTTTATAAATAATGTCAAAACAAAAATAATATTTATATACGGAAAAAATACATTGTTAATTCATTTTTTTTATATACGAAAAAAATACTATTGTTATAAACTGGTACAATTTTACTTTTGATTCAAAAAAATTTATATACGGGAACAACTTTACTGTTGATTAATTTTTTTTATAAATAGTGTCAAAATAAAATAAATATTTATATACGTGAAAAAATACATTGTTGATTAAAATGTTTTTATATACGGGAGAAAATACTATTGTTATAAATGGAAATAACCTTACTATTGATTCAAATATTTTTAAATTGTCAAAACAAAAATAATATTTTGATTTAAATATTTTAATAAACGGGAACAACTTTACTATTGATTCAAATATTTTTATAAATATTATGAAAACAAAACAAAATTAATCAACTTTAATATTGATTATAATATTTTATAAATAGTGTCAAAACAAAATTAATAATTATATACGGGAAAAAATACATTGTTAATTAAAATATTTTTATGTAGGGGAAAATATTATTGTTATAAACGGGAACAACTTTACTATTGATTCAAATATTTTTATAAATATTATCAAAACAAAAAATATATATTTTGATTCAAATATTTGTATATACGGGAACAACTTTACTATTGATTCAATTTTTTTTATAAATAGTATCAAAACAAAATTAATATTTATATACGGAAAAAAATACATTGTTGATAAAAATATTTGTATATAGGGAAGAAAATACTATTGTTATAAACAAAAACAACTTTACTATTGATTCATATATTTTTATAAATATTGTCAAAACAAAAATATTATTTTGATTTAAATATTTTTTAAAACGAGAACAACTTTACTATTGATTCAAATATATTTATAAATAATGTCAAAACAAAAATAATATTTATATACGGAAAAAAATATATTATTGATTAAAATAATTTTATATATGGAAACAAATACTATTGTTATAAACGGGATCAACTTTACTACTGATTCAAATATTGAATAATAGAAATTTATCGACCATTGTATTCTCTCTTATAACATAATTGTCTTATTTGTTAAAAAAACTTAAACAACTATTTTATCTAATACAAGTTTCAATAGTTTTTTTAATCATATTATTTTTGCCCCACTACTACATTTTATTATTAGTTTAATTTCAACCGAACATCAACATCATTTTTTTCTATCTCTTTATTAGTATTATTTGATTTTTATTATTTATCGTCATTGCATTCTTTGTGCATATATCTCGAATTTTTTTTCTTCTTATTTCACCATTCTAACAAAATATTTGTTCTGGACTGGACAAGAGCTTGGCCCACAGTAGGGCAAGGCCCAATCCAGTCCAGCTCTTGGCAAGGCCCAATAGCCAGAAACTAACCGTTGGGCAGAAACTAGCCATTGGGCACAACTAGTCGTTGGGCACAATATGACCGTTGGGAACGTCCCCCTCACTTGCTTGTCAGTTCACGCGACCAACTGCCTCACCGAAACTCATGGAAACAATTGGACCAGGTCAAAGGGTCACGCGCCTGACCCTCCACCTGGCAGTCTCCCATTGGTCGACCAGATAATTCGGTCACATGGGAGACCTTGGCCCCGGGCTGGGGGTTATTTCTATAAATACCTTCTCACTTGAGAGGGCCAGGTTAGTCACTATTCAAAATTCGAAATCATACCTTAACATATTCGTACTTGCTTTCTCTTTGGCCCAAACTTACTTTGGCATCGGAGTACCTTGCAGGTACACCCCTCCTCTCCTACATCATCATATCTGCCCTACTTGAAAGGCCACGATGATCCAGTCTGATCACCCCAAATAAGTGGCACCATCTGTGGGAACTATCGCTTCCCCGTCTTTTAGAACAAAGATTCCTCATCTTTTCACCCAAAAGACCAAACCTTTCTCTCCAAAACTCACTTGATCATCATGGCCTCCAACAGAAATGACGATGCCCATCAAGATCCTGTTCTCTCCATTGTGCAAGACAACGTCGACCACCCCATCCTCGGAGCCGTTATCACGGACAACGATCACCGTGACCGGAAGACTGCATCCCCATTATCCGACGACGTCAAGCCTCGCGCACAGGCCACCGGTCACGTCTTTGAGCCTATACATGTCCCTCAAAACGCATACCCCGGCACTGCTGCCGTTATCGGCCCTCTTAACAGGTCCAACTTCCTGATCTTCCAACAGGGTGAGAAGATCAGCATGCTCGAGCACGCTCTCCAGGAGCAACGTCCCACGCAGAAGCCTGGTAGCCTGATAAGTGAAAATTGTACCTATTTTTGTATATAAGTTTTGTTGCACTTATCGATACTTTTTGTTAATATCGTTCGAATAAACACCATTTTGTTTGTAAATACGTTTACTTTACGTTTTAGTGTATATATTGCGTATAGTGTAAATATCATTGAGTTTAATTGATTTTCTCTCATTTTTTTAGGGATTCAAGCAATGATATTTTGCCATTGTTGTATAGAGCATTGAATAAGCTTTCCAACGCTTCCGACCGCGCGTCAATCCGAGTTACGGTTCCAAAGTTATGGTCAAAACAAGGGTTGGGAGCAAAAAGGGACCAAAGTTAGCAAAGCGAACTTCCCAGCGAACGAGACAGTAGAAAAAGTGACCAAAGTTAGCAAAGCGAACTTTCCAGCGAATGTTCGCCAGAGTCGTTTTAACTGTTCCAGAGGCACTTAAGTGCCACTTTTGAGGCTCGCTTTGCGAGTAAATCGTTTGCTTAGCGAATGTGACAGAATTTGTAATGTTTATAAGTTCATTTTTACCATTTTTTAGGTTATGGTTTTGGGGATTTTTTCTCCAACTCCATCACAATTCATTTTTCAGTAGATTAGCTTAGAAAACAATATGGAAGCTTACACACAGATGATCCGGGTGGATTTCTCCTCGATCGGCTCTGACAATCCGCGAGATGTTTGGTTTATTTCTCTTCTTCTTTGTGTTTTTCTTCTATGTTGGGTTGTTGTATATGTATTTACTTTGAACTAATGTATATTTGTCGCCCATGGCATTGTATGAAATCGGCTTTACAAATCTCTATTGGTGATTGTCTCTAATTTTTGCTTTATGCCCGGGGTTTGGGTTGTTTTAGAGATAAACCTCACAAACTTCGATTAGGGATAATTATCTGTTAGTTTTTGGATTCTAGAGATAGATTTAGAGCTAAAAATATTCAATAGGCGTTGAAGTGTAATGCCTTCGTGTCTTGAGTCGAGTGCAAGAGTGTCGACGATGCTAACACGGTTGTTCTCTCAACTTTATGTTAGACCTAACCTTTGTTGTGAGCGATGCTGGATGATATTGAGGAGTATTGTAGGTGGAGTATAACTGTTCGATAAGTTTAAGTTTGTAAGGAGTCGATTATGTGCATGACCGGATAAGTCGTCTCTCTGATTAATGAATTCTTTTTGTTTTAATGTTTACTTTTCTGCATTTACTTTAAACCCATATTAATCCAAACTTATAAACGCGAGAGACTGTCGAACGACATTCTTTCCCTCGAATCGATCTCTGTGGACACGGCCTAAATCCCGGAGGGAATTCTTTCGAAAATAAATATTTTTGCTGCTTGCTGCTATTCTGCAATCAACAAAATGGCGCTGTTGCCAGGGATTGGTTTTGATATTGAATTGCATTGCGATAGTTTCTTTGTTTTAGAGTTTTGTAGATATCGTATATATTGTATATTTTCACTTGTTATACTGATACTTGTAGATTAACGTTTGTTTAAGTGTTTGGTTAGGACACTTGCTTTTGGTTTGCGCGGTGAGGCATTACCATGGCATGAAGGAAGGAAGTTACTAGCTAAGCATTGTAAAGGCGTCGAGCTTATGACGTAAAACAAGCATGTTGTATTATTTTCTTCTGTTGTTGTTAAGTTTAGGTAGTTTGGTGCAATTGTCTAAACAAATTTAAATTGGACCAGCTCTTAAAATTCAAATCTTCACTTTTAAATTTGTTTAGACAATTTTTTCCAGTTTTTCAGTTTGTTCATATTAATAGTTTTCGTGTTTGTCAATGAGCTTGTCTTGAGTTATTTGAGGATGCTTGGTGATTTTTAATGTTTGTTCATTTCAACTTGCGGATGTATGGTAATGATAGTGTTTAAAGTTTGGTACACGTCCAAGGTATGTGTTTATCGCTTTATAGACTTTAGCATATTCATGATACTTAGGCATTTTACAAACTTCCATGCCATTCATTCTTTTGTATACTTGTTCTTGTGTGAATCACTTTAGTTCCCACCTTTTTGTGATGTAGCCTTCTATTGTTCATATATGCGGAGTACCAACATTGTTGTTCTAACTGGATTTTATTATGCTTAATCTTTTGTTTGTGTTGATTATATGAAAGCATGAAAAGGATCAAGGCATTTTGTTTCATTTTGAGCACAACTACCTAGCCAAGTAGTCATTCACCTTGTGAGTGTGTGATCATTCGTAACCCCTTAGACTTTTTTTATCCATGTCTTATCTGAACTTAATGTTTGTCTATGAGTATTTAGTTCACTTATTTTTTAATGGATTTTGTTTTTTCTTGAACCCTCAACTTTATGTTGTTGTATGAATTTTTACCTTGCCTTAGAGAGTAGGGAGTATTCACATGATGATGTGGTTGAATTCAAGTTGGGGAGAGAATGATTGTTTACTCATTGGTTGGTTTCTATGTGGTTGAAAAAGAAAAGAAAAAAGAGAAAAATATGAAATAGAAAAGAAAAGAAAAATGTGAAAAAGAAAGAAAAAGAAAATCCTTGAGAAAGGAAACAAAAGGAATTCAAATAATTGTGCTAAATAATTATTGTGTTTTGTGTAACACTTGGGATTTTGGAAGAAGTTTATTGGAATTTTGTGTTTGAGTCTTTGTGAGTTGATTACTCCCTTAGGCTTAGGCAAGTTTTTGTTTCAATTACCTTTAGAAATTTCCCCTTGTTTGTTTACCCGACCACGCTACAACCTTGAAAGTCCTTGTGATTCTTGCCTTTGTATGTTCAATGTGAATTTTTTATTATTGCATAATTTAGTCTATTGTTTGCATGATTCTTGTGTGAGTGATAAGTACCTTATTTTGAGTTTTTCATCTACCGATGATTGTTTTTGCTAGGTGTGATTCACATTTGAACTTGTGTTGTTTTAGGATGGTTTGGCATGATTTTTGTCTTTTGCATTTGTCTCGTGACTATGTTATTGTTAGACGATGGCTATGGATCTAGAAGGGGGGGTTGAATAGATCCCTTGTGTTTTACACGCAAATGGACTACAAAATTCTGTTTTAAAAAATTATGTTTAACGGAAGCTACTGCTGGATAAATCGTCTACAACGAACCTCCTACCAAAAGGATCGGATATGCACGAATATATTTTGGATGAGTACGAAGGAGAAAAATTCAGTTCTGAATATTACACTTACAAACGCAGACAACAAATTAATCGCTTGCTTGATGTTTATTCCAATCCAATGAGGTAATTTGATAAACAATTTAAAGCAAAGTGTTCGTATTTTGCTTGGAAGCAAATTATCAAACACGTAGTGTGCGCAAACACATTATGTGCAGAATTTCTATGGAGAATAATGTGCAGCTGCTCCAAAAACACAATTCAACGAATTGTATTGATTTAACAAAAACAGTTTATCAGCGTAAAATTATTCCACAACAAAAATTACGATAGTTTGCAACGTCACGAAATCGAACACTACTGAAATGCAAAAGAGTTAAGGGAAAGAGAGAGAACACCCGAGATTTGATTAGGCAGTTCCCCAATCGTCCTCGCTTTGGGTACGTCTGCCCCCAATTCCGTAAAAGGAATTGAGATATATATATATATGTTGCTGTTGCAAATTGTTTGTTACAAGAGAAAACTATGAACATACAAACCCCGAACGTCTTCGATTGTTGATGCAGAATTTTCTCTTCCCTTGATTCAAGATGAATCAAGTGCTCCGAATTTGGTTGATTCAATTACCGTCCCACACTACTAAACCGAAAGAAAACTTCGTTCTTCAGTTACCTTCACTCGGTCAATTGAAATCTTCCAAGAATTCGAACCCAAACCTTCTTCTACGATCCTCTGATTACAGCTACTAAACCGAAACAGTTGCGCCAATCTTCGGTTACCTTCGCCCAGCCGAATCCCTGTAGAAAGAACAGTTTGTGCAAAAACCCCCAAAATCTCCTCTATTCTTGGAGGACAAACCCAACTGATTTGATTCAACAAACACCTGCTAAAACTCTCAACCCAGAAGATGAAGATCACACTTCCTAAATTCTGAACGTTATCACTTCGAACAATGGGCGACACAAACAAAGATGATTATGTGTGATTGTTTGTTTGCACAATGAGGAAGATGAAGATGAAGAGAGAACTGACATATATTTTCACGTTTCTTGTTCTGTTTTAAAAAATGAAGACCCAAAACTATTTATACCAAAAAATATGACCAAAAGAAATAACAGAAAGTAACAGAAACGAAGTTAAGTGGAAAGGGCAAAAAAACAAAGTCATGCGTCGACCTGTGGACTTTATGCGTCGACGCATAAAATGTCAATTTTTGAGTTATCACCCACGGGTAAGCGCATGACCTTTTTGAGGTTAGCACATGATTGCTGAGGTCGACGCATAAGGCAGATTTTTCAAGAAAATGCAATTTTGAATTGTTTTTCACCAGACCAGAGTCATACATACATGCTACACACTATTAGATCACTTGTGGACATATATTTTTGGAAAGAATAAGATCTTATACATCTAGACACACGACCAACACGGACATGACCGACACGTGAAGTGATACCGCTCAAATTACAATCTAATGCATTTGTTGACATCATTAAAACAAGAAAGCTAGAAGGGTATCCCTCACATACTCCCCCTTTTTGATGATGGAAACACTTCCTTGATTGTTACGAAAGATGTAATTTGAGATGATCAATGCTCCCCCTGTCTTTAACACTTTAACGTTTCTGAAGCTTGTATGTAGTCATTCTTCTCCCCCTTTGACAACATCAAAAAGACGAGAGAACAGAGGTCAAAATAGCATATGAAAATATGTAGAGGATCATCAAATATTCGCAACAACAAAAATAATTACCAGTATCCACATATGATACCGCTAATGTAAACAAGTAATGATTAAATATGGAACAACGATATTAAAGCAAAACATTCACTTCATAAAGTTTGAAACATAACAGAAAGGGGCAGCACATGTCAAAATAACAGAACGCAAACAACAAAACACAAATTCATGCACAACTAAATATGATGCCCTAAGATTTATGGTCTCCTCCCCCTGAATGGATAACCTCGTCCCCTGTGGTATTGACTTGGTGGTGGAAACTCCTCTAGTTGAAGGTTGAGGTCAATCAAGGTGCTATTTAGGTTACCAAGGCTGTTGGCTAAATTTTGATTTTGCTGAGTCAGATTGGCATCCATTTGATTGAACCTTGTCATAGCAGCATTTGCAAAATTGTTGAAATTGGTTGCGTGAGATGACAGTTGGTTAGACAGGTTGGTAAGCTGTTCTTGTTGAGTCAGGTATCGAGTTTCCTGCTGCGCTTGAAATTCTTGATGTTGCAGAGATAACTCAATCAGTCTTGCCAAAATTTCATCATTGGATTGTGAATAATGCTGAGACGGGGGAGTTGGTGGAGCATAATTTTCTGGAATCTGCCATTCAGAGTCAGCATCATAGGATGGAGGAACATATGCAACGCCAAGGTTGGTCCAGCAGTTTTGTTGATTCCACTGACCCCAGCCTTGATTAGCATAGGATTCTTCTGGTTGATATCCCATCCATGCCTCATTGTCTTCTTGATTGTCTTCTTCTTCCGGTGGATTGTCTTGCATGACAACATCTTCCTGTATCACCACATTTTCATTATTACCAACATGATCTCCATTACCTTGACTTCCTTCATCCCCACTTACTTCAAGATGGACAGGTTCAGGATGGGTAGCTCTTGATCTATAGATGAACTTTCGCTCAGTTGAGTTCCAATAGTAACCCATCATGGACAAAGTTCTAGCCAGAAACTGTTGTTCAGCAGTAATGTGAATATGACAAATCTGTGGAATAGGAATGTCAAAGTGATTCAGAAAATTTGCCACAGCAGATGCATATCCAAGTGCTAAAAACTTTCCAGAGCTGCGAGTTGTAAACATTCTAGAAGCAATGTAGTAAGGCCAGTTGATTTTAATCTTTTCCCTCAGGATGTAGATGAGATGCACCTCTGCTTGTTCAACTCTTGAGAGGCCTCCTTTCTTAGGCCTCAAGATGCGAGCAGCGATCCACTGAAGAATACGTTCCTTAAATTTCAAGTGACCTGTGGTGACACTCTTAGGAAATGCTTCACTAGCCACAAAATCAGCTGGATATGGTTCCCTCAACATTGAATTCAGAGCAGTTTTGAATTCATAGCCCTGAACAAAGGTGTTATCAGTAACCTTTGGGAGATTTTCATCAGTTTCCAACATAAACAATGTAGACCATACATCGTTTGTCACTTGACATTCTGTATTATTCATAGAGAATTTAAATTCAGCTCCACGAAATTTTCCTTTCAACCCACAATAGAACAACCTAGTCAAGTCTTCACTGTACTTGTCATCACATTCAACAAATTCATTCAGATTTTGAAAGTTGATGAGTTCAGAAATTTCAGGAATGTGAAAATCTTGACCCATCAATGGATAAAATCCATGTTGTCTAATAACAGCCCGTTTAGAAAATATTTCCGCAAACGGAGTGGCTAACCTTTCAAAAATTAAAGATTCAAATGTTACCTGTTGTGAGGATGAGCTTCTTGTTGGTCCTTGTTGTGATGTGGATCCTCTTCCTCCTCTTGTACCAGCATTTCTTCTGGAAGCCATTGTTGAAGAAGGGTTCAAGGAAGATTCTCAAACTTGATAGTTGCAGAGGTTGAAGAGAAGATGTGTGAAATCCTTTGAATGCCTTGCAGTAGATATATATAGTCTTCCCCTTTGCTAATTATTAGGGTTTTGATGAGGGTTTAGTGGAGATTTATTGAGATTAATGACGTTTAAAGGAGTAGAATAGGGAGAGATTGACCACAAAAGCTAATTAGATGACATGCAATAATCATAGTTTAATGTGCAATGAGAAAACATAGGGAAGGTAAAGCATTTATAGGTCGGTGCACGCAACCCAGAAACATAAAGAAGTCTGAACGAATTCTTCATGCGTCGACCTGTAAACCTTGTGCGTCGGCGCATGCTTCCTGAAAAATTTAACATTACTTGACCATGTGTCTATGCGCTTACCCGTGAGTTTAATGGGTCAGCGCATGAAATCAGGCGTCGACGCATGGAAGTGAAAAAGTGAGATTTTTGCAAAATTATTGTTTCAAGCAGATAAATACACATATACACACAGAACCAAACATTCACATGAATGATAAGTGCTTAAAATGAAATAAACATCAAGATTAGAGTAAGTAACATGGCACAAAATGTTGATTAACCTCTATAAGTTGGAACGATATTACCTTGAATAGTCATGACGGAGAGATCCCTCACATATGAATGAATTTCTTTTTGCATTGTTTGTAAAATAACACAAGCATATACATATATATATATATATATGTGAAGATCATAATTCTAAAAGATGTTATGCACGATCCGAGATATCGAGAATGCCAAGTTCCCTACGGATATGAAAGAAAGGCTCTGTAGCTAATGGTTTTGTGAAAATGTCAGCAAGTTGATTCTTAGTGTCAACATGCTCAAAGATAACATCACCTTTCTCTACATGATCCCTAAGAAAATGATGGCGTATTTCGATATGCTTGGTGCGTGAATGTAGTACAGGGTTCTTAGTTAGATTAATCGCACTAGTGTTATCGCACAAAATTGGAATACGTTCAAGTTTTAAGTTGAAATCGAGTAATTGTTGTTTAAGCCATAAGACTTGAGCACAACAACTACCGGCGGCAACATATTCCGCCTCGGCTGTTGACAAAGCAACGGAAACCTATTTCTTGTTGTGCCAACTCACCAAGGAGTTTGCGAAAAAGTGACACGTGCCACTAGTACTTTTCCTATCCAACTTGCACCCGACAAAGTCGGAGTCGGAGTAGCCAACTAAAGAACAAGCACCTCCTTTGGAATACCACAGCCCATACTTTGGAGTACCAGATAGGTATCGAAGTATGCGCTTAACTGCCTTCAGGTGGGATTCCTTGGGATGTGCCTGATACCTTGCACACATGCATACACTAAACATTATATCGGGACGTGATGCGGTAAGATAAAGAAGAGATCCTATCATACCTCGGTACTTCTTTACCTCAACATCCTTACCCTTTTCGTCACGATCGAGGTTAGCACTAGTAGGCATAGGAGTATCTATTGCTTTGCAGTTCAGCATATCAAAACATTTTAGTAACTCAAGACAATATTTCGTTTGACTCGCGAATATGCCCTCTTCAAGTTGTTTGATTTGCAATCCAAGGAAATAGTTGAGCTCCCCCATCATGCTCATTTCAAACTCCCCCTGTATCAAACTAGAAAACTCCTTGACCAAGGTCATGTTAGTAGACCCAAATATAATATCGTCAACATAAATTTGCACCAAAATTAAGTGTTTTCCTTGACGTTTAATAAAGAGGGTTGTGTCAACCTTTCCTCTTGAATACCCTTGATCAAGTAGAAATTTGCTTAGACGTTCATACCAAGCCCTAGGGGCTTGTTTAAGTCCTTACAAAGCTCGCTTAAGGTTATAGACATGATCAGGATATTCATGTGATTCAAAACCTGGAGGTTGGGCTACATACACCTCTTAATTTATATACCCGTTAAGGAATGCACTTTTAACATCCATTTGGAATAATTTAAAGTTCTTTGTGCAAGCGTAGGCAAGTAGAAGGCGTATGGCCTCGAGTCGGGCAACCGGCGCATAAGTTTCCTCATAGTCGATTCCTTCCTCTTGGTTATAGCCTTGCGCTACAAGCCTAGCTTTGTTACGCGTTATTACTCCATTTTCATCAAGTTTATTCCTAAACACCCATCGGGTGCCTATTACTCGATGATCTCGCAGAGGGGGGACAAGGTCCCAAACCTCATTTCTCCAGAATTGATTTAGTTCATCTTGCATTGATAGATACCAATGCTCATCGAGTAACGCTTCCTTAGAGTTTTTAGGTTCAACTTGGGAGACAAAAGCAGAGTAATAACAAAAGTTACTAAGTTTAGACCGAGTAGTTACTCCCTTAGAGATATCACCGAGAATGTTGTCAATTGGATGGTCTTTTGAAGACTTCCAAGCTGGAGGAAGTTCATCTTCATTAGTATGATGATCATCCTCACTTTTCACTGGTTGGTGATCCTTTTCCTCCTCAATACGCACTGCTTCAGGCTGATCAATTCCCTTATCAGTGTCCTTGAGTATGTCTTCAGTAGGTACACCTGCACCATGAAAAGAACTACCTTCTCCGACATTTCTCGGATAAGACTCGTCAAAAGAAACATGAACTGACTCTTCAACTACACGTAACCTTTTATTATAGATTCTATAAGCTTTACTTGACTGAGAGTATCCAAGAAAAATACCCTCGTCAGCCTTGGCATCAAATTTGCCGAGAGTCTCTTTTCCATTATTTAACAAAAAACATTTGCAACCAAATACATGAAGGTGAGAGATATTTGGCTTACGCCCTTTTAAAAGCTCATACGGTGTCTTGTTTAGAATAGGCCGGATGAGCACCCTATTCAAAACGTAACAAGCCGTACTTATGGCGTCTGCCCAAAAATATTTTGGTAATCCACTATCATTGATCATAGTCCTTCCAAGTTCTTCCAACACTCTATTTTTACGTTCCACTACCCCATTTTGTTGAGGAGTACGTGGTGCGGAAAAATTATGATCAATTCCGTTGGAATCACAAAATGCTTCAAATAAATGATTTTCAAACTCGCCCCCATGATCACTTCTGATTGAACCAATGTTTGTGTTTAACTTGTTTTGAGATAACTTAGCAAATCGTTCAAAGGCTGAAAAAGTATCACTCTTATTTGCCAAGAAAATTGTCCAGCAAAACCTAGAAAAATCATTGACTATAACAAACCCATAGTAGTTACCACCTAGGCTTTTAACCCTAGATGGTCCAAAGAGATCCATATGGAGGAGCTCAAGAGGTCTCATAGTTGAAACAATGTTTTTAGATTTAAAAGAGATCCTTGTTTGCTTCCCCATTTGGCATGCATCGCAAAGATGATCCTTTGTAAATTTAATTTTGGGCAAACCGATGACTAGGTCTTTAGAGACAATTTTATTAAGCAAATCAAAATTGATATGAGCCAAGTGTCTATGCCACAACCATGAATCTTCATTCATAGTGACTAAACACTTGTCTCCATCCAATGATACCTCGTTTAAGTCTAGCATATAGACGTTATTCACCCTCAAGCCCTTAAACACATTCTTTTTGTCGCAATCTTCAACTACGCAACAATCCTTTGAAAAATAGACTTTATAATTTTTGTCGCATAGTTGACTAATGCTTAAAAGGTTGTGTCTAAGGCCCTCCACAAGAAGTACATCAGAGATAGTAGTAGATGAGGGGTTACCTATACTACCTTTACCGAGAATCTGTCCCTTGTTGTTATCTCCGTAGGTGACAAACCCCTTTTTCTTCGCCACAAAGTCGATGAAAAGAGATATGTCTCCGGTCATATGTCTTGAGCAGCCACTATCTAGAACCCATCTTCTTTCGGTGGTCTCAAGACTTTGTACCTCTTTTCCTTTGTTGTGACGTGCCATGACACAAAGGTTGACGGATTCACTTTCGTCACTTGATGAGTCATCTTTCTCCGACTCGCTATCGCTTTCCCAAGCGATGTATGCTCGTCGAGACTTGTTGGACTTTTTGTTTGAGCGACTCTTGTCTTTGTCCTTATCTTTGTCTTTCTTTAGGGATGGACAATCCGGCTTGTAGTGCCCGGATTTTCCACAGTTGTAGCACGTCCCTTTTACTTTGCCATTTTTATTTCCTTCACTTCTAGATTGCTTCCGGAATTTGACAAGATTTCTGTCCGAGTGCTGAATATCCTTCTTGCGAATGTATCTATTGTATCTCTTTACAAATAAGCTCATATCATCACCGGATTCTTCATCCTTGTCATCTTTGGCTTCATCATCACTTAACTCTTGATGTGTGGACTTTGAACAAGAAGCCTTAAGAGCTATCGACTTCTTCTCCGTATCTTTTGCTTTCTCTTTCTTTATACTCTTCTCATATTTATTCAAGCTAATGAGCACTTGCTCATGCTCATCGAGTTTACCAAAGAGTGTTGTGAGGTCTAATGTAGCAAGATCATTGGCATCCTTGATAGCGGTAACCTTTGGTTGCCATTCCCTGCTAAGACACCTCAGAATTTTATTAGTAGAAACCTCATTTGGAATTGGTTTACCAAGGACATGCAATTTGTTGATAATGTGAGTGAATCGTTTTTGCATATCCGCAATGGTTTCCCCTTGCTTCATGTAAAACAAATCAAACTCTTGCGTAAGTGTATTAATACGAGCCAACTTAACATCATTTGTGCCTTCGTGAGCTACTTGTAAAGCATCCCACATGGCTTTGGCCGTTTCACAATGAGAGACTCTATAATACTCGTCAACTCCCAAGGAGGAGATGATCATATTACGAGCCTTCCAATCATAACTGTACTTTTTCTCGTCCTCCTCATTCCATTGAGCTTCGGGTTTAGGAACGACAACGCCTTCCGCGTTAGTCATAGTAATTGCCATGGGACCGTTTAAAATAACGTTCCAAACCTTCCGATCTAAGGAATTAATATGAACGCGCATACAATCCTTCCAGTAGCTGTAGTTTTCACCTGTAAAAACTGGAGCTCTATTATAAGCCCCCTTAGGTTCGTTCGCCATGATCCAAGAAGTTTTACCGAAGCACCAGAATTAACCGGAGCTCGTGATACCACTTGTTAGACGATGGCTATGGATCTAGAAGGGGGGTTGAATAGATCCCTTGAGTTTTACACGCAAATGGACTACAAAATTCTGTTTTAAAAAATTCTATTTAACGGAAGCTACTACTGGATAAACTGTCTACAACGAACCTCCTACCAAAAGGATCGGATATGCACGAATATATTTTGGATGAGTACGAAGGAGAAAAATTCAGTTCTGAATATTACACTTACAAACGCAGACAACAAATTAATCGCTTGCTTGATGTTTATTCCAATCCAATGAGGTAATTTGATAAACAATTTAAAGCAAAGTGTTCGTATTTTGCTTGGAAGCAAATTATCAAACACGTAGTGTGCGCAAACACACTATGTGCAGAATTTCTATGGAGAATAATGTGCAGCTGCTCCAAAAACACAATTCAACGAATTGTATTGATTTAACAAAAACAGTTTATCAGCGTACAATTATTCCACAACAGAAATTACGATAGTTTGCAACGTCACGAAATCGAACACTACTGAAATGCAAAAGAGTTAAGGGAAAGAGAGAGAACACCCGAGATTTGATTAGGCAGTTCCCCAATCGTCCTCGCTTTGGGTACGTCTGCCCCCAATTCCGCAAAAGGAATTGAGATATATATATATGTTGTTGTTGCAAATTGTTTGTTACAAGAGAAAACTATGAACATACAAACCCCGAGCTTCTTCGATCGTTGATGCAGAATTTTCTCTTCCCTTGATTCAAGATGAATCAAGTGCTCCGAATTTGGTTGATTCAATTACCGTCCCACGCTACTAAACCGAAAGAAAACTTCGTTCTTCAGTTACCTTCACTCGGTCAATTGAAATCTTCCAAGAATTCGAACCCAAACCTTCTTCTACGATCCTCTGATTACAGCTACTAAACCGAAACAGTTGCGCCAATCTTCGGTTACCATCGCCCAGCCGAATCCCTGTAGAAAGAACAGTTTGTGCAAAAACCCCCAAAATCTCCTCGATTCTTGGAGGACAAACCCAACTGATTTGATTCAACAAACACCTGCCAAAACTCTCAACCCAAAAGATGAAGATCACACTTCCTAAATTCTGAA
This sequence comes from Lathyrus tuberosus, assembly GCA_022829125.1. Classification (NCBI taxonomy): domain Eukaryota; kingdom Viridiplantae; phylum Streptophyta; class Magnoliopsida; order Fabales; family Fabaceae; genus Lathyrus; species Lathyrus tuberosus. The sequence goes on from JALAZF010000191.1 coordinate 7,516,095, forward strand.
CTTTATCACTTCGAACAATGGGCGACACAAACAAAGATTATTATGTGTGATTGTTTGTTTGCACAATGAGGAAGATGAAGATGAAGAGAGAACTGACATATATTTTCACGTTTCTTGTTCTGTTTTAAAAAATGAAGACCCAAAACTATTTATATCAAAAAATATGACCAAAAGAAATAACAGAAAGTAACAGAAACGAAGTTAAGTGGAAAGGGCAAAAAACAAAGTCATGCGTCGACCTGTGGACTTTATGCGTCAACGCATAAAATGTCAATTTTTGAGTTGTCACCCACGGGTAAGCGCATGACCTTTTTGAGGTTAGCGCATGATTGCTGAGGTCGACGCATAAGGCAGATTTTTCAAGAAAATGCAATTTTGAATTGTTTTTCACCAGACCAGAGTCATACATACATGCTAGACACTATTAGATCACTTGTGGACATATATTTTTGGAAAGAATAAGATCTTATACATCTAGACACACGACCAACACAGACATGACCGACACGTGAAGTGATACCGCTCAAATTACAATCTAATGCATTTGTTGACATCATTAAAACAAGAAAGCTAGAAGGGTATCCCTCATAGTTATCATCGTAGTTTAGTGGTAAGTATTTACTTTGTGTGTACCATTTTTCATTTGAACCATACATTTGTTTCCGTTTTTCAAAACTTGTTGATTCGTGATTGTTTGGTTGTCACTATGTTTCTTTGAGTCGCTTGATTCTTGTTTGAGGACAAACAAGTTTAAGTTGTGGAGAGTTTGATAAGTGCAAATTGTACCTATTTTTGTATATACGTTTTGTTGCACTTATCGATACTTTTTGTTAATATCGTTCGAATAAACACCGTTTTGTTTGTAAATACGATTACTTTACGTTTTAGTGTATATATTGTGTATAGTGTAAATATCATTGAGTTTAATTGATTTTTTCTCATTTTTGTAGGAATTCAAGCAATTATATTTTGCCATTGTTGTATAGAGCATTGAATAGGCTTTCCAACGCTTCTGACCGTGCGTCAATCCGAGTTACGGTTCAAAAGTTATTGTCAAAACAAGGGTTGGGAGCAAAAAGGGACCAAAGTTAGCAAAGCAAACTTCCCAGTGAATGTTCGCCAGAAAGTTCGCAAAGCGAACTTTCCAGCGAATGTTCGTGCAGAGTCGTTTTAACTGTTCCAGAGGCACTTAAGTGCCACTTTTGAGGATCGATTTGCGAGTAAATCGTTTGCTTAGCGAACGTGACAGAATTTGTAATGTTTATAAGTTCATTTTTACCATTTTTTAGGTTATGGTTTTGGGGATTTTTTCTCCAACTCCATCACAATTCATTTTTCAGTAGATTAGCTTAGAAAACAACATGGAAGCTTACACACAGATGATCCGGGGTGGATTTCTCATCGATCGGCTCTGACAATCCGTGAGATGTTTGGTTTATTTCTCTTCTTCTTTGTGTTTTTCTTCTATGTTGGGTTGTTGTATATGTATTTACTTTGAACTAATGTATATTTGTCGCCCATGGCGTTGTATGAAATCGGCTTTACAAATCTCTATTGGTGATTGTCTCTAATTTTTGCTTTATGCCCGGAGTTTGGGTTGTGTTAGAGATAAACCTCACAAATTTCGATTAGGGATAATTATCTGTTAGTTTTTGGATTCTAGAGATAGATTTAGAGCTAAAAATATTCAATAGGCGTTGAAGCGTAATGCCTCCGTGTCTTGAGTCGGGCGCGAGAGTGTCGACGATGGTAACACAGTTGTTCTCTCAACTTTGCGTTAGACGTAACCTTTGTTGTGAGCGATGCTGGATGATATTGAGGAGTATTGTAGGTGAAGTATAACTGGTCGGTAAGTTTAAGTTTGTGAGGAGTCGATTATGTGCATGACCGGATAAGTTCGTCTCTCTGATTAATGAATTCTTTTTGTTTTAATGTTTACTTTTCTGCATTTACTTTAAACCCATTTTAATCCAAACTTATAAACGCGAGTGACTGTCGAACGACATTCTTTCCCTCGAATCGATCTCTGTGGACACGACCTAAATCCCGGAGGGAATTCTTCCGAAAATAAATATTTTTGCTGCTTGCTGCTATTCTGCAATCAACAAAATGGCATTGTTGCCAGGGATTGGTTTTGATATTGAATTGCATTGCGATAGTTTCTTTGTTTTTGAGTTTTGTAGATATCGTATATATTGTATATTTTCACTTGTTATACTGATACTTGTAGATTAACGTTTGTTTAAGTGTTTGGTTAGGACACTTGCTTTTGGTTTGCGCGGTGAGGCATCACCATGGCATGAAGGAAGGAAGTTACTAGCTAAGCATTGTAAAGGCTTCGAGCTTACGACGTAAAACAAGCATGTTGTATTATTTTCTTTTGTTGTTGTTAAGTTTAGGTAGTTTGGTGCAATTGTCTGAACAAATTTAAATTGGACCAGCTCTTAAAATTCAAATCTTCACTTTTAAATTTGTTTAGACAATTTTTGCCGGTTTTTTCAGTTTGTTCATATTAATAGTTTTCGTGTTTGTCAATGAGCTTGTCTTGAGTTATTTGAGGATGCTTGGTGATTTTTAAAGTTTGTTCATTTCAACTTGCAGATGTATGGTAATGATAGTGTTTAAAGTTTGGTACACGTCTAAGGTATGTGTTTATCGCTTTCTAGACTTTAGCATATTCATGATACTTAGGCATTTTACAAACTTCCATGTCATTCATTCTTTTGTATACTTGTTCTTGTGTGAATCACTTTAGTTCCCACTTTTTTGTGATGTAGCCTTCTATTGTTCATATATGCGGAGTACCAACATTGTTGTTCTAACTGGATTTTATTATGCTTAATCTTTTGTTTGTGTTGATTATATGAAAGCATGAAAAGGATCAAGGCATTTTGTTTCATTTTGAGCACAACTACCTAGCCAAGTAGTCATTCACCTTGTGAGCGTGTGATCATTCGTAACCCCTTAGACTTTTTTGATCCATGTCTTATCTGAACTTAATGCTTGTCTATGGGTATTTAGTTCACTTATTTTAGAATGGATTTTGTTTTTTCTTGAACCCTCAACTTTATGTTGTTGTATGAATTTTTACCTTGCCTTAGAGAGTAGGGAGCATTCACATGATGATGTGGTTGAATTCAAGTTGGGGAGAGAATGATTGTTTACTCATTGGTTGGTTTCTATGTGGTTGAAAAATAAAAGAAAAAAGAGAAAAATATGAAATAGAAAAGAAAAGAAAAATGTGAAAAAGAAAGAAAAAGAAAATCCTTGAGAAAGGAAACAAAAAGAGTTCAAATAATTGTGCTAAATAAGTATTGTGTTTTGTGTAACACTTGGGATTTTGGAAGAAGTTTATTGGAATTTTGTGTTTGAGTCTTTGTGAGTTGATTACTCCCTTAGGCTTAGGCAAGTTTTTATTTCAATTACCTTTAGAAATTTCCCCTTGTTTGTTTACCCGACCACGCTACAACCTTGAAAGTCCTTGTGATTCTTGCATTTGTATGTTCAATGTGAATTTTTTATTATTGCATAATTTAGTCTATTGTTTGCATGATTGTTGTGTGAGTGATAAGTACCTTATTTTGTTTTTTTCATCTACCGATGATTGTTTTTGCTAGGTGTGATTCACATTTGAACTTGTGTTGTTTTAGGATGGTTTGGCATGATTTTTGTTTTTTGCATTTGTTTCGTGACTATGTTATCGTCGTAGTTTAGTGGTAAGTATTTACTTTGTGTGTACTATTTTTCATTTGAACCATACATTTTTTTCCGTTATTCAAAACTTGTTGATTCGTGATTGTTTGGTTGTCACTCTGTTTCTTTGAGTCGCTTGATTCTTGTTTGAGGACAAACAAGTTTAAGTTGGGGAGAGTTTGATAAGTGCAAATTGTACCTATTTTTGTATATAAGTTTTGTTGCACTTATCGATACTTTTTGTTAATATCGTTCGAATAAACACCGTTTTGTTTGTAAATACGATTACTTTACGTTTTAGTGTATATATTGTGTATAGTGTAAATATCATTGAGTTTAATTGATTTTTTCTCATTTTTGTAGGAATTCAAGCAATTATATTTTGCCATTGTTGTATAGAGCATTGAATAAGCTTTCCAACGCTTCTGACCGTGCGTCAATCCGAGTTACGGTTCAAAAGTTATGGTCAAAACAAGGGTTGGGAGCAAAAAGGGACCAAAGTTAGCAAAGCGAACTTCCCATCGAACGATACAGTAGAAAAAGGGACCAAAGTTAGCAAAGCAAACTTCCCAGTGAATGTTCGTGCAGAGTCGTTTTAACTGTTCCAGAGGCACTTAAGTGCCACTTTTGAGGCTCGCTTTGCGAGTAAATCGTTTGCTTAGCGAACGTGACAAAATTTGTAATGTTTATAAGTTCATTTTTACCATTTTTTAGGTTATGGTTTTGGGGATTTTTTCTCCAACTCCATCACAATTCATTTTTCAGTAGATTAGCTTTGAAAACAACATGGAAGCTTGCACACAGATGATCTGGGGTGGATTTCTCATCGATCGGCTCTGACAATCCGCGAGATGTTTGGTTTATTTCTCTTCTTCTTTGTGTTTTTCTTCTATGTTGGATTGTTGTATATGTATTTACTTTGAACTAATGTATATTTGTCGCCCATGGCGTTGTATGAAATCGGCTTTACAAATCTCTATTGGTGATTGTCTCTAATTTTTGCTTTATGCCCGGAGTTTGGGTTGTGTTAGAGATAAACCTCACAAACTTCGATTAGGGATAATTATCTGTTAGTTTTTGGATTCTAGAGATAGATTTAGAGCTAAAAATATTCAATAGGCGTTGAAGCGTGATGCCTCCGTGTCTTGAGTCGGGTGCGAGAGTGTCGACGATGCTAACACGGTTGTTCTCTCAACTTTGCGTTAGACATAACCTTTGTTGTGAGCGATGCTGGATGATATTGAGGAGTATTGTAGGTGGAGTATAACTGGTCGGTAAGTTTAAGTTTGTGAGGAGTCGATTATGTGCATGACCGGATAAGTTCGTCTCTCTGATTAATGAATTCTTTTTGTTTTAATGTTTACTTTTCTGCATTTACTTTAAACCCATTTTAATCCAAACTTATAAACGCGAGAGACTATCGAACGACATTCTTTCCCTCGAATCGATCTCTGTGGACACGACCTAAATCCCGGAGGGAATTCTTCCGAAAATAAATATTTTTGCTGCTTGCTGCTATTCTGCAATCAACAAAATGGCGTTGTTGCCAGGGATTGGTTTTGATATTGAATTGCATTGCGATAGTTTCTTTGTTTTTGAGTTTTGTAGATATCGTATATATATTATATTTTCACTTGTTATACTGATACTTGTAGATTAACGTTTGTTTAAGTGTTTGGTTAGGACACTTGCTTTTGGTTTGCGCTGTGAGGCATCACCATGGCATGAAGGAAGGAAGTTACTAGCTAAGCATTGTAAAGGCGTCGAGCTTACGACGTAAAACAAGCATGTTGTATTATTTTCTTCTGTTGTTGTTAAGTTTAGGTAGTTTGGTGCAATTGTCTAAACAAATTTAAATTGGACCAGCTCTTAAAATTCAAATCTTCACTTTTAAATTTGTTTAGACCATTTTTACCGATTTTTCAGTTTGTTCATATTAATAGTTTTCGTGTTTGTCAATGAGCTTGTCTTGAGTTATTTGAGGATGCTTGGTGATTTTTAAAGTTTGTTCATTTTAACTTGCGGATGTATGGTAATGATAGTGTTTAAAGTTTGGTACACGTCCAAGGTATGTGTTTATCGCTTTCTAGACTTTAGCATATTCATGATACTTAGGCATTTTACAAACTTCCATGCCATTCATTCTTTTGTATACTTGTTCTTGTGTGAATCACTTTAGTTCCCACCTTTTTGTGATGTAGCCTTCTATTGTTCATATATGCGGAGTACCAACATTGTTGTTCTAACTGGATTTTATTATGCTTAATCTTTTGTTTGTGTTGATTATATGAAAGCATGAAAAGGATCAAGGCATTTTGTTTCATTTTGAGCACAACTACCTAGCCAAGTAGTCATTCACCTTGTGAGCGTGTGATCATTCGTAACCCCTTAGACTTTTTTTATCCATGTCTGTAGCACCCCAAAATTTGCTCTCTTACTTTAGTACTAACTGGCTTATGCTTCATTTGCATTTTAGCTAGGTCATCGCGTACATACATGCATATCATTTGCCTCTGTGGTTATGGGATCAAGGTTCTCTGTTCAAGCATCGTCAGGTTGCAACAGACGTTTATTTCGTCACTCGACATATGCACAAAGTATTTCTCCGGGTTACGTAATCAATGGGTCAGCAAAGCTCTTATCAAACATAATTTTTCATGTCAAGAATCTCAGAGAAAGTCGAAGTTTTCAGCCGATTCAGAACAGTTTGAGCAGAAAATCAGCTTGCTGTGCAAATTTGCAAAATTCATAACTCTTGCTCTGGAACTCGTTTTGGCTGGATATTCAACAGTTAGAACCGTCTTGGTATTCTCTACAACTTTTATGTTGGGCTCGGAAGTCAATTCATCAAGGAAAGTGGTGGGAATTATTTGTTTCTGGAATTTCGGTTTCGCTGGGTAATTGCGTCAGTGGTGTTCAAAAGGGCTTAACTTCTGATTGGATCATCATTTCTGAGCTATTCCTATGCCAAAAAGTTCCATATTGGAATTATCTGCAACTTTTGTGTTTGGATCGAGGGTTGATTCTTTGAGGAAGATCTCCGAACGCGCGAGTTTTCAGATTCGATACAGTGCAAAAAACAGTGAAAAATAGTGTTGAACCGGTGTATTTTGGATACTAAAAAATTCATAACTCTCAGCTCGTTTATTGGATTCATGCCGTTCCGGTGCCTAAAATTCCATTTAGATGTTATCTTCGTGCCGTAAATTCAGTTTGGGTCAGGTCCGAGCGGAAGGACTCCGAAAATGTGAATTACCAGTGGGGTTCTTTGATACAGTGCACTGTCTGTCAGATTTTGTAAAATTCATAACTCGGTCAATTTTCATCGGATTGCGTCCGTTCTCGAAGCGTTGGTTCACAAATTTTATCATCTTCAAGTTCCAAGACAAGCTCGAGTTCGAACGATGCTCCGAAGATCATCGTTTTGGTTTATTTCGCAAAACGGAAGTGCTGAACCGAAGAAAAAGGCTGAAAGTTGTTTCACGGGAAAATTCATATCTCACTCGTTTTTTGTCCGATCGCGTTCATCTTTTGACACAAGGTCACTGACTCATAGATCTACAACTTTTCTGACAAAGTCGAGTCGAGATTATGCTACGAAGAGGTTGACCTCGTCACATTTTCGAGTAGCGGACACCAAATAAGCTGAAAAAAATGACTTATTCAGTGACGTCTTGCAGCTTAAGCGTATCGAACTCATTCGATTTTGATCGAATAATGTCCATTCTTTTTGCGTTGCGTCCATGACTCAGACGCGGACAATTTCTTAAGAGGCTCAGAGTCGAAATTTTGTACCGGGCAAGGTGTTATTTTTGCTTAAGCTGCCGACAAGCTGGAATTTTACCGTTTCACTTTGTTTTTCATCACACTATATATTCAAAATTCTCTCATTTTCACAAACCCTGATGGATAATTCACAAACACTCAAAAATCAAACCTAAATTTCTCTCAAGGATCAAACAACAAGGTTTTCATATGCTCTCAAGAACATTCATCAAGTTCACCAATCTACAAGGACATTCAAAGGCAAATTTCCAAATATCTCAAGATCTCTTCCGATCCGATCTCCCTTGGCCAGTCCACCGCCGCGATTTCCGGCCACCCTCCTCAACCGCGAGCGCCGCCGCGGATTCCTTCCTCCGTCGCGTGAGTTTTCGAGCGTCTTCTCCGTCCGCTTCCGACGTTTCTCTTCGGATTCCATCAATTCTTCCTCAGATTCACTTTCTACTTGCTCGAAGTATTCTGGGCTTCTTACTTTGTTTTCTTTTGCTACGGATTGTTATCCGCTTGGTATAGTTTCTTTTCCCTTTTATCTCATTCCGCACTTACTGCTTTCGATGCCATGAGAAGTAGGAATAGAGATGCATGCTTGGAAGTCCGTTCCTTTCTTTGGTCGGCATTCTGGAAAAGTCCTCAAGTGAGGCCATGATTGTGCTTGTTTAATATTGTGCCTAAAGACCTCCAAAGAGGCATCCCACTCCTGTATCCCCTTGTAAGACCTCCAAGAAGGCAATTGACGAAAGGTAGGGTTCGCAATCGACCCCCGTTATTTTAGTCGAGTCATTCTTAGCTCTCGTTACATGGTTGAAGCTTCGAACATAGCTTACTCTTGTTATCGAGTCCGTTAAGTGGAAGAAGGGTTTCGCAATCAAACCCCCACGCCTTGTCTATAGCTCGCATTGACCGATACTGATGCTTATGTGATCTTATTCACATCCCCCTTACTCTGCTCTCCATGGTTCTCGATACCATTGGGTGAGTACCCCTATTTCCTATAGCAAGCTTGTTTGCCTCGGTTGATATGACCCCTTGGCTAAAGCTCCCCCCTTTTACTTTGATTGTGTGGCATTGTTGTTGATTAACACTGTTTATTCCTTCGTTTGTTTTTAGTTCGTTTTGTGATTGATTCATCCTATGTTTACTTGTGCTGGTTCACATGATCCCCTTAGGATTCCTAGCTCCACTTAATTTCTGATTAAGCCGGAGGTAGGAGAGACATTAGGCTTTCAATCCTTTGCATGCTAACATTAGGTAGTCTTCCCTCCTAATCCTCACTAACCATAGGTCACCCATGCATGATAACATTAGGACTCTTAGTTTCCCTTTAGAGTTTCCCTTGTGTCTTCTCTCTTCTCATCTCAAAACTTCTTGAAAACACTTAATAAAGATAAAGTGTATTACGCACGAGCCTTAAGCGTGGGGAATGAGAAATGAGGGGCTTCCTCTCATCTTTCTAGAGTGCTTAGCGAGCGTCCTGTCTTGGGACGATTCGTTAAGTATTCGCCCCTGTGCCCTAGACTTTGGTGCAATGCAAGTTATGAACTAACTCAAATCACTTTTGTCCTAAAAAATACAAACAAACTTCAAACCTTTTTGTCCTTCGGGATTGTCAAACTAAAGGCTATTTTCAAAAAGGGCACGTTACTTTTCGTCTGAGTCACAAACAGGCATCGACCCTAACTGCCGGACGCGAACTTAACGTCGCTCATAGAAAACACAAAAAGAACTTGGTCCGAGCTACGTTGACTCTGAATTCCCCATTGCACAAGGGGGGTACGTAGGCCTAGGACGTTGACGTCCTACCGAGTCTGTCTTTGTCTTTCCCTTTTCCCGTCTTAGTGCAGCCATAGATGATAGGATAACTCACCCTTAGAATAGACAACAAGCGTGGATCCCATCGAGTACGATGGACGCGTGGGGTGCTAGCACCTTCCCCTCGCGTAACCGACTCCCGAACCCAGGCAATGGTTGCGATGACCATTCCTTTCCCTCTTCCTCAGGTTTATGTGGTGTTCCCTTTCCCTCTCTTGGGATAAATTTACACAACTGGCGACTCTGTTTTCCACGCCACTCTCACGTTTGTACCTGGATGAAAATCCTGGGAGCGACAATGTCTTATCTGAACTTAATGCTTGTCTATGAGTATTTAGTTCACTTATTTTTGAATGGATTGTGTTTTTTCTTGAACCCTCAACTTTATGTTGTTGTATGAATTTTTCCTTGCCTTAGAGAGTAGGGAGTATTCACATGATGATGTGGTTGAATTCAAGTTGGGGAGAGAATGATTGTTTACTCATTGGTTGGTTTCTATGTGGTTGAAAAAGAAAAGAAAAAAGAGAAATATATGAAATAGAAAAGAAAAGAAAAATGTGAAAAAGAAAGAAAAAGAAAATCCTTGAGAAAGGAAACAAAAAGAGTTCAAATAATTGTGCTAAATAAGTATTATGTTTTGTGTAACACTTGGGATTTTGGAAGAAGTTTATTGGAATTTTGTGTTTGAGTCTTTGTGAGTTGATTACTCCCTTAGGCTTAGGCAAGTTTTTGTTTCAATTACCTTTAGAAATTTCCCCTTATTTGTTTACCCGACCACGCTACAACCTTGAAAGTCCTTGTGATTCTTGCCTTTGTATGTTCAATGTGAATTTTTTATTATTGCATAATTTAGTCTATTGTTTGCATGATTGTTGTGTGAGTGATAAGTACCTTATTTTGTATTTTTCATCTACCGATGATTGTTTTTGCTAGGTGTGATTCACATTTGAACTTGTGTTGTTTTAGGATGGTTTGGCATGATTTTTGTCTTTTGCATTTGTTTCGTGACTATGTTATCGTCGTAGTTTAGTGGTAAGTATTTACTTTATGTGTACTGTTTTTCATTTGAACCATACATTTATTTCCGTTATTCAAAACTTGTTGATTCGTGATTGTTTGGTTGTCACTCTGTTTCTTTGAGTCGCTTGATTCTTGTTTGAGGACAAACAAGTTTAAGTTGGGGAGAGTTTGATAAGTGCAAATTGTACCTATTTTTGTATATAAGTTTTGTTGCACTTATCGATACTTTTTGTTAATATCGTTCGAATAAACACCGTTTTGTTTGTAAATACGATTACTTTACGTTTTAGTGTATATATTGTGTATAGTGTAAATATCATTGAGTTTAATTGATTTTTTCTCATTTTTGTAGGAATTCAAGCAATTATATTTTGCCATTGTTGTATAGAGCATTGAATAAGCTTTCCAACGCTTCTGACCGTGCGTCAATCCGAGTTAAGGTTCAAAAGTTATGGTCAAAACAAGGGTTGGGAGCAAAAAGGGACCAAAGTTAGCAAAGCGAACTTCCCATCGAGCGATACAGTAGAAAAAGGGACCAAAGTTAGCAAAGCAAACTTCCCAGCGAATGTTCGCCAGAAAGTTCGCAAAGCAAACTTTCCAGCGAATGTTCGTGCAGAGTCGGTTTAACTGTTCCAGAGTCACTTAAGTGCCACTTTTTTAGGCTCGCATTGCGAGTAAATCGTTCGCTTAGCGAACGTGACAGAATTTGTAATGTTTATAAGTTCATTTTTACCATCTTTTAGGTTATGGTTTTGGGTATTTTTGCTCCAACTCCATCAAAATTCATTTTTTAGTAGATTAGCTTTGAAAACAACATGGAAGCTTGCACACGGATGATCCGGGGTGGATTTCTCATCGATCGGCTCTGACAATCCGCGAGATGTTTGGTTTATTTCTCTTCTTCTTTGTGTTTTTCTTCTATGTTGGGTTGTTGTATATGTATTTACTTTGAACTCATGTATATTTGTCGCCCATGGCGTTGTATGAAATCTGCTTTATAAATCTCTATTGGTGATTGTCTCTGATTTTTGCTTTATACCCGGAGTTTGGGTTGTGTTAGAGATAAACCTCACAAACTTCGATTAGGGAAGATTATCTGTTAGTTTATGGATTCTAGAGATAGATTTAGAGCTAACAATCTTCAATAGGCGTCAAAGCTTAATGCCTCCGTGTCTTGAGTCGGGTGCGAGAGTGTCGACGATGGTAACACGGTTGTTATCTCAACTTTGTGTTAGACATAACCTTTGTTGTGAGCGATGCTGGATGATATTGAGGAGTATTGTAGGTGGAGTATAACTGGTCGATAAGTTTAAGTTTGTGAGGAGTCGATTATGTGCATGACCGGATAAGTTCGTCTCTCTGAGTAATGAATTCTTTTTGTTTTAATGTTTAATTTTCTGCATTTACTTTAAACCCATTTTAATCCAAACTTATAAATGCGAGAGACTATCGAACGGCATTCTTTCGCTCGAACCGATCTCTGTGGACACGACATAAATCCCAGAGGGAATTCTTCCGAAAATAAATATTTTTGCTGCTTGCCGCTATTCCGCAATCAACACAGCCCCTCTCCACGCCCACAGTCTCCACCTCAGAAACGAAGGCGGGACAGATCCCGGAGCATTTCTCCCGTCAGGGGACGGTCAAGATCGGAAGAACCTGATTCAGGAGTTGCAAGAAGACGACATCGATCTCCTCCGCGGAGATCCAGATGCTCACCAACCTCGAAGAGGACCAGGCACTCGAAGAGCCAACATGAGCACCGCAGGTCGCGCAGACACTCTCCTCAACACAGCAGAAGTCATAGATGCAGCAATTCCCCTTGTCGGTCATCCAGCGCGAGCAGTGATGACGATGTCCATGGACCCCTATCTCAGGAGATCATGGACACGCGCATTCCTCGCAGGCTGGAAAAGCTACCTCGTCTGGCCACTTATGAAGGGACCACAGACCAGGGGAGCATATAGAAAATATCGAAGCCATGCTCCACTATCATAACATGAGCGGGGCTATTAAATATAGGTTATTCCCCATCACTCTCAGGAAGGGGGCCATGGCCTGGTACAAGCGGCTTCCCTGAGGTTCGGTCACGTCCTGGAGGGATCTAAAGAACTAATTTGCCCGGCACTTTACTGCCTCCCGACGTCATCCCAAGTCGGAGGCCACGCTCGAAGCAATTTTCGTATTAATCTTGTTGAGGCCCTCAGTGGCCTTTGTAAGTTCCTGGATTGGCTGGAATTTTGGTAAAACAACAAGGTGTTCAATGCTGATGTCATGGTGTTGATGTTGCAGCATTGAGTCTTAGTACTGGGCTGTACTAAGTTGTGAAGGTTAACTATGTTTGATGTCATGAGCTTGATGTCATAACATTGCACTTAACACTGGGTTGTGTTAAGGTTGCTAGTTGCTGAAGTGGATGTCTGATGTCACATAGGTGATGTTGTAACATCAGACCTGCAGAACTGAAGCTAATGACAACATGGGCTTATTGTTATTAGGGTCGCGTATTAGCTGGAATTGTGGAGAGTGTTGACTCGTTGGATGAGAATATCTTGGGCTAGATATTTTCTGTTACATGGGAGATTTGATTGCAGGTTTGTTGGAGAATTAAAAGGTGGAAGATTTAAAAAGATTTTGGGGATAAAATATGTTTTAAAAGATTCAGTTTTTAATTAACAAATCTGATCAAATATTGTGACAAATCCAATCCAAATTCAAGGAGCTATATAAAGCGCACAAGACCAAGGAAGAAGGTACAGAAAACAGATTGAAGATCAAGAGCTGGAGGCTTAGAGTCTAGGGTTTGTTTAGAGTACTTGTAATCACCCTATTCTAGGTTTGAATAGGTGTTGAATTTTCTGTCCTCTCTAGAAGCTGTGAAGCAATAGAGAGTTGTTGATTGATCGAAGCTAGGAAGCAAGATCAAGGGATCTCAAAGAGGTTGTTCTTTGAGTGTTTTAGGGGATTGAGTAGTGTTCTCATATCTAAGTGGTTTCTTAGGTAGAAAGTCACTAGTAGAGTATAAGTTTAGGAGATTGTCAACTGGTGTGTTGAGTCTGTAAATTATATCTACAAGTAGTGAATTTCATCCCTGGCTTGGTAGCCACCAGACGTAGGTAGTTAGACCCAACTGGGTGAACAATTCCTTGTGTTTTCCTGTTGCTTATTCTGTCCATTATTGCAGAGTGTGTTGTTGTGACATCGCACCTTAACATCACACGTCTGGTACCAGAATTTCAACCTTGTCTGGAAGTTTTCCGACGAACAGTGTTACCGTTGGGGATTTAACCTCATCGGACGTAGTTACTTCCATTAATCCCTAATTTTTGCCTGGATTGTACTTTGAGATTTCCAATCCATCGGGATGATTTTTGTTTATGTCTCTAATTTTTTCCTGGACTGCCCTTTCGGGTTTTCAATCCACCGAGACGTTTTTTTTTTAGGCGAAGTATTTCTTGACTACGTTAACCTTCGTGGGGTATGCAAACTCTTCTCCATCCATGGTTGCAAGTCTCAAGGCGCGCTTGAGAAGGCTTTCTTGGCCACATAGGGGCCATCGTAATTCGGAGTGTATTTGCATCGGGAATCAGTGAGAAATGATTGTATCTTCTTAAGCATGAGGTCTCCTTTCCTGAAGACACGGGGTCGGACCTTTTTGTCAAATGTTTTCTTCATTATTTGCTGATACAACTGACCATGGCATAGTGCCGTTATTCGCTTTTCTTCTATCAGATTCAGTTCATCGTGTCGACTTTCACACCGTTCAGCCTCTGTTAGCTTAGCTTCCATTAATACCCGGATTGATGGAATCTCTACTTCTATGGGGAGCATTGCTTCCATGCCATATACTAGAGAGAAAGGGGTTGCCCCTGTTGGAGTGCGGACAGATGTGCGGTAACCGTGAAGAGCATAGGGTAGCATTTCATTCCAGTCTTTGTAGGTTACAACCATCTTTTGAACGATCTTCTTGATGTTCTTATTAGCCGCTTCTACCGCGCTGTTCATCTTAGGCCGGTAGGGAGATGAGTTATGGTGTTCGATCTTGAACTCAGCGCATAACTCTTTCATCATTTTGTTGTTCAAGTTAGATCCATTATCAATAATGATCTGGCTTGGAACACCATAACGTCAGATGATGTTGTTTTTGATGAAATGGACTACTGTCGCTCCCGGGATTTTCATCCTAGTACAAACGCGAAAGTGGCACCGAAACAGAGTCACCAGCAATGTGTATTTATCCCAAGAGAGGGAAAGGAAACACCGCATAAACCTGAAGGAAAGGAAAGAGCATGGCCTTGCGACCAAGAGAATTGGGTAAGGGAGTCGGTTACGCGAGAGGAAGGTATTAGCACCCCCACGCGTCCATCGTACCCGATGGGATCCACGCTTGCTTGTCTCGATCAAAGGGTGTAAAGAAAAGATACTGGAAAAAGAACTGGGAAAGAGAATGGAAAGGGAAAAAGGGACAAATGTAGGGAAAATAAAAGAAGTGCTCGCATGGGCCCTACCCCACTGCCTACGTATCTCATCAGGAGCATGAGAATCAGAGCGACGTAGTTCCCCTCACCTAAGGGAAAGTTGTTTGTGTTTTTTAGAGAACGGCTTACGTTCTAGCTCAGGTGTTGCAGACTCGCTGGTCCGAGTGCGTTACCATCTTGCAAGAGAACGAGTAGAAGCGCGTTCGTACGCTAAGAGTGAATGAGGTGAGAAAAGAATTCCCGAAGGAAAGACGTTATTGTTTGTTTTTTGTCTTTTAGAAGGAAGCGTTTTGGATTTGTTTGCATATGACAGTGTATCTGGATCTTAGTCATTGGAATGTGTACATTCTCACATTCCAAGATGGAATGGGTAAGAAAGCACACTAAGAGTGAAGAAGACCCTCACCCTTAGTTCCAATTGTCAAGGTTCAAACATACTAGCATACTTGTGTTTATTAAGTGTTTTTATTAATTAAGAAATGAAGAAGTGTTTTTTATTTGTACCTTCAACAAGTATTGCATTTAAGTCCCTCATACAAGATCAAATGTTTAACACATTGACCCAAGATGGGCTATATGCTATACATTCTAAGATTATAAGAGAAGACCCCTTATAACCTTTTCTTCATATGAAAGGCCTAAATGCAATAAATGCCTACCTTTATTAGATGTTTTGAGTTTCCTTTAAGAGATGAGAAGAGAGACTCAAGAGAGGAGAAAAGGTAAAACCTATGTGGACTAAGACTCAATCCTAATTGAAGATTAAAGGGAGTGATCCTAAAGGTTTGTGAGGTTTCAACCTAAAGTCTAAAGAAAGAAAGAATTAAACAATTCACTTCTAAAGTAGAAGATGAATTGTAATTCAAAAAGGGAAAGTAATGAGTTATTAAAAGAAAGCACATAAGTGCTTAACAAAACATAAAATGGAATTGTAAAAGAGAAAGGATAGAAGTTGAATGTGGATTCCTTATCCACACTCAATTGAAACTTACCAAAGCCCCTACATGGTTAGTAAACATGTATAAGAAGTATAAGAAGTAAAAGAACATGTAATGCATCATAAAACTCAAAAGAATTTCATGAGAAACCAAATCCTAGAGCCACAACCAGAATGTACATCATATGGAAACAAATGGTTATTATCAATCAAACTCAAGTGGATAGGCAACAAACATCCTCCATGACATTAGAACATGATATCATAAGAAAAGGGAGAATGAAAGATGAAGGGAAAAAGAAGAAATGCATAAATGGAACATGCAATCCATGGATCAGAATTGAAATGAAATGAAAAATGATTCACAAACCTCTCACAAGTATTCATGAAGCACATCAAGACATTTAAGAAGTGATAGAAGAAGTAGAATTGAAATGGAAGTTCCAAACAAAGGAAAGTGCAAACACAACATGTTAAAGGTGCACAAGGTTCAAATGATAATCAACAAGCAAAGATGACATATAATATGTACCAATGACCTATAATGTCAAGAGTGTAGCTCACCCAATAGGCAAATGATCATGCAAGTATACACAAAAGAAAACATGTAAACATGCACAAAAGATTACAATGATATGACATGTTATAATGCTTTAAATGAAATGCATCAAACAAAAATCAAATGGCCTCATTAAAATTATGAAAACATGGTATTGAAGTTCACTACTCAGAGATGAATCACATATCAAAGTAGCATGCAAGGAACCAAGGCAAAATGAGGTCAAACAATGCACTTAGGTCAAATAGACATATCATACAAAGTAGCACAAAAGTGAACACCAAACATGCCATAAAATGACCTAAAAAAATCAAATAAAAATCACTTAACATACCTCAAGATGCTAATGACTCAATGTAAAAAGAAGAGCATCAAAACAATTTTTTAATGATCAAAAACAAAATTAAACAAGATCATGTACCATATTAAGAATGCACACCAAAGAAATTCAAAGAAAAATATGGAGCAGGGGTAAAAAGGTCATAAAATCAGAAAATAAAATCACCAAAAATTTTCTAAATGTTTTAATGATGCTCATGAATTTTTGTGGAATTTTATGATGCTATTTAGTATTTTTAAAAATTAAAAAAACAAACGTGTAGAAAAATGGAAAAATAAAATGCAATGCAAAAATGAATGGGGGTGCATGCCTAGTAAAAATGAGTTCAAAAATCATTGGGCTTTTAGAAATGGAGGTGTGGATAGCAAAATAGTCTAGGTCCAATAGCACGCATAACACAATAACAAGCATACACTCTCAGTCAACAAAATTGACTCACTCATGGCCATTGGATCAAGTCAAGGTCAAACGAAAGTCAAAGTAACCAGATCTAACACACGCGCGTGAGTGACCACACAACATACAGTGTGCCACACCACATAATGTTCACTCTGATTAAAATAAAACATGTGCCACGCATGTGACATTTTTATGCGCTGTCATCACACAAGCCACACGATGATGAACATCCAACGGTCCACGTTCAAACTGCAAATAAAACCCTAAACAAGTTCACCGGCCGGAGAGGGACCTCCGGTCACCTTCTCCGGCGAGAACCACCACCTGCAACACTCACATGTTCACCAAAACACACAAATCGCCTACCAAATTGAAGCTAAGCTCATGCAGATCAAGAATATGCTCATAAAAACAACAAAACATGCACACACAGCAAGAACAGAGGAGATGAACTTGTGCCCTAACTTTTGGATCTAAGCCTTTAAGAAGCTCTATCAACTAGCCAGAGTTCAAATGCTCCTAGTGAGCTCATATCACCATGAAAACAACAGAATAAACAAGTAAACGTGAGAGGAGAGTTTGTAAGCTTCGGAACCTGATCTTGCAGTCCTTGTAGAGTCTAAGAAAACCAGAGGAAATGCTTGCTTCTTCCTTAAGCTTCACTTGGCCAAATAAAGGCTTTGATGAAGATGATGATTCAGGGGAGAAGAAATGAGATCCAAACTCAAAAATCAGTTGCTCTTTGGTAAAGTTGAGAGAGAATCATAGAAGATTGAGGAGGAGGCTGAACAATATGAACTCGAAGCTTCCTTGCAATGGTGATGTTGAGAGTAGAGCAGAGAGAGTTTTTTGGAGAGAATGTGGAAGAATCAGAGAGAAAATTAGAGAGTGTTTGGGAGTGAAATGAGAAGAATGGAGTTCAAAATGAAATTAGAGTGTGAGTTTTCTATTTATAGTGTGAGTTTAACTATGGTTTAGTGAGTGGAGTTAAATGAGTTAGCATGGTTAAACTGAGTGCACCCTAACTAACTGAGCCAAGTTAGTTAGGGCGAGTTATCCATGGTTGTAATTGTGTGATGATGGTTCATGGTGAGTTATGGTGGGAATGAAGAGAAACTGGTGTGGCACGGCTGGTACAGCATGAAGCTTGTTCAACAAGTTATCTTTTTTTCCATTCTTATGTATTATGAAGCACGTGGCATTATGAATGTGATGAGTGTTTGGTTTAATGAGGAAAGAAATGAGAAAGTGTTTGTGGTGTGTGTGAACCAAATCATGCAGCATGCCATCAATATATCAATGTCAACATAGGGTGGTTTATGGAGGTTTTTTTCTCTACTCAATGACTGCATTAGGGAGTGTATGGGTTCATTGGAAAGAGGACACATAGGAGAGCAATGTTGATGTGCAACTTGAGTGGAAATGATGCCTCAAACATGTCTAGAAATGACCATAAACAGATGGGCCAAGAACTGGTACATGGGCGCGCAGACTTGTGGCATGACCTGGTTGTGACCTGGTCAAATTTCAGTTGCAATGACCATTCTTTGAGCCATCATAACTCCTTAACCTTTGATCAAATGAAAAATTGATAAACACCAACTTTGAAGATCTCACATAGAGGAACAACTTTGATGTTGAAAGATTTTCCATTTGAAGCCTCTAATCATGAGTAATTGATCAATACATTTGGCCCACCAAGTGTTTGAGAAAATGACTGCGCGCGTGCCCTGAAAATCTTGGTCATGACCTAGTTTTGGACCTACTTTGCTCAAACTTTGATCAATCATATCTCACTCAATTTTTATCCAATGGAGATGTTCCACATATGGATGTGAAGCTTAAAACAAGATCTTTTGTTGTGGCCGAGTGGAATTTTCATTTGGTGCTTCAATTTTAAATGGCCTTGGTTCAAACTCTGATGCAAAATGGCCAAAACTTGCTATTTTTAGTAACCCTTCCTCTTCCAAAAATGGCAACTTTCCACCTCTTGATTTTTTCATGATTCCTTTGGAGTTTCTTGACCAAATTTTGTACATTGGACATATGTAACATGAATTTCATGATTTTGGGCTCAAAAAGTCAAGAGTTGACTTTTTCCTCTGATTATTTGACTTGGCCCCAATTTTCCTGATTTCTGATCTTTCTTCCAATTGAACCACTTCCAAAACCAATTGAGAAGCAATTTTCCACCTCCATACACTTAGGGACATATGAAATACCATGACATCAAATTTGGTCCAAAAAATCAAAAATTCCCTGATTTTATTAGAAACCCTAGTTTTGGTGCCCACCTCCTAGGAGAAAAATGTGCAGTCTTCAATTTCAAATTCCTCAGAGTATGTTGTGTATCCCCTTAAAGGATGATGAGATATACCATTTGAGGATGATTTTGGATCAATGAACTATCTCTTTTGAGGATTTTCCTTCAGTTTTTGAACCTCTTGTATAGTGAAAGATGTAGTGCTTCAATCTCCCATTGAATCTCTCATCCTTGAGGTTGTGGATGATCCATTGAGATGGTATGAGACATGAAAGGCCTCTTGGCTTGCCTTGAGGAAACTTGATTGACCTTTTTGTGCTTTGAATGATTCCTTGATTGTCCACCTTCCACCTGATCACATGCCCTGATGGTAAGAAGGATGCTATGCTTCATTTTTCTATGTTAAATGCAATGTAATGTTAATGAGGTGGATATGATATGATAGATGATAATGCCATGCTATGATGACAAAGAGGGAGAGCAAATTTTGGGGTATTACAGCTGCCCCTATTCAAGCGCTGTAGACCTGAATGCCTGAAAGCGATTGCTTTCGGACTTTCAAGGTATATAGCGATTGAATACCAAATATAACCAAAAATTTGCTCTGGATGATGAGGAAGAAACTTCCCCGACATTGCTGGATTGAATCTTCAATGAAACATTGTCGGAGAAAACTGTCTTTTGAACGACACCAGACGACTACTGGCTTGCCACACTGCTGGTGGACTTTAATAACGTCTTTTATGCAATTCCAGACGACTACTGGCCTGCCACGCTACTGGTGGACTTTAGAAATGTCTTTTTGAACGACGCCAGACGACTACTGGCTTGCCACACTGCTGGTGGACTTTAATAACGTCTTTTATACAATTCCAGACGACTACTGGCCTGCCACGCTACTGGTGGACTTTAGAAATGTCTTTTTGAACGACGCCAGACGACTACTGGCTTGCCACACTGCTGGTGGACTTTGCAGCTTCGTGCCACCCGAAGACGGACTTTTGCCAATCCACTGTTGGACTTTTGCCACCCGAAGACGGACTTTTGCCAATCCACTGTTGGACTTTTGCCACCCGAAGACAGACTTTTGCCAATCCACTGTTGGACTTTTGCCACCCGAAGACGGACTTTTGCCAATCCACTGTTGGACTTTAAGCTGCTTTGCCACCCGAAGATGGACTTTTGCCAATCCACTGTTGGACTTTTGCCACCCGAAGACGGACTTTTGCCAATCCACTGTTGGACTTTTGCCACCCGAAGACGGACTTTTGCCAATCCACTGTTGGACTTTTAGAATTTGCCACCCTTAGATGGACCTTTCGCCAATCCACTGTTGGACTTTTGCCACCCGAAGACGGACTTTTACCAATCCACTGTTGGACTTTTGCAATATTCCAATAACGGATTGCACTCTGCATCCATGTCAGACATCTCTGCCGACTTTGCTGAGGAACAATGATCAATGACTTGACTTTAGAGGTTCCTGAGAGGATAGTATCTCTGTTGGAGAATAAATGAACAATCCGTCTGCTTCGAATTATCAAGTTTGCCAAAAATAAATTGGACTTGAAGAATAATAAATCTGCCAGTAATCACTTCATCTGCTGGGGGGAATGAATTCTGGTCACAGCGATTCTGCTGGGGATGAGAATTTCTTTGCATGGCGTCTTGCTAGGGAAGAAAAGTCATAAAAACTCTGCTTGGGGATCTATCTAATCCAAGACCCTTTGTAGGGGTTATCCACCTTCTGACCCGGCTGGGGAAAGACTGTACCATCCTTGTGGAGGAATAGATTCTGCCGATCTTATAAACCTCTGTGGGGAGAACAACAACTCAGCTGGGGAGTATTGCTGACAAGATTCGATGCTGACCTCTGTGGGGAATCATTACCAGAGACACAATCTTACTGGGGATCAGGGCTACTCTGCCAGGGATATGCAAATCCTGGTTAGAACATTCCACTGCAACTTTCTAGGAAAGAGTCCTTAGATATGATCTGTTGGGGAAACCCAAAGCAAATCCACAGTAGTCTGCTGAAGAATATGACTGTCAAGCTTAGGATAAGTACCACAATACCCCATGTTAGGCGAGCTCCCCTTTAGTCAATTCCGTTAGGGATGACGAGTTTATAACAAACTCTGCTGGAGGAAACTGCTTTAAAACGTCTCGTGCTGGGGAATGCCTTTTGAGAGGATTTTACAGAAGACCAACTGTCCTCAAACTCTACTAGGGACGATCAACGCTTCATGCTGGGGAAACAAACATGTCTCATGCTTGGACAAACCAACAATTTGTCCCCGAAGAAGATGTCATAAGAGGATTTTACAGAAGATTTAGCCTCTTCAAACCCTTGTGACTTCGCTGGGGATAATGACCATCAGTTTCGGTGTCGACGAGACCACTCTTTTGGGGAACCTGTGACCGTTATCGGCACAGAAAAGCTTGTAGCTGTTGGAAGTACTGTATGAGAGAATCGACTTAATAAGATACCACGATACCCCGTTGAGCTCAATTCGTTGATATCGAATCGTCGTGACCGACCGTCGACCGAATGATGGACTTAATCAGTGAACATTGTGACAAAAGGGTGACCACCTTTCTCGAACATGATTGCCCCAGTCTTCTGCATGGAAGTAAGTGATTACTCGTCTAGAAGACATGATCCCGTGATCTCGCAAAGGGTTCAATTTTGCCTTTGAGCCTAGTATGAGGCTGCTACCTGCAAGCAAAGGATATGCACGTATACCCCGTGCGAGATATGACTTCTGCAACTGAGAAAATCTAACTCTGAACCACCACTTGTTGGGGAGAAAGGTTTGCATGCAATCTCTTGCTGGAGAACATTATTAATGAAGCCTACTGAAGACGGGGACCAAAAATGCCTTGGGTTGGAATGCCCCTTAGTTTCACTCCTTTTGGCTGATTGACTGCATATGCGTGACCAACTGTTTTTCTTCACTTGTCTCAAACCAACATGGTCCACCGGAAGAAATTGTCCCAAGAGGATTTTACAGAAGACTTGACATCCAAAACGCTTCAATGTCTTCAAACTCTCGTAGAGATTCGTTGGATCTCGCCGTAACTGCCCCAGACCGCATGGATTACTTAGAAGAAGTCATCGCATGAGGATTTTACAGAAGACTTGGCAAGCTCAATGCTTCAGTGTCTTCAAACTCTTGTAGAGATTCGTTGGATCTCGACGTAACTTCCCCAGACCGTATGGACTACAGAGGAATTCGCCTTGAAAAGATTCATGAACAATCTCATACCACCGTGGGATATTCTGTCCCAGTATTCTGAACTCTGGATAGGCTGATTAGTTGTTTGGATGGACTAACTTCTCGTGCTCTTGGTATAGCTTGCCCCAGTATGAACCTTGAAGTGGTTTTGCCCCTGACTACTGATCTTCAAAGGAAAACCAAAAATGCTTGCATTTGTAGGGATTTGAATCTCGCAATAATTGCCCCAGTTTGGTTGAACTTTGAAGAGATTTCTCGACGTGATTGGCTCAGATGAGCTACACCTTAAAGAGATGGTTCGACGTGATTGCCCCAGATCGACTACGTCTTAGCACAACTTGTTGGGAAAGCCCCTGCCCAACAAAGTTTCCTGAGGAAGTACCATTGGATATGGCTGCCCTTCGGGAGTTTCAGGATCCTCAACTCGACAAGATTAAGCTTCTGGACTGAATTTCCATATGTAAACTTCTTTTGATGTCAAACAAATGTATGCAAGCAAAAAATATTTTATTCTGAAAATGAAAATTCTAATGCAACACAACATGTTAATCTCGAAGTTTTACTAAAAAGATGTAGCAAACCCTTTTGTGAGCGAATCACGGGTTAGGATACGACATTATTTTTTGAAAGAAATAATGCAATGCACATGCAACACCAACAAAGATCTTTTAGCACAACTGATAGGAGTCAGGAACGTTATCTCTTGGTAGTATGCCTTTGAAATAACCCTGTTTCAATTAGGACTTTTGAGGGTTGTAACGGGGCCTGGTTCACGGTTTTGAGAAAAAAGGATTTATGGCTCAAAGTTTATTGGTGCCCACCCACTCTTCGTGATGTTCTCCAGTCCTACGTTCAGCTAATTTGCACAAGCGTTCGCCTCTCAAAAGATTTCGTGATCTTTAAGGAACCCATGCATCTGATGGTTTGACACCCAATGAGGCTATGGAGTAACAGTCACCCCTTTTGTCTTTTGTGCGTAGTCACACAACTTTGTTCTTGCTCGAGGATTTTCTTTTGTAATCCTTTTGGTTTCACATTCTTTTGCTTTTTGATCCCTAATTTTTGCCTGGACTGATTCTTTTGAATCTTTAGACTTTGACGTCCAGCGGGATGCCCTAACTTTTGCCTAAGTTGCTTGTTTTCAAGTTTCAACTTAGCGGGCTTTTTCATTTCTTTTTTTTTCTCTTTCTTCTTTTTTTGAACACGTCGTGTGACACTAGCCTGTCTTGACTTTGTTGAAAGGGTTGTGACTACCTCACTCTTTGATTGTTGATGGATAACCATTGTGGTTTCACATCTCTTGACCTCTTGATGGCGGAATAGAAGGTAATGGATCCTCAGATGCACACTCCTTTTGAGGTTTGAACGCTCGGTCAAATTAACTGACGCCTACCCTGCCCCTGGATTAAATGTGAGGGTTTTTTCCGAACGAAAGAAACTCCTACTTCAAGGCTCAAAGGGGTTAACGAGGGTCTATCTCCCTTATATCTTCAGTGTTTGGGGAGTTGAAACAATGTCTGTACATCCTCAACAGGGTTTTTATTCAAAAGCACACAATTAGAGATTTTTGCGTTTTTAGATCGTCATTCTCCCTCATAGAGTTTGAGCAAGAAAAATGGTATTGCAGTACACATTAGCATTAAATGAGTAAACACAAATGAAATTCTTCAAGAAAACATATTCATTGCATTAAAATCCTCATACCAAATACAAACAAATTTTAACATGCGAACAATGTCTGAACGAACAAATAAAGACTACATATGAAAATGCAGCAAGGAAAATAAAGATTGTCGTTGTTGAGGAGGCTTGGCTCCGTCTAGACTGACCACTTCTGGTGATGTTCTTGTAACTTTGAGCACTCACCATGGTACAGAAGCTTCACCTTGTGGGGTACCTTCTGGGGTGATAACCTTTGAGTCAATCAAATCCTGCACCTTGTGCTGGAACACATTACAGTTATCAAGTGTGTGCCCAAACGTTCCTGAATGGAACTCACAGCTAACACTCATGTCATAGTCCGGAGGAATGGGGTATGGCACGGGCATGGCCCTTCTCAGCTGGATTTGCGAACTTTTGAGCAAACGAGCCAACAACTGACTGTACGGAATAGGAATAGGATCAAATGTCCTCTTGGGCTTCCTTGGTCTGAGTAGCCTCCGCTGCTGATAATCTTGCTGCTGCTGGTTCGGGCGCCCAACCTGGCCCTGCACTTTCCTTTCTGCATTCGGCTGAGGCACAAATAAGGGTTGCTGACATAGGTCTTCTGCAACACAGGGTTGTGGAAGAGATCCCTGACGCGAGATAGACCCTTTGGAAAAGGAGAGAGTCCTCAGTTCCCTTGCAACAATGGGAGTGACATCACTTGGTTTACCAGCACCAACTGATGCAAACTTGATTGCCCCTGAATCAATTAGCTCCTGGACTTTATGCTTGAACCTGGTACAATTCTCAACATTGTGACCAGGTGCCCCAGAATGGAACTCACATCTAGCCTTAGCATTAGGTCCCAGAGGAATCTTCGTGGGCAACGGTCCCAAACTTACACACTCAACCAGCTTGAGCTCGAGCAAGTAAGAAAGCAATTGCGCGTACGAAATCGGAATGGGATCGAACTTCCTCTTAGGCCCCTCTGACTTAGGATCCTCTTGGAAATCAGGAAGTGACTGCTGATGCGAGAGCTCTGAACCTTTAGGTTTCAGAGGAGATTCACGAAGCAATCCATGATCTAAAGCATATCCCAAAGAGATGGGAGGAGTATAGACCTCTGTTGTGGAAGCGGGCACATGATCATTTTCCTTTTTTAACACCTTATTCAAGATTTCCATGACCAGGCCCATTTGAATCTTCATCTGGTTGACTTCCTCCCTCAGTAGTTCCTGACTTCGGGACAGCGCCTGAATGTCCCCCATAAAATGCCCCAATTGGGCCCTCACCTCAGCCAAATCCTTCTGCATTTGATCCATGATTCTTACTTGATTTCTTCGCGTCGAATATCGGTGAATATGATTCTCAGCTATACTTCCTGAAATCAAATAAAGGTTAGAGACCCCGCAACGAGTACCTGAAAAGCAAGTAACAAAAAAGCAAAATGATATGTAATGCCATGCAATGCTATATTTGTCATTTCCGAGGTGCTTTATACCCTGATTCCAATCCAAACCACAGAAATCTGAAGACCAGAAATCGTGATATAAAGAGACGTATCGTGGTCATGTGCTTGTGTGCAACTATCTGATAAGGAATAATTCTGAATAAAACTGCTCATACTCATTCAACGAAGTATTCAAGTACATTTAAGAAAGGTTCAACCGCAAATGCAATACAAGGAAAAATGGATCCATCAACAAGCCTGATGGTAACCATTAATAACAAAATATAAGGAAAAGAACATCAATCTGACAATTCCACATCCTTCAGCCTGTCACTTGAGTATTTGATCTCCTCAAAAAGTATACGGGTACGCTGGTGATTCGGCTTTTCAATCATTTCTTTGATCAAGACATCCCTTTTCTCAAGAGCTTCAGTTAAAGAACCCATATGCAGCATAAGAGCTTCGTCATCATGCACTCCTTTGTGTCTCTTTACGCCAGCTTGCGTCTTGAGTATCTCTCTTTCTATCATGGCTTCTTCAAGCTCTTTCTTGGTATTCTTCAGCTGGCTTCTAGCTTCTTCTAACTGTTCTTGACTTTTACCGAGACTTTCCCGATACTTTCTCCTCTGCTCATGTGCCTTTTTAAGCTCCTCGTCTTTAGCCTTCGACTGATCCTTTAACTCGGCATTTTCAATTCTGACTTCATCCCAAGCTTGACGAAGTTGAGCTAATGAATCCTTGCTTCGGGCTAAAGCCTGTTTTGTAATCTTGTGAGCCTGACTAGTGTCATCTGCTCCCAAAGTAAGTTTCCGAAAGTACCGAGCTCTGTCATCAAAATCTTCCTCTTTGTCAGCCAAGGTTTTTTCCGCTTTCAAGGCTCTCTTTTCCAACTCTTTGTTGTCAGCTAGAGCTTTCTGAAGACATCTGCTCATTCCAGAATTCTCTATCTGCAACTCTCTGACCATTTTCTTCCACTTCTCACATTCTTCAATAGCCACCATAGTGGGTTGTTCTGGCTGTACTGAACATAAAAGAGGTCCCCTTGAAAAGGGTAAAAGCAATTCCTTTACTTTCGTCTCAATCCACCTGTCATATTCAGGATAAGATCTACAATCTCCTTTTCCAAAAACTGCTTTTCCAATTTTGTGCTTATCTTTCCAAGCATTCACTACTTCTACCACCTTCGCATCTTTAGTTCCTGTAAAGAATAAATATTCTTCCACATCTTGCTCTGTAGGAGGATCCCTGGAAGCATACCCAAACTGTCGGATGGCCAAAACTGGATTATAATTGATCCCTCCTTTTCTGCCAATCAAAGGCACATTTGGAAAATTTCCGCATCTTGTGACAAGCTCTATTCTCAATAACCGGTGGTCAAACTATACAATGTTATCAGCAGTTAAACCCATCAATCGTTTAGACCATTTCGCCACATCTTTGGTTTCCACAAAGGCACCTGTCTGAGGCAAATGTTTGAAAAACCAATGACTCAGCAGTGGAGTACAACAACTAACAGATCCTCCCCTCCTTTTCTCATTTTTGTAATGCACGGAATGATAAAAATCTCCTAACAAAGTAGGGACTGGATTTTTAAGGACGAAAACTCTCGTTGCTTGCATATCCACAAAGTCTTGCTGATTGGGAAAGAAACCTAGGCCATATATGCAGAGAGCCAGAATGGAATTGTAAACCGTCCAATTTTTAGCACTTGCAGCCTCTTGGGCTTGTCCAGACAGAAATTCTAAATGAAATCCGCTAACTCCATTTTTACTGCTCACACCACTCTTTACCACTGCCTGATCCATTTGTAACGCAGCAGCAATTTCTTTTACGCTGGGAGAACTACCAGAGAAGAATGGTATTGCCGGCGTGATCGGAATTCCCAAAATAAATGAGAATTCTTCCAGTGTTGGCATCAAAATGTAATCTGAAAAAAGAAAGCATCTCAACGAAGGCTCGTAGAACTGCAGCAGAGTGTGCAAAGCATCATGTTCATACTTGGTGATTGTACGGACCATCCCAACCAAATTCCCGTAGCTCTTCTGAAACCTATCAAGAATACCCGGACCAGCCATATCTATAACTTTGAGCAATGAATCCAAGACAGGATCTGGAAACTTGTAAGACACATTGTTCTTTCTCTCGGCAACGATCTCTGTTGAACCCATGGATTGGAATCAGAAATGTATTATGCACCTGAAAATGACAAACATAACTGTTATGATATGATAATGCAATGCAAAAGGGCATGTGATCAGGTAATCAAGTGTCTGTGTCTGTATTGAACTGTGTGCACTGTGTCTCTGTACTGAATCTGGCAATATCTGAGATGAACACTTAAATCACTGTCATAGGATACAATGTCTGAAATCCTCATAGAATCACAAGTAAGGTAGGTAGGAGGCTGGGTTTCCTGCAAACCTGTAAACATCCCGCCCATACTCACATGTGGTTCTTAGAAAATAAGGCTTGTCAGCTTCGGAGGTTTAAGAAGCCATAGCACATTCAGCCCGTAGGATACAATGCTATGCCAATCAAAGAGGTCGTCCACTGACTCCCCTTAGAAAATAAAAGTCATCCTATGCAAGTTCCAAAGTGGGCCCTCGGGTGCGAATGGGTTTGCCACAGAATGTGGTCTGCCATTGTCACCGCTAGATAGGGATGTTTCCACTAAGGTCCTCATGATCGGTCACTAGAGTCGACAGCTCTCTAGATCTACATCCTGGAATACGCAAGATGCGCATGCCACGACGTGTCCCAAGATAGCCTCGTCTAGCTGTGAATTTCGTGAACACCCAACGCACTCCAAACGGCACGTAGGTCCCACTACTCTCCACTCTAATTCTAAGTGTATACTCAAGCCTGTGTAATGGGCTTATCTCTCAGAAATCCCATCCCGCCAAACAGAAAACAGCACAGTCCAGCATAGCATAATATATCATATGGAATAAAAATGCTAAAATGCAGTAAATACAGTAATATACAGCAATATACAGTAAAATGGTAAATACAACACAACAATAAACACCCAATGAAAGAAAAACAGACAAGCGTTAGGATTGACTCGCTTAGGATGGACCAGCAATAGGTCAATCTTTCCCCAGCAGAGTCGCCAGCTGTCGCTCCCGGGATTTTCATCCTAGTACAAACGCGAAAGTGGCACCGAAACAGAGTCGCCAGCAATGTGTATTTATCCCAAGAGAGGGAAAGGAAACACCGCATAAACCTGAAGGAAAGGAAAGAGCATGGCCTTGCGACCAAGAGAATTGGGTAAGGGAGTCGGTTACGCGAGAGGAAGGTATTAGCACCCCCACGCGTCCATCGTACCCGATGGGATCCACGCTTGCTTGTCTCGATCAAAGGGTGTAAAGAAAAGATACTGGAAAAAGAACTGGGAAAGAGAATGGAAAGGGAAAAAGGGACAAATGTAGGGAAAATAAAAGAAGTGCTCGCATGGGCCCTACCCCACTGCCTACGTATCTCATCAGGAGCATGAGAATCAGAGCGACGTAGTTCCCCTCACCTAAGGGAAAGTTGTTTGTGTTTTTTAGAGAACGGCTTACGTTCTAGCTCAGGTGTTGCAGACTCGCTGGTCCGAGTGCGTTACCATCTTGCAAGAGAACGAGTAGAAGCGCGTTCGTACGCTAAGAGTGAATGAGGTGAGAAAAGAATTCCCGAAGGAAAGACGTTATTGTTTGTTTTTTGTCTTTTAGAAGGAAGCGTTTTGGATTTGTTTGCATATGACAGTGTATCTGGATCTTAGTCATTGGAATGTGTACATTCTCACATTCCAAGATGGAATGGGTAAGAAAGCACACTAAGAGTGAAGAAGACCCTCACCCTTAGTTCCAATTGTCAAGGTTCAAACATACTAGCATACTTGTGTTTATTAAGTGTTTTTATTAATTAAGAAATGAAGAAGTGTTTTTTATTTGTACCTTCAACAAGTATTGCATTTAAGTCCCTCATACAAGATCAAATGTTTAACACATTGACCCAAGATGGGCTATATGCTATACATTCTAAGATTATAAGAGAAGACCCCTTATAACCTTTTCTTCATATGAAAGGCCTAAATGCAATAAATGCCTACCTTTATTAGATGTTTTGAGTTTCCTTTAAGAGATGAGAAGAGAGACTCAAGAGAGGAGAAAAGGTAAAACCTATGTGGACTAAGACTCAATCCTAATTGAAGATTAAAGGGAGTGATCCTAAAGGTTTGTGAGGTTTCAACCTAAAGTCTAAAGAAAGAAATAATTAAACAATTCACTTCTAAAGTAGAAGATGAATTGTAATTCAAAAAGGGAAAGTAATGAGTTATTAAAAGAAAGCACATAAGTGCTTAACAAAACATAAAATGGAATTGTAAAAGAGAAAGGATAGAAGTTGAATGTGGATTCCTTATCCACACTCAATTGAAACTTACCAAAGCCCCTACATGGTTAGTAAACATGTATAAGAAGTATAAGAAGTAAAAGAACATGTAATGCATCATAAAACTCAAAAGAATTTCATGAGAAACCAAATCCTAGAGCCACAACCAGAATGTACATCATATGGAAACAAATGGTTATTATCAATCAAACTCAAGTGGATAGGCAACAAACATCCTCCATGACATTAGAACATGATATCATAAGAAAAGGGAGAATGAAAGATGAAGGGAAAAAGAAGAAATGCATAAATGGAACATGCAATCCATGGATCAGAATTGAAATGAAATGAAAAATGATTCACAAACCTCTCACAAGTATTCATGAAGCACATCAAGACATTTAAGAAGTGATAGAAGAAGTAGAATTGAAATGGAAGTTCCAAACAAAGGAAAGTGCAAACACAACATGTTAAAGGTGCACAAGGTTCAAATGATAATCAACAAGCAAAGATGACATATAATATGTACCAATGACCTATAATGTCAAGAGTGTAGCTCACCCAATAGGCAAATGATCATGCAAGTATACACAAAAGAAAACATGTAAACATGCACAAAAGATTACAATGATATGACATGTTATAATGCTTTAAATGAAATGCATCAAACAAAAATCAAATGGCCTCATTAAAATTATGAAAACATGGTATTGAAGTTCACTACTCAGAGATGAATCACATATCAAAGTAGCATGCAAGGAACCAAGGCAAAATGAGGTCAAACAATGCACTTAGGTCAAATAGACATATCATACAAAGTAGCACAAAAGTGAACACCAAACATGCCATAAAATGACCTAAAAAAATCAAATAAAAATCACTTAACATACCTCAAGATGCTAATGACTCAATGTAAAAAGAAGAGCATCAAAACAATTTTTTAATGATCAAAAACAAAATTAAACAAGATCATGTACCATATTAAGAATGCACACCAAAGAAATTCAAAGAAAAATATGGAGCAGGGGTAAAAAGGTCATAAAATCAGAAAATAAAATCACCAAAAATTTTCTAAATGTTTTAATGATGCTCATGAATTTTTGTGGAATTTTATGATGCTATTTAGTATTTTTAAAAATTAAAAAAACAAACGTGTAGAAAAATGGAAAAATAAAATGCAATGCAAAAATGAATGGGGGTGCATGCCTAGTAAAAATGAGTTCAAAAATCATTGGGCTTTTAGAAATGGAGGTGTGGATAGCAAAATAGTCTAGGTCCAATAGCACGCATAACACAATAACAAGCATACACTCTCAGTCAACAAAATTGACTCACTCATGGCCATTGGATCAAGTCAAGGTCAAACGAAAGTCAAAGTAACCAGATCTAACACACGCGCGTGAGTGACCACACAACATACAGTGTGCCACACCACATAATGTTCACTCTGATTAAAATAAAACATGTGCCACGCATGTGACATTTTTATGCGCTGTCATCACACAAGCCACACGATGATGAACATCCAACGGTCCACGTTCAAACTGCAAATAAAACCCTAAACAAGTTCACCGGCCGGAGAGGGACCTCCGGTCACCTTCTCCGGCGAGAACCACCACCTGCAACACTCACATGTTCACCAAAACACACAAATCGCCTACCAAATTGAAGCTAAGCTCATGCAATCAAGAATATGCTCATAAAAACAACAAAACATGCACACACAGCAAGAACAGAGGAGATGAACTTGTGCCCTAACTTTTGGATCTAAGCCTTTAAGAAGCTCTATCAACTAGCCAGAGTTAAAATGCTCCTAGTGAGCTCATATCACCATGAAAACAACAGAATAAACAAGTAAACGTGAGAGGAGAGTTTGTAAGCTTCGGAACCTGATCTTGCAGTCCTTGTAGAGTCTGAGAAAACCAGAGGAAATGCTTGCTTCTTCCTTAAGCTTCACTTGGCCAAATAAAGGCTTTGATGAAGATGATGATTCAGGGGAGAAGAAATGAGATCCAAACTCAAAAATCAGTTGCTCTTTGGTGAAGTTGAGAGAGAATCATAGAAGATTGAGGAGGAGGCTGAACAATATGAACTCGAAGCTTCCTTGCAATGGTGATGTTGAGAGTAGAGCAGAGAGAGTTTTTTGGAGAGAATGTGGAAGAATCAGAGAGAAAATTAGAGAGTGTTTGGGAGTGAAATGAGAAGAATGGAGTTCAAAATGAAATTAGAGTGTGAGTTTTCTATTTATAGTGTGAGTTTAACTATGGTTTAGTGAGTGGAGTTAAATGAGTTAGCATGGTTAAACTGAGTGCACCCTAACTAACTGAGCCAAGTTAGTTAGGGCGAGTTATCCATGGCTGTAATTGTGTGATGATGGTTCATGGTGAGTTATGGTGGGAATGAAGAGAAACTGGTGTGGCACGGCTGGTACAGCATGAAGCTTGTTCAACAAGTTATCTTTTTTTCCATTCTTATGTATTATGAAGCACGTGGCATTATGAATGTGATGAGTGTTTGGTTTAATGAGGAAAGAAATGAGAAAGTGTTTGTGGTGTGTGTGAACCAAATCATGCAGCATGCCATCAATATATCAATGTCAACATAGGGTGGTTTATGGAGGTTTTTTTCTCTACTCAATGACTGCATTAGGGAGTGTATGGGTTCATTGGAAAGAGGACACATAGGAGAGCAATGTTGATGTGCAACTTGAGTGGAAATGATGCCTCAAACATGTCTAGAAATGACCATAAACAGATGGGCCAAGAACTGGTACATGGGCGCGCAGACTTGTGGCATGACCTGGTTGTGACCTGGTCAAATTTCAGTTGCAATGACCATTCTTTGAGCCATCATAACTCCTTAACCTTTGATCAAATGAAAAATTGATAAACACCAACTTTGAAGATCTCACATAGAGGAACAACTTTGATGTTGAAAGATTTTCCATTTGAAGCCTCTAATCATGAGTAATTGATCAATACATTTGGCCCACCAAGTGTTTGAGAAAATGACTGCGCGCGTGCCCTGAAAATCTTGGTCATGACCTAGTTTTGGACCTACTTTGCTCAAACTTTGATCAATCATATCTCACTCAATTTTTATCCAATGGAGATGTTCCACATATGGATGTGAAGCTTAAAACAAGATCTTTTGTTGTGGCCGAGTGGAATTTTCATTTGGTGCTTCAATTTTAAATGGCCTTGGTTCAAACTCTGATGCAAAATGGCCAAAACTTGCTATTTTTAGTAACCCTTCCTCTTCCAAAAATGGCAACTTTCCACCTCTTGATTTTTTCATGATTCCTTTGGAGTTTCTTGACCAAATTTTGTACATTGGACATATGTAACATGAATTTCATGATTTTGGGCTCAAAAAGTCAAGAGTTGACTTTTTCCTCTGATTATTTGACTTGGCCCCAATTTTCCTGATTTCTGATCTTTCTTCCAATTGAACCACTTCCAAAACCAATTGAGAAGCAATTTTCCACCTCCATACACTTAGGGACATATGAAATACCATGACATCAAATTTGGTCCAAAAAATCAAAAATTCCCTGATTTTATTAGAAACCCTAGTTTTGGTGCCCACCTCCTAGGAGAAAAATGTGCAGTCTTCAATTTCAAATTCCTCAGAGTATGTTGTGTATCCCCTTAAAGGATGATGAGATATACCATTTGAGGATAATTTTGGATCAATGAACTATCTCTTTTGAGGATTTTCCTTCAGTTTTTGAACCTCTTGTATAGTGAAAGATGTAGTGCTTCAATCTCCCATTGAACCTCTCATCCTTGAGGTTGTGGATGATCCATTGAGATGGTATGAGACATGAAAGGCCTCTTGGCTTGCCTTGAGGAAACTTGATTGACCTTTTTGTGCTTTGAATGATTCCTTGATTGTCCACCTTCCACCTGATCACATGCCCTGATGGTAAGAAGGATGCTATGCTTCATTTTTCTATGTTAAATGCAATGTAATGTTAATGAGGTGGATATGATATGATAGATGATAATGCCATGCTATGATGACAAAGAGGGAGAGCAAATTTTGGGGTATTACAACTACCACTTGCCGGGTCACATTGGTGTACGACGCTGCTTCAACCCATTTGGTGAAGTAGTCAATGGCTACCAGGATGAACCGATGTCCGTTTAAAGCCTTGGGTTCGATCATGTCGATCATGTCTATTCCCCATATAGAAAAAGGCCATGGGGAAGAAAGAACTTTGAGATGTGTGTGCGATACATGGATTTTGTCTGAGTATATCTGACACTTGTGACACCTCCTCATGTACTTGTAGCAATCGGATTTCATGGTCAACCAATAGTACCCTGCTCTCAGAATATTTCTCGCCATTGTGTGTCCGTTGGCATGAGTGCCAAAGGATCCTTCATGAATTTCTTTCATCAGCATGTTTGCTTCTAGTCTGTCTATGCATCAGAGCAAGACCATGTTGAAGTTTCTTTTATAATGTGTATCACCGCTCAGGAAGAAGTTGCCTGTCAGCCTTCTGAGGGTTTTCCTGTCTTTTCTTGATGCCCCAGAAGGGTACTCTTGTTTCTGAATGAAGCATTTGATATCGTGATACCAAGGTTTGTCGTCTATGACTACTTCGATTGTGAAGATGTAAGCGGGCCATTCCAGGCGCATTATGTCGATCTTAGGTATGTCATTCCATTGACCTACACTAATCATGGAGGAGAGAGTGGCTAATGCATCAGCCATGTGATTCTCTTCACGAGGGATGTGATGAAACTCAATTCTGTTGAAGAATGGTAACAACCTTCTCGCGTAGTCTTTGTAAGGAATCAGTCCTGATTGGTATGTGTTCTAATCTCCTTTGATCTGATTGATAACCAGGGCTGAGTCTCTATACACATTAAAGTTCTTAATCCTTAAGTCAATTGCTTCTTCAAGACCCATGATACAAGCTTCGTATTCGGCCTCGTTGTTTGTGCATTTGAATGTCAATATGGCAGTGAAAGGAATATGGGTACCCTGAGGTGTTATAATGATTGCCTCAATTCCGTTTTCGTAATGATTGACAGCTCCGTCAAAGATTAGTCCTCATTGGGAACCTGGTTCTGGCCCTTCACTAGGTAGCAGTTCATCGCAATCTTTCATTTTCCAGTACATGACATCTTCGTCTGGGATGTCAAACCCGACTGTTTCTTAATCGTCAATCAGTTGATGAGCCAAATGATCGGCTAAAATACTTCCTTTGACGGTTTTTTGAGCATGGTACTCAATGTCATATTCCAATAACAACATCTGCCAACGAGCAATCCTTCCCGTGAGAGCAGGTTTTTCAAAAACGTACTTGATCGGATCCATTTCGGAGATTAACCAAGTAGTGTGACAAATCATGTACTGGAGAAGACGTTTGGCTGCCCAAGCCAGAGCACAGCAGATTTTCTCAAGCGTAGCATACTGAGTTTCACAGTCGGTAAATTTCTTGCTTAGGTAGTAAATTGCAGACTCTTTTCTTTTTGTTTCGTCTTGTTGGCCAAGTACACAACTCATCGAGTCTTCCAAAACTGTTAAATAGATTATCAGCGGTCTTCCCTCCACTGGAGGTGATAGAATTGGTGGGTTCAATAGGTATTCCTTGATACTGCCGAAGGCGGTTTGGCTGTCTTCTGTCCATACGCAATCCTGATTCTTTTTTAGTAGTTTGAAGATTGGCGCGTATGTCGCGGTCATGAGGAATATGAATCTTGAGATGTAATTCATACGTCCCAAGAATCCTCTGACTTGTTTTTCAGTCTTTGGAGAAGGAATTTCTTGGATGACCTTGACTTTTTCGGGATCAACCTCAATTCCTTTCTGGCTGACGATGAACCCTAAAAGTTTCCCTGAGCGAACACGGAACGTGCACTTGTTGGGATTCAAGCGGAGTTTGTATTTTCTCAGACGCTCGAATAGTTTTGATAGGTGGGTCACATGCTCCTCTTCTATTTTAGATTTGGCAATCATATCATCGACATATACTTTGATTTCTTTGTGCATCATGTCATGAAACAGAGTAGTCATGGCCCTTTGATAGGTTTCCCCGGCGTTCTTCAAACGAAACGGCATTACCTTGTAACAAAAGGTGCCCCATGGGGTGATGAAGGAAGTTTTCTCCATGTCTTTCGGCACCATTTTGATCTGATTATAGCCCGAGAATCCATCCATGAAGGAGAAGACTTTGAACTTTGATGTACTGTCTACTAGCATGTCTATATGCGGTAAGGAAAAGTCATCCTTTGGACTGGCTTTGTTCAGATCCCTGTAATCTACACACATTCTGACTTTTCCATCTTTTTTCGGAACTGGTACTATGTTGGCTAACCATTGAGGATATTCTGAGGTGGCGAGGAAACCCGCATCAATCTGTTTCTGCACTTCCTCTTTGATTTTGATGGCCATGTCTGGATGAGTCCATCTCAGTCTTTGTTTTACCGGAGTACATTCTGATCTTAATGGTAGATGATGTTCCACGATGCTGGTATCCAACCCTGGCATGTCCTGATAGGACCAAGCAAACACATCGGGAAATTCTTTGAGAAGTCTTATCATGCTTTCTTTGACAGTTGGACTGAGCAGCGCCCCAATCTTGACTTATTTTCTCTCTTCTTTTGAACCCAAGTTGACTGTTTCCAACGGCTCTTTGTGAGGTTCAATGGACCTTTCCTCTTGTCTGAGTAATCGGGAGATTTCTTCTGGAATTTCTTCGTCTTCTTCTTCTACAGCATCAAATATCGGGAATTCAAAGTTGGGAGAATACATTGGATTGTATGTTTCAACGGGGTTTAAAACGAGCAATCTGCATGACGTGATGATTGTTTCTTAGAAGAGATAGAGAGAATACAAGAGTGCGTGCAGTGTATTTTCTAAAAAATTCTTGTTTTTGTTTTTGAGTTGTTTTTTAGGATTACCATTTTCTGAAAAAAGGAAAAGTGAAAACAGCAATAAATGCAGAAATTACAGAACGACGTTTATTTATTTATGATTTGTCGATTCTTGAAACTACAGCCCTATAAAACAAAACTCTGTCACTTCGGGCAAAGCGAAGAGGGACATTTACAGAAAGGTAAGCCCTATAAAGGAATTCGTTTCATTTGGGCAAGGTGAAAGGTTAAAACAAAGATGGCAATTACTTAGACTTATCGACGACTTTCGGGACATCGACAACAACCCATTGGCGATGAACTCCGCGGTGAATCACAAATTCTGGTACCTTCTTTCTTGGTTTGTCCTCAAAAATGACGCTGATTTCTGGCGGAGCAAGATCGTTGGAGTCTTCCTCCCATGCAGAGTTGTCGTAGACGAACTCTTCTGTTGTATCTTGCACAGTGTTTTCATTCTCATGCAGATCTTCCCATACAGTTGGATGGATGTCTTCGAGCCTGATACGAGAGCTTTCATGAGCGGTGTACCTGGACAAGAAGTCGTACTTGCCACTCGGTTGTCCTAAAGTGTCCCATACTTCGGTGGGACTGGCGGAGTCATCTTTCTCGATGGCGTTGACCTCAGGAAAAGCATAGTTGATGAAATCTTGTCTTGCAATCTTTGTAGAGTCATTGTTGTGCTGGATATCTTATGAATGCCCTGAGTAATGATCCCATGATTTGGTGGGGATGCATGTGTTCTTTTCAATGATGCTCAGCTGATAGGCATCGTTTGGCTGACTCTTTTGCCCCAAGTCTTCTGGGTACGGCTTCCAGATCGGCAAGTCATCCATTGGGTCATAATAGTCATAGTAAAAGTTTTCTTTCATCGGAATGTCCACCAACGAGTTTGGTGGAGCATGGCATCCTTCCGGATCACAATCTTCGTACATCATCTTGACATCTGATCTCGGTATATATCTCGGACTTTGCGTGGGATAGCAAAATGGCGTGTCCGCCTCTCCCTGAGACATATAACCTTCCTCGTTGAGATAGGACTTCCACTCTTCATCTGTATCGGAGAAGTCACCCTCATTGATGGTATGTACTTCTTGAGACACAGGGTGAAGGAAACCTCCACTGTGGAAGAAGTCCTGAATGGGATGAACACTTTCGTTATTAGTAGCAGTCTGGGTATAGGTTGAGGAAAAACCAAGACCTTTCTTTGTCTTGTTATCAGTAGGAATGACAAGTTGTCCCCATCCTTTTACGTCGTTTCTTTTGATTACTTCGAGAGCATCTTTGTATGAGGAAATCGACGCTCCTTTTTTCGATCGATTTTCGTTGCTTACCGAGAGTGCTTGAAACTGGGTTCCAACGACCTCCTCTGGTTCTACACAGGTGGATGATAAGTTGCTTATGATTAAGGCATGTTCTCCACAGACTGTGACTAGCTTGTCATTTTGACGAACTTCAGCTTCTGGAGAAGTGTCGAAGTGACTCCCCCAGCTTCGTGTATCCAAGGTCTTCCTAATAAACAGCTGTATGCTGCCTGGATGTCCATGACCTGGAAAGTGACTTGGAAAGTGTGAGTACCGATAGTTATGGGAAGGTCGACTTTGTCGGTAACTGTTTTTCTGGATCCGTCAAAGGCTTTGACGATGACCTCACTGCCTCTCATCGGGGATCCCTTAAATGATAGTCACATCAGAGTAGATTTTGGCATAACATTCAGAGTTGATCCGGTATGAAATTCTGGTATCAGATGTGTGATGTTAAGTGTGATGTCACAACAACACAATCTGCTATATGAACAAGGTAAAAACAACAGTAAATAACACAAAGAATTGTTCATCCAGTTCGGTCTAACTACCTATGTCTGGGAGCTACCTAACTTAATCACTACCCAATGACACTTCTACCTAAGAAACCACTTAGGTATGAGAAACCACTCACTCCCTAAATCACCTCAGTGATACAATCCAATGATTACACTTTAAAACCCACCTTGATTCTGCTTAACAGCTTTGATCAAGAACAACACACTCTTGCTTAAAAGCTCTAGAGTGAATACACTTACAACTCAAACTAGTAACACCAATTCCAACATGAATGGTTTACAAAAACACACGAAAACTCAAATTGACTCTCAGTCTATGCTCTCTGTCTTCGTTCTCTACCAACAAGGGTTGAGGCAGCTTTTATACACTTCTGACTTGGGCTTGGATCTCTCCCAAAAATATCTGATTTGATTTGTTTTAAAACCAGAATTTAAAACAGATTTGATCTTCAAATCTTTTTAAATCTCTTCAAATCAGCCCTAATGTTAGTTACATGATCTGCTCCATAATCTGCAAAATTATCTGATTGAGAATATCTTCTCCAACAATTTGCATCCAATCTCTCTAACAGATCTCCTCAAAACACCCTAACACGCACAGCCCTAAAACATCACAATCTGATGTTCTGATGTTCTGATATACTAATGTCAAGACATCAATTATAACATCAGCATATAAAACTCCAACCCTGCAACAGCTAATGTTAGGAACCAATGTTATGACATCAGACATATAACATCAACATTGTTCAACTTTGTTTTACCAAAATTCCAGCCAATACAAGACTAACAATCTCCCCCTTTGGCTAATTTTGGCTAAAACAAACTCTGCCATCATTAGAGGTACCTGCAGCGGAAAAACTTCTCAACCAGCAGCAATCACAACCAAACTGCACACAGCTAAACTCCCTCAAAATTAGAACCAGCATACCAGCTGTTCAAACATGCACACTCCCCCTCAAGCCTAGAGCCAGCATCAGACAACTAGGCAACACATGGGCTAACTCTCCCCCTTTTTAGCCATAATTGGCCAACTACCAACAAGTTATACCCTACCACTTTACTGCAGTTAGTCCTACTAGCTCTCCTTGTCAGTCTAAAGTCAGCACCACAAGACAAGACAAATCATAGAACAAAACCAAGATAAGCATAAAAGTACTATTATCCAAGTTACACACCATGCACACAATGTGCAGAAACAAAAAACTATAAACTACAAAAGCAATAAACAGCAAAAGCAGCACTTTAATCTTCATTAGCATCAGAACTATCTGCATCATTCTCCTCACCTTCCTCTAAACCTGAATCTTCAATATTGACATTCACATCATCTTCACCCTGTTCCAAGGATTTGATCATCTGCTCAATTTTCAACTTCCTAGCAGTGCTAGTACTGATAACAATATCAAGATCCTTGCAGGTTGCCTTCAATTCTTCAATCAACTCAGCTTTAGTACTGGCCTTCTTAACACCAGAACTTGATGTTACAACAATGTCTGGAACATGATTCCCAACAAACAGCTTGGGATGCAAGGATAAAGCTGACTCCCTCTTACATGCTACATCTAAACTGGTTAGAAATCTAGGATGTTTATCTAAGATCATTCCACAGACAGGGGAAGGGAATGCTATAGGCATCTTGATAGCATTAGTGGCACCATGCTTCACAACTTGATCAAATATGTAATTTCCATAATTGAACTTGACCTTTTTCCCAACAGCATAAATAAACCTTCCTAATCCCACAGCAATGGTGGTTTTGTGATTAGTAGGTACCCAGTTAGTAGCTCCAATTCTGTGCAAAATAGCATACTTGATACTGAGTTTGCTAGCTGTCAATTTACCTTTCAGTGGCCAAACCTTCACCTGAGTGGCTGTGATCTCTTTACACAGATCATTATCAGTCACTTCCAGTTCACAACCCTCTTGATCATCTCTTCCCATATACTTATTGATGGTACTAGGAGAGAAATTAATGCACTTACCCCTAACAAACACCTTCATGAAGTCCACACTTCTTTTATCAAAAATGTCTAAAGGAATGTTAACAACAAATTCCTTAACAAGTCCACCATAGCACTTAGAGAATTTTGTCACAGTCTTCAACAGGCCAGTAGCATGAATGAGCTCCATAATTTCTTTCATCTCCAATGCATCTTTGCCCAGCTCTCTTTCCAGAGCTAATCTCCTTTGACACACAAATTTCCACAGTGGAGCACTGCTAGCATAATGAAAGGATATGTTGTCCACTGGCACTTCAGGAACCTTATCATAAATTCTCTTTAAAATGGACTTTCTGACAGGGATGATGTCTTGAACATCTTCCTCAACATCATACTCAGATTCAGATTCTTCTCTAACCTTTCTGTTTTTGGAGGTCACAACAACCTTGCTCCAAGATTTAGTTAGACCAACAACAGATGTCTTTTTCTTCTTGCCTTCAGTTGTCATCTTAGGAGA
Source organism: Lathyrus tuberosus (assembly GCA_022829125.1). Lineage (NCBI taxonomy): Eukaryota > Viridiplantae > Streptophyta > Magnoliopsida > Fabales > Fabaceae > Lathyrus > Lathyrus tuberosus. Next base: position 7,557,252 of record JALAZF010000191.1, read on the forward strand.
AGATTCCACAGTCTTTCCTTTTCTAGTCTTCAATCTATTGGAAATCCCAGGAACAGCATTACCAATTACTTCATTATCAGATAAGTCAACAACATCCACCGCATCAGCCTTCTTCTTCCCTCTGGGACTAGGAGTAACATCCCTAGCATGTGATGTTCCAACATCAACCTCATCTTCAACATGAGTATCCCTTTCTCTTTCAGCTTCAGCTTCAACTTCATCTTCAATCTCAGCATCTTCAATGACTGAAACAGCTAATCTATGAAGATTTGTTTCAGAAGTTTCAATGTCACCCTCTTCTCTAAAAGATTGATCAGCAGGCCTTTGACTCAGAGGTCTAGATATTCCCTTCACAGGAATCCCTTTCTCAAATATTTTTGTGACAATCTGATCAATGCTCTTGTCCACATCTACCCTTTCTTCAACAGCTTAAGGAAGAGGGGTGGTAGTCCTAGGAGTAGGTTTGTCTCCAAACAACACACTAGTGACAAAGGCTCTACTTTCGCTATCATCAAATTTACTACTCGCAGATTGATTAGAAGTATTACCTTTTGAAGGTCTCTTGGGTTGATACTTCTCAGGTCTTTTCTTTTCTGAGGCTAGAATCATAGAGATAGGAGCAATGTCCATAGCTTCATTCATAGACACCTCTTCTGTCGAAACCCTAGAATTTGCATGAGTGGAACTTTTGGACGCATCCTTCTTGGATAGAGATGACACTTGTTTAGACATCGTTCCTGTGTTACAACTGATGGCCAAAAGTGTTTTGTACTTTCTGTTCCTAGGGGGGAAGATGAACGGACTTGGAGTGTTGAGATTGAAGAAGCGTGTAAGAGTGATAATAGGGAATGATAGCTTAAGGTAAGGGGACTGTTTTTTATGGTCACTTAAAGGCCAATAAATGTATTTTCCCCACCAAAAAAATTTTCCTTTTAAATTTTTGAAATTTAATAAATGCACACCATAATTCACTAACCTTTGAATCCTTTTCCACATGCCCAAATCCCTACTTAACCCTTTACAAATTTCAGCACACATATTTTTAGGGAACTCGTCATTACTCTTCATACCTGAATGATCAACCTCTACTACCTTGGTTTCTTCAATATTTCCTCTGTATAGTTGCATAACACTAGGTTGTTTGGTGATCCTTCTAATATCACATTCAGATGTCATAACATCATCCTTGACATTACATGATAAGTTGGACTCTTGAGGAACCCATAAATAACAGTTATCTATGGATCTAACTCCCCTCATAACGACTTCACTCTTCTCATTAGTCACTAAGCATTCATCTTTAGTGTAGCTAACCTTGAATCCTTCATCACATAACTGACTGATGCTAATCAAATTAGCAGTCAATCCTTTGACCAGAAGTACACTTTCAAGATTAGGTCCAGCCTCACAATTCAATTTTCTAATTCCTTTAACTTCCCCTTTTTCTCCATTACCAAAAGTTACACCGTTTGTGGAGTAAGTCCTGATATCCACCAACTGATTCTTGAAACCAATCATATGCATTGAGCAACCACTGTCAAAATACCAACCATTCATAGCTGGGGTTCTAACTGATGAGTGAGCCAATAGACATGTGACAACAGCTTTAGGAATCCATTGTTTAACAGTCTGAGGCCTGTCCTGCTTCTGTCTAGGTTGAGGAACAGGCTTGAGATAACCATGCAGTTTAAAGCAAGAAGATTGTATATGTCCAAATCTCCCATAATAGTAACATCTTACTCTTTGAATCTCTTCTCTGAAGTGGTTGAAATGTCTCCCACCTTGATGATGATTTCTGTCATAATGCTGAGGCTGCCATCTGTCAAAATATTGATGCTGTCTTCTCCCGTAATTAGGTTGTCTTCTGTAGTGCTTAGGCTGTCTTTTACCATGATGATGTGGCCTTCTTCTGCCATAACCATGAGGCACAGGATTATTAGGTCCAAACCCATACATTTTCCCTTGATGTTGATACATCGGATGGAACATGTTATGTATGAAATTATAAGCCTGCATACTCCTATGGTATTGGGGAGGCATATACTGTCTAGCTCCAGAAACCTGAGGCTTTCCTTGAGGTTGAGACAAAAACTTCTTAGGTGCAGGACCATATCCCTTTCCATTATTTTGTGGCCCAAGGTGAGGGACACCCTTCTTGATTCCAGAACCATGTCCTTTTTCATGCTGATGAGGAATGTTTTGTTTAACCCCAGAAGAACTATCTTCTGCAGATATCTTCTTTTCTCCCTCATATCCTAGACCAGTCTTATCACTTGCCCCTTTTCCAACTTCAAGTATTTTATCCAGAGTGTCAGTTCCACTATTTAACATTCTGATGGATTTTGACATTTGATCAAGCTGGGATTTTAACAACTAAACTTCATTCTTAAGTTCATCTTTCTCAGTCTCAAGCTGTACAATAATCTTCTTCTGCTTCTCCCCTTCTTGGAGTACCTCTTCACTTTTCAAACACATCTCTTGATAAGAGGATGCCAGCTCTTCAAAGGTCAATTCACCATCACTAGACTCTCCATCAGAGGCACATAGTCCAGTCAATGCCTTAACATGCTTGGCATTCTCTTATTCACTTTCACTATCTGTATCAGACCAGGAAACAGATAACCCCTTTTTCTGCTTTTTGAGGTATGTAGGGCATTCTTTCTTGACATGACCATAACCTTCACACTCATAGCATTGAACTCCTTTGTCATGATTGGACTTTTCTTTATCTCTTGTTTTCTTCACTTGATCACTAGACCTGTTGTTGTCAGATGTGATGTTCTTAACATTAGGTCTATAGTTTCTATCCATTCTCTTTAACACCTTATTAAACTGTCTCCCAAGCATCACAACTGCATTTGACAGTTCCTCCTGAGTTTTAAAATTACACTCCTTCTTACCATCTTCAGTATTGGACACCAAAGTTATGCATTTGGTCTTCTTTTCAGGCTCCTCATTCAATCCCAACTCAAAGGTTTGAAGAGAACCAATCAATTCATCAACCCTCATCTTGCTGATGTCTTGAGCTTCTTCAATGGCGGTCACCTTCATTTTATATTTCTTGGGAAGGGATCTGAGAATCTTCCTTACCAGCTTCTCTTCAGTCATTCTTTCTCCTAAAGCACTAGAAGCATTGGACAGCTCAAGAATATTCATGTGAAAATCATGAATGGTTTCATCCTCCTTCATCTTCAGATTTTCAAACTTTGTGGTCAGCAGTTGAAGTCTTGACATATTGACCTTGGAGGTTCCTTCATGAGTAGTTTTCAAGACATCCCAAGCTTCCTTAGCAACTTCACAAGTGTTTACCAGCCTAAAGATGTTCTTGTCAATACCATTAAAGATGGCATTCAAGGCTTTTGAATTTCCAAGTGCAAGCTCATCTTCTTCCTTTGTCCAATCTTCCTCAGGTTTTAGCTTTGTTGTCCCATCCTTTTCAACAATAACAGGTGTTTTCCATTCTTTTAAGACAGCCTTCCAAGCCCTGCTATCTAATGACTTCAAGAAGGTAACCATCCGCGGTTTCCAATAGTCATAATTAGAGCCATCTAGAATAAGGGGTCCATTCACAAATCCACCAGTCTCCTTGTCCATTGCACCAGAAAGTATCAGCCCTAGATCTCACCCAGATGCAGAGCAGGATGCCTGCTCTGATACCAATTGAAATTCTGGTATCTGATGTGTGATGTTAAGTGTGATGTCACAACAACACAATCTGCTATATGAACAAGGTAAAAACAACAGTAAATAACACAAAGAATTGTTCACTCAGTTCGGTCTAACTACCTACGTCTAGGGGCTACCAAGCCAGGGAGTAAATTCACTCTTAGTAGTATCAAATTATAGACTCAACAATCCCAGTTGACATCTACCTAACCTAATCACTACCCAATGACACTTCTACCTAAGAAACCACTTAGGTATGAGAAACCACTCACTCCCTAAATCACCTCAGTGATATAATCCAATGATTACACTTTAAAACCCACCTTGATTCTGCTTAACAGCTTTGATCAAGAACAACACACTCTTGCTTAAAAGCTCTAGAGTGAATACACTTACAACTCAAACTAGTAACACCAATTCCAACATGAATGGTTTACAAAAACACACGAAAACTCAAATTGACTCTCAGTCTATGCTCTCTGTCTTCGTTCTCTACCAACAAGGGTTGAGCCAGATTTTATACACTTCTGACTTGGGCTTGGATCTTTTCCAAAAATATCTGATTTGATTTGTTTTAAAACCAAAATTTAAAACAGATTTGATCTTCAAATCTTTTTAAATCTCTTCAAATCAGCCCTAATGTTAGTTACATGATCTGCTCCATAATCTGCAAAATTATCTGATTGAGAATATCTTCTCCAACAAATTCGCATCCAATCTCTCTAACAGATCTCCTCAAAACACCCTAACACGCACAGCCCTAAAACATCACAATCTGATGTTCTGATGTTCTGATATACTGATGTCAAGACATCAATTATAACATCAGTATATAAAACTCCAACCCTGCAACAGCTAATGTTAGGAACCAATGTTATGACATCAGACATATGACATCAACATTGTTCAACTTTGTTTTACCAAAATTCCAGCCAATACAAGAACTAACACGGTATCTACCAGTACGCTGGCTAAAGATTCGTCCTAGTAGTTGGCTGTAATGTTAAGCGCCATGTTGTGATTTTTTCCTTCTTCTGGCAGTTCTTCATCACTGAATCCTAATTTGTTGCAGGTAGTGATGTTGGAGATGATGTTGTCGAATTATCTTATCGTCACATCTTGTTCCACAAAGGCTTGCTCTAAGACTTTCTATAGAGCTTCCATGTGAGCTTCGGAACTGAGTAAAAGAGATAGCACAGAGATTCTCGAAAGAGTTTGCAACAGTTGGTCCACAATGTTGTACTCTCTTTTTTGGATGAGCTTTAGCATCTCATCGTTGTTCTTTGAAAGGTCGCGATTACTGGATTGACCGACTGGTTGATTTGGAACTTCTGTTTGAGGTTCCTTTTCTCTAGTTGGTTCTCCAACTCCTCTGTTGAAGATCTGACCGCTCCGTGTTACTCGACTGATGTCTGCAATGTTTACGACGGAGGGTAATGGAATTTCCTTTCCATTCTCAATTGTTGTTGCACCGTATTTGTAAGGGATAGCCTTATCTGATTTATACGGTATTGGTCCCGGCAGATAGATAACCACAGGAGCCTTTTAATTTTTCTGACCATCATAGCCGGCCTCAATTGGTTCGAGGTTGAGAATCTTTCTACTATCAAGAGGAACTCTTGATTCATGGAGTAGAGGGATTATGGCGCATAGACTTTGGCCATTTCCCGTTTAGGGATTAAGATAACGTCTTTGCTTTGATCAGGGAGATAGTCAGGCATTACGTTGATCGATCCAGAACTTGAACATGGTCGGATCTCCTTTTGATCCAACTGACTTTGAAGGGCTGCTCGCACGAGGTAGCATCCTTGGTTGTTCTCTGAGCAAACTCTACATCGTTCATAATTGTGTGGTGGCACCCGGCCACGTCCGCTTTGTATGCAGTGCAACCTTACTAGATCTGTTTCCATTGATCGAACATCCTGACTTTGATGCCTAGTAGGGTTCCCATCAGTCATACTGATCTGTTGTGTGTCTTCATCTAGGTAGATCGGAAGCCACCAGTGGTTTAACAAGTGTTGAAGTGTTATTTGGACAAGTGCCCATCCTTGGTCATTCTCACGACATACTTTACAGTTCTGATAATCATGTGAAGCCAGAAAACTGAACCTGACCTGCTTAGCATGTAATTCTACCAGACTGATATTCATCAAGCGAATATCAAAGATTTGAATCATATTAACTTGATAATGACTTCTATCATGGTAGTCCTGAATCCATCTGAGATCCATCTGACACTGGAGGGCCTCTTGTACAAAATAGCATCCCTGATTATTTATTGAGCAGATCGGACAGGAATTGTAATCGTGTTGTGGCAGATCATGATGTTGGCTTTGCCTAGAGTGCATTGCTACTAAGTTGGCATTCATCGCATGGATGTCGTGGTTTTGAATGATGTTGGAATTTGCGTGGGCCATATTGACCTCACAAATTCGGTGATCTTGAATCCATCTGAGATTCGTTTGTTCTTGTAGAGCTGATTGCACTATGGAACATCCTTCATTGTCTTTAGAGCAGATATCACACTGATGATAGTCGTGAGATGATACATGGCCATATCCGCTCTGTCTGCAATGCATTTTGACCAGATTGGTTCCTAATAGGAGTACATCATGAATTTGATAGTTGTGGTTAGATCCTTCCTCTATCAAATTTACTGCAATTTTCTCGTGTTGAGGCAACGGGTTCGTCTGAACATTTGGATTTGTATCCTTGAAAGATAGGACCCCGTTCCTGACAAGCTTCTTCTGCACATCAGATTTGAAGCTGAGATAGTTTTCTATGTTATGCCCCGGTCCTCCTTGATGGTAAGGGCAAGTTTGATCTGCTTTGAACCAAAAAGGCAGATTTTCCGGTACTGTAAGAGGAGATCTGGTGTGGACATGCCCCTTGACCAGTAGTAGTGGAAACAGTTCTGTAAACAACATCGGTATAGGGTCAAACCCTGGTGGTCGCGTTGTACGGCTGTTGTTGTTGTACTGAGGACGACCCTGCTGAAGAGGTTGTTGTGTCCTTTGCTGATATTGTTGTTGATTTGGTTGGCTCTGAGCAACTTGAGGTTGATACGTTGGAACAGGCGCAGGGTTGTTAGCGGGAGTTACCGCTGCTACTGGTTGATACCTTCGCCTTTGCTTTCCGAGAGAGATATTACCAATATCTTGCTCTTTTTTATTAGGGAAAGCACTACCGTATCTCTTGGTACTTCTTGATGGTCCTGCATCTTTGACCAGACGTCCTTCTCGGACTGCTTCTTCAAGGCGTACCCCCATGTTTACCATTTCAGTAAAGTCACTGGGCGCACTGGCGACCATCCGATCATAATAGAATGAGCTCAAGGTTTTCAAAAAGATCTTTGTTATCTCTTTTTCCTCAAGAGGGAGACAAATCTGGGCGGCAATTTCACGCCATCTCTGAGCATATTCCTTAAAAGTTTCCTTGTCCTTCTGCGACATTGTTCTGAGTTGATCTTTGTCTGGTGCCATGTCTAGGTTATACGTATACTGCTGAAAGAAGGCAGCGCCAAGATTTCTGAAAGTGACGATCTTGGTGCGGTTTAAACCCATGTACCATTTAAGTGCGGCACCGGTTAAACTATCTTGGAAGTAGTGGATCAGTAGTTGTTGGTCCACTACTAGAAAATTCGCTTTTAGTGACCGATTTAGTGACCAAAATATTTCGGTCACTGTAGCCACCGAATTAGCCACCAAAATTTGATATCCGTGAGTAAATTTTTAGGGGTCACTAAATAAAAATTAGCCACCGATTTAGCGACCAAAAGTTTGTGACCACCTATCCGGTCTCGAAAAAATATTTTTATACAATAGTTAGTTTAAATTAAAAATTTAGAGATCAAAATTTCGGTCAGTAATATTTTTGTTGTTTTTTTTTCTTTATTTTTTAATCCTCTTTATTATGTTACTATTTCTCTCCCAATTTTTTTAAAACATTTTCATCCTTTTTTAAATTTTTTTAATTTTTTAATAAAAGATTCACCTTTTTATTATTTTAACAAATAAAACATATAATTATATAAATAATTATGCTATTTTATTTTTATATATGTATAAAAGTTATGTTTTTTATTATATGCAATTTTTATATGTGCATAATGAAATTACATTAATAAAATCAAATTTTATTTTCATTAGATCCAATTAAATTAAATAAGAATTAGTAATTTTTTAAATATTATTTAGATTTTTTTATATTTTTTATATGTATATATATTTAAATATAGAGAACATAACAAATGTTATTAAGTGGTCTAGTGGTAAGGCCTAACTAAAATAGCTGGAGGTAACAGGTTCGATTCCCAAGTTAGGCACCATTTTATTTTATTTTTTGAAAAAAGAACACTAAAATCGGTCACTAAGTTCGGTCTCTAAATTCGGTCACAAAATCGGTCTCTGAATTTCGGTCACTAAATTCGTCACTTAGCGACTAGCACTTTTACAACCGAAAAATGATGGTCTCTAAATTGGTTGCAAAACGTTATAGTGACTGATTTTTAAGCTTTTTCGGTCTCTAATTCGGTCACTAAAAGCGAATTTTTTAGTAGTGGTCCTCTGTCTGAGTTAACATCTTTTGAGCGTACATCACCAAATGACTTTAAGGGAAAGAGTTGCCCTTGTATTTTTCAAAGTCAGACACCTTGAATTTGTGTGGGATTTTCACATTAGGTACCAGACAAAGGTCTGTGGCGTCCTTTCCAAATAGATCCTGGCCGCGAATGGCATGCAGTTCCTTCTGCATCTCCAAAAATTGTTCCTGGAACTCATTCATTCTGTCGTACATACTTTCGTTTCCACCAGAGATTACTTGTGGAATTTGTCCTTCTGGGGTAGTGTGTACCACAGGTTGTGTTATAGTCATTACGGCGGTGACCCTTGGTGCTTCCCTATCGCGAAGTTTGTAACCTTCAGGAGTTGCTGTCATGACTCTTGCATCTTCACCTTCCCGAAGTTTGTAACCTTCAGGCCCAGCGATTCCTGCTGCAGTTTTCGGGTCTTTCGTCACTGACAGAATATATCCTTCAGGGATAAAGTTGATAGGCATGCCCCTGGGATAATCTTTAGGCATGTTGTACCGAGGATCATACGTCTCCACTACGGGCGTAGATGTGATCTCTGAGATCACAGTCCTTTGTTGTTGTCTCTGAGCTGCTGCCAGAGATTGCATGTTGTAACACCTCAAAATTTGCCCTCTTGCTTTTAGCTTTTACTGGCTTATGTTTCATTGCATTTTGGCATAATCATCATTGCATTTCATTGGTTCATTGGCATGGGATCAGGGTGTCTAAACCAAATCCAAGGAGCCTTGAACCTCAAGGTGTCTTAATTGAGTCGTCACCTTATCATATGATCAAGCGTGACAAGAGAATACAAGGGAATCACATCATCCTAACCAGTGCAAAACTAGGGTTTTGGAATTCTTGAGTATAATGCCCTAATGGGCAATATCTTTGAGTTTTTATCACCTCCAAATGTCATATCTCATCTTTGTTAGAAAGGATATACATCGTATTCAGAGGAATTTGAATTTGGAGGATGTGCTGTTTTCTCCTAGACTGGGGGTTTAAAATTAGGGTATACCATAAAATCAGTTTATTTCTGATTTTTTGGGCAAGACTTGATTCTATGGTAATCTATATGTCCTTAAGAGTCTAAGGATGGAGAATTGTCCATCAACTTGGTTTGGAAAGGTTTCAATTGACCAATTGATTGAAAATCCGAAGAATTGGGGAAAAGTCAAATGTGCAGAGGAAAAAGTCAACCCTTGAATTTTTGAAGTCAAATTCATGTTCCTCAAGTCAAATATGTCCATGGGTGAAGATTTGATCAAGAAAGTCCAAGAGATTCATCAAAAATCAAGAAAGGTGAAAAGCTTCCAAAAATAGAAATTAGGGTTTCCTAATTTGGTAAGTTTTGTCAAGTTTTGGGGTCATCTTTAAGCTATTCTTTTTCCATGTTCCAAGCACCAAATGGAATGGCTAGGGAGGCCTATCAAAATTTCATGTTTCAAGCTTCAAATTCATACCTAGAACATCTCCATTGGATTAAAATTGAAGGGGATATGAAGGATTAAAGTGGAGGGTTCACAAGGAATTTTGGTTGGTCAAGCAAGGCAGATGCGCGTGTGGCTCGGAGTAATTTCATCAAACATCTTGTGTGCATGTAGGGTCCAAGTTCAAAGGCCAATTACTTTATGCTAAAGGCTTCAAATGGAAAAGTGTCCAAAATGAAAGTTGTTCCCCTTGATCCCCTCTACAACTTTGGTGTTGGAGGAATTTTCATCTGACCAATGTATGAGAAGATATGTTGAGGAAAAGTCAGGGTCATCACACTTGAATGTCACGTGCATGAAGGCAAGGCACGACCAAGTCATATTAGCAGGCCAACTCAGAAATGTGCACACATTTTCATGATCATTTTTTAGCACCTTTAAGGCTTCAATTACAATCATTGTGAACATCAATGTTGTTCCATCACATTTCCTCTTTCCAAAGACCCCATTATCAATCATTTTCACTCATTGGTTCATGAGATAATCCTTTCCAAAGTTCCCCTCATGTAATCTATTTCTTATACCCCAAGTGAAGTAAACTTTAAAGAGAAAGTTGTTGTTATTGCTTGCTGCACATACGTATACACCTCATACATTGCCATTTAAAGCCAAACCAGTCATTACATCAGGCTCTTGTACCATCTTTTGCCATATATGATCAAACAAGGAGAGAGAAGGAAACTTGTTGAATAATTTTTTGTGCTGCTATGCATCATCACCATTCACTTTAATCCACACCATAACTCCATGATTGGCTCCACATACAAGCAAACCCGAGCTACACTCGTTAACCCTCTCACTCTTATTCTTCATTTTCATTTTCAAGCTTCATTCAACTCTCTCCAACTTAACTCAACCAAGGTTCTAACCATTAACCCCAGTGGTTAACCCTTAACCTCACATATAAAAGCCCTTCTAACAGAATTCTTAACTAACTTTGGATCATTTGCCATATTTCACCAAACTCTCACACATTTTCTCTCTGAGTTTTGCTCTCTCTCTCTCGTGCTTATTCTCATTGCAAGTTGTTCAATCTTCTTCTCCATTCATCATCATCATTGAGAGCTCTTGGATCTAGCAACATTGAAGCTTTAAATTCATTGTTCTCTCCAAGCTTTTTTCCAAATTTCACTGATTCAAAGCACTACACAGCCTTTATTTGGCTTAAGATTAAGTTCAAGAGGCAAGTGGAATCTCCTCTCTGGTATTCTGGTGATTAGAAGAAACTTCATAGAACAGGTTCTAGTTCAAACTTTTTGCTCTTATTATGCTATGATCTGAGCTTGTTTTGTTCGTTTTTTGAGCTCAATAGGAGCGATGTAGCATCCGACTAGTTGATAGGCTCTATAAGAGCATAGATCTTGAACTCTAGGGCAAACTTTGTGACTTTGAATCTCTGTGTATGTGTGTTATTTGTGAATTCTGATGCTTGATCTGGGATCTACGTGACCTGAGGATCAATTTAGTGTATCATCTGTCATTTTGTGGTGACCTGCAACTTAAACCAGGTTGGAGATGTGACCGGAGAAGGTGACCGGAGGTTGCGCCGGCCACCTGAGAACTCACATGCACTCAAGAACCCTAGCTCTTTCCAGTTTATAACACAGTCGTTGGATGTTTTTGATCTAACGCACACGAGTGTGCCAGCGAATAAATGAAATACCCTCCCTCTCACGTGACAACACTTTGTGGCTGATGGATTGTGTGTGTGTGTGTGTGTGTGTGTGTGTGTGTTCCATGCTTGTTATCATATGCGTGCATCATGATCTGTGTGATTTGAATTTTTCTTTGATCATCATAAGTGGACTGAATCCAATGGCTATGATTGAGTCAACTTTTTGACTGAGAACACCATATGCACCTCAGACTTACACGCGCCTTGGGCCTGACACTTTTGCTCTGTGCACACCCTTATTTTGAGCCCAAACGCTTTTGACCTTGGTTTTTGCTAATGTTAGACCCCCAGGCCTATTTCTTTGTTTTTTATTTTCTTTTTCATACTTGTTTGGGTTTTGATTGTTAAAAATACTTCTAAGCATCAGAAAATTCCCAAATAATTCTCCATTGATCTTTACACATTTAAATAATTTTTAATGAACTTTATTTCTGATTTTATCATTTTCTCATATTAATTTGGTATTTTCTTTTGAATTTCTTTTTGGAGCTTCTTAATTATGATATATGCTTCATTTCCATTTTATTTGGCATAGTTCCCTTATGAAGTTTTGTCCCATAATTAGACCACACTTGTGTGACCTAATAAGGATCTAATGTGATTTTTCATGGCATTTTAGATGCATTATTTCATATGCATTCATTAACATCTTTGTGCACTATAATTGTGTGAACATTGTGAATTTGTGAGCCATTGTTGAAGGTGGTTACATTTGAATTTGGACCTATAATTTTGAGATTGAGTTGCTTACTGTTTGGATATCATATGATTTGGTTTGTGCATTTTTATCATCATTGGTTTAGGTTCTTTGAATTGTTTGATCACATGTATACTTATGTGCTTCCTTATGAGTATTTGCTAGGGCTTTAGTTTGTATTGTGTTGGATGCCTTGAGACATTTGGTGTTATCTTTTGATATGTGTTGATAGAAACATTATAGGTCATGTATACCAAGTTATAGGTCATTCCTCTTTTCACTTTGACATGTTTTGCAATTGATGTTCATCTTGTATCCATTGTTAATGTTGCATTTGTTACTTGTTCTTCTTTGATTTAGTTTGTGTACATCTCACCTTGGTATGCCATTAACATTCATCCTTGTATGTTCCTATACTGTACATGACTCATTTCATCCATTCATATTGGTTTATAACTTCATGTTATGTTCATTACAAGTTCATGAACTTTTTGAAGTATGTTTCACCTTGTATTAATCCAAAGTTGTGCACTTTTCTTCTTAACTTCTAATGTGACTTGGATGTGAACCACACTTCTTCATTTATACATTCCCATGTCATCCTATAACATGTATGATATTTATCCATGTCCATTTGCATTCATAATTGCATTTCACTCTCATTGGTGACTTGTTTTGTAAGTAAACAACATTGTGAATTATTGTGTGACATTGTTCTACTTCTTCCCACTTCTTCTTCTTGAGTTTTCATTCTCATATTATGGATGATAATTCATGGATACTTAATGACATTCATGAAGTGGTTTTCTACTGGTTGTGGTGTTTCATTATGCATTATTGCATGTTTACATCCCTTAAATGTTCATGGTGCATCTTTAGTGCATATCATTGCATTCCTTTGATGTTTGGTAGTTTGTTTAGGCATAGATTGATCTTATAAGCCTTTGTAACCATAGGTGGATGTTAGTAGGCTTTGTTACTGTCCTAGATCAGTACCAATATTTAGGGATCCATTCTTTTTTAGGTTTGGACCTTTAGAAGCTTCTTAGAGTTTTTTTTATAGCAGTAGGACTTATGTGTTTACTTTCTTCACTTGTACTTCAATATTTGAATTATTTTGGTACTAACCATTTTGTGTAGGGGCTATGGTAAGTCTTGAATATGTGGATGCTTATCCATACTCATATCTCTTCCCTCTTATCTCTCTCACTTTCTCTTGTGTGTTGGTGAATAGCATGATATAATGCTTTGTGTGTACAACTTATTCACACCCTTAGGGATCCTAGCTCAACTTTAATCTTTGATTAAAGTGGGGTAGGATAAGCATTAGGTAGTGCTATCCCTCTCTTCTTTTTAGACTTAGGTTCTCAAACCTTGAACTTAGGGCTACCTTTGCATGATAACATTAGGAACAAATTAGATTCCCTTTAGTGTTTTCTTTTCAACTTGAGTCTTCTCTTCGCATCTCATAATCCTTCTAAAACACTTAATAAAGGTTAAACATGTATTGCGCATAAGCCTTAGACGTGGGAAGTGAATAATGGGGGGTCTCCCTTCATTCTTCTAGGGTACTTAGTGTACGTCCTGTTGGGGACGATACGCGATGTATTCGTTCCTATGTTGTAGACTTGGGTGCAATGCAAGTTACAAACAACTTCAAAAACACTTCTGTCTAAAAAACACAAAACAAATTCAAACCTTTTCAACCTTCAGGATTGTTAAGTTTCAAACCTCATTTTCAGAAAAGGGCACGTTACTTCCGTCTCATCGCAAACAGGCATCGACCCTAACTGCCGGACGCGAACTTAACGTCGCTCATAAAAAATACAGACATGGTTAAGTCGAACTACGACTGCTCTGATTTCCTCTCTCTGGTTAGATTGAGGATACGTAGGCACAAGACGGCGATGTCTCGGCGAGCAACTTTCCCCCTAGTTCGTGTCCGAACTACGTTGACTCTGATTTTCCTGTTCCCGAGGGAATACGTAGGCCTAGGACTCTGAGGACGTCCTACCGAGTCACTTCTTTTTCTTTTCTTCCTCGTTTCTCCTTTCTTTTCCGTTCTCGTTCCTTCTCCGGTCCAGTAGTAGTGGAGCTCCAGACGATGACACCCTTTGATCGAGACAACAAGCGTGGATCCCATCAAGTACGATGGACGCGTGGGGTGCTAACACCTTCCCTTCGCGTAACCGACTCCCTTACCCATTTCTCTTGGTCGTGAGACCATGCTCTTTCCTTTCCCCCAGGTTTACGCAGTGTTTCCTTTCCCTCTCTTGGGATAAATACACATTGTTGGCGACTTTGTTTCCGCGCCACTTTCGCGTTTGTACTTGGATGAAAATCCCGGGAGCGACACATGTCACTGTGAAGTTTCCTCAAATCTTCCTTCAGGGCATCGATTTCTTCTCTCAGCTCTCTGTTCTCTTCCTTGAGATCATCCATTTTATTTTGTCGATTGGCCCGAGTATTGTATGAGTGAGACAGTTTGACTCTAGAATCGTGACACATACGTGAGATTCGAAGGTTAGAAGAATGTGTTACGTGAGAATGATGAATGATATGCAATGATATATTTATTATTATTTTGTTATTTTAATCAAAAGTAAGCTTCAACAATTAGATTGCAAATATCATACAGTGGGGAGACCCCGTTTTATTGAATTTGAAAGATTACAGAAAGGGAAATACAGTATTTTACAAAGTGCTGTAAAAGGGAATGTCTAAGCTTATGGATTCTGAGTCCTCTTTGAGGAGAGCTCGGGTGTTGGTTCTGGTATTTTCCTTTTCTTTGATCGGGGCTCTTGAGCCGTTGTCGGGTTGTCATGCCTTTACCAAGTGAAAGGAGTGAGCAAGTTCCTTTGATCTTCTATAGCATGTTGTTCTAGAATCTCGATCAGAGCATCCTTTTCTTTTAACAGTTGTTGAATTTTGGTACACTCTACATTGAGAATACGGTACTTGTTCTTCCAAGATTTCTTTTCCCATTGAACTTTGTTGAGAGCGACCTGGAGTTTTTCCGTATCAGACATAAAATAAAGGACAGATTCCTTTAACGGAAGAACTTCTTGACGAGGGTAAGGCATCCTCAGCTTGAGGGCTCTAGTTTGTACCCAGTGGAGATAAGGTTCCACAAAGATACAGTCTGATTTTCCTAGAGACTCTCTTCCTTTCCTGTGAACATGTTTCCAGGCATGCATTATTTCTGTCTTTAGTACCCTGTCATTTTCTCCTTCCTTGAAGAAAAGACCTTCCAGATGAACATTACACGGGATATGTCTCATCGGGTATCCGAGTTGACGGCGAACTAAAATTAGATGATAGTTGATTCCTCCTTTAGTTCCTATGAGGGGTACATTAGGGAAGTTTCCACAATGGTCGATGATTCTTATCCCGTCATAGATCTGATTGTACCAGTCTATGTCAGAGTTGGTAAGAGACATGATTCTCTATGACCAATGTTGAGTACTCTTATTATCCCAAAAGGCAGCTAACTTGGGTAAATGGGAAGTGAACCATTTGTATAGAAGGGGTACACATCATGTGATCATTCCTCCGCTGTACAAATTCCTTAAATGTACATAACGATAAGCATTTGCGAGCAGGGTCGGTATGGGGTTTCCAATCAGAAATATCTTAATGGCATTGATATCAATGAAGTTATCGATGTTGGGAAAAAGGAACAACCCGTATGTGAGTAGGACAAAGATATCTTCGAAAGCAATAATGTTTCCTATACTGGCAAAGTACAAGGCTTTCTCTACCAAAAACATGAACGGTAAACCTTGGATTCCATCCTTAGTGGTCATGTGAGTCCTGACTTCTGACTCGTCCAAATAGATTGCTCTTGCAATGGTTTGATCCTTTGCAATTTCTTCTAGTCCAGAAAATGGAGCTTGGTCAGTGATGGGTAAATCAGTCAGGTGAGAATACTCCTCCAGTGTTGGTGCTAGTTGATAATCCAGGAATGTGAAACAGTGATAAACTGGATCATAAAACTGAATAAGCGTAGACAGGATTCCTTCAACTACATGGACCCTTAATAGAGACAGTAGTCTTCCGTACTTAGCTCTGAAAGTATCAGGGTTGGTGATCATCTTTTCCAGCTCGTTTAAATCCTCTAGTTTCGAAGTCTTGAAGGTGTATTTGTGCGTCTTCCTTCTACCGAAATCCATAACGCAACCCTTTTCTCTGATATTTGCAATCATTGTTTTAGTTTAATTTGAAAAAAGAGAGAGACTAGAAAAGAAGATTTTTTCTTTGTTTAAAAGTTTTTTAAATGATTGCATGAATGCAGCACACAAAATCATTGAAAAAACATGAATTCAAAGGTTCAGCGTCATGAGCATGGAGTCATGGCTCTACCCATCCCCAAAGGTTGTATTCTGGTGAATTTTTGTACCTATAGAACAAGTTAAAAGTTCCCAAAATCATTGACCCCCCTAGGGATAACAACAGCAAGCTGGTTCACCCGAGCGAGCTGTAGCATCCTAGGGTAATCTCAATTGAGTGTAGTATCGCGTGTCAACTATTTCCGATAGCTACCGCACTACCAAATGGCCACACAGTTAATGTCTACTAAATCCTCAGTTTCATGGATACCACAACCGGACAATCTGCTTTCACAACCGAAGTCGTTAGACATTGAATCTGCAAAGGGTATGTCCACTAATTTGATGGTCTACCGGGACAGCTTATTCGGGATTCACTCCCTGTAAGACCGCCCGTCTCTGCCATCACCTATCTTAGGTATCACTCATACTTTCCACATGCGACATCACTCGCATTCCCATTAGCAGAAAAATAAACACGAATATCAAGTAGGAAAAGCGATATATATATATATATTCATTCCTAAAACTAACATCCTAGACCTCTTAAGAATTCTAATCTTAGTCCTAGACAGATCAAAGACATCCCCAGCAGAGTCGCCATTTTACTGTAGCGTGCGATTTTTTTCGGTGACGCGACCACCTTATCACACACGGGATTCTCTCCTCACCGCAGTAAGGGGGAGTGGGGTGCTACTTTCTGATTTCTTATTTATCCCGTGAAGCTGGAATGGAAAGGGAAGCTATCTAAAACTAACCTTGCACGTGAATGTTTAACTGAACAAATGCTGAAAGAGATTGGGGGGTCCGGGGTCAGGTTATACAATGGGGAGTTGTCAATTACCCATCCTATATGTGGTTATCCACAGGTTGTTAGTTTTAGGTTCTGCTTTGTACTTGATGGTGTTTATCTATTGATGGGTTAGGAAAGTTTCTTGGGAAATATGAGAGAGAGAGAGAGAGAGAGAGTGATTTTTTGTTGATGTTCGGGTTTTCCGATGTTTTTGGTAAGGTGCTGAACCTAAGTTTTGATTGGTGTGAGGGTACTGGACCTAGAGTTTTTGATTGGTATGCTCGCTAA
Organism: Lathyrus tuberosus; assembly: GCA_022829125.1. Lineage (NCBI taxonomy): Eukaryota > Viridiplantae > Streptophyta > Magnoliopsida > Fabales > Fabaceae > Lathyrus > Lathyrus tuberosus. Next base: position 7,574,762 of record JALAZF010000191.1, read on the forward strand.
GATTTCGCAATCTTATGCCTACATATTCCCATTTAAAGAAACAGGGAAATCAGAGTAATTGTAGTTCCTCCTATTCTATGGGAGGAAAAAGATGTTTTGGTGTCTTGTTCAAAGCCCAAGATTGAAGCTAAATGAATATTTGTGTCTTGTTCAAAGCTCAAGATTGAAGCTAAAAGGTTTTATTGAGAGAGAATTTGACATCTCTAAAGGGGGACATCTCGTCCGTTTATCACAACTGTTGGGTGACTGATTATAAAGGAGGATTACTTTAACTGGGATATGTGAATCCAGCAACACCATAATTTCCTTTATGAGGGATGTTATCCTGGAGGAGAAAACTTTAACTCAGTGTAGAGCAATGCCATTTTTCCTTATGAATCTTTCATGCTAAGAGAGGGACAGTGGCGTGGATGTAAATAATCCAGAGGCTTGCCACTTACAGCAATTAGATAAAAGAGGCAATTTGCCAGGATAAGAGATGGACGACAGCTTGGATATTTGAATCGACAAGTGTGCCACTTACAGTAATTATCTGGGATTAGGGTTTATTTTGATGTGTGATAAACAGAAAAATGTCTTCCTACTGAGAGATTTTAATTTCCTCTGAGGGGATGTTGATTTTTGTGTGCCTTGATCAAAGCCTAAGGTTGAAGCGAAGCGATTGATTGACTCCACTGGGGAAGTCCTTATACAAAGCCTAAGAGGAGGCTGGAAAAGACTGACTCAACAAGAGAGTGTTTATATATGTCTTGTACAAAGCCCGTGATTGAGGCTAAAAAGAGACTGACTTTTTTGGGGATATCATTATACAAAGCCTAAGAGGAGGCTAAAAGTTTGACTTTTCGAGGGAAATATTTTGTCTGTCTTGTACAAAGCCCAAGATTAAGGCTAAAAGGGATTTTGACTCCACTGGGGAGGGTTTGTATGTGTCTTGTACAAAGCCCAAGATTGAGGCTGAAAAGAAGACTGACTTTGTGGGAAAGAAATCTTTATATGTCTTGTACAAAGCCCAAGATTGAGGCTAAAGTGAGACTTTACTGACTTAGCTGAGGATATTTTAGGTGTCTTGTACAAAGCCCAAGATTGAGGCTGAAAAAAGTTTGACTCTGCTGGAGAGTATTATTTGTCTTGTACAAAGCCCTGGATTGAGGCTGAAAAGAGGATTAACTCTGCTTAGGGAAATTTATATGGTGTCTTGTACAAAGCCCAAATTGAGGCTGACCAAGCTGGAGAAATCATTATACACAGCTTAAGAGGAGGCTAACTTCTGCTAGGGGAAATCATATACCAAACCTAAGAGGAGGCTGAGAAAATATTGACTCAACAAGAGAGTGTTTTAATCTGTCTTGTACAAAGCCCAAGATTGAGGCTAAAAGGGTTGACTCAACAACAGAGTATTGAAAGGTGATTGACTTAACAAGAGAGCCTGAAAGGTGATTGACTCAACAAGAGAGTCTGAAAGGTGATTGACTCAACAAGAGAGTTTGAAAGGTGATTGACTCAACAAGAGAGTTGGAAAGGTGATTGACTTAACAATAGAGTCTGAAAAGGTTAGCTCAGTTGGGGAAAATCATTGTACAAAGCCCAAGAGGAGGCTGACTATGCTGAGGAAAGGAATGATCATTATACAAAACCTAAGAGGAGGCTAACTTTGCTAGGAAAAACAAAGAAAGAAATATTTATACAAAGCCTAAGAGGAGGTTGTCTTCTGCTGAGGATTATTGAGATCCAGAGGCAGGTCCAAAGTTTGGAATCAACTTTTGCTGAGGGTTTACAGAAGGGTTGAGATATCAGATGCCTTGAGGTTATGATTTGGGATAGTGTTATACTGATGATAAGCTGACCCTGGCTGGGGAAATTTTGGAAGAAAGTTTAAGTTTTGAACCTACAGAGGTTTTAACTCTACTGGAGATTAATCAAAAATGACCAGGGTTTCTCCTATGTTTGTAGGGAACTTGAGAATGTCTTTGAGATCCAAGAGGAAATTAGACTGTCTAAGTCTACTGGTATGGAAGATTTTATCTTTGTATGATGCCCAAGAGGAGGCAAGTGTTTTAAGGGATGAGAATCAACCCTAAATTGATCTGAGGTTTTGACACTGGAAAGACTACTCTAGCAAAGGATGACTAAGTTTTGTCCTATACCTTTAAGAGGTCTTCAGGGTCCTTGTATTAAGCCCAAGAGAATGCATTAGAACTTCTAAGAAGTCGGATGGTCCTTGTACAAAGCCCAAGAGGAGGCGGGGAATTCTTTTAAGAAGCCTGTGGGTCCCAAACCAAAGAAAAGTTCAAGAAAAGTTTCACCGAGAATAATTCATTTAGTGAACAGTTCAGAGGTTTGAAGAAATTCAAGAGATGTCATTCACCGAGAATAAAACATCTCTGGGGAGTAGAATTTCTTTGACACTTTCTAATAGTGACAGTCTGAGAAAAGTTTCACGAAGAATAATGCCTTTCTCTTTGTTCCATATTGTTTAAACCGAAAAGAAGGCAAGATTGTATTTGAAAACACAGTGGGTCTTATACAATGACTGATGCCCAAAAGGGTTTATATTTGCAAGGAATGGGTCTTACACTCTATTAGAGGCCCAAAGTTTATTTTTATATACAAGTGATGGGGCTTACAACTCAAGGAGAGGCCCAGGTGAGTTTTGTTTAGAAGGCGACGATCGCGCCGAGATTTTTAAATCGTATCGGGACTTATACAATGACTGAGGCCCAAATTATATATTTACAAGAGGGGGTTGGATCTTACACTCTATTAGAGGCCCAAAGGTTGTTTGAATATTTAAAATCGAGAGGAAACCCTAATTTTAAATTGAAATGTCATTTTTCAAAGGTAATTTAAATAATAAATGATAAAATATCAACTATATTCAAAAACAAGTTGTACACTTTGGAAAATATTTTGAAAAATCATGTTTAATCATATGAAAGCTTAAAATTCAATTGATTTTGAAAGATCAAAGTGGGAATTTCATTTTAAAAATGTTTTAAAACAATAAAAATGAAATTAATTACAAAAATCCTAACTATGTTAAATAAATAATATAAATTGGATTTTTTTGTAAAATAAAATATTTAAACATTTTTGTCAATTTTGAAAAAAATAATCAATTCGAAAACATAAATATTCAGAGAGGAATTAATTTTTGAATCAATTAAACAAAAATAACTAAAATTCAAAATTTTGAATTATGGCGCCAAGAACACTTGGTTCTTGCCTGCGCCCTCTGTTTTTTGCAGAGTTGCATTTCCTCATTTTTCTCCATGATTTCTCAATGGTTTTTGCATGATTCAAGTACCAATCTTGTTCGTTTTTGAACAAGGATCACATCCATATAGTTTAATTGCATTTATATTAAGTATGGAGAAAGAAATCAACAGAAAACCTCAAGAACCCTAATTTCAGCATGAACACAATGAAATTCCATACACGATTGATTCATGGCAATTGATTGAGGGTTATCACTCTATATACATGTAAGAACAAGATGGTAACTCAAAAATTCATTTATGATGCATGGAATATAGAGTTTGAAGGGTTCATGCTTACCTCTTGCAGCTGGTGATCGAGTTTGGTGATGGAGGTGTTGCAGCTAGGTTTCAATGATCTGGACAGCTTCCTTAGGTGCCATGGAGTGTGTTTGAATGCTTGGAGTGGATTGAAATGAGCTGGAACTTGATGTGGCACCTCAACTGCAACTCTGTCAAGAATTTGAGCAATTGGTTGGTGATTTTGAGAATCTGATGTTCCAGATGTGATTTTGTGTTATGGATCGCTCACATATGATGTTTATGAGGTGTGTGTGTGTGTGTGTGTGTGTGTGTGTGTGTGTGTGTGTGTGTGATTGGTTTGGTTGGAATTGCTCTCAAACTCAAAACCCGATAATGACTTGAGTTAGAAGGCAAACATGGAGTGAAAGGGATATTTTGAGGAAAGCATCAGTTTGGGTGCTTTGGTGTACTCAAACTGATCACAATTGAGGTCTATTTATAGTGTGTCAAGTTTGTTTTGGCAGCAATAGTGTATGGCAACTGCAGCAGGTCTGTGGCCAATGTGGATCAAATGGAATCTCAAGTCTCCTCTAGCCATTGACTTGAGGTTAGAGCACAGGCCTATGGTCTTTTGGTTCAAAGATAAGGCTTAAATCATTCAGTTAAGCTTGCCTCAGTTCATGCCACCTTGATGCATCCATTGAATGCATTGAAACAAAATTGGAGTCTTGGCACTTTTTAGCTCTTTTAGGTTTGGCATGGCTATATGTAGATTCTTGGACTTGGGAGACTTGGGGATCAGATCATTCTCCTTTTGTTTTATCCTCAGATGTGTCCAAATGGATGACAAGGCTTGGAGTTGTCTAAATTTGCCAAATCGAGCAAATGCACAAAATCTGCCTTGCTTAGGACAGTTGGAAATGGTGATTTTGAGGGATTCATATCTCCCTGCTCAGGTTGAGTTATGGGAGGCTCTTGTGCTTTTTAGAAAGACCTCATATGATACAAAACATGTGTGATCATAGTTTATTTTGAAACTATTTGGATCCAACTGAAAAAACCTCATGAACATTGATGTTCAAGGCTGGTAACTTAGGCAGATTTTCACTAAGAGTTGGAAAAAGTGTTATTTCATGTTTTTGTGATTTCGATCACTCCATAACTTAAAATCCATAAATAATTATGTCATTCCCGGGATTTTCATCCAGGTACAAACGCGAAAGTGGCGCAGAAACAGAGTCGCCAGCAATGTGTATTTATCCCAAGAGAGGGGAAGGGAACACTGCGTAAACCTGAGGGAAGGAAAAAGCATGGTCATCACGACCAAGAGAAACGGGTACGGGAGTCGGTTACGTGAGGGGAAGGTATTAGCACCCCCACGCGTCCATTGTACTCGATGGGATCCACGCTTGTTGTCTCGATCAAAGGGTGTAGTCGTTTGGAGCTCCACTGCTACTAGAAAGGAAAAGGAACGGGAACGGAAAAGAACGAAGAGGCGAAGAAGCAAAGAAAAAGAAGTGACTCGATAGGACATCGTCGTCCTATGCCTACGTATTCCCTCGTGCAATGGGAAAGTCAGAGTCAACATAGTTCGGACACGAACTAAAGGGGGGAGGTTGCTCGCCAAGACATCGTCGTCTTGTGCCTACATATCCTTAATCTAACCAGAAGGAGGAAATCAGAGCAGTCGTAGTTCGACCTACCAAGGTCTGCGTGTTTTTTATGAGCGACGTTAAGTTCGCATCTGGCAGTTAGGGTCGATGTCTGTTTGCGACGAGACGGGAGTAACGTGCCCTTTTCTGAAAAATGGTTTGAAACAGAACGATCCCGAAGGATGAAAAAGGTTTGAGTTTGTTTGTATTTTTTAGATAGAAGTGGATTAAAGTTAGTTCGTAACTTGCATTGCATCCAAGTCTACAACATAGGAACGAATGCGTCGCATATCGTCCCCAACAGGACGTACGCTAAACACCCTAGAAGAATGAAGGGAGACCCCCCATTCCTCACATCCCATATACAAGGCTCATGCGCAATACACGTTAAATTTATTAAGTGTTTTAGAAGTGCTATGAGATGAGAAGAGAGACTCAAGTTGTGAAGAAAAAAGGAGGTTTGTTGTTAGTGTGCTAGGTGATTCGTCTCGATCGCACGGGTGCGAGAGAAAAGAGGAGGTTAGTTGTTAGTGTGCTCGCCGAGATATCGTATCTCATGCCTACGTATCCTCAATCTGAAAAGAAAGAGGAATCAGAGCATCCGTAGTTCATGCTACTACGGGAGAACGGGAAATAGGATCTCGATCGCATGGGTGCGAGAGATAAGACTCACGGGAGGTCCACGGGAAACTCAGTCCTACAAGTTATCATGCATTAATGGCCCTAAAGTTGATTTTAGAAAGGGGATGCTACCTATGTTAGCATGCATGGATTGATATCCTAATGTCTCTCCTACCTCCGACTTAATCAAAAATTAAGTGGAGCGAGGAATCCTACGGGATCATGTCATCAGACAAGTAAACACATGATAAATCAATCACAAAATGAACTAAAAGCAATGAAAGAGTAAATAATGTCAGTCAACAATAATGTCACACAATCAAAGTAGAAGGGGAGCTTTAGCCAAGGGGTCATATCAAGCGAGGCAAACAAGCTAGCTGTGAGACATAGGGGTGCTCATCCAATGGTATCGAGAACCATGGAGAGCAGAGTAAGGAAGGAAGATGTGAATCAGATCACATAGGCATCAGCATTGGTCAATGCGAGCTATAGACAAGGCGTGGGGGTTTGATTGCTAAACCCTCATTCCACTTGACCGACTCGATAACAAGAATAGGTGATGTTCAAAGCTTCAATCATGTAATGAGAGCTAAGAACGACTCAACTAGAATAACGGGGGTCGGTTGTGAACCCTAACTTCCGTCAATTGCCTTCTTGGAGGTCTGATAATACGATTTTACACTACATATTTGGCTCGATTTACATCGAATTATTTAATCGTTTTTTTTATTTACATGTTATTTCGCAAGTGTTAAGCTTATTTCCAGGTATTTTATCTCAAGTGACTTGTATAAGAAAAGAAGAGAAAAGAGAAGAAAATAAGGCATTTGACAGCAAAAACCAGATTCTGCACTCAGGGCGCATGGCGACCGTCACAGGTCCATGGCGACCGTCATGGTACTTTAAGTAGTGACCCTCGTCACATGACTATGGCGACCGGCACAAGCATAATTCCCATAATTCAAGTTTAAGTTACGTGGACCACTCAACGATATCAATTCAACTCAAACCACGTTCATCAAGTCTTCAGAAAGTATCGGCCACTAACTTCCACTGGACATTTTCTCTCCTTGTTTCACGACAACTACTGAAGGGCTATATATGGAAGCAGTTTTCTACACGGGCACCTCTCTCTCTGGACCTCTCTCGATACCTAGTTTATGCCATTTTTTGCAGTCAAATTTTTTTATTCCCTTTCCTTTGTTCTTCCACTTTTTGTTTTCTCAGTACTTAAAAAGCAATAGCTTCCTACACCGGAGGGGCTATTGCACTTTAGCTAGTAGTTATTTCACTTTAAGTTTTATTGTTCGACCAAACGAATCCTGCCGGCTTGTGGAGGATCGTGTAATCAAGAATTCATTGTTTTCAGGTTTTTACTCAATTAATATAATTGCCCTTTACTTTTAAATATCATGTATGCATTAATGTCTTATTGTTTATGTTTGTGTACGTTTGTTAAAATGTCCGGCTAAACTATTTATATTGGTATGTAATTAAGTCGATCGGAAAGGGGTTTGATCGATCGTAGGTAAACTTTGACACTTTAATTTTCTGGTTCCAATTTCTTATTTTAATTGACTTTTGTTACGAGAGTAATAAAGTAACGAAGGTTACGATCAATAAAACGGGAGTTTGAGATTTTAACCGGATAGCTGAAACTGGGCATTGGTTTTAAATACAGCGAGAGCGCTTTAAAATCAATTAGGACTTATTAATTTTCAAAAAGTACTTTTAAATTCAAATGGGCTAGCGAGAGCAGACATTCTGATTTAGGAGTATAGTCAGAATCAATAACACAAGAGTGTGAGGTAAAGACTTTTAAATTGGTATTTTTTCTACTGAAAACTATTTTGACTGATAAGCCGACGATCTGTAGGATCCCCGATGATTGATGAGTTACGTACCGATATTCCGTCATATCTTGTTTAAATCCCAGCTTCAGTTTACTTTTAGTTTCCCGTTTGCAACTTAATCTAAGAATCGTCTGCCTTAGCTAAACATAGTAACAACCCGATAACACTAGTTTGATTATCGGTCCCTGTAGGTTCGATATCTTTTAAAACTACGCGATTAGAGTGTGCGCTTGCAGTTAGTAACCCCGATAGACTCATAAAGTCACGATCAAGTTTTTGGCGCCATTGCCGGGGACTGATTTAGTCAATAGTGTGATTCTTTTATTGCACCGTATAGACTAAGGCAACAAATACCCTAATTTGCCGGTTGTATGCCAAGTACTCGCTCAAAAGGCGAAGACCTTATGCAACCGACAGACGAACCTGAACGTCTTCTCAGCGTAAGACAATGAAACAGAGAATACTGTTTAGAACACGAAATTCCTTTTCCAGACTCAGAATCTGACTCAGAATCTGAATCTAAACCTGAAACTAAACCAGACATGGTCGACGGACCTCAGAACCGTCCTCTTAAGTACTATACCATTCCTTCACAAGCTGAACCACATAACAGCATCGCTGCCCCTGCCATCGAGGAAATAACTTTGAGCTAAAACCTTCATTGTTGTCATCTGTACAACAGAACCAATTTTCTGGTGGTCCCACAGAGGACCCAAACTTACATTTGTCAGTGTTCTTGCAATATGCAGACACAATGAAAGCAAATAGTGTCAGCCTCGAAGCAATAAGACTACGTCTTTTCCCTTTCTCATTAAGAGATAGAGCTAGAGCTTGGCTCCAGTCTCTACCGTCCAACTCTGTCACTACATGGGATGAGTTGAATAAGGTATTCTTAGCACGATATTTCCCACCAAGCAAGACGGCTATGCTAAGAGCCCAGATCAATGGATTCAAACAAAAGGACAACGAATCTCTTTTCGAAGCATGGGAAAGATACAAGGACATGATGAGGCTTTGTCCACATCATGGTCTAGAAGAATGGTTGATCATCCATACCTTTTACAATGGTCTCTTGTATAACACAAGAATGACAATAGACGCTGCCGCGGGTGGCGCACTGATGGATAAACCCTACGCAGAGGCTCATGCACTTATCGAAAGTATGGCTCAAAATCACTATCAGTGGAGAAGTGAAAGAACCTCCGTAGAGAAACCTCCGACGAAAAGCGGGATGTACGAAATAAGTGGCCTTGACCAAGTGAATGCTAAGGTAGATGCTCTTACTCAAAAGGTGGAAAGTTTGACCCTAACACCTATAGCCACCGTGGCTGCCGTAGCTCCAAATTGCGAGTTATGCGGAGTTCATGGGCATGCTGCCCCTGAATGTCAAATTTTAACAGGAGTTTCCACGGACCAAGTGAATTATACTCAAGGAAACCCTTACTCAAACACCTACAACCCAGGTTGGAGAAACCATCCAAACCTTTCGTACAAAAACAACAACGCTTTGTATGCACCCGGACAAGCACCTGTTGTACCGCCGGGTTACCAAAAGGTTGCCGTAGCTGCTCCTACTGTTCCTAGAAAGTCTAACCTTGAAACAATGATGGAGAACTTCATTGCTACACAAGCTCAACAAAATAAGGGGTTCCTTAACCAAAATGTTCACACTAGTGAGCAAATTAAACAATTAGCCAACAAGGTTGACGCTCTAGCCACTCACAACAAAATGTTAGAAACACAAATCTCACAAGTGGCCCAACAACAAGCAGTTACTGCTAATCCGAAGGGACATGCAAATGCTATAACACTTCGGAGTGGAACAGAACTAGAAGGACCTACTGACCCAAGGATCGAAAATCCAGCCATGTATCAAAAGCCTAGTAAGGAGTCTGAAAAGGAAGACGAACCAAAGGAAAACGAAAAAGATAATGATGGTAAAGAGGCCGAAGAGAAAGAAGAACCATATGTGCCTCCACCACCTTATAAACCACCTATCACGTATCCTCAAAGATTCGCTAAATCTAAAAACATAGGGCAGTTTAAGAAATTCGTTGAACTTCTGAAACAATTGAACATTACAATACCCTTTACAGAAGCGATCACACAAATGCCCTCTTATGCTAAGTTCTTAAAAGAAATTTTATCTAATAAGAAAAAGCTTGAGGATACTGAAACCGTTATGCTTACTGCAGAGTGTAGCGCTATAATCCAAAACAACATGCCTCCTAAGCTAAAAGACCCTGGTAGTTTTTCTATACCATGTGTGATTGGAAAGTTTGTCATAGACAAAGCCCTGTGCAACTTAGGAGCCAGCATTAGCTTAATGCCCTTATCTATTTGTAAAAGGCTCAACATGGGAGAACTGAGACCAACAAAAATGTCTGTACAACTAGCTGATCGTTCAGTGAAATTTCCTCTAGGTATGCTAGAAAATGTTCCAGTGCGCATAGGATAATTCTATATCCCTACAGATTTCATAATTATAGACATTAAGGAAGACTCAAACATCCCTATCATTTTAGGAAGACCATTCCTAGCCACAGCCGAAGCCATCATAGATGTGAAAAAAGGAAAACTAACTTTTGAGGTTGGTGAAGAAAAGGTAGAATTTATCCTCTCACTATTCTTCAAGGCACCTGCTATAGAAGATTCGTGCTGTTTCTTGGATGTTATTGATGAATGCGTTAAAGAAATGGAGAAACAACAAAATACGTATTCTGAAGTACTGAAAATTCCAATGCCACGAATATTTGAAGATGATAATTGGCGTGGGGAATACCAAGATAATAATCTAAGTGAATGTCTCGCACTCACTCCTGACCATATGCCTTGCCCAAAGAAACCAGTTGTAGAACAGAAAACACTACCCAAAGATTTTAGGTATGAATTCCTAGATACGGAACTCGAACGACCAGTTATAGTCAACGCAGATTTAGGACAAATAGAAACTGAAAAATTATTACATGTCCTGAGAAAATACCCAACTGCCTTAGGCTATAACATCTCAGATTTAAAAGGAATAAGTCCCCCTATCTGTATAAATCGCATCATGCTTGAGGAAGACTATAAAACCTCTAGAGAACATCAAAGGAGAATCAATCCCATTCTGAGTGATGTCGTTAAGAGATAAGTGCAAAAGCTGTTAGAAGCAGGAATCATATACCCAATATCCGATAGTGAATGGGTTAGCCCAGTTCACGTTGTACCCAAGAAAGGAGGTGTTATAGTAATCAATAATGAAATAGGCGAATCCATAGCACAACGTACTCAAACCGGATGGAGAATGTGTATCGACTATAGGAAACTAAACAAAGCCACTCGTAAAGATCATTTCCCTTTACCCTTCATAGATCAAATGCTTGAACGTCTGGCTAAGCACTCCCATTTTTGCTATTTAGACGGACATTCAGGATTTTTCCAAATTTATATCCATCCCGATGACCAAGAAAAGACTACTTTCACATGTCCCTATGGTACTTTTGCCTATCGGAGAATGCCTTTCGGATTATGTAACGCACCTGCAACATTCCAGAGATGCATGATGTCCATCTTCTCTGATTTCTTAGATGGTATGATGGAAGTCTCTATGGACGATTTCTCTGTCTGTGGAGAAAGTTTTGAAGGATGTCTATCAAACCTCGAAATGGTGCTTGAACGATGCGTAAGTGTCAACCTAGTGCTCAATTGGGAAAAATGCCATTTCATGGTTCGACAAGGAATTGTACTTGGACATATAGTATCCAATAAAGGGATTGAAGTCGATAAGGCAAAAATTGAAGTAATAGAAAATCTCCAACCGCCGAAAACCGTTAGAGAAATAAGAAGCTTTCTAGGACATGCCGATTTTTATCAACGTTTCATTAAAGATTTCTCTAAGATAACCAAGCCTCTAACTAAGCTATTGATGAAAGACGTTGAATTCGTCTTTGATGACAAATGCTTAGACGCATTTCAAATGCTTAAGCAAGCATTAATATCAGCACCCATTATGCAACCCCCAGATTGGAATGAACCATTCGAGATTATGTGCGACGCGAGTGATTACGCTGTGGGTGCAGTCTTAGGACAAAGAAAAGATAAAAAGCTTCACGCAATTTACTACTCTAGTAGAACCTTAGATCAGGCACAAATGAACTATGCTACCACAGAAAAGGAACTTTTGGCTGTCGTGTTTGCTCTGGATAAATTTTGTTCCTACCTAGTAGGAGCAAAAATAATTATCTATACCGATCACGCCGTAATTAGGTACCTATTAAGTAAAAAAGACGCCAAACCAAGGCTTCTGAGGTGGATTCTGCTCCTACAAGAATTTGATTTGGAAATCAAAGACAAGAAAGGCACAGAAAATGTAGTAGCTAACCACCTGTCGAGAATGAAAAATATCCAACCTGAACAAGTACCTATTAATGACGATTTCCCTTATGAAAGACTCTTAGCCCAGTTAGAGAGTAATACAACTGAACAATCTCTGACTTATAATGATACAGAAACCAATGAAGTTATAGAGTCTGTTTACACTAAAACCACGCTGCCATGGTATGCTGATTTTGTTAACTATCTAGTAGCTGGAGTACTACCACCTGATCTAACCTATCAACAAAAGAAGAAATTCTTCTATGACCTGAAACACTATTATTGGGACGAACCACTGCTCTTCAAGAGGGGCGCCGATGGTATTTTCTGTCGTTGTGTACCCGAAGACGAGGTGGAAGATATAATCTCTCACTGTCATTCCGCCCCCTATGGTGGGCACGCGAGCACTTCGAAGACTTGTGCTAAGATCTTGCAAGCTGGCCTCTTTTGGCCTACTTTATGGAAAGACGTCCATATCGCAGTTATAAATTGCGACCGGTGCCAACGCACTGGCAATATCTCTAGACGCGATGAAATACCTCAAAAGGGCATTCTAGAAGTAGAAGTCTTTGATGTGTGGGGAATAGACTTCATGGGACCATTTCCATCCTCTTTTGGTAATAAATACATACTCGTTGCGATTGATTATGTTTCAAAATGGATCGAGGTTGTAGCCGCCCCAACAAACGACGCACGAGTAGTGACTAAGCTTTTTAAGAATATAATTTTTCCTAGATTCGGTGTTCCGAGACTAGTAATCAGTGATGGAGGTTCCCATTTTATCTCGAAAATCTTTGAGAAACTTCTATCAAAATATGGAGTCAAAAGCCGTGTAGCGACACCTTACTACCCACAAACGAGTGGCCAAGTAGAGGTCTCAAATAGAGAAATTAAACAGTTCTTAGAAAAGACCGTTGCCACCTCTAGGAAAGATTGGTCTTCAAAACTACACGAAGCTTTGTGGGCTTATAGGACAGCTTATAAAACTCCCATAGGAACCACGCCATTTAAGCTAGTTTATGGTAAATCTTGTCACCTGCCGGTAGAAATAGAACATAAGGCCTATTGGGCTATTAAAACTATTAGTTTAAATTATACCGCTACGGGAGAAAAGAGAATTCTAGATTTACATAAGCTAGAAGAACTTAGATTATACGCTTACGAGAATGCCCGAATTTACAAAGAAAGAACAAAAAAATGGCATGACAAGCGTATAGCAAGGAAAGAATTTAATGTAGGAGACATTGTAGTTTTGTTTAATTCTAGACTTAAATTTTTCCCAGGAAAACTCCGTTCTAGGTGGTCTGGTCCCTTTGAGGTAACTAAAGTCCTGTTAAGCGGTGCAGTTGAAATAAAAGGTAGATCTAGTGAACCGTTTATTGTAAATGGGCAACGTTTGAAACGCTATCATTGCGTAGACAATAGAGATTTTTCAACTGGTCTAAAACAGACTGAAATACCTGTAGTACCCTTAAGCTGATATTCCTGATAAACTGTGTCGAGCTCCCGACATTAAACAAAGCGCTGCGTGGGAGGCAACCCACGAAATTTCTTTTGTTTATTACTTAATTTTTCTTTATTTTAATCATTTACCTTATTTTATTTTCAATTTTTTTTTTTATTTTCATTTTTACTTTTATTCAAATTTACTTCACTAACAAATGCGGTATTTTCAATTATTTTAAAAATCAGTGCTGATTGTCTTACCTTATGTTTTCAGGACTTTATTTTCTCTACCTTCTTCCTTCTCCACTGATTTCATTCTTTCTACTAACTTTAAAAGATGGATAATGAAGATATCATGGTTGTGCTATTCAAGGACGCTGCCCAATGGCACCGTTACGAGGCTCTTTCTCTTAGACCTATGGCTTTAACCAAATTCCCCCATGGACCTACCATGACTGCTCTAGGAATAGGTGACAGCATAGATTTTATGTTTAACCAAATAGGTTGGGAGGGTTTTGCTAGGAAGAAGCACTCGACTTACCATAGGTTAACTCTTGAATTTTTGAGCTCACTATCCTATGACCCTAACTATGGCATGCGATTTAATAGGGGTAGGATAACCTTCAGGTTGTTTGGATACACTTGCCGTTTTAACCACCGAGAATTCGCGGAACTGTTGGATTTTCCCAATGGCCCCGACGTTTTCTCTATGGCACAAGAATATTTGCTTATGGAAAATGAACTTAACTTTTTCTGGGGTAGTATTTCAGGACGACCACATCATGACCCACACCCTATGGTGTCCACTGATATTCATAATACGGCTATCAGATATTTCCATATGATCTTAGCTTTTACCCTTTTTGGAAAATCTAAGAGTGACACCCTAGTATCTAGAGATGAGCTCTTTATCTTATTTTTTGTGTTTCAATCTCGACCGGTTAACGGGGCTACCTTTATGCTTGACAACCTCCATAGGATTGCTCAAGCTGATCATGGTCCCATTTTAATAGGTGGCCTAGTGACCAAAATTGTTGACGCCATGGGATTTAGGACACGTCTCTCTCGAGTAAACCCTTTAGGAGGATATAGGCCCATGAACATCACCTTCTGTTTCAACAGAGGATTAATAGGAAACCTTGGACCACACCATTTCCATCTACTGATTAATAATGAGGTTGTACCCCACTTTACATTGCCTGACCACGAACGGACTAGTGTGCACAACCGCCATAACTGGCTGTATGATTTGGACGAACCACAATTGAGAAGGAATTTGATGGCTATACCTCCGAGATTGAAATAGATCCCAAAACACCTACACATTACCATGATTTTCCAGACCACCCTATTAATGATGCTAATAACATTCCACCTGCCAACATTAATGCCACATTGGAAGCCTTCCGTACAGAACTCAATGGCATGCGAGACGAGCTCCATACTATCCGTCTTGATGTCATTAGTTTAAGGGACATTACTGTCAAGCAGCTGGATCATCTGAACCAAGCAGTGGAGACTCTAAGATGCCATATTGGCTGACTTTAATTCTTTTGACATTTACCGCATTTTCTTTACTTTTAACTTCAGTTTTTCATTTGCTATTTTTGGTTTTTAATTGAACTTACTGGTGCTCCATGTGTTTGCATCTGCTACTGCTAATGATAATTTTTGGGTACTGAATTACTTTACTTCAGTTAATGGATATTTATTTCACTGCTATTTATCTCTGTTTTTATTATCTGCAGCAATATTATTTGTTCTTTTACTATTCTGTTGTGTTTGGAGCCTTAAATAAATTTCCATTCCATCATTATTACTTTATTATTGAAAACTGAAGTGTTGTCTGCAATATTATGCAGTATTATACTGATCGTTACTGGTTTAAATTAAAATTTTAAATTTTCTGAGTTTCTGGTGTATGATGACCGTAACCCTCCTGTGACGCCTGTCACAAGCATAACAAGGGTGACGACCGTCAGGTCATCTGTGGCGACCGTCACAGAATAAAACCTGCTATATGCTTTATTCGTAACAGAGCCACTCAAAACCCTTCTTCTCCCCTTCTTCTGTAACCGTCCCACTTACCATTCATCACCATTCACATCATAACTCCATACCACTCAGCAACGTTCAAAATCCCCATTTATTGTACCACTAATTCACCCACTCACCACATTTTTCTCTATTAAAACATAGTAAATTCACTCCATATTCACAATCCCGCCTCTGTTCCGTAAACCAACCACATTCTAAAACCAAAAACTCTTGCATGCACAATGGCTCAACAACCAGACCATTCACATATAATTTTTCGTGATGGCCAAGCTGGAGAAATTCAAAGAGAGAAATACATCAAGTTCCACAAATGATCAATCCAACCGACACGCTATCTTGACATTTCCTGTCTGGAAGAGCTTGGCTTTTGGAGGGAGTCAAATGGATGTTTCTCAACTCAGGTTTAACTCACATGTGCACCCAGAACCTCCCGACTTATGAAGCACTAACCTTGGAGTTCCTCAGCTCTTTTTCCTACAACACCCCCTCTGATGATGCGCAGTATCTTACCGGCTCTGCTTCGTTTAGAATGTTCAACACTGAATATTCTTTGACGCAATACGAGCTGGGCAACATGCTGAATTTTCCACAAGGGTGCAGTGTACAGTATCGTATCCCGCATGATCCAAACTGGCCGAACGTAGCATTCGGAGTGTGGAGAAGTTTAACAGGTGAAAGCATTACAAGCTGGGAAGGACTTAATGCCTCACTCATCCATAACCCAGCCATTCGCTATTATCAACGTGTCTTAGGCCACACCATCTTCGGGAGGGTAAATAACCACAAGGTAAACTCCAAGGAGCTTTTCTTCATGCACTGTGTATTCACGCCCGTCCCGGTCAATGCCATCTCATTTCTACTTGTACACATTCAGGCTAGTTGTGCGAGAGGTTCTACTCCTTTCTGTTTTGGAGGAATATTTACTTCTATAGCACTGGCTTTGAATTTGGAAGACAAGCTTTCGCACTTACCATCTTTACCGGCTGAATATCTGGATTTAGAATACTGCCGCAATGCACATCTGATTAAAGCCAAATAGGATAGGAAATACAACCTTATGGTGAGGAACAAGGTGGTTCGTAGCATTGTTTTGCCTTGCCCTGCTCGTATAGATCCACAGAGGATGACAAATTGGATCTTTGATTTAGATGCCCCCGAGCCTAATGAGGCTGCACCCGAAGGTCAGCCTGATGATGAGTATGCTGAGATGGAACAGGGTGTACCCGAGGAAGACATTGTGCAGCCTACAAGCTCATCCTCCCGACGCCGTCGAAGAAGTGACCGCGCCCTGCTACTAATGATGACATTTTTGCGGCCATTATGCAAAGGAATGAGTTGGATGCCCAGCGAGACCAAAGACACCAGACGTAGCATGCTGACATGATGGGTCTCCTACGCCAAATCCAACAGGACCGGTGCAACCAAGGAGAAAGAATGGAGCAAAGGATGTCAAGCGTCATCGATGAGATGGGTGCCTTGACTGTGTGGGTGGATGGCTTGCGTGATTACATCTATCATGTGGGTTTACCTCATCAGTTTGGACCAGATGGACGTGGGCGAGCACGAGGAAGATCGCGAGGACCCCAGTAGTTTGTTTTCTATTTTTTGTTTTGTTTGTTCCTTTCTTTCTACACTATTTCGAAACATTGAGGACAATGTTAGATTCGGTGTGGGAGAGGAAACATTCGTTGTAGTTTATTTTCTAGTTTATGTTGTTATTTCCTTTTCTCAACTTTAATGTACTTCCCAGCTAATATATGCTATGTTTTCCGTGTTATTTAATTCCCCACTTTATTTAGCCATAACAACAAAAAATTTCCTTTACGATTCGACACATAACTTGACATGCCCTTAGAGTATATAGGTTGTTAGAAACTGGAGAAAGAATCAACAAAATTGATATCGTCTTGACACCCTAGACCTCTCATATTTGCGTTATTAGTTTGAGTACCCATTATACCGAGACCTTAAGCTTTAGTTCTAAATTATCCCCAAGTAGTTTATATCAGCAATCAGCACCGTCTTAAGCACAAACTACGTGGAGAGCCGATGCAAATAAGTGATTGATGCCTAAAGATGCAAAAATTGAAAAAATTTATGCTTTTGTATGTGGAAATAAAAAGAAAATGCAGAACGCAAGATATGCAAAAGGCGATAGAAATCTGTGTTAGTTGGTTCAGAGGTACCTGGTACTGAACTCGGTAGGGCGAACCACGGTTTGATCCCCCACAACTTGCAACGGGTATATAAAGGGTTACCACACTTGTGTACCACACCCCGTGTTTAAAGATTCAAAATCACTAACAGGCTACTCTACTACGTGCGTGTAAGCGCAAAGGGCTTAATGTGATTGCGTCGGAATGAAAACGGGTGAAATAGAAACAAGAAGCATTAGGTTAAGCTATAGTAGAATGATTCGGACTGGTTTGTATAGGGGGGTCTATGATCATGCTTTATGTTTTGTGTCATGAATGTATCTTTAGTGTTTTATTGAGTATCTGTGTCGCACAACCGCGTATGATTCGAAAATGTGTCAGGTGTGTGTGTTGGATCAATGCTTTTGAAATGATTATTTGCTTGAGGACAAGCAAAGGTTCAAGTGTAGGGGAGTTTGATAATACGATTTTACACTACATATTTGGCTCGATTTACATCGAATTATTTAATCGTTTTCGTTTATTTACATGTTATTTCGCAAGTGTTAAGCTTATTTCCAGGTATTTTATCTCAAGTGACTTGTATAAGAAAAGAAGAGAAAAGAGAAGAAAATAAGGCATTTGACAGCAAAAACCAGATTCTACACTCAGGGCGCATGGCGACCGTCACAGGTCCATGGCGACCGTCATGGTACTTTAAGTAGTGACCCTCGTCGCATGACTATGGCGACCGACACAAGCATAATTCCCAGAGTTCAAGTTTAAGTTACGTGGACCACTCAACGGTATCAATTCAACTCAAACCATGTTCAACAAGTCTTCAGAAAGTATCGGCCACTAACTTCCACTGGAGATTTTCTCTCCTTGTTTCACGACAACTACTGAAGGGCTATATATGGAAGCAGTTTTCTACACAGGCACCTCTCTCTCTGGACCTCTCTCGATACCTAGTTTATGCCATTTTCTGCAGTCGAAGTTTTTGATTCCCTTTCCTTTGTTCTTCCACTTTTTGTTTTCTCAGTACTTAAAAAGCAATAGCTTCCTACACCGGGGGGCTATTGCACTTTAGTTAGTAGTTATTTCACTTTAAGTTTTATTGTTCTACCAAGCAAATCTTGCCGGCTTGTGGAGGATCGTGTAATCAAGAATTCATTGTTTTCAGGTTTTTACTCAATTAATATAATTGCCCTTTACTTTTAAATATCATGTCTGCATTAATGTCTTATTGTTTATGTTTGTGTATGTCTGTTAAAATGTCTGGCTAAACTATTTATATCGGTATGTAATTAAGTCGATCGGAAAGGTGTCCGATCGATCGTAGGTAAACTTTGACACTTTAATTTTCTGGTTCAAATTTCTTATTTTAATTGACTTTTGTTACGAGAGTAAGAAAGTAACAAAGGTTACGATCAATAAAACGGGAGTTTGAGATTTTAACCGGATAGCTGAAACTGGGCATTGGTTTTAAATACAGCGAGAGAGCTTTAAAATCAATTAGGACTTATTAATTTTCAAAAAGTACTTTTAAATTCAAATGGGCTAGCGAGAGCAGACATTCTGATTTAGGAGTATAGTCAGAGTCAATAACACGAGAGTGTGAGGTAAAGACTTTTAAATTGGTATTTTTTCTACTGAAAACTATTTTGACTGATAAGCCGACGATCTGTAGGATCCCCGATGATTGATGAGTTACGTACCGATATTCCGTCATATCTTGTTTAAATCACAGCTTCAGTTTACTTTTAGTTTCCCTTTTGCACCTTAATCTAAGAATCATCTGCCTTAGCTAAACATAGTAATAACCCGATAGCACTAGTTTGATTATCGGTCCCTTTGGGTTCGATATCTTTTAAAACTATGCGATTAGACTGTGCGCTTGCAGTTAGTAACCCCGATAGACTCATAAAGTCGCGATCAAGGTCTTACAAGGGGATCTGGGAATGGGATGCCTCTTGGAGGTCTTAGGCACAAAAGTAAACAAACACAAGCATGGACTCCTTTGAGAGCTTTAAAACAGTAAACAGAATTGCCCACCTAAAGTAGGGACTCCCAGTCATTAATCTCTATTCCTACTTCTCATGGCATCGAAAGCGGTAAAGTGCAAGGAATATAAAGAGACAAGATGTCCTACCAAACGGATACAGGTCCGTAGTGAAGAAACGCAAGCAAAAACAACGTAAGCACCTGTTAATATTAATGAGCAAACAAGTTAGAAATGAGCATTTACAAAGTAAACAAACTATGCCATTCTTGGAGATTTCGTTGAAGCACCTTGCACAAATCAGCAAATGAGTTAGAAATCACAAGGAAAAAGCAACAATGAAACAACCAAAGGAACAAGGCCTTAGTTGGTAAACACCTTTGGTTAAACCCTATCCACGCTAATGGACCAAAAGAAATCAAACAATTACAAACACTAGCAAAAGCTAAAGTCTACTTCAAAGTCAATTGTAAACTACAAAAGAAAGCCATTATGAGTTAGGTGAATTGAATTAAAATGAGAAAATGGACCAAGGTCAGAAGTGAAACACCTTATACGCATGCTAAAAACCAATCTCAAAGTGTCACAAAGGTTTGCATTAAACTCTCTCTCCAAAGTCTGTTCATTCCATGAGCAAAACCACATTTAAACTTCTCATACAAGTATGTAAAATTGTCACTCAAGTAAGGCAAATGAAATGAAATGGTAAGGCAATGTTAAAGCTCACACACCAGAGGAAAATTACCTATAAAATTTCCTAATTGAATCCCAAAAAAAATCATGCCATTATACATTTAATTGGTGTCAAAGACGTAGGCAAAGTGGAAGCATCGTTCGAGTTTCGTACACACAAAGTAAGCATCATTTAAGGCATGTAAAATGATCAAATGCAATACTCAAGCATGTCTCAATTGTGCATCAAAATACACTTAATAATGTGCTAAAACTCATATTCAAGGTTGGCTCAAAGTGTCCTCATACAAGTCCTAAACATATCCTATCTCTATGCATGCTTACACATAATATGTTCACATTGGAAAATTTGTGAAGAATAGGAAAATGCCTTTGGAAATTATGGGTAATCAATCAAGTCATTCCAAGTCCAGTAGGTATTCACATGCAAAAGATAGGGTTCATATCACGTACCAAAGTCCCTCAAATAATTGCAAATGTAGCACAACCGTCAATGGTGATCATACGAATTACGGCTCAAAAGATTAACTTCAAAAGTATCCTAAAACACAAGTACAATGCACCAATCAATAAACATGATATTAAAAACTCAAATTCCTAAATGTACACCAAAATTTAAGTCCAAATTGTCAAGGGAGGGTCACATTCTATGACCTACATCACAAGACATACCAAAATGAACACACTCCTTTCCAAAATCCAAGGAAAATATCAACCAGCCCCCAAAATGGAATTAAAAATATCCAAAAATTAATTAACACCTCCGAGAATATACATGAATTTTATTGGAATTTTCTGATGAAGTTCGCTATTTTTAATATCAAATTATGAAACGTGTACGAAAAGAAATTAAAAGAAAACATGGTAGAACAAGGGGGTGTGCCTAAGTAAAAGCTTCCGTTCAAATTCTTCATGGGCTTAATAAGGAGGGTGCAAATAGCAGAAAAAGGATAGGCCCAAGGAACTTAGGGCCTGGGGCGCACGGTAGTCCCTCATGCTCTAAGACTCCATTTGAGTTGTTGGACTAATCCCAGGAAATCCATCTAAGAGTCTAGATGCGTGGGTGCATGGTAGTGGCCATGGGGCTGCATGCGTGTGATTTAGTCAGGATCTACCAGAAGGTGACAAGTTTCATCGCCGGAGTGGACCACCACCACCAAACCTTATCTCTTCCTAATGTCTTTACACAAGAATAAGGTGAATAACACAGACTCTCACACATCCATCTCTCTCAATCGTCCCTCTCTCTCTCGCTATGCCTCAACGCCGGAAAATAAATATGGTCGGAGAAAGCCGGTGGCCGGCGGCGCCGCCACCGTCTTCTCCGGTGACCTATCTCCATCAAACCACTAAATCCAAACACAAACCCTAACTAGAATTTCATGACATTTCCGAATCTAACTCTAAAATCCCCAAAAACTCACTCACGAGATGAGATCGAACGAGTCAGAAATCAAGAACAACAAATCAAGCTCAAACATCAGATTAAATCCACAAAGGACTTTAAGTCCAAGGCCGCAGCTAAGAGGTGGAAAGGAGATATTCGTACCTTCGCGAAAATGGCATTAACGGCAACGAGCTCGGTAATCTCTTTCTCCCTTCTCTTACTATTGTTCGCAATTCTTCTCGCGTGTGAATTCTTCTTTCTTCTTCTTCGCACCGATTTACAATTAGTTGACGTTTTGTGAATTGAACTCTGAATTGGAGTGCGAATCTGCAGAATTGGATTTTCCTTTGCTTGTTCTTGATTTAATTTGCAGGTTGTTGCAATTGAAGAATCGATGAATCTTTGAGCGTTGTTTTATTTTAATTTTGTAGAGCTTATCGACTTCGTCAGATTGATGAGTCTAGGAAGGTTGAAGAAGAAGAATCGAGGTTCGTGAGTGATGCAGACTCCAACGTCTTGCTGAAGTTTCTGCAGGTTTTGAATTGGAGTTGTTGCGTTCTTGCAGGAGACTTGGAGTTACGATGAAATTCTTTATGAATCTGAAGTGGTTGTAATTCTTGATTTTGTAGGTGAATAATCGATGATGATGAAGGTTTGATTTTGCCGAGATTGAAGATGATGAACGTGAAGAATTGATGAAGGCTTGTTCAATCTGTGAAGGGTGAAGATGCTGCAAGATGAAGGAAAGATTGAAGATTGAAGGAAGAGGTTTTGGGATTGGAAGATGAAAGTGAATGGGAGAAGAGAGAGTTGGTTATGGTGTAAGTTAGGAGATTCGATTAGGATTTTTGTTAGAGATCATAGTTAGGTTCAGTTAGTGGCAATTATGAACTACTATGTAAATTGTGTTAGATGCTTTTTTGTAAATTTGGATTGAATTTTCTGCTGTATATGTTATGCTGCTATGTATTTTTCCTTATTTCTATTGTTAATTTGCCCTGCTGCCGTGTAATTCTCTTTTGATATACGCATCTCATTGTTGACACACTGATGATTGTTGATTCATAAAAAGTTGATCCGAGGTTATGCCTTTTACCCCCAAGAATAACTTTTCCCCCCTTTGATGTAGCATCATGAATCAAGGAGTCAACTTTTTTTGACAGCAGCTTCATTTATCAGAGGGCCCTGAACCACGCCTTCACTAAAACCATCTCCAACTTTCATACTCTGACCAGCATCAAGCAATGCATTTGCAAATTTATCATATATACCTTCTTGCACAAGAATTCTATTTGCACAAACACGTGTCTGTCTGCTATTACGAAACTTTGCTGCAAGTGTTCCTTTCACTGCAACATTCAGGTTAGCATCATCAAAAACTATGCAAGGCGCATCGCCACCAAGTTCCAGAGATACCTTTTTTAACAGTCTCGGCAAAGCCTACCGTCAATTTCTTTCCAATTGTTTTAATGATGATGCCACTTTCCCTATGGGAAACAAAGCCATTGAATGACAAAATCACAAGTCCCAAAGAAATACTCAAAACCATAGTAATTGAAAGTGAAAAGTGAATTTGAAATTGGTTTAAGTGTTAGAAATATAGTCATGGACTAAAAATTGGAGATGGACAATGAGTATGGATTCTTTTTGAGATTGGTTTAAAAGTTGATTTTTTTTAGAATGTGAATCTTCGTTATAAAATGGAAAATTGGATATGGTTAGTAAATGGATTTAAAATGGACATGGGCTAGAAATATGGTTAAATTGAATATGGATGAGAATATAGATTTTGGTTAAATTTGGACTTTGGATATAGAAGATAATTATTTGTAAAGTGAATGGGAATGAATTTGAATTCTAAAATGGACATCAAAAATGGTTTTAAAGTGGATATGGTTTTAACAAATGGACATGATTATTAAAACGGACAGTTGGACTAAAAATGGATATTTATGAATTGGATAATGGTTTACGGTTGAAATGGATATCAAAAGTGGATTATGGTTTTTGATATGGGGTGGATACGGATTTACAAACTTGTATCTTGAATTCCAATTATCTTAAAGTGCTTGCCCAATCCAAATTCAAACTCAAATACTCCATGAACTCCACCTCGAATCAAATTCAATCTCCTCCCTCATTAACTTGTATTATACGCAATGAACAATAAGCAACTGAGAGAATAATTCCGGCCTGACCACAATATAAATCCACAACTGGATCTCATGTCAAGATGCCTTTGCCATGAACCCTAACCACCATCTTCAATTGATGAATATCAACCAATTCACACAGAAGATTAGAAACCATGATCCCACGCCTCAGGAGCCCAATGCAAATGAATGAATGAGTATGACCTAATGTATATGCAGAATGAATGCGAAGCGAAAGCCAGAAAAAGTCAGAAAAAGGTATGCCAAATTTTGGGGTGCTACAGCTTCCCCTATTCAATCGACTTAGACCTGAAGGGTCGATAGCAACGGCTTTCAGACATTCGAGGTACACGGAGATTGAATACCAAAAAGAACCCGGAAATTTGCACTCTGTGGGGATATATATGCAATGGAGTGTTTGCCAGCCGAAGGTGCTCTACTCAACAAAATAATATGAGGACGGCCGAAGACGAACTCGAAAAGGAAGACCGGCCGAAGGCGCTCTACCAAAAAATAATACGAGGACGGCCGAAGACGAACTCGAAAAGGAAGACCGGCCGAAGGCGCTCTACCCAACATAATAAATCGAGGACGGCCGAAGACGAACTCGAAAAGGAAGACCAAGCCGAATGTGGACTTCGCTGGGGATAAAGTGAAACAAACTCTTCTGAGTTATGCCATCTCTGCTGAGGAAGAGAACTGGGTTTCACGAAATAAGTCAGACGAGAACTGACTACCAGGCGAGAACTGAATTTCACGAAATAAGTCGGATGAGAACTGAGTACCAGGTGAGAACTAGATTTCACGAGAGATGTTAGGCGAGAACTGACTACCAGGCGAGAACTGGGTTTCACGAAATAAGTCAGACGAGAACTGACTACCAGGCGAGAACTGGATTTCACGAGAGATGTCAGGAGAGAACTGACTACCAGGCGAGAACTGGATTTTACGAAAATAAGTCAGACGAGAACTAACTACCAGGCGAGAACTGGGTTTACAAAAGAGATTTGCCAATCAAAGGCAAACTCCCAGCAACGATACGGTCGTGAACCGAAAGGGTGAGAGGTAAAATCAACGGAATTACAACCCAAAGATAAGATGGCTCCGCTGGGGAAAGGAGAAGTCTAAATAGAAGACTCTGTCGGGGAGCACAAGTAGGATGAACACATCCCTCGGCGACCTCACCGAGGATAGAACAAAATCTCCTGAGTTATGCCATCTCTGCTGAGGAAGAGAATTGGCAAAGAAAGTATCAAACCTGGCTTACGCTTCGAATGCATATGTTTGAATTTTTCTATGGCGTAATGCTCTATACGAAATGGAAATGCTACGAGTTTGGGAGGATGCCATGCAAACGATGCTTATGCAATGCAAAAAGAGACGCTCCAGCAAAATAAATGCTGAAGACGAGGGCAACTCCACCGGGGGAGACAAAAATAAATTGCCCTCTGAGTCCAAGAACTCTGGTGAGAAGGATCACATTAAACAACTCCTTTGATCAACAACTTCTGCTGGAGATGAAATCCCAAAAGAACATCCACTCTACTGGAGATTACATATAACTCTTCGAAAAAGGAAACCAAGACCTGAATCGGAAGAGTTCCAAATATCACTTGGACTTAAAACCCGCTGGGGCTGTCAACCATCGTTGAATAAACCTGCTGCAAAGACTACCACCAAATTCTACTTGGGGAGATACATCACAAGTACTAGACCTGCTGGGGACACCATTGAGCTGAACCCGCTGTTGGGGAAATGACTTCGCCCTTATTCTGCTGTTGCTGGTGAAAACACGTTTCCTTAATGGCCGAGGGGAGTAGACACCAATACTTTGCCGGGAAGACAACATCTTCGTCTCGGGAATACGTTCCACGAATCTCCTGTGGTAACAAAATAATATCCATCCTAAAGCAATCCACTTTAACTGCTGGCTGGGGAACAATCTTTTGTACTCTGACTGGGGAGAGTGACAGTCTGATGAGGATGATGAAACCTCAATGCTAAGGAGAATAATTCTGCTGGGAGGGAAGTCAACGAAACCTGACGAGGGATATCATTGAGTTAAACCTGCTGTTGGAGGGAAGAATTTACCCTGCTGGAGATTAGAGCGTGCCATTGCTGACGGAAATACACTTCCTGACCTGTTGAGGAAAGTGAGTACCAGACTCTGTGGGGAAAATAAAGTCTTTTCAAAGACACCCAACACATCTCCTGCTGGAGATACAACCACATTCACCTCGGAGCAATCCACTTTAAATTGCTTGCTGGGGAATAATCAACCAACCATGACTTCGGCTGGGGAACACAATCCTCTGTACTCTTGCTGGGGAGAATAAGTTCTGCTGAGGATGATGAACTTTCAGTGCTGGGGAGAGAAACTCTACTGGGGAGAAACAAACTTGTTACCCAGCCTGGCCTGTCTCTACGGTCATAAACGGCCCTTTGAACTCTCCACTTGCCCCAGACCACCAGGTCTAAAGGAAGAAATCATCTCAAGAGGATTTTATAGAAGACCGGGCATTCACACTGCCCCAGGGTCTTCAAACTCTTGGAGAGATTTATCATATCTCGACGCAACTGCCCCAGACTTCATAATCCATGAAGTAAATTACCTCGAAAGGATTTGTAATGACTTGAAAGTACTCTGCCCCGGTATCTCGTACCTTGACGAGATGCTTTCAACTGATCGTCTTCAGGATTGGATAACCTCTCGTGCTCTTGAGGTGGCCTGCCCCAAGTCTTGAAGAAACTTTGCCCCTGACTGATCTTACAGAGATTTGTCAAATCGACCTGATTGCCCCTATTTGGCTGCTTTAGGGAGAGTTTTCAATGTGACTGCTCCAGATTGGCTGCATCTTATCACCATTTATCGGGAACCCCCAGGCTGCGCACAGTCTCTTGGCCCCACACCCCCTTGACATGACTGTCCTTCAGAGTTTTCACCATCTCAACTTGGCGTGATCGAGCTTCTCAACTGATGTTCATCATGTAAGCTTCTTTGATATCAAACACATGTAAGCAAAAAATGTTTATTATGTGAATGACAATTCTAATGCAACACTCGTGTTAACCTTGAAGTTTTATTGAAAATGTGTCGCCAAGCCTTGTGAACTAATCACTAGCTGGGATGCGACATTGATTTTTGAATGGAAAATAATACGCACATGCAATACCAACAAAAATCTTATTGGCACAACTCATGGGAGTCATGAACGCTATCTCGCTGAAGTACGCTTTCAGAATAAACCCTCTTTCAATTAGGACTTTTGAGGGTTGTATCGTGGCCTGGTTCACAGTTTTGAGAAAAAAGGCTTTAAGGCTCAAAGTTTATCGGTTCCCACCCATTCTCCTTGATGTTCTCCAGTCCTACGTTCAGCTAATCTGACGCAAGCGCTCATCTCTCAAAAGGTTTTATGATCTTTGAGGAATCCATGCAATTGATGGTTTGAGACCCGATGAAGTTTTGGAGCAACAGTCACCACTTTTGTCTTTGGTGTTTTGCGGTCACACGACTTTGTTCTTTATCGAGGATTTTCTCTTGATCCTTTCTTTTTGTTTTTTGCCTTTCTCATTCTTTTGCTTTTTGATCCCTAATTTTTGCCTGGACCGATTCTTTTGAATCTTTAGATTTTTAAGTCCAGCGGGATGCCCTAACTTTTGCCTAAGTCGCTTGTTTTCAAGTTTTGACTTAGCGGGCTTTCTTTTATTTTTCTTTTTTTTTATTTTGAACAAATCGTGTGACACTGGTTGTCTGACTTGTTTGAAAGGGTTGTGACTGCCTCACTCCTTGATTGTTGATGGATAACCATTGTGGTTTCACATCTCTTAACCTCTTGAAGGCAATGGATCCTCAGATGCACACTCCTTTCGAGATTTGAACACTTGGTCAAATTAACTGACACCTACCCTGCCCCAAGTTAAGATTGAGGGTTTTTTCATTTTCAGAAAGAAACTCCTACTCCAAGGCTCAAAGGGGGTTAACGAGGGTCTATCTCCCTTATATCTCCAGTGTTTAGGAATTTGAAACAATGCCTGTACATCCTCAACAGGGTTCTATCCTTGAACATACCACCAGAGTTCTTGCATTTTCATCTCATCATCCTCCCTCAAAGAGTTCTAGACAAGAAAGTTGGTATTGCAGTGCATATAAACATGATATGAGTGCATAAAAGTAAATTACTTCAAGAACAACACATTCATTGCATTAAAATCATCATTCAAAACACAAACAAGTTTTTACATGTAGACAGTGTTTAAACAAACAAATGAAAGCTACATATGAAAATTCAGCAAAGAAACTGATGATTGCCATTGTTGAGGAGACTCGACTCCGCCTGGACTTATTGTTTCTAACGATGCTCTTACAATTTGGATGCTCATTCCATAAAGGAGTCTTCAATTCAAGTACAGACCGTCAGGCGTGATCGTGATGACCTTTGAGTCGATTAAGTCTTGCACCTTGTGTTGCAGAGCTTTGCAATTTTCAATCAAATGGCCAGGTGCCCTTGAATGGAACTCGCATCTTGCACTTGCGTCCCAACCTGGTGGTATCTTTGCTGGACATGGTGTGAGAGTCCTTAATTGAACCAACTGATACTTGAATAGATCAGGCAATAACTGAGCGTATAGCATGGGAAGAACATCAAACTGTCTTTCAGGCTTCTTCTGCCTTTGTTGTCCCTTTCTAGAGCAGTTCTCTTATTGACACTGATTCGAGCGCACAATCTTTCCAGGTGCTTTTCTCTTCAGACTTGGTCGAGGCGTAGGCAGCAGTTGCGGGCATGGGGATTCTAAGGCCAAGGACTGCAATAAATGCCCCTGACTTGATGTAGCTTTGGGAGAAGCAACAGGGATATCCACTTCTTTTTCAACAGCTGGAGTAGGACCACCTTGTATGCTTACGTCGCTCGGCGTGAATTCAATTTCCCTCGAATCGATCAGGTACTGGACAGCATGCTGAAGGGCCTTACAACTTTCCACATTATGCCCCGATGCACCAGAGTGGAAGTCACAGTGAGCTCTTGCATCATAACCCGGTGGGGGAATACCGATAAGAGGAGCCAGAGTCCTTTTCTACACCAGTTTCAACTGAAGGAGATGTTGTAATAGCTGAGAATATGGCACTGGTGGAGTATCAAAACGCATATTCTGCTTAGGCCTTGGCTGATATTGGCGAGGAGCACTTCCTTGTTGTGGAGATACAGCCGGGATGGTCATAGTGGCAATCTGCTCACTCTTTGGGAGGGACCCCTTAAACCATGGAGGAGAGACAATTCCAGCCGCAGCTTCAGGCATGGGAGTATTATCTTTGCTTAGCACACCTCTCACGACCTCCATAACCAGACTCATCTGACTCTTCAGTTGGTTGACCTCTTCCTTCAGCACTTTCTGGTCTTGAATCAAAGCTTGTATGTTCCCCATAAACTGCCCCATCTGGCTTCGCACTTCCCTCAATTCCGCTTGAATTTGCTCCATTATCAACTTCTGACTGGTTTGAAGAGTTAAGTCTGCAATTCTGAAGAAGACCAGATCAGAGCAAGAATAACCAGCCTCGAACACCTGTTATGCAAATGAGTATGCGAATGCAAATGCCATGTTCAAATATTTCCAAGGAATCATTCCGCTTTGAGTCAAGTTTTTCATAAAAGAGCCACAAGAAATAGATGGAAATTCTCAACAGCGAGTCTCAAAGTTAATATCCTTTGGAAATACAAGAACACGTATGCGAAAATGATGATGCAGATGCAACAGACATGGGATCACGGCTTCCATAAAGCTCTGTACTGATGTGCTGCTGAATGGATAAGTTCAAAGGTCTGCTCTGAAGAGAGTACCGGAATACCAAAATATCCGAATAACCAGAATACCAGGTCGATAAGTTCACACTGATAAGAAAACTAGAATACCAGGAAGGATGAAAGTCAAGGTTACCTGCAAACTTGTAAACACCCGCCCATCTCACATGTGGGTACTAGAAAACCGAGGATCCTCAATATCACGGGCTCTCGGGTCGAGAAATGATGATACTTTCACCATTTCTGGTTTGGAATCATCATCAATCGAGGAGGCCTCAACTGATTCCCCTCAAAAAGGTTATCCTATAGCAAGTTCCCAGCATTAGGTCCTCGGATCAAGAAGTGTAATGGGTTTTCCATTTCTGGTCTGCCATTATCACATCTCGAGAGGAGTGTCGTTACTGAGTCCTCGGGAATGGTCACCAGAGTCGACAGTTCCTCAAGAGAATAACTACTGGCCTGTATCAACATACAGTAGCAGATATCTCTAGATAGAACCTCATCTGGATGTAGGTCTCGTGAACACCCGATGTGGCCAACACCACGGGAGCGTCACGCCTGCCCATGCTAATACCTATGTGTATGCTCAAACCTGGGTAGTGGGCTTATCTCTCAGAATATCCCAACCTACCAAACAGAAAATCCAGTATAGCACAGCACAGTCCAGTATAATAATGAAATGCAATCCCATAAATGCGGTAAATACAGTAAAACAGTAATATAAAACAAAATAAAGCACCACAATAAACACCCAATGAAATAAAAATGGACAAGCACTAGGATTGACTCGCAAAAGGGATGGACCAGTAAGAGGTCAACATTTCCCCAGCTGAGTCGCCAGATGTCGCTCCTGGGGTTTTCATCCAGGTATAAATGCAAAAGTGGCGCAGAAACAGAGTCGCCAGCAATGTGTATTTATCCCAAGAGAGGGAAAGGGAACACTGCGTAAACCTGAGGGAAGGAAAAAGCATGGTCATCACGACCAAGAGAAATGGGCACGGGAGTCGGTTACGTGAGGGGAAGATATTAGCACCCCCACGCATCCATCGTACTCGATGGGATCCACGCTTGTTGTCTCGATCAAAGGGTGTAGTCGTTTGGAGCTCCACTGCTACTGGAAAGGAAAAGGAACAGGAACAGAAAAGAACGAAGAGACGAAGAAGCAAAGAAAAATAAGTGACTCGATAGGACATCGTCGTCCTATGCCTACGTATTCCCTCGTGCAATGGGAAAGTCAGAGTCAACGTAGTTCGGACACGAACTAAAGGGGGGAGGTTGCTCGCCAAGACATCGCCGTCTTGTGCCTACGTATCCTCAATCTAACCAGAAGGAGGAAATCAGAGCAGTAGTAGTTCGACCTACCAAGGTCTGCGTGTTTCTTATGAGCGACGTTAAGTTTGCGTCCGCCAATTAGGGTCGATGCTTGTTTGCGATGAGATGGGAGTAACGTGCCCTTTTCTGAAAAATGGTTTGAAACAGAACGATCCCGAAGGATGAAAAAGGATTAAGTTTGTTTGTGTTTTTTAGACAGAAGTGGATTGAAGTTAGTTCGTAACTTGCAATGCATCCAAGTCTACAACATAGGAACGAATGCGTCGCATATCGTCCCCAACAAGACGTACGCTAAACACCCTAGAAGAATGAAGGGAGACCCCCCATTCCTCACTTCCCATATACAAGGCTCATGTGCAATACACGTTAAATTTATTAAGTGTTTTAGAAGTGTTATGAGATGAGAAGAGAGACTCAAGTTGTTAAGAAAAAAGGAGGTTAGTTGTTAGTGTGCTAGGTGATTCGTCTCGATCGCACGGGTGCGAGAGAAAAGAGGAGGTTAGTTGTTAGTGTGCTTTCCGAGATATCGCATCTCGTGCCTACGTATCCTCAATCCGAAAAGAAAGAGGAATCAGAGCATCCGTAGTTCACGCTACTACGGGAGAACGGGAAATAGGATCTCGATCGCATGGGTGTGAGAGATAAGACTCACGGGAGGTCCACGGGAAACTCAGTCCTACAAGTTATCATGCATTAATGGCCCTAAAGTTGAGTTTAGAAAGGGATGCTACCTATGTTAGCATGCATGGATTGCTATCCTAATGTCTCTCCTACCTCTGACTTAATAAAAAATTAAGTGGAGCGAGGAATCCTATGGGATCATGTCATCAGACAAGTAAACACATTATAAATCAATCACAAAATGAACTAAAAGCCACGAAAGAGTAAACAGTGTCAGTCAACAATAATGTCACACAGTCAAAGTAAAAGGGGATCTTTAGCCAAGGGGTCATATCAACCGAGGCAAACAAGCTAGCTGTGAGACATAGGGGTGCTCATCCAATGGTATCGAGAACCATGGAGAGTAGAGTAAGGAAGGAAGATGTGAATCAGATCACATAAGCATCAGCATTGGTCAATGTGAGCTATAGACAAGACGTGTGGGTTTGATTGCTAAACCCTCATTCCACTTGACCGACTCGATAACAAGAATAGGTGATGTTAAAAGCTTCAATCATGTAATGAGAGCTAAGAACCACTCAACTAGAATAACGAGGGTCGGTTGCGAACCCTAACTTCCGTCAATTTCCTTCTTGGAGGTCTTACAAGGGGATCTGGGAATGGGATGCCTCTTGGAGGTCTTAGGCACAAAAGTAAACAAACACAAGCATGGACTCCTTTGAGAGCTTTAAAACAGTAAATAGAATTGCCCGCCTAAAGTAGGGACTACCAGTCATGCATCTCTATTCCTACTTCTCATGGCATCGAAAGCGGTAAAGTGCGAGGAATATAAAGAGACAAGATGTCCTACCAAACGGATACGGGTCCGTAGAGAAGCAACACAAGCAAAAACAACGTAAGCACCTGTCAATGTTAATGAGCAAACAAGTTAGAAATGAGCATTTACAAAGTAAACAAACTATGCCATTCTTGGAGATTTCCTTGAAGCACCTTGCACAAATCAGCAAATGAGTTAGAAATCACAAGGAAAAAGCAACAATTAAACAACCAAAGGAACAAGGCCTTAGTTGGTAAACGCCTTTGGTTAAACCCTATCCATGCTAATGGGCCAAAAGAAATCAAACAATTACAAACACTAGCAAAAGCTAAAGTCTACTTCAAAGTCAATTGTAAACTACAAAAGAAAGCCATAATGAGTTAGGTGAATTGAATTAAAACGTGAAAATGGACTAAGGTCAGAATTGAAACACCTTATACGCATGCTTAAAACCAATCTCAAAGTTTCACAAAGGTTTGCATTAAACTCTCTCTCCAAAGTCAATTCATTCCATGAGCAAAATCATGTTTAAACTTCTCATACAAGTATGTAAAATTGTCACTCAAGTAAGGCAAATGAAATGATATTGTAAGGCAATGTTAAAGCTCACACACCAGAGGCAAATGACCTATAAAATGTCCTAATTGAATCCCAAAAACAATCATGCCATTATACATTTAATTGGTGTCAAAGACGTAGGCAAAGTGGAAGCATCGTTCGAGTTTCGTACACACAAAATAAGCATCATTCAAGGCATGTGAAATGATCAAATGCAATACTCAAGCATGTCTCAATTGTGCATCAAAATACACTTAATAATGTGCTAAAAATCATATTCAAGTTTGGCTCAAAGTTCCCTCATACAAGTCCTAAACATATCCTATCTCTATGCATGCTTACACATAATATGTTCACATTGGAAAATTTGTGAAGAATAGCAAAATGCCTTTAAAAACTATGGGTAATCAATCAAGTCATTCCAAGACCAGTAGGTAATCACATGCAAAATATAGGGTTCATATCACGCACCAAAGTCACTCAAATAATTGCAAACGTAGCACAACCGTCAATGGTGATCATACGAATTACGGCTCAAAAGATTAACTTCAAAAGTATCTTAAAACTCAAGTACAATGCACCAATCAATCATCATGATGTTAAAAACTCAAATGTCTAAATGTACACGAAAATTTAAGTCCAAATTGTCAAGGGAGGATCACATTCTATGACCTACATCACAAGACATACCAAAATGAACACACTCCTTTCCAAACTCCAAGGAAAATATCAAACAGCCCCCAAAATGGAATTAAAAATAACCAAAAATTAATTAACACCTCGAAGAATATACAAGAATTTTATGGGAATTTTCCGATGAAGTTCGCTATTTTTAATATCAAATTAAGAAACGTGTACGAAAAGAAAATTAAAAGAAAACATGGTAGAACAAGGGGGTGTGCCTAAGTAAAAGCTTCCGTTCAAATTCTTCATGGGCGTAATAAGGAGGGTGCAAATAGCAGAAAAAGGATAGGTCTAAGGAACTTAGGGCCTGGGGTGCACGGTAGTCCCTCATGCTCTAAGACTCCATCTAAGTTGTTGGATTAATCCCAGGGAATCCATCTAAGAGTCTAGATGCGTATGGTAGTGGCCATGGGGCTGCACACGTGTGATTTAATCAGGATCTACCATACGGTGACAAGTGTCACCGCCAGAGTGGACCACCACCACCAAACCTTATCTCTTCCTAATGTCTTTACACAAGAATAAGGTGAATAACACAGACTCTCACACATACTTCTCTCTCAATCGTCCCTCTCTCTCTCTCTCGCTATGCCTCAACGCCGGAAAATAAATATGGCCGGAGAAGGCCGGTGGCGGGCGGCGGCGCCACCGTATTCTCCGGCGACCTATCTCCATCAAACCACTAAATCCAAACACAAACCCTAACTAGAATTTCATGACGTTTCCGAATCTAACTCTAAAATCCCCAAAAACTCACTCACGAGATGAGATCTAACGAGTTAGAAATCAAGAACAACAAATCAAGCTCAAACTTCAGATTAAATCCACAATGGACTTCTAAGTCCAAGGCCACAGCTAAGAGGTGGAAAGGAGATATTCGTACCTTCGCGAAAATGGCGTTAACGGCAACGAGCTCGGTAATCTCTTTCTCCCTTCTCTTACTACTGTTCGCAATTCTTCTCGCGCGTGAATTCTTCTTTCTTCTTCTTCGCACTGATTTACAATTAGTTGACGTTTTGTGAATTGAACTCTGAATTGGAGTGCGAATCTGCAGAATTGGATTTTCCTTTGCTTGTTCTTGATTTAATTTGCAGGTTGTTGCAATTGAAGAATCGATGAATCTTTGAGCGTTGTTTTATTTTGATTTTGCAGAGCTTATCGACTTCGTCGGATTGATGAGTCTAGGAAGGTTGAGAAGAAGAATCGAGGTTCGTGAGTGATGCAGACTCCAACGTCTTGCTGAAGTTTCTGCAGGTTTTGAATTGGAGTTGTTGCGTTCTTGCAGGAGACTTAGAGTTACGATGAAATTCTTTATGAATCTGAAGTGGTTGTAATTCTTGATTTTGCAGATGAATAATCGATGATGATGAAGGTTTGATTTTTCCGAGATTGAAGATGATGAACGTGAAGAATTGATGAAGGCTTGTTCAATCTGTGAAGGGTGAAGATGCTGCAAGATGAAGGAAAGATTGAAGATTGAAGGAAGAGGTTTTGGGATTGGAAGATGAAAGTGAATGGGAGAAGAGAGAGTTGGTTATGGTGTTAGTTAGGAGATTCGGTTAGGATTTTTGTTAGAGATCGTAGTTAGGTTCAGTTAGTGGCAGTTATGAACTGCTATGTAAATTATGTTAGAGGCTTTTTTATGAATTTGGATTGAATTTTATGTTGTATATGTTATGCTGCTATGTATTTTTCCTTATTTCTATTGTTAATTTGCCCTGTTTCCGTGTAATTCTCTTTTGATATACGCATCTCATTGTTGACACACTGATGATTGTTGATTCATAAAAAGTTGATTCGAGGTTATGCCTTTTACCCCCAAGAATAACTTTTCCCCCCTTTGATGTAGCATCATGAATCAAGGAGTCAACTTTTTTTTACAGCAGCTTCATTTATCAGAGGGCCCTGAACCACGCCTTCACTAAAACCATCGCCAACCTTCATACTCTGACCAGCATCAAGCAATGTATTTGCAAACTTGTCATATATACCTTCTTGCACAAGAATTCTATTTGCACAAACACGTGTCTGTCCGCTATTACGAAACTTGGCTACAAGTGTTCCTTTCACTGCAACATCCAGGTTAGCATCATCAAAAACTATGCAAGGCGCATCGCCACCAAGTTCCAGAGATACCTTTTTTCACAGTCTCGACAAAGCCTGCCGTCAATTTCTTTCCAATTGTTTTAATGATGATGCCACGTTCCCAATGGGAAACAAAGCCATTGGATGACAAAATCACAAGTCCCAAAGAAATACTCAAAACCATAGTAATTGAAAGTGAAAAGTGAATTTGGAATTGGTTTGAGTGTTAGAAATATAGTCATGGACTAAAAATTGGAGATGGACAATGAGTATAGATTCTTTTTGAAATTGGTTTAAAAGTTGTTTTTTTTAGAATGTGAATCTTGGTTATAAAATGGAAAATTGGATATGGTTAGTAAATGGATTTAAAATGGACATGGGCTAGAAATATGGTTAAATTGAATATGGATGAGAATATAGATTTTGGTTAAATTTGTATTTTGGATATAGAAGATGATTATTTGTAAAGTGAATGGGAATGAATTTGAATTCTAAAATGGACATCAAAAATGGTTTTAAAGTGGATATGGTTTTAACAAATGGACATGATTATTAAAACGGACAGTTGGACTAAAAATGGATATTTATGAATTGGATAAAGGTTTACGGTTGAAATGGATATCAAAAGTGGATTATGGTTTTTGATATGGGGTGGATACGGATTTTCGAACTTGTATCTTGAATTCCAAATATCTTAAAGCGCTTGCCCAATCCAAATTAAAACTCAAATACTCCATGAACTCCACCTCGAATCAACTTCAATCTCCTCCCTCATTAACTTGTATTATACGCAATGAACAATAAGCAACTGAGAGAATAATTCCGGCCTGACCACAATATAAATCCACAACTGGATCTCATGTCAAGATGCCTTTGCCATGAACCCTAACCACCATCTTCAATTGATGAATATCAACCAATTCACACAGAAGATAAGAAACCATGATCCCACGCCTCAAGAGCCCAATGCAAATGAATGAATGAGTATGACCTAATATATATGCAGAATGAATGCGAAGCGAAAGCCAGAAAAAGTCAGAAAAAGGTATGGCAAATTTTAGGGTGCTACAAACTGGAGTCTGAGGTAGTTGAAGCTTTTGTAGAGTGTAACAAGACCTACAAATCCAGCTTTGGATCACCCCAAATGGTTGCTTGGATCTCAAGTTATGATCCTTGGAAGTTGGTACCAAAATCACTTTTGTTCCATAACTTAGAAAAATTTTGATTTCTCAAGGTTGCCCCTTTTGCAAGAAACCTCACTTTTCTTGATTTTTCTTGATGGAGGATGATCAATATCATACATTAACATTGTTTTTTATTTAAGGGAACCATATTTGTGAAAAATCTGAAAAAGTCAAACTTGATTTTTGTGCACAGTTGACTTTTTATCGGATGAAATCCAAACTGTGCGATCCTTTGTTAAATCTAGTCCTTGACCTAAATCAAACCTAATGGATGGATTCCATAGGTGTTATACGGTGTACTGAATCATGTCCCAAGGTTTGGGAGCATGTCTTGGTCAAAATTCAAAGGTACAGTTGACTTTTTCTTCAAAACCCTAATTGTGATCCGGATGAAATTGAAACTTGTGAACCAAGCTTCTTAAATCAATCCATTGTTATAAATGGATCAATGTGGTGTAGTTGAGGCCTTAAAATCATGTCTTGAATTCTTGGCTCATGCCTTGTCCCAAAAGTTAAATTAGGGGTGAATTAGGTCAAGAAACCCTAATTCCGGATTTTTGGTAAATGCACCCCTTGAGGCTAAATTGACTTGATGATTGGGTCCATGAGGTCCCTTGGAGTATCTTGGATTGTGCTTTGAAGCATTGGCTCATGCACAGATGAAAATTTCCATCTGGAGGCCTCAGTCAACCAAAACCCTAATTTGGTGACACTGGCGATCTTGAGGCTTGATCCACTTGGAATGTTGCAACTTTGTGCTTGATTCTTGATGTGGGAGTCCTCTTGATCCTTTATGTATGTTTGAGAGGTTAGACAAGTTAAAGATCATGTAATTTCTTGATTGATCCTTTGTCTAAGTGCTCTGAGAGGGCTTAAAACCCTAATTCTTGACTATGGTGAATGCTCAACCATCTTTAAGGATATTGATGAGGCATGGAAGTACATACATATTGTGATGATGATTTGCACAATGATGGGAAATATTGGTGGTCAAAATTTGGGGTATGACACTGTGTCCATCCCTGACACACTGAGCTGAGAGAACAACCGTGTTACCATCGTCGACACTCTCGCACTCGACTCAAGATACGGAGGAATTAAGCTTCGATGCCTATTGAAGATTATTAGCTCTAAATCTATCTCTAGAATCCAGAAACTAATAGATAATCATCCCTAATAAAAGTTTGGATGTTTATCTCTAACACAACCCAAACCCCGAGCATAAAGCAAAAATCAGAGAAAATCACCAATAAAGATTTGTAAAGCAGATTTCATACAATGCCAAGGGCGACAAATATACATGAGTTCAAAGTAAATACATATAAAACAACCCAACATAGAAGAAAATCACAAAGAAGAAGAGAAATAAACCAAACATCTCGCAGATTGTCAAAGCCGATCGACGATCAATCCACCCCGGTTCATCCGTATGCAAGCTTCCATGTTGTTTTCTAAGCTAATCTACTGAAAAATGAAGTTGATGGAGTTGGGAGCAAAAATTCCCAAAACCATAACCTAAAAAGTGACTGAAATGAACTGAATACAATTTGAAATCCTGTCACGTTCGCAAAGCGAGCCTCAAAAAATGGCACTTAAGTGCCTATGAACAGCTAAACCGCCTCTGCAAAACTCCAGAAGTTCGCAGTGCGAACGTTTTATTCGCAAAGAGAATGCTCGCTGCACAGTTTGCAAAGCGAACTTTGGTCTCTTTCTCCCCTGCCCAATTCTGGGAGCCTTCGCTGGGAACTCGCCAGCCATTCGTAAAGCGAACATTCGCTGGAAAACTCGCAAGGCGAACTTGACAGCAAACCAGACCTTATTTTAACCACAACTTCTGAACCGTAACTCTGATTGACGCACGGTCAGAAGCGCTGGAAAGCTTATTCAATGCTCTTTACGACAATGGCAAGATATCCTTGATTGAATACTTGCAAAAAAAAGAGAAAATCAATTAAACTCATTGGTATATACACGATACGCAATATATACACTAAAATGTAAAGTAAACGTATTTACAAACAAAGCGGGGTTTAATCGAACGATATTGACAAGAAGTATCGATAAGTGCAACATAAATTATATACAAAAATAGCTACAATTTGCACTTATCAAACTCTCCCCAACTTAAACTTGTTTGTCCTCAAACAAGAATCAAACAACTCAAAGAAATAGAGTGATAACCAAAGAATCACGAATCAACAGGTTTTGAAAATTAAACAAATGAATGGTTCAAATGAAAAATGGTACACACAAAATAAATACTTACCACTAACCTACAACGATAACATAGTCACGAAACAAATGCAAAATACAAAAATCATGCCAAACATCCTAAAACAACACAAGTTCAAATGTGAATCACACCTAGCAAAAATAATCATCGGTAGATGAAAAACACAAAATGAGGTACTTTTCAATCATACAACAATCTTGCAAACAAAAGACTAAATTATGCATTCATCCAAAAATTCACATTGAACATACAAAGGCAAGAATCACAAGGACTTTCAAGGTTGTAGCGTGGTCGGGTAAACAAACAAGGGGCAATTTATAAAGGTAATTGAAACAAAAACTTGCCTAAACCTAAGGGAGTGATTAACTCACAAAAGTTCAAACACAAAATTTCAATCAAACTTCTTCTTTCATCCCAAGTGTTACACAAAAACACAATACTTATTTAGCACAATTATTTGAACTCTTTTTTTTTTTCCTTTCTCAAGGACTTTCTTTTTTTTTTCTCTTCTTTTCTTTTTTATATTTTTCTCTTTTTTTCTTTTCTTTTTCAACCTCATAGAAACCAACCAATGAGTAAACAATCATTCTCTCCCCAACTTGAATTCAACCATATCATCATGTGAATACTCCCTACTTTCTAAGGCAAGGTAAAAATTCATACAACAACACAAAGTTGAGGGTTCAAGAAAAAATAAAATCCATTCAAAAATAAGTGAACTAGATACTCATAGACAAGCATTAAGTTCAAATAAAACATGGATAAAAAATCTCAAAGGGGTTTCCTCAAGGTACTCCAAACAAGCTCTTAGACAAACACAAAAACTATTAATATAAACAAACTAAAAGACCGGGTGAAATTGTCTAAACAAATTTAAAAGTGAAGATTTGAAATTTCAGAGCTGGTCCGATTTAAATTTGTTTAGACAATTACACCATACTACCTAAACTAAACAACAACAAAAGAAAATAATACAACATGCTTGTTTTACGTCGTAAGCTCGACACCTTTACAATGCTTAGCTAGTAACTTCCTTCCTTCATGCCATGGTGATGTCTCACCATGCAAACCAAAAAGCAAGTGTCCTAACCAAACACTTGAACAAACGTAAAAATGTACAATTATCAATATAAACAAGTAAAAATAGACAATATGTACGATATCTACAAAACTCAAAAACAAAGAAACTATCGCAATGTGATTCAATATAAAAACCAATCCCCGACAACGGCGCCATTTTGTTGGATCGGTAAAGCAGCAAGCAAAAATATTATTTTCTAAAGAATTCCCTCCGGGATTTATGTCGTGTCCACAGATATCGGTTCGAGGGAAAGAATTTCGTTCGATAATCTCTCACGTTAATGAGTTTGGGTTTAAAATGGTTTAAAGTAAATGCAGAAGAGTAAACATTAACATAAAAGAAAATTCATTCTTCAGACAGAAGAAACTTATCTGGCGTGCACATAATCGACTCCTCACAAACTTAAACTTACCAACCAGTTATACTCAACCTACAATACTCCTCAATATCACCTAGCATCGCTCACAACAATGTCCATCCTTGACACACTGAGCTGAGAGAACAACCGTGTTACCATCGTCGACACTCTCGCACTCGACTCAAGATACGGAGGCATTAAGCTTTGATGCCTATTGAAGATTGTTAGCTCTAAATCTATCTCTAGCATCCAGAAATTAACAGATAATCATCCCTAATTAAAGTTTGCGACATTTATCTCTAACACAACCCAAACCTCAAGCATAAAGCAAAAATCAAAGACAATCACCAATAAAGATTTGTAAAGCAGATTTCATACAATGCCATGGGCGACAAATATACATGAGTTCAAAGTAAATACATATACAACAACCCAACATAGAAGAAAAACACAAAGAAGAAGAGAAATAAACCAAACATCTCGTGGATTATCAAAGTCGATCGTCGATCAATCCACCCTGGTTCATCCGTATACAAGCTTCCATGTTGTTTTCTAAGCTAATCTACTGAAAAATGAAGTTGATGGAGTTGGGAGCAAAAATCCCCAAAACCATAACCTAAAAAGTGACTGAAATGAACTAAATACAATTTGAAATTCTGTCACGTTCGCAAAGCGAACATTTTACTCGCAAAGCGAGCCTTAAAAATGGCACTTAAGTGCCTATGAACAGCTAAACCGGCTCTGCAAAACTCCAGAAGTTCGCAGTGCAAACGTTTTATTCGCAAAGCAAATGCTCGCTGCAC
The DNA here is from genome assembly GCA_022829125.1 of Lathyrus tuberosus. Classification (NCBI taxonomy): domain Eukaryota; kingdom Viridiplantae; phylum Streptophyta; class Magnoliopsida; order Fabales; family Fabaceae; genus Lathyrus; species Lathyrus tuberosus. The sequence goes on from JALAZF010000191.1 coordinate 7,616,166, forward strand.
AGTTCGCAAAGCGAACTTTGGTCTCTTTCTCCCCTGTATAATTCTAGGAGCCTTCGCTGGGAACTCGCCAGCCATTCGCAAAGCGAACATTTGCTGGCAAACTCGCAAGGCGAACTTGACAGCAAACCAGGCCTTATTTTAACCACAACTTCTGAACCGTAACTCTGATTGACGCACGGTCGAAAGCGCTGGAAAGCTTATTTAATGATCTTTACGACAATGGCAAGATATCCTTGATTGAATACCTGCAAAAAATGAGAGAAATTCAATTAAACTCATTGGTATTTACACGATACGCAATATATACACTAAAATGTAAAGTAAACGTATTTACAAACAAAGCGGGGTTTATTCGAACGATATTGACAAGAAGTATCGATACGTGCAACAAAACTTATATACAAAAATAGCTACAATTTGCACTTATCAATAATCATTTAAACTCAGAGGCGCAATAGCAGACTGATACCTTGAATATCATAACTGCACAATCACAGATGTCACGACATCTGATCCAACATGTTAATCAAGACTGAACTGAAAATAGCAGAATGATAAACAACATAAAATATGATGACCCAGTTCGGTTCAACTCACCTACATCTGAGGGATACCAATCCAGGAAGAAGTAATCACTATCAGTAGTATAGTTTTATGCAAACAACCTCAGGTTTACAGAAAGCACCTACACTAACCTATCACCACCTAATGAAGACTTTATCATTAGAAGTCGTATCTAAATGATAAGAGAACCCCCTCTCACTTCCTAAATAACAACCTGTGATTATCTAACAGTTACTACACCATAACTGTATCTACCCTATTGAAAGACACCCCTTCCAATACAAAGTTCAGTCAAGCATCCTTGACTAACAAGTTAACTTGGATTTGCTTCAAAGCTTCATCCAAGAACACTCACGATTCATTGCCTGCGGGCTTCTGAATCTGTACAAGTTCCTATGTCTACCACACTGCATCAAATCGATACATAGGGAGACGTACAAGAGAAACCTACAACTCTCAAATCTAAACCCTACTTTTCAAACTAGGATTCCTAAGTCTATGTCGTCCTCTCTCACTGTTCTGTCTAGGTCTTGGTCTTCTTTTATAGTCTTTTGCTGAGTTGGGCTTTGTATCTTTCATCCTTGATCCATTGCTAATCACGCCTTGAATCGTGGAACAGATTTAAACAAAACCTGATATGACAGTCATGATGTCGAATCTTCATGCTGTGACATTTCACCGACATCTTTAGTCTGGGTCTGAAATCTTCATGTTGGAACATCTTTCCCAACATTATGTTTTACCAAAATTTAGTCAAACTCTTGGAGCCATCAATCTCCCCCTTGTGACAAATTTTGGCTAAAACATCCTTCAGCCTGATGGTGCCTGCAGTGGAAAAATACTTGAAGCAAGTGCTAAGGAAAAGGGAGAAGATAATTTGGAGTTACCCTCTTCATTTCCTTGTGATACCGAGAATATAGTGAATGTAACTCGGGTCACAAAACACAACTTGCTTTCTAACTCTGGTCACAAAACACAACTCTCCAAGATGTTATAACCAAATCGTTGGAACATCCTTTGAAACATCTTTGCATACCAGCAGCACAAATGCATAAATGCATATACAAGCAGTAAGCCATTCTCCCCCTTTTTAGCCAAAATATGGCAAAAGCGACCCATGCAGACCCAAACCCAAATGTTGCTTACCCACACCTGAACAAAACTCATTTTCCCTCAACTTAATAAGAAGAGATTTTATAACTCTCCTTAAATAATGAGAAGGCTATGTAGGTAGAGCCAATCTAAAAGACTAGTCAAAGATTCCATCGTTTCTGACTTGTCCTCGAAACTACTTCTGAACCTTGTCCTGATACCTAACCTGATATTGTCAGGCTTATGGTCCCCACAGATAGGACATTCTTAATCCAAATTTAGTAGACTCGATTACAAGCAAAATTCTTTCATTAGCAGAAAACCAATTTCTTCCTGACAACAACCAAGACTCTTTAACATACAAAATATGCTCCTGCAGAGAAAAATAAAATCTCCCAGAACCAGGCCAAGATAATTTTCAAGGAACTTGTACCGGTAGTGTAATGTCATAACACTTCGCCTGACATCTCAACCCCAGTTGAGGCCATCTATCACAAACTGTTTGAGGCCACAAACAATTCTTGATAGGAAATCTGCACCACTACAACAACCCATCTCAGATCAATGAGCAACTCCCCCTATCTAAGATAACCAGTGCTTCTCCAATGAACACTATGCTGATGAATGTAAAACATAAGAAGACGCATCTTCATGTCTTCAAGAGCGCACCCTCAGTTCAAGCCACCTGCTGAACACAATCATCAACTCTCTTATTGCTTCTTCTGACAAGAACCAATAATCACTCACACATGATCACCATCATGATACCCGTGAGGAAATAATAAAAGGATAAAAATCCTACCATAACAAACTTTTGCCTTAAGATCAAAGTCCCATTGATCCCCCTCATCCTGCAACCATCTACACGCCACACGAACTCCTCTTGAATTCTCATGTATAGACCTCCAGCTGCTTGAGGCACAAACCAATTGAATCAGAATGCTTCACATTCCTCAAAGAGACGCACAGGGCCCCTTAGTTTGTTATACAATGTCAGAAGTCGTATGCATGCTCCAGAACTTCACAGCTGCCAAACAGATCCACTACTAGCATGACTTGCAGACAGGGGCAATATCCCCTTCACAAGATTTTCAACTGACCTTACCCAGCCAGCAATAGAGACAGACACCCCACAATCCAAGACAGTCATTCCTTATCATTCTCCCGTATGATAACTTGGAATACTTCTGATTTTTTGGTGACTATCCACTTCTGAACACATCAGAAACTAGACCTTCATGCAATCAACATATGATCCACTCCAGTCTTCTCAAAACCTTACATCAACCTTCCAAGACAGTTCTTCTACTCCATCATTCTCCCATATGACAATGTAGATACTTCTTAGACACGATGCAAGTAACCAGTTCCTCACAGAACCTGAAATCCTTCTTCAAGCATAACCAACCCAAAGATGTTCTAACATCAGTTAGGACATCTTCCACACATCACAGACACCACACACCATGGTTCTTGATATGCTCCACCACTGGACTTACTATTAGCATAGTAATCCAAACTGAAGATCTTCACACAACACTGAGCCACCAGTTTAAACAAAGAGAACTTCAGAAACCCAGAGAGAAATAAACTCTCATCCACCAAAAGAAGGTATGCTTCCATCCTCAACCTAGAACTTCTGCCACAAGCTCCCAGAGAACCAGAACCTCCTTACATTTTCAACTAACTACTCTTCTGCACAAGAGCAATCAGTTTCAAGCATCCTGCTTGAATGCACACTATGAAATCAACCAAATGCTACCTTTTTATTAATCTCAATCTTCTTCAGAACTCCCACAAGATACACTGATGCACCAATGAAAATAGATCTTCAAGTCACATGAACTACTTGCCCCATAGCAAGACATCTTGGATCCACCAAGCCTCTTAGTCATGTAACATCTTCCCATCCACAACTCCCGCAAACTGCATGAGATAGACCTTTTGAAGCATCCATAACTTCCATTCTCCTGTAGATCACCTTATCTTAAGCAGATGTGCCACATCACCAGCTGAGACCTCTGATGTTAAGCTAGATGTCAAAACATTTCGATACGACATCTAATTGTTGAATTCAGCTCCTCCTTCTGCCACTTATAAGAATCTTCTCCCTTCGCGGAACAAGAGTTCCATACCCTCATAAACTTGATTCAACAACCAAGTTTGAGTAGACAACCTCCATCCAGCTTTAAAATTCCAAAGACTTCACATTTACCACGTCTGAATCTTTAGAAAATAAGTAGTCCAAGACTACCCCTTAGCCATACCAAAGAATGCCACTTTCCTTAGTAGAGCAGACTGTAGAAGGTCAGAGATAACTGCCACTTAACTTTGACTTCCAATTAGAGCAAGATCCATGCTCCAAAGCACCTAGATCAGAAATAAACTAATCCAAGCTGTAACCATCAAAATTATGATGTCTTCATATTCATCTTCAGCAGCATCAAAGTCCAGACTAGTTTCTTTCCAGGAAACTCTCCAGAGAACACATGCTTCTGTCACACCAGACTGAAGCCACTTCTTAGGTCACCACCTAAGACTAAAACAGATGCTAAAGCGTATGCAGTACCCCTCCCATGATTCTGCACAAACTCTGATGATGAGATGTTCCAACATCTTATTGAACATCAGTAATCTTGACTTTCAAGGATAATCAATTAAATACTTGTGGATTCCATAAATAGCAATTAATCTTAAATCCTTGTCCAATAACCCTTCTTTACTGTTGTAGCTGAGCTCCACCAGATCACGTCATGAACACTTATAAAGTATTCAATCTTTTTGCAAGTACTTCTTTGACAAACGGTGTTGAGATACCAAGGCTGCCACTCTTGACTCAAGTAACTAAGATTCTCTCTGAACAAATCTTATTTACCTCAACAATTCTTCAATTAGATTGGATCCACTCTTAGGGTCAAGAGAGATGAATCATTCCTTGCTGTTTTTGGATGGTGAAAATAAATCACCTCCACTTTCTTCAGATTGTGTTTCAAAGAAACACCTTCTAGTCAGAAGAGTAACTAGAAGACTCCAGATACACGACTGAGATGCCTTTATGAGTGGACTTGAGATAATTCTCAAGTATATTTGACAACCTAGCCGATCAATTGTTTATCAATCTCCTAGAGCAAGAACCTGATAAACTCAAACTCAACTCCTCTCCTCTTCAACTGACTTCAACTGCACCAAGAAACCAAGCTTCCAAGTACCAAGTCACCATACAAGATATCTAACCACAACTCCCTTCACTCCATCGCTCCTAACTTTGGAATAAAAGAATGCAGATATCTTCAAATATAGAGGCCGACGATTGAGACCTTCCACCAACTGTCTTCAGTAACAACTCCAGAATCCCATAATTCTAGAGCTCTTCCATCAGAAACACATGCAGCGGAACCACCAAGGAACAGATCCTGCTTGTCCTAATAAGATGTCACAACATCTTATAAGACACACCAACAAGAGAACTAGCCACTTCTCCTGTAGTTGTTGTAGAATCTCCTCATCAACATGAACAACCTCCGGGTTGCTCCCTTCGATCCAAAACATCCATCTCATACATTAATACCCTTGAGTATGTCTGAGTTGATTGATCTGATCTTCAAAACTCCTCCTTGTTTAAACGCCAAAAAGTATCTCCCAAAGATCTCATCCAGAACCAGACTAGATGCCTGCTCTGATACCAATTGAAATTATGGCCTATGCAGACAGTAGATGTCCTAACTCATGTAAAGACATTGTGCTACGTAATCATTTAAACTCAGAGGCGCAACAGTAGACTGATACCTTGAATATCAGAACTACACAATCACAGATGTCACGACATCTGATCCAACATGTTAATCAAGACTGAACTGAAAATAGGAGAATGATAAACAACACAGAATATGATGACCTAGTTCGGTGCAACTCACCTACATCTATGGGATACCAATCCAGGAAGAAGTAATCATTATCAGTAGTATAGTTTTATGCAAACAACCTCAGGTTTACAGAAAGCACCCACGCTAACCTATCACTACCCAATGAAGACTTTATCATTAGAAGTTGTTGAATGCAGAATAGGGCAAGCAGCAAAAATATTTATTTTCGGAAGAATTCCCTTCGGGATTTATGTCGTGTCCACAGATATAGGTTCGAGGGAAAGAATTTCGTTCGACAATCTCTCGCGTTTATGAGTTTGGGTTTAAATGGTTTAAAGTGTAAATGCGGAAAAGTAAACATTAAAACATAAAACAAATTCATTCTTCAGCAAGACAAACTTTTCCGGCATGCACATAACCGGTTCCTCACAAACTTAAACTTACTGATCAGTTATACTCCACCTACAATACTCCTCAATATCACCCAGCATCGCTCACAACAAAGGTTATGTCTAACGCAAAGTTGAGATAACAACCGTGTTACCCTCGTCGACACTCTCGCACGCGCCTCAAGACACGGAGGCATTAAGCTTTGACGCCTATTGAAGATTGTTAGCTCTTAAATCTATCTCTAGAATCCAGAAACTACCAGCTAATCATCCTTAATCGAAGTTTGCGAGGATTATCTCTAACGCAACCCAAACCCCGCGCATAAAGCAAAAATTAGAGACAATCACCAATAAAGATTTGTAAAGCAAGTTTTATACAACGCCATGGGCGACAAATATACACGAGATCATAGTCAATACATATACAAAACCCAAAAAAGAAGAAAAACACAAAGAAGAAGAGAAATGAACCAAACATCTCGCGGTTTGTCAGAGCCGATCGACGGTCAATCCACCCCGGTTCATCCGTATGCAAGCTTCCATGTTGTTTTCTAAGCTAATCTACTGAAAAATGAAGTTTGATGGAGTTGGAGCAAGAACCCCCAAAACCATCCTCTAAAAAATGACTGAAAATGTATTAAATACAATTACAAAATTCGTGCATTCGCTAAGCGAACGGTTTACTCGCAAAGCGAGCCTCAAAAAATGGCACTTAAGTGCCTCTGAAATTGTAAACCGCCTCTGCAAAATTCCAGAAGTTCGCAGTGCGAACGATTTATTTGCAAAGCGAATGCTCGCTGCTCAGTTCGCAAAACGAACTTTGGTCTCTTTCTCCCCTGTCCAATTCTAGGAGCCTTCACTGGGAACTCGCCAGGAATTCGCAAAGCGAACATTCGCTGGCACACTCGCAAAGCGAACATGGCAGCAAACCAGCCCTTATTTGGACCACAGCTTCTGCACCGTAACTCTGATTTACGCATGGTCGGAAGCCCTGGAAAGCTTATTAAATGCTCTTTACGACAATGGCAAGATATCCTTTATTGAATACCTGCAAAAAATGAGAGAAAATCAATTAAACTCATTGATATTTACACGATACGCAAAAAATGAGAGAAAATCAATTAAACTCATTGATATTTACACGATACGCAATATATACACTAAAATGTAAAGTAAATGTATTTATAAACAAATCGGGGTTTATTCGAACGATATTAACCAAAAAGTATCGATAAGTGCAACAAAACTTATATACAAAAACAGTTACATTTTGTACTTATCAAACTCCCCCCAACTTAAACTTGTTTGTCCGCAAACGAGAATCGAGCAAACTTAAAAACACAAAAGCAATAACCAAAGAATCACGAATCAACAGGTTTTGAAAAACAGAAACAAATGTATGGTTCAAATGAAAAACGGTATACACAAAGTAAATTCTTAGCACTAAACTACGACGACAACATAGTCACGAAATAAATGCAAAATACAAAAATCATGCCAAAAATTCTAAAACAACACAAGTTCAAATGTGAATGACACCTAGCAAAAACAATCATCGGTAGATGAAAAACACAAAATGAGGTTCTTTACACTCACACAACAATCTTGAAAACAAAAGACTAAATTATGCATTCATCCAAAAATTCACATTGAATATACAAAGGCAAGAATCACAAGGACTTTCAAGGTTGTAGCATGGTCGGGTAAACAAACAAGGGGCAATTTCTAAATGTAATTGAAACAAAAACTTGCCTAAACCTAAGGGAGTGATAAACTCACAAAGACTCAAACACAAAATTCCAATCAACTTCTTCCAAAATCCCAAGTGTTACACAAAACACAATACTTATTTAGCACAATTATTTGAACTCTTTTTGTTTCCTTTCTCAAGGATTTTCTTTTTTTTTCTTTTTTTTCTTTTCTTTTATTTTTCATATTTTTCTCTTTTTTCTTTTCTTTTTCATCCTCTTAGAAACCAACCAATGAGTAAACAATCATTCTCTCCCCAACTTGAATTCAACCACATCATCATGTGAATACTCCCTACTTTCTAAGGCAAGGCAAAAATTCATACAACAACACAAAGTTGAGGATTCAAGAAAAAACAAAATCCATTCAAAAATAAGTGAACTAAACACTCATAGACAAGCATTAAGTTCAAATAAAACATGGATAAAAAATCACAAAAGGGTTACGAATGATTACACACTCACAAGGTGAATGACTATTTGGCTAGGTAGTTGTGCTCAAAATGAAACAAAATGCCTTGATCCTTTTCATGCTTTCACATAATCAACACAAACAAAAGATTAAGCATAATAAAATCCAGTTAGAACAAGAATGTTGGTACTCCGCGCATATATGAACAATGGAAAGCTACCTCACAAAAAGGGTGGGAACTAAAGTGATTCACAACAAGAACAAGTATACAAAAGAATGAATGGCATGGAAGTTTGTAAAATGCCTAAGTATCATGAATATGCTAAAGTCTAGAAAGCGATAAACACATACCTTGGACGTGTACAAAACTTAACAATATCCTAAACCATACATCCACAAGTTGAAACGATCACACTTGGAACATCACTAAATTTCCTCAAGCTACTCAAAATAAGCTCATTGACAAACGCGAAAACTATTAATATACACAAACTGAAAAAACGACAGAAAATTCATTAAACAAGTTGTAAAGTGAAGATTTGAGAATTTAACAAAAATTCGAGTACAACTTGTTTAATGAATGTTCACCACACTACCTAAGCTAAACAACAACAAAAGAAAAAAATACACCATGCTTGTTTTACGTTGTCAGCTCGACGCCTTTACAATGCTTAGCTAGTAACTTCCTTCCTTCATGCCATAGTGATGCCTCATCGCGCAAACCAAAAGCAAGTGCCCTAACCAAACACTTAAACAAACGTTACGGGAACAAAATGTATACAACACTTGAACAAACATAATGGAAACAGACAATATATACGATATATACAAAACTCAAAAATAAAGAAACTATCGCAATGCGATTCAATATCAAAATTAATCCCCGGTAACGGCGCCATTTTGTTGAATGCAGAATAGGGCAAGCAGCAAAAATATTTATTTTCGGAAGAATTCCCTTCGGGATTTATGTCGTGTCCACAGAGATCGGTTTGAGGGAAAGGATGTCGTTCGACAGTCTCTCGCGTTTATGAGTTTTGGTTTAAATGGTTTAAAGCGTAAATGCGGAAAAGTAAACATTAAAACACAAAACAAATTCATTCTTCAGCAAGGCAAACTTTTCCGGCATGCACATAACCGAATCCTCACAAACATAAACTTACCGACCAGTTATACTCCACCTACAATACTCCTCAATATCACCTAGCATCACTCACAATAAAGGTTATATCTAACGCAAAGTTGAGAGAACAACCGTGTTACCCTCATCGACACTCTCGCACGCGAATCAAGACACAGAGGCATTAAGCTTCGACGCCTATTGAAGATTGTTAGCTCTTAAATCTATCTCTAGAATCATTAAACTAACAGATAATCATCCCTAATCAAAGTTTGCGAGGATTATCACTAACGCAACCCAAACCCCGCGCATAAAGCAAAAATCAGAGACAAGCACCAATAAAGATTTGTAAAGCAAGTTTTATACAACTCCACGGGCGACAAATATACATGAGATCATAGTCAATACATATACAAAACCAAACAAAGAAGAAAAACACAAAGAAGAAGAGAAATGAACCAAACATCTCGCGATTTGTCAGAGCCGATCGACGATCAATCCACCCCGGTTCATCCGTATGCAAGCTTCCATGTTGTTTTCTAAGCTAATCTACTGAAAAATGAAGTTTGATGGAGTTGGAGGAAAAATCCCCAAAACCATCCCCTAAAAATGATTGAAAATGTCTTAAATACAATTACAAAATTCATGCATTCGCTAAGCGAACATTTTACTCGCAAAGCGAGCCTCAAAAAATGGCACTTAAGTGCCTCTGAAATGCTAAACCGCCTCTGCAAAATTCCAGAAGTTCGCAGTGCAAACGATTTATTCGCAAAGCGAATGCTCGCTACTCAGTTTGCAAATCCAACTTTAGTCTCTTTCTCCCCTATCCAATTCTGGGAGCCTTCGCTGGGAACTCGCCAGGCATTTGCAAAGCGAAAATTCGCTGGCACACTCGCAAAGCGAATATAACAGCAAACCAGCTCTTGTTTGGACCACAACTTCTGCACCGTAACTCTGACTTACGCATGGTCGAAAGCGCTGGAAAACTTATTAAATGCTCTTTACGATAATGGCAAGATATCCTTGATTGAATACCTACAAAAAATGAGAGAAAATCAATTAAACTCATTGATATTTACACGATACGCAATATATACACTGAAATGTAAAGTAAACATATTTATAAACAAATCGGGGTTTATTCGAACGATATTAACCAAAAAGTATCGATAAGTGCAACAAAACTTATATACAAAAATAGTTACATTTTGCACTTATCAGAAGTCACACTAAATGATAAGAGAACCCCTTCTCACTTTCTAAATCACAACCTGTGATTATCTAACAGTTACTACACCATAACTGTGTCTACCCTATTGAAAGACACCTCTTCCAATATAAAGTTTAGTCAAGCATCATTGACTAACAAGTTAACTTGGATTTGCTTCAAAGCTTCATCCAAGAACACTCACGATTCATTGCCTACGGGCTTCTGAATCTGTATAAGTTCCTATGTCTACCACACTACATCAAATCGATACAGAGGGAGACTTACAAGAGAAACCTACGACTCTCAAACCTAAACCCTACTTTACAAACTAGGATTCCTAAGTTTATGTCGTCCTCTCTCACTGTTCTATCTAGGTCTTGGTCTTCTTTTATAGTCTTCTGCTGAGTTGGGCTTTGTATCTTTCATCCTTGATCCATTGCTAATCACACCTTGAATCGTGGAACAGATTTAAACAAAACCTGATATGACAGTCATGATGTCGAATCTTCATGTTGTGACATTTCACTCGACATCTTTAGTCTGGGTCTGAAATCTTCATGTTGGAACATCTTTCACAACATTATGTTTTACCAAAATTTAGTCAAACTCTTGGAGCCATTAATCGTTGATTCGACGACGGCGAAGGTTGCGTGGGACACACTGGTACGGTGCTACGGCGGTGATGCATCAGTGAAGAAGGTGAAGCTTCAGCCTCTATGTAATAAGTATGAGAATCTAAGCATGAAGAACAATGAGAATGTACCGGACTACATCTCTAGAGTGATTCTGATCACAAATGAGATGAAGTCGTATGGAGAAATTCTCTCAGAAGAAAAGATCATATAGAAGGTACTTAGATCTCTTACTCCTCAGTTTTATTACATTGTTGTAGCAATCGAGCATTCTAAGAATCTTAGCACTATTGAAGAGTTGCAAAGCATCATAGAGGCGCAAGAGTTGCGTTTGATTGAGAGAAACTCTAAAATGGAGGTAGAGCAGCAAGATCTGAAAGCAGTTTCTGATAAGAAATATTAGAAGCAGTCTTGGTCACAAGACGGAAGGAAATCTGATGGTGTTCAGAAGTCAGAAGCCTCAACTTCTAAAAGGCAAAAAAGTGCTCAGAATGGGAAGAAGAAGTATGACAAGAGGAAGGTTCAGTGCTACTGTTGTAAGAAGTTTGGCCACTTCGTTGCTGATTGTTGGTCAAACAAGGAAAGGAAGTCAGAAGAAGCAAACATACCCATAGGAGATTCTGATGATGAACCTGTGCTATTGATGGCTTATGAGTCTGATAGTGTGTCTTTGGAAGACTGGTGGTGCATGGACACTGGTTGTTCAAATCACCTTACTGGAAATAAGAAATGGCTAGTTGAGTTTGACTCTGGTTAGAGGACCAATATCAGATGTGCTAATGATAAGTATCTGAATGTTGAAGGAATGGGAAATGTCAGAGTAGTTCTGAATAATGGTAAAACTGCATTGATTCAGAATGTATGGTATGTTCCTGGCATGAAAAGAAATATGATGAGTGTAGGTCAATTAATTAAGAAAATATTTTCAGTTACCATGAAGGACATCTTTTGAAGTTGTATGAATGTAATCAGAAGCTAATTATGAAGTCAGAACAAGGAAGGAATAGAACATTCAAAGTGAATGTGAAAACTGCAGACTCTAAATGCCTTAGCGCAATAAGTGTTGTGAAGGAAAGTGAGTTGTGCACAAAATATTTGGTCATTTGAACTTCAGAAGTTTAGGGCATATGAATACAAAAAAAGTTGGTACATGGAATTCCTGCAATTAAGAAGCCAGAGAAGTCATATAATGTGTGCATGAGAGGGAAGCAACCAAGACTGCCATTTGCATCTGAAATGTCTCCAAGCGCAAAGCATGATTTGGGTGTGGTGCATTCTGATGTGTGTGAACCATTTCCAGTACCTTCACTTGGAGATAATAAACATTTTGTGTCATTTGTGGATGAGTTCACAAGGATGATGTGGATATCCCTTATAAAGTTCAAACACGGGGTGTTTACTGAATTTAAGAAATTCAGAATCAAGGCTGAGAATCAGGGTGGTCAGAATCTGAAGATTCTCATAACTGATGGTGGAGGTGAGTATAACTCTATAAGGTTCAGAAAGTTCTGTGAGGAGAATGGAATTGAGCATGAGGTGACTGCTCCATACACTCCTCAACACAAAGGTCTTATTGAAAGAAGAAACCGAACTTTGCTTGATATGACAAGGAGCATGCTAAAGAAGAAGAAGAAGCTCTCTCACACCTTGTGAGGAGAAGTTGTTACCATTGCAGCATAAGTGCTCAACAGGTATCTGACAAAGAAGCTTAAGGAAATTGTTCCTTTAGAGAAGTGGACTGGAGATAAGTAAAGTGTGAGCCATCCGAAGGTGTTTGGTTCTATTTGCTACAAACATGTTCCAGGTGCTACTAGAAAGAAGTTGGATGGTAGAAGTAAAGTAATGTTACTGATTGGGTACCACAGTACATGTGCGCATAAGCTTTATTGTCCAATCACTAATAAGGTGGAATTCAACAGAGATGTTGTTGTGAAAGAATCAGAATCATGGGATTTGAACGAGACTCAATCCAACTTTGGTGCAGTGTTAACACGTGACTTAACTTCTGAAGAGATTTCTGACCCAGAAGGAGAATCTGCTCTAAAGGGGATTCTGCCTTTGAAGATGATTCAGAGTCTGATAGTGATTCTAAGTCCGAAGATGAGTTAGAGTCTGATAGTAACTCTGAAGCTGAAGAAGAATCAGAAGGTGAATATGATGATGATTCAGATTCTCATGGTACTCTAGAATCTGGTGGTAATCCAACCTCTGACAATGGTCATGCCTCAGAGGTGGGCCTTTTGAATGTGGAGCTTTTAAAGGTGGTCCAGCCTTAGAAATCATACCACGGAGAATTCCTCAAATACCATGGAGATTTGCAAAGCAGACAATTGCAAGACTGCAATCACACCTGCTGAAACAAATCAAAAGTTGGATTCTGATGTTGAGGGTGATGATGTAGATGCTACAACTTTAAAAAGTTGGGTAGCTCATTAAGATATCTCTGTAACACCATACTAGATATATATTATGTAATTGGAATAGTGAGTAGGTTTATGAGCAAACCAAAGTGGTCATATTACCAAGTTGTTGTCAAGATTCTGAGGTATATTAAGGGGACTCTGAAGTATGGAGTGTTATTCACTTCTGGTGTTAAGTCTGAATCAGAACTGATGTGCTATTTAGATTTTGATTGGTGTGGAGACAAAGTTAACAGAAGAAGTACTTCAGGATATTTCTTCAACTATCAGGGAGGTCATATCTCTTGGTGCATCAAGAAGCAACTAGTGATTGCATTATCAACCTGTGAAGCTGAGTACATTACAGGTGTTTTGTCTGTGTGTCAAGCTATTTAGCTTATGAATTTGTTGTATGATTTAAAGATCAAAGTGAGCAAGCTTGTGAAGTTGATGATTGACAACAAATCAGCCATAAGCCTTGCTAAGAATTCATTGATGCATGGAAAAATCAAGCATATTGACACGGAGTTTCATTTTCTGAAGAATCAGGTTCAGAATGAAGTGCTAGAAGTTGTACATTGTAGTACTCAAAAGCAACTTGCAGATGTGCTGACTAAAGCTGTGAAGACTGAACACTTTATCCACCTAAGAGATGGAATTGGATTTTTGTAGAGTTTGGTTAATTGAATGTGAATTAAGGGATGGTGTTAGATGTTATCCATATTCAGCAGTAGTATTAGTTTTGTTAAGCTTAACCTAACTAGTATAGGTTAGCATTTTCACCTACGTGACATTATTGTTTGTGTATATAAACCAAACGTGTAACCATTTATTGTAATCATTTTGCAAGAGTAGTAAAAGTTTGTTATTCAATTCTCTCATCTCTCTCTCTCTCTCTTCTTCCATCTTCATCTTCTTCATCTTGTGCACCAACATTCTTCATTAAATTAGAAAAGAGGTTCAAAATTTATTATTTATACTTAAAAAAATAAAATGGAAAAAAGAAAATGGAGAGCGAAAAATGAAAATGAAAATAAGAAAGTGTGAACAAAAGAAATGTGGAGAAATTTTGAAATTTGAATTAAGAGAAGAAAATGAAAAGTGAGAAAGTTGAAACTAAAAATTGAGAAATGAATTAGATGACAAAAGGAGGTAGTTTCAATGTTTATAGCATTTGTTAATTACAAATATGTCATTTTGCTAGTACAATTTTTTTAAAAAGAAAATAATATATTAGAAAGTTTGATGTTAGTTAATGTTAATGGATAGATAGTTGAATATTGATTAAATAATTTTAAAAGTAATTAAAGAAATATAAAAATAAAGATAATTAAAAAAAATTAAATTATATAATTAATGAAACCTACTAATATAAAAATTATCATTCAATCCTCCATGATTTATTATATAAGAATTTAAATAAATCAACAAGGAAAAAAAAGTTAATAGGTTAATCAAAGTAATTAATTTAAATACTTTTTAATTTCTCTCTATATGAATTAAATATAAAAAAAAAAGAAAAATATATTATAACTTGTAAAAAAAAGTGAAAAAACAATTTAAGTATTTAAGCTCGATGGACCAACTCACCAACTTATCTCGTCCCTTATACGTCTCGTTTATATTGGAGTTAGACGGGACCGGCTAACACTTAGTGATGACTTCAAAATCACACATGTTGCATTAAAAATAACATGTTAAATAAACTTGTATGACGCCTCCATCATGATTCATGTCATGTCATCTCTTTTTCAAGTGCTTGAGGTTTTTTTTTCAAAAATTCATTTTCCACAATTCTTTTGACAATGAAAAAAAAAACTATTGTCACATTTAATAGTACATATGTAAAAATGTATTGAGGGTAAAAAGTTATTTTGTTAAACATTTTTAACAATGTTTTTTAAATGTTTCATATGAAAAAACATTTTGGGTGGGGTCTAAAGTAGATAAAAATATTTTTTTTGAGTGGTTTGTGGAAGGATACTAGAGGAAAGTTGGGTCATGTTGCCTTACTTTCTTATGGAAAATTTAGGTGTTCTATATCCTATTGATTGCAATAAGGGTAAAATGGTGAGTGAGGTGGTGGAGCACGAAAAATGTTGATTAAGTGAAATTTTTAATGGAGGAGATTATCTTTTGTTTGGAAGAAATAGTTGGTGGATAATTTTTTCCGAGTCTTGCAAGGGGTCACCCTTTATAAGATACTGACTGCTAGTGGTGAGGGTTGGAAAAATGGGATTTACTCAATTACTTTGGTTTATAGTTCTCTCTTTAATACTAAGTTCATATCTTTTCTTCCTTTGAATATAATGGATCAGGTTCTGCCTTGTATTTAGGTCTGTTGAACTCCATTTAAGGCGGTGTTGTGTTCTTTTGGCAACTTCTTCTTTATAAGTTTCCTTTAAGATGGTATATGTTTAAATAGGGGTGTTCAAAATAAAATCGGGCCAATACAAAACTGCAAATCAAACCAAACCAAATCGATACTTAAAAAAAATGTATTTGGTTCGGATGTGTGTGCCCCATTTTATAACAAAATCGTGCGGTTCGGTTCAGTTTACAGTTTGTATTTTACAGATCGAATCAAACTAAACTAAATCGCATTATGTTACAACTCAAACTTTACTTATCCCACATCCAACCCAAAACCAAAATCTATTATGTCTTAGCCTTACGATTATGAATGATTTTCTCTTACTCACACTTAGTGTTTAACGCGACTTCTTCACATTTTTTTGCCATGTAGATCTATCCTCTTATACTTTAATCTCTCTTCTCATATATTCTTTCTTTTTTCTCTTCTCATTTTTATGTTATTGTTCTCTCTTCCCATTACGTTTTTATCGCACCTTTCTTCTCTAGTCTCGCATATTTTCCATTATTTCATTTTCATTTTCTTTAATCTCTCATCTTCTCTGTTTTTTCTATTTCATTATAATGTATTTGACATTGTTTTATACTAATATTTTATGTTTTTTCACTATTGTTTAATCTGATTTTTGTAGATTGAATGGAAAGTTGTTGTCCAAATATGATGAGTTTTGTTGTTATTTGATAATGTATGAATGACTAATCACATAGTCACGTTGTTATCTACATATGTATGTATATCTCAATAAAAATCTTGTAAAACACTTAATTAACCGAACCAATCCAAATCGTATTGGTTTGTTTTGGTTTGGTTAGGTTTTATTTCTAAAAGTCAGCTGAACCAAATCGAACCACACGCTTTTTCTCTTACGATTCAGATGATTTTTAGCGTCAAAACTGTCTAAACTGCATCGCGAATACCCCTATGTTTAAGTGTCAAGTCCTTTTGGATTCAATTGGGATATTTTTCTACTTTTGCGGAGCTGCAGTAGAATCGACTTCTCATTTGTTTGTCATTTGTGAGTCAGTCTTTGTGTTGTGGTATAGAATTTTTAGGGTGACTATGGTGGTCCTTTGTCCTTCTTAGGAATATCATGTTGTTTTTTAGGCATTTTTTAGTTTAGTTGGGTTGTCTTTGATTAGAAGTTTTTTTATGATCTGCCATCGATGATTTGGTCTATTTAAAAGTCCCAAAATGATATATTTTTCTCAGATACACATGTTCACGTGAAATATTTAGAGGACATGACCATGACCAATATATATATATATATATATATATATATATATATATATATATATATATATATATATATATATATATATATATATATATATATATATATATATATTATTTATTTATTTATTGGTTTTGAGTGTTTTTATCTTGCTTGGACGGACTGTTTCTTCCTTTTTCTTTGGGAGGACCCCTTTCCAATCACAGTTACGGGGGATCGAATACTTCATGTATTTTGATTATTCATTTTAACCTACGCATGCGTATTTCATTAATAGAAATCCTCAACCATCTTCTTTTAATCAATTTAATTTATAAACTTGTTAATAAAACAGACGTTTGAGTAAATACAGCAAATCTCCAAATAAAAATCAAGCTAATAATTCACCCAATTCATATCATTTCATTGATCATTTTAGCTTAGGAATGTTAACATTCAATTCATAGTAGTAATCAATTTAGCCTAGGAATGAGTACATTCAAAGATTATATTGATATGTCTCCAATTAGAGACCAAGCTAATTATTTACCCGATTTATTTATTTTTTACTAATAATACAACAATTACTTTTTCGTTTAATGGTTCATTTGATTGGTCACAAAAGCATATAGAATAAGGGTTTTTCTAAGTAAAACTTATTACAACCAAAAAAATTAATATTAATAAATTAAATATTTACTGCAAGATTCAAGAGCATATAGAATTCTCTAAATGTTTACCTTTATATTTGCTTATTTCACCTTACGACAGAAAAAATCTCCAAGAGAACCTAAAAGTGCATCAATACAAGGGCATAATAATTGCAAAAAAACTCATTTTCAAACAATGAGGGCACAACAATTGCAAACAAGTAGGACACAATGTTAATGAAAACTACACACTCAAGTTGGAATCAAAATCAGTGAGAATTGAAGATTTCAGAAAAACATCCCATAGGTAACAAGTATGTGAAATATCAATCTAGCATTTAAATTTGATAGAATTCAATGATGGCAATCATTTTGAATCAAATATTGATGTTTAATTCTAGCAACAAAAGTGATATACTTCAAGGAATTGTTTTAAGCTGTCATACTCAACTACCAATTGGTCACACATAAAAGCAAATAAACCAAAACCAATTTTACAGCCATAGTAATTGAAATATAAGGAAACTAGTCTTATAGTTTGAAAAAGCAACATGAAGTTGCAGCAGATTATAATATTCAAACTTTCATTCAAAATCAAATGTCATGTTGACCATAATCTTCCTCTTCTCCTTCCTCCTCTCCATACTCATCCTCATCGGCAGTGGCGTCTTGGTACTGTTGATACTCTGCAACCAAATCATTCATGTTGCTCTCAGCCTCAGTGAATTCCATCTCGTCCATTCCTTCACCTGTGTACCAATGCAAGAAAGCCTTTCTCCTGAACATAGCAGTAAACTGTTCACTCACCCTGCGGAACATTTCTTGGATTGAGGTCGAGTTTCCGATAAACGTTGAAGCCATCTTCAAACCAGTTGGGGGAATATCACAGACAGTGGATTTGACATTGTTGGGAATCCATTCCACAAAGTAAGATGAGTTCTTGTTCTGAACATTCATCATTTGTTCATCAACCTCCTTGGTGCTCATCTTGCCTCTAAACATAGCAGATGCAGTGAGGTAACGTCCATGCCTAGGGTCAGCAGCACACATCATGTTCTTGGCATCCCACATTTGTTGAGTGAGCTCAGGGACACTAAGGGTCCTGTACTGCTGGGAGCCACGGGAGGTCAGAGGTGCAAACCCCACCATGAAAAAGTGAAGACGAGGGAATGGAATAAGATTCACAGCAAGCTTCCTGAGATCAGAGTTCAACTGACCAGGGAACCTCAAACAACATGTGACACCAGACATAGTTGCGGATATCAAATGATTCAGATCACCAACTGCATCAACACAGAAAATCAAATCAAACACACTCCAAAAAAAAACACACACATGAAATGACTAGCATAAGAAAAGGGTCAACATAGCATAAGAAAAGAGTCAACATAGGAGTGTGAAATAGCAAACTAGCTTACAGCTTGGGTTACTGAGCTTCAAAATACGGAAGCAAATGTCATACAAGGCTTCATTGTCAAGAACCATGACCTCATCTGCGTTTTCAACAAGCTGGTGAACAGATAGAGTAGCATTGTAGGGTTCCACCACTGTGTCGGAAACCTTAGGAGAAGGGAAAACAGAGAAAGTAAGCATCATCCTGTCAGGGTATTCCTCCCTAATCTTTGAAATGAGAAGAGTTCCCATTCCAGATCCAGTTCCTCCACCAAGTGAATGGCACACTTGAAAACCTGCACATAGAAAAAAAAACACACCGCACCCATTTCATAATCAGCCACAAAAACTAAACCAGTAAACCCTAACAAACACAAAAATCAAAACCCTAAAAACATAAATTCAAAAACCTAACACATGAAATATCCAAATTGCATCATGAAAAACTTAACTAAAGCAGTAAACCCTAAAACACAAATCAAAACCCTTAAAACCTAAATTCAAACAAAGTTAGAAAACAAATCAAATATCCAAATTGCATCATCAACACATGAAAGATTCCAACTATACATATACAAACACGCCAACTCAAAATCAGCCACAACTTCAAAAGGAGAAACACAGATCTAATTTCACAGTCTGTCAAAACACCCTAAAAGAACGCATCAACACTTCAACTACAACTTCATTTCTTCTGAAACAACTAAACGAGTTCAACAAAACCCTAAATCAAACAAATCAACGAAACCCTAAGTATCAGAACAAGTTGAAAAAAACCATACCCTGCAAGCAATCACAGTTCTCAGCTTCCTTACGAACAACATCAAGAACAGAATCAATGAGTTCCGCGCCTTCAGTATAGTGACCTTTAGCCCAGTTATTCCCAGCACCACTCTGACCAAACACAAAGTTATCCGGTCTAAAGATCTGACCATACGGTCCAGACCGGATACTGTCCATGGTACCCGGTTCAAGATCCATGAGAACCGCTCTGGGAACGAAGCGACCACCACTTGCTTCGTTGTAGTAAACATCGATCCTCTCTAGTTGAAGATCTGAGTCGCCGGTGTAGCGTCCGGTTGGATCGATGCCGTGTTCGGCGCAAACGACTTCCCAGAACTTGGCACCGATTTGGTTGCCGCATTGACCACCCTGGATGTGGAGGATTTGACGCATGGTGAAGGTTTGAGAGAAGAAATTGAAGAAATGACCTAGAAACGAAAATGGGGAGAAAGGGTTTCTAGGGTGGGAAGAATAGAGAGAGACTGGGGAAAATGATACGGTTTTATAGAGAGAGAGAGTGTAAAAAACGTTTGGGGATTTCGTTTTGGTTTCAACGGTTGGATTAGTTTGAGTGTTTTTTGTTTAGATGAAGCGCTGGAATATGGGATTTGGAATTTTGAATTTTGAAATTTATATTGCTTACCATTTTGAGAGCCAAAATAAGATTTAAATATGTATACTTATTAAAATATAATTGCATTTGTATAATTTAATAATGTTAAGATATTACTCTGCATGCTAATATTTGTAAAAAAAAAAATTTATTTATATGACTTATTTTTATATATTTTTTAAAGAAATGTGTTTTATTTATTTTTAAAATAATAATAATAGATGTTATATATATATATATATATATATAAATTAATTTGATAATTGAGTCTTGTTACGAGTCGGCTAAATGAAGGTTTGACTGATCTATTTTGAATTTTGAATTTATTTTGCTTACCATTTTGAGAGCCAAAATAAGATTTAAAATTGTATACTTATTAAAATATAATTTCATTTGTATAATTTAATAATGTTAAGATATAACTCTGCATGTTAATATTTGTAAAAAAAAATAATATATCTATATGCCTTATTTTTATATATTTTTTAAAGAAATGTGTTTTATTTATTTTAAAAATAATAATAATAATAAATGTTAAATATATATATATATATATATATATATATATATATATATATATATATATATATATATATATATATATATATATATATATATATATTCGATAATTAAGCCTTGTTACGGGTCGGCCTAATAAAGGTTGTCCTCAACGTTTGGCTTATGTACCCAAAGGAGTTGATTTATATCATCAAGAATCTCACAATTTTGATGTTTCCTCTATATCATGTATGTATGATTCACTATTAATAAATAATTGTGATTCTATCCACCATTTAACTTCAGTATCAATATGATCTCATCCAAAAGTTAGGTTATGTGCCTTAATAGTTGTTTGGCCATTTGGCTCATTTTGGAAGTCGTTTACATTTTGTTGGTTTTGCAAGTCTAAGGCTGGGAAGGCGAACCCTCGGAAGACTTCCCTCATATCAATTAGATCTAGTGAGTAGTATTTCTAGTTGAGTAGCGATCCTTAACAGAACCGCATATATGTTTTCTTTTATAGGGAAAAATATCTCATTAAGAAGTTGTGTTTGTTCTGCCATACTTGATTATAAATGTTTGTTATAAGTTTGTGTGTGTCTTGCATCCCGAATGTAGCATAGAGTTGCGGTTTTGAATCATGTTTTGTCCCAACAATTGCAGTTACAATGGGGGCATAAGTTAATTCTATGTTTGGACTTGGAGTTGTAGTTGAAATACTGATAGGACCTAAAAGTTTTCACATCCAACTAGTTAAGAGGACGGGATCTGGCGATAGGCAGTGATTAGAGAAGTGGTCAAGATTATACCACATGCCTTAAGGAGGTAAATGGCTTTCCAAACACGGCGATGAGAATCGTTGCAATGGTGTCAGATGTATAGAAGGCCTTGCGCCATAAAAATCTTTAGGAGGAGCATGCTTCGAGAACAGGAATATCTATTGAGGCTGAAGCAAGACTACAACTAAGTCCTTTGTTTTATTTGATTCTTAGTATTTTGTGTAACCTTTTACAATATAAACATTGCACTATAAAATTAATAAATGATATTTTTCCCATAATTCTCACATTATTACTATGTAAATGATAGGTTAAAGCTTAAACATATGTAAAGTAAAAAAAACTTGAACGCAAAGAAGATGTGTTGTCAAGAACATTATAAACCTCAAAAGTAACGGTGATGTGTGGCCCTTTTACGGTGGCCTCAAACTCAATTTTTGTAACACCCACATATAATACATTCTTAGAATATATATTATACAAGATATAATCGGTACTAAAAAATACATAAGTGTGTGTGTGTGTCTACATATAATACATTCTTAGAATATATATATATATATATATATATATATATATATATATATATATATATATATATACGTGTGTGTGTGTGTGTGTGTGTATGCCTAAAAGAATAATGTACAACTATGGCATAATATATACAAAGGTGCCTAAAACAAAACTAAGATTTACATCATCATCTAGATGATCCCAAAATATTTATCTACACACTAGAAGAAACGTCATCCAAAACATCAAGCCACCAAGGGTCATCAAACAAGTTTGCCATTGCCTTTCATCTGCCAAGAATTTCTTGAAAAACAACAACAATAATGGGGTGAGATAATAATCTCGATGGATTCCTTAACTTATAGGTCCACTCGGCTCTAAAAGGACTACCATGTAGAACTTGAGTCATTCAAATTGAATAAAGACTTAAGCATATAGAGGATTTTTGCATTGTATAGAAACAAGTACACTTGAGTTCACAAACTCAAATAAGTCACTAATCGGAAATTGTACCAATGCATCTTTCCCCCGCCAGCTCTACGTCTAGAATTATCGACACGCATTTCGGATCCTTGTATCATGCTTTAACTTTCTTGTGTATTTCAGATTCTCCATTGGACATTGAACCCACTTCAAGAATCGACACTTCATATGTGACTCAAACCTATTTCGAGTATTTTTCTTATATGAGACTCTAACCCACTTTGAGGCCCACGTCTTCTATGAGACTCTAACCCATTTGGTTAAACCATAGGACTCTAACATATTCGGTTTATAATATTCGGTTCATATAATCCATAAAGACAGCAGGTGCATTCGTCACTCCAAATGGCATTATGAGGAATTCATAATGACCATATCGGGTTCTAAATGTAGTCTTTCGTGTGTCAAAACTTTTAACTTGGATTTAATGATAGCTCGATCGTAAATCAATCTTCGATAACACACAAACTCCTTTCAATTAATCCAATATACTGTATATCCGAGGTAAGGGATATTTGTTCTTGATGGTAACCTTATTCAACTAACGGTAGTTTATGCATAAGCACATTCCTTCATCCTTCTTCTTCACTAACAACACTGGGGCTTCCATGGCGAGACACTTGGTCAAATAAAGTACTTACTCAATAAGTCTTCCAATTGATTCTTCAATTCCCTTAGCTCAAGCGGTGACATATAATAAGGAGTTACGGATATTAGGGTCGTCCCCGATATCAGATCAATAGAGAATTCCACTTCCCCTTATAGAGGAAGAGAAGTGACATCCTTGGAGAAAACTCCAGGAAATTCACAAACTACAAGAACTTGCGAAATTTTTAATTCTTCACTTGATTCCTTGGTGAGAATCAAAAGAACAAAATTTTCTTTCTTGAATAAACACTTTACCATACCAACCGTACCTTCCAAGATAATAGTCATCACATCCTTCGGAGTAGCTTCATCAGTCATAATGATTATTACTTCTTCCTTGCATCCAATAAACACTGAATTGGCGGAAAGTCATTCCATTCCTAGAACCACATCAACCTTCTTATGTGGTAAGCATATGAGGTTAATCTGAAAATAATGAGGTTCTTCTCTCTAGATTGCCTTGGCAGTGACTATGTGGAAGGCTACGAACAAGGTGAAGGTCTTCTCAAATCTTTGGACAATTCATCGCTCAAGGAATCGGTATAATCAATGGGTGATTGCTACGCACGAAGACTTAAAGCAGATTAGTGATATTGGAAGATTCAATAAGTGTTAATCAAGTAAAGGTTACGCTGAAGAGTTTAAAATTATGTTATATACAAATCATGATCCAGATAGAAGATTTATTTTTCTCAGCATTAATGTGGATTAGTGATTGTATGAACTCTTGAAATATTTGTCAAAATAAAAAGGAATAATGCAGGTTCATATGAGAATCCATTAAAGAGTGCACGTAGGCAAAGCGATGAAAAATGTTGAAGCACTATAAATCTTGGTGTCATCTCTCTCCCTTACTTTTGCATTTAATTTTCGTAAAATTTACATGCTTAGGTATTTCAATTCTAACGTATTTTATCTTTTATTCAATTGATAGCGATTTATTACGTAAGGTTAGGTTTTGTTATAATTTATGCCTAATTGAATTGAATTAGCGATTAAATTGTGAGAAACAATTAAGGTTAGAATTCATGGATATTGAATTGTTGTATAAATACATCTTGTGGAATATACAATTTAATCAATAGGATAACTTTGTGTATCATCATAAAACCATTTTTGGTGTTTGTGAATTGAATTAGTGCTAACTTGATCAAGTTTCAAAAAGTATAATTTTCATATTTTCGCTTCAAATCATCGGTGCATATTTTTTAAAAAACTTTGATATTCAGTTTTTGAAAATGCAGTTGAATTTTTAAGAAGGGTCTATTCATCCTCCTCTAGACCATTTTTCTATTTCCATATTCTAACCCAATAACTGGCATCAAGAGCTGGTCTTTTGATTGGGTCTGATCGACATCCAAAAGTTGTGAATATGGCGAAAGGTGACGATTCTAATGGAGTGTATAATAGAGCATCTATTTTTAAAGGTGAAAATTATACTTATTGGAAAGAGAACATGTACGTACACTTGTTATAAGTTGACAAAAACCTATGGTGTGTCGCGCCTTCAGTATCAATGAGTTTCGCGCCTTCAGTATAGTGACCTTTAGCCCAGTTATTCTCAGCACCACTCTGACCAAACACAAAGTTATCTGGTCTAAAGATCTGACCATATGGTCTAGACCAGATATTGTCCATGGTACCCGGTTCAATATCCATGAGAACCGCTCTGGGAACGAAGCGGCCACCACTTGCTTCGTTGTAGTAAACATCGATCCTCTCTAGTTGAAGATCTGAGTCGCCAGTGTAACGTCCAGTTGGATCGATTCCGTGTTCGGAGCAAACGACTTCCCAGAACTTGGCACCGATTTGGTTGCCGCATTGACCACCTTGGATGTGGAGGATTTGACGCATGTTAAAGGTTTGAGAGAAGAAATTGAAGAAATGACCTAGAAACGAAAATGGGGAGAAAGGGTTTCTAGGGTGGGAAGAATAGAGAGAGACTAGGAAAAATGATTCGGTTATATATATTAAAAAACGTTTGGGAATTTTGTTTTGGTTTCAACGGTTGGATTAGTTTAGGCAATTTCTTAATACACCACCCAAGTTTCTTAGGCACCACGTAAAATTTCTTTTTTGCCCCCTGATATCGGATGTGCACATCCGGACGCACCAATTTTTTAAAAAATGTTGATGTGTTCCGGATATGCATATTTTGAAACATTTTTGATGTGCACTTTCGGAAGGATTTCTTATTAATTTGCGCCAGACCTTCTTCCTCCCCCTCATTCTTCACTTTTTCATTTTCCAAACACCAAACTCTCTCAAATTCTCAATCCCACAAATCTCGATTTTTTCCACTCGAGTTCGGTGCAGAGCAACTTCTACAACGATCAAGACACTCCAAATCCTCTGTATCTCATTTTAATCGGTAAGTTTTCAAATTTTAGAGTTTCGGAGTCATTTTTGAGTAATCGATTTAGAGTAGACATTTAGGTGTAGAAATTGTTAGGTGGTATGAATAACATAGGTTAGAAACAATGTAGGTCTTGTTTTCTGCTTCAAACGGACGATCAGGGCATTAAAATGCCCTTTTGCATGCTACAGTAGCCATGGCTGCCATTTTGAACTTCAAAATACGTACCGAATGTGCAGATCCGGAAAGATTGTAACGTTAAATATTCTGAGGGCTTCCGGATGTGCACATCCGGAAACACCCAACGTTAAAAATTCTGTGTACTTCCGGATGTGCACATCCGAAAATACCCAACGTTAAATATTTTGCATATTTTCGGATGTGCACATCTGAAAGACAATTGTTTTTTTTTAGTTTGTTTGTTTGTTTTTGTTTAATTATTTTTAACAAATTCTAATTTATTTATGATGCTTTTCAGATTAGATGGCTGACAGAGACGATCGTATCATACATGGACAGACAGTTCAGCTCGCATCTGTCCGACGTGAGCGGATGCAGCCTACAGCCGAGGCTTCCGGCGCAGAGGGAGTTGGGGTAGCCCCTACAGCTGAGGGACATCCTACACCACATCCTACACCACAACCATCCACATCACAGGTTCGGGCCACTTCCACATCACAGGTTCAGGTCACTCCCCCGTCAGCCGCCGCTTCTACATCTTGGAGGCGTCGGGTTTCTACTAGTAGTTCATCAGGGTCCCAGCCCGCACGCAGGCGTCGTCGGGAGACTCCAGCTCCATCAGCTGCTCCTATTTCATCCCCTGTTCATGTCCCTGTTCCTGAGGGTGATCACCCAACACATGAGGGTGGTGACGCCGATGACGATTTCGATGAGCTAGACGGTTACCCTGGGGGTCCGTCTGATATGTCCCTACTCGTGGGGTACTCTGACCATACTGCCATATATGTCTGGCTAGGAGAGGTAACCTTTCTCGGTTTATTTATAGAATTGTTTAAGTTGAAAATATGTTAATTTCTAACATTGTTTTATTTGGAAATTTTCAGGAGAAGGATTCACAGAAGTTCTATAACCAAGGGGGCAAGGTTATGGACATGCTTACGGAGCTTCCAGGGGATGAGTGGTTCACGTCTGCACTTGCTACCTCTGGTCTTGGAGGCTTGTCTAGGATTGGGTATCCTCAAATCATGTACGGTATGCTGATGGCCTTTGTTGAGAGATGACACCCTGAAACATCCTCATTCCATCTACCGTACAGCGAGATCACGATCACACTCGACAACATCTCGTGCCTTTTACATCTACCGATCATGGGTACCCTTCTCCGTCACGGTAGGATGACGAAGGGGGAGGCGATGAAGATGCTGATTGAGGAGCTTGGGGCTACCCCAACGGATGCACTTGCAGAGGTGACCCAGTTGAGAGGTGCACACGTTCGGTTCTCGTTTCTGACACGTAGATTTAGTGCGGCGCTTGTAGAGGCAGAACAGGAAGCAGGTGATCCAGCTGAGGTCGAGATCCACAGGTAGCGTGCCCTGAGATGCTACTACCTATTTTTGCTCGGCACACAGGTGTTTGTGGACACCAGCGCCTATTATGTTGATGTCGTCTACCTCAGGTACCTTTTGGATCAGACAGAGATCCATGGGTACAACTGGGGGGCGGCTGCGCTGGCATACACCTATGTTAGGCTCTCAGATGGTTGCCTCTGGGCAGCCAAGACTGTGGCAGGCAGCTGTATGCTATACGTGGTAACAATCTAATATTCTAAGTCATTTTTTCATTTCTTTTCTTTCTATATTCATTATAATGTTTAACACCCATGTTATGTTTTCCATTTCAGGCGTGAATTTTACAGCACTTTCCCAAGATTACTGGTTGGGGGAGTGTCGACGGGTACACTGAGGATATGCCACGTGCTACTGCATTTCTCCTACTCAGAGGGAACCAGGTGCCCGATCCCTACAGAGTGTATCTTGATCGGATGGCTGCTAAGGACGTTTTTTATCACCCCTATGCCGATCACCGTGTGACACGCCTGTTCGATGATGTTTCGATGTTCTCAGGATGGTTGGCATGCAGTTCGACCATTACTGCTCAATACCTGCTGGAGCGCGTCTTGCGTTAGTTCGGTTACACGCAGACGATCCCTAGGATGCCTCATGAGTCTGCCCCTCTAGGCTTGACCCGCATGCAGATAGATGAGATATATGTTGACTTCCAGTCCCACTTGGTACCGGAAGAGGCTCGGGCGACCAGAGCGCCGAGAGACTGGAGCGTTGCTGCCGGGTACATCGTGTGGTTCTACACCGTCTCACACCCATGCATGGTGCCCACTGCTGATGGATCGCCGCCCAGACCTGCTCATCAGGAGATACTAGAGGAGTGGCAGTCTCAGTTGGACCATACTCAGGATGTCCTACCTCGCTGTCGTGAGATAAAGTAGATAGCGCGACAGGTCATTGCGGACGGTCACCTCCCTGAGGGCTCTGGTGCCAGACTTGCCGTGGATATGATTATTGAGATTGCTCGGGGGGGCACTTCAGTACCGCAGACGTCGAGCCAGGATGGCGGGTAGGGGCAGAGGAGCAGGGGAGCCAGGAGAGATCCTTCGCTATACGCAGTAGTTTTTTGTTTGATGTATTCTATTTATATTACATGTATGTACTGTATTTTGACATAGGTTTATTGTGTATATATATCATTTTATTTTATATATGGATGTTGTCGAATGTATATTAAGTTGCGACGATATATTAACATATGCGACCAACCAACAAAACCGATTTTTAAAAAAAAATAAAGTCCTGCTGTTTTCCGGATCTACAGATCAGGAATGTTTCCGGATGTGCACTTCCGGAACGCATCAGCGTTTTTTAAAAAAATTGGTGCGTCCGGATGTGCAGATCCGAAATCAGGGGGCAAAAACGAAAATTCAGGCGGTGCCTAAGAAACATGAAATTCTCTTAGTTTGAGTGTTTTTTGTTTAGATGAAGCACTAGAATATGGAATTTGGAATTTTGAATTTTGAAATTTAAATTGCTTATCATTTTGAGAGCCAAAATAAAAATTTAAATACGTATCCTTATTTAAAATATAATATTTTTTTTTATAAACTAATAAAATTAAAACTATATATGCAGTTGAATTTTTATAAATATTAGACACTTACTTTAATAATATCTAAAATAATGTAAGTAAAATATTATAATCAACTAACTACCTATAAATGGAATATGCTACCAAACCACCAAAATTACCCTTTCATTAATTTTTAATTACCCTAACACAAAGCCCTAAATTGTCATTTACTAAATACAAAATGAGTATCCAATAAAAATGCCTCATTTTGCCACTTGGCTCCTACAATTCAAACTACCATTTCAATTTTCAATCACCCTATTCCCTCTCTTTTCTTTTTCAAAATTCACACTCATTCTCTCTCTTTCTCCCTCTTTCTCGGCTGCCCATTTCTCTCCGTATTCTCTGTCAAACCAAAAATGCATCTCTCATCTCTCCTCTCTTTCTCCTCTCTCGTCTGAATGTTACAGGGTGTGGAAGAAACATGTCTCACATTTCAAACCATAAATTCCTCTCTCGTCTCTTGTCTGAAACTTTTAGGGCTTGGAAGAAACCTGGTTCTCAATCCATAAAAGCAAATCAAACTATATAGCAGCGCGTAATTTCGGCTGTGGAAGATGCGATTCCGGCGAAAGGGGGTCGCGGTCTACAGTGATGGTGGCGTTCAAACACGTGTCGTGGAGGATGGGGTAAGAAAGAAAATCGCGACCGGAGGTGGTGGTGGAAATTTCTTTTCTCCGCGAATTCAACTTTTTCGGTGAGTCTTCTTCTTCTTTTCCCGTTTGATTTTTGTTACGGATTCGTTGTTGTGTTAATTTGTTGTTGGTGATTGATGCTTAAATCGTGGTTTGTGAATTGGTGAAGGATTGTTACCGCTGCGCTTTGCTCACCACGTGTTCGATGAAAGGTCTCCACCGAATTCTTTTTGGTTTTGTCTTCTATTATATTATGTTATTCTATGTATTCTATCACATAAGAATTTATTTATTGTTTATTCACAGCCTCTGGCCTCCACAGCCTCTTCTTGGAGCCACCGAGTATGGTGTCGGAGTGGACCTCTGGAGTGCTAGCTGCATTCTTGCAGAATTGTTGGCTGGAAAACCTATCATGCCTGGTCGAACCGAGGTAATCTCTATGTTTAGACACATTATATGATTTTAAAGTGCTTTTAAATAATTTTGTGTGACACATTATATGGTTACATTTGATTATAATTGCTTTATCGAGTTTCCTTACATATTTTCCCTTGTATAATCAGGCTCTTGATGTCAATAAAGGAGAGGCGGTAGTTGTTTTAAGAGCATTGATCCGTAAGCAAAATTTGCGACGTGGACAAAATACCTTAGTGGTTGAGTTTCAAGTCAAATTGTTGACTTTTATAGTATCTGATTCAGAAATTGAGTTAGTTATCTCATTTTACTTTTTATTTGTTATTTCATTTTTGAAGGGTGAAAGGGATTTGTTTTGTATATTATGCTTGGAGTAAACTGTTATTTTTCTGATCACATTTATTTAGGTCTTCACCCTTGACTGCTAGCAGTGGAAAAAATTCATGGTTGAAAGTTCTGGAGGAATTGATTACTGAATCTGATCTTACACTAAAAGAATTTCCTTTGGATTGGCTTAGTAAAGGTATTAGCGGATATTATGATTTGGACTTATCGAAAAAGCTTATCCTTCTGAATTTTATCTGTGATGAAGCTCTGGGCACAACTTCATAAAGTTTTTCCCATCATTGTTAACATTCTGCTATGCTGGTTTCTCATGCGTTAAAGTGAGGTACGCTGGTTTTGATTTTTACTTCCAACAAGTAATTATATAATTCGATTAAGATTAATTCACGTCCTTCTTAGATGTAATATTTGTGATATATGTTTTCTACCATTAAAATCAACAATACTAATGATTTTGTATTTTGAACTTGTCATATCCGCTTATAGAACACGTGTATAGGATTGCAGGTTTCCCATACAAACAATCAGAAGATGATAGAGAAATGGAAAATAATGTATCCGACCATTTTTTATAAGAGACCTTCTCATTCAGGCCCGTTGGCTCCCGGTTCAGGCTGGGCAAGGGCCATAGGCCGAGGAAACCAACGAAAAGTGCAGCTAAGGGAAGTTTCTTAGTGTTTGACCTTGCATTATGAGTTTAATTTCTGCCATTCTATTTTCTTGCCATTTTTCTATGTTTCTTGCATTTCTCTCACAAAACAATAAGTTTAACTGCGTATAATGGATGTTTGGCTTATGCTTCTGCAACAGGACATGAAAACCAACATACTTATTAGCAGGATTTTTTGGTATAACAGCAGGTATAACTTTAATTTCTGTTTGAAATAAAATATTCAGTTACATTTAACTTGCAATAAATATGGCATTTATTGTGCATAATAGATTTCTTAGGGATTGATGATTTTGTTAATGAAGATACATTAAGAGATGCTGGCATGGTTAAAGTGGATAGCATGCCTGATGAAAATAGAGAAGAAGAAAGTTCTGCCGAACCAACTTACAAACAAGACCAAGATGGTAACATGTTATCAAAACAAGGTTCATTTTGTTAATGGTATAACTGTTTTTCCGAAATAATCTTTGTTATTGGTTTTGTAGGTTATGATTATTAGATGAAACAATGTCCAATTGATATGTGTAGACATTCATGTACATTGCATTTGTAATCGTATTAGATGGGTTTCGAGATAAGGCACCCAACACGTTTGCTTATCATGATGCCCGAAATTTGCATGAACTGTGAGTCTGTTAGCATTTGTCAGCAAGAACAAATTTTCTCTTTGATTAGCTAGCTTTTATTTACCCTACTAACTTGTTTCAAAATGTCTTAAATTGGATGGAATTTGTTAATTTCTCTTCCATGTGCCATGCCAGCGAAATTCAATATTGGAAGAAACAAGAAATGCCCGACAATGGTGGTTTCTAAGGGAAGAATGAATTGCAATAAATCCTCTCTTGGTATGCATAATACTTACACATATTGACTATATAGTATATAGTACTATAAAATCTACTATATAGTATATAATACTATAAAATTTAGTATATGTAAAGCATATCTCTGAATATGATAACATTGGCTTGTAATGACGAAGAGAAAACCAGCAAGGATGAATATGATAACTCACTCAAACATAGAACTTGGCAATTGAATAAATTCATTAGAGCCCTAAAAACTGGATATTACAAAAGATGTTTAAGTGTTTTGAGTATAATTTTAAATCAAGGGAGTTTCCTGTGGTATTCTTGCAGCTTACACAGTTACTTCTGCTTCATTTCTCATTATTGCTGCTACTCAGGTTCATATTCAACTTCGATATCAACGGTAAAACACAAATTACTAACTAATATGTTAGTCTATGCAACACATTTTCTATTTATCTTATATTGTTAGTTATAGTCAGATTAAAACATTTTGGTTTTGACACATTTGGGAAATTATGGTAAACCACTATTATATTTGGAGTGTGATGATAGGAAGCTATGCAACACCAACACATTTGAAAAATGGTGTGTATGTGTCCGAAACGACACCTACATTTATGATTACGTTTAATTTATTTTTTATAATTATTATCATTATTGCCATGTAGGTAACAGTGTCCTGTTCATATATAGGAAGCAAATGGTACAGAAGAAGAAAGATTGAATCTTCTATCATGTGAAAATTGTGATATATTATTCTTTATTTTGCAAAATTTTCAGTTTCAGTGATGTATATTATGTCTGTTTTAAATTTGTGAAAGATAAGTGTAATTGACACTGCTAATATGTTTTTCCTTTCAGAGATATAATTAATTTGTGTGCACCGATAGCTTCACTTTATTGTGATCCTCTTTGTGGTTACCAGTTTGAACCATCTTGAACTGGGAAAACAGATTCGTGGTGCTGTTATGAGGTTGGGATGGGATCAATTTGTCTCTATTGCAAATAGTATTATTAACATGTATGTTAAGATTGGTTTCTGTTTACTTTGCAAGATGTATGTTTGGTTACATGAAAGAGGTCTATTTAATATCATGGAACATTGTCATATCTTGTTGTGCTCTGAGTGATTTAGAGGATTATTGGTTGTTTGTTGATTTATTATGAAATGAAATGTTTCCTGATCAATTTACTGTTGCAAGTGTTTTGAGGGTTTGCTCCTTTCTTGAAGAAAGTTACTGTCTTGGCAGAAAAGGAAACATATAAGAATCATTGTGACCAAATGTTTAATTTCTTATACATTCAAGTTAAATTGTAATGTCAAATTCATCCACACGTTTTTCGTATTTCCGTAGCATAGACTAATTATGATTGCAATGTAATTATTAACATTTGTGTTTGAAATTCATTTTCACAGTTATATTCTAATTAAAAATCTGTGCAGAACTGTGAATCTTGCAGAAAGAAGAAACTGGTAAGAGCACCGACAGATGAAACAAACCCTACATGGAAGGTTGATAAACTGGATTTGTGGAGTGTATACTTGGATATACTGTGAGTCCCTTTTCTTCCTTTTTTTCTTTTTTTTTTAATTTTTCTGTTGAAAGGTGAATATCTAATTGTGAATTCCATGTGCTAGGAAATCAGATTTAAGGAGGTTGTGAAGCGTGAGAAGCAGGCGATTAGAGCTACAAGTGTAGGAAATCAGATTTATTATGCAGAACTTTGTTTTGGTTAGTTGTTATAGTAGCTATTTCAATTCCAATTATAATATATTCGTAGGATTTAATTTGTTCAGTTTTTGCTCAGGTTTTGGATCGATGTAGCTGATAAGCAAGCGTGTGTTGGAACTGGTGATATGATACCTTGGAAACTTTTTCATAGTGTTCAGCATTTTCTCTCTGTAGTACTATGGGGTGTTATAGTGTTCCGTAGGTTTGAATCTCAGGTTTGAATCTCATTTATTAATGAGTTTCACTGTTAGTGTTCAATATTTTCTCTCTGTAGTACTATGGGGTGTTTGTTATTTTGAGAATTCAAAACCATTGGAATTTTATAGTTGTTGATTTAATTTCACAGGCAGCTATGGTCAAAGAAACACTTATTTCTATCAGGCTTGTCACATGGAGCCTTGATGGAAGTTTTGTGGGTATGTTATGTTTTTAAAACATATTTTGAAGTTGTTTGATTCAGTATCTAACTGGTTGCAAATAAGTTATCTATTTTTTCTGAAGAGGAAACTCTTATCAGGTGTGGGATTTAACAGGACGAAGATTATTTAACTTTGAAGGGCACGATGCTCCAGTATATTCTGTCTGTCCTCATCACAAGGAGAACATTCAGGTAACTTTTCTATTAGTTTATTCTTCGGAAGGTATCATGCTACTTTCCATAGATTATAGTAATTTGGTAGTTTTGTTATTATGTAACTTTAGCCATCTGCATTGGGATTTGTGATTTAATTTATGAAGATATAAAAACATCTTTAATTCATTGTAGTCACTAGAAAGTTGCAGTTTGCAATTCCTCATAATTTTGTGTCTATTGGATTAGTTGTTATTCTTTTCATCATTGACTTTGAAGTCAGCACTCCACAGTTTAAATATGCACTTCCGTACATTGTTATAGGATTATAATTTCTACAACGTCAACAAGCTCATAGGATTGTTTCCCGACAAGAGAATGATGCTTGGTGCAAATGACTTGAAAGAGAATGATGCAATATTTAATTACCGTAGGAAGTACCTTCCAACCCAACAGGTCAGTAGTAGTAGTGTAAATGTTTTACATAGTAATAGAAGATGATGACACATGTCACGCGTGCTGATCTTATAATTTATACAAGAAGTGACTTTTTTTTTCTTTTTCAATCTCATTATAATTTGTATTTAGCTTCATACAATACTAGCAAATTTCTTTCTTATCCAGTACTGAAGCATTTATTCTCCACAGGTTGCTTATCACACTCCACCTCGATTTCCTTTGGATATTATTGAGAATATTCACAAAGGAGCGTCTGTGTTATTTCAACGACTTTGCCTGCAAGATTTTGCACGAATTGATGGATGGTTTTTGCTCGATTCAGGTTATAAACTATCATCTTCAGAAATGAGTTTGGAAGGTCTGAATCTGGTACCATAATATTCACCGACATCAACATGGTGAGATGATTTTCTCTCTTCAGATAGTGGTTTACTACTAATGTTGGCTGCTCATTATTGCTGAATATATATTCGTTGCATATTTCAGATCAGTGGTATGGAACAAACAAGTTTTCTGTTTCAGCAAGCTTCCAAGGTATTTCTTAATATGTCTTACTTTCCTAAACTGTCACAAGGTATTTCTCTGTCGTACTTATGGGTGGCAGTAATTTTTCGAGCATGTTCAAACACCATTTTTACTTGTATATTTCGAGCATGTTCAAACGTGGCATTGACCATTCATGCCCTTTTAAACGAAAAAATATATGGATTTTGTTTTCTGCATTAACGTATGGATAATTTATGTTTTTAACTACCTCAAAATACTCTCTTTGTTGTTAAGGTTGGTTTTTCTCATACGAACATCCTTAGGAGCATTGTTCACCATCCGTGACGAGAAAATTGAGCGACAAGATAGAGAACCTTCACTCTCAGGTTTGTTAGTTGCTAATTGCTATAGTTTCATTTTGTATATTGATAAACTATTAAGTAAAAATCTCATAAAAGTCCAAAATTTCCCCCTGCCACCTCCCTCACAACTCAATGCTTTTCTGTTTTTTGCTGTTAAAAAGTATTGAAGTAATAGGCATCTACATTCTAAGATTTTAATACTAAATTGATGATATTTAATCTATATAATAAGTTGTATTTTGATAGTGTTTATCATCTAAATAAAACCTCACTGGTCTAAATTGTAGATAGAATCATGGTTTTGAATTGTCTCTGTCATAGTAATCAATGTAGAACATGTGCTATCAATGTAAGCATAGGTTGGTAATAACGAGTCTACTATTAGAGAAAATAGAACATGTGCTATCAATGTAGGCATATGTGGTGATTGGATGAATTTTCGTTGGACATTACACCGGTGGTGTGTCGCCAATCTATCATGTTAACTCCATTCTTAAATCTATACCCTTGCTGCGAAAAAAATCATATTATCCCGACATAATTGCTATCATATTTTCTACACAAATTTGTAGCCTACAAGACTTTAGGTTGTTGAAATATGGCCAACTGTGTTTTCCTATACATAAAATACATATAGTATTTGACTTCTTGGAAACTCAAATGGACATAAAGATATAATGTAGTTTCTAATTTGTGAACTATGTAAACCAAAATTAGTGGCTTAGTGACAAAAGAGCATAGATATTGAGACCATATGTGAGCTGTTAACTATTGTTCTGGGATCTGAATTCCCTTCTCAAGTCAATTTACTAACAGAGTATCTAAATGTGAGTAAGTGTTTGTATTTATTTTGTTGAATCCTCTGTTGCTACTTTATGCTGCTCAGCTCTGTGTTTGATCTTTTAAGTTGTATGTAATTGGGAACAACAAATGCATTCACTGATGTCCAACACAAACATGTTAGGCTATGAAAAGTGTCAATTTGTTTTTTTCTTGTATTAGTTGCAAATGGAGATTGTACTGCTAGCTGGTTTCATAGTTCAAATATTATTGCCTCTTTTATGCTTGGATCTTTTCTGTTTCAACCACCAACTTGAGGATATGATAAACAAGTACAATGGCCAAGTTCGTCGGTGCTCCGATACTCTTTAAGAGTCAGAAGAAGTTTAAAAACCTGCCCCAACTTTACTTGTGCTCTAATTGCTTATGACCGTTTTAAAAAAGGACAAAATTTTGGATCGCGCCTTCAATAAGATTATGTTACAAAATTTTCAAACTTTTTTTTAATTGTAAGGTTTTATCGCAATTAATGCAGGGATTAGTTACCTATAGACAACTCATATTAGACATTTTTCAACAAGCAGGTTGAGTCTGGAAACCGGCCTATAACAGGTATTCGATTATACTTAGAAGGAAAGAAAAATGACCACCTATCAATCCATCTCCAGCATCTTTCAGAGGTTCCAGGTGTCCTTGAAATTTTAGAAGATCACTTTATGATCCTATCGACGAATCTGACGACAAAGGCTACTACGAACCAGTGAAGTGGAGCATATTTTCTCATGTCTACACAACACCTGTACAATACAACAGCTCAATAATGGATGAGTCCACAATTATTGTGACAAAGGCTTGGTTTGAGGTTAAGCTAATGGGAATGAAGAAAGTTTTTTTCTTAAGGCTTGGATTCTCAAACATCGCAACTGCAAAAATTCGCAGATCAGAATGGGATGGACCTTCAACCTCATCTAGAAAGTCAGGATTTTTCTCAGCATTGATGAGTTCAAAGCTTAGCAAGGAGTTGCAGTCACCTGAGAAACAAAATAAAGTTGACATAAACTCGGCAATTTATAATGTTGGTCCACCTGTGCCTACAAGGGCTCCCAAAATGCTTAGCTTTGTCGACACAAAGGAGAAGGTAAGGGGTCCAGAGGATCCAACTGGATATTGGGTTGTCACTGGTGCAAAGCTATGTGTAGAAGATGGTCGAATCTTAATCAAGGCAAAATATTCATTGTTGACTATATTGTCAGAAGAATCTATAATTTAGAGAGAGTAAGTATTAATTTGTTAATGTTGTTTTTAGTTAGTTGTATATAACTATATACCATATCATTTATTTATCTAAAAGAAAAGAAAGTATATTTTGTGATTGTCATATTGGCTTAAACTGAACTGAATATGACAAATTCATTGGTTTTTTAGAATCTTATATAATGTGCTGATTTTGATTTGGCAAAACTTCCTAATAAAGAATACTATATGGAATCTGCAATCAAAGTATTTTATTTTATTTATTTATTTTGTGAGTCCTTGCAGAATCAAGAACTGCTCCAACAGAAATGTTGGTTGGTATCTATAATCCAAATGTTTTGAATAACATTTGATGGCTTGTTTCTTCCAACTATTAGCGATAGGTCCAATTAAAAAAATTCATTCGGGTACAAGGTTTAATTTATGTTTACATATTAGTGGTACTGCAAACCAATGGTATTTATAAATATGTTGCTTTCCATGTCGTTTGCTAGGTTTGAGAATACATTGTTGAGATGATTACTAATGACTCAAGTTTTATGACTTAGTAGACAACTAGTGTTTGCTCTAGGCTCTCTTACATTTATTGTTGTATTTGAGTCTCTATCATCAGACTTAGAAGTAAAACTATCTAAATAATGAAAAATATATTCTCTGTACAATTGTGATGGTTAATTATAGTAGTGAATTATATTGAAATCATGATGAATGTGTTTATTTTAGCTTTTGAGAATCTATTTCTATTTCAAAATGTGTTTTCTCAACTGTCAGAATGTTTCGACCTTCCGCTGTCTATAAGACATGTTATAAATGGTTTATTGGAGGTTTGAAGTTGCAAGAATGAGTTGTGCATGTGATGTGATGATTCTATAATATTTAGTTAGAGTGATCAGGAATGTCTTCCTTTGTCTTTGGCTTCGTATTGTATAAAACTTTGAATATAGTATTATCCAGATGTTATTAAGATAAGCCACAATATAGTGGTTTTGTTTCCATATGCATAACTTGGGTTTTGTTATCCTTACTTGTCTATCAATGATTCAATTAATGTACTTCTCTTTTATTTGTTTCTAATAAAACTAATTCAATACAGTTGACTTCAAATTTGGAGGAATTTTTAGGAGTTAAAACAATCTCAATAACTATTCCACGTTAATGAAAACCTGCAAAGAAAAGTAATGCAACATTTCTTTCGAATTCTTTTCGGGTCATTTATTATGTATTTTATCTTTCGAATGTTTCTTCAAATCAACAATTTGTCTTCTTCAACTTAGCTTTCCTTTATCACATTTAGTTTTACCAATTCATTTATCTATCCCTATTAGTATAAGTTTTGAAATTGCACGAGATACAACCAATTAGATCTCACTGTATAAATATTACTTTCAATGTACATATACTTTCAATGTACTATAAATTATTAAATTTATCACTCAAATTATCAATTTATTATTGTATTCTAAGGAAACAATGAGAGTGATATTTTATCATCTCCTGTGAATTTTATCACCGAAACTCACTAATTTCACGGGTCACTATCACCACAATACCTTTTTTTTTAATCAACCATATATTTATAAATATTTATAGTTATTAGACATATTGAATTTATAATGTTTCCATATGCATTTCAATAGAATTGTATAGTACAAATGCTTATTCAAATCTTCATGAGCCAATACCATAACAATACCTATTTGTTTTTAAATATTTTTTTTTCAAATTTACATATCCATTTAGATATATTTTATATCATATTAGATAAATTTATCGGTGCGGATGCACTTGTGTGCCGGATCATTACTATAGCCAAATATTAGATAAATTTAAATAAAAACAATTATATATTAACAACGTTCAAGTCTTATCGAATGATATAAGATATGAATGAACTGACCCGTGCGGACGCACAAGTCTTTTACTAGTTGATAATAAAGATGATAAAATGGATCAATTTCATCATACTGACA
Organism: Lathyrus tuberosus; assembly: GCA_022829125.1. Classification (NCBI taxonomy): domain Eukaryota; kingdom Viridiplantae; phylum Streptophyta; class Magnoliopsida; order Fabales; family Fabaceae; genus Lathyrus; species Lathyrus tuberosus. The sequence continues at coordinate 7,655,550 of JALAZF010000191.1, forward strand.
CGTTTAGCTCGTTATTATAAGTTGGTTAAGACTCTGTTTGGCAAGACATTTTTTGAGCTTATAGCTTATGTCTTATAGCTTATAAGCTATAAGCTCGTGTGACAATAAAAGACCTGTTTGGTTACAGTCTTTTCATCACGAGCTTATAGCTTATTTTATTAGCTTATAGCTTATTTTTCAGACACTATTTTAAATAGCGTTTTAGCTTATAGCTTATAGCTTATCATTTTTTCTTCCATTTTTACCCTTATTATTTTAACTAAAACCCATCATTATCCTTTATAATTTATTATAATTTAAAATAAAATAATAATTATTAAATATCTTTTATGTCATTTTATTTTATCAGATAATTAAACCACTAATTTTACCAAACACTTCAATTAGCTTATCAGCTATAAGTCATCAGCCTTCAGCTATAAGGCATAAGCTATCAGTCACCAGCTATCAGTCATAAGGTATAAGCTATTAGCTAACTTATCAGTCAACCGCTATTTTTACCAAACAGAGCCTAAGTTAAATTTTTCAACTTAATTTCACTAATTGGCTTGTATCGTTTGTCCGGAAAAAAAAAAGAATTGGGCTGGCTACTCGCGCGTTAAATGAAAACTAATATTTTTTTTATATAGATATTGGGCATGTTCGTTTTCACTTTAAAAAAATAGATATTTTTTATTTTAGAAAATAGATTTTCCAAAATTGTTTTTTAAAATATTACAAAATTTTTATATATGTTTTTTTTTCTAAATTGAATGACTAATTCTGACATCCAATAACATAAATATATATTATTGAATATTAAAAGATAGTCGAAATCGCAATTTTTTTTAAAAGTTGTAATTTCAAAAATGATTTTTATGAAAATTTATTTGAAATAACTTCAAAATTAAATATTTTTTTTAAAATTTTGATATCTAAAAATATTCAATAAAATAAACAAATATCTAAAATAGCATTTCAAGAATAATTATTCAAACCAAATTTTGTTTTGAAATTTTTATGAAAAATTTCTTTGTAATTTTTTTTACACAAAACTATATTACACTATAAAAATTATTTTTAAAAAAAGTTAAAACAAACGTGGCCTTTGTTGTTAGATTTATTTTGAAATTTATTTTATTTTTATATCTGTTTAATGTTATTAGAATTATTTTGGAATTTATTTATGCTTTGTTTAATCTTGTTGGTTTTATAATTGTGACATTATTGTTATTAATTATAAGGTTGAATTTGCTAATTATGTTGACAGTGTTGGATTAGTTTCATTATATATATATATATATATATATATATATATATATATATATATATATATATATATATATATATATATATATATATATATATATATATATATATATATATATATATATATATATATATAAAATAATAAAGGTATAATTGAAATAAAATGTAATAAGCTAAAAACTAGAAATTCAAAAGCTACTTTAAATAGCTTTTGAAAAAAAAACTAAAAACTAGTTAAAATATTAAAAGCTAAAAGGTAAAATGCAATTACCAAACAAAGTTTTTTAATCAAAATGAGTTGAAAAACTAAAAACTACAAACTAAAAATCTCTTTATGATCTTACCAAACAGACTTTAAGTCAAATGATTATGATTTACTTATTCCAATAAACAACCATTTACTCATAAAGTTAAAAATCTTGTTTTCACTTTTGACATGAAAAATACTAATCCTTCAAATTAAACTTTGTCTTATATAGTCCTCACATCTAAAATCAAATACTGAATTAACAATGATTTCTATGTGTAGGCTCAATGCTCAAAATCTCTACATGGCGGCGAGCTATATATATAGCATAGGTTCAAGTTCTAAATACTCTGTTTGGTGTTGAAGTTAAGTTCTTGGAAGCATTATCTTGACTTAAATAAATTATAGAAAATATAAGTTATGGAATGAAATCTAAATAATGTCATGCGCATTAGTTAAAGAAACATGCCAAACTACATAAACTCCAGCGCATCAAGGATGATCGTATTATTACCAAATAAACTAATTATTCCAATTTCTTTTCAATTTTAATAAGTTCTCTAAATATTAAATGGGTCTCTAAAATATTAAAAAAAATCAATTCTAAACACCCAAAAATTAATAATTTTTAAAAATTAATATTAACCTAATAATTTCAATCTCATTCATTTTTTTAGGGATTTTACTCTAAATCTATTTCTTCCCATTAATCATCATCAATAGTCCAAATAATTGAGTGAAAATCCACTCTTACCTTATTTTTGAATGATTTATTAAATTGGATTTGATTCCCTCTTCTTCTCCATTCTTCCTCTTCTCTTCTCCCTTTTCTCTTGTGTTCCGAATTTTCTTACTAACTTTGTTTTTCTAAAACTCTAACTATTATCATAAATCTATTGGGCCTAAACCAACCCATTCACTTACTATTCACACCTTACACTAAATCCAACTAAATCTAGCAATTTTAATTTATTCCACCAATTAGAATTAAATTAATCAAATTACTTAATTCCAATAATCTAATTAAATAAAATAATTAGATAAATCCAACAAATCAAATATTTTCAAATAATTCAATAAATCACATAAATACATTAATTAATTAAATCAAATAATTCAAATAAATTCAATAAATTAATTAATTCAATTAATTCAAATAAATCACATAATTTATAGAAATCCAATAAATTAAATAATTCATATAAATTCAATAAATCAAATAATTCACTTAAATCAAATAAATTCATAAAATCACTCGATTAATTAATATAAATAAATAATTATTAAAATTGAGGTGTTACAAAACACACTGCACCTCCTTCATGTCAACTTTCTTCCCAAAATACTTGTTGCTCATGCCTTTCATGATCGAATCAGAGTGTTTCTTTGAGTTATTGTTTGATTTCTCATCATTAGCAAGATTCTTTCCATTTACTTTCCCATATTTCTAGATGAATCTTGCTTGTAGTGTATGATCAGCCACCTTCTCCCTTTTGAGTTCATCTATTTCAGCCTCATCTATAAGCTTATAATGAAGCTTGAGTTCTTCTAATTGCATCTCAGCTAGGTTCTTGGACTCTTCAATTGACACTACGATGTAATCAAACTTTTTAGTCAAAGATCTCAACACTTACTCAATCTTCTGCAAATTATTGATTGATTCACCATACGACTTCATCTAGTTCGTTAACACCACCACACGTAAAAAGATATTCTGAGACCGGTTCATCTTCCTTCATCAGAGTCATCTCAAATTGCTTTCTCAACATCTGAAACTTCACCCTCTTTTTCTTTTCATCTCTTCCGTACAAGCTTTTCAACTTGTCTCACACTCCTTTCGTCGTTTCTCAACACTCTTTATACCAATTTTTGGAACAAAAGGGATTTCAAGAAAGATGAAAAAGGAAGAAGAAGAAGAAGAAGAAGAGAAAGAGAAAAACTACAAACTAAATTATAAAAATTAGGATTCGTATTTAGTAAAACTCTATATATTTACATCATACAAGACCCTTTATATATGCAACTAAAGCCTATGCTCAAAATTATATAATTCGACACATGCCCAAAATATTTCGACATGCCAACTAAATGTTGTATTCGCATAGTCGAATACAACATATTCTTATACCTCAGACTAGCTATTTTGACGTAACATTGAACTCTAACGACTTCGACAGAAATGTTAGATTTCGATAGAACATAGAATTATAACTTTTAACATTGTATTGTAAATATTTATGCCTCTTGTCATAGTAGTGATAAGCATGTACTTTTGGTAAACTGATCAGTGGTAGTCATAGAAACTTGAAGTGATGTGTGTGTGGCAATTTTAACTTTATTCTTTCGGCAGTAAAAAAAGGGAATGTGGATGTGAATCTCTTAGACCACTTCCAACTGAGGTTTTTTTTACTAGGTTCGCCAGCATGGAATTTATTGAAACACTGTTTTCTCAACAAAATGCCATTGAAGTTGGATATCAACAAAATGTCGTTGAAGTTGGATAGCATTGCGTACCGTTGTATCATAATGCAACGTTGCTTAGAATATAATAATAATAAACACAATAAATAGTTTGTTTTATAGATTTTATTTAATTTTCTTATATTTTATGTTATTTGAATAATTCTTTTGCTTTTAAATAATGATAATTTAAATTTTTTAGATTCAAATATTTAAATTCAATTTTTTTTTAATTTTTTTTTTAAAAATAAATACAATATTAATATATGAGATAAAGTAGTGGGATCTAATTAAATTTTTCAAACTCTCAAAATCGTGAGGGTGGTAGTTAACACTGATCTATTGGGCTTTATAATATGTAGCATTTAACTAGCATAAGAAAATAAATATTCAGATTTGTTGAATAATTGGATTTAGTTAACATTAATCACTGTATATATGTTATGTCCGATAATATTTTATTCTAAATGGTTGAAATAAATCTAAATTAATCAAATAATTATTGTGATGGTTTTCTTCTATTAAATTTTTTTTTTACCAAATAAACAAATTAAATCTCTTTATATTATGTAACACTCAACATTTAAAATAGGACATTTATTAAAACACCACAGCCAATCTCTATTATAAGGAGAAAAAAAAATCAATTTTTCAGATTTGTATTAATCGATTTTAGTTAACACTTATCTATTTGAATCAACGCTGACAATGAAACTAACAACTCGAAAATAATTGAAATTTAGTTTGAAAATTAAATCGTTGAATTAAATTCATGAACCAAATAAGTCCAATATGAAGGAAAAAATAATATCGTTAACTAAATGAATTGAATTTGAATTATACATAGTTCAACTCGTTAAACTTATGAATCAATTCGATTATATATGAAAATGATGATATTGTCTTTACGAGTATGTTTAAATATTTACTTCAAATTTTAATCCTATATTGTTCCTTATGTACTAGTCATGGCGTACCTGACAATTGCATTTATAGTCATTCTTGTTGGAGACACTATGGAATCGCTAAAATAATATATGTAACGAAGCTTGCAAGTGGTGTAATTATTATGAGATGGAAATGTATAAATTTTTAGTAATTTTTAGTGTACTATTTCATTAAATTTGTTAGGTTTCTAAATATTTAGACGAAGTTGTGGATTTTTGAGATAAATTTAAACACCAATTGAATAGTTTTTTTAATTAGACTTTCAAATATATCTCTTGAAAGTTTTGTAGTTTTTGAATTAGTAGATTTTTGAAACAAAGTTAAATTTCTATCTGATAACTTTTATTTTATTTTTATATTTTCTTTTATAAAAATAATTAATTAAAAATATCAAATATATATAAAAAATAGACTTAAAAAATGGTTTTTAAATTTGTGAGGCAAATGAGCTGAGCATATCAAGATGATCCTAACGACTTGAACCGAATTATTTGTGAATTTATAACGAGTCGAGTTTAAGTTTAAAAAAGGTTTGTATCGAACTCGATTTGAAATTTGAGTCAAACCAATTCTTAACAAATCTAACCGAACTAAGGTGAGTTCGACTCTACTCGACTCATTTCCAGTCCTAGTATGAATATATATATATATATATATATATATATATATATATATATATATATATATATATATATATATATATATATATATATATATATATATAGCCTAGCGCAAAAAATACCCGAATGAATAAATGCTCGAATGACAATGAAGTCACCACCAAAGTTAATTTTTAAAAGGAAAAACGTCGATAAAACCTTTAAAAAACAACAATATGGTCATTGCAACAAAATTCAGGTAGCACCCCACGACATCCGTTATAACCACTAGAAACGACTTAATTATGTTTACGAATAAGATTGCTAGCCTAAGGTATTTTTTAATTCTTCTAATTATTACGACATATTTACAAAAAGAAATAAAGGGGAAAATGTTTTTTATTAGGGTGCTTGACAAGACGTTGAATCTTGCTCCTACGTATCCTCATATGCAATGAGGAATTCAAAGTTATGTAGTTATGGGTATCAAAAGTTTCTTTGTTGGTTGTTTTTAATGAAAACCGTTCTAATCATATTCGAGCGGAAAAACGTTGTTTGCTGGTCGCGCTTCAGCGGAATGAAGTGTTTGAAAATCGTGTTTGAATGGATAAAACACCGTTCATTTGTAAAAACTGAAAAGGGTTTGATTACGCTAAGGTCGAAAAAGTTGTTTGATTGGTTGTCGTTATTTTTATGAGGAAGACAAGTGTTCGAAAGACAAGTGATATCGCTTGTATCCGAAAACTCGGGGAAAAAAGGAATATACATCCAATTATTCCTTTTTTATCCAATTTTGTTTATAAAGAAAAACGTTTAAGACGAATTAAGTCACGATTCCTTAAAGGAAGACAAGCATTTGAAAGTCAAGCTATACATCTTGTATCTAAATGGTCGGGAAAAAAAGAGATATACGCCCAGTTATTCCTTTTTCTCCCACAAAAGAATAAACTAAATTCGATTTGTTTATTAAATTTTGAACAAAAGACAAGTGTTTGAAAGACAAGCTATACGGCTTGTATCCAAACATTCGAAAAAAAAGATATACATCTAATTAATCATATTCCATCCAATTTTATTTATAGAGAAAAATGTTTAAGACAAATCAAGTCATGGTTCCTTAAAGGAAGATAAACATTCGAAAGTCAATCTATACGGCTTGTACCTGAATGCTAAAAAAATGATATACATCCAATTAATCATTTTCTCCCACGAAAGAATGAAGTAAATTTGATCTGTTTATTAAATTTTGAACGAAAGACAAGTGTTCGAAAGGAAAGTTATACGACTTGTATCCGAACACTCGAAAAAAAGAGGCATAGGTCCAATTAATCTTTTTTCATCCAATTTTTTTTTGAAGAAAAGATGAAATATCTTTTAATGTCAAGGATATTTCTAATTAAATTTCTTTTTTAAAAATGAATTTAATAAAATACAAATAAACAAGGTTAATTAATAAACAAACTAAAAAAAATTAAAACGTTTTTACAAGGACGAAAATATTCTAAGTGGGGGAGAGTTGTAACACCCTAATTTAATTAATTTATTTTTCGTAATTAAATTATGTGTTATTGGATGTTGTTGATGTTTTGGTGTGTTAGAGAACCCTTTGGTGTCGGAGTGATAACCTTAGAAATTTGAATTTAAAGGTTGGGGTGTGGTGAGCAAAATTGTAAATATTGGGGGTGGTGAGAGTAAAACTAATTAACTGATTCTGTTAATATTTATTTAATTAAATAATAGGTGGATATTATTTAAAATAAATATTTGGTGAAAATTATTAATATTTTTATTAATAATATTATTATTAGGAATAAGTTATAATAATATTAAGATTATATTAAAATAAGAGAAAGAATGAGTTGAGAGAAAATAGTCAGATACATGTTTTTGGAGAAAATGGAGAAAGAGAAGAAGGAAAGCTAGAGCAAGGGAGATCACCATTGCTAGGGGTAGAAGAGAACTCATTGCTGGGAATACCAAGGTAAGGGTGGGAATTCCGTTCATATAGGGTTTGACATGATAATATGTGGGTGTGTTTTGTCTCTATATGCTTAATTATCTCTTCTCTCTATATGTTGTGATCCTTTGATGAGAATTGATGCATTGTGTGTGTATGGAATGATCAAATTGATTGACAAATTATGATCTTCCATGATGTTGTTGTGTTGTTGATTGTTTGCTGAATTGTGTGTTGATGCTAGTAGAATTATGTAATTGGTGGGATTGCATGATGTTGGATGTTGTGTTGTTGAAACTGTTTCGAGTCAGAGTTGGAACTCAAATATGTGAATTTTTACAAAAATCCGGGGTTTTGCGACTTTTTAAAAAGTGATTTTCGTGTGGAAAATGTGGTATTTTATTGGTATGAGAAATGAGGTTTTGGGATAGGTTAAAAATAAATTTTTGTACTAATAAGTTGCAAAAAAATGCTTCTGCTACAGGTGTAGCCGGTTACCAGACTTTGTGTAATCGGTTACACTGTTGAAAAACGTGTTTTCTGGGTAAATTGAGAGGGTGTAGCCAGTTACCAGAAATGGTGTAACCGGTTACACCGTGAAACAGTGGTTAGGCAGTGGTGTGGTTACAGGGTGTAACCGATTACATTGGGAAGAAAATGTGAGTTGGTGTTGAAATAATTGAAGTACTTAGATTTGATATAATTTTTGTGTGTTTCCAGATTTTCGATTCGGGTGTCGTTCCGGATTTTCGATTCGGGTGTCGTTCGAAGCGTTAGGAAGCTGACGGGATGAACTTTATTTTAAAAATAATTGAAGTACTTAGATTTGATATAATTTTTGTGTGTTGGTGTTAAACGATATGTGGTATTTATGCTGCGGTGTGAAATATGCTTGAATGCATTGTAGTTGTTGATATATTATTCTGTTATTGTTGTTGGAATGTTAAAGCATGTGTTGGGTGTGTTGATGGCCAGTATGACAGAGTATATTGATTAAGGTGAATGTTAATGTTCTTGTTGTTTTTGTTGCATGTCTATTATTTATCATGCATCATGGTGTTGGACAATGGTCCATGTTGGTGAGCCTCAATCCTATGGTGATAGATTGGGTGCGAGTAGCTAATTCCTATGGTGATGGAATTAATGAAGCATTATCTATGGTGATGGTAACGACATTGGTGTGCTCTGATCCTAGGTGGGGATTGGAGCGAGTGAACCTGAGAGTTAACAATTTGGTACCACATGCATTGAGTCGTGATAGAGTCTCATTGTATTCGAATATATATTGCACTGTTGTCTGTGTGGATTGGTGTGAAGTGTGAATTGTGGATTGGGTGACTTTGTGTGTACTCTTGGTATGCCTACATATAATTATGCAATTCTTTATATGTTTGTGATTTCTCACCCCTTCTGTTTGAATGATGCCTTTACATGGGCACCGTGCAAATAATTCGCAGTAGAGGCGTGGATGTGAGTGGAAGAGAATGCTCTTCTTTTTTCCTTTTTGAGTCGTCGTCTTCTCTAATGTGTAACACCGGGGGATGAAGGGGGGGGGGGGGTAGAACGCTGTTCATTATTTTATGGTTATGGAGACTAATTGGTGTAGCTCCCATATTTGGTATTCACTTTAATTTTGTTGTGTCATGACTATATTTGTAGTTTTGAAATATTTACTTTGTTAATATTTTCACTGCTAATGATGAAAGTTGGAGTTGTACCTGTTGGTTATTGTTGTTGTTATTATTGTTATTAATAATTTTTTTAGTGGCATGTGCTACATATCTGAATGTATGAGCAGATGTATGTTGAATTGTAGCATCCTAATTGCAAAAATGTTTAATTTACTATGATTTTATTTATAATAATTGCGGGGGTAATTAGGGTGTTACAACCTCAGCTTCCTCACGTTCAAGATCTATGACAAAGTCGTATAGAGGGTTATTGTCCCCAGACTGGGGGGTAGGGGTTGGATCATTCCTTTTGTTGCTATGCTCAATTTCCCTAGCTATCATGTTTTGGATGGCGCGTATCCACATTCCCCTTGACAGTATCCACATCTCCCCTGAGAGCGGCTTAATTTTGTTCCAATTGCTCCATGGCCTTCTTTTGGTGGGCTCGAGTTTGAGGTCGGGAAGTCAGATAGTTACGCTGAGAAAAGATAATGAAAAATGATTTTTTTCTTTTTTATTTATAAATGCATGCTAATGTATGAATGTATGAATATGAAAAATATATCTTTTAAGGAATCTTAACCATTAATTGATTATAAGCAAGCCGAGAATATTGAAAATTCAAATACTTTATTTATTTCATAACTTCAAGGACATAACAAGGGAAAAACCCCCAAACTTGTTCACAATTATTGGAAAGGGAAGAAAAAACACAAATTGAAAACCATTACATAAGGGAAAATCTAACAAAGCTTCCTAATTATGGCCGTAAATTCGTCCACCATGTAACGACATAATTTGAGGAAGTCAACGATCTCTTTCTTAGGCTTGAAAATAATCATCATGTCTTCTACTGCCTTTAAACTTTGGGGAATCTCCTTGATCAAATCATTGGACAATATGACAAATTTCAGGTATCTTTTGTAACGCCCCGGTCAGTTTTGTCTTTTTAATTATTTGGGTCGTTTTTGAGTATTTTATTATTATATTATTTTATTTCTGACTTTTATGTGGAAGTATGTTATTTTTCATCGTGAATATATTTTGTCGCGTTTTGGGAACATTTGCGAGATATTTGAGTGTAGGGGTATTTTGGGCATTTCGATTTATTTTGTTAAGTTAGAATATAATAGAAAATAGAAAGAGAGAAAAATAGTAAGAGAAAGAAAAAGAAGAGAAGAAGAAAGGAAAAGGAGAAGAGAAGAAAAAGAGAGAATTTGGAAAACTTGGAAATCAATCAACCGACTTTCTAGAACACGATTAAATCGGGTAAGGGTGCGAAACTCGATTATACTATGTTTGTGTATGATTATGTATGTGTTTGCTTGGATGTTTTCTTACTTTTCCATAGCTTTGAGTTTTAGGTTGGAAATGAGAATTTTGTTAGAAATCGATGGTTTCGCGGTTGAAAATCGATGTAAACGTAGTAGAATACTTGTTATCATGCTTGGGTTATGTTTTGATTGCTATATGTTGGTTTGGAAATGTTTGGTTTGAGAAAATATCATTTTTGGGTGATTTGGTGCGCTGCTGGGTTTTGCTGAATTCGCAGGTTCGCACTGCGAATGGCCAGCGAATGGGTGGCGAGCATTCGCGTAATGTTCGCACTGCGAAAGTTGTATTATTTTTGCTTCTGCCACTGTTCGCTGGAGGGTTCGCATTGCGAATGGGGTAGCGAACATTCGCTGGGACGTTCGCACTGCGAAGGGTGGAAATTTCCTAGGCTATTTTTGCTTCTGCCTTGGTTCGCTGGGACATTCGCACTGCGAATGAAGTAGCGAAGGACTCACTAGGAGCTTCGTACTACGAATGTAGCAGTTTTCCCAATTTGTTTTCTCTGTAACTTTTGATCCGTGAGTCGGTTTGAGGCGTGGTATGATGCGTTAGAAAGCTTGTAGCATGTACTTTCTTATGATGATGATTTTGGAGATTGTTGGTCGATTAAATTATGTCGGGAATTAGAAAATGTGTTGTTTGGTTATCGACTTTTGTCGTTTAATGGTGTGAATTTGATGTGTATGTGCAATATGCTGTGGGTGTGGACATTGTATGACTTGTGTGCCATTGAGTGATGAAATTGCATGAAATACATATTGTGATGATGATCGGTGGCCTTATGGCAAGAAAATGCGATGTGTGGTAATGGTTGATATATGCATGATTATGGATGTGTATATGTGTGCATATTAAATGTCATGAGTCATTGTATGCCAAGCATCATGATATGCATTCTTGTGACGTCCTGAGTGACAGATTGATTCCAGAGGGAATCTGCTATAACATCGTGTGCCTTAAAAATAAGAGGACCTAAAGCGATTTGATATATCGCGCGCCTTAAAAATAAGAGGACCTAAAGCGATGGTTATAGACGATCGCGTGCCTATGTGGGGTGTGAGCGACCGGATTGTTCGCCTTATACCGAGAGGTCCTAAAGCAATCCATAAACGTCGTGCGCCTTATACCAAGAGGACCTAAAGCGACGGGGAACATCGTAGGCCCGACGGGGTGTTACTTGAGTGATCCTCAGTAACGAGCGATGATTCCAGCAGAGTTCCTGAGTGAACTAGTGATGAGAAATGTTGGAAGTCGGTACCGCATGGCATGTGCATAGAGTCGTTGTGTCGGTCTCTGTGCATTTGCATAAATCATGGATTAATTGTGCATGGAATTGTGAATGTGATTGATGAGATGGAATATGTGTAATTGTATTGATGATGAGTGTATTGTGTATGATTGATGTGTAGTAGTATTTGATACTTGAGAATTGTACTGTGTTGTGTTATGTGTGATTGTGGTGCATTGGTGGTGGGAATATTTTACTTGTGCATTTTTGTGTTAATATATAATTATATGCAACTGTATTATGATTGTTTTTCTCACCCTTCTGCTGTTTTATAATGCTCTATGAGGCATTGCAGATTAGAGTTGCTGGAGGTCTTTTTGTGAAGCTTTGCGTCTTCATTCTTTTGTCGGTCGGCTCTGATATGTGACACCGGGTAGTTAGGGTGGCCGTTTGTGATTATTTTGTATTATGTATATGTACCTTTTGGATTATACATGTATGACTTGATGTATAACAACTTTCATGATATATATATATATATATTGATATTCAGTTACGGATTTTCCGCTTTTATTCTGTAATTGGATTGTGGGCGTATTACTACCTGAGTTGTTGCATATCTGTATGAGCAGGTGTTGTGTGTTTGTCTTCAATTGATGCGGCGTCTCCAGTCTATGCCGTGCGTGTTTTAAATATACTCTGATGAAATTTTGAATTTTATTTATCGCTTTTAATAGCTTGGGGGTATAGATTGGGGGTGTCACATTAAGTGGTATCAGAGCCAGTCCGTGTCAGTTCGTGTCTGGTTGTGTTAGTCTTTGTCGGTGTTGGCGTCTGGAGTGAGCTGTTTGTTTAACCATAGTTTCTGTTATTGGAAATGAACAGAATATGGCTGTTAGGAACGATGCTGCTTTGGCTGCTACGATGCAAGCTATGGCCCGAGCTATGCAGGGTGCACCTAATGCTGCGAGTAATGATGAGTTCAGGAAGAACAGACCGCCTGTCTTTAAGGGGAGACATAATCCTGATGGTGCACAGATTTGGTTGAAAGAGATTGAAAGGATTTTCCGAGTTATGGATTGTGCTGAGGACAGTAAGGTGAGACTGGGAACTCACATGTTACAGGAAGAAGCTGATGACTGGTGGGTTAGTACTCGTCAGGTGTTGGAAGCTAGGGATGAAGAAGTTACTTGGGAATTGTTTAGCCAGGAGTTTCTGAGGAAGTATTTTCCCGAGGATGTAAGAGGAAAGAAGGAGATTGAGTTCTTGGAACTGAAATAAGGTAGTATGTCTGTTGTTGATTATACTGCTAAGTTTGTGCAGGTTGTGTAGTTTTATCCTCATTATGCTGAAGCGACTGCAGATTTTTCTAAGTGTGTGAAGTTTGAGAGTGGATTGCGTCCTGAGATTAGGCAAGCAACCGGTTATCAAAAGATAAGAAGGTTTTCTGATTTGGTGGAATGTTGTAGGATTTATGAGGAGGATAGTAAGGCTCGTTCTACTCACTACAAGAGTGTGAGCGAGAGGAAAGGGAAGCAACAGTTTCGTGGTGGTCCGTATGTAACACCAGCTGATAAAGGTAAACAGAGGGGTACTTTTGATCGAAGGTCAGGTGGAGGAGGTATGTCTAATTCTCAAAGATGTTTTAAATGTGGTGAGTTGGGGCATCGTCAGTTTGAGTGCAGGAAAGATGTGAGAAAGTGTTCTAATTGTGAAGGTGTCGGACATGTCGTAGCTGATTGTAAACGGAAGAATGTGGTGAAGTGTTTCAACTGTGGGGAACTAGGTCATATTAGCACAAAGTGTCAGAAACCGAAGCAAGCTCCAACTAGTGGAAAGGTATTTTCATTGGCGGGGACTTAGACTTCAAGTGCAGATCGTCTGATCAGAGGTACTTGTTTTATTAATAGTATGCCTTTAGTTGCTATTATTGATACTGGAGCGACTCCTTCGTTTATTTCGTCTGAGTGCGCGAAGCATTTGAATCTTGGGTTGTCTTTGATGGATGGTGAGATGGTTATTGATACTCCAGCGATGGGGTCAATAACTACTTCTTTGGTTTGTTTAAGTTGTCCTTTGACCATTTATGGTAAAGACTTTGAGATGGATTTAGTGTGCTTGCCGTTGGAAGGGTTAGATGTGGTTCTGGGAATGAATTGGTTGCAATTCAATCGGGTTCATATTGATTGTTATCATAATCTAGTAAGGTTTCCTTCTCTTGAGGAAGACGAAGACTCGAGTTTCTTATCTACCAAAGAGTTGAAGAAACTTTTGGCAGATGAAGCTCAATTGTTTGGGTTGTTTGCATCTTTGACTGTGGATAGTCAAGTTTCACTTGATGTGTTTCCGGTTGTGTGTGATTTTCCTGAAGTGTTTCCTGAGGATATTTCAGATGTGCCGCCAGAGAGAGAGGTGGAGTTTTCTATAGATCTAGTTCCTGGTACTAGACCTGTATCGATGGCACCTTATCGTATGTCGGCATCTGAGTTGGTTGAGTTGAAGAAGCAATTAAATGAGTTGTTCGAGAAGAGGTTTGTGAGGCCAAGTGTTTCTCCTTGGGGTGCTCCAGTTCTATTGGTGAAAAAGAAAGACGGAAGTATGCGATTGTGTATTGATTATCGCCAGTTGAATAAGGTGACGATTAAGAATAAGTATCCTCTTCCGAGAATTGATGATCTGATGGATCAGTTGGTTGGTGCTTGTGTGTTCAGTAAGATTGATTTGAGGTCAGGGTATCATCAGATTAGGGTGAAAGAGGAAGATATTCAGAAGACGGCTTTTAGGACACGTTACAGTCATTATGAATATTCTGTGATGCCGTTCGGGGTCTCTAATGCGCCAGGTGCGTTCATGGAGTACATGAATCGTATTTTTCACGACCATTTGGATTGATTTTTCGTTGTGTTTATTGATGACATTTTGATTTATTCTAAGTCTCGGGAGGAGCACGCGGAGCATTTGCGTATTGTTTTGCAGGTTTTGAAGGAAAAGAAGCTTTTTGCCAAATTGTCTAAGTGTGAGTTTTGGTTGTCGGAGGTGAGTTTTCTTGGACACGTAATTTCAGGTAATGGTATTTCTGTGGATCCATCTAAAGTAGAAACAGTTCTACAATGGGAGGCTCCGAGATCTGTTACTGAAATTCGAAGCTTTTTGGGTTTGGCTGGTTATTATCGAAGGTTTATTGAAGGTTTTTCTAAGCTAGCATTTCCTTTGACCCAATTGACTTGTAAAGGGCAATCGTTTATTTGGGATATTCAGTGTGAGGAAAGTTTTATTGAGCTGAAGAGAAGATTGACGACAGCTCCGATTTTGATTTTGTCGAATCCTAATGAACCGTTTGTGGTGTATTGTGATGCGTCTTTGATTGGTCTAGGTGGAGTGCTAATGCAAGACGGTAAGGTCGTGGCGTATGCTTCGAGGCAGTTGAGAGTGCATGAGAAGAATTACCCTACGCATGACTTGGAGTTAGCGGCTGTGGTTTTTGTGTTGAAAATTTGGAGGCATTATCTTTTTGGTGCGAGGTTTGAAGTCTTTAGTGATCACAAGAGTTTGAAATATCTGTTTGATCAGAAGGAATTGAATATGAGGCAACGAAGATGGTTGGAATTTTTGAAGGACTACGACTTTGGCTTGAATTACCATCCTGGTAAAGCTAATGTGGTAGCCGATGCGTTGAGTTGGAAATCTTTACATATGTCCGCTTTAATGGTTAAGGAGTGGGAACTTTTGGAATCGTTTAGAGATTTGAGTTTGGTTTGTGAAGTGTCGTCGGATAGTGTGAGGCTGGGTATGTTGAAGGTTACTAATGATTTTCTGGTGATGGTGAGCAAGAAACAGAAGTTGGACGTGAAATTAGTGGATTTGATGTTGGTTGACGGAAAAGATGCGAGTGGTTTTCAAGTGGATGTTAATGGTGTTTTGAGGTTCCGAGGTAAAATTTGTATTCCGGACGATGCGGAGTTGAAAAAGATGATTTTGGAAGAAGGAAACCGGAGTAATTTGAGTATACATCCGGGAGCGAATAAGATGTACCAAGATTTGAAAAAGATTTTCTGGTGGTCGGGATTGAAAAGAGATGTGGCTCAGTTTGTGTATGCTTGTTTGACGTGTCAGAAATCGAAGGTGGAACATCAGAGGCCGAGTGGTTTGTTGCAACCGTTGGATATTCCAGAATGGAAATGGGATAGCATTTCTATGGATTTTGTAACGGGGTTGCCGAATACTCAGAGAGGGCATAATGCTATTTGGGTGGTTGTTGATAGGCTGACTAAATCGGCTCATTTCATTCCGATTGACATCAGTTTTTCTTTGGAGCGGTTAGCTGAGATTTATATCAGTGTGATTGTGAAATTGCATGGGGTTCCATTAAGTATTGTTTTGGATCTAGATCCAAGGTTTACCTCGATATTTTGGGAAAGTTTACAGAAGGCGTTGGGTTCTAAATTGAGATTGAGTCCGGCTTATCATCCGCAGACGGATGGTCAGACGGAGAGAACGATTCAGTCTTTGGAGGATTTGTTGAGAGCTTGTGTTCTTGAACAAGGTGGTGCGTGGGATAGTTATCTTGCATTGGTTGAATTCACATATAATAATAGTTTTCATTCTAGTATTGGAATGACACCGTTTGAAGCATTATATGGACGAAGATGTCGGACACCGTTGTGTTGGCATGAATCGGGTGAGAGAGCGGTGGTTGGACCGGAGTTGGTACAGCAGACTACAGACAAGGTGAAGTTTATTCGTGAGAAAATGAAGGCTTCTCAAAGCAGACAAAAGAGTTATCATGATCGGAGACAGAAGGATCTTGAGTTTCAAGAGGGCGATCATGTATTTCTAAGGGTTACGCCAGTAACGGGTGTTGGTCGTGCATTGAAATCGAAGAAACTTACTTCTCGGTTTATTGGTCCTTACCAGATATCCGCGAGAGTGGGTGCTGTGGCTTACAGGGTGGCGTTGTCGCCGAGTCTGTCGAATTTGCATGACGTGTTCCATGTTTCACAGCTTCGAAAGTATGTTCTGGATCCGTCACATGTGATTCCGATGGATGAGGTTGAGGTAAGGGAGAACCTTACGGTTGTGGCATTACCAGTAAGGATTTTGGATCGCGAGGTGAAGCGGTTGAGAGGCAAGGATATTGCACTTGTGAAGGTGGCGTGGGGAGGCACTACTGAGGGCAATTTGACTTGGGAGTTGGAGAGTCGGATGCGAGAGTCGTATCCAGAGTTGTTCGTCTCAGGTAAGATTTTCGAGGACGAAAATTTCTAAGTGGGGGAGAGATGTAACACCCCGGTCAGTTTTGTCAGTTTTGTCTTTTTAATTATTTGGGTCGTTTTTGAGTATTTTATTATTATATTATTTTATTTCTGACTTTTATGTGGAAGTATGTTATTTTTCATCGTGAATATATTTTGTCGCGTTTTGGGAACATTTGCGAGATATTTGAGTGTAGGGGTATTTTGGGCATTTCGATTTATTTTGTTAAGTTAGAATATAATAGAAAATAGAAAGAGAGAAAAATAGTAAGAGAAAGAAAAAGAAGAGAAGAAGAAAGGAAAAGGAGAAGAGAAGAAAAAGAGAGAATTTGGAAAACTTGGAAATCAATCAACCGACTTTCTAGAACACGATTAAATCGGGTAAGGGTGCGAAACTCGATTATACTATGTTTGTGTATGATTATGTATGTGTTTGCTTGGATGTTTTCTTACTTTTCCATAGCTTTGAGTTTTAGGTTGGAAATGAGAATTTTGTTAGAAATCGATGGTTTCGCGGTTGAAAATCGATGTAAACGTAGTAGAATACTTGTTATCATGCTTGGGTTATGTTTTGATTGCTATATGTTGGTTTGGAAATGTTTGGTTTGAGAAAATATCATTTTTGGGTGATTTGGTGCGCTGCTGGGTTTTGCTGAATTCGCAGGTTCGCACTGCGAATGGCCAGCGAATGGGTGGCGAGCATTCGCGTGATGTTCGCACTGCGAAAGTTGTATTATTTTTGCTTCTGCCACTGTTCGCTGGAGGGTTCGCATTGCGAATGGGGTAGCGAACATTCGCTGGGACGTTCGCACTGCGAAGGGTGGAAATTTTCTAGGCTATTTTTGCTTCTGCCTTGGTTCGCTGGGACATTCACACTGCGAATGAAGTAGCGAAGGACTCGCTAGGAGCTTCGCACTGCGAATGTAGCAGTTTTCCCAATTTGTTTTCTCTGTAACTTTTGATCTGTGAGTCGGTTTGAGGCGTGGTATGATGCGTTAGAAAGTTTGTAGCATGTACTTTCTTATGATGATGATTTTGGAGATTGTTGGCCGATTAAAATATGTCGGGAATTAGAAAATGTGTTGTTTGGTTGTCGACTTTTGCCGTTTAATGGTGTGAATTTGATGTGTATGTGCAATATGCTGTGGGTGTGGACATTGTATGACTTGTGTGCTGTTGAGTGATGAAATTACATGAAATATATATTGTGATGATGATTGGTGGCCTTATGGCAAGAAAATGCGATGTGTGGTAATTGTTGATATATGCATGATTATGGATGTGTATATGTATGCATATTAAATGTCATGAGTCATTGTATGCCAAGCATCATGATATGCATTCTTGTGACGTCCTGAGTGACGAATTGATTCCAGAGGGAATATGTTATAACATCATGCGCCTTAAAAATAAGAGGACCTAAAGCGATTTGATATATCGTGCGCCTTAAAAATAAGAGGACCTAAAGTGATGGTTATAGACGATCGTGTGCCCATGTGGGGTGTGAGCGATCGGATTGCGCGCCTTATACCGAGAGGACCTAAAGCAATCCATAAACATCGTGCGCCTTATACCAAGAGGACCTAAAGCGACGGGGAACATCGTAGGCCCGACGGGGTGTTACTTGAGTGATCCTCAGTAACGAGCGATGATTCCAGCAGAGTTCCTGAGTGAACTAGTGATGAGAAATGTTGGAAGTCGGTACTGCATGGCATGTGCATAGAGTCGTTGTGTCGGTCTCTGTGCATTTGCATAAATCATGGATTAATTGTGCATGGAATTGTGAATGTGACTGATGAGATGGAATATGTGTAATTGTATTGATGATGAGTGTATTGTGTATGATTGATGTGCAGTGGTATTTGATACTTGAGAATTGTACTGTGTTGTGTTATGTGTGATTGTGGTGCATTGGTGGTGGGAATATTTTACTTGTGCATTTCTGTGTTAATATATAATTATATGCAACTGTATTATGATTGTTTTTCTCATCCTTCTGCTGTTTTATAATGCTCTATGAGGCATTGCAGATTAGAGTTGCTGGAGGTCTTTTTGTGAAGCTGTGCGTCTTCATTCTTTTGTCGGTCGGCTCTGATATGTGACACCGGGTAGTTAGGGTGGCCGTTTGTGATTATTTTGTATTATGTATATGTACCTTTTGGATTGTACATGTATGACTTGATGTATGACAACTTTCATGATATATATATATATATATATATATATATATATATTGATATTCAGTTACGAATTTTCCGCTTTTATTCTGTAATTGGATTGTGGGCGTATTACTACCTGAGTTGTTGCATATCTGTATGAGCAGGTGTTGTGTGTTTGTCTTCAATTGATGTGGCGTCTCCAGTCTATGCCGTGCGTGTTTTAAATATACTCTGATGAAATTTTGAATTTTATTTATCGCTTTTAATAGCTTGGGGGTATAGATTGGGGGTGTCACATCTTTCCCCATAATACTCAGCCTTCTCTTGAAGCTTCAACATGATAGCCTTATCTTTCTCAATAATGTTAGCCATCTCTTGATTGTGCCTCTCTAAGTGAATGCCCCACTCCCTCATCGCCTCACATTCTTCTTCAAGGATATTCATCTATCTCTTGAGATATATCACCTCTCCATAAGCTCTCCTCCATTTGGATGGACGCATGGTGAGAAGTCTTTCGGCCGCTCTTCTTTGCAGTATTGAATCCGCAGCTTGACCCTCGGCTTCACAGAGAGCATGGCCTAGGCTTTGGACTTGAGCTTCCAAGGTTTGGATCCGGGCTTCAGATTATTCCTTAATTTCCTTCTGGGTTTAAATAGACTTTAGCCAGATATCCCTCCATTCATATCTTTGGTGTCAAGCTCTATCCAATTCATCCTAGTGTGCTTTGAGGCGTGAGCTAACAACTTTAAGGTCATCATAAGGTCGTTCCTTTTTATCCTCTTCCACCCTAGTAATCTCCTTACTACTTTTAAGTTGCTCAAGTGCTTTGTTAAAGTCCTTGTTTAACTAATCTTTCTCGCATGAAGTTTGGTAAAACTTCTCTTCCAACTCCTCCTTTTCTCTCCTTAGTTGTAAGATGGTGGCGTTGAGGATATTCCCTTCTTCCATGGAGATCATAATTGGCGCAGGAGCCCTTGGTTCAACAGAGAGATCTAAGGCAAATGGAAACTTTACTACACGTACCCTCTCCCTCATCCATTGAGCATAGGGTAGGGTGGACTCCTCCTAGATCTTTTTAGGCTTCTCTTTCCCTTATTGAGTTGCTTCCAAGCATGAACAATTTCCAGAACAGTAGGATTATTCATGGTCACCTCTTGTAAGACAAAACCCTCAAATAATTTATCTTTATACTTATAAGCTAAGGGGTGCTCCAGTTGCCTCACAACTAAAATTAGATTGTAAGTTATGCACCCTCTTGATCCTATAAGTGGCACATTAGGAAAGCTTCCACAACTCGGAGTCATATCCTTGCGGTGAAGGATTTGAGGGAACCATAGAATATTTGTATCAGTGAGTGAGACCGGGTGTTGGGCCCACTTGTATCCATTCATTCTTTCCATATCAGCCATATCTTTTGCTAGATGAGAGATAATCCATTTGTATAGTAAAAGAGCACATCATAACATCACCCCTCCCTTCTTGGCATGCTTTTGATGAAGATTATTGTATACACCTGCAAAGAGAGCATGCATAGGATCTTCATCCCCAATCTTCAATGCTAGGAACATATTTATGGCTGTCAGGTCCATAAAATTTGTTTCAATAGGAAACAAAATCAGCCTAAAGACGAGAAGGACCATTACACTGTCCAAAGCCTCCCAATTCTTGTGAGTAGAAAATTCAGTAGCTTTCCATTTCCAATAATTCTTTGAGAACTCTTTGAAGTCCCCTTGGACCCTTAAGTTAGCTTGTAGATCGTAGGCATTAATGTTGTGATGATTAGAGATTTCCCGAAATGAAGATAATACCCTATTGCATTAAAGGGGCCCTTTGTGGTCTTAGAAACTCCCAAGATCTTATAAAATTCTTCGAGGGTAGGAGCCATTTGGAAATTCTAGAATTTGAAACACTTTAATGCAGGATCATAGAATTGTGCTAGAGCAGTTAAGGCTTCCTTTTGAATAGGGACAATTGAAAGGTCCAAAATTCCCCATACTTATGGATTATGGAGGCCCTTATATCTCTCTCTAGTCCCATTGCATAAACTCCCAGGTTTCTTACATCAAATTCTTTTACCTAGATTTGGAGGGTGTTCCTTTTTCCGAATTCCATTTTCTCAGCGTACTTGCTTAATAGATGGTTAAATTTCTTGTGGATTAAATGCAAAAATTATTTTAATGACATGATGATATGAATGTTTTTTTAAGGTTTAAGGTAAGGATATTATGCAAGCATGACCTAGTTAAGGTAGGCTCCCTATGACATGGTCAATTCTAAGTTTAGACTACCCAATCCCATCGCTTGTAGGATATAAAGTTTTTGTAAAGTGACAGCCTTAGAGTCATGGACTATACCATTGTTTTACAATGAGAAGGAGCAAGCCTTCCTACAGTAATCCTTCAGGATAAGTCTCATCTAGGCGAGACCCTAGTAACGACCCTTATGGGTTGATAACATAAGGTCACCATGCGTTGAAAGGGGTTCTAAAAGGTTCAAGTCATGGACCACATCCAAACCATCAATATGCTAAGGGGTATACCCTACCATGAAGATAACTTTGGGGGGTCTATTCTGAGTGTAGCTTCCATGCATCATTGAGATGTTGCATCTCACCGAAAACATTTCAGTTCGACTTCCTAACTTAGGGTTATTCTCAAGCCTTGGTTTTAGCTTCACACATGAATATCCCAACTAGTATGATATGACAATATAACAATATAATAAACAATAGTAAATATTGAAATAAAATAAATTACAAAGAAACCATAAAACCAAAGAAATAAATAAAAATAAGCAAACCAAAAACCACACAAAACCCTAAAGTTAAAGGTTATGATGGGATCCTTTAAGGAAGTATAGGAAGTCCTCAGCAGAGTTGTCAGCTAACGTGGCCCAAAAAATGACAGAGTTGCCATCATCCTTTATTTGTTCTTAAGGAATAGGGAAACAATGAAAAAACCTAAAAACTAAGGGTGAGAGACTAGGTTCGGGAGTCAGTTAAGTGAGTGGAAGGTGTTAGCCACCCATCACCTCCATTATACTCAATGGGATCCTTCTCTAATTCTAGGGTTAGTGTACGCCTAAGGGTGTTTGCTTATTATTAAATACATTCATTTAGTTACAAAATTATTTTATTATTTACAAAAAAAAGGAAACCTAAAAAATATTTTTATAATTGTACTCGCTAGAGTTTACAACTCTATGCCTACGTACCCTAATGTTGAATGAAGGATCAGAGTACTGTAGTTCTTCTTAAAAATGTTGGTGTGTTGGTTGTTTTTATCCCTTGAAAAATTATCACCCATCGGAGACGGAGAAATATTCGATTTTTGAAAAAATGCCTCAGTGCATAAGGGCAAATGACTTACAGTTTAGGTGAGTGAAATTGATTATATCCCATTGATTTAATTGTAAAATATCCCATTTAATTTAATTATAAAAATAAATTGATAATGATATAAAAATATTATTAAAACCAAGTTTTATCCATTGATCCCAAATCCTGATTGTATACCCCTTAAACACTAAGAGTTTTACTCCAAAATTTATCACATTTTTTATCCCAAAACTTATCCCATTTTTATCCCAAAACTTATCAAATTTTTATCCCAAAATTATCCCTAGTTTACTTGCAAAAACAAGCAATTCTTAATTTATTTAGGAAAATAAATTAGCCCTTATCCCTGATTTTATCCCCAAAAATTTTTATTCCTTGAGACCCTAATATTTTATCCCGTAATCCCTAAATTATACTCCTCAGTTATTCCTCAAGTCATCCCAATTAACTAGCCACAAAGATGTATTAAACCTTTATTTGAATAAATAGTTTCTTATTATTTAATTAATTAAATAATTAATATAAAATAATTAGCAAGAATAAAAATTAAAATATATAAAAACCCTGATTATCAGTTATTTAAGCTATTAGAAGTTAATCAAATAAATAAAAATCAATTAAACACTAATTAGACAAAAAATATATATCAATTAAATAAAAGAAACATGGGGTGCATTTTGTACTAAGTTAGCAATGGGCCTGAAACTCGGGGTACGAATAGCACTGAGAATGAAAGCCCAATAACATCTGAGGCCCATGTTGGTGGGAAGGGTCGAGACTGAGAGAGTCATCTGTTGACTCTCTTTGTGTCGTCCAATCAAGATCGGAGAGGTCAAATTACATGCAGTCTCCTCCACTGATCATGTTGATTGGTACAAGTTTATAGAAGGGAATATCCAGATCTAAGGTCAATATAGGAGCACGTTAGACACGCGTTCATGTTATTTGGTCAAGGTATGTTCATAGCGTGGCCAACGGGGGGCCACACATCTCACATCTGACAGAGCTTGGAGGGGGTATTTAAACGTGCTCGCCTTCAAGAGCTTTCATTTTCCCTTCTTATTCCCTCTCTTCTCCCGTTATCTTTCCCTCTCTCTGTCTCTAACTCCCTCAAACGCTCTCTCATCGTTCTCCCTCTAGCCACCACAAAACCCAGGCGTCACCCCAACAACCACCTTACAACCCAAAGTTCGGTTGAATGGAAACCAGAATCTTCATACCCTCAACCCCAGAACGCACAAAACCCTTAGAACCCTAGGAACCCTAACCCTCATTCATCAAACCCAAATGAATGAGGAACCCTAACCTTAGGTCTTTAAGAACCCTAACCTAACGCCGCCCTAGGAACCACCCTGAAACTCAGGTTTTCGATGATTGCTCATCAGAATCTTCATCCCAAACCCTAAAATTTCTAATTTTTACCTAAACCTACCTAGATTGATTCAAACGCCACATGTTCACAACAATAACACAACGATCATACATGAATCAAAATCTAAGTTTCACTTTACCTTCCTTGTCGTGACATTGGTCGTAATTTGTCCAATTGCTTCCTTCCCCCTCTAATCTCCTCCTTCTTTTGCTTCTAGGTACCGTGACATTGAGAGGCTTAGCTTGAAAGGGTTAGGGTTTCAATGGTGAAACCTAATCCTGCTCAGTGAAAGCTTTGGCGAGGGTTTAGGATTCGACAACTTTTTGGATTCAAGGCTCTCCCCCTCCATCTGATTTCACTTAGGTTTATATGGATGTTTTCTAGGGTGTTTGTAATCAATTCTGATTGTTATTGTTTTAGGATATTCTTATTTGATTTGATTTGTAATTGTTCATATCTGATTGTAAATTTGATTTTGTTTGAAAAATATAATTAGGGATTTGATTTGTGTAATGTACTTGGTCCAATACTTCTACATAATTTATGTTTCAGGTGTATCTGGATCCAATTAATAAAAGATTTGACTGCGATTCATATTTTGCATCTCTTTTGATCCATTTCCATTTCTTCTTTGTGCAGACTAAGGTTTCTGGTTTTGGATATTAGGATTTTGACCAAAAATAAATAAAGAATAAATGAAAACAAAAATTCTGATAAGTTTAAATAACAACTTAATAAATATAATCTAATAGTCCAGATTAATGATTTAATAACTTAAATTAATAATTTAATAAAATTATAATAACACTAATGAAAATATTAACCTTAATAATAATTATCACTAATAATCCTAAAAATCTAATACCTCAACTTAACCATATTAATATTTAATATTAATCATCAAGCTAATAACCAAAATACCTAATAATACCCTAATGACCCAACCATGACTTTAAAGGTAACCCAAATTAACCCTAATAATATACCTTAATATTAATATAATATTATTATAACACTACTAATATATCTATTAATAAATAAAACTCTAGCTAATGATATATCCTAGTGATACTTTGTTATCAATTAGATGTCCTAAAAATGTCTAAACAAAATTCTAATAAAAACTAAGATCTAGTAAACTTTCTGAATAACCCCAATATTCCCCTATAAATCCTTATACTGGTAAAAAGTCAAAATGGACTCCTATGACTTTTTAGGCCATTGGGGTAACTAGACGACTGATAAATGATGGTCAAAATTTGGGTTACAACATTAGAACAAAAAACATTTTTTGAAAGGCCTCACAAGGGAACAAAGAGTCATATGAAGCCCATTTTCATAAGGGCAAAGGTAGAGAACGCGACGGTGAACAAAATTCTTGTAGATGGAGGGGCAGTTGTAAATTTGATGCCTCATTTTTTGTCGGGAAAGATAGAGAAGTTCAACACGAACTTGAGGTCCCATAACATGGTGCTCCCAAATTATGAGGGAAAGATATGACATAATATGGGCGTTATCCAAATTGATATATCAGTGGGATATGTAACTCGACCCATAATTTTTATGGTTATAGGGTGGAAGGCTAGCTACAATTTGCTCTTGGGTTGAGAATGGATACCTGGAGGGAGAGCAGTGCCTTCGTCACTTCATCAAAGGATAGCGATCTGGCGAAATGATGGGATAGTTGAGAATGTCGAAGCTGATCAAGGATACTATATGGCAGAGGTGAACCATGTAGATAAAAGAAACTTTGATAAGAATCTAGCCAACATAGCGCCTTACACACCAGCAGGGTTTGCTTACATGCCTTTGGAAGAGGCATTTTATTCTCTAAAACTCCACCCAACCCATGAATTTATGTGGGCCAGAGAGATCATGGGTGAAATGACTTATGACACAGACACAATCCGACCAATAGGCTAGGGCGGAGAATTTGTTGACGATGTCTGAATTCGACGTGCTGAACCGAATTTTGGCTTACATAGTAGAGAGAAAATTAAAAACAGCCTTAGAGGCCGAAATACCACACATGGTTGTCGAAGCCAATAAGTTAGAAGTGTTCGATGTGAGTCAAAGGATAAAAGTTGGACCTTAACCAATCGAAGAGTCACGATCAGCAGGCTTGGAAAATGATGGTCTAAGAGGCCAGAGGCTCAACTACATCTATGATGATGATCCTTTGGGATTCGAAAAGGATCATGTCACGTCTGCGATGAAGATGCAGCCACAAGATCCACTTGAAGAAATTGACTTGGGCAATGGAATTACCAAAAGGCCGACTTACATCAGTGCCAACATCAATCCGAGTCTAAGGTTAGAGGTAATTAGTTAACTTCAAGAATTTAAAGATTTCTTTGCATGAGATTATAATGAAATTCTAGGTTTGAGAAGAGAATTGGTGGATTTAAGTTTGTCAATAAAGCATGGGAATAAGCAGGTTAAGCAGACACCTAGACGGTTCGCACCAGAGGTCATGTTCAAGATAAAGGAAAAGATTGAAATACTCTTGAGAATCAAGATTATAAGAAAGTCAAGGTATGTCGAATGGATTGCAAATATCGTGCCAGTAATTGTGAATATCTTGCGAATGGTTATTTTGGTTTTAACCAAATTTTCATTGCACATAAAGATGTGACGAAGACGGCATTTTGACGCCCAGGAGCTTTAGGCACCTACGTATAGGCAATGATGCCATTTGGCTTGAAGAACATTGGGGAAACTTACCAGAGGGTGATGAATTCTATCTTTCATGATTATTTCAAAATGTTAATGCAAATATATATTGATGATATAGTCATTAAGTCTGCATTGGGAAATGATTATCTCGACCACCTTCGTCGCTCATTTGAAAGAATGACAAAATGCGGACTAAAAATGAACCCTCTTAAGTGTGCTTTTTGTGTGCAGACTGAGGACTTTCTTGGTTTAGTTGTCCATAAGAAGGGCATTAAGATTAACCAGAATAAAAAGAGAGCTATCAGGGAAACCAAGTCTCCTTCGACCAAGAAAGAGCTTCAATCATTTTTAAGGAATATTAATTTTTTGAGGAGGTTCATTTCAAACCTTAGTGGCAAGATTCGAGCATTATCGCCGCTACTCCTCTCGAAGAAGGAAAAGTCCGTGTGGCAGCCAGAGCGTCAAAGGGTTTTAGATGAAATAAAAGAGTACTTATTGAATCCTCTGATTTTGTCCCCCAGTTAGAAATAGATGCATGATGTTGTACATTTCTGCCTCAGACTCAATTATAGGAAGTATATTAGCACATGAGGATGATAATGGCGTCGAAAGGGCCTGTAATACCCCCGTATTATCTAAATGCTCAATTGGATATCAGAGGAGATTAGATGAGTATCTATGTGCTCTATCTTTGGTTAATTGAATTAACGGAATCCTCTAAGTGCTCTAAGTATTGTCAAGTGGGATCAATAGAGCAATTGATGAACTCTGAAGAGATCAATTAATTTAATTCAAGAAAAGGATTTTAAGGTAACTCTAATAATTGATCAATTTAGTTGAGACGACAAAATATCAATTGGAGATATTTTACCCTGTTGGAACTATATTATATAATAAGCATTATATATATATATATATATATATATATATATATATATATATATATATATATATATATATATATACATATATTTGTTACAAAAGAAAAAGAAAAAGGAAAAGAAGAAGAAGTTAGGAAGAAGAAGAGGAAATGGAAGAGAAAGAGAGAAAGTGGAGAAAGAGGAAGAAGAGAGAAAAGCTGGATCATCATCTTCTTCAAACTCCTCTTCAATTATCAGGTGGGTTCTAGTTAGACACTTTAAGTTCTAGAATTATAAGTTTAGAACTTAGGTTATAATTGAGAGAAAATGATTAAACGAATAAATCAATGAAATCTAACTGATGAAATGAGATATAAAATGTGTAGTATAGTCGGGTTATGGGTGGATTGAACCTATCATACTTGTTTTGATGTCCCATTATGTTTTGGTATGAGTTGGAATGGTTTAGAGTGAAGAAAAACATGATTTTTGGGCTCTGTTATGACAGTAATTGATTACCCTATTTGAGTAACCGATTACCTGTGTAAAAATAACGTTTCTGGGCTAATTTTGAGCGAGTAACTGATTACTCAAAGTGAGTAATCGATTACCACTGCTGTTGGCAGAAAAATGAAAATTGAAACGGGCGTATCTTTTGAACCATAAGTTCGTTTTGGTCCTCGTTCGAAGCGTTGGGAAGCTATTTAAATACTCTAATTGATGGTGAAGTAAAAACATATGTATGTGTCAAAGATTTATAAGTTAATGGTAATAAAACATTTTTGTGTAATATGTTGAATTTGAAAATATGATTCTTGTTTCCACCACAATTCATGAATCGGGAATCCGATTGATACGAGTCCAAAGCCTTTGGAAAGATGATCCAATAAGGCAGTGATTGGTAGTGTGAGACCATGAGTTAACCAAGGATGCTTGGTAGAGGATCGTAGTCCTCCGGTTTGTAATTGTATCCCTTAATAAATACCGTGACCAGTGTTTAATCTCCTAGTGCGGGATGGCCGGGGAGAAGTATTTATTAAGTTAGTATCCCTTGATAAATACCATGACCCGTGTTTAATCTCCTTGTGCGGGATGGCCAGGGAGAAGTATTTATTAAGTAAGTAACCGTGACCCGTGTTTAATCCTTTTGTATAGGATGGTCGGGGAGAAGTTACTTAGTGGTTAGTAACCGTGACCCGTGTTTAATCTCCTTGTGTGGGATGGCCGGGGAGAAGTTACTTAGCAATTGGTATCGTGACCCGTGTTTAATCCCTTGTGTGGGATGGCCGGGGGGAAATACCAATTGTAGATAACCGTGACCCGTGTTTAATCTCCTTGTGTGGGATGGCCGGGGAGAAGTTACTTAGCGATTGGTATCGTGACCCGTGTTTAATCCCTTGTGTGGGAGAAATACCAATTGTAGATAACCGTGACCCATGTTTAATCCCTTGTGTGGGATGGCCGGGGAGAAGTTATCTATGTTAGGAATCCGTGACCCGTGTTTAATCAGTTGTGTAGGATGGCCGGGGAGAAGATTTCCTAACTGTTTTGTGGATAACCGTGTTTAATCCTTTTGTGTAGGATGGCCGGGGATAAGTTATCTTCGTTAAGGATCCGTGACCCGTGTTTAATCCCTTTGAGCGGGATGGCTGGGGAGAAGGTTCTTAACTAGTTGTCGTTTTGTGAATTATACGATGTGTTTCTCTAGTGGGAGATTTTGTGTACTCAAGGTCATTTCCCTTCCCCTTGACTTGAGTTAGGATTAATAAAACCTTTTAAAGCCAAGAGAATCTATAAGATAAGGAACTCACTGAGATTTGATGTATCTCACCCCACTATAGTTGCTATATTTTAGGCGTGGTTTGCAGGTTTGATTTACAAGTGGAGCGATGCTTGGATGTTTCAAGAGAAGCTTGGCTTTAGTATTTCCGCTGTGTATTGTTATTTCTGTTGTATACAATTAAGGATATTGTATATTATTCTTAGATTTTTATTTTTGGCTAGTTTCCATGACTTGTGCCATATGTTGTATTTATGTTTTAGAAATGGACAAGTATGTGAATTATGCCATTAGGCACTTTTCATGTGTCAGTACCAAGTAAAAACACTTGTATGGTATTATTCTAGATAAATATTATACAGGGCGTTACAGTTGGTATCAGAGCAGGTCGTATCCTCGACCTAGCCTTGAAACATCATAAGTAAATCTATTTCTGCCTCTTAAGTGTGTCTTTCCAGCATGACTCTTAATATCATATTATGTAGTGTTGGGTCTGATCAACCTAAGGCTATGTATGTGATAGGTAGAGTCATGGTTGAGCGACCACGAGGACTCCAAAGTGTTGTCGAAACTTGTGCTGTGAGGGTAGGCCCAAGCCAAGAGTTAGTAGTAAGGGGTTTTGGTCAGCTCAGTTGAGATTTTTGTAGATGTTGTGCTTGGGTAGTATGGAAATTAAAGAGTGGTGTGTTGTTAAGCAATCCTTGGGAATGAATGGAGTCTGAAAGTTGAGGACCTCTATCGGACGATTGGTCAAGGTGTCAAGGAATATGTAAAATCGCAAGTAGAGCTGGATTGACCACTAGTACGGGTAAGGATTTCAAGTAATCTCATTCTGTGGAAAAGAGAAGTTGTTTTGTGGAATGTGTAACGTAAGGCCCGTAAGTGAGATAACTATTGGTGATTCAGTTCTAAGGTCGATATGGTATCTTGAGTGGGCCAGAGTACCTTAAGGAATGTGTTCGGAACAATGTCTTCCAACTGGTTAAAAGTTGAGAGTTAAGGAAGTTCGACTTTTATGGGAACCTAAAGTAGTAGGGAAGTGTGAGAAGGAACACAAGGATGTGGTTACATGCTTCAAGTGAAACAAGTATGATGTCGAACGAAGGGTAGGAGATAAGTCACACGTATTCTGATGTGTAGAGAGATTAAGTTCGAGATAATACTTCAGGTGTTCTGTTTTCAGTAAGAGACCAGCTTGGAATTTGGAATTTGTTAAATTATCCAAGGAACATTATTTAGTGACAGAAAGTGTAGTGATACGGACCTGAAGAAGTTTGTATTAAGAAACAGAATAAGTATCTTGGATTTAAGGAAATTTTAGTATGATGGATTTATATTTGGACCTAAGAGGATTACAAAGGAGAGCGAAGTAAACGCGATGCAGAAAACGGTATCAATAGTATATTATGAGGAAGTGACAACAGATTGTATTTTTTTGGACAAATGTGCAATAGAGCTATTGAGTAGTTGTTGAAGTATAAGTTATATAGAACAATCAATATGCATGTATAATCATCTGTTAATGTTGAGTTCGTGTTTGAAATGGTTTCGGTGGAGATTGGAATGGAAGAAAGTTCAAGAAAACAAGAATTTTTTCCTCTGCATCCAGAGTAATCGATTACTCAAAGGGAGTAACCGATTACCCTTTGAAAATTTGAGATTATTGTGCAGGAAATGATGGAGTAACCGATTACTCAAAGTGAGTAACCGGATACGAAATATGCCTCTAACTATCAAAATGGCTCTGTAACAATAGTGTTCATAGAGTAACCGATTACTCAAAGTGAGTAATCGATTACCACTATTGTATTTTGGAAAAAAAATTATCTTTGAAAATTCATAACTTTCAACCCGTGTCTCCGATCGAGGTGTTCTTGGGCCGATGAAAAGCTATGAGAATACTCTATATAATGGAAGTGAAAAATATATATTTTATTGCCCGATTAAATGATTGGAGGAAACCCAAAAGTGGTATAATTATGTTTGAATTATCCCACCGAAGATTTGTCGTGTGACCGTGTTAGAATTTGGAATTTTGCCTTGTCACTGGTTGGAGTGTGTCGTCTGCTTGTTTTGACTTTGTTGGTTTTACCTTGAGTGTATCATGGTTAGTGAATGTAAGTTAAAAGTCACGAGTTGAGAATGATATTATGAGTTAGAACAAATCGATTTGATGGTTTTGAGTAGGGAGGGCTTTTGAACTAAAAGGATTTGGTTTTCAGTTCTGCAGCAGTGTTAACCTATTAACGCAGTGTGGTTAACCGATTAACACGTTCATGGAAGGTGTTTTACGTTGAATTTTGAGATGTTAAATGATTAACTTAGATGGTTAATCGATTAACATGTGGGTAAATTGTGAAACCCCTTAAGAACCATCATCTGCGTTTTGTCACCTTATGTTGCTCCGAGTGGAGAGTATTGTGCGACTGGAAAACAGGATTGTAAGTAAATGAAAGACGTAATTGTGTTTTGAAAAATTGGAACTTGTGGAAAGGTGTTGCGTAGTTGACCATTTATTCAGACGACAAGAGAGTTGACTTGGGGAAATAATCTTGTGAACTATATTGAGTATGAGAAGGTCTTAGGTGTATTACCGTTGCGAGTATTAAGGACGAAGTTGGAAAATACTCACGCAGTATTGATCTGGCAAGGAATAATTTTGGTGTGTAATTATGGTATTAGTAAGGTATGAATGGTTAGTCAGAGTTAGTAATTGCTATCTTTCGTGAGTTCATGGCATCAGATTTAGACCGTGAGAGTGGTACCAGTTGTGTGCAGTTGTGTTTTACCAAGAGAATGAAATGTGGAAGTTATCTTTACAAGTACGAGTAAGAATTAGGCATTCCGAAATTAAGCGTGTAACTTGAATCGTTTATGATATGGAACGATTGAGAGATGAGGATTTAATTGAGAAGTGTGGCATGTCCTTTGGGGGTGTGTGTAAGTGTGGAGTGTTGTATGTGAATTGGTGAGTAGTATGGAAACTCACAATTGTGCCTTGGATGGTTTAAGTTTTGATAAGTGGTGACTCGCACATGATTGAAATTTTATGATGCTGTTGCATGTGATTGATTGAGATCTCAAAGTCATCAAGAAACATTGAGTGAGTCAGAAACCTGTAAGAAGAATTAATAGGGAATGTGGTAACTAGAAACGAAAGTTGTTAATCTACTTTGGATGAATTATTTCTAGTTAAAATGGATTTGGAATTGTATATGTTATGGCTGTAGCAATGTAACTACTATACCTCTATCGTCTGGAAAGTGTTGGATTGATGTTATAATTGTGTGTGTCGGCAAGGAAATTGTTCTACTATAGGACGTCGGTAAGTTTCTTATGTCGTTGGTTAGTAAGAACCCAAATGGATAAGGGTGTTTCTCTGCTGACTGTTAGCTACGAAGTAGTGCTTAAGAATTCGTGGTGTTCCACTGTTAAATATTGGATTGCACAGTGGGAGGTGACAGATGAATGAGTTATGTCAGCATAATAAGAATGTAGAAGGATTATTGCTTGGAAGTATGGAAATAAGGAAATCATGTTTTAAGTGTGTTACCTTTTGGGTGTGACACGAAAGAAAGGAAATATCGGATTTAATGATTACAATGTTTAGTATCAGACCAGAAGGAACTGGTAAGGAAGTCGTCGACTAGTTATGAAGTGGTTCGAATGTTAAAGGATATATGAAAGGATAGTTGTCGGTAATTGCATAAAGGAAAGAAATCATCGAATTACCGCACGAGGATTTGATGAGTGTTTATTGTCCCAATTTGAGATAAGGTGTTACAGTCTTGTTTTGTGACTCAGTAGAAGAGTGTAAGAATGGTATATTCTTTCCGAAGAAGAATGCGACCAAGTCTTTTAGTAAGAAACAACAGATGAATTACGGAAAATGCAAAGTTAGAAGTTAACTCAATATTGGAACAAGAGTATAATTAAGGACGTAACGTTTGATAAGTCGTGAAAATAAGGATTTTGGTTTGTGAAGTTATGTTGGAATTGGAATACGTCAGAAATTTGAACGGAAGTAAGGTTAAGTGTGAATCTAAGACCAGGATATAAGTTGTGGTTATTGCCGAGTAGAGGAAATTCGGGGGCAAATTTCAATTTAGGGGGGGGAGAGTGTAATACCCCGTATTATCTAAATGCTCAATTGGATATCAGAGGAGATTAGATGAGTATCTATGTGCTCTATCTTTGGTTAATTGAATTAACAGAATCCTCTAAGTGCTCTAAGTATTGTTAAGTGGGATCAATAGAGCAATTGATGAACTCTGAAGAGATCAATTATTTTAATTCAATAAAAGGATTTTAAGGTAACTCTAATAATTGATCAATTTAGTTGAGATGACAAAATATCAATTGGAGATATTTTACCCTGTTGGAACTATATTATATAATAAGCATTATATATATATATATATATATATATATATATATATATATATATATATATATATATATATATATATATATATATTTGTTATAAAAGAAAAAGAAAAAGGAAAAGAAGAAGAAGTTAGGAAGAAGAAGAGGAAATGGAAGAGAAAGAGAGAAAGTGGAGAAAGAGGAAGAAGAAAGAAAAGCTGGATCATCATCTTCTTCAAACACCTCTTCGATTATCAGGTGGGTTCAGTTAGACACTTTAAGTTCTAGAACTATAAGTTTAGAACTTAGGTTAGAATTGAGAGAAAATGATTAAACGGATAAATCAATGAAATCTAACGGATGAAATGCGATATAAAATGTGTAGTATAGTCGGGTTATGGGTGGATTGAACCTATCATACTTGTTTTGATGTCCCATTATGTTTTGGTGTGAGTTGGAATGGTTTAGAGTGAAGAAAAACATGATTTTTGGGCTCTGTTACGACAGTAATCGATTACCCTATTTGAGTAACCGATTACCTGTGTAAAAATGACGTTTCTGGGCTAATTTGAACGAGTAACCGATTACTCAAAGTGAGTAATCGATTACCACTGCTGTTGGCAGAAAAATGAAAATTGAAACGGGCGTATTTTTTGAACCATAAGTCCGTTTTGGTCCCCGTTCGAAGCGTTGGGAAGCTATTTAAATGCTCTAATTGATGGTGAAGTAAAAAAATATATATGTGTCAAATATTTATAAGTTAATGGTAATAAAACATTTTTGTGTAATATGTTGAATTTGAAAATATAATTCTTGTTTCCACCACAATTCATGAATCGGGAATCCGATTGATATGAGTCCAAAGCCTTTGGAAAGATGATCCAATAAGGCAGTGATTAGTAGTGTGAGACCATGAGTTAACCAAGGATGCTTGGTAGAGGATCGTAGTCCTCCGGTTTGTAATTGTATCCCTTAATAAATACCGTGACCCGTGTTTAATCTCCTGGTGTGGGATGGTCGGGGAGAAGTATTTATTAAGTTAGTATCCCTTGATAAATACCGTGACCCGTGTTTAATATCCTTGTGCGGGATGGTCGAGGAGAAGTATTTATTAAGTAAGTAACCGTGACCCGTGTTTAATCCTTTTGTGTAGGATGGCCGGGGAGAAGTTACTTAGTGGTTAGTAACCATGACCTGTGTTTAATCTCCTTGTGTGGGATGGTCGGGGAGAAGTTACATAGCGATTGGTATCATGACCCGTGTTTAATTCCTTGTGTGGGATGGCTGGGGAGAAATACCAATTGTAGATAACCGTGACCCGTGTTTAATCTCCTTGTGTGGGATGGCCGGGGAGAAGTTACTTAGCGATTGGTGTCGTGACCCGTGTTTAATCCCTTGTATGGGATGGCCGGGGAGAAATACCAATTGTAGATAACCATGGCCCATGTTTAATCCCTTGTGTGGGATGGCCGGGGAGAAGTTATCTACGTTAGGAATCTGTGACCCGTGTTTAATCTGTTGTGTAGGATGGTCGGGGAGTAAATTTCCTAACTGTTTTGTGGATAACCGTGACCCGTGTTTAATCCTTTTGTGTAGGATGACTGGGGAGAAGTTATCTCCGTTAAGGATCCATGACGCGTGTTTAATCCCTTTGAGCGGGATGGCCAGGGAGAAAGTTCTTAACTAGTTGTCGTTTTGTGAATTGTACGATGTGTTTCTCTAGTGGGAGATTTTGTGTACTCAAGGTCATTTCCCTTCCCCTTGACTTGAGTTAGGATTGATAGAACCTTGTAAAGCCGAGAGAATCTATAAGATAAGGAACTCACTGAGATTTGATGTATCTCACCCCACTATAGTGCTATATTTCAGGTGTGGTTTGCAGGTTTGATTTACAAGTGGAGCGATGCTTGGATGTTTCAAGAGAAGCTTGGCTTTAGTATTTTCGCTGTGTATTGTTATTTTTGTTGTATAGAATTAAGGATATTGTATATTATTCTTAGATTTTTATTTTTGGCTAGTTTCCATGACTTGTGCCATATGTTGTATTTATGTTTTAGAAATGGACAAGTATATGAATTTATGCCATTAGGCACTTTTGATGTGTCAGTACCAAGTAAAAACACTTGTATGGTATTATTCTAGATAAATATTATACAGGGCGTTACAGGGCCATACATTACCTCAGTTTAGTCTTGAACGATGCAGAAGCTAGGTATAGTCTTATAGAAAAGATGTGCCTTTGATTGTATTTTTCAGGTATGAAATTGAAGAATTACATAAAACCAATTGATGTGTATGTATCTTCTAATTTCGATATTATCAAGCATATGTTGTCCAAACCAATTTTACATAGTCGAATTAAGAAATGGGCTCTTGCCTTAACAGAGTACTCCCTAACATATTTTCCTTTAAAGGACATGAAAGGACAAGTGTTCGCCAACTTTATCATGGATCATTCAATAGTCGAGATGCCTTTAAACTACTTGGAGCCAAAACCTTGGAAGTTATACTTCGATGGTTCTAGTCATAAGAATGAGACTGTCATTGGAATTTTAACCATTTCTCCAAATAAGATTCTGACCAAGTTCGAATATAGAATTGTCGACTCTTGCTTAAATAACGAGGCTGGGTACGAAGCTTTAATAGCCAACCTTGAGATCTTGTTAGATTTGGGGGAAAAATAAGTCGAAGTGAGAGGAGATTCCGAATTGGTGGTGAAGCAAGTTACAAAGGAGTATAGATGCATCAAGGAGAACTTAATCATGTACTTTGTTATAGTAAATCGACTGATCAAGTGTTTTGACTTTGTGGACATTTAGCACGTACCTCGACTTGAGAATCAATAGGCGAACGAGTTGGCACAAGTTGCCTCAGGGTATAAAGTGTCTAAAGAGAAGCTAGAGGATTTGATTCAAGTTCAAGGAAGGGTGAAGTCGACAAGGCTCTCCCGTCGGATCTAATAATGACTAATTTATGGGCAGTAGATCCAGAAAACTTTGAGGTCTCTACGATTTAAAATTTGGCTGATACCGATTGAAGAAAGCCAATAGTCGATTACTTAGAGAATCCAATTGGGGCGATCGATCGAAAGGTCAAATGCAGATCTCTAAGCTATTTAAGAAGTGATTATAGGGAATGAGTTATTTAAGAAGTCACCTGAAAGGGTTTTACTTAAATACCTTGGTGAAAGTGAAACATATTTGGCAGTGTCAGATGTTTATAGTGGGGCATATGGTGCTCATCAAGTGGGGTACAAGATGAGATGGTTGCTATCTCGCTAGGGTGTCTATTGGCCTACAATGCTGAAAGATTGTATCGACTTTACCATGGGTTGTCAAGACTGTCAAGTTCACTCAGGCATTCAACATGTCCCTGCAAGCGAATTGCACACAATTGTGAAGCCATGGCCATTCAGGGTAAGAGCCTTAGACTTGATTGGTGAAATTCAACCAACATCCTCTAAAATTCAGAAATTTATTCTAGTCGACATTGATTATTTTAAAAAGTGGGTCGATGCGGTTCCTTTAGTCAATGCTGACCAAGATGCTATAATAGAATTTATCCAAAAACACATTGTGTATAGGTTTGGAATTCGTGAGACCATTAAGACAGGCCAGGGGTCGGTATTCACTGGTCGAAAGATGCAGGAGTTTGCCTCTGAAATGAGGATTAAATTATTAACTTCAACGCCTTACTATGCTTAAGTTAATGGTCAGGTTTAAGTAGCTAATAAGTTTATTATTGATATGATGAAGAATCATGTTGGGAAGAAACCAAAGACCGACTGTCGAAGTAGCAATTTCTTTTTTGGGTTTTGATTTTTGAGGAGTTCCTTTCCTTTTCTAGCTTATGAAAAGCCTTAGGTTTTGGCCTCGAGAAGATGAGAGTTTCCTCAGTATCTTCTGAGCTTTCAATTTCAGCCAGAGTTTATGTTGGATTTGGAGTAACCTGGAAAAGTTAAGTCGATTTAGATGGATGGATTATTGAAAGATGAAGAAAGAGTTCGAAATTAGTGGTATACCTGAGTCAAATAGGTTGTGGAATTTTTCTTTTTCTTGGGTTTAGTAGTAGGAGAGTTGGGATCATGCTTTCGATTCTGAAAGATAAATTGTCAGAATTATTCCAATAGTAGAAAAATTAGAGAAGAAGAGATTTACCTTTTTCATGGGTTATTCATTTTTCTTTGTTTCACCAGCGTCAGAAAGTCCTTCGACATTGGTGTTAGCATGTGTTTCAGGTTCACCTACAATCGAAGTATGAGAAAAACGAAAGGTATATAAAAGAATTTGGAGTTAATGGGAAGGATATACCTTTTTGTTATGGATTCTCTGGTACGTCGGAGAAGGAAGTTGATAATCTCTTTCGGAAAATTTATTCTGAAAAGTGGCTGTCAAAGTATTGTGTTCACTAGTTATGATACTAGACCCTCATATAGAAGGACGATTAGAAACGGAAGGTAGGGAGTTCAAGGACTTGTTTGTGAGCAAATGTCGTGCAAGCTTTGTAATATTTTATGCTAAATCTCCTTTCTGACCAACAAATGTCATCTTCCCAAGTGTAGAGTAAGCGTAGAAGTAGCTGGCTAATGGCGTATTGTCTGGCTACTAAGTTGGGTTGATAGCCAACAAAGCCATAGCCAGGAGTCCTAACATCGATTCTGGTAGATAGGAGTGTGGGGGTCAAAAAGGCAGCCTAAACAGAGTTCGACATGGTAGCTGCTAAGGGCGATACCCCAGGAAATATGTTTCTAAACAAAGACAGACCAACACATTGGTCCATAAAAGTAGCCATCATCGAAGCAATAGTGGTCGACTTAATAAACATATTAATATATTTCATAAGTGTGATTTGTGAAAGGGTTTCATGAGGAGTAGTCAAAACAAGCCTTGAGCCTTCGATGGCTCTGTAGTCAAGTTGTGCTATCAAAGTTCGAGAGTTAGTTATATGAAGTTTTGGCTCAAATGTGGCATTTAGCCATAGTTGTAGAAGCCATAAGGGACCAGAAAGCAAGTATGATTTGTTGGTCTCAGGGAGGTGTTTTAATATGTAGGAAGCTTCTCCAAGTGATTGATAGAGATTGGCCATAAGAAGTTTGCTTAATGAGATCTTTTGATCTTCGTGAAGTTGGGTAGCTAAAGGCAAGAATTTCTTAGCTACTTGTAAAGAGCTAGAATAGAAAACATAGTAAGAAAGCCAAAGGTTTTAAAAAGCTACGTGTTCCTGGTCGGAGACTTCAACAATTTCCTTATCATGGTTGTCAATGATAGAGTTCTTGAAACTGAATCGTTCGATAGTAAATTCGTTGGTTGTTTCTATGGTCGGAGTAAAGGTCTCACCTAGAGGGTTTAACCATGTGATGGTTGTTACATCGAATAAGGATGGTGTTAACATGCCACATGGAAACTGAAAGGTATTGGTCGAACCTTCCCAGAAAAAGATCGAAGCAAGTAGTATGGCTGGGTTATACCTAGGACTAGTTCTAGATATTTTGATCGTGTCATAAATGACTATGTCTTTCCATTTTTTTTTCATTTGAGGTTGAACTTTGTCGAGCCAAGCAAGGTATTCCTTGTTTTGAGCAAGCGGTGCAGATTGGAACACACACGCATGTTTGTCCATGAAGGACAAATTGAGAAAGCATTCTTCGAACGCTGAGGTCATAGTGACTGGGTAGCATGGGAAACATTTCTTAACTTTCCCATCATTTGACTTTGTAGTCGGATATGGCACCAAGAAGGCAAAAAGTTTATTAGATAAAGAAAAAGGGATGAGTACCTGGTTTGCCCAGATGAAGATATTTTCTTTTGACAATGGTGGTTCGGGAACAAAGTCTCTACCTTTTTCATCTTCTTCTGGCAAGATCATGAAGGCCATAGGGTTTTCCCAGTGTCAAACTGTGGGGTTGAGGTCTTGGTTTCCATTTTTTAAAGATTAGAAGTTGCTGCAATGAGAAAGCAGAAGTTTTTTTTTTGCATAAAGGGAGTTAAGAGAATGGTTGAACAAAGAAGATGAGAAAGAAGGTGGAGATAGCTATTTATAACATTTTAGTGCTTGGTCAGAGTCATACACATGGCATCCGCGTGGAAGAATCGAAAGATTTCGTGTATCACAAAATGGCAGCATTGATGTGAGTGGAGTAGTTATTGAAGATGTGCACACTCATGACCTCCTAGAAAATATGAGTAATAATGAGATTCTAAAGAGATCTTATGGAAAATGACAAAGTGCAGGAAAGTAGTAATGATGATGACATCAGTGGAGAAGTTGAAACAACGTCGAAAATGCAATAAAAAATGTCACTTTTCTCTTTAATGACCTAAATCGAAATATGGCATTTTGGGGGGCAATTTGTTACCTTGGATTTTTGACATAGATATAAATGTCAAGTAAGACGAATTGGCATGCCATGGTGAGGGGTGAAGTCGAGTATGGTAAATCGAGACCATGAGGTGATTTGATTTTGGTACGTCGAAAGGTGATTTGGCAATTTCGGTCAAATCTTGTAACTAAAGGTCAAAGAGTATCTGTGGAGTCTTTGGACTTAGTGAAATTTCCAGGTATTTTGGTTGGTTATTTTGTTTAGTCGAAAGAGTGAGAATTGGATGAGACCAGGTAGTTATTCAGAGACACGCGAAGGTTCGTCGAAGATAACTATTGCATGGAAGCAAAAATGTGTCGCGATGTGTTTAGTCAATCGTTATAGGCAGTCATTTTAGACTAGTATATAAGTAGACGCTTGCTTAAGTTGTAGGGGTCCGCAATTGTACTCAAATTTCTACAAACTCAAAGTATATGTGTGATTGAGAAACAAGTGATGAAATGTACGTATGCGTTCCACATTTATAAATTCCGTGTCTTTTTGCATTGAAGTCATTTCTGCATTTAAGTTACATTTCAATTTCAGTCGTTTCACTTTTAAAGCCTTTACATTTCGATTTTAGTCAAGTTCCAATTGTTATCTCTCAAACGTTGTATTTCTATTTCTATATCAATATGTTGTCCACGAATTATGATTCACACAAATATGTTCCGGGATATTTTCGAGTTTAATCCCTTAAGTATTATTATAAACTTGTTTTGTTTACCAAATTTCCAAGTAAACACACTGAACCTCCTTCATGTAAACTTTCTTCCCAGAATACTTGTTGCCCATGCTTTTCATGATCGAACCAGAGTGTTTCTTTGAGTTATTGCTTGATTTCTCATCATTAGTAAGATTCTTTCCATTTGCTTTCCCATATTTCTAGATGAATCTTGCTTGTAGTGTATGATCAGCCACCTTCTCCCTTTTGAGTTCATCTATTTCAGCCTCATCTCATAAGCTTATAATGAAGCTTGAGTTCTTCTAATTGCATCTCAGCTAGGTTCTTAAACTCTTCAATTGACACTACAATGTAATCAAACTTTATAGTCAAAGATATCAACACTTTCTCAATCTTCTGCAAATCATTGATTGATTCACCATACAACTTCATCTAGTTCGTTAACACCACCACACGTAAAAAGATATTCTGAGACCGATTCATCTTCCTTCATCCGACTCATCTCAAATTGCTTTCTCAACGTCTGCAACTTCACCCTCTTTATCTTTTCATCTCTTCCGTACAAGCTTTTCAACTTTTCCCATACTCCTTTCGTTGTTTCTCAACACTCTTATACCAATTTGTTGGAACAAAAGGGTTTTCAAGAAAGATGAAAAAGGAAGAAGAAGAAGAAGAAGAGAAAGAGAAAAAAATACAAACTGAATTGTGAAAATAAGGATTCGTATTAAGTGACGCTCTATATATTTACATCATACAAGACCCTTTATACATGCAACTAAAGCCTATGCCCAAAATTATACAATTCGACACATGCCCAAAATATTTCGACATGCCAACTAAATGTTGTATTCACATAATCGAATACAACTTATTCTTATACCTCAGACTAGCTATTTTGACGTAACATTGAACTCTAACGACTTCGACATAGTGAAATGTTAGATTTCGACAGAACATAGAATTATAACTTTTAACATTGTATTGTAAATATTTATGCCTCTTGTCATAGTAGTGATAAGCATTACTATCTCTATCACCGAGTACGACAATAGAACAGGGCCCAAGTTGAAGTTTGAGAAAAATATCAAGGGTGAAGAATCACATGTTTTTGAAGGAATATACTATCGCATCATTATTTCTGCCAACAATGGATCTATTTCTTGTTGGAGGAGTTTTACACTACTATGACAAGAGTTTTAGGTGGACAAGTGGTATGTCTCTCACAAAGATGCCTAGTCATACACTATGTATCAATGTTTCCTAGTGTAAAACTCCTCCAACAAATGGTATCAGAGCCTGGTTCGTAAAGGGACCGGCTTACTTGTATCGAAATGCCCAAGAAGTGGTGTCCTGTTGAAATCGAAACGCCCAAGGAAGAGGTTTATTTGAAATACCTAATAAGAGGTGCCTTGAAAAAAAGGTGTCAACGGCGGTACAAGTATGTAAAAAAGGGAGAACATTGTGGGCTCACACTTGAGGGGGAGTATTGGAATAATATAACCAAGTGTGAGTAGGTGGGGAAATAGTCTCACATTGGATAGGAATGTGGCGACTTGAGCATTTATTAGTGAGAGAAATCACATACCTAAAACCTTAAGGTTTTAGGTAGACAAGTGGTGTGTCTCTCACAAAGATGTCTAGTCCTACACTATGTATCAATGTTTCCTAGTGTAAAACTCATCCAATAAGAAATAGATCCATTGTTGGCAGAAAGAATGATGCGATAGTA
Source organism: Lathyrus tuberosus (assembly GCA_022829125.1). NCBI lineage: Eukaryota > Viridiplantae > Streptophyta > Magnoliopsida > Fabales > Fabaceae > Lathyrus > Lathyrus tuberosus. The sequence continues at coordinate 7,697,815 of JALAZF010000191.1, forward strand.
TATTCCTTAGACAACTTGTGGTTCTTCACCCTTGATAATTTTCTCAAACTTCAACTGGCCCATGTTCTATTGTCGTACTCGGTGATAGCGAAATTTGCAACTTGAATTAAGTATGGATCATTGGTTTCCTCGATGGGCCTCCATTCGCCTGATATTTGATTCAAGGTCGCAAAGGCCAACAAAACAAGGATGGAAAGAATAGGGGATCGAAATGTCCTGATGCTTGTATTGTAATTGTAATCTTTTTCAAGCTCTTAAAATCGTGAGGGTGGTAGTTAACACTGATCTATTGGGCTTTATAATATGTAGCATTTAACATTTAAAATAGGATATTTAATAAAATACTACAACCATCACTAGCATAAGGAAATAAATATTCAGATTTGTTGAATAATTGAATTTAGTTAACAATAATCACTGTATATATGTTATGTCTGATGATATTTTATTCTAAATGGTTGAAATAAATCTAAATTAATCAACATAATTATTGTGATGATTTTCTTCTATTTAATTTTTTTTTACCAAATAAACAAATTAAATCTCTTTATATTATGTAACATTCAACATTTAAAATAGGACATTTATTAAAACACCACAGCCAATCTCTATTACAAGGAAAAAAAATCAAATTTTCAGATTTGTATTAATCGGTTTTAGTTAACACTTATCTATTTGAATCAACGCTGACAATGAAACTAACAACTCGAAAATAATTGAAATTTAGTTTGAAAATTAAATCGTTGAATTAAATTCATGAACCAAATGAGTTCAATATGAAGGAAAAAATAATATTGTTAACTAAATGAATTGAACTTGAATTATACATAATTCAACTTGTTAAACTTATGAATCAATTCGATTATTTATGAGAAGGATGATATTGTCTTTAAGAGTATGTTTAAAGATTTATTTCAAATTTTAATCCTATATTGTTCCTTCCGTACTAGTTATGGCGTAAACCTGACAATTGCATTTATAGTCATTCATGTTGGAGGCACTATGGAATCGCTAAAATAATATATGTAACGAATGTTGCAAGTGGTGTAATTATTATGTGATGGAAATGTATAAATTTTTAGTAAGTTTTGGTGTACTATTTCATTAAATTTGTTAGGGTTCTAAATATGTAGACGAAGTTGTGGATTTTTGAGATAAATTTAAACACCAATTAAGTAGTTTTTTTAATTAGACTTTCAAATATATCTCTTGAAAGTTGTGTAGTTTTTGAATTAGTAGATTTTTGAAACAAAGTTAAATTTCTATATGACAACTTTTATTTTATTTTAAAAAAATAATAAATTAAAAATATCAAATATATATATAAAAAATAGACTTAAAAAAATGGTTTTTAAATTTCTGAAGCAAGTGAGTTGAGCATATCGAGATGATCCTAACGACTTGAACCAAATTATTTGTGAACTTATAACGAGTCGAGTTTGAGTTTAAAAAAAGTTTGTATCGAACTCGATTTGAAATTTGAGTGAAACCAATTCTTAACAAATCTAACCGAACTAAGGTGAGTTCGACTCTACTCGACTCATTTCCAGTACTAGTATGAATATATATATATATATATATATATATATATATATATATATATATATATCTCATAGCACAAAAAGTACCCGAACGAATAAATGCTCGAGTGACAATGAAGTCACCACCAAAGTTTTTAAAGGAAAAACATCGATAAACCCTTTAATGAACAACAACAATATGGTCATCGCAACAAAATTCAGGTTCAAGAGTCAATTATGTGCGATGAAGGTATTATCACCCCGCGACATCTGTTATAACCACTAGAAACGACTTAATTAAGTTTACGAATAAGATTGTTAGCCTAAGGTATTTTTTATTTCTATTAATTATTACGACATATTTACAAAAAGAAATAAAGGGGAAAATGGTTTTTATTAGGGTGCTTGACAAGACGTTGAATCTCGCTCTTTCGTATCCTCATATGCAATGAGGAATTCAAAGTTATGTAGTTATGGGTATCAAAAGTTTCTTTGTTGGTTGTTTTTAATGAAATCTATTTTGATCATATTCGAGCGGAAAAACGTTGCTTGTTGGTTGCGCTTCAGCGGAATAAAGTGTTTAAAAATCGTGTTAGAATGGATAAAACATCGTTCATTTGTAAAAACTGAAAATGGTTTGATCACCCTAAGGCCGAAAAAGTTGTTTGATTGGTTGTCATTATTTTTATGAGGAAGACAAGTGTTCAAAAGACAAGCGATATCGCTTGTATCCGAAAACTCGGGGAAAAAAGGAATATACATCCAATTATTCATTTTTTATCCAATTTTGTTTATAAATAAAAAGTTTAAGACGAATCAAGTCATGATTCCTTAAAGGAAGATAAGCATTCGAAAGTCAAGCTATACATCTTGTATTCAAATGGTCAGGAAGAAATGGGATATACGTCCAATTAATCCTTTTTCTCCCACAAAAGAATGAACTAACTTCAATTTGTTTATTAAATTTTGAACAAAAGACAAGTGTTTGAAAGGCAAGCTATACGGCTTGTATCCAAACATTCGGAAAAAAAAGATATACATCTAATTAATCATATTCCATCCAATTTTATTTATAGAGAAAAATGTTTAAGACAAATCACGCCATGGTTCCTTAAAGGAAGATAAACATTCAAAAGACAATCTATACGGCTTTTACCTGAATGCTAAAAAAATGATATACATCCAATTAATCATTTTCTCCCACGAAAGAATGAACTAAATTTGATCTGTTTATTAAATTTTGAATGAAAGACAAGTGTTCGAAAGGAAAGCTATACGACTTGTATCCGAACACTCAGAAAAAAGAGGCATAGGTCCAATTAATATTTTTTCATCCAATTTTTTTGAAGAAAAGATGAAATATCTTTTAATGTCAAGGATATTTCTAATTAAATTTCTTTTTTAAAAATGAATTTAATAAACTACAAATAAACAAGGTTAATTAATAAACAAACTAAAAAAAATTAAAACGTTTCTACAAAACAAAATAAATGATGAAAAAAATATAAAAATAACAAAAAGAAAAAAATAAAAATAAATAAAAAGAAAATTATGCAGGGGTGTGTTACTTTGGATTTTTCAAATTAACTATAAGTGGCAAATATTAATGAGAGTAACAAGAAACAGCCACATGGAAAGGCAAAATAGAGTGGAGTCACAGGAAAATCAGGCTGACTCGAGGTCGGAGGTCACACAAAGTGATAGCGGTCGAAGATGGTAGAGTCGAAAGACATTGTGAGAAGTTTGGAGACTTAGTGAAATTGAGTACTATGTTATGTAGGCTAAGGCTGAAGTTCATAATTACAATGGAAACAATGTTGACTTGGACATTACATGTGGAAAGTACACTAGAGTGTGTTTTCGTAGTATGGTCGATTTCAACGACCTCGACGTGGTTAGTCAGTTCCTGGCGACTAGTAAAAATAGTTAAGATATTTGAATGATGCTAAAGATCGGAAACTGGTTTAACACAGACGATTACTCAGAAGCAAGTGGGAGCTCGTCATAGAAAACTACTGCATGGATTTAAGACGTGTCACAATAGGGTTAGTCGATCGTTCTTAGGCAGTTATTTTAGAGTAGTATATAAAGGGACTCATGTCCGTAATATAAGGGGTCCGCAATTGTACACATATTTCTGCAAACTCAGTATCTGCATGTTGAGAAACGAGTGAGGAAAGATGTACATATGCATTCCACCATTTATACACTTCAAGAATTTTTACATTTAAGTACTTTTTATGCATTAAATTAACTTTCAGTTGCCTTTATAATTCCTGTCATTTTATCTTCCTTGCATTTTGATTTCAAGCCTTTACTTTACCGACATTTCGATTTTTTAGCATTTTCACCATTAAAGCCTTTCTTTACATCAAGTGTCATTTAGAAATCACAACAAACATTTTCAAGAAGTACATTTCGATTTTGACAGCAAAATGGCTTTCAAAGTTATAAATGCACAAAAACATGTTCCAGGAGATTTTCGAGTTTGATCCCTTAAGTATTAATAGAAACTTGTATTTGTTTACCAAATTTCACAGTAAACAAATTGGCACGCCTAGTGGGACCCTTTTTATATGTGTTTTTGTTTTGCATTTGTGTTAAAAATTATAGTTTTCACTACATTAACTTCTCATTCTGTGAGTACGAGTGTGCATGAGATTAAGGTGTGGTAAAATAACAAAGAGAGAAGTTAGGAGACCTGTAAAAGGATACGTTAGGAGAATGACAATTCTCAAGAATAACAATGGAGAACAGCCTTCCAATAGCCCTGGAACAAACATAATTTCTGCAACTATGACTAAACTTGTTCCTTCGACTACTAGTACTACAGTAATACCATCCACAATGGTGGCATCGATAACCTCACCAGAAGGGACAATTTTGTGCCCAATACCTCAGAGTCACCCAGTGACTCCTAGACCAATTATGGCGACAAATTTCAGACCTTTTGCCACAAATTTCACAATGCCCATACTGGAGTGTGAACAACTTTATGGGATACCAACGATAGTGATGGAAAGTTTACACAATAATCCTTCGGTATTTGCTGATAATGATGTGTTGCGGTGAGAATCAGATATCATCTATTAATTAACTTGAATCACACATCTTTGAAATTCACCACCGAGCTTTAATTTATCCAAAGGAGAGGGAAAAGACCGATAAACCCTAAGTGCGCTATGTAGGAGCACAACTCAGAGATCTAAGGTTCGGGGGTTGGTTATACTAAGGGAAGGTATTAGCACCCTAAATATCTGTAGTAATCTACAGGAACCTCTTGTTTAGTATGCTCACCAAGACATCGCATCTCGTGCCTACATATCCTGGCGTGAATGGAATCAGAGCATTCGTAGTTCCCCTCAAAGGGGTGAGGAACTCTTGAATATGGTCAAGGTCCCAAAGGGAAGTAGGGTCTGAAAGCAAGACCCCTACGCGGAGTGCGGCGACTACTAAGGTTAAGTTAAAACAGGGAAAGAAGTGTTCATGAGAGAAAGTAGGGTCTAACAGCAAGACGCCTACGCAGAGTGCGACGACTCCAAGCCTAAGGCTAAGTTAAAAGGGTAATGAGCTATCTATGACCTTGTGGTCAATAGAGAGACTTTCCTTTAGAAGGGGAGATGATAACTTATGAACAAGAGCTAAAGGGATTGAAAATAAGTGATAGTATGAGTACGACCAAGATAATATTTCCAAAGTCTTGAAATCAGATACATGTTAAGTTATGAAAAATAGCAACAAAATCCAATACATATAAACAACAGAAATGATGTTGTGCAAATCGAAGAACAGCAAACAAATATTTACATGTTATAGAATAAAATTCTCAAAAGTTTTCGAGGAACTGCTGATGATCTTCCATGAAAAAAAACAAGGATTAAATCAAGGTTAATGCATATTGTTTGGTTTTTGAATTTTGAGAAAGGAAATGAATATTATGATAAGAAAATGAAATAAAAAATAAATAAAAAAACTAAATCTAAGGTGGCAGTCGCCACAAAATGGTGGCAGGTGCCACCTTAATTTATTAAGGCATTAAAAAAGGGTGGCAGGTGCCACCTAGAATGTGGCAGGCGCCACTTCTTGCCTACATCATGTCGCAGGCGCCACATTTTGATTACAAAATGGTGGCAGACACCACCTTTGACATTTTATTTTTATTTTTATTTTGTTTTATCTTTTGAACAACATTCATAAAATAAAACTACATAATGTGAATTAAATATTAATATGCTAGCACAATATAATAATAATCCTGAAGCAAATCATCATGACATTGCAAAAACGGAATGAAACAGAAATGAAACATAAATGTGAATATTACCTAGTGGAGATAGTCCACTGTCTCTTCACAGGTACGTATTCTGAAAAGTAAACCGGACGAACCTCTTCTTCAAAATGCCAGTTACTGAAGGTGGACGATGGAAAACCCGAACCGAAAAACAAAACTCACAATTATAACATTAACTAGGGGAGAAATATGAGAAGAGCATTCACTATTTTTTTGGTGAATCTGGTGTAGAAAATACTGAAGGTGGACGTCCTATTTATAGGAGAAAGTGAGGAGCTAGTATTGCCAGTTTTACCCTTTTTTAAAATCTCTGTGCAAGCTGGTGTGGTTGAAAAAGTCTTCGATTCAAAAATAGGCTCAGGTGGTAGGTTGGCCGAGGAGACGTGGAGCCATACTTTTACTGAAAAGCTTCTTTTATTTCATGATGAATTTCAACCACTTGCATTTGCTTAATTTAAAATAAAACACATTATTATTTTTCCTTTTTTGAAATGTAGAAGTCATGGCAGGCGCCATGCTTCTTTTGTGGCAGGTGCCACCATTATTTCTACATGGCAGGCGCTACCTTAATGGTGGTGGGCGCCATGTATCTTTTTTTCTTTTCTTTTTTCTTTCTTTTCTTTTTTTCTTTCTTTTTTCTTTCTTTTCTTTTTTTTTTCTTTCTTTTCCTTTTTCTTCTTTTTTTTTTCTTTCTTTTTCTTTCTTTTCTTTTTTCTTTTTCAAATAAAATCTACAAAATGCCTTGTGATCTCTCATACCCCAGATCAAGGATTGAACACTTGAATATTCCATTTCAGTCCAATAACATCAAAGTCGGAGGCTCGATTTTTCGGTCAAAATCCTAATTTCCTCAAAAATTCCACTAAATGATCTTTGAAGCTCTTTCATTCTTCAATTTCTTCCAAGGCCCATAGATGGTCTCTAGGGATGTCAAGTATCATATAGAATCAAATTCCAAAGCTTGGGAATATGTCCTGATCAAAATCAAAGGCAATGGTTGACCGTCGTTGAGAAAACCCTAGTTTGAGGCATGGTGAATCCTGTGGCTCATGGCACTTATAATAAGAACCAAACACACTTGATTTATTGTTGAATGAGATCTCTTGAAAGTATGTGAGAGTCTTGCTTATTGATTTTTGTTCTCTTTCCTGTGTAAACCTGGTTTTCACAAAAGAAACAAACTAGCAAGATATTATGGTTAGTTAATAATGCAAAGACGAATGGATCCTAAATGTAAGTGCAAAATGTTATGACATCTAAGGGGTAAAATTTGGGATACAACAGTTGCCCCTATTTAAATAACTTTACCAGATGACGCGAGGAATGGAAATCCTGGGGACATCAAGGTGAAAGGTATTTAAATGTAGCAAACCGAAAATTTTGCCCTTGGATGGAATGCAGATGCTAAGGATAAACAAGAGACATGTAAATGTTGACATGCTATGATCTACTAGTGTAATGATATGATAGTTCAAAGATGCAGACAAACAAAACATCGGAGAAAACAACTACGGGTGAGCCTTACTAGGGAGGGATGAAGGTTAATTTCCATAAGGAAGATTTACTAGGGATATAGGCTGACCAACAAAGACTCACTGGGGAGACCCTGAGTAAACACCGGGGATAGAAAGATAAAATTGAGGGGAAACTTCACAGATCCTCACTGGGGATAGGAGCCAGAGAAGTGTTCTCCACTAGGGAAAGATCCAGGGAGATGGACGACACATTTATAGGTGACAGGACGACACTGGGGAAATAAAAGACACTCTTACTGGGCATGAAACCAGAAAGAAGACATGATCTTCACTGAGGATCAGCTTGAAATAAAAGGATAGACATCAACAAAAGATTTCTGGGATTTTTTTATACTGAAGAGTTCAAACGGGATCTTCAAGAAAAGCCAGAAAAGACGGAGAAAGACACATCCGGAAAAACATCAGATGGCAAAAGAAACCAGACATCCAATAATGGCTTTGGAGGAAAGGCACAAATCGCAATATCTGAGAAGGCATCAGATGAAAGTGAATAAACAGGGATCCAAAACAGCATTGGATACAAAGAAACCAGTCATCCAATAATGGCTTTAAATTAAAGGTACAAATCACAATATCTGAGAAGTAATCAGATGCAAATGAGACAAAAGGTGAAATCCAAGATGGCATTGGATAAACCATAACGTCCAAGAAAGCATTGAATGAAAATGAACAAGGAGATACCCAAGAAAGAATTGGATAAAAGGAAATCACAATATCCAAGAAAGCATTGAATAAATGTGAACTAAGGTGAAATCCAAGAAAGCATTGGATTAAAGGAATCACAGTATCCAAGACAACATTGAATGACTGTGAACTTTCAAGAGTGGCACTAAAAGTAAAGGCAAATCATTATATTCAGGAATGGTATCGAATGATAGTCAGAAAGACATCCAGGAATGGAACTGAATGCAAAGGAGAAGACTCATCCAGGAATGGCACTGAATGAACAGATAAGACTTTCAGGGATGGCACTGAAAGATATCCAAGCAAATTTGATGGGGTTACAAAACTTCCAGGAATAGCACTGAGAGAAAGAGGAATGAGATATCCAGGAATGGCACTGGAGATCACAAGAGACAGACATCCAAGAATGGCACTGGAGTAAGAGAATATGAAGATCCAGGAATAGCACTGGTATGAGAGAAGACAAACATCCAACAATAAGACTAAATGCTCAAGGAAACGATAACATTCAAGAATGACACTGAATGAAAGGACGGTTAACATTTTGGTAGGTGGACTTGGACCCCAAGGTAGGACGTGGATAACGACACGACCTCAGGAGAAATGCAAATGAGGATGAAACACTCATGATATGTATATGGTATATGAATTATGCCATGCAAATGTAGATGTCTACAACACAACTCGACTCTTTTCATGAGAAGACAAGACTGGAAGACTGATTCCTCAACACGGAGATCACTTCCATTCTGCTGGGGACTAGAAAGGCTACTGCTGAACACATCCTTGCCACACTGGTAAACTGCTTTAAGTGATGATCCTTGTAGGAAGGACGAAGAGCTACTTGGGGATTCTTCAAATAAACTGCCCTAGATTAGCTGACTGTTGTAGATGAACTGGTCATTGCTTCAGCTTGAATGATTCTGAAATTACTGTTTCATGGTGCTCTTGGAAAACTTGCCCCATTCTGAGTCTTTAAAGATTTTCTTGATAAACCAATTCTGAGACGGACCTGCCCCTGAACAACAAATCTTGAACTGATTCTTCAACCAGATTTGGAAATAACTTGCCCCTGATAGGATCACCGATCAAGTTTCTTAATTGTTTGAAAATTCCTTGAGAGGAAAGCCAATTTGCAAACAAAAGTATTTGTACAAACATGGTAATTTTAAAGCAATTTCATGCAACTTTTGATATCAAAATCATTTTTTGGAAAATGCAAATCAAAATGAGTCACTGGTCTGAACACGGCGGTTTAAGACATTTAAAAGTGAAAGTTATGATGCCAAAATAGATGATCTACAAAGATCTTTGGGAGTCAGTTTACGCAACCTTGTTGTAGTATGCTTTCAAAACAACCTTACCTCAATTAGGTCTTTTAAGGGTTGTAACGTGGCTTGGTTCACGACTCATGAAACAAAGGATAAAGGCTCAAAGTTATTTGTCCCTTCCCCATCTTCGTGATAAACTTCAGTCCTACGCTCAGTTAACTCAAGCTATACATTCAGGTTCCTCTAGGTTAGGAATGAATTAATGATAGTTGATGATGATTCAGACACCTTTGTAGTCATTGCTCCCTTGAAGAATTTGGTTATCCTTTATTGATGAGGTTACGAGATATTTTCTTGTCTTTGTTGAGGTTATGAGACCTTTTCTTCTTGATTGTTGTACAAGCCCTTTCGTATAAGGCAAAGTTTTGGGCTTCCCATCTTTCTTGGCTTTTTCCTTGAAAGGGACTCAACTCATTCTTTGATTAAGGATTTCTCAATGATCCTTCCTTATTTGTTGCTTGGAGGAACAACTTGTACAACATTTACTCATTTGATTTGATTTGAGAGAGCTGACTGGCGTCTTGCATGAAGCGTTTGCATTTGAATGCATAACCAAGTTAAACTGAGAACTACCCTAGCCCAAGGTTGAGATTTAAGGATTTTTTGTTTGTGTAAGGAAAGAAAACTCCTACTTCTAGGCTCGAAGTGGTTAACGAGGGATTATCTTCCTTATTTCTCCAGTGTTTGAGAATTGAAATAATGCCTTACATCCTCGGCAAGGTTTAATCGAAATCATACCACAATAATTATGGATATAATGTTTTCATCATCCTCCCTCCAATATTTGCATAATAAAAAAATGGAATTTTTTTTTTTGCAAAAGAAAGCGTAAAGATGTAAATAGTGGAAAAAATGAATTGAAACAAAAGTTGCAATGCTCATTTCATTAATCATGAAAGTACAAACATAGTTGAAAGCAAGCAGCTATTACAAATAAGGAAAATGCAAACAACAAGAAACAAGGTTGTCCTGTCTTCAAGAAGTGACCAAGCCGAAGTCGACTGAAGCTTCACTTGATGTGCCCTGGCAGAGGGTTTCTTTGGACATTTGGATTGTCGTTAGAGGAGAGGATTTTGTTTCTCATCAGCTCTTGTACTTTAGCTTTCAATGCAAAGCAACCTTCCAAGTTATGGCCTGCACCACCTTGATGGTATTCACAATGAAGACCAGCCTTATAGCCGACTGGAAGAGGATTTGGAGGAGGAGGCATAGGCCTTGTGGTAATCAAACCTTGCTGAACCATATCAGAATAAAGCTCGGTGTATGTCATGGGAATAGGATCAAATTGATTCCTATTACGGTACTGGTTTTGCCCTGCAGTCGGACGTTGGGAAGCTTGAGCAGGTCATGGAGCAGTAACCACGGGAGTAACAGCAGCAACAGTAGGGTGAATAGCATATTGAGGTTACGGACGAGGCCTTCTTACTTCAACCATTACAACGTTAGTCTGATCTTCCCTTTTCCTCTGAAAGTTCCCATAGGATTTCTTCACAACATTGGAAGATTCAACAACTTTGGATACTTTTCCCTTCTTAAGACCTTCCTCGAGTCTTTGGCCAATAGTAACCAAATCAATGAAATTGGAGGAAACACTTTTAATCATCTTCTCCCAATAGAATGGAGACAAGGTGTCCATAAACATTCTAGTTAATTCCTTCTCGGCCAATGGAGGTTTAACTTGGGAAGCCAATTCTCTCCAGCGCTGAGCACACTCCTTAAAAGATTCCTTCTCATGTTGAGTCATATTTTGCAGCTGGCGGCGATCAGGGCCATGTCAAGGTTATACTTATACTGCTTCATGAAGTCATTTACAAGATCTTGGAAGCAGTGAATGGAGTTTTGCTTGAGACCCATATACCATTTAAGTGATGCTCCACTTAAACTATCCTGAAAATAGTGGATAAGCAGCCATCTTGCGAAAATACATGATCAAATGAGCCCTTGGATAAGAATGTCCCTTGTACTTTACAAATTATGGAGTTTTGAACTTAGCAGGAATAACAAGATCAGACACTAAGAACATGTTGTCTGCATCCACATTAAAGAAGTCATTACCCTCAACGACTTTAAGTTTTTTGTCCATGATCTGAAACTGCTCTCTGACAACCTCTGGTTCAACAAAGTCTTCAGGCTCTTCACCCTGAGCACTCGCAACATTGTACTCAAAGAGGGGATTCTCAAAAGAAGCTCGAACAGTCTGTGGCATAGTATGGACCACAGGTCTGGGCTCGGCGAAAATAGGAGCTTGAAAAACAGGCATAATAGTCTGACCAACCATAGCAGTAGATGCAATCGGTGGAGAGTAGTTGCGAGGTAAACCAAATTCTAGCCAAGTTGAAGGCGGTATCTGAACAGGTGGAGGATTAGCACTTGAAACTTCCTGGATCACTGTCCTTTGGGGTTGCTCTCCCCTAGCAATCAAAACTTGAATCATCTCAGTGAGTTTGGTCACGCTTGACTTAATGTCGTCAATTTCCATTCGGATCTCAGCATTGTGTGCCTCTTGCTCAGACATCTTGCGTCTGTAGTTAGCTCTAGTCCGGTATTTGTGTCGAGGAATCAGCTTGACGACTCACAGACAAACTAGTGGATAGAGACAGCTGGAGATGAGTAACTGGACAAACAAATGCATGCAATGAATCATGCAAAGATGCAAATGATATGCAATGCAATGCAAACATGATGCAAAACACATACTACAGGATCAAGGGTTCGAGATCATAGCATGAAGTCTGGGTAAAGAACCAACCACATGGTGTGTACTAAGGTTCTTGTATCCGCAGAACAGGGTTCTAAGAAGTTCCCAGAGTCGACAACCCATCTTTCGGATATTATCGATTTCCCAATTACTTGGTAGTCAATAATATTCTCAAGAGAGTCTCGTATGAGTGTAGTATCGCATAGCAATCATTTTGGGATTACTCCCTCATAATCATCGCACTACATCCTAAATAGGCCAGGTGGGGTAAAGGTTACTAAAGGTCATCAGTATCCATGTCACTAAGGTTGAAAGTGGCAACGCATTCACGATTGCTCGTTCAACATATACCACCCCCAAGAGGGCCTCAATTATGTGTGGAATCTCAAGTCAACTCCTTCGGGATTACTCCCTCGAAGTCTCCTTGACTATGTCCACGATCCTATCATAAGTGCATGCTCATGTCCGGGTTAGGCCTTATCCTCACCACTCAAGGTAGCAACCCTGCACACAGAAAAACCCAAGTACAATAGGTATATATACAGATATGAATATGTACAAATATACAAGCAAGCAAACATGTAAGACACAAATACGAACAAGATAGGCTTAACCCTCTTAGGGGATGAACTGATCCACAGTGAAGTCGCCATTTTCTGTTGCGGTGAGAATCAAATATAATCTATTAATTAACTTGAATCACACATCTTTGAAATTCACCACCGAGCTTTGATTTATCCAAAGGAGAGGGTAAAGATCGAAAAACCCTAAGTGAGCTATGTAGGAACACAACTCAGAGATCTAAGGTTCGGGGGTTGGTTATACTAAGGAAAGGTATTAGCACCCTAAGTATCTGTAGTACTCTACAGGAACCTCTTGTTTAGTATTTGTGTTATATTAATGTTTGCTTGTTAAGGGAAATGCGCTAAGGTAAAAACCTAGGGGTATATACACTAAGTATGCTCGCCAAGACATCGCATCTCATGCCTACGTTTCCTGGCGGGAATGGAGTCAGAGCATTCATAGTTTCCCTCAAAGGGGTGAGGAACTCTTGATTGTGGTCAAGGTTCCAAAGGGAAGTAAGGTCTGAAAGCAAGACGCCTATGTGGAGTGCGGCGAATCCTAAGGTTAAGTTAAAATAGGGAAAAAAGTGTTCATGGGAGAAAGTAGGGTCTGACAGCAAGACGCCTACGCGGAGTGCGATGATTCCAAGCCTAAGGCTAAGTTAAAAGGGTAATGAGCTATCTATGACCTTGCGGTCAATAGAGAGACTTTCCTTTGGAAGGGGAGATGATAACTTATGAACAAGAGTTAAAGGGATTGAAAATAAGTGACAGTATGAGTACGGCCAAGATAATATTTTCAAAGTCTTGAAATCAGATACATGTTAAGTTATGAAAAATAGCAACAAAAGCCAATACATATAAACAACAGAAATGATGTTGTGCAAATCGAAGAACAGCAAACAAATATTTACATGTTATAGAATAAAATTCTCAAAAGTTTTCGGGGAACTGCTGATGATCTTCTAGGAAAAAAAACAGGATTAAATCAAGGTTAATGCATATTTTTTGGTTTTTGAATTTTTAGAAAGGAAATGAATATTATGATAAGAAAGTGAAATGAAAAATAAAAACAAACTAAATCTAAGGTGGAAGTCGCCACAAAAGGGTGGAAGGTGCCACCTTAATTCATTAAGGCATTAAAAAAGGGTGGCAGATGCCACCTAGAATGTGGCAGGCGCCACTTCTTGCCTACATCATGTGGCAGGCGCCACATTTTGATTACAAAATGGTGGCAGGCGCCACCTTTGACATTTTATTTTTTATTTTTATTTTATTTTATCTTTTGAACAACATTCATAAAAAAAAACTACATAATGTGAATCAAATATTAATATGCTAGCACAATATAATAATAATCCTGAAGCAAATCATCATGACATTGCAAAAACGGAATGAAACATAAATGAAACAGAAATGTGAATATTACGTAGTGGAGACGGTCCACTGCCTCTTCACAGGTACGTATTCTGAAAAGTAAACCGGACGAAACTCTTCTTCAAAATGCCAGTTACTGAAGGTGGACGGTGGAAAACCCGAACCGAAAAACGAAACTCAGAATTATAACATTAACTGGGGGAGAAATATGAGGAGAGCATTCACTACTTTTTTGGTGAATCTGGTGTAGAAAATGCTAAAGGTTGACGTCCTATTTATAGGAGAATGTGAGGAGCATGTATTGCCAGTTTTACCCTTTTTTCAAATCTCCGTGCAAGCTGGCGTGGTTGAAAAAGTCTTCGATTCAAAAATAGGCTCAGGTGGTAGGTTGGATGAGGAGACATGGAGCCACACTTTTACTAAAAAGCTTCTTTTATTTCATGATGAATTTCAACCACTTGCATTTGTTTAATTTAAAATAAAACACATTATTATTTTTCCTTTTTTGAAATGTAGAAGTCATGGCAGGCGCAATGCTTCTTTTGTGGCAGGTGCCACCATTATTTCTACATGGCAGGCGCCACCTTAATGGTGGTGGGTGTAGCGAGTGATTTTTGGATGTGCTTGCGAAGCACGATCGCTCTGGTACTACAGCTCGATTCATTTTTTATCCTATTAAAGCTGATGAAGGAATAGAAATAGATGTCTCCAATTAACCCTGCTTGCATACTGAGGTTAAACAGTCAAAACTGTTGGTTTACAAATGCTACAAAGATTCGGGGTCTCTCCTAGGTTATTTTGTTGAAAAGGGGTGCTTTAGGCTATCGGTTAGGATGTTAGGACATATATATGAAAGTATGGGATTTTGGGTTTTTGTTTAGTGTGCTCGCTAAGATTTTTCTTTCAATCTTATGCCTACGTATTCCCGTTTTTTCCGAAACAGGGAAATCAGAGCGATCGTAGTTCCTCCTATTCTACGGGAGGAAATGGTTATTTTGGTGTCTTGTTCAAAGCCCAAGACGTGAAGCTAAAGGTGGTTTGTATCTTGTTCAAAGCCCAAGATGTGAAGCTGAAAGGGTTTGACTTTAGAGAGAATTTGTCATCTCTAAAGAGGGGTTTGTCCGTCACAACTGTTTATAAAGGAGAATTACTTTAATCGGGATTTGTGAATCCGGCAATGCCATAATTTCCTTTATAGGGGATTTCCAACCTGAAGGGGAAGACTTTAACTCAGTTTAGAGCAATGCCATCTTTCCTTAGGAATTTCTCATGCTAAAAGAGGGATAGTGGCATGGATGTAGATGATCCAGAGGCTTGCCGCTTACAGGGATTAGATGAAGGGGAAAGAGTTGTTGATGTTTGTGTACTGTGAATGAGGCACAACTTTGATGATAAAAGGTTGATTGGATCAACCAGTGGTTTTCTTATACAAATCCTAAGAGGAGGCTAATATGTGTCTCGTACAAAGCCCGAGAGAGAGGCTAAAAGGTTTTGACTCGACGATGGAGTCTTTTGGTATCTCGTATAAAGCCCGAGATGGAGGCTATTTGACTCAACAAGAGAGTTTTTTTGTATCTCGTACAAAGCCCGAGATGGAGGCTAAAAGGGAGTTGACTCAACAAGAGAGTCTTTTATGGTATCTCGTACGAAGCCCGAGATGGAGGCTAAAGGTTTTATACTCAACAAGGGAGTGATTTGTGTCTTGTACAAAGCCCAAGACGGAGGCTAAAAGGATTGACTCAACAAGAGATTTTTTTGTATCTCGTACGAAGCCCGAGATGGAGGCTATTGTTAGCTCCGCTGGGGAGAATCATTGTACAAAGCCCAAGAGGAGGCTATTGTGATTGTTTCAGTTGATTGACAGGTCCAGTATGCTGATTTAAAGAGAAAATCAGTTCTTATATGAGTAATGTTGTACTCAAGGATTTGATTCGAGGATCAGGGTTATTTCCTTTTCTTTAAGGAAATGGGAAGTCCAAAGGGTATTGAGACTGTCCGAGTCCACGGGGTTCCTTCCTATTCTTGAAGGGTGCTTGAGAATGTCTTGGAGACTCAAGGAAATTAGACTGTCCAAGTCTAGAGTGTCATCTTTTGTACTATGCTTTGAGAAACAGTAGTAGACTCTTAGAAAGACTACTCTATTAAGATGACTGATTTCTATTCCTATACCTCTAGGAGGTCGTCGGGACAATTTGTACGAAGCCTAAGAGGAGGCTGGAAACTTTTTAGAAGCCGAGTGGTCCTTGTATGAAGTCCAAGAGGAGGCTATCATTCCCGGAGGAAGAATCATTATACGAAGCCTAAGATGAGGCTGTGAATACTTCTAAGAAGCCGACGGGTCCTTGTACAACCCCCAAGAGGAGGTGGGGATGCTTTTAGGAAACCTGTGGGTCCTTGAACAATGCCCAAGAGGAGGCCGATGCTTTTAAGAAGCCGATGGGTCCCCAAACCCCGAGAAATTCAAGACAGGCCATTCACGAGGAATAGATCAAGCCAAGAAAGTTTGAGAATTTGGAAGAAACTCAAGAGATGCCATTCACGGAGAAAAGATCATCTCCGGGGAATAGAGTTTCTTGACAAGTGCTTTTAAGAAGCCTGTGGGTCCCCAAACCCCGAGAAATTCAAGACAGACCATTCACGAGGAATAGATCAAGCCAGGAAAGTTCGAGAATTTGGAAGAAACTCAAGAGATGCAATTCACGGAGAAGAGATCATCTCTGGGGAGTAGAGTTTCTTTGACAACTTCTACGAGTGACAGTCTATGAAAGGGTTCACAGAGAATGTTGCATTTCATATCTCCATATTGTTTAACCCCAAGAGGAGGGAAGACTGTTTCTGGTAATCCTATGGGGATCTAGTTTTGACTATTTAAGAGTGATCAACGGGCTTAATGCTAGACGTAGTTTTCGGGGAAACTCTAAATATCTATACTATTATTACACAGTTGATATGAGTTTATGAAAGAAGACTTAAAGCGAAACAGCCCCACAATACATTTATATGTATATGAAAGCGGTAAATGAAAGCGTGTAAACACTTACTCAGTTGTAGAGCTTCCATGCTGTTCGGTTAGTTGTTCAACAAAGAAAGATTGAAAAACAACAGTATATTCAAAATCAAAGGAGAAAGTGCTTTGAAAAAGAAAGATTTTGGGGCTTACAGCTCAAGGAGAGGCCCAGGGTTTTATCAGTGAGCGCACTGTTGCTTTGTACAGAGGGACTTATACAAGTGACTAAGGCCCAAAGAATGGTTTTTTGTACAAAGGGATGGGTCTTACACTCTCTCAAGAGGCCCAAAAGGTTTAAAGAAAAAGAGTGGGGCTTATAACACGAGGGTAGGCCCAAAGTTTGTTTTTCCGTTTGAAATGGCGATCGCTCCGAGATTTTCTTTTAACGCGAAGGGGCTTATACAATATCTGAGGCCCAAAATGTTTTGGTTAAAAGGGGATTGGGTCTTACACTCTAATAGAGGCCCAAGTGAGTTTTAAGAAAAGAAATGGGTCTTACTACTCGAGGGTAGGCCCAAGGTTTTTTGTTTTGAAAAGGCGACGATCGCGCCGTTTGTTTTTGACGGTATCGGGACTTATACAATATACTGAGGCCCAAAAATGATTTGGTCAAAAAAAGGATTGGGTCTTACACTCTATTAGAGGCCCATGAGTGTTTGAAAAAGTTTTATGATGATGAAAATCGAAGAAATCCTAATTTTATCATTTTAAAAGTAAATTCTTAAAAGAAAATCAATACAAAATGATAAAAATACCAAATAAGCAACTTGTGATTTTTGGTTAGGGTTTGAAAAATGATGTTTTAATCACAAGATGAAATAAAATTCATTTGGTCTTGATTTTCAATATGAGAATTCACTTTTAAAATGTTTTAAAAACATTAAAAAGGAATTTATTCACAAAAATACTAATTATATTAAATAAATAATATAAAACTAATTTTTTTGTGGAATAAAATATTTTGGAGTATGAATAAGAAGTGTGTAATACAGAATTGGAAAATGATGATTTTTGCTATGTAAAAGAATTGGTTGAGTTTTTTGAGAATAAACTAATGTCACAACATCACATTCGACATCACTCATGAGTTTTGAAGATAAGAGAAAAAGGGAAGATGTCACAACATCACATTTGACATCAGAACTGCACATTGGTTTTTCAACATCTTTGCTATCAAACTTCAAACATTCATAATTCTCTCAATTTTTAACGAAATTAAAATACGTAAGAACCTATCTTGACCAATTTTTCGCAAGGAATCCAATGGTATCACTCATACATACTGAAACTTAATGTACAACACACACAAGGAAAAAAACCAGATATGCACCTTAAGTTTAAAACAACATAAACTCCACATATAAACATGTTAAAGTGCAAACAGTAGGAGGATCATAACATATGTAACGCCCCGATTTGTTTAATTCCATTTATTTATTTCATTTATATGAATTTGGTGGAATGTGTGAATTTATTGTATTTTACCTGCTAATTGAGTTAATTGGTTAATTTCTCTGATATATAAAATAATTGTATTAAATTATAATTTCTTTTCAACTTTTATTTCCCGAAATATATTTCATCGATGTTTATGTTTTATCGCATTTTGAGAGCGTTTGGGAGATATTTGAGCGTAAGGGCAAAATGGTCATTTTGGGTAGTTAGATATTTTGTTATAAATAGAAAGTGGAAAGAAAAAGAGAGAAAAGAAAATAGAGAGAAAGAAAAGAGAAGATAGAAAGGAAGAGGAAAGAAAAGAGGAGAAAGAGAAGAAAATCGAAGATTCTCCGTTTCTAGCGCGATTAATCGGGTAAGGGTGAGAAGTTTCAATTATATCTTGCTTGTGTATGTATATGTGTTGTTTGTTGTAATTATTTTGGTGGTTTCGCGACTTTTCTTATCGATTTAAATTAGGAGCAATTGATAGAAATCGATGTTTTCACAGATGAAATTCGATATAAACCGCGTAGAATACTCGTTGATTATGTCTAAACATGTTTTGGTTGTTCTGGTATGAACTAGAAGGGTTTGGGTGGTAAAAATGATGTATTTTGGTCCCATATGACCTAGGTTGACGCTGCTGCGAATTCTGGGTTTCGCGGGTTCGCCTAGCGAACCCCAGCGAAGGAACGGGCGAACGTTCGCTAGATGGTTCGCCTAGCGAACTTTATGACTGTTTTCCACTGCCTTGGTTCGCTAGGGTTCGCCTAGTGAATACTGGAGCGAACATGATATTTTCCAATTTTGTTTTCGTCGTAATTTTCAAACCGTAAGTCCGTTTTGGTCGCCGTTTGAAGCGTTGGAAAGCTAATGAAAAGCTCTTTCTATTAAAAATGGTTTGGAGGGCAGTAGATGAATTATTTAGGTCGTGGTTTTGGAAAAGTGTTGGGTTGTCGGGTTTTTATCGCGCTAAATGTGTGCGATTATTGTGTTATCATGCTATATGCTTTTAATATGTATCGTATGGCTTGTGTGCTGGCATTTGATGTGAATATATATGATAAGTGTTGGTGATGATGGTTTGTGGTGTTATGGAGGAATAAATGTGTGTTTTGGGTTTTGATTTCAATGTGCGATAATGATGTGTTGTGAGTAGCATTTGATATGTGAATCCCTTGTGGAAGTGATTGTGATTGCATAATTGTTGTGGTTTGTGGTTTGTAATGAAAATGCATGTGGTATGACTTATATGTCGTTGTGATGATGATTTTTGGCCGAAAGGCAAGAAAATGCTAAGTGTGGTATTTGATGATATATGCATGATTATGGATGTGTATGTGGGTGTAATGTGAATGTCATGAGTCATTATATGCCAAACATCATAATATGCATTGTTGGAACTTCCTGAGTGGCGGTTTAATTCCTGAGGGAATTTGCTATAACATCGTGTGCCTCGAAAATATGAGGCGATGCCTGAGGACCTAAAGCGGTGGTTATAGACGATTGTGGGCTCCTTTGGAGACTTAAAGCAATCCTTAACGTCGTGTGCCTCGAAAATATGAGGCGATGCCTGAGGACCTAAAGCGACGGGTGAACATCGTAGGCCCGACGGGGAGTTACTTGAGATTCTCAGTAACGAGCGATGGTTCCAATAGTTCCTGAGTGAACTGATGATGAGACATGTGACATTGGAAGTCGGTACCGCATGGCATGTGCATAGAGTCGTTGTGTCGATCTATGTGCATTTGCATAAATCATGAATTAATTGTGCATGGAAATGTGATTGTGATTGATGATATGAAATATGTGCAATTGTATTGAAAGGTATATGTCTGATTGACATATGTGATTGTGAATGGACGCATTATGTGTGGGAAATCATGATTTGATTGATTATGTGATTATGTGTGGGAAATTGTGAAATCATTGAATATTTGTTGAGATTTATGATTGGATTGGTAAATTGATGTGCATATGTGATAAATGCATTGGCTGTGAATAATATGTTTTAGGCATAGACATATGCTATGTGATGTGTGATGTGTTTCTATATGTGATGACTTGGTATGCCTTATGTGAAAATACGTGATTATGTTGGATAATTGATACAGGTTATGTATTTGTGACATGCTATATGTTTTGGTATGTGATGAGTGAGGTGAGAATAACTGTGTATGTGATTTTTATGTGTTTTTCCATATTATTATGCAATCTTGGTTTAGTTGTTATTTCTCACCCTTCTGCTGGAATATGCTTTTTATGGCATAGTGCAGATTGCCAGCTTTAGAGGCGTGGAGGCAAGTGGAAGAGTTAGATCTTCGTCTTTGCTTAGGTCTTGGTGTCTGCTCTGATACGTAGCACGGGAGTCGGGGAATGATTATGTTATATATGTATATATTTGTAGGATATATTCTGTATGAATATTTTGATGTATAAAACAGTTTATTTTGTAAAACAAGTCGGTTATGGATCTTTCCGCTTTATTCCATAATTGACATTTTCTTTATTATTAAAAAAGTTTCCCCTTTGAGGGTACTCTATTTTATGCTATGTATCAAATTTATGAGCAGGGATGATGTTTTGTTTATTTAAATGTGGCATTCCTGTTCCTGTCGGAAAAATAAATTTTTAGTTACTCTGATTTTATTTATGTATTATTTATTCGCGATGGGAATTGGGGTGTTACATTAGTGGTACCAGAGCAGGTCGGTCCGTCCGGCCAAGTTGTTGAGTCAGTCGGTGTGACAGTGGAATACTGTCGTTGTTGTTTGTCCCTTAGTACGTGATATGTGTGGAAGCACTGTCAGTACTTTCTGGTTTCCTAATCCTTTGTCTTCAGGCGTGAGTTTGAGATAAGTGAGGGAGAATCTTGCACTTCTCCCAGTTGCTTTGGTTGTGTGCTGTTGATTGCAAGATTGTAAGTGTTGTTATGACAGTGTTGTTCCCGATTCCGGAGGGAATGCGGAGGTAAGGGTTATGTCGACTAAGGATTGGTGCCTTAGTTAGTTTCGTGCATGAGATGTAAGGAATGCTATTATAGTTTGGTGAAGACGGTTTATGCCCCATCATGATTGTCGACTGTCTATTGACAAATTGAGGAACTGATCACCCTTAATCTCTTGTTGATAGTAGACGGGAATTATGTTGGATGGAATAGAGGGTCTTTCCGGCTTGGATAGTGTGTGCCATGAATTATTTGGAATTGAGAAAATGATTACGGATTGCTTTGATGAGTTGATGAAGACTCTTATACTGGAAGATGAGACGGATTAGAGGTTTTTAGGTATGTTGGTCAAGTTGGGAAGTCATTGGGAGAGAATGATTGGGTATTGTTAAAGGTTGTTCTCAGAGAGTAGAGTGTGAACTCAAATTGGACGAAGGTAAGGATTTGAGATTGAATCTGCTAAGTAAGTAAAAGAACTTTTAGGACGTGAAACTAAGATGTTATTATGTTTGTGACGATAGTATTCTAGGAATTAGCAGAAAGGACACAGTGATGAGCTACCGGTTGTGCGTAATTTTTAGATGTATTCCCGGATGGAATATTGGATGTTAGTATTAGAAGTACCTGGACTGATAGAGCAGTTGGAAGATTTACTGGAAAAGAGAATTGTGAGGCCAAGTGTGTCGTCTTGGAGAGCCCCAGTATGGGTAGTAACAAAATGGAGAGTTGATTGAATGGAATAACAAGCATTATGATGGTATTGGTATTGAGACTATGGAAAGCGAAACTTAAAGTTCTGGAGAGGTTTGGAGTCTTTGGAATTATAAAGCGTTAATGGAAATTTTGAGAAAACCTTAAGTGTGAATGTGCTATTTGAGAGTTCTTTTGGGATGGTTGTTGCTACACGTGGGGATTTATGGAATTTAGACTGTTAAGAGGAGAAATTGTGTATGGATTACTAACAGTTGATTAAGGTAACGATTGAGAATAAGTGTCCACTTTCATGAATAGATAACTGGAATGGTTTGGTTGAGTTTGAGTGAAATCACAATTGGATGGAATGTTTGATAAGAGTGGTGAATGGTGTGAGTTGAGGCTTTGATTGATTTAATGTGAGTTGGACAAGTTTGAATGAGGTTTGGTTTGTTTGGGCATTACAACGTGCAGTGATGTTGTTCGGTGATAGTAATGCGCCTGTAATATTTGTGGAGTAGATGAATCGTATCTTCCATATTTATGTGGATAAGTTCGTAATGGCTTTGATTGAGGATATTCAGATCTGTTATAAACTCAGAGGAAGAACAGGTAGAGTGTTTGGGATTTGAATTACAAGTGTCAAAAAGAGACGAAGTTTTATTCTAAGTTATTCGAGTGAGAATTTGGGTTGAAAAAGGTTAGTTTTCTTGGTTATGTTAATGGATCCATCGGAAGTAGATGCAGTTCTACATTGAGAGGTTCCGAAGTTGGTTAAGGAGATTAGAAATTTTTGGGCTCAGTTGATTGTTACTGCAGGCTATGGAAGACTTTGTTAAGTTTGTACTTCGGTAATCTCAGTTGACTTGCAAAGGGTGAGTCGTTTGTTTTGGATGTTCATTGTGGGGGAAGTTGGAGAGAGCGGAAGTAGGATTTGTCTACGGCTTCAGTTTTGATTCTGTGTGATCCTGATGAACCATTTGTAAGGATATTGGGATGCGTCTTTGATGAGTTTAGTCACTGTGTTAATGCAAGGGGGTAAAGTCATGGCTTATGCTTTACGACAATTGAGAATTCATAAAAGGATCGATACTATGTAGGATTTAGAATTGGGTGCGATTGTATTGTGTTGAAGAATCTGGAGGTATTATTTTAAGGGTTTTAGGTTCAAGGTGTTTGGATGGAGGAATGGACGGTTTTGGATGAGTAACAAGACTGTTGTAATTCTGAGTTTTCGTGCGAAGGTCAGCGAAGGTTCGCTGAGTTGTTCGCCTAGCGAACTTTGTGTCTGTTTTTATCTAACAGTTGGTTCGCTGGAACATTCGCCTAGCGAAGGAGCTAGCGAATGCTCGCGAGGGATGTTCGCCTAGCGAAGGAGCTAGCGAAGGCTCGCGAGGGAGGTTCGCCCAGCGAACAATGCTGTTCGTGTAATTTTGTTTCCTTTATAACTTTTGATTGGTGACTCGGATTGAGGCACGGTCGGATGATTGGAATTCCTAATTAGTTATGACTTGGCTCGAATTATCCTATTGGTAAAGTTTATGTCGTGCGTGATGAGTTAAGTCGAAAGTTTTACTTATGTCTGCTTTGATGGTTAAAGAGTGGGAACATTTGGGAGGATTTAGAGGTTTGGGTAGGTGTGTGAATTGACGTTGTTAGTGTGCGGTTGGGTATATTAACAGTGAACAGTGATTTTTGGTGAAAATGAGAAAGAGCTAGACTTTGGACGTGAAATTGGTAATTTTGATGGTTACGAGTAATCAGAGTGCGCAGCGGATGCGTGGTGTGGCACAATTTGTATTTGCGTGTGGGACTTGTAAGAGGTCATAGGTTGAACATTGGGAACATGTAGGAGTGAAGAGACCATTGGATGTTTTAGAATGGAAGTGTTAGGTGAAAGGTTCAAATGCTATCCATGGGCTACTATGTAGATGGATGTTTGGTTGCATGTTCGATTGGTGAATCGTAGCATTACTGTTGGTGTTCTGGTTTTGTTGATGTTGTTGAGACCTTGTGGTGTCGTGGAACTTTATGTTCTTGTTGTGTTTCGGTTCTAGAGTGAACCTGTGTGTTGGTATCTTGGTTTTCTTTGAGTTGTGAGTTGGTGGTCAAGTGCATTGTATGGGCATTGCATTTGGTTGTTGTGGTTGTTGCCGTTGTCGTGGCGTTGTTGTAGTCGTTGTTAGCAAGGTGGTTTGTCAGTTGTGTTATTCGTGGTGTGCCTTTTGTTGGCATGTTGGTTTGTGGGTCGGATGCGAGAGTCGTGTCCGGGGTTGTTCGTCTCGGTATATTTTCGAGGACGAAAATGTCTAAGTGGGGGAGAATTGTAACGCCCCGATTTGTTTAATTCCATTTATTTATTTCATTTATGTGAATTTGGTGGAATGTGTGAATTTATTGTATTTTACCTGCTAATTGAGTTAATTGGTTAATTTCTCTGATAGATAAAATAATTGTATTAAATTATAATTTCTTTTCAACTTTTATTTCCCGAAATATATTTCATCGATGTTTATGTTTTATCGCATTTTGAGAGTGTTTGGGAGATATTTGAGCGTAAGGGCAAAATGGTCATTTTGGGTAGTTAGATATTTTGTTATAAATAGAAAGTGGAAAGAAAAAGAGAGAAAAGAAAATAGAGAGAAAGAAAAGAGAAGATAGAAAGGAAGAGGAAAGAAAAGAGGAGAAAGAGAAGAAAATCGAAGATTCTCCGTTTCAAGCGCGATTAATCGGGTAAGGGTGAGAAGTTTCAATTATATCTTGCTTGTGTATGTATATGTGTTGTTTGTTGTAATTGTTTTGGTGGTTTCGCGACTTTTCTTATCGATTTAAATTAGGAGCAATTGATAGAAATCGATGTTTTCACGGATGAAATTCGATATAAACCGCGTAGAATACTCGTTGATTATGTCTAAACATGTTTTGGTTGTTCTGGTATGAACTAGAAGGGTTTGGGTGGTAAAAATGATGTATTTTGGTCCCATATGACCTAGGTTGACGCTGCTGCGAATTCTGGGTTTCGCGGGTTCGCCTAGCGAACCCCAGCAAAGGAACGGGTGAACGTTCGCTAGATGGTTCGCCTAGCGAACTTTATGACTGTTTTCCACTGCCTTGGTTCGCTAGGGTTCGCCTAGCGAATACTGGAGCGAACATGATATTTTCCAATTTTGTTTTCGTCGTAATTTTCAAACCGTAAGTCCGTTTTGATCGCCGTTTGAAGCGTTGGAAAGCTAATGAAAAGCTATTTCTATTAAAAATGGTTTGGAGGGCAGTAGATGAATTATTTAGGTCGTGGTTTTGGAAAAGTGTTGGGTTGTCGGGTTTTTATCGCGCTAAATGTGTGCGATTGTTGTGTTATCATGCTATATGCTTTTAATATGTATCGTATGGCTTGTGTGCTGGAATATGATGTGAATATATATGATAAGTGTTGGTGATGATGGTTTGTGGTGTTATGGAGGAATAAATGTGTGTTTTGGGTTTTGATTTCAATGTGCGATAATGATGTGTTGTGAGTAGCATTTGATATGTGAATCCCTTGTGGAAGTGATTGTGATTGCATAATTGTTGTGGTTTATGGTTTGTAATGAAAATGCATGTGGTATGACTTATATGTCGTTGTGATGATGATTTTTGGCCGAAAGGCAAGAAAATGCTAAGTGTAGTATTTGATGATATATGCATGATTATGGATGTGTATGTGGGTACAATGTGAATGTCATGAGTCATTGTATGCCAAACATCGTAATATTCATTGTTGGAACGTCCTGAGTGGCGGTTTAATTCCTGAGGGAATTTGCTATAACATCGTGTGCCTCGAAAATATGAGGCGATGCCTGAGGACCTAAAGCGGTGGTTATAGACGATTGTGGGCTCCTTTGGAGACTTAAAGCAATCCTTAACGTCGTGTGCCTCGAAAATATGAGGCGATGCCTGAGGACCTAAAGCGACGGGTGAACATCGTAGGCCCGACGGGGAGTTACTTGAGATTCTCAGTAACGAGCGATGGTTCCAATAGTTCCTGAGCGAAATGATGATGAGACATGTGACATTGGAAGTCGGTACCGCATGGCATGTGCATAGAGTCGTTGTGTCGATCTATGTGCATTTGCATAAATCATGAATTAATTGTGCATGGAAATGTGATTGTGATTGATGATATGAAATATGTGCAATTGTATTGAATGGTATATGTTTGATTGACATATGTGATTGTGAATGGACGCATTATGTGTGGGAAATCATGATTTGATTGATTATGTGATTATGTGTGGGAAATTGTGAAATCATTGAATATTTGTTGAGATTTATGATTGGATTGGTAAATTGATGTGCATATGTGATAAATGCATTGGCTGTGAATAATATGTTTTAGGCATAGACATATGCTATGTGATGTGTGATGTGTTTCTATATGTGATGACTTGGTATGCCTTATGTGCAAATACGTGATTATGTTGGATAATTGATACAGGTTATGTATTTGTGACATGCTATATGTTTTGGTATGTGATGAGTGAGGTGAGAATAACTGTGTATGTGATTTTTATGTGTTTTTGCATATTATTATGCAATCTTGGTTTAGTTGTTATTTCTCACCCTTCTGCTGGAATATGCTTTGTATGGCATAGTGCAGATTGCCAGCTTTAGAGGTGTGGAGGCAAGTGGAAGAGTTGGATCTTCGTCTTTGCTTAGGTCTTGGTGTCTGCTCTGATACGTAGCACGGGAGTCGGGGAATGATTATGTTATATATGTATATATTTGTAGAATATATTCTGTATGAATATTTTGATGTATAAAACAGTTTATTTTGTAAAACAAGTCGGTTATGGATCTTTCCGCTTTATTCCATAATTGACATTTCCTTTATTATGAAAAAAGTTTCCCCTTTGAGGGTACTCTATTTTATGCTATGTATCAAATTTATGAGCAGGGATGATGTTTTGTTTATTTAAATGTGGCATTCCTGTTCCTGTCGGAAAAATAAATTTTTAGTTACTCTGATTTTATTTATGTATTATTTATTCGCGATGGGAATTGGGGTGTTACAACATACACATTAAGGACTACATTTTTGCTTCAAGAATTGTTCAATATGATGCATGTATGTGGACAACAAAGGAAAGCATGATTCAAAGAATTCAAGTTGTGAATTTTACCTCTTTTTTGGAGATTTTGTGCAACCTACCAAGTGCTTTGTTCCAGAAATGATTTGATGCTTTGGACACCCTCAAATGACCTCTTGAATGCTTTTAGGATGATTGGAATCAGCTGGTACCTGCAAAAACACAAACTGTCCCTTTCTTGCAAAAGGGGTTAAAAGTGACCACAATAGCAGCTCTCTCAAATGGCGTTCCAGATGGGGGAACCATTTGGGACAGTTCAAGGATGATATTTGGAGTGTGTTTGAGGTTTTATCTGGTTTGGAAAGTGACTGAATTAAGACATGGCTTGAAAAATGCAAAAAGTCCAATTTTGAGGTTTTGAGAGGTGACTTTGTGATGGTGTGATTACAGGTCACTTTTGATAGTTTGGACAGTTTACATATGATATATGTGAGGTGTGTGTGTGATTAGTTTGAGTGGAATTGCTCTCTAACCCAGAAACTTAGAATTACTTGCTTTGGAAGGCAAATTTGAGGTGAAAGAAGAGATTTTGAGGAAAGCATCTGTTTGATGGCTTTGGTGTACTCAAACTGAGCACAAATGAGCTCTATTTATAGTAGAGCAAGTTTGTTTTGGGATCCACAGTGAATGGCAACTGCAGCAGAGGTTTGACCAATGTTGTCCAATGAAAATCCAAGTTTCTCTAGCCATTGACTAGAGGTTAGGGCACAGGCTGCTGGTTCCCTAGTTGTTGGAGGAATCTTGATTGAATTCAGTTGCAAATGTGTCAGTCCATGCCACCTCTAAGCATCCATTAAATGCTTCAATCCAAAATTGGAGTTTTGTCCCTCTTTTAGGCATTTCTAGGTTTAGCATGCCGCTTCTTGTTCCAAGGACTTTGGAGGCTTGGCTCAGTGATTGTCCCCTTTAGATTTAATCCTCAGACGTGTTCAAAATGATGACAAGGCTTAAAAATTCGTGTGGCACAAGAAATATCCAAATCTGCCCCATGAAAAATTCAACTGCAGCAAGCCTTTTTGTAAAATCCATAACTCCCTGCTCGAGTATGCTACATGGACGTTCTAGGACTTTCTGGAAAGCTGAGATGATGTACTTCAACTTTTATGTTTGACCCCAGACCTGGTTCAACTTGGATCATGGAGAAAAACAGCCTTGAAGTTGGGACATTCTTGCTGGAAAAATATTAGTGATGTCCTATGCAATGTTGGAACATCAGACAACTTTGAACATTAATAATTCCAAACTTTAATCACTTGTATCTTTTAATCCACTATGATATTTTGAGTTGAAGTGAATTGCATCTTTGATGCTTGTCTTGCATGGTGACAAAGCTTGAAAATTGGGTGGCAGAAGAAAATTGCACAAAATCTGTCCTAAAAAAATCAGCTCGAGCAAGGCCTGTAATGAGGTTCATAACTCCTTGCTCAAGTTGAATTAATGGGAGTTCTTATACATTTTGGAAAGCCCTAATGACATACTTTAACTTTGATGTTTGACTTTGGTCTTGGTTCAGCTTGCAAAGTCATCAAAAATGGTCTTGAACTTGTGTAGTCAAATCTGTCCTAAAAGCGGTCATGAAAATTCTGCTTTA
The DNA here is from genome assembly GCA_022829125.1 of Lathyrus tuberosus. Classification (NCBI taxonomy): domain Eukaryota; kingdom Viridiplantae; phylum Streptophyta; class Magnoliopsida; order Fabales; family Fabaceae; genus Lathyrus; species Lathyrus tuberosus. The sequence continues at coordinate 7,726,615 of JALAZF010000191.1, forward strand.
TCAATGCTTTTTACAAAAATCATATCTCCTTGCTCGAGTATGCTACAAGGACGTTCTAGGACTTTCTGGAAAGCTGAGATGATGTACTTCAACTTTCATGTTTGACCCCAGACCTGGTTCAACTTGGATCATGGAGAAAAACATCCTTGAAGTTGGGGCATTCTTGCTGAAAAAATATTAATGATGTCCTATGCAATGTCAGAACATTGGACATTAAGAATTCCCAACTTTGATCACTTATATCTTTCAATCCTTATGATATTTTGAGTTGATTCCTTCTACAATGTTGAAGTATCAAATACCCTCTTTAAAAGTAGCTCTTACTCAAAATCAATGGATGCTTGGATCAATAGTTACAACCTTGAAAAGTTGTGCACTTGAACATGATTTTAACTTAGAAAAAATTTCTAAGTTTCTTTCAATTTGATCAATTTTGCAATTTTGCATGATTTCTTGATTTAAATTTGATCAAATTAAATCATCCATCATATTTTCTTGAGTAATGGCTTGTGTAGCTCATAGTTGACCAAAAAGTCAAACTTTGACTTTCTGTGTCAGTTGACTTTGTATTAGATGAACTTGAGGCTTGATCCACTTGAAATGTTGCACTCTTGTGCTTAATTCTTGATGTGGGAGTCCTCTTGATCCATTGTGGATGTTTAAGAGGTTAGACAAGTTGAAGATCATGTCATTCCTTGATTGATCATTTGTCTAAATGCTCTGAGAGGGCTTGGAACCCTAATTCTTTGAGTGTAGAGAATGCTCACCCATCTTTGGGGAGACTAATGAGTATGAAAGTTCATCCATATTGTGATGATGATTTGCACAATGATGGGAATCTTAGTGGTCAAAATTTGGGGTATGAAAGTGGACGCCATGTGTCTTTTTTTTTTCTCTTTTTGTTTCTTTTCTTTTTTTCTTTCTTTTTTCTTTCTTCTTTTTTTTCTTTCTTTTTCCTTTTTCTTCTTTTTTTTCTTTCTTTTTCTTTCTTTTCTTTTTTCTTTTTCAAATAAAATCCACAAAATGCCTTGTGATCTCTCATACTCCAGATCAAGGATTGAACACTTGAATATTCCATTTCGGTCCAATAACATCAAAGTCAGAGGCTCGATTTTTCGGTCAAAATCCTAATTTCCTCAGAAATTCCACTGAATGATCTTTGAGGATCTTTCATTCTTCAATCTCTTCCAAGGCCCATAGATGGCCTCTAGGGATGTCCAGTATCATATAGAACCAAGTTCCAAAACTTAGGAATATGTCCTGATCAAAATCAAAGGCAATGGTTGACCGTCGTTGAGAAAACCCTAGTTTGAGGCATGGTGAATCCTGTGGCTCATGGCACTTATAATAAGAACCAAACACACTTGATTTATTGTTGAATGAGATCTCTTGAAAGTATGTGAGAGTCTGGCTTATTGATTTTTGTTCTCTTTCCTGTGTAAACCTAGTTTTCACAAAAGAAACAAACTAGCAAGATATTATGGTTAGTTAACAATGCAAAGACGAATGGATCCTAAATGTAAGTGCAAAATGTTATGACATCTAAGGGGTAAAATTTTGGGTACAACATGATGCAAATGTGTATTCGCTCATTATGGCATTTGGTTCAGCCATAAGCAATCATGGTCGAACTATGCCACCTCATATGGGAATGAGATTTGGTTCCCAAGCAATGGCTACTTTGATAGCAAATTATGTCATGCCAATGTGGCAATAGATGGATGAGAGTAACCATGATATGGTTAACACTATAACACAACAGATGGGTACAATATTCCATCCATTGATTAAAAATACGAATCAGAGTTACCCGTAATTGGTAACTCAGATAACCAGAATTATTGACTTTTTTGGCGCTCCCCCAATATAGGTTCGAGCAGTTGCCTAACCGCAAGTCGTTAGGCAGGTTTGAAACGAGGGGACTGTGCATGAAGAGTATTCTGTGAACTAGGGACAACAAGTGATTCCCCAACTAGTCGAACAAGAGATACCTAGAGAGGAAGAGCGTCCACTTGTTGTGATAGTTAACCGAAACAAGGACGCTGACCAAGTTGTCCATCAGGTTTGACAGGGAAATTTGTTAAGAGAGAATAACCTTGCAAACATTTTTGAAAGGATAATGGCACAAAACGAGGTTAATATGGGCCTGTAAAGACCAAATTGCACATCTCCCCTTTCAGAATACGTATTGCTGACCGAATTACCAAGTGGATGTAAGGTCCCTAAATTTACTAAGTTTGCTGCCGACACAAATGAGTCTACTGTCGAGCACATTGCTTGATACCTGACTGAAGCAGGCGACATATCTAATAACGAGAATGTAACACCCCGTATTTTAATTACTCTGGATAATATTAGTTGTGATCTACTGAGTTCTAGTGTACTCTGAGAAATTATCTGCAAAGATAATTAGAGTAACGGTTGAGCTCAGAGCAAATCTAATTAATATTATCTGTCTCTGAGGTATTTTAATATTTAGAACTTTAGAGACTTTTTTGGCAGTTAGTAGTGTGGCAATTGATGATATTTTTCCTATATCATTTCTTTTCCTTCATTTTCCTCATTAGAACCAAAGAAAGAAAGAGATAGAAAGAAGTTGGAGAGAAAGAAGGAGAAAGGAAGGAAAAAGAGAAGTGGAAACCTAGAAGTGGAAAGATCAAGAACATCATCAAATATTCATCAAATCATCTTCCAATTTTCACCATCTTCATCTATTCAAGGTGGGTTATAGATAGAAACTTAAGTTCTAGAGTTAGAAATGATTTTAGCTTAAGTTAGGTTTTATGAGAAATTGCTTAAATTGGTAATCGATGAAATTTAACGGTTGAAATGTGTTACAAACTGAGTAGTATAAGCTATATGAGTGTAGAATCATCTGTTTTTGATTGTGGGATGTTTGGATATGTTTTGGGGTAGTTTGAACCCAAGGGACCTCAGCTGTTACGCTGCGGAATTTCTGCATTTTCCCAGATTCGCACTGTGAATCCCCTAGCGAAGGGGAAATCGAACACTCGCTGGCTATTTGCACGGCGAAGGTGGAGGCGAACATTCGCCAGAGGTTCGCACTGCGAACTTTAACTTGTTTTGGTTCTGCCACGGTTCGCCAGACGTTCGCACTACGAATGGGGCAGCGAACCAGTGTTGGCTAGGCATTCGCTGAGAGCTTCGTACTACGAATGAGGAAGTGAGCATTCACTGGCTGCTTCGCAATGTGAACATGACAGATCCCCCAACTTGTTTCTTTCATAACTTTTGACTCATTTATCCATTGTGAGTATTCTTAGTATCATTGTGAAGCTAGGAACATATTCTAGCTAATGGAAGTGAGAAATATCTGTTTATTGCCCGATTAAATAAATCAGAGAGAACCGTGAATTAATGTGATTTGTGATATGTTGAATTATGTGTTTTCGTTATGCGATTGATGTTTATTTGCCTATGCTCTTATTGTGAAACACGTTTGAATATGTATGCATGTTAAAATACGAAATAATTAGAGTGAGGAAAATTACCGTAAACAATTGTCGAAAAGTATGAAATAACAATTACGACGACGCTCGTGCATAAGAGGCCGAGGCGTGCGTCTATTAGCGAATGGTTGTATGTGGAATCACGAAATCGTAACCACACTACAACAAAAAGGACTTATAACATCTCACCTTAGACAGCGCTTTATTACAAAAGCGCTGCTATAGGTCAAAAACACGGAATCTATTAATTTAATAAAGGAAAAGCGCAAAAAAATATAAGACCTTAGACAGCGCTTTAGTGAAAAGCGCTGTCTAAGGCCTTTTAAATTTTTAAAAAAATTTAATGGAAAATATTAGACAGCGCTTTCCTTAAAAGCGCTGTCTAAGGCCTTTTAAATTTAAAAAAAATATAAGACCTTAGACAGCGCTTTTAAGGAAAGCGCTGTCTAAGGTCTTAAATATTTAAAAAAATAAAAACAAAAGCGCTGTCTAAGGCCAATCTTAGAAAGCGCTTTTAAAGCGCTGTCTAAGGGCCACCTTAGAAAGCGCTTTGTTGAAAAGCGCTGACTAAGGTCTAATAAAATTAAAATATATGAATATACTCAGTTTTCATTTTCAGTTTTGCGCTCTTTCTTCTCCCTCCCCTGTTGCGAACGGATACTTGCGAACCTGAGCTAAACCCTTGTCGTCGTCCACCGCGCCGTCGTCCACCGTTCCTCCCTCATTTCGCGACTCCGACGACCTTTACTCCACCGTGACCATCTGTTCCTCTCTCATTTCGCGTTTTCGTCACTCAGTTTGGAAGTTTAAGAGTTTCAGATTATTACACATTTTATAAGGTATGCTGATAATGTTGCTGTTGATAATGTTGTTGTTGATGTTGATAATAATGTTGTTGTTGATGTATTACACATTTTACACGTTTCAGAGTATTACACATTTTACACGTTTCAGAGTATTACACATTTTACACGTTTCAGAGTTTCAGTTTGGAAGTTTCAGAGTTTCAGAGTTTCAGTTGATAATGTTGCTGATAATGTTGATAATGTTGTTGTTGATGTTGATAATAATGTTGTTGTTGATGTTGATAATAATGTTGTTTATGTTGTTGCTAATGTTGGACTGTTGCTAATGTTGATAATGTTGCTAATGTTGTTAATGTTGTTGCTAATGTTGGACTGTTGTTGGATATAAGAATAAAATATGTGCTAACTTCATTTTTGGTGATATAGGAATAGAATCAATATAATGTGTTAGTTTAGTTTGTTCTTGTTAACATTTTTCTACATTGTTAACTATTGCTATATAATGTGTTTGTTTAGTTTAGTTTAGGTTAGTGTTAGTGTTAGTGTTAGGTTAGTGTTAGTGTTAGTGTTAGTGTTAGTTTAGAACATCTATTATAGTTTGTTCTTGTTAACATTTTTCTACATTGTTAACTATTGCTATATAATGTGTTTGTTTAGTTTAGTTTAGTTTAGGTTAGTGTTAGTGTTAGTGTTAGGTTAGTGTTAGTGTTAGTGTTAGTGTTAGTGTTAATGTTAATAATGTAAATTCTTGAGGTTGTTGTTCTAAAGAACCGAAATTCAAAGCAATTTTGTTAATGAAGTTAATTGCTTTGAATTTCTTAGTTTGGACTTGTTATGCTAATGTTAAATTCTTTCTAACTGTTAGGATTAATAAGTAGGAAAACCATGGATAAAAAATGGATGGATGCCGATCGATTGTCCAAAGAGTACGAGAATGGGGTATTGGATTTCGTTAAGTTTGTTGTTCAACACGCTGACGCTGAAGAGCTCAATCGAATAAAATGTCCTTGCTTGGGTTGTTGTTATGTTGGTAGGGTTGACGCAGATGGGTTGAAATCGCATTTACTGATGAATGGAATTGATCGAAGTTATAAGTGTTGGATACATCATGGTGAGAAAATTAACGAGAATGTTGAACCGACGAGGAAAAGTAATACAACCTATGCTTCAGATGACAAAGACACGGAAACATACGATTGTGATCGAGTCGAAGAGATTGCAGAAGCAGTTGTAGAAGATCTTCATGATTGTCCCGAAATGTTTGAGAGGTTGGTAAGTGATGCAGAGAAACCGCTCTATCAAGGTTGCACTAAATTCACAAGACTGTCTGCGGTATTGAAGTTGTACAACTTAAAGGCGGGCAATGGATGGTCGGATAAAAGTTTCACAGAGTTGTTGGCCCTTTTGAGAGAAATGCTACCGGAAGATAATGTTCTTCCCAATCGAACCTATGAGGCCAAAAAAATGTTGTGCTCTATTGGCATGAGCTATGATAAAATACATGCTTGTCCAAACGATTGCGTTTTGTTTCGAAAGGAATATGCATCGTTAACTGAGTGCCCTAAATGCGGTTTGTCTCGATATAAGAAAAAATTGTCTCCAGCCAAGGTCTTATGGTATTTTCCTATAATACCGAGATTTAGGCGCATGTTTCGTAGTGAAACCGATGCAAGACACCTGACTTGGCATGCAGATGAAAGAATTATTGATGGAAAGTTGCGACATCCGGCTGATTCACCACAGTGGTCGAAAATTGATAATGATTATCCTGACTTTGGGGAAGAAGCAAGAAACCTTCGTCTGGCATTATCTACTGATGGAATGAACCCGCATGGTCTTCAAAGTATCTCACATACCACATGGCCTGTGATTCTTATGATTTATAACCTACCTCCGTCGCTATGCATGAAGCGTAAGTACATGATGTTATCTATGTTAATCTCTGGGCCTAAACAACCAGGGAATGACATAGACGTATACTTGACACCTTTGATCGAAGATTTAAAGATATTGTGGGAGAACGGTGTGGAGGTTTATGATGGATATAGGAAAGAAAGTTTCAATTTGAGGGCGATGTTGTTTGGCACAATTAATGATTTTCCAGCTTACGGGAATCTATCAGGGTACAGCATAAAAGGTGAAAAAGCGTGTCCTATTTGTGAAGATAAAACAGTTTCGAAGCGATTGGACTTTGGTCATAAGAATGTCTTTCTCGGTCATCGTAGATTCTTAAATGCCAAACATCACTACCGTGGGTGGAGTCAAGAATTCAATGGAGACACCGAAGAAGGTAGAGCTCCACCTATGTTGTCATGTGACCAAGTTTTTAAAAAGGTGAAAGATATGCGTACTGAGTTTGGCAAACCTTTTGCACATAAGGTTGTCAAAGGTGGGTGGAAAAAGAGGTCGATATTTTTTGAATTGCCATATTGGAAGTCTTTGTACGTGAGACATTTTCTCGATGTTATGCATATTGAGAAAAATGTATTTGAAAGTGTTATTGGTACGTTACTCAATATAAAAGGAAAGACTAAGGATGGCCTTAAAGCAAGAAAAGACTTGGAAGCGATGGGGATTAGAACTGAATTAGCACCCGTGAAGAAAGGAAGACGGACATATCTACCACCTGCTGCTTTTACTCTGTCTAGAAAGGAGAAGAAAATATTGTGTAAGTTTCTGAGTGAAGTTAAAGTTCCAGAAGGATACTCTTCAGATGTCAGAAGACTTGTGTCTATGAAAGATCTCACGTTGAAGAGTTTAAAGACACACGACTGCCATGTTATAATGGAACACTTTCTACCAATAGGTATACGTTCTATTTTGCCAGTGAAAGTAAGAAGCGCCATAACTAATTTGTGTTTTTTCTTTAGGTCAATTTGTAGTAAGGTAATCGATCCCGATATCTTACCAACACTACAAAAACAGATAGTTATTACCTTGTGTGAGCTTGAAATGTATTTTCCTCCCTCTTTTTTTGACATAATGGTACATCTTGTTGTTCATCTTGTGAAAGAGACACAGATGTGTGGACCAGCTTATATGAGATGGATGTACCCTGCTGAACGTTATATGAAAATATTAATAGGGTGGGGTACAAAGATGAGCCTTTTATTCTAGCATCGCAAGCTAGACAAGTGTTCTATGTCACTGACCCGACGAGTATGAAATGGTCTATAGTGCTTCTATCTAACAAAGTGGTTGATGATAGCGGTGTAGATCAATGTGATAGCGGTGTAGATCAATGTGATATTGGTGTTGAGAATGGGTTGAATAGAAATGATCAAGATGAGGATCTTATAGCGGATGGGTCATATATCAGAAATGACCATAACGAGGGAATTTGGATCCATTCATCCGTCCGCATTGATAAGAAACAAGTAATTCATATTCCAACCAAGAAAAGAAAGAGATGTTAGTGAAAGAGGTAAAATTTATCACATGTTTTATTATATTAGTGATGCTTACTTGATAAAACTTAGAATTTATCCATATTTTATTTTCATTTGTAGTGTCCTCGGCAACGCAATCAAATAGATTGCAGCTATTTCATGTTGAGATTTATGAGAGACACTATTTCGTTGGATCGAATGGAGATTCCACCCGATGTATGTATTTCTAACTTATGAGTTATTTTAACACATATCTCTCATATTGTCTAATGAAATAGTTAAAACTAAATCAAACTATATGTTATATTATTATGTAGTATTTTGAAGAATTCAGGAGTGCTACTTACACAAAGGCTCTATTGGATGAAATCAAAGAGGAGTGGTGTCAATACATTATGGAGCTCGGAATTTTACAAACTTAAGGTATAATATTATACTCTTACTTTAATTGATGAGAATTTTAATATGTGTAACTTTGGTTGGAGTAATGCTTTGGTTGGATGCAATTTTGGTGTATATACTTTGAATTGCAATTTTGGTGTATATACTTTGAATTACAAACTTTGAATTACAATTTTGGATGCAATTTTGGTGTATATACTTTGAATTACAATTTTGGTGTATATACTTTGAATTGCAATTTTGGTGTATATACTTTGAATTACAAACTTTGAATTACAATTTTGGTGTATATACTTTGAATTACAATTTTTGGTGTATATACTTTGAATTTTAATACTTTGAATTACAATCTTTGTGTTTTCAGGACCTATAATGTAGATTGAAGCAATGTTTTGGTTGGATGCAATTTTGGTGTATATACAATTTTGGTGTATAAGTAATATGTGCATTGTAGAAAAAATGCTTTGGTTGGAAGCAATAACTTTGGTTGGAAGCAATGCTTTGGTTGGATGCAATTTTGGTGAATAAGTAAAATGTGCATTTGTAGAAAAATGTAATGATTTGTAATTATAAATAGGTGTATATACAATTTTGGTTTGTAATTTTAAATATATATATTGGTATGAAATGCCAATTTTGGATATATAATTTTGGTGTAGAAAGGCCAATGGTTTGAATTGCCAATTCTGAAAAAAATTGCTGGTTGAAAATTACAGGTCAAATTCTGGTTGAAAAAACCTGGTAAAATTGTGGTTAAAAAAAAATTATATAAAATTTTTCGTACACCTTAGACAGCGCTTTTGGTGAAAGCGCTGTCTCAGGTCCACTTTAGACAGCGCTTATGGTGAAAGCGCTGTCTAAGGTGTACTAAAAAAGTCAAAAATGGAAGGTCTTAGACAGCTCTTATGGTGAAAGCGCTGTCTAAGGTGTACTAAAAAAGTCAAAAAAGGAAGGTCTTAGACAGCGCTTTTGGAGAAAGCGCTGTCTAAGGTGTACCAAAAAAGTCAAAAAAAGGTAGGGCTTAGACAGCGCTTTTGACGAAAGCGCTGTCTAAAGTAATCCATGTAATGTGAAAAAGCGCTGTCTAAAGGTACCATAGACAGCGCTTTTCATTAAATACACGCCCCTTTAGACAGCGCTTTTGGTAATACCAAAAGCGCTGTCTAAACCTATAGCGTCGCTGGTTTATACAGCGCTTTAAAGCGCTGTCTAAAGGCTAAAAAAGCGCTGTCTAAAACCGTTTTTGCGCTAGTGCCACTATTCTATTATGTGCCATTTCATGAGTAACGAGCTCCTCTGTAATGAATGCATGATTTCTTGGTAGGTTTGATTCCCAATGTTATAGTACGAATGGAGCCTACGGGTAAAGAGACTTGTGACGGTGTACAGGCCGTGTGAAGTGACGGATCACGGTGTACGGGCCGATGATCCCGAATCCATTTCGTATGTCAAGAAATCTACGAGGGTCCATGATTCGTTCCTACTTTTAGACGTAGAAGAGGGCGGGAGAAAGGGGATGCCTTGACAGGGTTAGCGATAGTGATACACTTGCGGGTTAACGAACTCAATAGCATGGAAACATATAGTGTGTGTGTGTACTCAAAGTCACTTCCCTTCCCGTTTGACTTGAGTTAGGCTTATTAGAACCTTATAAAGCCGAGAGGACATATAAGATAGATAACTCACTGAGATTTGATGTATCTCACCCCGCGTTGTTATTTACATCACAGGTACTACAGGCTCGGCGAAGGGTAAGGACAAAGTGTTTTGACTTTTCCTTACGGATCGTATCTTTTGTGTGGCAAGGCTTCCGTTGTGGAGATTTTGAGATCATTAGTGATCTAGTTCTTAGTTTTATCTTTTGAACATCTTGTATATATAACATGCCATAGTTGTTGTATTAGTTTTTGGGCATTTATATGTATACTGTGTTACTAGGAACTTGTATATTTCAGTACCAAACGTATTATTCATGTATGATATATGCTTTGATGTATGTATTTATATATGGGTGTTACAGTTGGTATCAGAGCCTGGTTGTATCCTCGACCTAGCCATGAAATAGTATAAGTATTTTCTTTCTGTTTCATATGTGTTGTGTCGCCATTGGTCTTACGTGTTATATTTATGGTATTGAGCCTGATCAACTTAATCCTATCTGTATGACATTTAGGAACATGGCCGACAGACGCAGAAACAACCGTGGTAGACCGAGAACTACTCCAGCAGGGACAAATTCGCCAGGGGACAAAGGAAATGCCCCTTTGTATCAATTCATACAGCATATGCAGCAGCAACAGAATCAGTTTGTGCAACAACTGGTACAACAAATGGCTGGTGGCCTGCATCCTCCAGTGGTTGTTCCTGAAGCTGCAGGGGGAACCTTTAGGGAGTTCATTCGTATGAATCCTCCGGAGTTTCAGGGAGGATTAGATCCGGTGAAGGCGCATGAATGGATATCCGGTATGGAGCAGATTTTCTTAATAGTTCAGTGCAGTGAGGAAAATAAGGTGGTCTTCGCTTCTCACTTGTTAAAGGGTCCTGCCATGAGATGGTGGGAAAACGCTTCAGCCTTAATGACAATTCAAGAGGTACCGAAGGTATGGGAACAATTTAAGATAACTTTTATGGAGAAGTACTTTCCAAGTTCCTTAAGGTCTCAAAAGGAATTCGAGTTTCAGCAGCTGAGACAAGGTAACTTGACCGTGGCTTCCTATGCGGAAAAGTTCGAGGTTGTGGCTGCTTATTCTAGACAAGCCATGTATGCTCCTGATGAGAGGTGGAAGATTGATCAGTTTCTGTTTGGTTTAAGCGCTGAAATTTCACATAGTGTGTCTCAGCGGGAATTCACTAGCTATGCTAAATTGTTAAGGCAGTGTTATGTGGCGGAGCATAGTTTGAAGAAGGTACAAGCGGAAGGAGAATTGAGTAGGTTGAATCCAAGTGACCGAGGGAGATCGAATCAACAATTTAGACCAAGGCAACAATCTTTTAAAGGGAAGCAAGTTCAGAGTTCTAAGACTAGTGCACCTCCGGTGTGCCGTATTTGTGGAATGATGCATTACGGTAGATGTCGCTTTGAAGGAGTGGAGTGTCATCGGTGTCATAAAGTGGGCCATTGGGCGAGAGATTGTCCTCAAAATAGAAATCAAATGCAAGAGAAGAATACCGGGCGAGTGTATACCTTGGATGCAAGGAAAACAAAGGGTGACAATTCCTTGATTGATGGTACGTGTCTTGTTAATGGAAATCCTTGTTTTGTGTTATTTGATTGTGGAGCAACACATTATTTTGTATCGATGCAATGTATGAAGCGACTGGGGTTGCAAGCTATTCCGTTGTCTCCACCCATGGTGGTTACTACTGCCATGGATGAGATTGTTGAAACACCGTTGATGTGTGAAAATTGTGTTCTATCGGTGAATGAAAGAGTTTTCCAGATTGATATTATTTGTTTGCCGCTTAAGAAAGTGGATGTTATTCTGGGAATGGATTGGCTTTCTGCTAATTCGGTTTTTATTGGTTGTGAGGAGAAGTTAATTATTATTCCGTCCGTGGAGGCTACTCGAAGGATGTGTTGACTACTATTTTAGAAGGTACGGTAGGAATGATTAATTTCTTGTTTGAAAATGAAAAATCTGTCCTTTTGGTTCTCACTAAGGAGGAGAGCGACAACCTTCAGGTTCTGAGTATTCCAGTAGTCTGCGAGTTTCCGGAAGTTTTTCCCGAGGATATCACTTCTCTTCCTCCGGAGAGGGAAGTGGAATTCTCTATTGACCTGATACCGGGAACGGCTCTAATATTCGTTTCTCCATATCGGATGGCACCCCTCGAATTAAGAGAATTAAAGGATCAATTGGAAGAATTGATAGCTAAGCATTTTGTTAGACCAAGTGTTTCGCCCTGGGGAGCTCCAGTGTTATTGGTAAAGAAGAAGGATGGTGGAATGCGGTTGTGTATTGATTACCGTCAGTTGAATAAGGTCACCATCAAGAATAAATACCCATTACCAAGGATAGACGATCTGTTAGATCAATTGAAAGGAGCCTGCGTATTCTCGAAGATTGATTTACGGTCGGGTTATCATCAGATTCGGGTGAAGAGTTTGGATGTACCGAAAACTGCATTTAGGACCCGTTATGGTCATTATGAATTCCTAGTAATGCCTTTCGGTGTGACGAATGCTCCAGCAGTTTTCATGGATTATATGAATCGGATATTTCAACCTTATTTGGACCACTTTGTGGTGATTTTCATTGATGACAGTCTTATCTATTCTCGTGATCCTCAAGAGCACAGAGAACACCTAAGAATCGTTTTATCCATCTTACAAGAGAGATAACTTTTTGCCAAGCTAAGTAAGTGTGAGTTTTGGATGTCGGAGGTTAATTTTCTTGGACACGTCATATCTCAAGGAGGTGTGGCAGTGGATCCATCAAAAGTAGAGGCGGTGATTAATTGGGAAAGACCGAAGAACGTTGCCGAAGTTAGGAGTTTCTTGGGATTAGCAGGTTATTATAGAAGATTTATTAAAGGCTTTTCTCAACTGGCTATACCAATGACGAGACTTACTCGGAAGGATTGTTCGTACGAGTGGGATTCGGCTTGTGAGAGAAGTTTCATGAGTTTGAAGGAAAGATTGACGACCGCTCCTGTTTTGATTATTCCTGATCCTAGCAAGTCGTATGAGGTATATTGTGATGCATCGAAAAAGGGTTTAGGCGGCGTGTTAATGCAAGATGGACATGTGGTAGCTTATGCTTCTAGACAGTTGAAAGTCCATGAAGAGAATTATCCAACGCATGATTTAGAATTGGCGGCAGTTGTGTTTACTTTGAAAGTGTGGCGTCACTATTTGTATGGTGTACGTTTTGAGATGTTCAGTGACCACAAGAGTCTAAAGTACCTTTTTGACCAGAAAGAGTTGAACATGCGTCAAAGGAGGTGGATGGAGTATTTGAAGGATTATGATTTGGAACTGAAGTACCATCCGGGTAAAGCGAATAAAGTGGCAGATGCTTTAAGCAGGAAAGTGTTGCATAGTGTCGACTTGATGATGTTAGAATATGCCTTAATGGAAAAGTTTAGAGATCTAAATCTTCAATTTAATTGGACTCCTAATTGTGTGATTATGGGGAATTTGAATGTCACCTCTACTCTTAGAGAGGAAATCCGACAAGGACAAGGATTGGATGAGAAGTTACAAGAGATGTTGACTCAACCGGGTTTTGTGCGAGCTACCGATGGGATTATTTTGTTTAACCAAAGGAATTGTGTTCCGGATAACACGGAGTTAAAAAGGAGGATTTTGGAAGAAGCGCATAAGGGTGCTTTTACTATACATCCGGGGTCTTCAAAGATGTACCAAGATCTAAAGAGAGACTATTGGTGGTCCGGGATGAAAAAGGATGTTGCGGTATATGTGTCAGAATGTGCGGTATGCCAACAAGTGAAGATTGAACACCAAAAGCCGGGTGGCTTATTGCAACCTTTAGAAATTCCGGTGTGGAAATGGGATAGTATTTCGATGGACTTCACGGTGGGATTACCCCGTGCGCAAGGCGGTTATGATTCGATTTGGGTAGTTGTAGATCGGTTAACGAAGTCTGCTCATTTCTTGACCGTAAAGACTACTTATAAGGCGAGTCATCTCGCAAAGTTGTTCATTTCGGAAATAGTGAGGTTGCATGGTATTCCCACTACTATCGTTTCAGATAGAGATCCAAAGTTTACTTCGAGATTTTGGAGAGCTTTTCAACAAGCTATGGGAACGAAGTTGTGTTTGAGCACGTCGAATCATCCGCAAACGGATGGTCAGACGGAACGGATAATACAAACCATGGAAGATATGTTGAGAGCTTGTGTGCTTGAAAGTGGAGGAAATTGGATAGAACTTTTGTCGTTGATTGAGTTCTCTTATAATAACAGTTATCAGGCAAGTATTGGTATGGCACCTTATGAAGCATTATATGGAAGGAAGTGTAGGACACCATTGTGTTGGGCGGAGGTTGGCGAAGATAGAATGTTGGGACCCGAGATTGTTCACGAAACTACGGAGAAAATTAGGATGATCCGTGATAAGGTCAAACAAGCACAAGATCGTCAGAAAAGCTATGCGGACAACCGTAGGAGACCTTTGGAATTTGATGAGGGTGATCATGTATTTTTGAAGGTTACTCCGAGATTGCGGTTGAAAGGACCGTTTAAGTCGCGGAAGTTAAGTTCGAGATACGTGGGACCGTATCAGATTTTGGAAAGGATTGGTGAAGTAGCTTACAGATTGGCCTTACCGCCTTCTCTATCATAGATGCACGACGTTTTTCATGTGTCTCAGCTTCGAAAATTTGTCCCAGATCCTCTTCAGCCAATTTTTCCAGATACAATTGAGATAGAAGCAGATTTAACGTTTGAGGCTCAACCGAGTCGTATCACGGGAAGAGAAACTAAAGTGTTAAGGAATAAAGAGATTCCTATTGTTAAGGTCCAGTGGTATGAGACGCATCCGAGCGATGCAACTTGGGAATTGGAATCGGAGATGCGGGAGGTCTATCCTCATCTTTTCAGGTAATTGTTTTAAATTCGTGGACGAATTTCTATTTAAGGGGGGGAGGATGTAACACCCCGTATTTTAATTACTCTGGATAATATTAGTTGTGATCTACTGAGTTCCAATGTACTCTGAGAAATTATCTGCAAAGATAATTAGAGTAACGGTTGAGCTCAGAGCAAATCTAATTAATATTATCTGTCTCTGAGGTATTTTAATATTTGGAACTTTAAAGACTTTTTGGGCAGTTAGTAGTATGGCAATTGATGATATTTTTCCTATATCATTTCTTTTCCTTCATTTTCCTCATTAGAACCAAAGAAAGAAAGAGATAGAAAGAAGTTGGAGAGAAAGAAGGAGAAAGGAAGGAAAAAGAGAAGTGGAAACCTAGAAGTGGAAAGATCAAGAACATCATCAAATCATCTTCCAATCTTCACCATCTTCATCTATTCAAGGTGGGTTATAGATAGAAACTTAAGTTCTAGAGTTAGAAATGATTTTAGCTTAAGTTAGGTTTTATGAGAAATTGCTTAAATTGGTAATCGATGAAATTTAACGGTTGAAATGTGTTACAAACTGAGTAGTATAAGATATATGAGTGTAGAATCATCTGTTTTTGATTGTGGGATGTTTGGATATGTTTTGGGGTAGTTTGAACCCAAGGGACCTCAGCTGTTACGCTGCGGAATTTCTGCATTTTCCCAGATTCGCACTGTGAATCCCCTAGCGAAGGGGAAATCGAACACTCGCTGGCTATTCGCACGACGAAGGTGGAGGCGAACATTCGCCAGAGGTTCGCATTGCGAACTTTAGCTTGTTTTGGTTCTTCCACGGTTCGCCAGACGTTCGCAGTGCGAATGGGGCAGCGAACCAGTGTTGGCTAGGCATTCCCTGAGAGCTTCGCACTGCGAATGAGGAAGCGAGCATTCGCTGGCTGCTTCGCAATGCGAACATGACAGATCCCCCAACTTGTTTCTTTCATAACTTTTGACTCGTTTATCCATTGTGAGTATTCTTAGTATCATTGTGAAGCTAGGAACATATTCTAGCTAATGGAAATGAGAAATATCTGTTTATTGCCCGATTAAATAAATCAGAGAGAACCGTGAATTAATGTGATTTGTGATATGTTGAATTATGTGTTTTCGTTATGCGATTGATGTTTATTTGCCTATGCTCTTATTGTGAAACACGTTTGAATATGTATGCATGTTAAAATACGAAATAATTAGAGTGAGGAAAATTACCGTAAACAATTGTCGAAAAGTATGAAATAACAATTACGACGACGCTCGTGCATAAGAGGCCGAGGCGTGCGTCTATTAGCGAATGGTTGTATGTGGAATCACGAAATCGTAACCACTATTCTATTATGTGCCATTTCATGAGTAACGAGCTCCTCTGTAATGAATGCATGATTTCTTGGTAGGTTTGATTCCCAATGTTATAGTACGAATGGAGCCTACGGGTAAAGAGACTTGTGACGGTGTACGGGCCGTGTGAAGTGACGGATCACGGTGTACGGGCCGATGATCCCGAATCCATTTCGTATGTCAAGAAATCTACGAGGGTCCATGATTCGTTCCTACTTTTAGACGTAGAAGAGGGCGGGAGAAAGGGGATGCCTTGACAGGGTTAGTGATAGTGATACACTTGCGGGTTAACGAACTCAATAGCATGGAAACATATAGTGTGTGTGTGTACTCAAAGTCACTTCCCTTCCCGTTTGACTTGAGTTAGGCTTATTAGAACCTTATAAAGCCGAGAGGACATATAAGATAGATAACTCACTGAGATTTGATGTATCTCACCCCGCGTTGTTATTTACATCACAGGTACTACAGGCTCGGCGAAGGGTAAGGACAAAGTGTTTTGACTTTTCCTTACGGATCGTATCTTTTGTGTGGCAAGGCTTCCGTTGTGGAGATTTTGAGATCATTAGTGATCTAGTTCTTAGTTTTATCTTTTGAACATCTTGTATATATAACATGCCATAGTTGTTGTATTAGTTTTTGGGCATTTATATGTATACTGTGTTACTAGGAACTTGTATATTTCAGTACCAAACGTATTATTCATGTATGATATATGCTTTGATGTATGTATTTATATATGGGCGTTATAGAGAACCTAAGGATATGATACTTCCCTTGTTCTCTCACCAAGAATGCTTTCACATTGTTCATTACCTTACCGCCTTATTCAATCAATCATTGGGCACATTTAGAGAGGTTTTTTCATGAGCAATTTTACACGGGTAAGGTAAAATTCCCAAAGGATGGTGAAGGTCTCGTGGAATTCCTTTATAGGTGTCAAGATGAAGACTTAGAGGTGATGTTGTGTCCTCGATGCAGCTCTGTGTTTGATAAGAAGTATGCAAGAAAGGTCGAAAGTGCTCAGAAAGCCAAGGAGAAGGAAAATTGGAAGTATAGTATGCTGCAATATTACTTCGACAAGAGAGGAGTGCCACAGAAGAAGGAACAATCTCATGGTCAACAAAAGGCTTGGCCTAATACTTATAGACCTACGTCCAACGCTCCTCAAGAAAAGTGGATCAAGTCTGTTGAAAAGGAGCATGATAGGAACCCAAAGTGGAGGAATTTTGAGATTGGTCGAGGGTCTTCTATGACTTATCGAGAGAATTTCCAAATGTCAGAGAGGCGTTGTTATGGGCCTAATGCTAACCATAAAGGGAAAAATCCCATGACAAGAACATAGTGGAGAAGATTCTAGAGAAAAAAGAAGGCATAAAGAGATGTTACAGAGTCTAGTAACAACAGACAGCCTCAACATCAGGCAAAGAATCCAGCCAAGAAACCAGTGGGAAGGAAGTTGTTTTCTCCCAAGGCAAATTAGACGAAAGAAAAAGTTAGGAAAGAAGAGTAGGAAAAAGAAGATGAGTTGGTCACATACAACTTTAACTCTGGGTTGGAAGGGGACTTCGATGTCATGTGTAATGTAAATTCTATGCTCCATAGGTGTTGTACCCCAAATTTTTCCCTTAGATCCATTGATCGTCTGTATATCATCCCAGGTCAATCATTCGTGCATAACTAACCAATTTTATTAGACTTTGTTTGTTTGTTTTTGTTTGTGAAATTAGGTGCTGCTGCAGAAGGTTCGAAAGTCATGGAGGCCGTGTGTGTATTCATTGAGGTTATAGCTCCTTGGAAGTTATGTGAATTCCTGTGGGAAGATGTGCCTCATTCTTATGGTCCCTTAGTATATACAAGATCGATTTTTCTCAAGATTTCTCAGAGGTTCTCCCAAAGAAGATTAGGGGTTCTTGTCCATTGGTATGAAGCATTGCATGGTGTTGGCAAGCTTTCGTTGGGATACTTTACTTGCAATAGGAGATGTAAAAAGAACTATACTTTCATTTTACGGATTAAGATCTCCTCATTTGGAATGTGTCCGCTTCTAGAGTTTGTGATTAAATCAAAGATCAAGAGTCTTTAAATGTGGTATGGAGGACCAGTGGATTTCATTTATTCAAGCATGTTCAAATAGGCATCAAGTGCCTTGGATACGTATCTTGGCCAAGGACTAGATTTAAGTTTGTGTGAATTTCTTGGATTTCAAATGAAAGGTGGATTCTCCATTTTTTTCTTCTTTCTTCTCATTACCAAAACCATATCCATTATCCAAATTCATATCCATATTTATCCGTAAACCATTTCCAAAACCCATTTTTTTCCATAACTACTTCCAACTTTAAATCCATGTCCATTCCTAACCAAAAATCTCAAATTCCTTTCCAAAAGCCATAAAGGCAAACCTTTGTTGAAAAATCCAACTCAAAATTCCCAAAAGCTCCATGTTTATCTCAAGCTCCAGGTGGTTAAGATTTAAGAAATTCAAATGTTGAAGATTTACAAATTCAATTCCAAGATTCAAAATTTCAAGATGTATAATTCAAGTTACATGGTCTACTTTAATTCAAAGGGTGAATTCTAATGTTAAAGAAAAAAATAAGATTCATCTAAGTCTTTATTCCAAATTCAAGAACTTCACATGTTTAACAAATGATCATGAACTAAGGGAGACAACAAGTGTATTAAAACGGTGGTTCGAGTGCATGAAAATTTATGTTAACGATGAAGCAACATCGACCTTTCACGATGTTGTTTAAATTGAAGAAGGAAAGCCAGAAGTTGAATGTTCTCCTTGATGCATTAGACTTCAAACCAGTTGTGATATTTGTGGAAAGTGTTAGTAAAGCAGTTGAACTAGACAAAGTTCTTGCGGAACGAAACTTTTCATCGAAAGTTTATGTTCAAGTATATTTAAAATGGACAGTTGTTTTTTTTGTGGTCATCATAACTATTGTTTCATATATTAATACTGTAATTTGTTTTTGAAGTCGGTGGTCTACATTAATAAGGAAGAATCTTTCTAGTACAATAGAGGTATAGGAGTGCCGCTTGATGGTATGCAATTTACATCAAATTATACATTCATTATTCATCCGTTCAATAAATGGCATACGGTTTTACACACGCAGCTGGTGTAGTGCGTAGTCCAGTGTTTGTTTCGAGATCGATTTCATTTTGCTATCATCACACTAACAGAGCACTACATGACCAGAATACATACTGAACACACTACAAAAAATGTGCATAATTCTATTACACAACAAATTAATGCTATCCTGTACATATTACACAAGCCATCAAATTTTTTCACACATACTCTCATAACCTCACAGGTGCAGACAATCTTTATAATCCTTGTGCATACCTCACTGAATTTCTCTTTCTAATCTTTCGAACCACAATGCTAATTGCCTCTTTTCCTCATCAATGTTGGTGAATCAAACTTGCAAAACCTCCACCATAGATACTGACGTGAGGGACTTCGAAACTGGTTGTGTTGTCTAATAGATTTGACGCTTTGTACTATGTAGCACAAGTGAGGACCAACTCTGCTAGAAAAAATAACAAAAAACCACACATCAGTACACAAGAACGAGAAGAAATAGCGGCAAGCGCACGCAGCCAAAATCACTTGCCTTCAAGTGTGCCAGCCTTACATGCTTATTGTGTGTAGACCAAATGATTGTACAATATTATACATGATCTAAGTTCAGTGGAATTTATACAGCAATTCCCAGAATTCCCATAGCATGAAAATATACAGCAGCCAAAAATTAAATCACTTCTACCAATACAGTGAACATAGCGGAGATGACAAATAAGAGTTGAGAGGTCCGAAAATCACACAGATGTTTATTGATAAATCAAGAGAATTCATACCTTTGTGATCCAAATCTGGCACTATGCTATTCTCGCACCTAAGTTGTCGTAAAGTGTAAAGAATGTAAGGAGGCAAGGCACAATTCTCGCCTTGCCTTGCAGCAGGAATTCTGAGGCCGCAAAGTGAAAGTCAGCAGACCATTTTGATCTTAAGGCGTAGGAAAACATGGTTGATGCAAGAATTGGACGTGGTCCAACAGCTTCAAGATGATACACAATCATTTGAGTGTCCTGTAATTAGTGAACGACCGACTTAATTCAATCACAAAACATCATCATCAAATGTTTTCCACACATGTTCCTTTCACTCCAAAACAGGATGCAAACACGATCAAACATTTTGATTTGAAAAGAGGAAAGATTCAGACATGTTTCAGGTATGTGTAAGACATAATTGAATAGAAATATGTCCATCAAAGCAGAAATCAGACATTCAGTTATTACTTTCCAAAATTGAATAACAGACATGTTTCTGTAAATTAGGGAAGGCATTCATCACCATTGCCTGCATATCTTCTCACATTGAATTCAAATTTGAAAATGGATAAATGCCTATAAAAGGAGCAACAGCAGCGAGTAAGGGAAGACAAGAAGAACGCACCAGAAACCTCAATCACACACATTACTCAGCCAAACATTCAAACCCTGTATACTAGAAAACAGCCAAATATCTATACAATCACTCATCAAAACGTATATCACAACCAGAAATTCAATCCAATCAATATACTAGAAATCCACCATGTCAATATACTAGACTATTCATATCAATTTCACACCAGAACACACAACAAAAAGGGAAGAACATCAGTACACGTTCAATAACCATCCAAAAAAAGGTATCCATACATGGTTTACAAACGTTGAAAACATTCACAAACACGCATTCATGGCTTACAGACACAATCATTAACACAGAAAACCACACACCACAACTATAACATCCTCAGTATACAAACACGACTGAGAAATTGAAAGAATTCAAATCAACATCCATCAGGGTTCAACACCGGTTTACATTCAAATTAATACTCTCAGAGGCGATAATTTCAAGTATCAACCACTCCAATACAAACACGGAACCAGAGAAGAGAGGATATCACCTGGAGGATTTGAAGAGCTCTCGTCTTTTTCATCTCCCCCTTGCTGCCGTCGAAGTCGCGTCGGGCGAACTCCGATGGATAACCTAGTTTAACTCCACCTTTGTATACTTTTGATTATTGTTTGCTGTGAATTTGTTCGTCTTCCTTCCATATGTCGTTGCCGGCGAGGATCTGAGCGAAACCGAGAGCTTTGAGAAGAACGAACGAAACGGAGGGCTTCGCGAAAGGGCGTGGGAATCAGGGACGAAATCGACGAAGAAGGACTTAGCGAATATGGAGTGAGTGAGGGAGTGAGGGCTGAGAAAGAAGAGCAGTAGAATGGGCATGGAAAGGCGGGAATAGAGACCTGGAGGGAGAGAGATTGAAGACGATATGTTCGGTTTCCCATTTGTTTTCTTTTATCTATTTATTTGACTCTTGATTTCGGTTTTGGACTTGTTCGTTTTGCACTGCCCGAGGTTTCCTCTTCATTGCACTGCTCAAGTTTTCGCTTCTCCCTTTTTCTTGACTAGGTCTATAGATATTCAGATTTTCTTTCTCTCTTTTGATAAGACGAACGGCTGTGGTGTGAGTTGTTGTAACCTCTCATAACGCAGCCTTTCAGTAATGCATATAACTTTCAATTAGTAAAAACATAATTCCTTTATAACAACGAGTAAGTTTTTAAGTAAATATATTTTCTTTTTTTTTTGAAATTATTAAGTTTGTTTTTTACAAATTTGTTTTTTTTAGGATCACCATTTTAATATATAGCTAAAAAACGATAAGATTCTCCTTTATTTGTTAATCCTTTTAAATTAACGTACCTTTGCTAGATTTATAGTACCCTTTATTAATATAAGTTATTTTTATTTTAGATGCGAAGACTTAGTCTTGACTCGTGTTAAGTTTTTTTCATGTTTTATGTGTTACTGCTTTTCTTGGTTTGATATCTCGATTCATAAGTGTTTACGTCATGTTGAATTCTTAAATTTTAACTTTATATTTATTACATTACTCTTATAATATAACTTCTTGTGCTCCTATGCCTTAGTTAGGTAGTTTACTTAACTAACATTTAAGTTAGTATCAATCCCTTCTTCTTCCAAAGGAAACATACCCTACATTTACTCAATGTCATAGGATCTTTAGAACCTTTGCGCACTCTTGGCCTTAGGATTCGGAGTCACCGTACTCCACGTCTCGCCGTAGACGTTTAGTATCTTAGCTTTAGGATAGAAGTCGTCGTACTCCACGTTAATGTTTCGCCGTAAACATTTACAATCCTACCCCTCTTCAACCAACTACAACTTTAGAGTCGCCGTACTCTATGTAATGTCTTTCCATAGACATTACCTCCCATTGGAACCTTGACCCCGTCAAGAAGTTCCTCTTCTCAGAACTACAGATACTCTGATTCTGTTTCCTTGGGATACGTAGGCATAAGATGTGACATCTTGTCGAGTATACTTAGATACTAACCCCTAGGGTTTCAACCTTTAGCATAACACCTTTAGCAAGCGAGTAATAGATAACATAACTACTAACAAGAGGTTCCTGTAGAGTACTACATCATTTAGGATGCTAATACATTCCCTAGGCGTAACCAACCCCCGAATCTTAGATCTCTAGGTTTTTCTCGTTCTTGAACCTTTCCTTTGGATAAATCAAAGACGGTGGTGAACATTTAAAGAACTGTGATGTAAGTTAATATAATAGCTTGTTATTATATTCTCACTGCAACAATAGGGAATAAGATTGTGTGACAGAGGTCGCTGAGATTGAAGATTGTGAGGAGGAATAACTGGCAAAGCATAGGCCAATATAGTATTTTGTGATGAATAATGGTTGTATCGAAGAGCAAAATGCATTCTTCGAAAGGCCCCATGTGGGAATGAAGAGTCACTTAAAGCCCTTCTTTATAAAGGCGAAGGTCGAAGACACCACATTGAATAAAATTTTGGTGGATGGAGGGGCTGCCGTGAACTTAATGCTTCATTATCTGTTGGCCAAGATAGGAAAATTTGACATAGATTTAAGGCCCCATAACATGGTGCTTTCCAACAATGAGGGAAAGACTGGCCAAACTATGGGGGTCATCCAGGTAGATGTAACGGTGGGATCCATCACTTGACCCACAGTTTTTATGGTAATAACATCAAGGGCTAGTTACAACTTGTTATTGGGAAGAGAGTAGATACATGGAATAGGGGCGGTTCCTTCGTCCCTTCACCAGAGAATAACAATATGGTGCGAAGACATAAGCCAAAGTTAACCATGTGGATAAGAGAAACCTCAATAGGAATTTGGCCAACATAGCACCATGTGCACCGACAAAATTAGCTTACATGCCTCTACAAGTGGCATTTTTCTCCTTGAACCTCTACCCTACCCATGGGTTCACATGGGGTCGAGAGGTCATGGGAGAAAGGTTTTATGACTCGGATGCAATTCGACCAACAGGATGGGGAGACAAATTCAGAGATGATGACTGAGTTTGATGCTTTAGATCGAATCACGACCTACGTTGCGTGTGTTTGATTTAATTACTCTGATGTTTTACTTAAAAATATTACAGGGGGGAATTTAGGGTATTACACTTGGGATAGTCATCAGCCATTGATAGAGTTTACTTATAACAATAGTTTTCACTCTAGTATTAGGATGGCACCTTTTGAGGCATTGTATGGTTGAAGGTGTTGGACACCTTTGTGTTGGCATGAATATGGTGAGAGTGTAGTGCTTGGATCTGAGATTGTCCAGTAGACTACTGAAAAGGTGAAGTTGATTCGAAAGAAGATGAATGCTTCACAGAGTAGACAAAAGAGTTACCATAATAAGAGAAGTAAGGATCTTGAGTTTCAAGAGGGAGACCATGTATTCTTGAAGGTCACTTCGGTGACCGGTATCAGACGTGCTTTGAAATCGAGGAAGCTTAGTCGTCGGTTTATTGGTCCATATTAGATTTTTGAGAGGGTTGGAGTGGTTGCTTATAGAGTGGCGTTGCCACCAAATTTGTCGAATTTACATGATGTATTCCATGTTTCACAGCTTCAGAAGTATGTTTCGGATCCGTCGCATGTGATTCTGATGGATGATGTACAAGTGAGGGATAACCTTACAGTTGAGGCTTTACCTGTGAGGATTGAAGATCGTGAATTGAATCAGTTGAGGGGCAAGGAGATTGCTTTCGTGAAGGTAGTGTAGGGAGGCGCTGCCAGGGGGAATATGACCTAGGAGATGGAGAGTAAGATGCGAGAGTCATATCCAGAGTTGTTTGCACCAGGTAAAATTTCGAGGACGAAAATATTCTAAGTGGGGGAGAGTTGTAACACCCTAATTTAATTAATTTATTTTTCGTAATTAAATTATGTGTTATTGGATGTTGTTGATGTTTTGGTGTGTTAGAGAACCCTTTGGTGTCAGGGTGATAACTTTAGAAATTTGAATTTAAAGGTTGGGGTGTGGTGAGAAAAATTGTAAATATTGGGAGTGGTGAGAGTAAAACTAATTAATTGATTCTGTTAATATTTATTTAATTAAATAATAGGTGGATATTATTTAAAATAAATATTTGGTGAAAATTATTAATATTTTTATTAATAATATTATTATTAGGAATAAGTTATAATAATATTAAGATTATATTAAGATAAGAGAAAGAAGGAGTTGATAGAAAATAGTCAGATACATATTTTTGAAGAAAAGGGGGAAAGAGAAGAAGGAAAGCTAGAGCAAGGGAGATCACCATTGCTAGGGGTAGAAGAGAACTCATTGCTGGGAATACCAAGCTAAGGGTGGGAATTCCGTTCATATAGGGTTCTATATGATAATATGTGGGTGTGTTTTGTCTCTATATGCTTAATTATCTCTTCTCTCTATATGTTGTGATCCTTTGATGAGAATTGATGCATTGTGTGTGTATGAAATGATCAAATTGATTGACAAATTATGATCTTGCATGATGTTGTTGTGTTGTTGATTGTTTATTGAATTGTGTGTTGATGCTAGTAGAATTATGTAATTGGTGGGATTGCATGATGTTGGATGTTGTGTTGTTGAAACTGTTTCAAGACAGAGTCAGAACTCAAATATGTGAATTTTAACAAAAATATGGTGTTTTGCGACTTTTTAAAAAGTGATTTTCGTGTGGAAAATGTGGTATTTTATTGGTATGCGAAATGAGGTTTTGGGATAGGTTAAAAATCAATTTTTGTACTGATAAGTTGCAAAAAAGTGCTTCTGCTACAGGTGTAGTCGGTTACCAGAGTTGGTGTAACCGGTTACACTGTTGAAAAACGTGTTTTCTGGACAAATTGAGAGGGTGTAGCCAGTTACCAGAAATGGTGTAACTGGTTACACCGTGAAACAGTGGCTAGGCAGTGGTGTGGTTACAGGATGTAACCGGTTACTGCATTTGGTGTAACCGATTACATTCGGAAGAAAATGTCTGAGGTTTCCTCTTCATTGCACTGCTCAAGTGTTCGCTTCCCCTTTTTCTTGACTAGGTCTATAGATATTCAGATTTTCTTTCTCTCTTTTGATAAGACGAACGGCTGTGGTGTGAGTTGTTGTAACCTCTCATATTAACCTTTTAGGATTAATACCCCTTTTGTCTCCTGCCATATGATCGAAATTCCAAAAACAACCCTGTAAAAAAAAACACTTGGCAAGGGGCGCCTTTCACCACTAGGCCATTTTTACTTGCTTTATTACATTATCCTATTGAAAATTATATATTACATAAATTGTTTATTAATATTAATATTAAAATGAATTATTAATATTGTAGTATTGTAGTACTAGTATGTAGTTTATTTAAACATTAAAAACTGAATTTTATTTAAACTATTTAGTAATAGTATGTATTTTATTAAATACTGAAATTAAATATTTAAATATATTTACTTTCAATTTAGTCAAAACGTTAAAAAAATTAATTTATATTTACTTTCAATTAAATAATAAATATGCTAAATAAATAAATAGTTACAGTAAATTGTTAAAACGGTAAATAATAAATAATTTATTTGATATTTAAAATATTTAATAACGTTAATTAATTTCTAGTATATTAAAATATGTTAATTTTTAATTAATTAATATATTTAAAATATATTTATTTTCAGTGTATTAATTTATATTAATTAACAAAAAAATAAACTGAAAGTAAATTGTAAATATATTATACTAAAAATAAATATATTATTAATTATATTAAACTAAATAATTTAATAAATTTCTTTTAATAAAAAACTAAATAATTTAATAAATTTCTTTTAATAAAAAACTAAAAGAAATTAATAATAATTAGTAATAGTAATTATTTAGTTATTATTTACTGTAATTAATAATTATTAAAATATAAATAATAATTTAGTAAATGTGTTTTAATATTAATATTTAGTAAATATTTAGAATTTAGCTACAGTAAAATAATCAATGAAATTTAGCTACAGTAAATATTTATAATTTAGCTACGTTAATAACTATATTTAACTATATTTATAAGTATTTAACTATAACTATATTTAACTACAAATACTTATATTTTACTGTAACTATATTTACAAATATTTTAACTATAATCATATTAATTAATTTCAGTTTATTATTAATTAATATTTATCTTATATTAAATTGAAATATTAAATATACAATATGTATAATATGTATATTTTAATATAGTTACAATATGTATAATATATAAAAAAGAAAAAAATTATAGTTACAGTATAATATAATATAATGTTTACAATATGTTATTTAACTATATTCTACTAATAGTTATATATAATATAGTTACAACATATTCTAATAATAATTGATCAAAATGAAAACAAATATGCAAATGTATAATATGTATGTTTAAAAGCAACTAAATTACAAGATAAAACCTCTAGCCTAGTGGTAGACCCTTGATCTTTGAAATAAAAGGGGTGGGTTCAAATTCCACCTCCATCAAATTTTTTTGTTTAACATATTTTTTAAATATAATACTAAAAGAAAAGTCCACGTGACATTTCCACGTAATAATAAATTAAATAAAAAAAATAAAAAAGCTAATAAAGCAGTGCCACATAATTAATTTTGTTGACCGAATCTACGCAGAAGCCAAAATGAGGGAATCTACAAACGACAGGGATGAAATCTGTGTTATTTTTTACAGGGTTGTTTTTGGAATTTCGCTAATATGACAGGAGTAAAAGGGGTATTAACCCAACCTTTTAATAACGCAGCCTTTCAGTAATGCATATAACTTTCAATTAGTAAAAACATAATTCCTTTATAACAACGAGTAAGTTTTAGATAGTATGTTTTAAAGTAAATATATTTTCTTTTTTTTTTGTTGAAATTATTAAGTTTGTTTTTTACAAATTTGTTTTTTTTAGGATCACCATTTTAATATATAGCTAAAAAACCATAAAATTCTCCTTTATTTATTAATCCTTTTAAATTAACGTACCTTTTCCAGATTTATAGTACCCTTTATTAATATAAGTTCTTTTTATTTTAGATGCGAAGACTTAGTCTTGACTCGTGTTAAGTTTTTTTTCATGTTTTATGTGTTACTGTTTTTCTTGGTTTGATATCTCGATTCATAAGTGTTTACTTCATGTTGAATTCTTAAATTTTAACTTTATACTTATTACATTACTCTTATAATATAACTTCTTGTGCTCCTATGCCTTAGTTAGGTAGCTTACTTAACTAACATTGAAGTTAGTATCAATCCTTCTTCTTCCAAAGGAAACATACCCTACATTAACTCAATGTCATAGGATCTTTAGAACCTTTGTGCACTCTTGGCCTTAGGATTCGGAGTCGCCGTACTCCACGTCTCGCCGTAGACGCTTAGTATCTTAGCTTTAGGATAGGAGTCACCATACTCCACGTAAATGTTTCGCCGTAAACATTTACAATCCTACCCCTCTTCAACCAACTACAACTTCAGAGTCGCCGTACTCTATGTAATGTCTTTCCATAGACATTACCTCCTCTTAGAACCCCGTCAAGAAGTTCCTCTTCTCAGAACTACGGATACTCTGATTCTGTTCCCTTGGGATACGTAGGCATAAGATGCGACATCTTGCCGAGTATACTTAGATACTAACCCCTAGGGTTTCAGCCTTTAGCATAACACCTTTAGCAAGCGAGTAATAGATAACATAACTACTAACAAGAGGTTCCTGTAGAGTACTACAACATTTAGGATGCTAATACCTTCCCTAGGCGTAACCAACCCCCGAACCTTAGATCTCTAGGTTTTTCTCGTTCTTGAACCTTTCCTTTGGATAAATCAAAGACGGTGGTGAACATTTAAAGAACTGTGATGTAAGTTAATATAATAGCTTGTAATCCTATTCTCACCGCAACAATAGGGAATAAGATTGTGTGACAGAGGTCGCTGAGATTGAAGATTGTGAGGAGGAATAACTGGAAAAGCATAGGCAAATATATTATTTTATGATGAATAATGGTTGTATCGAAGAGCAAAATGCATTCTTCAAAAGGCCCCATGCGGGCATGATGAGTCACCTAAAGCCCTTCTTTATAAAGGCGAAGCTCTAAGACACCACATTGAATAAAATTTTGGTGGATGGAGGGGCTGCGGTGAGCTTAATGCCTCATTTTCTGTTGGCCAAGATAGGAAAATTTGACATAGATTTAAGGCCCCATAACATGGTGTTTTCCAACAACGAGGGAAAGACTGGCCAAACTGTGGGGGTCATCCAGGTAGATGTAACGGTGGGATCCATCACTTGACCCTCGGTTTTTATGGTAATAACATCAAGGGCTAGTTACAACTTGTTATTGGGAAGAGAGTAGATACATGGAATAGGGGCGGTTCCTTCGTCCATTCACCAGAGAATAACAATATGGTGCGAAGACATAATTGTTTAAAACATCGAAGCTGACCAAGGCTACTACATAGCCAAAGTTAACCATGTGGATAAGAGAAACCTCAATAGGAATTTGGCCAACATAGCACCATGTGCACCGGAAAAATTAGCTTGCATGCCTCTACAAGTGGCATTTTTCTCCTTGAACCTCTACCCTACCCATGGGTTCACATGGGGTCGAGAGGTCATGGGAGAAAGGTTTTATGACTCAGATGCAATTCGACCAACAGGATGGGGAGACGAATTCAGAGATGATGACTGAGTTTGATGCTTTAGATCGAATCACGACCTACGTTGTGTGTGTTTGATTTAATTACTATGGTGTTTTATTTAAAAATATTACAGGGGGAAATTTAGGGTGTTACACTTGGGATAGTCATCATCCATTGATAGAGTTTACTTATAACAATAGTTTTCACTCTAGTATTAGGATGGCACCTTTTGAGGCATTGTATGGTTGGAGGTGTTGGACACCTTTGTGTTGGCATGAATATGGTTAAAGTGTAGTGCTTGGATCTGAGATTGTCCAACAGACTACTGAAAAGGTGAAGTTGATTCGGAAGAAGATGAAAGCTTCACAGAGTAGACAAAAGAGTTACCATAATAAGAGAAGTAACGATCTTGAGTTTCAAGAAGGAGACCATGTATTCTTGAAGGTCATTTCGGTGACCGATATCAGACGTGCTTTGAAATTGAGGAAGCTTACTCGTCAAGTTTATTGGTCCATATTAGATTTTTTAGAGGGTTGGGGTGGTTGCTTATAGAGTGGCGTTGCCACCAAATTTTTCGAATTTACATGATGTATTCCATGTTTCACAGCTTCAAAAGTATGTTCCGGATCCGTCGCATGTGATTCTGATGGATGATGTACAAGTGAGGGATAACCTTACAGTTGAGGCTTTACCTGTGAGGATCGAAGATCGTGAATTGAATCAGTTGAGGGGGATGGAGATTGCTTTCGTGAAGGTAGTGTAGGGAGGCGCTGTCAGGGGGAATATGACCTAGGAGATGGAGAGTAAGATGCGAGAGTCGTATCTAGAGTTGTTTGCACCAGGTAAAATTTCGAGGACGAAAATATTCTAAGTGGAGGAGAGTTGTAACACCCTAATTTAATTAATTAATTTTTCATAATTAAATTATGTGTTATTGGATGTTGTTGATGTTTTAGTGTATTAGAGAGCCCTTTGGTGTCAGGGTGATAACTTTAGAAATTTGAATTTATAGGTTGGGGTGTGGTGAGCAAAATTGTAAATATTGGGGGTGGTGAGAGTAAAACTAATTAATTGATTCTGTTAATATTTATTTAATTAAATAATAGGTGGATATTATTTAAAATAAATATTTGGTGAAAATTATTAATATTTTTATTAATAATATTATTATTAGGAATAAGTTATAATAGTATTAAGATTATATTAAAATAAGAGAAAGAAGGAGTTAAGAGAAAATAGTCAGATACCTGTTTTTGGAGAAAAGGGAGAAAGAGAAGAAGGAAAGCTATAGCAAGGGAGATCACCATTGTTAGGGGTAGAAGAGAACTCATTGCTGGGAATACCAAGGTAAGGGTGGGAATTCCGTTCATATAGGGTTTGACATGATAATATGTGGGTGTGTTTTGTCTCTATATGCTTAATTATCTCTTCTCTCTATATGTTGTGATCCTTTGATGAGAATTGATGCATTGTGTGTGTATGGAATGATCAAATTGATTGACAAATTATGATCTTGCATGAAGTTGTTGTGTTGTTGATTGTTTACTGAATTATGTGTTGATGCTAGTAGAATTATGTAATTTGAGGGATTGCATGATGTTGGATGTTGTGTTGTTGAAACTGTTTCGAGTCAGAGTCGGAACTCAAATATATGAATTTTTACAAAAATATGGTGTTTTGCTACTTTTTAAAAAGTGATTTTCGTGTGGAAAATGTGGTATTTTATTGGTATGCGAAATAAGGTTTTGGGATAGGTTAAAAATCAAATTTTGTACTGATAAGTTGCAAAAAAGTGCTACTGCTATAGGTGTAGCCGGTTACCAGAGTTGGTGTAACCGGTTACACTGTTGAAAAACGTGTTTTCTGGACAAATTGAGAGGGTGTAGCCAGTTACCAGAAATTTTGTAACTGGTTACACCATGAAACAGTGGCTAGGCAGTGGTGTGGTTACACGGTGTAACCGGTTACTGCATTTGGTGTAACCGATTACATTGGGAAGAAAATGTGAAAAACTTTGAAAAATCATATCTTGAGTTCCGGATTTTCGATTCGGGTGCCGTTCGAAGCGTTAGGAAGCTGGCGCGATGAACTTTATTTTAAAAATAATTGAAGTACTTAGATTTAATTTAATTATTTTGTGTTGGTGTTAAACAATATATGGTATTTATGATGCGGTGTGAAATATGCTTGAATGCATTGTTGTTGTTGATATATTATTTTGTTATTGTTTCTGGAATGTTAAAGCATGTGTTGGGTGTGTTAGTGGCCAGTATGACAGAGTATATTGATCAAGGTGGATGTTAATGTACTTGTTGTTGTTGTTGCATGTCTATTATATATCATGCATCATGGTGTTGGACAGTGGTCTGTGTTGGTGAGCCTCAATCCTATGGTGATAGATTGGGTGCGAGTAGCTAATTCCTATGGTGATGGAATTAGTGAAGCATTATCTATGGTGATGGTAACGATATTGGTGTGCTCTGATCCTAGGTGGGGATTGGAGCGAGTGAACCTGAGAGTTAACAATTTGGTTACACATGCATTGAGTCGTGATAGAGTCTTATTGCATTCCACTACTACGAAAAACCCATTTAACAACGGTTGGGAATGACATATAATGACGCGGGCGAAGGCGTTGTTATGTAGATTGTCGTTGTAAGTTCGCTGTTTCTACAACGGTCTGGAAACCGTTATTGAAAGGCAGGACGCGCGCCATATATCACAACGGTTATGATAATTAACCGTTGCGATACATACACTTAGGTTCTGGGTTCGAAACCCATCAGTAGCGAATTTATATAAAACATAAATTACTTATGATATCGGTTACAATATATAACAGTTGTTGTAAGTACCCTAAGTTTATTATATTAAATGTAGATTGCTTGTTTTCCAAACACCTCACTAAATAAATATACATGGATTAAATTTGATGAAGATGTTTATAATCTGCAAATCAAACTGTTCTTGAAAACCAACTTAAACAAACCAATGTTGTTTTCTGATTGCATTCATCTCATCGTGCATTTCACGCTCTTTTACATATATTGTGGTTTATTGATCTGAGTCCTTCGATATATCGCTATCTTCGATTATAGTTAAATTTCCATAAGATAAACCAGACATTGGATAATTTGCCTCATCTTTGATTTAACTATATTGGAAGATAGCGATGCATCTAAGGAGCCAGATCATTATACCATAATCTATATATAAAAGAACGTGAAAGAACGTGAAATAATCTTTCAAATACAACTTAATTTGCAGATTATAAGTATCTATGTCAAATTAATTGAATGTATTTTAAGTGAGGGTTAGTGAAACAAACAATCTACATAGAATATAATAAACTCAAACAAAATTCTATACCAGATCCAGATATTATAAACTCATATAATACGCTTGCTACCACCAGCAAACTTTAAGTGAGGGTTAGTTAAATAAACAATGTAAATAGAATATGATAAACTCAAACAACATTCTATACTAGATCCAGAAATTATAAACTGATATAATACGCTTGCTTCCACCAGCATCATCACCCTGTATCATCCCCTTAACCTGAAAGGAAACAAAGCAAACTTCAAAAATGAGCATCCTCAGTTGAAAATAAACCCTAAAACCATAATCCAGTGATGAGTAAAGAGAGGAACAAGAATAACGCACCTTTTAAAGAAACTAATCGCGGAACAGGAATCAATTATGATGTTGAACTAGTTTGGGAAGCCATGAAAAAGAAATATAAGGAGGAAGAATCTTACACAAAAGCTTCATACTTCTTATACTTCTTTTCATTGCTTCTAAAACTAGATAAAGTTTGCTTACACTGTTGTTTCTTCATTTACTAACATCTTGTTCGTGATGCTATGAAAAAAAAATACAAGGTGGATGAAGTTTCCATCATAGCTTCATGCTTCTTATACATTTTTCCATAGCAACACAAACATTATGAAGTTTCCAAAGTATGGTCTTTGTTAAGGTAGTGAAAACGAATCTGAAAAAATGAGAACAATCAACAAAAACAACATGCAACAAACAAGATAATGGGAAATATCTAACAATAGATGGAAGAAGAAGAATACCTTAATGTATGAAGCATAAGATTCACGACTAATGGTGAAAATGAAGAGAAAAAATGGGTTCTAGGGTTTCACTTTGAAGGCAACGGCGTTAGTGTCAATTAAGTGAAAGTTATTTCGCTTATATATGGGTAAACTATTCACAACGGTTAACAATAACAACCGTATAGATATGTATTTATTTATTATAAATATATCACTACGGTTTACCAGAATAACCATAGTGATAACCCTTTTATCTGTGAATTTTAAAATAAATAAAAATCGTATAGATATGTATTTATTTATTATAAATATATCACTACGATTAACTAGAAGAACCGTAGTGATAACCCTTTTATTTATGAATTTTAAAATAAATAAAAAAGAAAAGGTGCACCTTAACTTCTAACTTAATGCATCTGCAGTTTAAACATCAACAATGTAATTTACAATGCATCTGCAGTTTAAACATCAACAATGTAATTCGAACCCTAATTCAACTATTACATTTCATAACAAAGTAAATATTAAACATAAAGGAGACAAAAAAACATAACATCTTGATATTTCCCGAAAATATCTCTGATTTCAGTTTGTTCTTCAAATTCTTGTTCTTTTTCTTTAAATCCTCAAACATAACCTTCAGATAGCCCACATCTTCCAACTCTGACTTCATAATGCTCTCATCGTCATTTCCATCTCTTTCTCCCACGTCTTCATCCCATATGAACAAATTACATGTTTCATCGCTCCTCCAAAATGGACATCTCCAAAAAAGCCTTCCTTTATTTTGTCCCTTCTTACATTGATACGAAACCATACAACCATCACAACCACAAAAATTTCCAAATCGAGATTTTACACTGGAACAAGACGTAGAAACACCTTGGGATGATTTTGTCTTCAAATGTGACATTGTAACACCTTAAAGTAGAACACTTTGTTGTTGTTGTTGTCATCTTCCCGACAATTGTGACGGCGTTGGTGTTAGGGTTGTTTCAATGGATAAATTGATATATATACTTGGTGTTTAAAATACATAAAAAGAAGCTTCAATTTGTAACAACGGTTTTGAGAAATATCCGTCGTGATATCCTTATTATTTTTTAGTTAAATATTAATAAAACTTAAAAAGGGAGCATTTACATCAAAGGGATAAACTATTTGAGGGCGATGAGGTTCGAACCCATGATAGCTAGATTGTATCACCACGGTTTTCATAAAAACCGTTATTATACCCTTGAGATTTCTAATTAAAATAATGCGCGCGCATCCAGTACGCACTATAAGAACAGTGTATAGGATGCCGTTGTAAACCTGGCATTGTTGTTTGGCCGTTTTGTAGTAGTGTTCGCATATATATTGCATTGTTGTCTGTGTGGATTGGTGTGAAGTGTGAAATGTGGATTGGGTGACTTTTTGTGTACTCTTGGTATGCCTACATATAATTATACAATTCTTTATATGTTTGTGATTTCTCACCCCTTCTGTTTGAATGATGCCTTTACATGGGCACCGTGCAGATAATTCGCAGTAGAGGCGTGGACGTGAGTGGAAGAGAATACTCTTCCTTTTTCCTTGTTGAGTTGGCATCTTCTCTAATTTGTAACATTGGGGGAAGGGGGTAGAACACTGTTCATTATTTTATGGTTATGGAGACTATTTGGTGTAGCTCCCATATTTGGTATTCACTTTAATTTTGTTGTGTCATGACTATATTTGAAGTTTTGAAATATTTACTTTGTTAATATTTCCACTGCTAATGATGAAAGTTGGAGTCAGACATGTTGGTTATTATTGTTATCACTATTGTTATTAATAATTTTTTAGTGGCATGTGCTACATATCTAAATGTATGAGCAGGTGTATGTTGAATTGTAGCATCCTAATTGCAAAAATATTTAATTTACTATGATTTTATTTATAATAATTGCGGGGGTAATTAGGGTGTTACAACCTCAGCTTCCTCACGTTCAAGATCTACGACAAAGCCCAATAAAGGGTTATTGTCCCCAGACTAGGGGGTAGGGGTTGGATCATTCCTTTTGTTGCTAGGCTCATTTTCCCTAGCTATCATGTTTTGGATGGCACGAGTCAGCTGGTCGATTTTATCCTTCATCTCTTCCACATTCCTCTTGACAGTATCCACATCTCC
Organism: Lathyrus tuberosus; assembly: GCA_022829125.1. Taxonomy (NCBI): domain Eukaryota; kingdom Viridiplantae; phylum Streptophyta; class Magnoliopsida; order Fabales; family Fabaceae; genus Lathyrus; species Lathyrus tuberosus. The sequence goes on from JALAZF010000191.1 coordinate 7,761,898, forward strand.
CCTGAGAGCGGCTTGATTTTTCTCCAATTTCTCCATGGCCTTCTTTTGGTGGGCTCGAGTTTGAGGTCGGAAAGTCAGATAGTTACGCTGAGAAAAGATAATGAAAAATGATTTTTGTTTCTTTTTTATTTATAAATGCATGCTAATGTATTAATGTATGAATATGAAAAATATTTCTTTTAAGGAATCTTAACCATTAATTGATTATAAGCAAGCCGAGAATATTGAAAATTCAAATACTTTATTTATTTCATAACTTCAAGGACATAACAAGGGAAAAAACCCCAAACTTGTTCATAATGATTGGAAAGGGAAGAAAAAACACAAATTGAAAACCATTACATAAGGGAAAATCTAACAACGCTTCCTAATTATGGCCCTAAATTCGTCCACCATGTAACGACATGATTTGAGGAAGTCAACGATCTCTTTCTTAGGCTTGAAAATAATCATCATGTCTTCTGCTGCATTTAGACTTTGGGGAATCTCCTTGATTAGATCATTGGACAATATGACTAATTTCAGGTATATTTCCCTATAATACTCAGCCTTCTCTTGAAGCTTCAGCATGATAGCCTTAAATTTCTCAATAATATCAGCCATCTCTTGATTGTGCCTCTCTATGTGAATGCCCCACTCCCTCATCTCCTCACATTCTTCTTCAAGGATATTCATCTGTCTCTTGAGATCTATCACCTCTTCATAATCTCTCCTCCATTTAAATGGACGTATGGTGAGAAGTCTTCCGACCGCTCTTCTTTGCAGTATTGAATCCACAACTTGACCATCGGCTTCACGGAGAGCATGGCCTAGGCTTTGGACATGAGCTTCTAAGGTTTGGATCTGGGCTTTAGATTATTCCTTCATTTCCTTTTGGGTTTAAGTAGAGTTTAGCCATATATCCCTTCATTCATCCCTTTGGTGTCAAGCTCTGCCCAATTCATCCTTGTGTGCTTTGAGGCATGACCTAACAACTTTAAGGCCATCATAAGCTCGCTCCTTTTTATCCTCTTCCACCCTAGTAATCTCCTCACTACTTTTAAGTTGCTCAAGTGCTTTGTTAAAGTCCCTGTTTAACTAATTTTTCTCGCATTAAGTTTGGTAAAACTTTTCTTCCAGCTCCTCCTTTTCTCTCCTTAGTTGTAGGATGGTGGCGTTGAGGATATTCCCTTCTTCCATGGAGATCATAATTGGCGCGGGAGCCCTTGGTTCAATGGAGAGATCTAAGGCAATTGGCAACTTTACTACACGTACCCTCTCCCTCATCCATTGAGCATATGATATGGTGGACTCCTCCCTAGATCTTTTTAGGCTTCTCTTTCCCTTGTAGAGTTGCTTCCAAGCATGAACAATTTCCAGAACAGTAGGATTATTCATGGTCACCTCTTATAAGACAAAACCCTCAAATAATTTATCTTCAGGCTTATAAGCTAAGGGGTGCTCCAGCTGCCTCACAACTAAAATTAGATTATAAGTTATGCACCGCCTTCATCCTATAAGTGGCACATTAGGAAAGCTTCCACAACTCAAAATCATGTCCTTGCGGTGAAGGATTTGAGGGAACCATAGAATATTTGTATCAGTGAGTGAGACCGGGTGTTGGGCCCACTTGTATCTATTCATTCTTTCCATTACAACCATATCTTTTGCTAGGTGAGAGATAATCCATTTGTATAGTTAAGGAGCACATCATAACATCACCCCTCCCTTCTTGGAATGCTTTTGATGAAGATTATAGTAGACACCTGCAAAGAGAGCATGCATAGGATCTTCATCCCCAATCTTCAATGCTAGGAACATATTTATGGCTGTTAGGTCCACAAAATTTGTTTCAATTGGAAACAAAATCAGCCTAAAGACGAGAAGGACCATTACATTGTCCAAAGCCTCCCAATTCTTGTGAGTATTAAATTCAGTAGCTTTCCCTTTCCAATAATTCTTTGAGAACTCTTTGAAGTCCCCTTGGACCCTTAAGTTACCTTATAGGTCGTAGGCATTAATGTTGTGATGATTAGAGATTTCCCCAATTGAAGATAATACCCTATTGCATTAAAGGGACCCTTTGTGGTCTTAGACACTCCCAAGATTTTATAAAATTCTTTGAGGGTAGGAGCCATTTAGAAATTCTAGAATTGGAAACACTTTAATGCAGGATCATAGAATTGTGCTAGAGCAGTTAAGGCTTCCTTTTGAATAGGGACAATTGAAAGGTCCAAAATTCCCCATACTTATGGATTATGGAGGCCCTTCTATCTCTCTCCAGTCCCATGGCATAAACTTCCAGGTTTCTTACATCAAATTCCTTTACCTTGATTTAGAGGGTGTTCCTTTTTTCGAAATCCATTTTCTCAGCGTACTTATTTAATAGATGGTTAAGTTTCTTGTGGATTAAATGCAAAAATTATTTTAATGACATGATGATATGAATGTTTTTTTAAGGTTTAAGGTAAGGATATTATGCAAGCATGACCTAGTTAAGGTAGGCTCCCTATGACTTGGTCAGTTCTAAGTTTAGACTACCTAATCCCGTCGCTTGCAGGATATAAATTTTTTGTAATGTGATAACCTTAGATTCATGGACTATACCCTTGTTTTACCATGAGAAGGAGCAAGCCTTCCTACGCTAATCCTTCAGGATAAGTCTCATCTATTCGAGACCCTAGTAACGACCCTTATGAGTTGATAACATAAGGTCACCATGAGTTGAAAGGGGTTCTAAAAGGTTCCCAGAGTCATGGACCACATCCAAACCATCAAGATGCTTAAGGGTATACCCTACCATGAAGAAAACTTTGGGGGGTCTATTCTGAGTGTAGCTTCCATGCATCGTTGAGATGTGACATCTCACCAAAAACATTTCAGTTCTACTTCCTAACTTAGGGTTATTCTAAAGACTTGGTTTTAGCTTCACACATTAATATCCCAACCAGTATGATATGACAATATAACAATATAATAAATAATAGTAAATATTGAAATAAAATAAATAACAAAGAAACCATAAAACCAAAGAAATAAATAAAAATAAGCAAACCAAAAACCACACAAAACCCTAAAGTTAAAGGTTATGATGGAATCCTTTAAGGAAGTATAGGAAGTCCTCAGTAGAGTCGTCTGCTGTCGTGGCTGAAAAAATGACAGAGTTGCCATCATCCTTTATTCGTTCTTAAGGAACAGGGAAACAATGATAAAACCTAAACACTAAGGGTGAGAGACTAGGTTTGAGAGTCAGTTAAGCGAGTGGAAGGTGTTAGGCACCCATCACCTCCATTGTACTCAATTGGATCCTTCACTAATTCTAGGGTTAGTGTACGCCTAAGGGTGTTTGCTTATTGTTTAATACATTCATTTAGTTACAAAATTATTTTATTATTTACAAAAAAAAGGAAACCTAAAAAATATTTTTATAATTGTACTCGCTAGAGTTTACAACTCTATTCCTACGTACCCTAATATTGAATGAAGGATCAGAGTACTGTAGTTCTTCTTAAAAATGTTGGTGTGTTGGTTGTTTTTATCCCTTGAAAAATTCCCACCCATCAGAGGTGGAGAAATATTAGATTTTTGAAAAAATGCCTCAGTGCACAAGGGAAAATGACTTACAGTTTAGGTGAGTGAAATTGATTTTATCCCATTGATTTAATTGTAAAATATCCCATTTAATTTGATTATAAAAATAAGTTGATAATGATATAAAAATATTATTAAAACCAAGTTTTATCCATTGATCCCAAATCCTGATTGTATACCCCTTAAACACTAAGAGTTTTACTCCAAAATTTATTCCTTTTTTTATCCCAAAACTTATCCCATTTTTATCCCAAAACTTATCAAATTTTTATCCCAAAATTATCCCTAGTTTACTTGAAAAAATAAGTAATTCTTAATTTATTTAGGAAAATAAATTAGCCCTTATCCTTAATTTTATCCCCGAAATTTTTTATTCTTTGAAACCCTAATATTTTATCTTGTAATCCCCAAATTATACTCCTCAATTATTCCTCAAGTCATCCCAACTGACTAGTCACAAAGATGTATTAAACCTTTATTTGAATAAATAGTTTCTTATTATTTAATTAATTAAATAATTAATATAAACTAATTAGCAAGAATAAAAATTAAAATATATAAAAACCCTGATTATCAGTTATTTAAGCTATTAGAAGTTAATCAAATAAATAAAAATCAATTAAACACTAATTAACCAAAATATATATATTAATTAAATAAAAGAAACAGGGGGTGCATTTTGTACTAAGTTAGCAATGGGCCTGAAACTTGGGGTACGAATAACAATGAGAATGAAAGCCCAACAACATCTGAGGCCCACGTTGGTGGGAAGGGTCTATACTGAGAGAGTCAGCTGTTGACTCTCTTTGTGTCGTCCGATCAAGATCGGAGAGGTCAAATTACGTGCAGTCTCCTCCGCTGATCATGTTGATTGGTCCAAGTTTGCAGAAGGGAAGATCCAGATCTAAGGTCAATCACTACAAGAAATTTGTTGATTTGCGACACTTGGGTTGCGACCCTTACATAAAAACTGTCCTTATTTATTATTTGCGACAGTTTCCACAACAGTTAAGGACAACTGACGCAATTTGTTTTTACGAAAATAAAAAAAAAATCCATGTGTAACATAGGAAAAAATAGAAAAATCCATTTATAACACAGGCCCCCGACGGTCTCCTAACCGCCCTCGTATTGTACTACCCTACCATGACATGTGTTCAGCAACACACTCATTCTCCATCAAAGTATATTTTTCTCAGCCGGTCCTTTATGCATTTCTCAAACTGCAAAAACTGAAATTCTTCCAAATGGTTCCGAATGATGCTCGATTTCGGCATTACTCCGAACACGACGATGTTCGGGATGTTAATGCGTCTTTACCAGAAGTGTTTAAATGTGGAAGAAACGAAATTTTCAATGTCAATGATGATAAGGTCTGGTGTGGTTTGTGAAGCTACTTAGTCTTGTATGATTACTATTTATACGAAATTAGGGTTTTGTGAAAAAACTGAAAGTATAATTAAGTTGATGAAATGTGAAGTTAGGGTTTGGAATGTTGAAAATTGGACGGTGGTTTTGAATTTTTATTGTCAGCAAGGGAAAATGGTGGATGCGGAACATGTTTTCATAATATACGATTCGTCAAAATCTTGACCCAGAAGTTTTTGATTCTCAGAAGATTGAAAAATTCCAAACTTTAACCGTAATAGAAATTAAAAAATCCCTCAATCAAAGAGAGCTTCTGTAGGATTCTTTCCACAAACTCTAACCATAACCATTCTTCCCAACCATACGAGCTTCTCTTCTGTATATGATTCGTCGCTCCTATACAGACTCTCATCGAACAACGAGTTCTCCTATAACTTATGTATGAGCTTTCTTCAACCTGTACAAGCTCTCATTTGATTTTATCTTTACTCTTGAGTACGAATCTAACCCTTTCTTCTTCATTTTAACTGTAAAAAGATTGGGGCTTATATGCCATTCTTGTGTGGAAACAAGCAAGTCTAAAGGCACTTATATACGTGCAGTTGGCAAAAGATTTAGGTAATTTTTTGTTCTGTTGTTGGGTTTAATATCTATCTGTTGGGAGTTGAGTGGAGCTTGGATTCCCAAAGGTTAAGTGTACTAAAGATGATAGTACAAACCTATTTACTCAATGTTATTAGGTTTTGGGTACTGGTGAGGTGCAATGTTATATTCATTCTCAGTGGGCTGTTGCTTTGGCTCATAGTTGTGTACATGTTAATGTAGGGGATCAGTTGGCTATTGCGAAGGAAGCAGGAAGAAGACTTGGCATGAGCACAAATATGTACCCTTTTTCATTTTTTTTGGGTCTCAACAAAGATGAGAATGAAGCTCTACCAGTAGACAAACTCATTGAAAAGGCAGATGGCTTTACTGGTGTATTCCCTAGTATTTTATATCTATATATCAGAAATTGTGTTGTTCCGTCTTTCGAATTTCATTAACCTAGAAATATTATCTTGCGGATATGATTATCTATCATATATGTAGCATCTGTTTTATCAATGAATACTTTCATAACACAAATATGAAATAGTAAAATTTTTACAAGAAAAACATGTTATCGGAATGACTGGGGATGGAGTAAATGATGCCCCAGCATTGAAGAAAGCGGACATTGGAATAGCTGTGTCAGATGCTACAGATGTTGCGAAGTGTTGCTGATATAGTCTTAACTGAGCTTGGCTTTATTAGTGTTGTGTTAACTAGCCGAGCTATATTTCAAAGGATGAAAAATTATACAGTTGAGTATGCAAAATTCTTCTTCTCCATTATATATATTACTATCATACAAGAAATATATTTTTATACTTTTATATGTTAGACAACATCATCATGATTTTTATTATTTATTTGAAGTAAATTTATAATTGTCGTGATTGCAGATTTATGAAGTCTCCATCACCATTAGGATAGTGGGAAGATAAGTTACAATGTCCTATTTCAATATTATTTTTCATGCTTTGTTTTACATAATCTTGGACATGAATATGAGTCCCTTTGTTCTAACATATAACTTGTCAAACTATGCCCTCTTACAACTTGGATTTGTGCTCCTAGCAGTGATTTGGGAGTATGATTTTCCACCCTTCATTGTCTTAATCATTGCAATCCTAAATGATGATAACGCATCACAAATAAACTTTTCCATCCCTAAAAAATTATACTCAACAGTTTTGTGTGACTTTATGACAATATACAAGTGAAGGTTATATGCATTATAAGTTATGCGGAAAATCAAAACACACTATTTTCCCCTTGGTTTTTAGAGCATCTCCAATATATTGTATGCTCATAATAGAGTAATTTTTGCCAAGATAAATCTAACTATAATATGAATATGAAATTCGAGGTTTTATAACCTAAGAGGGCTAACCTCGTGGTGTAAGTTTTGCTAAGATATAAAATTCTAACTTCAGAAATAGAGCTTTGGCTATTAAGGAAGATGTTGGCTTTCTTGGTTTAGGAATTCAGTGAGTTCAAAGGTTATGACCTTTGTCGTCATGCTCAGCCGCGAGTCTATTGTCAATGTCAAAGGTATGGTTCCCATTCCAAACACTTTCAATAAAGGTTCCACATGGAAGGTTGGTTTTGTTATCATGTTGCTTACTCCAGCTTGTTCTACCTTAGAAGTTTAGTTAATTAAGGTGACTGGTGTATGTATGTCAAGAACTACATATGAACATTCTAAGACCATAAACTTTATAATGGCCATGTAACATGTAGCAAACTAATATAGCAGCAACACGTTCAAACCCTAAACTACTAGGATTATATTGAAAACAAGCAAATAGTTGAAATTTTTTTAAATAGACTCTGCCATATTGATTCCATGCCTTCGTGACTATGTGCAAGTTCCTATGATAAATGATTATAGAACTGTTTTGTGTACGACGACTATAGAAATGCTCCCCTCTTTAATCGATCTTCTGTCGGGAAACTCTGTGGAATGTTTGAAAGGGTTTATACTAGATTTTACATATTTTTCTGTTTGTAATTGAAGAATTTAGCGTTTTAGGTTGAAGCTAGATGAGAGAGAATTAGCTATTCACTTGGTTGTGTTCAATTTATACCTTATGTTCTTGATGATCTCAAGCTGTAATTTCTTGATTTTATGCTCATTATAATGCCCGATACATGTTTGATAAAATGGTACTGAGAAAAATATACTACATTGTTTTACTTTAATGTGTTGCTTATATTTTTTCATTGAATGTAGTTATAAGAAGGGCTAATAGTCATTTTGCCCCTACCATATAGGCGCTTTCTGAAAAATCCCCTGTAAAAAAAACTTGCAAGAATTCCCCTAACATTTGAAGATTCTCTTAATTTTGACCTTCATCACATTCAGTCATCAAAAATGCTGACGTGGAAGATATTTATTATTTTTAAAATTTTTTTTTTCTTAGTTGGCTTTTTTTTGAATTATTTTTATTTCCACACGTAGGCAATTTCATTTTATATTTATTGTTTGGTTTATTTTTGAAAATATAAAAACATTCAAAAAACACTAGAGTTGGGTATAGAACCCATGACCTCAATATCAGATGAGAGAGGCACTACCACTAGATTAATTTGTTTTTACTGATATGATGTGCTATTCAAATGTATATATTACATATTTCCTTTAATATTCAGTATTTAATGATTTTTTTGATATTTAGTATATTTCTATTATATTATTTAGTATATGTTATATATTGTAACTAAAATATTATTTAGTATATTATTCATTATTTAATACTATTTAACGTTATTATCGTTATTATTACTAAAATATATTAATGTTATGACTAAAATATATTATATTTTAATATTAATATTAATTTAGTTAAAATGTTTAAAAAATATATTAAATTAGATAAAACGTTAAGAAAATTAGTTTATAATATACTGTAACATTAGTTTGGAAACATTACTAAAAATATTACTGTAAAATTACTATACTGAAAATTAGTCAAAAATTAGTTTAACTAAAAATATAGTAACGCTTATAGTTAAATATTTTAACTAAATTAATATTAACATTTATATTTAAATGTTAATTACTGTACCATATTAACATACTAAATTAATATACTAAATTAACATACTAAATTAACAGTTTATTACTAAATTAATATTTTATTACTAAATTAACATCCAAATTAATATACTAGTAATAATATTAGTTTAATAATGTTTTAAGTAAAACCCAAAATATTCAAAAAAAACTAAAAAATATTCAATTAAATTACTGTAGCAAAAATTAAATTAGTTTATTAGTATTATTAAAAACTATTAAACTATTAATAGAAACTATTAGTATTAAACTAAATTGAATAAATAAATTCTAACGTATTAGTAAATAAAAACTAAATTGAATAGTAATATTAAACTATTAGTATTATTAGAAACTATTAAACTAAATACTAAATTCTAATGTTAAAATAATTTAGTTTATATTAATAGGAAAAAAATATTAAACATTTAATATATAAATTTTAAAAGCATGGAATAACTAAAGAAGTGGATTTGCTTAGTGGTAAGGAGGGGAACCTATGAAAGAAAGGGGATGGGTTCAATTCTTGCCTCCAACAAATTTTGAATATGTGACATATATTTTTTAAAATCTACCAAAAATAAATAAAATACGAAATGGCAAGGTGACATTAAAATAATTCAAAAATAAAATTAAAAAGCCACTTGGCCTTCCACTTCACTAAAAAAACATGTCACGTCAGCATTTTTGCTGACCGGACGTGATGAAGGTCAAAATTGAGAGAATCTTCAAATGTTAGGGTATTTTTTGCAAGTTTTTTTTATAAGGGAGTTTTTCGAAAAGCGCCTATATAGCAGGGGGCAAAATGGCTATTAACCCTTATAAGAATAGGACTCTTCATCGTTGCAGTTGCTCATTGTGTCTGTGGTGCAACGAAGAGCATATTCCTGGTCTAACATCTAGCAGCAAGGTGAGTTTATATGTCTCTCTCAAGTCTTCAACATCATATAACTGTTTACTTACTGATACATCAGTAACGATGTTTGCTTAACCATATAAAACCAAAAATGGAAATGAAATTTCATTTAGTCTACTCAATATATGTAGCAACTCTATTATATCCATAACTTGTTCTCAAATGTGGGTTTCCTTTGAAATAATATTCATCAATTAGAGGTTAGGTCTGTTAGGTTCATTATCTGTTTCTCTCGATTTATATGCATAGAAGTGAACTCAGGTCACTTATTTTTATCCAATGAATTCCCCTAACAGCAATCTTATAGAATAATTAGATTCATTATTTTTAAATTTATTGCCATATAAACTTGTTAGAGATATAGTGAGATATGATACAGTCAATGTCAAAATCAACACAGAGACACATCATCTAGATATGTTAAATTGTTTATCATATATAAGTTGCTAATGAGAAGCAAACAATAAACAATATGATACGGATTCAAACATTAATCACCTGAAATCAACATTCCAAAGTTTCTTGTTGGAATTGTTTCAAACTTTCCGATTTGAGTGTAGATGACAAAAATATGATGGAGGTTGTGATTATTGATGTTGTTGCTACACTTGGGAATCTACTTAATGGATGGGAAAGTTCAACCATTGCAGGTTTTTGTTTTTTTCAGTCCTTTTTCAACTACTTGTATTGTATTTTCAATTTTAAATGTATATTTGTGCCTGTTCTGCAGGGGCTATGACCTACATCAAATAAGAATTTGAATTGGAAAAGGATCCAACACTTGAAGGGTTGATTGTGTCAATGTCTTTTATAACTGCAAATGTTGTCACCATATTTTCTGGAACAATCTCTGATATGGTTGGAAGAAGACCTATGTTGATAACATCTTCTGTTATGTTTATCATTGGTGATTTCGTAATTTTATGGGCTCCTAATGTTACTGTTATTCTCTTGTCAAGGATTATCAAAGGCATGGCCATTGCTCTAGATGTTACTTTTAATCCACTTTACATATCTGAGATAGCACCACCTGATATTAGAGGACAATTGAACACTCTTGCACAGTTTTCTTGTTCTGTTGGAATATTTTTGGCTTACATTCTTGTTTTCTTAATGTCATTGATGTCGTCGCCTAGTTGGAGAGTTATGCTTAGTGTTATTTCTATTCCTTTTGTTGTTTATTTTTTGTTGACTGTGTTTTATCTCCCTGAATCTCCTCGCTGGCTTGTAAGCAAAGGTCGAACCCTTGAGGCTGAGAAAGTTTTGAAAAGACTTCACCGCGTTGATGATGTCTCAGTTACACTTAATTAGCCTTTGCTTGTTATTGTTAGGTTTATTTTTTCTGCACCACAACTGATTAGGAATCTGATGTGTTTGATTTATAGAGGAGTTGGCTTTGCTCGCGGAGGGTCTCAATCCTGGGGGTGAAGACATATCCATTGAAGAATATGTCGTTGCTCCAGCTAGTAAGATCCTTATCAACCAAGAAGTAGGAAAAGATTATATAAAATTATATGGACCTAATGAGGGACTTACAATGATTGCTCAACCTGTGAATGGGCAAGGTAGCTTGCTATTGCATAGTATGTTGTCTCGGCACGAAAGCTTTGCATCTCAAGCAACTGCTAATCTCAAAGATCCTATTGTGAACCTATTTGGAAGTTTGCATGAGAGTACTCTCATCGAGAATGGTCATTCGAACAACATGCTGATTAACAATGCTAATAGTATATTTGGAAGCTCAGGAAGAAAAGAAACTCACTTCAAAGGTAAGAACTGTTGCATTGAGAAAAAGACACTGCTCATAATTTGCTTAGAAAATAACTGGGAAATTTGACCTGCTGTATTATGATTAAACCATACTTAGGGACACTAAATAGTAATTACTAATTAGTAAATTTTTTTATTTTAATAATAATTTTTTTAATGATTCAGTTCCGTGGCTCCGAGGTCATTGAACTTCAACATTTTAAACCTGCTACGACCGATGACATTGCAAGTGTGCATGCAAGTGCCTATGTTTATGGGCTTGAAAAGGTAACATATTTTGCTAAACAAATTTATTGGCTTCAGCCATTTCATTCATGAGAGGCTGTGTTTTGTGAATTATGGTATTTTTTAGTTTTATATTATTCTTTATAAATTGTGCTTAGCAAATTTGTTATTGAGATATACATGCATTGTTTTTTTGGTGCTTTGTTCTAAACTCTTATGGTTAAATTTTACAGTACATGATGGACGGGGTACTTCCACGGGAAAGACTTAGACTCTGATTTAGATAAGTACAGGTAATGGATTGATAATTTCCCTTTCTCAATTTATCATTGTTTGTTTGAAATAATGACAGTGTTACTAATCATTTAGTTTGAAACTGTTTCAGGGTTATTGTTATGGATGAAGCCCATGAAAGGTCACTAAACACAAATGTCCTATTTGGAATATTGAAGAAAGTTGTAGCCAATCGTCGTGATTTCAAGTTGTTTGTCATAGAAATTATAGCATGATAGATTTTAATTACAAAAATATTCTTCAATGTATATGATTCCTTATTTGAATATAATTGTAATATGATAAGCTTCTAACTTATAAAGTGACATGGTGCTTATATAAATGTAATATGAAATATATGTTTAGTTGAATGAAAAATCATGTGATTTTTGCCACATTCTGTTCATATTTCTACAAACAAATTTTTTTTTAATTTTAAAAATAAATTACCTGAGGATTTATCTGTGGAAAGGAATTTTCCTACAGATTTACATGCAGATGTACCTGTGGAATAGAAAGTTGCGACAGTTAGAACCGTCGTAATCAACAATAAAAACAAATATCAAATGGAAAGTTACGACGGTTTTTAACCGTCGCAATACGCAGATTACTCCAGTTCCCTCCCCGCCGTGAGAGATAACGACCGTTGGTGTGACGGTTTTGACAACTGACACGATACGGCCTCGCGACGCACGTTTCTCCGACAGTGCTGCAATCGTCGTGAATTGCAAATTACGTCGGTTTTAACTGTCGTGATCTGCAAAAATAACCGTCGCAATCTGCCAATTTTCTTGTAGTGAATATGGGAGCACGTTGGGCACTGTAGCGGTAAAAATTATGAGTGTAAGATATTAATTAACTTAATTTGTAAATCAAGAGTCGCCACCGCACTTTTATTTTATCCAAAAATGGAAAGGAAAAAGAGCGAACAAAACCAAGAGAGTTCTAAAAAAAAGAACAAACAGAGAATGTGTAAGGGGGGTTGGTTACACAATGGGAATGTATTAGCACCCAAAACGTCTATAGTACTCTATAGGAACCCTTTGAAATATCTACGCTTTTGGGTTTGAAAAGAGATTGGGGAGGTGAGAAGAGAAATATTTTTTAGGTTTTTGTGTTTGGGGAGACTTATCGCCTCATGCCTACATACCCACGAAGAGCAATGTAGGATCAAAACCTCGTAGTTTGGGTTACAAATAGAAAATTTTTATTGGTTTTGGTTGATTTTAAAAGTAGAGACAACTTTTCATCTTAAGTGGATAACTCAACTAATCAACCATAAGAATGAAAACATGGTCTCATACATTACCATGGAGAGGGCTCCAACTCGGATAAAATCAATGAGTATGCCGACTAACCCCCACGGGTAACAAAATATCCAATTATTTCAAATCACACTATAGTGAGTATGACATTTACACCCGACTATGAAGATGACTCATGTCTAAACTTATGAAAAGACAAAGTGCACAAAGGCACAAAAACAATTGAATGAGGTTGATATTTTTTGTTTTTGAAATGGTCAAAGTATGATTACCATGGATTGACTTTTATTAAAGAAAACAAAGTTTAAAAATCACTTGATCAAAGTCAAGGTTTTATTATGAAAGTGGTTTTAATATTGAAGAAAACAAGAAGGTTTTGAAAAAGGGAGAAGATTTTGAAAATTTAAGAAGGGGTGGAGAAGAAGAGACTATCCTAGTGTATAAAAAATAAAAGCTAGGGTAAGAAAGATCTAACCACATAGAGGCACTCTTCAAAGCATAATAAGAAAAAAATTCCATCCTCTTGAGCCAATAAGCAAGCCAAATAAAGGCTAGAATACCAAACTCCATAATGATCAAAAGCACAAGGGATAGAATCCTAATTCTAAGTCCATAAGTCCATAATCAAGCCAAGAAGATCCTCCAACGCAAGGGATGGTGGCCATAGTCCAACATTAAGAGCACAAGTCTTTTAGTGGTTTAATCCTTTATTAATGTTTTTGAGTCCAAATGGACAAAGGAGTAACAAAAGCACAAGATAATATAGTCCAAATGGACAAAAGAAAAATGACAAAAACATAAACACGTGTCCAAATGGACAAAGGAAAAATTGCGGAAGCATAAACATGATATGAAATGATAATAATGGAGCATAAAAGATAAAAGAGAGATAGGGAGCAAGAAGAAAACATAAACAAAATTAGTACAATAATATTGTTAGTAAGTTAGTGATTGGATATTAGAGTAAGTGATCAATAAGGATTGAATAATGCACTTAGGTCAAGGTTAATGAAAACTTATTAGAGGATTGATAAGACCAAAGCCTCCTAACAACAAGTTTCATAAGTATTGAACCAAAACACAAATCATCAACCATCTTTGATCGTTTTTCGATACGGGACATATGTAACGCTATGTTAAGCCATCGCCAAGTAACTTATGTATTAGTCACCCTACTCGAGGCCGGTCAATAGTGCTATTTGTGCTAATGTATGCTAGATGAACGATATGTAAATCTTCATCCGAAAGCAATACCGCACGAAAAGAAAATAAGGTAACGATCTAGTCTTGATCAAAATTCAACAAAAGGAATTTTAAGTTCCATAAGACTTTCATCCATCAAAATAAAAGAGAAATTGATGGAGAGAAAGCCAAATTAAACCACAAAATTTTGTGATCTAAGGCTAAGAACAAAGGGAAAGGGAAGAAAGAGGCAAAACAACCAAAACTATCCCAAAAACAATGGATGGAATGCATTCTGTTCCAGAGTAATCGGTTACTCTATTATGGTAATCGATTACTCTGCAAGCAGAGTAAAAAAAATTTGCATTCTGTCTCTGAGTAACCGATTACTCTATTAAGGTAATCGATTACTTTGCAAACAGAGTAAAAAAATAGTGCAAAATTCAGCATGAACATCATCCAAACTTTTTTTCAAACACCTTGTGATCATGGAACTGAAATTGCACAAAATTTTAAGTAAAACGATGACAAAAACCAGCAATCAAACACAATTAAAAGATCCAAAGGATCAAGTAACAAAGATCTCCAAAGATCTACATTATGGAGGATGAAATTGAAGCTTCAATGGTGAAAGATGAATTACCACTTCAAATAAGAAAATTCCTTCAAATTGCTTCAAGATCCAAACAACAAAGTCTTTATCTATGAGAATTGATTAAGAAAACAAACTTGGATGAAGGTTTAGCTCAAAGTTGAACAAGATTTAATGTGAATTCTTGTTAACTTTCAAGAGAAGAAATGTGAGCTTTAGTGAAATTTGTGGTTGGTAAGATAAATCGCAAGAGGTTTCTCGGCTCTCAAAAGCTTATCAAATGAATGAAATGAGGCCTCTATTTATAGAATTCAGGCTTGGAAAATTTGGTGGATTGGAGTTTGGCTTGGAAATGAAAATTAGGCTTGGAAGTTGAATTTGGAGGGAAATTATCAAAAGAGTGGTGATTAGTGGAGGTACATGGTAGGAATTAATTATGATGATGTAGGGAATTAAAATGGGATGGTATAGAATATTCCTCATGTGATCAGAATGATGAAAATTAGTGCCAATTGCAGAATTTGAATTTGCTGCCATTTTTTTCAAATTTTCACGAGGGTAATCAATTACCTTGATTGAGTAACCGATTACTCAGTGCAAATTTTGAAAAAAATGCCCTTTTGAGCGCACTGCCGTGGTTATGCTCGATTCTTTTGCTTGTCAAAGAAGGCATGGAAATAAACACATGAACCTTGGAGTCTCTTGAATAATAATCATTTAAATCTTGGAAACTCTTGATCAAATGATTTTGAATTGTTTGCAGATCAACTTTGACTTTGTTTAAATGAAATTCATTCAAGCCGTGGGACTGATTTTGATATCCTTGGTTCAAATTCTTCGGGAAAAAGTTAGTAAAGGAAAAAACAAACATATTTTTGGATTTTAATTAATGGTGAGTAAATAAAAAACAAGTGCAAACATCAAATAAACAAAAGAACACGGGTGCTTGGCGATCTCACTCAAGAACACACCTTCAGAGGAGGGTAAGAGAACCAAAGCTTGTGATCTTGTTTGTGGTATGAAATGAAAAAGACATGTGGGATCTTTGGGGTAAAAATTAGGGTATTACAGCTGCCCCTATTTAAGTTTCTTGTATCCGGAGATACGAAGATGGCCATCTTTGTCTCGACGAGATAGAAGAGACTTAAATATATCAATAACCCAATTTTTGGCTCTAAGAGACCACAAAATGATACGAATATGCAAATGATATGCAGACACAAGCCTCTGTGGGGAGAAAACGCCACAGGAGACAAATAAAAGTCGGGGAGCAAAGAGAAAAGACTCCACAGGGGAAAATAAAAGAGGGAAAACACATCCCAACAGGGGAGGAAACAAATTCCGCTGGGGAAGAACAAGGTGTAAGATTCCACTAAGGGAAAATTACCAACACGTGGAATAAAAGAGAAACTCGTCCCAACAGGGAGAGAAAAAATCTCCACTGGGGTAAAGGTCATCTACTACTAGACATACAGTAATAGCATGATCAAAATGAAAGATTTCCAACTACCAACCAAGTGATAGCTACAACAAGGCAATCAACCAAAAGGATATGAGAAATATTACCTACTACCAACAAAGGGAAGGACGAAAAAGGTAATAAACTCAAAGAAAGGAGGAAATAGATTATCAACTATCAAACAAGTGATAGCTACAACGAGGTAATCAAACCCGGCTATATTACCTACTACCAACTAAGCGGGCAGGACGACAAAGGTAATAAGCCAGCTATATCACCTACTACCAACTAAACGGGCAGGACGACAAAGGCGATAAGCCAAAAAAGGGATGACTAACTATCAATCGAGTGACAGTTAAAACAAAGTAATCAACCAAGAATATGAGAAAAAAATTACCTACTACCAACAAAAGGGAAGGACGACAAAGGTAAATGATCTCAAAAAGGTTCGAGAAATATCGCATACTACCAACTAAAGGCAGGACGACAAAGGCGATAAACCTGAACAGGGAACGATTACGGGCTATCAACCAAGTGACAGCTACAACAAGGTTATCGAACCCGACTATATTACCTACTACCAACTAAGCGGGCAGGACGACAAAGGTAATAAGGCAGCTATATCACCTACTGTTGCACCCCAAAATTTTCCCTCCTTACTTCATTACTAACTGGCTTATATTTCATTGCATTTTTTGAATTATCATGTATGCATATCATTAGCATGGGTTCAAGGTGCTTGAGGCAGTCCATGAAGGTCATATCTGGTCTATCACATCATCAAGAGTTCACAAATGACAAGAGAGCTCAAGTGGATCACTCCCTCCTAACCAGTGCATGAATTAGGGTTTTTGAGATTTTTGGGTTTATTGCTTCAATGGGAAAGCTCCTTGGGTTTTTATCATCATCAAATGGCATATCTTATCTTTGTTGGAGAGGATACACATCATATTCAGAGGAATTTGGATTTGGAGACTGTGCTATTTCCTCCTAGACTGAAGGTTCCACAACTAGGGTTTGCTATAAAGTCAGTTTATTTCTGATTTTTTGGGCAAGACTTGATTCCATGGTACTCCTTGGGTCCCTAGGTACCTAGGGATGGGAGGTTGTCCATCAGTTTGTTTCAGGGGAAGTCCAATTGGCCAATGGATTGAAAATCAGTTGAATCTGGGGAAAAGTCAACAGTGAAGGGAGAAAAGTCAACTGTGAATTTTTGAGGTTCTCTTCAGGGTTTTCAAGGTCTCACATCCTCATATGGTCTCCAAGGGTCAAGTTTCATACATATCTATCAGGAATCAGGAGTTGGTGCAAAGTTTCCCAATTTAGAAAGTGACCTATAATGAAAAGTTTCCATTTTTGGCAAGTTATTGCACTACATTCAACTTGACTTTTCACCACCAAGAAAGCTTCAAATAAATTTTTCTCCAACATGAAAGTTGAAGATCGTTTTCTCCTCTTTCCAACAAGTACTAGTGGGTCTCCATATCATTTGTGAAACTCAACTTATGGTCAAGAGAAGGCAAAGTGGTTTTTAGGGTTTTTCATGGTCCCATTTTCACAATTTTGGGCATAATGACCTATAATCAATTCCATTGCTTCATGTTACATTCCAATGTTAAAAGACATTCCTTGAGGATTATTTTGGGCCCAAGAATGAAGTAATTCCATGTTTTATTCTTTATTTATTCTCCATTATTCAAAAAATCATGAATCAAAGAAGTTTCAAGGCCCAATGTAAATATGGTGTGATTAGCAATCCAAATGAAGGTGATCCACCAAATAATTCTCAAATATTCATACATGGAGGAGGTATACTTAACATAGTGTATTTTTCCAAAATAATTCACAAAATCATTAAACAATGGATCACCCAAGCCCAACTCATCATCAGAAGAATAACCCTAAGTATTTAAGCCTATTCATGCATTGGTTAGGGTTCAGGCACGTGAAGTTGGAGGAGTTCTCAAGAAAACCCTAAAAGAGGATTTTTTATTCAAACTCACGATCCACAAGGTTTTTGCAAAAAGTTCTTCCACAAGTCTCTTCCTGGTAACTTCTAGAGCACAACCCAACCACCGTTTGCAGCCAAAAGCAAGGATTGGAGCTGTGCCATCTCAGGTGGGTGATTTTTTTCGTGCTCCTAAAACTCCCCTTTTTTATGTCTATATTGAAGTGTGATGAATGGTGATTATCCTGGTATAATTATTTTTAATTATGGACGTGTGAATTGCTTGTAATAGGGATTTAAAGTTTTGTGCCCTAATGGTTTTTCAGTCGTTTTTTATTATACAGTAACAATTTGAAATTTTTAATACCATATTTGAGATCCTGACGAAATTCTGGTTAGAATGGTATACTCCTTTGCATTTTCTTGAAAAATACAAGTTGCAGGGTGGCGGCCGGAGCTAGGGTTCCAGCGAGGTGTGGTGGCCGGCCGGTGAAGGGTGGAACGGAGAAGATGAAGTGTGAGTCGTTGATGCTCTTGATCGTATGGCCCATAGCGCGCCATGTGTTCTTTTCTTTTATTTTTTTCTGAATTTTTATTATTGATCCCGTGTACACTCACCCATCGTAGCTATCATATACGTCCAACCATATTTTCCGTTTTCATTTACTTTCTATTGCGTTGACTTAATCTGACGCGTCCATTGCATCAAACGGCCCTCATCTTGCCAGCACATTAAAAGGGCACGCTCCTTGCACATGGCTTCCCACGGTAAACCCTTTTTTTTTTTGCTATTTTTTTGATAATTGGGTGGGTCGGGTTGCTATTCGCGCCCCCCACTCTGTAGTCCATATCATTTCCTCTTCATTTTTTCCACTATTCGCACCCCCAGCCTCTAATCTCATTTTATTTTCATTAATTCATTATCATTTTTATATTTCAATTATTAAAATACCTTCTTGCATTAAAAAAATTACAAAAAAATTCATGCATCATATTTGTCATTTTATAAAATTTTTACAAATTTTATTTTTTATTTTATTTTATTTTTCATCACCCAAATTAATTATTTTATTAATTTCCTTTTTGCATTATACATGTCATGCATACTTAAATTTATTTATTTTATTTCTCTGCCTCTATGAAATATTTTTGACCCGTTCCTTTTGCATCCATTCATTAACATTCTAAAGTGCTTAAAAATATTTTTCTTTCATTTTTAAATTTATTTCATATTGCATTTAGGTCCTTCCCTTTAGCACACTGAACCCTAATTCCCACCTGAACTCTGCCTAATTATTTGAGTGAATAATACCTTGATTTTTTGCAGGGACTTTTGATATGTTGTTTGCCTCTAGTTGAGGAACCTTAGTGTTTAATTTGGGAATTTTAGGAGTCATTTTTATAATTATCTGATTTGTTTTCACTTGAGATTTTCTTGCAGGCGCATCTTTGACCTTGTATGATTATCTGTTTGAAAAGGCACTTGTGCCATTTGCTTTGGGATTGTTTCTTTGATCTTTGAGTTCATGTTTGGATTATTATCATTATTGTTTGCCATTGTGTGATTTTCATTCACCTCATTTCTCTCATTTGTGTCTATTCTGTACTAATCTTTTATGCAGGGACTAAGGTAAGTTCTTTAAGGGTATGGATAAATATCCATGGTCACCCTTATCCTTTCTTTCTCTCATCTTCTTCTTCCTTTAGGGTTTAGGTTGTCGTCAAACCTCATTAACTGTAGGTCACCCATGTATGATAACTTTAGGGCTCATAGTCCCCCTTAGAGTTACCCTTGTGTCTTCTCTCTTCTCATCTCAAATTTCTTTAAAACACTTAATAATAATAAGGTGTATTGCGCACGAGCCTTAAGTATGGGGAATGAGAAATGAGGGGCTTCCTCACATCTTTCTAGAGTGCTTAGCGAGTGTTCTGTCTTAGGACGATGCGTTAAGTATTCGCCCCTGTGCCCTAGACTTTGGTGCAATGCAACTTAGGAACTAACTTAAGCCACCTTTGTCCTAAAAAACACAAACCAACCTCAAACCTTTTTGTCCTTCGGGACCTTCAAACTTAAAGGCTATTTTCAAAAAGGGCACGTTACCTTCCGTCTGAGTCGCAAACAGGCATCGACCCTAACTGCCGGACGCGAACTTAACGTCGCTCATAAAAAAAACACAAAAAGAACTTGGTCCGAACTACGTTGACTCTGAATTCCCCATTGCACAAAGGGGGTACGTAGGCCTAGGACATTGACGTCCTACCGAGTCGGTCTTTGTCTTTCCTTCCCGTCTTAGTACAACCCTAGATGATAGTATGACTCACCCTTAGAATAGACAACAAGCGTGGATCCCATCGAGTACGATGGACGCGTGGGGTGCTAGCACCTTCCCCTCGCGTAACCGACTCCCGAACCCAGGCTATGGTTGGGATGACCATTCCTTTCCCTCTTCCTCAGGTTTATGCGGTGTTCCCTTTCCCTCTCTTGGGATAGATTTACACGGCTGGCGACTCTGTTTTTCCGCGCCACTCTCGCGCTTGTACCTGGATGAAAATCTTGGGAGCGACAGCTGGCGACTCTGCTGGGGAGTCTGGTTGACCTATGCTGGTCCATCCCTAAGCGAGTCAATCCTAACGCTTGCTTGTCTGTTTTTCTCCTTGGGTGTCTTTTGTTTTGCTTTATATGTCGTATTTTATATTATTTTTATTTTTACCGCATTTTCTGCATTTCATTTTTTATTACTGTCATGCTGCTGTGCTGTGCTGGCTGTCTTTGTTTTGCAGGTTAGGTGGGTCCGAGAGAAGCCCAATACCCAGGCTTGAGTATACCCTAGGACTAGAGTGGAAAGTAGTGGGACCTACGTGCCCGCTTGGTACGTTTGTGTGTTCACGTAACTCACAACCAGACGAGGCTATCTTGGGACGCATTCTAACGTGTGTGTCTTGCGCATGTTGGGGTGTTGATCTAGAGAGCTGTCGACTCTAGTGACCGATCATTGAGGACCTTAGTGGAAACATCCCTCTTTAGTGGTGACAGTGGCAGACCACATCCTGTGGCAAACCCATTCGCACCCGAGGGCCCGCTTTGGAACTCGCATAGGATGGCCCCTACGTTTTGAAGAGAATTAGTGGAGGCACTCCTCGATTGACTTTAGTACTGTACCCCGAGGGATGAATGTACTATTGTTTCTCGACCTCAGTGCCAAAGCTGAGGACCTTCCGCTTTGGAGAATCAGTTGAGGCCTCCTCGATTGATGATGATGCCAAACCAGAAATGGTGAACGTATCATCATTTCTCGACCTGAGAGCCCGGGAAACTGAACATCCTAGTACCCACATGTGAGAGGGGATGGGAGTTTGCAGGTTTGCAGGTAACCGAGACTTTCAACCTACCCGGTTTTCTGGATTTCACATCAATGTCTGACTATTTAGGTTCCTCAGTGGTTCAGAGTTCTGGTTTTCTGGTTTCTCGTTCAGCTAACAGCACAACACATCCAGCAGTGTGCCTTGACCCCATGTCTGCATAAGCATATCATTTTTCTTGCATTCTGACATGTTTGACATTTTTCAGGGCTTGCATCTTACCTTTGATTCCGGTTATTGAAGTTTTCCCGTCATGGATGTCATGAGAAAGAAGACTGTTGCCTATTCGTTCCCAGAGCCGACTTTGACACTGATTCTCAAACTGATTAATATGGTTGGTTCTGGAGTTCGTACAGAGTTCAGTGGAGGGTATGGAAGACTTCTGAAATTTGTCTATAACATCTCCAAGTACGAGAAGGATGCCATTCACACACTCCTTCAGTTTTATGATCCGTCTCTGCGTTGCTTCACTTTCCCGGACTACATCTTGGCTCCAACGTTGGAGGAGTTCTCGTTTATTTTGGGAATCCCCATCGGGCATGATATATTTTTATTTTCTGAAGAACACCCCGGAGTAAAAGAAATGGCTGCAGCTCTTCATATTAGTGAATCCGTTCTGAGCAACAATGTTGAAGAAAAACAAGGAGTTAAGGGTTTCTTGCTGAAGTTCTTGTTTGATCAGGCTTACACACATGTCAAAGAGAAGAACTGGAATGCTTTCCAAGCTATTCTGGCTATGTGTATCTATGGGATTGTTTTGTTTCTGAATATTCCTGATCTGGTGGATATGCACGCCGTCAGGATCTTTATTTCGAAGAATCCTATACCTACCTTGTTGGGTGATGTGTATCACTCGGTTCACTATTAGAATGAGAATAGGCGTGGGAAAACTGTGAGTTGCTGTGCTCCACTCTTAGCTACTTGGTTTCTGAGTCGTCTTCCCGAATCTGGCGCTTTCGTTGATATGAAAGATTCTCTGAAGTGGTCGAAGAGGGTTATGGGCTTGACTGCTGACAATATTGTTTGGATTAATCATGACTTGCTAGGAATGGAGATTATTTGCAAATGCGGAGAATTCCCTAATGTACCCTTGATAGGGAGGAAAGGTGGAATTAACTATAATCCCTCCCTAGCTATCAGACAGTTTAGCTATCCTTTGAAGAACCCACCCGAAGAGCGAGATGTCCGAGAGTCCTTATTCTTCAATGGTATTGAGGATCAAGGGTTGATAAGGAAAGTTGTGAATGCTTGGAAACAGGTGACCAAGAAGGGTAAGATTCCATTCGGGAAAAGTAATAATCGGGCTTTCCCTTCTTATGTAGAGTGGGTTAAGAAGAGAGCAGAGGAGGAGCTTCTTCCATTCCCGGTGGAACCACCTTTGTACCCTTTGGTGATCGAGCCTCCTACCACCGTTGAGTTGGAGAAGTATAACAAATTATGGGCTGAAAAGGAAAGGCTGTGGGAAGAAAATAGTGAGCTAAAAAGAGAGATTTGTCAGTGGAAGCACGAGCAGGGTGAAGCTGTTCATACCGCCAAGTTGAAGACAGAGCTCCTTGCTAAAGCAGAAAAAGAGCTAGCTGACATGGTCGCATCCAGAGAAAGGATGAAACAAGCTTTGGATGGTATCAGTAAGGTTCTCAGGTCCAAGGAGGAGGAATTAGGCAAGGCTTTGTTGAGGATTCACAGGTTCGATGATCAACGAGAAACTGCCATGGCTGAGAATAAGAGAAAGGAAGACGACTACCTAGCTAAGATTGATCAGTTGAAGTCGACACTCAATAAGAAAGACACTGAGATCTTGTCAGGGGTATTCAGGAGACAAGCAGTCGAGGATAAGCTTAATCAAGCTTTAGCCTCCATAGAAGAACTGAAGGTCCAGGCTGAAGTGAAGAAGCCTAGACAGGAGGGACCTAGCATGGAGGGTGTTTCTGGAGAAGACGCTTGGGAGTTACATTGCAGATACTTGGATGGGATCATACACAGGAGAGACCTTCTCATTCAACGGCTAATTCAGAGACCAAAGCATCCCGACACCAGAAAGCTGTTCAAGGAAATTCAAGACTGGTGCAGAAAGCATAATGGATGGGGGGATTGGCACTTGTAGACTTTGATGATATGCTATAGTTTTCTATTTTCTTTCATTGTATTTGGATCACCACCAGGCTTGTTGGTTGGGACCTATGGTTTTTATATTCAGACTTGTTATCTCGGATTTGTGATTGTTGACATTTGGCTTTTCTCTGGTTTTCTTAATATATGAGCAGAAGTTCCATTATATCTTGTTATTAAACCGGAATCAAGGGGTGGATCACCTTGTGAATTTTCAAACATGTCCATTTGCATTTGCATACTCATAATCATTTTGCATAATCATTTTGCATGACAGGTGTTTATCTCCGGTGTTCTTATCTCGTTCTAAATCTCAGAATTGCAGACTTAACTCCTCAGGCCGTTCAAGAGTTGATCATGGAGCAAGTTCAAGCCGAGTTGAGGGAAATGCGAAGCCAGATGGGGCAATTTGGGGAAGACATGCTCCAAAAGCAGAGGATGCTGAGGGAGGAGATCAATCAGTTGAAGACTCAGATGGGTTTGATCATGGAAATTTTGAATAGGGTGTTGAAGAAGGAAGACAGTCTTGTGCCCGCTTCCACAACGGAGATCCTTACTCCCCCCATCTCTTTGGAATTTGATCCACAAGCGAAAGTTCCAGAACTCTCCCAACCGCAGCTAGGTCTTGGCTCCCAAGAGAAGCCCAAGGGAAAAAAGTATACACAGGGGCAGAAGAAGTCTGAAAGAGTCTTTCGTCCGCTCCCTATGCCATATTCTCAACTATTGCCGCATCTCCTTCAGTTTCAACTGGTACAGAAAAGGATTTTGGCTCCTCTCACCAGTAATCCTCCACCAGGCTATGATGCAAGAGCCCATTGTGATTTCCATTCTGGGGCACCAGGGCACACCGTGGAGGAATGTAGGGCCTTTCAGCATCGAGTCCCGGATTTGGTTGACGCAGGGACAATTGAGTTCACGTCGGGCGACGTGAATGTACAAGGTGATGCTACCCCAATTGTTGCAGAAGAAGTAAAGGCTTCTCCCCTCTTCACAGGATCCACCTCATGCCATGGACTTTCTCCACAGCCTTTTGCTACAGAAGTTTTACGTCAACAACCCTTGTTTGTGCCTCAGCCGAAGGAAGAAAGGAAAGTACAGAGTCAGGCTGGGCGCCCAAATCAGCACCGACAGCAGAATTTTCAGCAGCAGGGGCAACCAAGACCAAGAGGGCCCAAGAGGATATTTGATCCTGTTCCTATCCCTTATAGTCAGCTGTTCACGCGTCTGCTCAAGAAGTCTCTGATTCAAACAAGGGGCACCGCGCCAATACCGTACCCAATTCCTCCGGATTATGACATGACTGCTAGGTACGAGTTCCACTCGGAAACGTTTGGGCACACAATTGATGAATGTAATGTATTCAGGCACAAGGTGCAAGACCTGGTAGACTCAGGGATCATTGTATTCACTGAAGATGATATGTACATCAATGGAAGCCTCCTTTCTCAAATGAACACACAGTCTGCAAGTACATCCAGACAGAATTAAGCTTCCTCAACAATGGCAATCTTCAGCTTCTTTACTTGCATTTTCATTTTGTAGTTTTTTATTTCTTGTTAAAGCATCGTATGTATGCAAGACTTGTTTGTTTTTATGATGATATTAATGCAATGAGTATGTTTTCCTTGAAATAATCCATTTGTATTCACTCTTAAATTTTTTTTTATGCACTGCAATACCAATTTTCTTTGTTTAGAACTCTTGAGGGAGGATGACGAAATAAGAACACAGATTTCTAATGGTACGCTTTTGGATAGAACCCTGTTGAGGATGTACAGGCATTGTTTCAAACCCCCAAACACTGGAGATATAAGGGAGATAGACCATTGTTAACCCCTTTGAGCCTTGGAGTAGGAGTTTCTTTCGTACGAAAAACCCTCACACTTAATCCAGGGGCAGGGTAGGCGTCAGTTAGTCTGACCGAACGTTCAAATGTCAAGGAGAGTGTGCATCTTAGGAGCTATTACCTTCCACCATCAAAAGGTCAGGAGATGTGAAACCGCAATGGTTACCCTTCAACAATCAAGGAGTGAGGCAGTCACAACCCTTTCAAGCAAGACAACCGGTGTCACACGCTTTGTTCAAAAGGGGAATAAAAAAGGAAAGCCCGCTAAGTCGAAACTTGAAAACAAGCGACTTAGGCAAAAGTCAGGGCATCCCACTAGACTTCAAAATCGAAAAAACTCAAAGGAGTCAGTCCAGGCAAAAGTTAGGGATCAAAAAAGCAAAAGAATGAGAAGCGAAAAGCTAAAAGGATTACAAGAACAAATTCGTGTGACACCGGACACAAAAGACAAATAGGGGTGACTGTACTCCAAAACCTCCTCAGGTGCCAAACCATTGGTGGCGTAGGTTCCTTAAAGATCATAAACCTTGTGAGAGATGAGCGTTTGGGTCAGATTAACTGAACATAGGACCGGAGAACATCACGGAGAGTGGGTGGGCACTGATAAATTTTGAGCCATAAATCCTTTTTTCTGAAACCGTGAACCAGACCACGTTATAGCCCTTAAAAGTCCTAATTGAAACAGGGTTTATTCCAAAAGCGTACTTCAACAGGATAGCGTTCCTGACTCCTATGAGTTGTGCTAATAAGATTGGTTGGTATTGCATGTGCGCATTATTTTTGCCATTCAAAAATCAAGGTCGCATCCCAGCAAGTGATTCGTTCACAAGGCTTTGTGACGCATTTTCAATAAAAACTTCAAGGTTAACATGAGTGTTGCATTAGAATTGTCATTCTCATAATAAACATTTTCTGTTTGCATATATGTGCCTAAGCATCAATGCAGCTTACACAGTGAAAGTCAGTCAAGAAGCTTGATCCTGCCAAGTTGGGTTGCTTGAAAATTCTAAAGGACAATCGTATCAAAGGGCATGCTGCCAAGAGACTCAGTGTAGAGTGGGCTCTCCCCAGTAAGTCATGTTAAGATGTAGCTAATCTGGGGCAGTCACGTCGAGAGATCTCTCCGAAATTTAGATTATGAAGACTGGGGCAGTTATGTCGAGATATGATAAATCTCTCTAAGAGTTTGAAGACCCTGGGGCAGTGCGAATGCCCGATCTTCTATAAAATCCTCTTGAGATGATTTCCTCCATTAGACCTGGTGGTCTGGGGCAAGTGAAAAGTCCAAAGAGCCACTTATGACCATAAAGACAAGTCAGGTTGCAGGGCAACAGGAGTGTACATCCCCAGCAGTTGGCTCTCCCCTAGCATTGAGATTGCTCCTTCCCCAGCAGGACAAAACATTCCTCAGCAGAGCAGACTTTCCCCAGCAGGAGACATGGGAAGTATTCTCTCCGGATCAAGACGTTACCTCCCCACAGAATCAGGGTGTTCACCTTCCCCATCCAGTCAGGAAGTGTACTTTCACCAACAGCGTTATATTCTAATCCCCAGCAAGGTGGGAGTAAAGTCATTCTCCCCTTCAGCAGACTAAGTTCAGCAGTATCCCCAACCAGGCTAGTATCATGGACTATTTTCCCCAGCAGGTCCTAAGCCCAATTGTTCTTGGCAACCTTCAGTAACAAACTTCCGGTTCTGTTATTGGCACTCATTCTCAACTCCCCCAGCAGAGGAGAAACCTCAGGTTTTGGATATTACCTTTAGTAGAAGACAGGTGTGGCCCCGACGGTTCTTTCGGGATTTCATCCCCAGCAAAAGTTGTTGATCTGAAGAGTCGATCAGTATGACACTTCTCAGCAGAGTTCCTAGATTTAGAGGACAATTTATTTTTGTCATCCCCGGCTGACTGAATCTCTTCTCTCCGGCATTTATTTTGCTGGAGGGACCCTTTTTGCATATCATAAGCATTCGAATTGCATCCTCAAACGCGTAGCATTTCCATTTCGTATGGAGCATTACGCCATTGTTCAAACATTTGCATTTGAAGCATAAGCCAGGTTTGATACTTTCCTTGCCAGTTCTCTTTCTCAGCAAAGATGGCATAATTCAGGAGATTTTAGAGGGATGCGTTCCTCATACTGGTGCTCCCCGACAGAGTCTTTTATTTAGATTTCCCCTTTCCCCAGTGGAGTCATCTTACCTTTGGATCATGGGTTCCTGCTTGACATATTTTGGTTTAAACCAGAAGTTTATTTCGCATTATCCCCAGTGAAGTCGCCATTTATTTTGCTAGTTTCCCTTTATCAGAAGGGATGGCATTGGAATTGCTAGTTTCTCTTTATCAGCAGAGATAGCAGTCTTTCGGATAGTTCTTCGTCAGTTTCCCTTTATCAGCAGGGATGGCATCCATTTTGCTAGTTTCTCTTTATCAGCAGAGATAGCAACCTTTTGAAGATTTTCTTTCGTCAGTTTCCCTTTATCAGCAGGGATGGCATTTAGTTTGCTAGTTTCTCTTTATCAGCAGAGATAGCAACCTTTTGAGGATTTTCTTTCGTCAGTTTCCCTTTATCAGCAGGGATGGCATTTAGTTTGCTAGTTTCTCTTTATCAGCAGAGATAGCAACCTTTTGAAGATTTTCCTTCGTCAGTTTCCCTTTATCAGCAGGGATGACATTTAGTTTGCTAGTTTCTCTTTATCAGCAGAGATAGCAACCTTTTGAAGATTTTCGTCCGTCAGATTCCCTTTATCAGCAGGGATGGCATTTATTTTGCTAGTTTCTCTTTATCAGCAGAGATAGCAACCTTGTGAAGATTTTCGTCCGTCGGTTTCCCTTTATCAGCAGGGATGGCATTTAGTTTGCTAGTTTCTCTTTATCAGCAGAGATAGCAACCTTTTGAAGATTTTCGTCCGTCAGTTTCCCTTTATCAGCAGGGATGGCATTTATTTTGATAGTTTCTCTTTATCAGCAGAGATAGCAACCTTTTGAAGATTTTCGTCCGTCAGTTTCCCTTTATCAACAGGGATGGCATTTATTTTGCTAGTTTCCCTTTATCTGCAGGGATGGCATCAGTTTGCTAGTTTCTCTTTATCAGCAGAGATAGCAGTCTTTCGGACAGTTCTTCGTTAGTTTCCCTTTATCAGCAGGGATGGCATTTATTTTGCTAGTTTCCCTTTATCAGCAGGAATGGCATCAGTTCGCTAGTTTCTCTTTATCAGCAGAGATAGCGATCTTTTGGATAATTCTTCGCCAGTTTCCCTTTATCAGCAGGGATGGCAGTTTATTTCGCTAGTTTCCCTTTATCAGCAGGGATGGCATCAGTTCGCTAGTTTCTCTTTATCAGCAGAGATAGCGATCTTTTGGATAATTCTTCGTCAGTTTCCCTTTATCAGCAGGGATGGCATTTATTTTGCTAGTTTCCTTTTATTAGCAGGGAGGGCATCAGCTTGCTAGTTTCTCTTTATCAGCAGAGATAGCGATCTTTTGGATAAGTCTTCGTCAGTTTCCCTTCATCAGCAGGGATGACATTTATTTCGCTAGTTCTCTTTGTCGGCAGGGATAGTGATCTTTTGGAGATTCTTTTGTCGGTTCCCTTTATCAGCAGGGATGGCATATTTCGAGATTCCTTTGTCAGTTCTCTTTATCAGCAGAGACGACGTAACTTGGGGGAGTTTGTTTCATTACAACATTTATGGCTAATTTCTCCAGCAGAGGATTGCAAATTTCTGGGTTCTTTGGTATTCAATCTCCGTGCATCCTGATTGTCTGAAAGTCGCCGCTATCATACCTTCAGGACCAAGTTGATTGAATAGGGGCAGTTGTTGCACCCCAAAATTTGCCCTCCTTACTTCATTACTAACTGGCTTATGTTTCATTGCATTTTTTGCATTATCACGTATGCATATCATTAGCATGGGGTCAAGGTGCTTGAGGCAGTCCATGAAGGTCATATCTGGTCTATCACATCATCAAGAGTTCACAAATGACAAGAGAGCTCAAGTGGATCACTCTCTCCTAACCAGTGCATGAATTAGGGGTTTTGAGATTTTTGGGTTTATTGCTTCAATGGGCAAGCTCCTTGGGTTTTTATCATCATCAAATGGCATATCTTATCTTTGTTGGAGAGGATACACATCATATTCAGAGGAATTTGGATTTGGAGACAGTGTTATTTCCTCCTAGACTGAAGGTTCCACAACTAGGGTTTGCTATAAAGTCAGTTTATTTCTAATTTTTTGGGCAAGACTTGATTCCATGGTACTCCTTGGGTCCCTAGGTACCTAGGGATGGGAGGTTGTCCATCAGTTTGTTTCAGGGGAAGTCCAATTGGCCAAGGGATTGAAAATCAGTTGAATCTGGGGAAAAGTCAACAGTGAAAGGAGAAAAGTCAACTGTGAATTTTTGAGGTTCTCTTCAGGGTTTTCAAGGTCTCACATCCTCATATGGTCTCCAAGGGTCAAGTTTCATACATATCTATCAAGAATCAGGAGTTGGTGCAAAGTTTCCCAATTTAGAAAGTGACCTATAATGAAAAGTTTCCATTTTTGGCAAGTTCCTGCACTACATTCAACTTGACTTTTCACCACCAAGAAAGCTTCAAATGAATTTTTCTGCAACATGAAAGTTGAATATCTTTTTCTCCTCTTTCCAACAAGTACTAGTGGGTCTCCATATCATTTGTGAAACTCAACTTATGGTCAAGAGAAGGCAAAGTGGTTTTTAGGGTTTTTCATGGTCCCATTTTCACAATTTTGGGCATAATGACCTATAATCAATTTCATTGCTTCATGTTACATTCCAATGTTAAAAGACATTCCTTGAGGATTATTTTGGGCCCAAGAATGAAGTAATTCCATGTTTTATTCTTTATTTATTCTTCATTATTCAAAAATGCCAAATTATTCAAAAAATCATGAATCAAAGAAGTTTCAAGGCCCAATGTAAATATGGTGTGATTAGCAATCCAAATGAAGGTGATCCACCAAATAATTCTCAAATATTCATGCATGGAGGAGGTATACTTAACATAATGTATTTTTCCAAAATAATTCACAAAATCATTAAACAATGGATCACCCAAGCCCAACTCATCATCAGAAGAATAATCCTAAGTATTTAAGCCTATTCATGCATTGGTTAGGGTTCAGGCACGTGAAGTTGGAGGAGTTCTCAAGAAAACCCTAAAAGAGGATTTTTTATTCAAACTCACGATCCACAAGGTTTTTGCAAAAAGTTCTTCCACAAGTCTCTTCCTAGTAACTTCTAGAGCACAACCCAACCACCGTTCGCAGCCAAAAGCAAGGATTGGAGTTGTGCCATCTCAGGTGGGTGATTTTTTTCGTGCTCCTAAAACTCCCCTTTTTTATGTCTATATTGAAGTGTGATGAATGGTGATTATCCTGGTATAATTATTTTTAATTATGGACGTGTGAATTGCTTGTAATAAGGATTTAAAGTTTTGTGCCCTAATGGTTTTTCAGTCGTTTTTTATTATACACTAACAATTTGAAATTTTTAATGCCATATTTGAGATCCTGACGAAATTCTGGTCAGAGTGGTATACTCTTTTGCATTTTCTGGAAAAATACAAGTTGCAAGGTGGCGGCCGGAGCTAGGGCTCCGGCGAGGTGTGGTGGCCGGCCGGTGAAGGGTGGAACGGAGAAGATGAAGTGTGAGCCGTTGATGCTCTTGATCGTATGGCCCATAGCGCGCCATGTGTTCTTTTCTTTTATTTTTTTCTGAATTTTTATTATTGATCCCGTGTACACTCACCCATCGTAGCTATCATGTACGTCCAACCATATTTTCCGTTTTCATTTACTTTCTATTGCGTTGACTTAATCTGACGCGTCCATTGCATCAAACGACCCTCATCTCGCCAGCATATTAAAAGGCGCACGCTCCTTGCACATGGCTTCCCACGGTAAACCCTTTTTTTGTTTTTGCTATTTTTCTGATAATTGGGTGGGCCGGGTTGCTATTCGCGCCCCCCACTCTGTAGCCCATATCATTTCCTCTTCATTTTTTCCACTATTCGCACCCCCAGCCTCTAATCTCATTTTATTTTCATTAATTCATTATCATTTTTATATTTCAATTATTAAAATACCTTCTTGCATTAAAAAAATTACAAAAAAATTCATGCATCATATTTGTCATTTTATAAAATTTTTACAAATTTTATTTTTTATTTTATTTTATTTTTCATCGCCCAAATTAATTATTTTATTAATTTCCTTTTTGCATTATACATGTCATGCATACTAAAATTTATTTATTTTATTTCTCTGCCTCTATGAAATATTTTTGACCCGTTCCTTTTGGATCCATTCATTAACATTATAAAGTGCTTAAAAATATTTTTCTTTCATTTTTAATTTTATTTCATATTGCATTTAGGTCCTTCCCTTTAGCACACTGAACCCTAATTCCCACCTGAACTCTGCCTAATTATTTGAGTGACTAATACCTTGATTTTTTGCAGGGACTTTTGATATGTTGTTTACCTTTGGTTGAGGAACCTTAGTGTTTAATTTGCCAATTTTAGGAGTCATTTTTATAATTATCTGATTTGTTTTCACTTGAGATTTTCTTGCAGGCGCATCTTTGACCTTGTATGATTATCTGTTTGAAAAGGCACTTGTGCCATTTGCTTTGGGATTGTTTCTTTGATCTTTGAGTTCATGTTTGGATTATTATCATTATTGTTTGCCATTGTGTGATTTTCATTCACCTCATTTCTCTCATTTGTGTCTATTCTGTACTAATCTTTTATGCAGGGACTAAGGTAAGTTCTTTAAGGGTATGGATAAATATCCATGGTCACCCTTATCCTTTCTTTCTCTCATCTTCTTCTTCCTTTAGGGTTTAGGTTATCGTCAAACCTCACTAACCGTAGGTCACCCATGTATGATAACTTTAGGGCTCATAGTCCCCCTTAGAGTTACCCTTGTGTCTTCTCTCTTCTTATCTCAAATTTCTTTAAAACACTTAATAATAATAAGGTATATTGTGCACGAGCCTTAAGTATGGGGAATGAGAAATGAGGGGCTTCCTCTCATCTTTCTAGAGTGCTTAGCAAGCGTCCTGTCTTGGGACGATGCGTTAAGTATTCGCCCTTGTGCCCTAGACTTTGGTGCAATGCAACTTAGGAACTAACTTAAGCCACTTCTGTCCTAAAAAACACAAACCAACCTCAAACCTTTTTGTCCTTCGGGACCTTCAAACTTAAAGGCTATTTTCAAAAAGGGCACGTTACCTTCCGTCTGAGTCACAAACAGGAATCGACCCTAACTGCCGGACGCGAACTTAACGCCGCTCATAAAAAAAACACAAAAAGAACTTGGTCCGAACTACGTTGACTCTGAATTCCCCATTGCACAAAGGGGGTACGTAGGCCAAGGACGTCGACGTCCAACCGAGTCGGTCTTTGTCTTTCCCTCCCGTCTTAGTACAGCCCTAGATGATAGTATGATTC
Source organism: Lathyrus tuberosus (assembly GCA_022829125.1). Lineage (NCBI taxonomy): Eukaryota > Viridiplantae > Streptophyta > Magnoliopsida > Fabales > Fabaceae > Lathyrus > Lathyrus tuberosus. Next base: position 7,794,896 of record JALAZF010000191.1, read on the forward strand.
ACCCTTAGAATAGACAACAAGCGTGGATCCCATCGAGTACGATGGACGCGTGGGGTGCTAGCACCTTCCCCTCGCGTAACCGACTCCCGAACCCAGGCATTGGTTGCGATGACCATTCCTTTCCCTCTTCCTCAGGTTTATGCGGTGTTCCCTTTCCCTCTCTTGGGATAAATTTACATGGCTGACGACTCTATTTTTCCGCGCCACTCTCGCGCTTGTACCTGGATGAAAATCCTGGGAGCGACACCTACTACCAACTAAATGGGCAGGACGACGAAGGTGATAAGCTTCCATTGCCAAAGCAAGGGACCAAAATTCAATCTAGGAATAAACCAGAGAGAAACGGTCAAACAAGATTCATGACGAGGAGGAAATATCTCAATCGTGGATTAATTCCATCCAGATAAATGAACTGGGGAGGAATGCTAAAGCAAATATCTTCCACAAGGCATAAATTCAGTGGGGAATTAACAAAGATATGCATTTTCTGCTTACGGGTCGACACTCTAAATGGAGAGAAGACACACATGCTCTGCAGGGATAACAACACTAGAGAGCAAAGAAGCACCAACACAAATCCAAAATGCACAATGCAATAATAATATGCTATGCACAACAAATGATTGTGCATGCAATGCTCATGAGCATAAATATGCTGACAAAACAGACATTAAAGCAGAGGGTGGAATACATATCACAACACCACTAAATACTCGGCTAATCTCAGCAAAATGGAGATATCATTAGCACCTCTGCTAGGGATTCGGCTGAAGAAATCCTGCAAGAGATAAACAAAAGCCATCAAAGGTAAATAAATCATATTACAAGGCTCAAATCTGGCTGGAGAAAAGAAGATACTCCTTGGGGAGAAACCCAAATATCAATATTCTAACTTTAACGATCCACAAAGAGGATAACAACATAAACTCGGCTTTGAGGATAGAAGGAACGTCGTTGGGAAATCATAACGACTGTAACACCTCAAAATTTGCCTTCATGTCACTACAACATTTTAATTATACGACAACGTCAAAAAACCGTTGCAAAATCTAAAAAAACCGTTGCCTTTACATATGAGAACGATTTCCAAGCTGTGTCAAACCAAAGCGTTGCTTTAGCCTTTAAGAACGGTTTTTTATCCAACGACAACACCTTTTTTAGAGCCGTTGTTGTAGTTTCCCTTAGAGAACGATCTTAAACAACAACAATTAGACTCTGTTTTCAAATCAAAACCGTTGCCATTGTCAATTATTAGAGAACGACTACTTTATGTAATATCATAACAGATTTTAGCCGTAGACTTAAAACCTTTTTAATAGATGAATATTTTAATTTCTTCTACAAAACTACAGCTTTCTATACTACAACAACATTTTATAACCGTTGCAAGAAATGATTTTTTTTATTAAATTAATAATCATTTTATTTTATAAACCATATAATATCATGATTTACAATTTTTTGATATAATAATATTCAAATACAAATTTTAAAATGATCTTGCAATTTTTCGATAAAATACATAACGAAATAAGGCAAATTCCAAAATTAAAAAAAAAATACATAAAAAAAATAACATAATCCATAAAAGTAAACTTAAACAACATAATGTAATGCTCAATATAGCTTTTCTTGTATTCCATGGAGAAATTTATTTTTGTACATACTTGGAGAGTATTACACTACTTTAAGAAATAGAAAATGTAACAGATGACAGGAAATAATTGTAGACAATTGTTGAATTTAAAAATAGATTATTAAATAAGACAAAGTGTATAGAGACTATCATAGATATGGATAGAATTAGCTCAAAGTTGTATCAGCTTCTGAAAGTATTGAACAAGTTTCATATATGTTGTAATCCCTAAAAATATAAAATGCACAGACATGTATTTGTCGCTCCCGGGATTTTCATCCAGGTGCAAACGCGAGAGTGGCGCAAAAAAAACAGAGTCGCCAGCCGTGTAAATTTATCCCAAAAGAGGGAAAGGGAACACCGCATAAACCTGAGGAAGAGGGAAAGGAATGGTCATCGCAACCATAACCTGGGTTCGGGAGTCGGTTACGCGAGGGGAAGGTGCTAGCACCCCACGCGTCCATCGTACTCGATGGGATCCACGCTTGTTGTCTATTCTAAGGGTGAGTTATCCTATCATCTATGGTTGTACTAAGACGGGGAAGGGGAAAACAAAGACCGACTCGGTAGGACGTCGACGTCCTAGGCCTACATACCCCCTTTGTGCAATGGGGAATTCAGAGTCAACGTAGTTCGGACCAAGTTCTTTTTGTGTTTTTTATGAGAGACATTAAGTTCGCGTCCGGCAGTTAGGGTCGATGCCTGTTTGCGTCTCAGACGGAGGGTAACGTGCCCTTTTTGAAAATAGCCTTTAGTTTGAAGGCCCCGAAGAACAAAAAGGTTTGAGGTTGGTTTGTATCTTTTAGGACAGAAGTGGCTTAAGTTAGTTCTTAAGTTACATTACACCAAAGTCTAGAGCACAGGGGCGAATACTTAACGCATCGTCCCAAGACAGGACGCTCGCTAAGCACTCTAGAAAGATGAGAGGCAGCCCCTCATCCCTGATTCCCCACGCTCAAGGCTCGTGCGCAATACAACTTACTTTTATTAAGTATTTTAAAGAAGTTTGAGATGAGAAGAGAGAAAACACAAGGGTAACTCTAAGGGGGACTATGAATCCTAAAGTTATCATGCATGGGTGACCTACGGTTAATGAGGTTTGACGACAACCTAAATCCTAAAGGAAGAAGATAGGAGAGAAAGAAAGGATAAGGGTGACCATGGATATTTATCCATACCCTTAAAGAACTTACCTTAGTCCCTGCATAAAATATTAGTACAGAATAGACACAAGTAAGAGAAATGAGGTGAATGAAAATCACACAATAGCAAACAATGATGATAATAATCCAAACATGATCTCAAAGATCAAAGAAGCAACCCCAAAGCAAATGGCACAAGTGCCTTTTCAAACAGATAATCAGACAAGATCAAAGATGCGCCTGCAAGAAAATCTCATGCAAAGAACCTTTAAACAAATAGGAAAACAAATCCTAAAATCACCAAATTAAATCTCAATATTATTCAACCAGAGATAAACCAAATATCAAAAATCCCTGCAAAAAATCAAGATATTAGTCATCTAAACAATTAGGCGAAGTTCAGGTGGGAAGTAGGGTTCAATGAGCCAAAGGGGTGGACCAAAATGTAATATGAAATAAATTTAAAAATGAAAGAAAAATGTTTTAATGCACTTTTAAATGCTAGTGAATGAATACAAAAAGAATGGATCAAAAATATTTTACGGATGCAGAGAAATAAAATAAATGATTTAGATGTGCATGACATGGATAATTAAAAAAGAAGATGAATAAAATAATTAATTTAAATGATGAAAATTATAATAAAAATAAAAATAAATATTGTGAAAATTTTATAAAGTAATAAAAATGATGCATGAATTTTATTGGGATTTTTTTAATGCAATTATGTGTTTTTAAAAATTAAAAATGAAACAATATAATAAAAATAAAAATAAAAATAAAATAAATGGCCTGGGGGTGCAAATAGTAAGTGGGATACTTTGGAAATGATAGTTGGGCCATAAGGGGGGGCGTGAGTAGCGAAGTCTGGTCCATTAATCCATCAGAAAATAGCAAAAATAAAAAGTGGTTTACCGTGTTCGTGCCATGTGCCTGGCACATGACATTTTAATGCGTTGTACCAATTATGACCGTGTGATCCATCCAACAGTCCAACGTTAGTCAACTAAAACAAAAGTAAATCAAAAGGAATACAATAATTGGGTGGTACATGGTAAGACTCATGGGGTTAATAACACATGATCACTAATTTAAATTCCGAAAAAAAATAAAAGAAATAATAGGTGGCAGCGTGGTATTCGTTGGATGAAGATGATGGATGGCCAAGATTGTGTCTTCCACATTCAAACCCTCGCCGGACTGGTTCGCCGCCACCACCGCCAGCCGCCGGAACCCTACCTCCGGCCACCACCTGCAACCACCAAACTGCCCAGAAAGTGTAATGGGGTACACTATCCGACCCAGAATTTCGTCAGGAATCCAAATATGGCAAAAAAACCCCAAATTGTTAGTGTATAATAAAAAACGAATGAAAAACCATTAGGGCACAAAACTTTAAATCGATATTACAAGCAAACCACACGTCCAAAATTAAAAATAAATAGATCAGGGTAATCACCAATCATCACACGTCAATATTCATATAAAAAGGGGGAGTTTTAGGAGCACGAAAAAAATCACCCACCTGAGATGGTGCACTTCCAATCTTAACTTTTGGCTGCGAATGGTGGTTGATTTCTACTCTGTGGATCACCAGGAGAAGGTTTGTGGAAGAACTTTGAAGAAACTCCTTGTAGATTGAGAGATCCAAGGAATTCAAGAATTAGGGTTCACTTTCTTTTTCTCCAAGATATCACGTGTGTCTCTGCCCAACCAGTGCATGGATAGGTTTATATAACTTAGAGTTTGCTTCTGATAATGAATTGGGCTTGGGTAATTATTTTTTCAATGAGTTTTTGATTAATTTTGAAAAATCACATTATGTTAAGTACACCTCCTCCTTGCATGGATATTTAAATTTTTCATGATGGATCACTTGCATTTGAGTTGCTAATCACACCACATTTAAATTGGGCCTTGAAACTTTTTTGATTCATGACTTTTGAATAATTTGGCATTTTTGAGCAATGGAGAATAAGTGAAGAACACACCATGGAATTTCTTTATTATTGGGCCCAAAGTAATCCTCAAAGAATGTCTTTTAATATTGGAATGTGGCATGAAGCAATGGAATTAATTATAGGTCATTATGCCCAAAGTTGTGAAAATGGGATCATGAGAAACCCTAAAAACCACTTTTCCTTCTTTTGATCATAACTGGAGTTTCACAAATGATATGGAGACCCAATAGTACTTGTTGGAAAGAGGAGAAAAAGATATTCAACTTTCATGTTGGAGGAAAATTCATTTGAAGCTTTCTTGATGATGAAAAGTCAAGTTGAATGCAGTGCAGGAACTTGCCAAAAAAGGAAACTTTTCATTATAGGTCACTTTCCAAATTTAGAAACTTCTGTACAAACTCCTGATTCCTGACAAATAGTATGAAACTTGACCCTTGGGGACCATATGAGGATGTGAGACCTTGAAAACCTTGGAGAGAACCTCAAAATTCCACAGTTGACTTCCCCTCTCACTGTTGACTTTTACCCAATTCAACTGATTTTCAATCCATTGGCCAATTGAACTTTTCCTGAACCAAACTGATGGACAACCTCCCATTCCTAGGTACTTAGGGACCCAAGGAGTACCATAGAATCAAGTCTTGCCCAAACAATCAGAAATAAACTGACTTTATAGCAAACCCTAGTAGTGGTACCCTCAGTCTATGAGGAAATAACACAGTCTTCAAATCCAAATTCCTCTGAATATGATGTGTATCCTCTCCAACAAAGATAGGATATGCCATTTGATGATGATAAAAACCCAAGGAGCTTGCCCATTGAAGCAATAAACCCAAGAATCTCAAAACCCTAATCTATGCACTGGTTAGGAGAGAATGATCCACTTGAGATCCCTTGCCACTTGTGAACTCTTGATGATGTGATAGACCAGATAGGGCCTTCTTAGACTGCCTTAGGCACCTTGACCCCACGCTAATGATATGCATACATGATAATGTAACAATGAAATGAAACATAAGCCAGTTAGTAAGGAGAGCAAATTTTGGGGTGCAACAACTGCCCCTATTCAATCAACTTGGTCCTGAAGGTATGATAGCAACGACTCTCAGACATTCCAGGGTACACGGGGATTGAATACCGAAAAGAGCCCCGAAAATTTGCTTATGGTAAGAATAACGAGAAAGAGTGTGCTGAAAAATAAGGAATATGACCTCAACCATATCCACAAGGAAAAACAAATATGACCTCAATCGTATCAAAAGACAAATACAACCCCAATTGCACCCGCAAAGGAAGACTGACCTCGATCACTCCACCCACAAAGAAAAACACGAATACGACCTCAAAGGAAGACTGACCTCAATCACTCTGCCCACAAAGACAATACGAATACGACCTCGATCGCACCCACAAAATGAATACAACCTCAAAGGAAGACTGACCTCAATCACTCTGCCCACAAAGAAAATACGAATACGACCTCAATCGCACCCATAAAACGAATACAACCTCAATTATACCCGCAAAGGAAGACTGACCTCAATCACTCTACCCACAAAGAAAATACGAATACGACCTCAATCGTACCCACAAAACGAATACAACCACAATTATACCCGCAAAGGAAGACTGACCTCGATCACTCTACCCACAAAGAAAATACGAATACGACCTCAATCGCACCCACAAAACGAATACAACCTCAATTATACCCGCAAAGGAAGACTGACCTCGATCACTCTACCAAAGAAAGAACGAATACGACCTCAATCGCATCCACAAAACGAATACAACCTCAATTATATCCGCAAAGGAAGACTGACCTCGATCACTCTACCAAAGAAAGCACGAATACGACCTCAATCACACCCACAAAACGAATACAACCTCAATTATACCCGCAAAGGAAGACTGACCTCGATCACTCTACCAAAGAAAGCACGAATACGACCTCAATCGCATCCACAAAATAAATACAACCTCAATTATACCCGCAAAGGAAGACTGACCTCGATCACTCTACCAAAGAAAGCATGAATACGACCTCAATCGCATCCACAAAACGAATACAACCTCAATTATACCCGCAAAGGAAGACTGACCTCGATCACTCTACCAAAGAAAACACGAATACGACCTCAATCGCATCCACAAAACGAATACAACCTCAATTATACCCGCAAAGGAAGACTGACCTTGATCACTCTACCAAAGAAAGCACGAATACGACCTCAATCGCATCCACAAAACGAATACAACCTCAATTATACCCGCAAAGGAAGACTGACCTCGATCACTCTACCAAAGAAAGCACGAATACGACCTCAATCGCATCCACAAAACAAATACAACCTCAATTATACCCACAAAGGAAGACTGACCTCGATCACTCTACCAAAGAAAGCACGAATACGACCTCAATCGCATCCACAAAATGAATACAACCTCAATTATACCCGCAAAGGAAGACTGACCTCAATCACTCTACCCACAAAGAAAATAAGAATATGATCTCAATCGCACCCACAAAACGAATACAACCTCAATTATACCTGCAAAGGAAGACTGACCTCGATCACTCTACCCGCAAAGAAAACACGAATACGACCTCAATCGTATCCACAAAGGATAACCAACATAAAGTGGACTTCACTGGGGATAACGTGAAACAAAACTTCCGGTTTAGGCCACCCTATAGAGAAGGTAAACTGGATCTCACAAAAGAGGAAGGCCAAAAGCAAATTTCCAACGGACTCAAGATCCACAGATAAGATGACTCCGTTGGGGAAGGAGAAGTCTAAATAAAAGACTCTGCCGGGGAGCATAAGTATGAGGAACGCATCCCTCCAAAATATCCTAAGTTATGCCATCTCTGTTGGGAAAGAGAACTGGAAAAGAAAGTACCAAACCTGGCTTATGCTTCGAATGCAAATGTTTGAATTTTGCCGTAATGCTCCACACGAAGGGGGAATGCTACGCGTTTTGAGGATGCAATGCAAATGCTTATGATATGCAAAAGAGACCCCTCCAGCAAAATAAATGCTGGAGAGAAAAGACCAATTCATCTGGGGATGACAAAAATAAATTGTCCTCTGAATCTAGGAACTCTGCTGAGAAGTGTCATACTGATCGCCTTCTTGAATCAACAACCTTTGCCGGGGATGAAATCCCAAAAGAATATCCGTACCACCGGGGATTACACATGTCCCCTACTGAAGGTAACATCCAAAACCTGAGATTTCCCCTCTGCTGGGGGAGTTGAGAACGAAACCGGAAGTTTGTTACTGAGGATTGCCAATAACAATTGGGCTTAGGACCTGCTGGGGGATGCCAGCCCATAATCATCCTACTTGGGGAAAATTCTGTACTTAACCTGCTAAAGGGGAGAGCGCCCTTACCCCCACCTTGCTGGGGATTAGAATATGACATTGTTGGTGAAAGTACACCTCCTGACTGGATGGGGGAAGTGAGCACCATGATTCTGTGGGGAGATAACGTCTTGATCCGAAGGAAATACTTTCCTGAGTTTCCTGCTGGGGAAGGACTGCTCTGCTGAGGAAAAGTGCAATCTTAATGCTGGGGAGAGCCAACTGCTGGGGATGTACAATCCTGTTGCCCTGCAAGTCAAATAACAACAAAAATGCCACAACATGACTATCACCGTTAACACCTAAGTAATTTCTACTGCTTTTCGTTATGCTCCGCAAAGCTCGAAGTTTTATATGCAATGTTTATCAAAATATCAGACGTTTTTGCAAACAAAAGAGTAAAAGTAAAAGTAAAACAAACAATGGAACGCTCTTTGATTGAAATGAATATTTTATTGAGAAAGGTGGCCTGTAATATAGGCATTTACATTTGGAAGCAATTCCTAGAAAGAGGTAATTGTGCAAAAGCAAAACGAAAATACACATGTCAGCAATGTGGGAACAGATATCCACCATGATTCGACTCAGCTATGACCCATATGACTTGCTTATCCACAAATGTCTTGGCCTTTGAAGAGACTAACTGTACTGATTCCTTTCTTTCAGAACTTCCAGGTATTGAGAGTGTTCACAGATCGAACGCAGACCATAGCCTTTCGCATATAAATCCCTAACTTTTGCCTGGATCGCCCTTTTCGGGTTTTCAATCCACCGGGATACCCATTTTTGCCAAAGTCGCCTTTTCAGGTTTTCAACTTTGTTGGTTTACACATTTTCTTTTTACATTTTATCCCTAATTTTTGCCCGAACCTTTTCCTTTTTATGGTTCGCCGGGATGCCCCTTTTTGCCTGGACTTTCTTTTTATGTCCAGCGGGTCCCTTTTATGCGAAGTATTTTTTGACTATGTCTGCGTTCACAGGGGAGGTAAAATCTTCACCATCCATCGTTGAAAGTAGTAAGGCTCCACCAGAGAAAACCTTTCTGACTACATACGGCCCTTCGTAATTTGGGGTCCATTTGCCCCTGTGATCTGTCTGAGGAGGAAGGATCCTTTTCAAAACCAATTCGCCTGTCTGAAAATTCCGAGGACGCACTTTCTGATCAAAGGCGTGCTTCATCCTGCTCTGATACAAACGACCATGTGCGATGGCTGCCAATCTCTTTTCTTCAATAAGGTTCAACTGATCCAACCTGGAACGCACCCATTCAGCTTCATCAAGCTTCACATCTGCCAGAACTCTCAAAGATGGAATCTCGACCTCTAAGGGTAAAACTGCTTCCATACTATATACCAATGAGAAAGGGGTTGCCCCAGTTGACGTACGCACCGAAGTACGGTAACCATACAGGGCGTAAGGTAACATCTCATGCCAGTCCTTATATGTTACCACCATCTTCTGCATAATCTTCTTGATGTTCTTATTCACCGCCTCAACAACACCATTCATCTTTGGCTGATACGGAGAAGAATTGTGATGCTCGATCTTAAAACTCTGACACAGTTCCTTCATCATCTTGTTGTTCAAATTCGAGCCATTATCAGTAATGATTCTCTCCGGGACCCCATAACGACAGATGATGTCCTTCTTTATAAACCGGGCTACCACTTGCTTGGTGACATTGGCGTACGAGGCTGCCTCCACCCACTTTGTGAAATAGTCAATGGCAACCAAAATGAAACGATGCCCATTGGAAGCAGTGGGCTCAATCTTTCCAATCATATCAATGCCCCACATTGCAAAAGGCCAAGGAGACGACAACACATTTAGAGGCGTAGGCGGTACATGCATCTTATCTGCATAAATCTGGCACTTATGGCACTTCCAGGCGTACTTGAAACAATATGACTCCATAGTCATCCAATAATATCCTGCCCTCAGTAACTTCCTAGCCATGGTGTGTCCACTGGAATGAGTACCAAAAGAACCCTCGTGAACTTCCTCCATCAATGAGCCTGCCTCGTGTTCATCAACACAACGTAGCAAGACCATATCGAAGTTCCTCTTATATAACACATCATCCTTGTTCAGAAAGAAGTTTCCCGCCAACCTCCTCAGAGTCTTCTTATCCTTGGTGGAGGCACCCTCTGGATACTCTTGTCTCTTCAGAAAAACCTTAATATCATGATACCACGGCTTGCCATCTGACACATCTTCAATTGCAAACACAAAAGCTGGTATGTCCAGACGCATTATTCTAATCGACGGAGTTTCATTCCAACGGTTCACCTTATACATGGATGCCAATGTCACCAACGCATCAGCCATCTGATTCTCAGCTCAGGGCTCATGATGAAAATCCACCCTATCGAAGAAAGGTAACAACCTTCTGGCATAGTTGTTATAAGGTACCAAGTTCGCCTGACGGGTCTCCCATTCTCCTGTAATCTGATTAACCACCAATGCGGAATCACCATAGACATCGAGGTTCTTAATTATCAAATCAATTGCCTCCTCCAACCCCATGATGCATGCTTCATATTCCGCCTCGTTGTTGGTACACACGAATGCTAACCGGGCAGTGAAAGGTATATGAGAACCCTTCGGAGTTGTAATGATTGCCCCAATTCCATTGCCATATGAGTTGACAGCCCCATCAAAAATCATCTTCCACTGTGATCCAATCTCAGGTCCTTCGTCAGGAAGAGGTTCTTCACAATCCTTCATTTTTAGAAACATAACATGCTCATTTGGAAACTCAAACTTCATAGGCTGATAATCCTCGACCGGCTGTTCAGCGAGATATTCTGACAGAACACTTCCCTTAATGGCCTTCTAAGAAACATACTGAATATCATACTCTGTCAAAACCTTCTGCCAACGGGATATCCTTCCTGAAAGTGCCTGCTTCTCAAACACGTACTTAATCGGATCCATCTTCGAAATCAACAAAGTTGTGTGGTTTAACATATACTGCCTTAGGCGCTTGGCTACCCAAGCGAGTGCACAACATGTCTTTTCCAGCATAGAGTATCTTGATTCGCAATCAGTGAACTTCTTACTCAGGTAGTAAATGGCGTGCTCTTTCCTACCTGTCTCATCGTGTTGACCGAGCACACAACCCATTGAATTCTCAAGAACCGTGAGGTACATAATCAACGGCCTCCCAGACACTGGTGGCATAAGGACTGGAGGTTCCTGCAAATACATCTTTATCCTTTCAAACGCCTCTCAACAATTTTCATTCCATCTGACCTCCTGATCCTTTCTCAACAACTTGAAAATTGGTTCACACGTAGCTGTCAGATGAGAGATAAACCTAGCAATATAATTCAACCTCCCCAAGAAACCACGAACCTCTTTCTCTGTCCTTGGCTCAGGCATCTCTTGTATGGCTCTTATCTTTGCAGGATCAACCTCGATACCTCTTTCGCTAACAATGAATCCCAGCAATTTACCAGACCTCACGCCGAAAGTGCACTTGTTCGGATTCAATCTCAATCTAAACTTCCTCAACCTTTCAAACAACTTCTGGAGGTTTACCAAGTGTTCTTCCTCTGTCTGTGACTTCGCAATCATGTCATCAACATATACTTCAATCTCCTTGTGCATCATATCATGAAAGAGAGTCACCATGGCCCGCTGATAGGTTGCCCCAGCATTCTTCAATCCGAAGGGCATTACCTTGTAGCAAAATGTTCCCACAGTGTTATGAATGTTGTTTTCTCCATGTCCTCTAGGGCCATTTTGATTTGGTTATACCCAGAGAAGCCATTCATGAAGGAAAACACAGAATATTGAGCAGTATTGTCCACTAACACGTCAATGTGGGGGAGCGAGAAATCATCCTTCGGGCTCGCCCTATTCAAATCTCGGTAATCCACGTACATCCTGACCTTCCCATCCTTCTTAGGTACAGGTACAATATTAGCAACCCACGGAGGATAATTTGTCACAGCAAGAAACCCGGCGTCCAACTGTTTCTGAACCTCTTCCTTGATCTTGACAGCCATATCTGGTTTCGTCCTTCTCAATTTCTACTTGACTGGGGTACAACCCTCTTTAAGCGGCAGTCTAGGTGAAACAATGTCGGTGTCAAGCCCAGGCATGTCTTGGTAAGACCAGGCGAAGATATCCACATATTCTTGGAGTAACTCAATCAATCTTCTCTTAACAGTGTCTTCCAAGGCAGCCCCAATCTTTACTTCTCGTTTAACATCCTCGGTTCCCAGATTAACAGTCTCAACTTCCTCCTGATGAGGTAGAATAACCCTTTCCTCTTGTTTCAATAGCCTGGCTAATTCTTCTGGCAAGTCACAGTCTTCGTCGGCCTCTTCTTCGGCCTGATAGATGGGATTGTCGAAGTCATATCGAGCCATAGCTAAGTCATGGGTGGAATCTGGACAAAGGAACCTGCATGATGGATGTTTTATGTTTATTATGAGTGCAAAAAACAAGAAAACACATTGCCATTTTGATGTGGGTTGATGCAAAAAGTAAAAAATAGAAAGACAGGGATCAAAATATTTTGAATGAAAAAACGTCCTTTATTGATGATAAAAATAGCAAATAAACATCCAAGCCCTACAAATAAATATCACTACGTCTTGGGCAGAATGTAGGACTCAACATAACAGAAAGCAAAAGTAAATTACTCCGGGCGCGTCACTTGGATAACTTTCTCGGAGGACCAGTTGCATAAACTCTGACCAGGGGTGCAGGGACGAATCCATTCATCCATGTCACAATCACTATCTCCTTCATCTTCAATAGCATTGACTATGTTGAAGAAAACACCGGCACTGGTGAAACGGACTGGACCATAGAACTTGGGAGGCTCTTCGGCACGCCTGGGTGGCTTGTAACCTAGTCCATGAGTATCCTGCTTCCTTTGAACATCAATGACACTGCCCCACTTCTGAGAACCACCAGCTTCAACTATAGCGCGTGCCTCTTTGAGGAGGACATTGGAACTTTTGGTTGTATGATGACTTCAGGTTGGGCAACCACCTCAGGCTGATTGACTGCCTTTGGGGGTCCCTCAGGAATCTTCACAGCTTCAAAGGCCTGGCACAAAGTCTCCTGTACTTCACCATCCACCTCTACATACTTGAAGGTCGATAGGTGACTCACCATAATATCTTCTTCACCACAAACAGTCACAACGTGGCCATCCACCATATACTTCAACTTTTGGTGCAGCGTAGAAGTTACTACCCCAGCACTATGGATCCAAGGGCGACCCAACAAACAACTATAGGCAGGCTGAATATCCATTATGTAGAAAGTGGTGTTGAAAATCTCAGGACCCACCTTGATCGGCAGAACTAACTCCCCAAAAACTGACCTCTTGGAGCCATCAAAAGCACATACCACCAAGTTACTTGGTGTACAAATCAACCCACGAGTATCCAGTTTCATCAAAGCCTTCTTTTGTAGCACATTCAAAGACGACCCAGTATCAACTAACACATGCGACATTAAAGAACCACGACATTCCACTGAAATATGCAGAGCGTTGTTGTGATTCCTCCCAACCGGAGTCAGATCTAAATCGGTGAAACCCAAACCATTACCAGCATTCACATGAGCCACAACCCCTTCTAACTGGTTGACAGATATCTCTTGCGGTACATAAGCCATATTCAGAATCTTCAGCAATGCATTTTGGTGTGCCTCGGAGCACAACAGTAAGGATAGAATGGAAATCTTCGATGGAGTTTGGTGAAGTTGGTCAACAATCTTGTAATCACTCTTTCTGATCAACCTCATAAACTCTTCCATGTCTTCTAAGAAAGTGTACCTGCCTGGCTTTGTCGTAGAATTATTAGCTTCCTGCCTCTGTACAGACTCATCCATCATCTGTTTACCTTTGTCTTGTCTTGAACTGCTAGCTTGATTCTCAGACGGAATAAGGACTCTACCACTCCTAGTGATAGCCTCTGCTTCAACAAGATTTCCAACCCCTATATTCACAGTTGATGTCTCTTCCAATTCCAGCTTCTTACCATTAACAAACACCTCGGCCCCATAGTTCCATGGGATGGCCTTAGTACTCTCATACGGGACTGGTCTAGGAACAGTGATAGTGACCGGCACTGGTCTCGCCGGCGCTGATATAGTTATTGTCTTGAATGGAATTGTTATCGTGGCAACATCAATCTCTCTGTCAGTAACAATACTCTGCTTACAGCCTCTGTCAAACTGTAATACCCCTTCGCTGATCATTTTCTGAATGCCTACTTTCAATAAATCACAACCGCCTGGCTGCGACACACATTCTACACAACCTTCATCACAACCGGGAAAGACCCCTCCCTTCAATAATCTTTCCTTCACCAAACCCAACGGGGTTTGGATTTCGTTCACCTCTGAAATCAAACTCAAGTCTTCACAGTCTTTAATAATAGCATTGACCTTCGGCCCACCGTGATTTGGCATCGGGTTCTGATTCACATTTGTAACGTCATTGGAGAAATTGATGGCTTTGGAATCTAGCAGATCTTGAACCTGATGCTTAAAAGCTTTACAGTGTTCAATATAATGTCCGGGTGCCCCAGAATGAAACTCACAGTGGGCGTTGGCGTCATAGCCAGGAGGTGGATTACCAATAGGTGGAGCCAATGTTCTCTTCTGGATTAACTGTAGCTTTAGCAAGTACTGAAATAACAGAGCGTATGGAAGAGGTGGGGTGTGAAAATGCCTATCCCGCCTAGTCAGGGGCTGAGACCGGCGAGGAGCCTGATTATGCTGTTGAGTCACTGCTGGCTGTTGAGGTGCTGTTGGGATGGTTACAGAAGCCACCTGCTGATTGTAGTTCTGACGAGGCCCATCTCTACCACGATATGATGACACAGAGTTTGTATCCCCCTCCTTCTTCTTGTAACCACTAGCATAAGGTTTCTTACTTCCTCCAGATGAGGACCCATCACCGCCTGATATTTTTCCCGCCTTAATTCCGCTTTCCACCATCTCTCTTATCAAGATCAAATCAGCAAACTTTCCAGTCATACACGGTACCAACTTTTCATAATAATGACCCTGCAAGGTGGCCATAAACATGGTTATCATTTCACGTTCCAACATGGGAGGCTGAACCCTTGCTGCCAGTTCACGCCACCTCTGGGCATACTCCTTGAAACTCTCATTGTTCTTCTGTGACAGATTCTGTAGCTGTGTTCTGTTAGGAGCCATATCAGTGTTATATTGGTAATGTCTCATAAAGGCCCCTGCCAGATCTCTCCAACTGCGCACATCCTTCCTTTCCAGTTGCATGTACCACTCTAGGGATGCCCCAGATAGGCTATCCTGGAAGCAATGCATCATCAGCTTTTCATTCTTCGCATATGCAGCAATCTTGCTTGCATATGCCCTGACGTGGGTCCTCGGACAAGTCATACCATTATACTTCTCGAAAGTGGGAGTCTGAAACTTATGCGGAATAACAACGCCTGGAACCAGCCCCAAGTCCTCTAGATCCATTCCCACAGAATCCTGATTCACAACACCCCTCAGCTGTTCCTCAAGCAACCGGATCCTCTGATCATGGTCAGTCTGGGGACCAGCATCCCCACCTGGCAAAAAAAATACATCATCCTAAACATCATCATACTGATGGCCATGAACTGCGCCAGCACCAGTACCACCTCCCACTGCAGTGGGAATCACAACACTTTCTACTCCGCCCGGAGGAATCACAACACTAGTAGCAGGAACACCTCCGCCCGTAGGGCCATTCTGACCATCATTAGTAACACCAGTCTGAATTCTACCATGAAGGACACCATCTTCATCAACTTTCGCAATCAGTGGCTGAACGAGAGTCCTCAACTGCTCTTGACCCTGAGCAACACCCTGCATTAATTCCATGAACTGGTTCATGCGAGTCCTCATCTCAATGATCTCATTCTGTACCTGATCCATGAGCCTCTTTTGATTCTGTCTGGTAGGATACCGGTGAATGTGCTGATCTGCAATCCTGAGATTTAGAACAAGATAAGAATACCAGAGATAAACACCTGTCATGCAAAATGATTATGCAAAATGATTATGAGTATGCAAATGCAAATGGACATGTTTGAAAATTCACAAGGCGATCCACCCCTTGATTCCGATTTAATAACAAGATATAATGGAACTTCTGCTCATATATTAAGAAAACCAGAGAAAAGTCAAATGCCAACAATCACAAATCTGAGATAACGAGTCTGAATATAAAAACCATAGGTCCCAACCAATAAGCCTGGCGGTGATCCCAATACAATAAAAGAGAACAGAAAACTATGGCATATCATCGAAGTTTACAAGTGTCAATCATCCCCATCCACTATGCTTTCTGCACCAGTCTTGAATTTCCTCGAACAACTTTCTGGTGTCGGGATGCTTTGGCCTCTGAATTAG
Source organism: Lathyrus tuberosus (assembly GCA_022829125.1). Classification (NCBI taxonomy): domain Eukaryota; kingdom Viridiplantae; phylum Streptophyta; class Magnoliopsida; order Fabales; family Fabaceae; genus Lathyrus; species Lathyrus tuberosus. The sequence continues at coordinate 7,811,403 of JALAZF010000191.1, forward strand.
TCCTTGAATGAGAAGGTCTCTCCTGTGTATGATCCCATCCAAATATCTGCAATGTAACTCCTAAGCGTCTTCTCCAGAAACACCCTCCATGCTAGGTCCCTCATGTCTAGATCTCTTCACTTCAGCTTGGACCTTTAGTTCTTCTATGGAGGCTAAAGCTTGATTAAGCCGATCCTCGACTGCTTGTCTCCTGAATACCCCTGACAAGATCTCAGCGTCTTTCTTATTGAGTGTCGACTTCAACTGATCAATCTTAGCTAGGTAATCGTCTTCCTTTCTCTTATTCTCAGCCATGGCAGTTTCTCTGTGATCATCGAACCTATGAATCTTCAACAAAGCCTTGCCTAATTCCTCCTCCTTGGATTTGAGAACCTTACTGATACCATCCAAAGCTTGTTTCGTCCTTTCTCTGGATGCGACAATGTCAGCTAGCTCTTTTTCTGCTTTAGCAATGAGCTTTGTCTTCAACTTGGAGGTATGAACAGCTTCACCCCGCTCGTGCTTCCACTGATAAATCTCTCTTTTTAGCTCACTATTTTCCTCCTGCAGCCTTTCCTTTTCAGCCCATAATTTGTTATACTTCTCCAACTCAACGGTGGTAGGAGGCTCGATCACCAAAGGATACAAAGGTGGCTCCACCGGGAATGAAAGAAGCTCCTCTTCTGCTCTCTTCTTAATCCACTCTTTATAGGAAGGGAAAACCCGATTGTTACTTTTCCCGAATGGAATCTTACCCTTCTTGGTCACCTGTTTCCAAGCATTCACAACTTTCCTTATCAACCCTTGATCCTCAATACCATTGAAGAATAAGGACTCTCGGATATCTCGCTCTTCGGGTGGGTTCTTCAAAGGATAGCCAAACTGTCTGATAGCTAGGGAGGGATTATAGTTAATTCCACATTTCCTCCCTATCAAGGGTACATTAGGGAATTCTCCGCATTTGCAAATAATCTCTATTCCTAGCAAGTCATGATTAATCCAAACAATATTGTCGGCAGTCAAGCCCATAACCCTCTTCAACCACTTCAGAGAATCTTTCGTATCAACGAAAGCGCCAGATTCGGGGAGACGACTCAGAAACCAAGTATCTAAGAGAGGAGCACAGCAACTCACAGTTTTCCCAAGCCTATTCTCATTCTTATAGTGAACCGAGTGATACACATCACCCAACAAGGTAGGTATAGGATTCTTCGAAATAAAGATCCTGACGGCGTGCATATCCACCAGATCAGGAATATTCAGAAACAAAACAATCCCATAGATACACATAGCCAGAATAGCTTGGAAAGCATTCCAGTTCTTCTCTTTGACATGTGTGCAAGCCTGATCAAACAAGAACTTCAGCAAGAAACCCTTAACTCCTTGTTTTTCTTCAACATTGTTGCTCAGAACGGATTCACTAATATGAAGAGCTGCAGCCATTTCTTTTACTCCGGGGTGTTCTTCAGAAAAGAAAACTATATCATGCCCGATGGGGATTCCCAAAATAAACGAGAACTCCTCCAACGTTGGAGCCAAGATGTAGTCCGGGAAAGTAAAGCAACGCAGAGATGAATCATAAAACTGAAGAAGCGTATGAATGGCATCCTTCTCATACTTGGATATGTTGTATACAAATTTCAGAAGTCTTCCATACCTTCCACTGAACTCTGTACGAACTCCGGAACCAGCCATATTAATCAGTTTGAGAATCAGTGTCAAAGTCGGCTCTGGGAACGAATAGGCAACAGTCTTCTTTCTCATGACATCCATGACGGGAAAACTTTAATAATCGGAATCAAAGGTAAGATGCAAGCCCTGAAAAATGTCAAACATGTCAGAATGCAAAAAAAAATGATATGCTCATGCAAACATGGGGTCAAGGCACACTGCTGGATGTGCTGTGCTGTTAGCTGAACGAGAACCATAACCCATAAAACCAGAATTCTGAACCACTGAGGAACCCAAATAATCAAACATTGATGAGAAATCTAGAAAACAGGGTAGGTTGAAGGTTTCGGTTACCTGCAAACCTGCAAATGCCCATCCCCTCTCACATGTGGGTACTAGGATGTTCAATATCCCAGGCTCTCAGGTCGAGAAATGATGATACGTTCACCATTTCTGGTTTGGCATCATCATCAATCGAGGAGGCCTCAACCGATTCTCCAAAGCGGAAGGTCCTCAGCTTTGGCACTGAGGTCGAGAAACAATAGTACATTCATCCCTCGGGGTACAGTACTAAAGTCAATCGAGGAGTGCCTCCACTGATTCTCTTCAAAACGTAGGGGCCATCCTATGCGAGTTCCAAAGCGGGCCCTCGGGTGCGAATGGGTTTGCCACAGGATGTGGTCTGCCACTGTCACCACTTAAGAGGAATGTTTCCACTAAGGTCCTCAATGATCGGTCACCAGAGTCGACAGCTCTCTAGATCAACACCCCAATATGCGCAAGACACACACGTTAGAATGCGTCCCAAGATAGCCTCGTCTGGTTGTGAATTTCGTGAACACACAAACGTACCAAGCGGGCACGTAGGTCCCACTACTTTCCACTCTAGTCCTAGGGTATACTCAAGCCTGGGTATTGGGCTTAGCTCTCGGTCCCACCCAACCTACAAAACAAAGACAACCAGCACAACACAGCAGCATGACAGTAATAAAAAATGAAATGCAGAAAATGCGGTAAAAATAAAAAATAAAAATAAAATACAACACATAAAGCAAATCAAGACAAAACATCCAAAGAGAACAAAGACAAGCAAGCGTTAGGCTTGACTCGCTTAGGGATGGACCAGCATAGGTCAACCAGAGTCCCCAACAGAGTCGCCAGCTGTCGCTCCCGGGATTTTCATCCAGGTGCAAACACGAGAGTGACGCGGAAAAACAGAGTCGCCAGCCGTGTAAATTTATCCCAAGATAGGGAAAGGGAACACCGCATAAACCTGAGGAAGAGGGAAAGGAATGGTCATCGCAACCATAACCTGGGTTCGGGAGTCGGTTACGCGAGGGGAAGGTGCTAGCACCCCACGCGTCCATCGTACTCGATGGGATCCACGCTTGTTGTCTATTCTAAGGGTGAGTTATCCTATCATCTATGGTTGTACTAAGACGGGGAAGGGGAAAACAAAGACCGACTCGGTAGGACGTCGACGTCCTAGGCCTACGTACCCCCTTTGTGCAATGGGGAATTCAGAGTCAACGTAGTTCGGACCAAGTTCTTTTTGTGTTTTTTATGAGCGACATTAAGTTCGCGTCCGACAGTTAGGGTCGATGCCTATTTGCGTCTCAGACGGAGGGTAACGTGCCCTTTTTGAAAATAGCCTTTAGTTTGAAGGCCCCGAAGGACAAAAAGGGTTGAGGTTGGTTTGTATCTTTTAGGACAGAAGTGGCTTAAGTTAGTTCTTAAGTTGCATTGCACCAAAGTCTAGGGCACAAGGGCGAATACTTAACGCATCGTCCCAAGACAGGACACTCGCTAAGCACTCTAGAAAGATGAGAGGCAGCCCCTCATCCCTCATTCCCCACGCTCAAGGCTCGTGCACAATACAACTTACTTTTATTAAGTATTTTAAAGAAGTTTGAGATGAGAAGAGAGAAGACACAAGGGTAACTCTAAGGGGGACTATAAATCCTAAAGTTATCATGCATGGGTGACCTACGGTTAATGAGGTTTGACGACAACCTAAATCCTAAAGGAAGAAGATAGGAGAGAAAGAAAAGATAAGGGTGACCATGGATATTTATCCATACCCTTAAAGAACTTACCTGAGTCTCTGCATAAAAGATTAGTACAAAATAGACACAAGTAAGAGAAATGAGGTGAATGAAAATCACACAATGGCAAATAATGATGATAATAATCCAAACATGAACTCAAAGATCAAAGAAGCAACCCTAAAGCAAATGGCACAAGTGCCTTTTCAAACAGATAATCAGACAAGATCAAGGATGCGCCTGCAAGAAAATCTCATGCAAAGAACCTTTAAACAAATAGGAAAACAAATCCTAAAATCACCAAATTAAATCTCAATATTATTCAACCAGAGATAAACTAAATATCAAAAATCCCTGCAAAATATCAAGATATTAGCCATCTAAACAATTAGGCGAAGTTCAGGTGGGAAGTAGGGTTCAATGAGCCAAAGGGGTGGACCAAAATGTAATATGAAATAAATTTAAAAATGAAAGAAAAATGTTTTAATGCACTTTTAAATGCTAGTGAATGAATGCAAAAAGAACGATACAAAATATTTTACGGATGCAGAAAAATAAAATAAATGATTTAGATATGCATGACATGGATAATTCAAAAAGAAGATGAATAAAATAATTAATTTAAATGATAAAAAATAAAATAAAAATAAAAATAAAGATTGTGAAAATTTTATAAAGTAATAAAAATGATGCATGAATTTTATTGAGATTTTTTTAATGCAATTATGTGTTTTTAAAAATTAAAAATGAAACAATATAATAAAAATAAAAATACAAATAAAATAAATGGCTTGGGGGTGCAAATAGTAAGTGGGATACGTTGGAAATGATAGTTGGGCCATAAGGGGGGGGGGGGGGTGTGAGTAGCGAAGTCTGGTCCATTAATCCATCAGAAAATAGCAAAAATAAAAAGTGGTTTACCGTGTTTGTGCCATGTGCCTGGCACATGACATTTTAATGCGCTGTACCAATTATGACCGTGTGATCCATCCAACAGTCCAACGTTAGTCAACTAAAACAAAAGTAAATAAAAAGGAATACAATAATTGGGTGGTACATGGTAAGACTCGTGGGGCTAATAACACATGATCACTAATTTAAATTCAGAAAAAAAAAAAAAAAGAAATAATAGGTGGCAGCGTGGTATCCGTTGGATGAAGATGATGGATGACCAGGATTGTGTCTTCCCCATTCAAACCCTCGCCGGACTGGTTCGCCGGCCACCACCGCCAGCCGCCGAAACCCTACCTCCGGCCACCACCTGCAACCACCAAATTGCCCAGAAAATGCAATGGGGTACACTATCCGACCCAGAATTTCGTCAGGAATCCAAATATGGCATCAAAAACCCCAAATTGTTAGTGTATAATAAAAAACGAATGAAAAACCATTAGAGCACAAAACTTTAAATCCATATTACAAGCAAACCACACGTCCAAAATTAAAAATAAATAGATTAGGGTAATCACCAATCATCACACGTCAATATTCATATAAAAAAGGGGAGTTTTAGGAGCATGAAAAAAATCACCCACCTGAGATGGTGCACTTCCAATCTTAACTTTTGGCTGCGAATGGTGGTTGATTTCTACTCTGTGGATCACCAGGAGAAGGTTTGTGGAAGAACTTTGAAGAAACTCCTTGTAGATTGAGAGATCCAAGGAATTCAAGAATTAGGGTTCACATTCTTTTTCTCCAAGATATCACGTGTGTCTCTGCCCAACCAGTGCATGGATAGGTTTATATAACTTAGGGTTTGCTTCTGATAATGAATTGGGCTTGGGTAATTATTTGTTCAATGAGTTTTTGATTAATTTTGAAAAATCACATTATGTTAAGTACACCTCCTCCTTGCATGGATATTTAAATTTTTCATGATGGATCACTTGCATTTGAGTTGCTAATCACACCACATTTAAATTGGGCCTTGAAACTTTTTTGATTCATGACTTTTGAATAATTTGGCATTTTTGAGCAATGGAGAATAAGTGAAGAACACACCATGGAATTTATTTATTCTTGGGCCCAAAATAATCCTCAAGGAATGTCTTTTAATATTGGAATGTGGCATGAAGAAATGGAATTGATTATAGGTCATTATGCCCAAAGTTGTGAAAATGGGATCATGAGAAACCCTAAAAACCACTTTGCCTTCTTTTGATCATAACTGGAGTTTCACATATTATATGGAGACCCACTAGTACTTGTTGGAAAGAGGAGAAAAATATCTTCAACTTTCATGTTGGAGGAAAATTCATTTGAAGCTTTCTTGATGATGCAAAGTCAAGTTGAATGCAGTGTAGGAACTTGCCAAAAAAGGAAACTTTTCATTATAGGTCACTTTCCAAATTTAGAAACTTCTGTACAAACTCCTGATTCCTGACAAATAGTATGAAACTTGACCCTTAGGGACCATATGAGGATGTGAGACCTTGAAACCCTTGGAGAGAACCTCAAAATTCCACAGTTGACTTCCCCTATCACTGTTGACTTTTACCCAATTCAACTGATTTTCAATCCATTGGCCAATTGAACTTTTCCTGAACCAAACTGATGGACAACCTCCCATCCCTAGGTACTTAGGGACCCAAGGAGTACCATAGAATCAAGTCTTGCCCAAACAATCAGAAATAAACTAACTTTATAGCAAACCCTAATAGTGGTACCCTCAGTCTAGGAGGAAATAACACAGTCTCCAAATCCAAATTCCTCTGAATATGATGTGTATCCTCTCCAACTAAGATAGGATGTGCCATTTGATGATGATAAAAACCCAAGGAGCTTGCCCATTGAAGCAATAAACCCAAGAATCTCAAAACCCTAATCTATGCACTAGTTAGGAATGAATGATCCACTTGAGATCCCTTGCCACTTGTGAACTCTTGATGATGTGATAGACCAGATAGGACCTTCTTAGACTGTCTTAGGCACCTTGACCCCACGCTAATGATATGCCTACATGATAATGTAACAATGAAATGAAACATAAGCCAGTTAGTAAGGAGAGCAAATTTTGGGGTGCAACAGTATTCATTAGCATTCACCAAGAATCCATATATTAAAAGTTATAACCGAAACAAAAGCTCATCTATTTCACTTCTAACATAATTTCCAGAAAGTGCTCTAACTTGATTACCAAATTTACAATTTTCATATAACAGGTTACCTACTAGATATTAGTCAGTGTTTTCGATGTACCACAAAATCAATGGATTATAATGACATTTTCCTCTAGCATAAATGTAGTTGAATTTTACACAATCCATTCAATAAATTTTTATTTGACTTGTATATTTAGATTTTAGAGAAATGTCACCTTAAGGATATAATCAATAATATATCAAATCTCTTAGACTCTAGGAATCCCCGATACTCCAAATTAACCAAAGTATTTGTTTCTAACACATATCTAACACCAATATACCTGTTTGATACAGAAAACTATATATCCTATTTGATTCTTGCACACATTGTTAGAATAAAACAAACTCAATTATAATAACACATCCTGTGAAATTATTGGTCTAAACTTTGTGCCTATATAATATTTAAGACTACATGCACAACAGAAAGTTGTGTTTCTCCAGGTGATTCATTCATAGAAAACATACTGCTCTCATAAGTAATTATGTGCAATCAGATATTAACAACAGAAAGGAACATAAAGAGTAGTCATCCAAAAAGTATAAATCCAGCTTCATACTTGCAAAAATGTCGTATTAACATGAAAATCTGTTAGTAAATGAAAAGAAGCCAATGAACTGTAATAATGAAAAATAATAGTGGATCATAATACAAATTATACAATTTTTCATTGAATGGATTTTAACATTTTACCACTAACCAATCAACAAAATATGAAAGTGATAAAATCTCTTTTCAAATGTCAAAAATTAATATTTCAGTTCAGCCATGTAACAAAAGAAATTTCAAAGTGTCATGTTCACACAAAAGTAATCCTCACACTGAATACTAGTGATTTCAAACACAAACAATTATAATCCCAACAACAGGATGATAAACCTAGGGGCATAATTATACATCAGTAATAATTACAATTTTTTGTCAAGAGAAAGGATTTAGTTTCAAGGAACTCATTTCAAATCAATTTATTTAATTCTATGTGCCTCACTTACAAGGCAAAACTTAACAAATATGAATAAATAAGACAATTTAGAGAGGACTGCAAAATGCATCTACTCATATATGAGGAAAGAACAGAGAGATTAGACTTACAATATGAATGTCCAATGGCAGCGAGACAGGAGCACGAAACAAAGATGAACAACGGCGAGACAGGAGCACGAGGCAAAGATAAACGGTGGTGAAAGAGTAGGGGCTGAAAATGAAAACTAGTGTTAAAGAAATGATATGTGTCTAATGCACACACAAAATAGTTACAAGATCAACATTGTTACAAGATAAAAAAATAACTCTTCTACCCCTGTAACTTGTTCAATAAGTTCTCTAACCAAGACAAGACACCACTTCATTTATACACACAAGTTGTCTTGCAGCAATATATATTAAAATCATATAGCAAAAAAGTTGTATACTCCTTAAAAAACACATACACACATATATAATTGAATACATACTAACTGTATAATAAATATCTCAAAGTAGCTAATATAACAAACTTCACCTAAAAACAAAACCTCTTCCTATTAATCCTACTTAACCCATCAAGCTAGATAAGTAAAATTATTGTTAGAATTAAGTTGTTACATTGCACTTGGAGAAATTTAGACAACTCAATCTTTTTAATAAATTATATATTAATAGGTGAAAGTCATGTTGATCTCATTCAAATAAGAAGTTTTCTCATTTATTTCATTATAATATTATTTGAGGAATGTATACAAATCATGAATCAATATCTTAAAGTGCCATAGAACGTTAAATGCCAACACAATAAACATACTTAACAAACAAACTTACACCCGGTCTCTTCCAACACTAACTGAAACACACAATCATTCTTACACCTTTCAAATTAACTATTTTTATTGAAAAATCCAAAATAGAAATTTATTAATTAAGGCACTAGATGTGCAACAAGGACACCAGTCATCACAAAGAAACTAGTACAAGAACCAACAAATATGATTCTATACCAGATACAACCAAATTAACAAAATAAAACACTATCATAAACATAACTCATATACCACCTCCTATTAAAGACTTGAGGAAAATAAGCCAACATTCAATATTCATTCACCTCTGCCGACGCAACAAAGATGAGAAAAGATACACTCTAAACGCTTTAGAACAACCAATAAAATTTTCGACGAACCAAGTACCGAGCCAATAATAAATTGCGCCTCAGAGCTAAAATAAAAAACATGATCCCAAAATCGGAGTGCCAACATAACAACCCTGCAAACCCTATGCAAGCTGTCAACTTACAAATGGTCGAATATCGCGCCTCATTGCACTGACAGATCAGAGATGCACTGATGACATCAGAAGCCAATAGGACCCTGATACAAGTCGGTTAGACACCTCCAAAACTAAAATTGTTGCAGCACACACACACACAGACCCTTAAATACAAACCATAATGGAAGAATAAATCAAAAGACAACAGTCTGGCAACATTATAACACAGATGTATCAAATGATGCTCAAAAAAATTACAATATGAGACACAAGCAGCCAGTAAGTCGTGTTCGTGGTGATCTCGAATACTTATAAAATAAAGGGGTTTCCTCATAAGCCAACGTTTCCAAGACAATTTTTACTAGTTAACCATTGAAAACAGAGAACGTTAGAACGTTATGAGTATTATGAAATCATTAACTGATGTGACAAACTATGCAACACCAAAAAACACAGGGGAATCATTCGACTGTAACTTAACAACATTAACTAAAATATAACATTGCAGCCTTGAAAAGATTATTATCTAAATTATTGATTGAGCTTATTGGTTATTAAAAAGCCTAAGTATTGCTCCCTGTTATCCCAAGTTCGCATAAGATAATAAGAAAAAAAATATTTCCTTCATGATTTACAGAAACAACAAAGTAGTCATGATTCAGATTTCATGCATCTCTATAAACTGGAGAGAATCGTGTGTGCGATTAGAAGAATGCGTTGGGTTCTGATTGATTTGCTTAATGAAAGAATGGGTAGGGTTTGTGAGGAACTGTTCTATATTTTTTAGCTTGAAGGAGAAAACTCGTGAGATTTTAGTTAAGAGTGATTGTTCTGAAGAAGAAGAAGAAGAAGAGTCATGTGAAAGAGTTAGGAACCAAGGAGGGAAGATTTTGTTTTTAGCGCTTAATTTTTGGAAAGGAAACAGCTGTAATTTTGTTTTAGCGCTCAACTTTACTTTTATCGTTCAATGAGAATAGATATCCCTGTTCGATTCCACATTTTTCTTATAATAAATATTTAATTAAATATATTAAAAAGCTTTCAACCCATTGTTAAAGAAGACCGTTCTTTTTATGATCAACTATAACGGTTTTTAACTGTTGCATAAAATTTATAAGACATATATACTCTACCACAACGAAATATGAAATTTGTTGTCTTATTACTCTCTACGAGAACGGCATTGTTACCACCCAAAAATTAGGCATTGTCATAGGGCAAAATGTTACAAATCCAAAATGCACAATACAACAATAATATGCTATGCACAACAAATGATTGTGCATGCAATGCTCATGAGCATGAATATGCTGACAAAACAGACATTAAAGCAGAGGGTGGAATACACATCAAAACACCACTGAATACTTGGCTAATCTCAGCAAAATGGAGATATCATTGGCACCTCTGCTAGGGATTCGACTGAAGAAATCCTGCAAGAGATAAACAAAAGTCATCAAAGGTACATAAATCATATTACAAGGCTCAAATCTGGATGGAGAAAAGAAGATACTCCTTGGGGAGAAACCCAAATATCAATCTTCTAACTTTAACGATCCACAAAGAGGATAACAACATAAACTCTGCTTTGAGGATAGAAGGAATGCTGTTGGGGAATCATAACGACTGTAATACCTCAAAATTTGCCTTCATGTTTATAACATTAACTAGCTTATGTTTCATTTCACTCTTGCATCTTCATTTGTGCATATCATTGTTTCTTAGCATGGGATCAAGGTATATAGGTTAATTCAAGGGAAGAAGGTGTTTTTTCAGGGATTCAAGCAAAAGATCATGTATATTGACCAAGGGATCAGGATGAGAGATGGCCTTGATGTCCTCAATACTCTAGCCACAAGGGAGCCTTGGACCTCAGGGCATCCTAATGTGCCTATCCCCTCATCAGAAGATTGCAATTGGAAAAACATTTCAAGTGAATCACATCCTCCTAGTCTGTTTTTTCAGACTAGGGTTTTGGAGATTCTTGAGTTTAACACCCCAATAGGCAAGATTTTTTAGTCTTTATCATCATCAAGTGGCATATATCATCATTTTTTAAGAAGATGCACATCATATTAAGAGGAATTTGGATTTTGAGCATGAGTTGATTTCTCCTAAACCAGGGGTACCAAAACCAGGGTTTGCCATAAAATCAGTTTATTTCTGATTTTTTGGGCAAGAATTGATTCCCTGGTATTCCTCATGTCCCCAAGTGTCTAGGAATGGAGAATTGTCCATCAATTTGGTTCAGAAGGGTTTCAATTGTTCATAAGATTCAAAATCAGGAGAATTGGGGATAAAGTCAACTGTGCAGTGAAAAAGTCAACTCCTGACTTTTTTAGGTTAACATGTTGACTTTCAAATCATATATGATCAATGGATGAGATTTGGTCAAGGAATGTTCAAGGATTCATCAAAAATCAAGAATGTGAAAAAGTTTATAAAAATGGAAATTAGGGTTTTAGAAACGTACTATTTTTGGTAAGTTTTTAACCACTTTCAAAGCCAATTTTCATTATGATCAAGGCTTCATTTGCAAATCTCTTCCACATGAAAGTTGCAGTATGGAACATTCCCTTCAAAATGAGCACATGAACCAGGTCATTTGAGTCATTTTTGAATGAGTTATGGTGCTCCAAAGTTGGACATTTTCACCTTGCAAAGTTCAAAAACTTAGAATTTTCTCTAAGTGTTTTTGGCAGATTTTGTGGACACATCTTCATGGTTGATTTCAAGGTACTTCCAAGCTCTATTTCAACCTGATTTCCACATAGAAGTTGCTCATTATTCTTCCTACTTTCAATTGATCTCAAGATCTCATTAATTCACTCCGTATTCTTCAAGATATGTTCATGCAAAGTGAGGTATTTAAGTGGATGTTAAGGCATTTAGTGTTGCCACATTATGGAACTTCTCTTGCAGCATGATGAGGTACACATTGTACACGAATAATAGTACATTATTTGGTGTCCTTTTCATTACCAAAAGTGACTAAACATCACCATATATGCCATGCACACATAATACTCATTTTGGCCAAAATTTGAAAAAATAAAAGAAGGGCAATTCTGACCTCCCTCTTTTCTCTCATGTGCTGACTACACCACCCCCTTTTTCATGTTCCATTTCCACTTAAAATTCCATTCTATACACCCTTCACATGATGCAACCCGTGTGCACTTCCATTTGGAGTTTTTGGCCAAGTTTTTGTACCAACCATCTCACATCTTTGGGCCTATAAAAAACTCCCCTAACCCACTGTATTTAAGTCACACAAACCCTAAAACGAGAGGCAGGTCTTCAGTTTGGTGAAATCTGATCAGAAAAGCTATCTCTCTTTCTCTCAAAAATCTCTCTCTCTTCGAATCTCATATTTCCTTGTAGTTTTCTTTGATCTACTGCCTGATTCATCATTTCTGAAGCATAAAAGATAATTCCCTGAGGTTTTCTTGAAGCTTTGCTTGTGTTTGAAGGACCAACGGAGTTGCTCTGTTAGGTAACATTCTATTCTTCGAATCTGCCATAATATACGTTCATTATGGATGTTGTTGTTGGTTCTGAAGTCCTACAATGATGTAGGCATTATTGTTGTGCTTGTTGTGTTGATTTACATGAGTTTCAGTTTGAACATCAAATTTTCGAGCTCAGTTTTCATTGCTGTTAAGTGATTATAAATGATTTTTGAAGTTAGATTTGAGATCCCTTTGAAATTCTAAGCAAAATGATGTACTCGTTTGTGAATTTTGGTGAAGTTTCGTTCTGTAACTCCGGCGGGTCTCTCGGAGAAGTTTACCAGAGCTAGGGCTCCGACATCTGACGTGGAAGGGAGTTGACCAGCTGACTAGCCAATGGCAGCGTGTGGAAAAAGCCAGCGTGGCCAGGGTTGAATTAATACGCTGCGTTTCATTTAAGTTTTTTTTGTTGTATTGCTGATTTGGTATGATCTGTGTAACGCCCGTTTATTTAATTAAGTATTTAATTAAATATAATTGTAGTATGTTGTGTTGATTCGCGTTGATTTGAGTATTTGTGTCGATTTAAGTTGATTCCGGAATATCGGAATATTATGTTGATGTTTCTAAGTTGGTTCGAGTTGAATTGATTTAAGTTGTGGAAATAATATTGGATATTTTCCGTCTATGGTTAAATATGTTGATTTGGTGGTTTGGACGATTTATTTGATAGTCGGTAATTAGTCGATTTAGTCGAGAGAAATAATATTAGAATTAATATTATGGAATATAAGCGTATTTTATTTAAGTGGGCTTATTTTATGGTTGTGTGTAGTGAGATTGGGGGGTGAAGATAGTAGGCCCAATAAGAATAATAAAATCATAGTATTATTATTATTAGTATTATTATTAATTGGGTTGGTTGAGAAAAAAAGGGGAATTAGGTTTTGATTAGTGGAGAAAAATAAGGGTTGAGAGAAGGAGTAAAACATGTTGTACGTGAAAAGTTGCAAGAGGAAGTTTTGGAGAAATTGATCGTGGAAGTTACAGAGGAAAAAGTCTTAGAGAAGAATAAGGGTTTTAGAGGAGAGAAAATAGCTTGGAAGCAAAGAAGGAGAAAGAAGAACTCATGATCATATCTCTATTTTCGCACTTATGGTACATCCTCCACTAAACAGGTGATAACTTTTTACTTGTAATTCCGATTAAAGCGATTCTTGAATCTTTGGAAAGCTTACGAAATTCCCTTCCATTTTATATATGATTTCGTGTCAATAAGTTCGGTATTAAAGGAGAAAAATGCATTTGAAGTTTGGGAGTTCATGCTGGAAATGGGTCAAATAGTAGTTACGGGATTGATGATGATGGAGGCTGAATTTTGGTCAAGATAGGAACTCAATGGCAGCATGTTCATATTTCTAATCTCCATGGATGCAAGAGGAGAGGAAAAGAGGCAGAGCGAAGAGAGAAGCAGTTAGGCTTGGAGTTTTGCAGAGGGGATACGGGAGAATTGCCGTCGGAGCCAAGTCGGAAAAGTCGATCGGAAATTCGAGCGCCCATCAATCTAAGGTAAGGGTGGGGTTCGAATTTTATAACCGGGTATATGATAATTGATATGTGGGATTGGGATTTATATAATTTTCTACTGAATGTGTTGAAGTGTATTGATGAATTGGTTTTGTTTTTGTGGAATTTGATGTTTGCTAGATTATTTGGTTATTGTTCTATAGTGCTAAACTTAGGATGGAATTTGGTTAAATCGATAGAAACCGATGTGTTCGTGGACGAAAGTCGGAATAGATTGTGTAGTTGTGTGGAGAAATGTTAGGCCGTGATCGAGTATGCTTGTTTCATCGAATTTGGTTGATTTTGTAAGTTTTTGCATTTTTGGAGATTTGGGGGTTTAAGATTCGGATTGAAATCGAAAGTCGTAGAATTCACGTTTGATGGTTCCAAATCACTACTATATGTTTGATATGAATGGGTATGTGTTTGTTTCGAAGAAAATAATTGAATCGGTCAGATTTTCAGACGAAAATGCAAAATCTCGTAGGGCTGTTATGCAGAAAAATTCTGGTTTCGGAAAGTTTGGAAAATTCATATCTTTTGATTCGTAAGTCAGTTTTGACCCCCGTTCGAAGCGTTGGAAAGCTAACGAGATGTTCTTTCTAGGAAAAATGGTTTTGAGGTCTGTATCTAGTTCAATTATAGCAGAAAATTGAAACCGTATCGTTGTGTTGATTTTTACCGTCGTGAATGTGTGCGATTGAGGTGTTATCGTGCAATATGCCTCAACAATGTTAACCAATTAATAATGCAGAGGAATAACATTAATGTGGGGACTTAGAAATAACAGTAGCAGGTTTTGTATCAGAGTTGAATTTAATCACAGTAACATGATTTAGTAGCATTCGAGATTTGATATCAGGGAATCAAATAAATAGAAACAGTGGAAATTAGTAGCAATAATGGAGGTTGATGAAAATAGTACCGAATAGTGATATTAGTAGTTTTAACCGATATAATTGTTTAACCGAAATTAGTTGAAATTTTGTAGAAGTAATTCGTAACTGGTTGTAGTTATTTTTGGTTGGTTGATGTATGGAGTTAGTCGAATAAGTAAAATTAAGCGGTAAGATTAGTTGTCCGGTATTAGTTGAAAATTTATGAGGTAACGTAGTTCGTGTATACGAGTAGATACGTGAATTGTGTTTATTTTGTTAAAATAGGTTGATTACGCTGACTTGCATGTACAGCTGACAATTAAATTGTCCCGGTTTATGGGCATTGTCAATTGTAGGTCTGACGACCAATGTTGGATTAAGTTGTTGCAGCTGATGCATATTTTATATTTTGTTGTTGCTGAATATGTTATTGATTAAGTTGTAGGTCGAACGACCAATGTTGGACTAAGTTGATGCAAGTGGTGCATGTTTAAGTTGTTGTTCTCGTTGTTGCTATTGCGTTGTTGTTGTTGTGACGTTGTGGTTATTGTTGCATGCATACATTTGCATTGATTAAGTTGGCCTTGATGGCACCTGTTTAAGTTGGCCTTGATGGCATCCGATTAAGTTGAAAATGTCTCGATAACCTGACATATGTTTAAGTTGGGAGTTTACTCCAAATGGTACCACATGCATGTGCATAGTTGAGTCGCATTTGAGTTGCATGTTGAAGTTGTTAATATTATTACGTTGTTGTTGATTGTTGGTGTTGTTGATATAAGTTGTTATTGTTGTGAGTTATTGTTGTTATAAATTGTTATTGTTGTAAGTTGTCGCTTGATACAGGTTGTTGTTATAAGTTGTTGTTTGTTATAAGTTGTGGTTGCTCTTAAGTTGTTTACTAATAGTTGTTGTATGACTGTTGTATGAAGCGGTGAAATTTGTGTGATTCTAATCTAATATATTAATTATCATGCCTTTGATTATATTTTTCGATATCTCACCCCTTCTGTAATGATGTTACCTATTATGGGTAACTGAGCAGGTACTCAAGAATAATTGTGAAGGTTTGAAGTCATAGTCGCTGTTAGTTCAAGTTGGTGTCATGCTCTGATACGTAGCACTCGGGGGGAAATGTTTTGTTTATGTTGTTGTTCCTAATTGTTGTTATTACAATAATTCTTGAATAATTATAAATTGAAGTTTTGATCTAGTTGAATAAAGTGAATATGATTTATAAGTTGTGAAGGCCGAATGCTATGTATCTATTTTAAAAAGAAATACAGGTTTATGTTATTGGTTTTGTTGTTCAAGTTGAAAATGTGACATCTCTTTTGTTTTATGTTGAAAATTTTGCACTCTGATTTTTAATAAACGTTGGGTAGAAAATGGAGTGTTACAATCTGGACCTGGGTGGATTTGATATCCATACCCCTTGTTTTAGGCCCAGTGTGCGTGCAATGTGAACCATTTTGTTGCTGGATTACTGATGTACCCCCTGCCTTATCCTTTGGTTCTATTTTTCTTCTTTTCATTTTATTCTTGATTTTATTTTATTTTTAATGGATAAGCTCATTTTAAAAATTCACAAAAATACTTTTCAGGTCAATTAATGTGTTGACCTATTTTTCATATATTTTATTTCATTTTTAATTTCTTTTTCATATTTTATTTTGATTTAATTAGGAAATGAGTTTCCAATGATACCCTTCATTTAGGGTTAGGAATTTTGTTAATCTTTGCTTATCTTTTGAAGATGATTTTTTGGCCACTCTTAGACCTTGATAGAAGGATGTTTTGATGCTGATTTGGGCTTGGTTTGAGTTGCCTTAGGTGACTTGCCATTCAAGTTTTATTGGCCCTCGATTCTTGCTCGATTGTTTACATACCTTGGCTTGTAGGTCCACTTTGAACATGTTCTTGATCTTGTTTTGATCCCATCTTTTTCACATGCTTAATTGGTTGGTTGAACACACCTTTGGACATATTTTTGGGAATTTATTGAACCAATTTTCTATTTTTAGTTGGTGCTTTCATTTGATGGTGTTTTGAGCATGTTAATGCACACTTCTGGATCTAATTTTATGCCTTTGAATGACATGAACTTCCTTGATGCTTTGCGATCCTTCATTGATTGATAAGACATGTTTGAGATTCTGCTTTGCCTTGGCCCTTGGTGCATGACCTATCTTTTGTATGGATTTACTTGTGTGGAAGTATGTGAATCATTTTGGATCCTATTTTGTTGCATACTTGCATAGTTTTGATACAAGCTTTGAGTATGTTGCTTGATGATTCTTCTTAATTGATTTGAGCTTGATTATGGTTTATGGATGATGCATTTTCTACTGCCCACTTAGGTTCACATCATGTTTTCATTTCGTTTGGTCATTGTGAATTGATTTTTATGATGCATTTCAATAGCATTTGATTGTTGCTACTTTGGTTTATGAAGCATTTCAATAGCATTTGATTGTTGCTACTTTGATTCATGATGCATGTTAATGTGAAGCCTTCTTGCATGTTTGAATTAGATGGTTATAACATAACTTGAGTTCTGACTTTGCTTCATCCCCATATTACTTTGCTGACTTTACTTTGGTGTGATTTTTAATGGTGTTCAATTGTGCTCCTAATGCAAGTTTGTTTGCATCCTTTCTTGTTTGCTTCTACCTTCTTGCTTGAGCCTTCTTGTGTGATCTTTTGAGGCATGATTGATGGTATGAATTGGATATGATATGAATGATGTGCTTGCTACCCTTCTTTGTTTCTCATCTCTTATTTCATCTTCTTCTTCATCTCTTTCACTTCTTTTCTTCCCCTTTGGATCTTAAGACTTGTTCAAGTCTTGGATCCACTTTTGTATGCTCCCTTAGGGTTCCATAGTCCAACTTAATCTTTGATTAAGCTTGGAGTATGATAGACATTAGGATTCAAACCATGCATGCTAACATTAGGTAGAATCTTCCCCTCTTACCTCAACCTTAGGGCCATCTTTGCATGACAACATTAGGATAGAATTTTCGTAGTGTTTTCTTCTCCTTTGAGTTTTCTCTTCTCACCTCATAACAACTCTAAGACACTTAATAAGGACAACTTGCATTTCACACAATACTTAAACATAGGAAATGAAGAATGAGGGGTCTCCCTTCATTCTTCTAGAGTGTTGAGTGATCCGCCGTCGCAAACGGATCAAAAATGAGTTTTTGAAAAATGTAGTAACGGGAAGCAACACTCGGATGTCGTATCGCAAGGATTCTTGTATTATTTCAACCAACTAAAGAAAAGGTTTATGGGGAGTTTTTGGTTTTGATTTTGAAAAAATAATAAAAATAAGTGATTGTAAAAAAAACTGATTATCAAAATAAGCTGAACGGTCAATCTGCTGTTTTAGTTTCCCAACTTATCATCGATCCAAATAATTCCCAATTCCTAAGCGGACTCTATCCCCTTTTCGATTATAATAACAATCAAATAAACGCAATTGATATGATACGATACATATTCTTAATTTCTGAATTAAGCAAACATATGAGATATAGTAACCGTGAATTAAGCAAACACGAGAAATATGCGCGAATTAAGCAAACGCGATTAAAATATAAGAACATGCAATCATCCAAACAACTCAATCAACCCTAAGATAAATTGAATTAAGCAAACAAAATATCACAGAGAAGAATTAAAAGGAAATAGATTTTATTGGAAATTAAAAGAACCTCAAAGTGTCGGCGGAAACCGATTATAGCAGATTAATCCGAAGAAGTTAGTTCTCCATAAGTTTCGTACAAAAGCAAAAAGAAAAGATGTGAATAGTGAAAAGAAGGTTAAGAATGGTAGTATGGCTGCTACTAGGTATAGGAAAGCATAACAAAATCCGGTTCTAACCCCACTGGGTCGAAAAACATAAAAAAACCCGGCCCAAAACTAAATATTCCTAAGGGCAGAATTCGGGTCCTGACTTTAACGAATTATTTGACCCTCTTCCCATTCGAATCAGCTCTTTCCTTAAACATTAAACTTGTATCTCTCTGTCTTAGCTTTCCAACGCCTAGTAGAACGCACAAATCCGATTCTCTTAACTCCAATTATGATCCAAACAGTGGACATGTATCAAATAACCGCTAAAGCTGAAATTAAGTTGCGAAAATAGATTAATGGAAAACAAAGACTTAATTGTAAAAACATAATAAAATACTAAAATAAACGAAATAAACTAAGGAAATGCCTAAGTACAAACATAAGAGAATGTACATTAAAATGCACTAATCATTGAGCATACGTCCCATTGGGGGCGACCATACGACGCATTCGTTCCCGTGTCATAGACTTTAGTGCAATGTAAGTTACAAACTAACTCAACTCACTTATGTCAAAAAACACAAAAACAAATTCAAAGCTTTTTTATCCTTTGGGATTGTTGGGTTTCAAGTCATTTTTCAGAAAATAGCTCGTCGCTCACGTAAAAAACTTAAAGACCTCGTAGGTCGAACTACGTTTGCTCTGATTCCTCTTTCTCGTCCAATTGAGGATACGTAGGCACGGGATGCAATATCTCGACGAGCAACCTTCGTCCACTTTTAGCGTAGTCCGTCGAACTACATTGACTCTGATTATTCATTCATCCACGAAGAGACGTAGGCATTGGATTGCGATAATCCTTGCGATTCCGTCTTTGTTTCCCCCCTTCCCAGTTTTTCTGTTTAGCCGTAGATTTTAGGATAACTCACCCTTTGATTAGACAACAAGCGTGGATCTCATCGAGTACAATGGACGTGTGGGGGGTGCTAATACCTTGCCCTCGTGTAACCGACTCCCGAACCCGGACTATGGTTGTGATGACCATGTCTTTCCCTTTTCTTCAGGTTTTCTTCGATCGTTTTCTTTCCCTGCGTCGGGATAAATAATGTTCGGTGGCGAATCTTCTATTCTATTTTTCTCGCCGGTTATTTTTCGCAGTTACGACAGCCGGCGACTCTGCTGGGGAAAGTGGTTCCCTAAGCGAGTCAATCCTAGCGCTTGTCTGTTTATTTTCATTGGGTGTTTACTGTTTTGATTTATTTTGTTGTATATTACTATTTTACTGCATTTTATTGCATTTGTGATTATTGTTATCATATTGTTCTGCTGCTGTTGTTATGTCGGGTGGGATGGATTCATGAGAGATAAGCCCAATACCCAGGCTTGAGCATACACCTATGATTAGCGTGGAAAGTTGTGTGACTTGTGTGGCATTTGGCCAGACGTAGTATACATGAAAACTCCACATTCGAACGAGGTTTTATTTGGTAATGTTCTATCTTGTGCATTGGTGCAGATGATGGAATGTAACTTGGAAAAATGTCGACTCTGGTGACCATTCCCCAAGGACTCAGTTGAGGCATTCCTCCCAAGATGTAGTAATGGCAGACCAGAAATGGAAAACCTATTATACTTATTGATCCGAGGACCCGAAGCTGGGAACTTATATAGGATGACCTTTTTTAGGGAAATCAGTTGAGGTCTTCTCGATTGATGATGATGCCAAATCGGAAATGGTGGCCGTATCATTATTTCTCATAGGAATCTGACGCTGAGGATCCTCGGTTTTCTAGAACCCACATGTGAGAGGGGATAGGTGTTTGCCGGTTTACAGGTAACCTTGACCTTCAACATACCCGATATTCTGGATTTCTTATCAGTGTGAATTTATCATTCCGGTATTCTGGTATTTTGAATGGGCCGTCATTCTGGATTTTTGGGTTTCTGGTATTCTGGGTCTTATTCAGTCAGTGGAAAAACAACAATATTGAACATTGTGGATACCTTGATCCCGTGTGTGCATTTGCATCATCATTTTGCTTTCTAACAAGTTTGTTTATTTGTAGGGTTTCATCCTAACTTTGATTCTTGTTTCTGAAGACTATCAAAGATGAGTACTGAGAAGAAAAGAACATCATAGTGTACAAGTTCCCTCCGCTTATTCTGGATTCTGTTCACAAGATATTGGTTATGGTAAAGCCCAGAGTATTGGCAGACTTTTGAGAAGAGTATTGAAGAATTCTGAGTTTTGTCCGCAACATTACTGAATACAAGTATAGGGCTTTGTACACTCTGGTGCAGTTCTATGACCCTCACCTGCGGTGTTTTCTATTCACTAATTATCTTTTGGCTCCGACATTGGAGGAATTTGCTCTTATTCTGTATGTCTCGATCAAGGAAGAGGCTCCCTTCTATCCTTCTAAAGAGGTCCCTGATTTGGAAAAGGTCTCCGCTGCTTTGCATTTGGATCAGTCTTTGTTGGAAAGCAACATTGCCAGTAAGAGAGGGTGTAAAGCTTTCACATGAAGTTTTTGGTGGATCAGGCTACTATACATGCTAAGGCTAGATGTTGGTCGGTTTTTAACGCAATATTGACTTTGTGTGTCTATGGGACGGTGTTGTTCCCAAATGCATTTGCAAGAACCTTCGGTCCTCATGCCGCTAGTGCCGGGAAGGCCTTTAATTATGTATCTTATGGTTCTTGAGAATTCAATTGGGGTGTGTGCTCGGTCAACATGATGAGTCAGGTAGAAAAGAGCATGCCATCTACTACCTGAGTAAAAAGTTCACTGATTGTGAGTCGAGGTACTCTATGCTAGAAAAGACATGTTATGCACTCGCTTGGGCAGCTAAGCGTCTGAGGTAGTGTATGTTAAACCATACAACCCTGTTGATTTCGAAGATGGATCCGATTAAGTACGTGTTTGAGAAGCAAGCACTTTCTGGGAGAATAGCCCGTTGGCATATGGTTTTGACATAATACGACATTCAATATGTTTCCCAAAAGGCCATTAAGGGAAGTGTTTTGTCAGAATATCTTGCTCAACAACCGATTGAAGATTATGAACCGATGAAGTTTGAATTTCCAGATGAGCATATCATGTTTTTGAAGATGAAAGACTGTGATGAGCCTTTGCCTGACGAAGGACCTGAAGTTGGATCTCAATGGAAGCTAGTTTTTGATGGAGCTGTCAACTCATATGGTAGCGGAATCGGGGCAATCATTACAACTCCAAGGGGTTCTCATATACCCTTCACTGCCCGATTAGCGTTCATATGAACCAACAATGAGGCATAGTATGAAGCATGCATCATGCGGTTAGAAGAAGCAATTGATTTGAGAATCAGAAACCTCGATGTCTATGGTGATTCTGCGTTGGTAGTTAATTAGATTAAAGGTGAATGGGAAACTCATCAGGCAAATCTGGCGCCTTATGCAACTATACCAGAAGGTTGTTACCGTTCTTTGATAGGGTTGAATTTCATCATATACCCCGGTTAGAAAACAAATGGCGGATGCGCTGGCAATATTTTCTTCAATGTATCAGGTGAATTGGTGGAATGAGACTCCATTAATCAGAATTGTACGTGTGGACAGACCAACTTTTGTGTTTGCAGTTGAAGAGGTGTCAGATGGTAAGCCTTGGTATCATGACATTAAGTGTTTTCTCAAGAGTCAAGAGTACCCAGCTGGGGCATCTACCAAGGCTAAGAAAACTCTAAGGAGGTTGGCAGGCAATTTCTTTCTGAATGAAGACGATGCTATATAAGAGGAATTTTGACATGGTTTTGCTACGTTGTGTTGATGAACACGAGGCATGCCTGTTAATGGAAGAAGTTCATGAGGTTTCTTTCAGTACTCATGCCAATGGGCATGCTATTGCTAGAAAATTGTTGAGGGCAGGGCATAACTGGATGACTATGGAGTCCGATTGTTTCAAATACGCCAGGAAATGCCATAAATTCCAGATTTATGCTGATAAGGTGCACGTGTCGCCTACTTCTCTGAATGTATTGTCGTCTCCTTGGCCCTTTTCCATGTGGGACATTAATATGATTGGAAAGATTGAGCCAACTGTTTCCAATAGGCATCGTTTCATCTTGGTTGCCATCGATTATTTCATGAAGTGGGTGGAAGCACCCTCGTATGCCAACGTCACCAAGCAAGTGGTAGCCCGGTTTATGAAGAATAACATCATCTGCCGTTATGGGGTCCCAAAGAGAATCATTACTAATAATGGTTCAAATTTGAACAATAAGATAATGAAGGAGTTATGTCAGAGCCTTAAGATCGAACATCATAATTCTTCTCCATATCGTCCAAAGATGAATGGTGTTGTTGAGGCAGCGAATAAGAATATCAAGAAGATTGTGTAGAAAATGGTGGTAACATACAAAGACTGGCATGAGATGTTACCTTATGCTTTACACGGTTATTAAACTTCGGTGCGTACATCAACTGGGGCAACTCCTTTCTCACTGGTATATGGTATGGAAGCAGTTCTACCATTAGAGGTTGAGATTCCTTCTTTGAGAATTCTGGCGGATGTGAAGCTTGATTAAGCTGAATGGGTTCGTTCCAGGTTGAATCAGCTGAACTTTATTGAAGAGAAGAGATTGGCAGCCATTGCACATGGCCGGTTATATCAGAGCAGGATGAAGAAAGCCTTTGATCAGAAAGTGCGTCCTCGGTGTTTTCAGACAGGTGAATTGGTTTTGAAAAGGATCCTTCCTCCTCAGACAGATCACAGGGGCAAATGGACTCCAAACTATGAATGGGCCATATGTAGTAAGAAAGGTTTTCTCTGGTGGAGCCTTACTACTCTCAACTATGGATGGCGAAGATTTTACGTCCCCTGTGAACGTAGACGTAGTCAAAAAATACTTTTCATAAAAGAGACCCGCTGGACATAAAAAGAAAGTCCAGGCAAAAAAGGGCATCCCGACGAACCATAAAAAGAAATGGTTCGGGCAAAAGTTAGGGATCAAAAAGAAAAGAATAAACCCGCAAAGTTGAAAACCTGAAAAGGTAACTTTGGCAAAAAAAAGGGTATCCCGGTGGATTGAAAACCCGAAAAGGGCGATCCAGCAAAAGTTAGGGATTTGAAAGCAAGAGGCTACAGTCTGCGTTCGATCTGTGAGCACTTGTGACACTTGGGTATTTTGAAGGAAAGGAATCAGTCCAATCAGTCTCTTCGAAGGTCAAAGCATCAGTTGATAAGCAAGACATATGGGTCATAGCTGAATTGAATCATGGTGGATATTTGTTCCCCACATTGCCGACATGTGTATTTTCATTTTACTTTTGCATAATTACCTCTTTTCAGGAATTGCTTCCAGTTGTAAATGCCTATTTACATGCCAATTCATTCAATAAAATTTTCATTTCACTCAAAGAGCTTTCCGTTTATGTTTTTACTTTTACTGTTTTATTTGTGAAAACGTCCGATATTTTGATAAACATTGCATGTGAAAATGTTAAGCTTTGCAGAGCATATCGAAACACAATGGAAATTGCTTAGACAACGAATATTATGGATGGTAATCGAGGTAGCCATTTTTGCATATAGAATATTTGTTTGTTCTTGTGTTTTTGCAGGGTAGCAAGGTTTCTCCCCAGTAGAGTTACTCTCCCCAGCATTGAGATTTCATCATCCTCAGCAAACTGTTGCTCTCCCCAAGCCAGAATACAAAGGGTTGTTTATCCAGCCGAAGTTGTGCTTGGAATATTAGTCAGTTAGGAGTTGATATTATTGTATCTCCAGCAGGAGATTTCTGGACGAAGATGTTATCATCCCCACAGAGTATTGGTGTCTATTTTCCTCAGTCGGTTAGGAAGTATGGTCTCTTCGACAACGGTTTAATCTAATACCCAAAAGGATGAGGGTAAAGTCATTTCCCCCAGCAGCAGGTTAAGCTCAATGGTCTCCCCAAGCAGAGTTTAGTGGTAATCTTCGCAACATTTTGTTCAATATTGGTTGATGACTCTAGCAGGTTTTAAGTCCAATGGTTATTGGCGCATTTTCCGTATCAGGTTTTGGGTTCCATCTTCAGTAAGGGTTATTTGTAGTCCCCAACCGATGGGAAGTTCTCTCTGGGATTCATCCTTCAGCGGAAGTGGTTGATCAGGAAAGTCGTTCAGTGTGTTTTTTCTCAGCAGATTCTTTGTTCCCGGAGACAATTTAGTTTGCCATCCCCGGTGGAGTTGCCTTCGTCTTCAACATTTATTTTGCTGGAGCGATCCTTTGTATTGCATGTGCATTTTGCACGGCATCCTCCCAAAAGCGTAGCATTTCCATTTCGTATGGAGCATTACGCCATAGAAAAATTCAAACATATGCATTCGAAGCATAAGCCACGTTTGAGTCCTCGTTTGCCAGGTGTTTCCCCGACAGGAAGAGTCGTAATTCAAGAGATATCATTCAAATTTTCACCCCAAGTCGTGGATTTGGTCATTTGGAGAGACTATTTGGTATACCCCTGCAGAGTTGTTTTCCAGGATTATTAGTCTGTGGTTTCTTTGCTTTTCACCCCTCCGTCCAGGTGGTCCTTTGGTTTATCCCCTCAAAGTTGTTAGCGTTAAACACTCGTCCATGTTCTCTTTCATTTCCTCAATACTTCGCCCGTATTGATTATAAACACTCGTCAGTGTTCTTTTTGACACTCGTCTGTGTACTTTTGACACTCGTCTGTGTTCTTTTTCATTTCCTCAATACTTCGTCCGCATTGATTATAAACACTCATTCGTGTTTTCTCGACACCCATCCGTGTTCGGTTTAGCATTTCAATCCCCAATGAAGTTATCATATCCCTTTCAGTACCGGCCAGTGTTTGAACTTTTTTAGCCAATACCCGTCCGTATTGACCTTTAGACACCCGTCCGTGTTCTTTCAGTACCCGTCCGTGTTTGAACTTTTTTTAGCTAATACCCATCTGTATTAACCTTTGACATCCGTCCATGTTCTTTCAGCACCTGTCCGTGTTTGAACTTTTTTAGCCAATACCCGTCCGTATTGACCTTTAGACACCCGTCCGTGTTCTTTTAGCACCCGTCCGTGTTTGAACCTTTATTTCAATACCCATCCGTATTGACCTTTGACACCCGTCTGTGTTCTTTTAGCACCCGTCCGTGTTTGAACTTTTTTAGCCAATACCCGTCCGTATTCACCTTTAGACACTCGTCCGTGTTCTTTCAGCTCCCTTCCGTGTTTGAACGTTTTTAGCCAATACCCGTCCGTATTGACCTTTGAGACCCGTCTGTGTTCTTTCAGCACCCGTCCATGTTTGAACCTTTTTTGCCAATACCCGTCCGTATTCACCTTTAGACACTCGTCCGTGTTCTTTCAGCACCCGTCCGTGTTTAAACGTTTTTAGCCAAAACCCGTCCGTATTGACCTTTGAGACCCATCTGTGTTCTTTCAGCACCCGTCTGTGTTTGAACCTTTTTAGCAAATACCCATACGTATTGACCTTTAACACCCGTCAGTGTTCTTTCAGCACCCGTCTGTGTTTGAACTTTTTTAGCCAATACCCATCCGTATTGAACTTTGACACCAGTCCGTGTTCTTTCAGTATCCGTCCGTGTTTGAACTTTTTTAGCCAATACCCGTCTATATTGACCTTTGACACCTGTCCGTATTCTTTCAGCACCCATCCGTGTTTGAATTTTTTTAGCTAATACTCGTCCGTATTGACCTTTAGACACCCGTCCGTGTTCTTTCAGCAGTCGTCCGTGTTTGAACCTTTATTTCGATACCCGTCCGTATTGACCTTAGACACCCGTCCGTGTTCTTTCAGCACCCGTCTGTGCATGAAACTTTTAGTCACTCCTCTGTGTTTATCCCTAGCGCAACCAATACTCTTCTGTGTTTATTTCAATCCTTTTCAATACTTCGTCCGTATTGATCTCTGACACTCGTCTGTGTTGTGATTTGACACCTTCTATCATTTGTCCCCCAGCGGAGTCGTCTCTCCTTTTGCAGGATGCAAATTTGTGCGGTTATTTTATTATTCAATCTTTGTGTATGCCGACTGTCTAGAAGCTTTGGCTTCCATACCCTCGGATCCAAGAAGTTTGAATAGGGGCAGCTGTAACACCTCAAAATTTGCCTCCATGTTTATAACTCTAACTGGCTTATGTTTCACTTCATTCTTGCATCTTTATTTGTGCATATCATTGTTTCTTAGCATGGGATCAAGGTATCTAGGTTAATTCAAGGGAAAAAGGTGTTTTTCAGGGATTCAAGCAAAAGATCATGTATATTAACCAAGGTATCAGGAGGAGAGATAATATTGATGTCCTCAATACTCAAGCCACAAGGGAGCCTTGGACCTCAGGGCATCCTAATGTGCCCGTCCCCTCATCAGAAGATTGCAATTGGCAATAGATTTCAAGTGAATCACATCCTCCTAGCATGTTTTCTCAAACTAGGGTTTTGGAGATTCTTGAGTTTAACACACCAATGGGCAATATTTTTTAGTCTTTATCAACATCAAGTGGCATATATCATCATTGTTTAAGAAGATGCACATCATATTCAGAGGAATTTGGATTTTGAGCATGGGTCAATTTCTCCTAAACCAGGAGTACCAAAACTAGGGTTTGCCATAAAATTAGTTTATTTCTGATTTTTGGGCAAGACTTGATTCTATGGTATTCCTCATGTCCCCAAGTGTCTAGGAATGGAGAATTGTCCATCAATTTGGTTCAGAAAGGTTTCAATTGTTCAAAAGATTCAAAATTAGGAGAATTGGGGATAAAGTCAACTGTACAGTGAAAAAGTCAACTCCTGACTTTTTGAGGTCAACATGTTGATTTTCAAGTCATATATGATCAATGGATGAGATTTGGTCAAGGAATGTTCAAGGATTCATCAAAAATCAAGAATGTGAAAAAGTTACTAAAAATGGAAATTAGGGTTTTAGAAACTTACTATTTTTGCTAAGTTTTTAACCACTTTCAAAGCCAATTTTCACCAGGATCAAGGCTTCATTTGCAAATATCTTTCACATGAAAGTTGCAGTATGTAACATTCCCTTCAAAATGAGCACAAGAACCAGGTCATTTGAGTTATTTTTGAATGAGTTATGGTGCTCCAAAGTTGGACATTTTCACCTTGCAAAGTTCAAAAACTTAGAATTTTCTCTAAGTGTTTGTAACACCCATATATAACAACATACATCAAAGCATATATATTATACATGAATCCAAGTTCTGGTACTGAAATACCATAAGTTCCTAGTTAACACATTGTATACATTACATGCCCACAATACCAAATGCTAAAAGTCTAAGGCATAACATATACAAGATGTCCCAAAATACACTAAGAACAAGATCATAATGATGATTTCAAAATAAAACGCCATAGCGGAAGCCATGCCATCCCAAAAGCTACAATCCATAAGGAAAATTCAAACCACTTTATCCTTACCATTCGCGGAACCTGTAGTACCTATCTTATGAATTTTCTATGCTTTACAAGGTTCTAACCAATCCTAATTCAACTCCAAGGGAAAGGGAAGAGACTTCGAGTTCACAATTCAAATCTCACACTATATGGAAACATGCTCATGAGATCATTAACTCATAATATCACTAATCGATAACCTTACCAAGGTATCTCCTTTTCTCGTCTGCTTCTACGTCTAGAAGGCGACCGGAGTCATAGATCCTCGTATCTTACTTGACATATGAAATGGATTCGGGATCATCGGCCTGTTAACCGTGAACCGTCACTTCTCATGGCCTGTTAACCATCTCAAGTCTCTTTACCATATAGGCTCCATTCATACTACACGCGGGAATCAAACCTGCCAAGTAATTATGCATACGTTCCAGAGGAGTCCGAGACTCATGAAACTGTAACTCAGGGGAAACGGTTACAATTACATGATTTCTCACACAAGCGTGATTGTAGTCGACAATCACAAGGCCATATTTTCCTTCTCACCTATACTAGATTCATACATGTTCCATGCTAGTGTTTCACTCTCATCTAGAACATTACTCGGCAAGGATGCACCTTTCCACAACACATGCCCGAGCATCGCCATCTAGAGCTAATTATCAATTTCTAGTCACACTACTAGAATCCACTAGTTCTATGTCGAGGTTTCCTCACCCTTCCTATTCCATTTTCATTTTAACATGCATATTCACTCACAACCATGTTTAAACAATAATAGGATAAGCAAGATATATCACAATTGCACAATAGAATTACATATGATAATTAAAACATAATTATACCACTTTTGGAATTCCTCCAATTATTTAATCCGCAGTAAAATCTATATTTTCCACTTCCATTGTATAGAATATTTTGCTAGCTTTACATCAATATAAAGAACATTTAAATCGGACACCCGAGTCAAAAGATATGAATTTTTGAAAATATTTTTGGAAAACTAACAGTGGTAACCTGTTACATCCCACAGGGTAACCGGTTACTCATTTGTCACTATTCACACAGAATCAAAATGGGAGTTAGAGACACATTTTGGTAACCGGTTACGTCCCACAGGGTAACCGGTTACTTCGTTCAAAATCTGCGCAGGATGTCATTTTTTTCAAAGGGTAACCGGTTACGTCCCACAGGGTAACCGGTTACTCTGGGCGCAGAACCAAAAATACTTGTTTTTAATCATACATTTCCATCTCAAAATCATTCAAATCATTATCAATCATCATAACAATTATCAACAGATGATTCCACACATATATTGATCATACTACACAATTTATATCCCATTACAACCATTAGATTCTTTGATTTAGCAAGGTTACTCATTTTCTCAAATATCTAACCCAGCTCTAGAATTCAAGAATTCTATAACTAAAGTTTCTATCTAGAACCCACCTTGATTAGAGGATGATGATGAAGAAGATGAGATGATTTGATGAAGAAGAGATGATGATTTTGATCTTTCTCTCTTCTATGTTTTTCTCCTCTTTTTCCTTCCTTTCCTTTTCCTTCTCTCTACTCTTCTTCCACTTCTTTCTATCTTTTCTTTCTATGTTTGGCAAGGGAGGAAAAGAAATGATATAGTAAAATATCATTAGTTAGTAATACTACTAAATGTCTAAAAAGTCTCTATAGCTCCAAATAATAAAACTCCAGAGTCAGATAATATTAATTGGATTTACTCTGAGCTCAATAGTTACTCTAATTATCTTTGCAGATAATTTCTCAGAGCACACTGGAACTTAGTTGATCACAACTAATATTATCTAGAGCAATTAAAATACAGGGTATTACAGTGTATTTGGCAGATTTTGTGGACACATCTTCATGGCTGATTTCAAGGTACTTCCAAGCTCTATTTCAACCAGATTTCCACATAGAATTTTCTCATTATTCTTCCTACTTTCAGTTGATCTCAAGATCTCATTAATTCACTCCATATTCTTCAAGATATGTTCATGCAAAGTGAGGTATTTAAGTGGATGTTAAGGCATTTAGTGTTGGCACATTATGGAACTTCTCTTGAAGCATGATGAGGTACATATTGTACACGAAGTATATTACATTATTTGGTGTCCTTTTCATTACCAAAAGTGACTAAACATCACCATATTTGCCATGCACACATAATACTCATTTTGGCCAAAATTTAGAAAAATAAACGAAGGACAATTCTGACCTCCCTCTTTTCTCTCACGTGGTGACTACACCACCCCCTTTTTCATGTTCCATTTCCACTTACAATTTCATTCCATACACCCATCACATGATGCAACCCGTGTGCACTTCCATTTGGAGTTTTTGGTGAAGTTTTTGTACCAACCATCTCACATCTTTGGGCCTGCAAAAAACTCCCCTAACCCACTGTATTTAAGTCACACAAACCCTAAATCGAGAGGCAGATCTTCAGTTTGGTGAAATCAGATCAGAAAAGCTCACTCTCTCTAAAAAATCTCTCTCTTCAAATCTCATATTTCCTTGAAGTTTTCTTTGATCTACTACCTGATTCATCATTTTTGAAGCATAAAGGATCATTCCCTGAGGTGTTCTTGAAGCTTCGCTCGTGTTTGAAGGACCAACGGAGTTGCTCCGTTAGGTAACATTCTATTCTTCGAATCTGCCATGATACAGGTTCATTATGCAGGTTGTTGTTGGTTCTGAAGTCCGCTAATGATGTAGGCACTATTGTTGTGCTTGTTGTGTTGATTTACATGAGTTTCGGTTTGAACATCAATTTTTCGAGCTCAGTTTTCATGGCTTTTAAGTGATTATAAATGATTTTTGAAGTTAGATTTAAGACCCCCTCGAAATTTTGAGCAAAATGATGTACTCGTTTGTGAATTTTGGTGAAGTTCTATTCTGTAACTCCGGCGGGTCTCTCGGAGAAGATGACCGGAGCTAGGGATTCAGCATCTGACGTGGAAGGGAGTTGACCAGCTGACCAGCCAATGGCAGCGTGGTCAGCGTGTGGAAAAAGCCAGCGTGGCCAGGGTTGAATTGATACGCTGTGTTACATTTAAGTTTTTTTTGTTTGATTGCAGATTTGGTATGATCTGGGCCTGGGTGGATTTTATATCCACACCCCCTTGTTTTAGGCCCTTTGGTTCTATTTTTCTTCTTTTCATTTTATTTTTTATTTTATTTTATTTTTAATGGATAAACTCATTTTAAAAATTCACAAAAATACTTTTCTGGTCAATTAATGTGTTACACTATTTTTCATATTTTTTATTTCATTTTTAATTTCTTTTTCATATTTTATTTTGATTTAATTAGGAAATGAGTTTCCAAGGATACCCTTCATTTAGGGATAGGAATTTTGTTGATCTTTGCTTATCTTTTAAAGCTAATTTTTTGGCCACTCTTAGACCTTGATAGAAGGATGTTTTGATGCTGGTTTGGGCTTGGTTTGAGTTGATTTAGGTGAATTTCCATTCAATTTTTATTGACCCTCGATTCTTGCTCGATTGTTTACATACCTTGGCTCGTTGGTCCATTTTGAACATGTTCTTGATCTTGTTTTGATCCCATCTTTTGCACATGCTTAATTGGATGGTTGAACACACCTTTGGACATTTGTTTGGGAATTTATTGAACCACTTTTCTATTTTTAGTTGGTTCTTTCATTTGATGATGTTTTGAGCATGTTAATGCACACTTCTTGACCTAATTTTGTGCCTTTGAATGACATGGACTTCCTTGATGCTTTGTGATCCTTCTTTGATTGATAAGACATGTTTCATATTCTGGTTTGCCTTGGCCCTTGGTGCATGACCTATCTTTTGTATGGATTTACTTGTGTGGAAGTATGTGAATCATTTTGGATCCTATTTTGTTGCATACTTGCATAGTTTTGATACATGCTTTGAGTATGATGCTTGATGATTCTTCTTGATTATGGTTTGTGGATGATGCATTTGCTACTGCCCACTTGGATTCACATCATGTTTTCATTTCATTTGGTCATCGTGAATTGATTTTTATGATGCATTTCATTAGCATTTGATTGTTGCTACTTTGGTTCATGGTGCATTTTAATGTGAAGCCTTCTTGCATGTTTGAATTTGATGGTTATAACACGACTTGAGTTCTGAATTTGCTTTATCCCCATCTTAATTTTCTCAATTTACTTTGGTGTGATGTTTAATGGTGTTCAATTGAGCTCCTAATCCAAGTTTGTTTGCATCCTTTCTTGTTTGCTTCTACCTTCTTGCTTGAGCCTTCTTGTGTGATCTTTTGAGGCATGATTGATGGTATGAATTGGATATGATGTGTATGATGTGGTTGCTGCCCTATTTTGTTTTGAATCTCTTATTTCATCATCTTCTTCATCTCTTTCACTTTTTTTCTTCCCCTTTGGATCTTAAGACTTGTTCAAGTCTTGGATACACTTTTGTATGCTCCCTTAGGGATGCCTAGTCCAACTTAATCTTTGATTAAGCTTGGAGTAGGATAAACATTAGGATTCAAACCATGCATGCTAACATTAGGTAGAATCTTCCCCTCTTACCTAAACCTTAGGGCCATCTTTGCATGACAACATTAGGATAAAATTCCCGTAGTGTTTTCTTCTCCTTTGAGTTTTCTCTTCTCACCTCATAACAACTCTAAGACACTTAATAAGGACAACGTGCATTGTACACAAGCCTTAAACATAGGAAATGAAGAATGAGGGGTCTCCCTTCATTCTTCTAGAGTGTTGAGCATACGTCCCATTAGGGGCGACCATGCGACGCATTCGTTCCCGTGTTATAGACTTTAGTGCAATGTAAGTTAAAAACTAACTCAACTCACTTCTGTCTAAAAAACACAAAAACAAATTCAAACTTTTTTATCCTTCGGGATTGTTGGGTTTCAAATCGTTTTTTAGAAAAGAGCTCGTCGCTCATGTAAAAAACTTAAAGACCTCGTAGGTCGAACTATATTTGCTTATATTCCTCTTTCTCGTCCGATTGAGGATACGTAGGCACGAGATGCGATATCTCGACCAGCAACCTCCCCCCTTTTAGCGTAGTCCGTTAAACTACGTTGACTCTGATTCTTCTTTCGTCCACGAAGATACGTAGGCATTAGATTGCGATAATCCTTGCGAGTCCGTCTTTGTTTCCCCCTTCCCCGTTTCTATTTAGTCGTAGACTTTAGGATAACTCACCCTTTGATTAGACAACAAGCATTGATCCCATCGAGTACGATGGATGTGTGGGGGTGCTAATACCTTCCCCTCGCGTAACCGACTCCCAAACCCGGACTATGGTTGCGATGACCATGTCTTTCCCTTTTCTTCAAGTTTTCTTCGATCGTTTCCTTTCCCTACGTCGGGATAAATAGCGTTCGGTGGCGACTCTTCTGTTCTAGTTTTCTTGCCGGTTGTTTTTCGCGGTTGCGACAACGACCCAAATTTTTCTGACTTTCTTGGGGATAAAAATTCATAAGAACTTTCATTTCAAAAGGATGAGGAGATCTGCTGCGGAAATATAATGCATCCACTGGGGATTGTAGACATATAAACATCTACGCCAAATTCCACTGGGAAAACAAGGCAGATCTGCCAGAGATACGTGAACACTCTTAGGGGTATTAACCAAATTTGAGCAAAGCATCCTTGAATTGCTGAGAAAAATAACGAACGGTCAAACTACGGAGGATTTTAAATCAATACTCCTCTTGAATGAGAGAAAACCCAACAGGTGACTAAAAGAGAAATCATCAGCGACTT
This sequence comes from Lathyrus tuberosus, assembly GCA_022829125.1. Classification (NCBI taxonomy): domain Eukaryota; kingdom Viridiplantae; phylum Streptophyta; class Magnoliopsida; order Fabales; family Fabaceae; genus Lathyrus; species Lathyrus tuberosus. The sequence goes on from JALAZF010000191.1 coordinate 7,845,363, forward strand.
CACTGGGGAACATCCGAAATAATGATGCACAATATTCACTAGGAAGATAAATCTATGAAAAAACAATCTGGAGAGAAGTACATCCTAGACTTTCCTGGGAAATAAGAAGATAACATCACTGTTCTATGCTTGGAAAACAATCGAAATAATAATGTACTGCCTCTATTGAAGAATCAGCAAGGATAAATCAACCTGGAGAGAAATACATCCACAAGGCAAGATAACAATCCGACGAACATCCGCTATGCCAATGCTTCTTGAAGGAAAATAACATTGCCCTATGTTTGGGGACATCCAAAACAACAACAACATGTCTAGAGGGTAAAACTCTGAGTGAAGATTCCTCTCCTGACTTTTGATGGGGACATCCAAAGGTTAAATCTCTGCATGGGGACTAACACCAATGAGAGATGGTCTGAAAAAATGCTCAACCGCCTGACCATAACATGATCAGCTGGAGAAAATTGGGATCGAGACATAGTTGGGGTAAAACCAAACAACACTCGTCTGGAGAAAACTCAAACCGATATACCATCAATTGACTTGTCAACAACTGGTTATATGAACAAAACTCTGCTGAGGAAGCATCAACAACCCTGATGGGGAAATATCAACAAACTCTAATGGGGAGATATCAATAAACTCTACTGGGGAGTTGTTAATATATTCTGCTAGAAGATTAAGAACAAAACCTGCTGAGGAAAACATCGATCTTACAATCCTTGGAATAACCGTTGACATTCTTTTAAGCATTCATAAATCAAAGGGAAATGTTTTTTATAATTTTCAAAATTTTAAATCAATTATTCACATTTTGTTTCAAAAATCATCATAAAAAATAAATGAAATTCTGCAAACAGAAACAAAGTAAAAATTGCCAACAAAAGGACAAAGGTCCAAATTTTATTAATAAAATGGTAGTCCGCGAATGGCGTAACTCCATGGATCATTATAAAGTTTGAAAAATGGTAAATACATGGAAAGGGTTACATTGAAATACAATCACCACTATTCTTCCTAACAACTTTGAATTCCACTGTGTTCAAAACATCAGTTGTGGATGATTGAAGCAGAATCCTTGATAGACAATGTTGCTTTCAAATAATCAAGACTGGCCAGATGCAGTTAATTGCCATAATCTCTAACTTTTTCCTAGATTGCCCTCTCAGGTTTTCAATCTACCGGGATGATTATTTATGTTTTTGTCTCTAATTTTGATTGGACCGCCCTTTCGGGTTTTCAGCTCACCGAGACATTCATTTTTGTCTAAGCCGCCCTCTCGGGTTGTCAACTTAGCGAGTCGTTCTTTTAGTTTTTAGGCGAATTATTTCTTGACTGTATCGGCATTCAGAGGACGAGTGAACTCTTCACCATTCATAGTTGTAAGAAGTAACGCACCGCCAGAGAAGGCTCTCTTAACAACATATAGGCCTTCATAATTAGGAGTCCACTTGCCTCTAGAATCATTGGTAGGAGTCGAAATCCTTTTAAGTACGAGGTCGCCTTCTCTGAACACACGAGGTCGAACCTTGTTATCAAAAGCTTTTTTCATTATCTGTTGATACAATTGGCCATGAGACAAGGCCGTCATTCTTTTTTCTTCAATCAAATTCAACTGATCGTATCTACTCTGACATCATTCATCCTCAGACAATTCAGCTTCCATCAAAACTCTCATAGAAGGGATTTTTACTTCTACTGGGAGCACTACTTCCATACCGTAAACAAGAGAGAAAGGGGTTGCCCCTGTTGAAGTGCTGACGGATGTACGATACCCATTCAAAGCAAAAGGAATCATCTCATGCCATTCCTTATATGTAGCAACCATCTTTTGAACAATCTTCTTGATATTCTTATTAGCAGCTTCAACAGCCCCATTCATCTTAGGTCTGTAAGGAGAAGAATTATGATGCTCAATCTTAAACTCATCGCATAATTCCTTCATCATCCTGTTATTCAGATTCGACCCATTATCAATGATAATCTTGCTCAGAACACCATACCGACAGATGATTTGGTTCTTGATAAACCAAACCACTACTTGCTTGGTCACATTGGCATATGATGCCGCTTCAACCCATTTGGTAAAATAGTCAATAGCCACCAATATGAAATGATGTCCGTATGAAGCTTTAGGCTCAATCATTCCTATCATATCAATGCCCTACATGGAGAAAGGCCATGCAGAAGAGATAACATTGAGAGGAGTTGGAGGCACATGAATTTTGTCAGCATAAACCTAGAACTTATGGCACTTCTTCACAAATTTGCAACATTTATATTCCATTGTCAACCAATAATAACCTTCCCTTAACATTTTCTTAGCCATTGCATGCCAATTGGCATGGGTACCAAAAGATCCTTCATGAATTTCTTTCATCAACATGTCTGCTTCGTGTCTATCCACGCATCTGAGCAAGACCATGTCATAATTTTTCTTATACAACACATTATCGTTCAAGAAGAAACTACCAGCCAATCTTCTCAAAGTCTTCTTATCTTTCTTGGATGCCCCAAGTGGGTACTCCTGATTCTGAAGAAAGCATTTAATATCATAATACCATGGTTTATCATCAACAACCTCTTCAACCGCAAACACATGAGTTGGTCTATCAAGGTGTATAACATCGATTTTCAGCGCATCATTCCACCGATTCACCACAATCATGGAGGATATAGTTGCTAAAGCATCTTCCATTCGATTATCTACTCTGGGTATATGGTGAAAATCAACCTTATTGAAGAAAGTTGACAACCTTCTTGCATAATCTCGATAAGGAATCAAATCAGGTTGACGTGTCTCCCACTCCCCTTTAATCTGATTAATCACCAGGGCTGAATCTCTGTATACATCAAGAATCTTGATTCTTAAGTCAATAGCTTCTTCAAATCCCATAATACACGCTTCATACTCAGCCGCATTATTTGTTCAAGTGAACGTCAACCTTGCAGTGAAAGGAATATGAGAACCATGAGGAGTAACAATTATTGCCCCAATACCATTGCCATACTCATTAACAGCTTCATCAAAAATCAAACCCAACGGGATCCAGGTTCAGGCCCTTCATCTGGTAATAGTTCTTCACAACCTTTAACCTTTAGATACATCACATCCTCATCAAAAAAATCAAACTTGATAGGTTGATAATCATCAATTGGCTGGTGTGCCAAATGGTCAGCCAAAACACTTTCTTTTATCACTTTTTGAGTTCGATACTCGATATCATATTCTGACAACAACATTTGCCAATGAGCAATCCTCCCAGTTAAAGCAGGCTTTTCAAAGATATACTTGATTGGATCCATTTTGGATATCAACCAAGTTGTATTATTCAACATATACTGGCGGAGGCGCTTGGCAGCCCAAGCTAAAGTACAACATGTCTTTTCAAGCATTGAGTACTGAGACTCACAATAGGTAAACTTCTTGCTCAAATAATATATGGCAAATTCTTTTCGACCAGATTCATCTTGTTGACCTAGAACGCAGCCCATAGACTCTTCCAGCACAGTCAAATACATGATCAAAGGTCTTCCTTCCATGGGAGGAGACAAAATAAGAGGTTCAAGCAGATACTCTTTAATTTTTTCAAAAGTTTTTTGACAATCCTCTGTCCATACACAACCTTGATCTTTGCGAAGAAGCTAGAAGATCAGCGCACATGTGGCAGTCATATTGGATATAAATTGGGAGATATAATTCAAACGTCCCAAGAATCCTCTTACTTGTTTCTCTGTTTTGGGCTCAGGCATTTCCTGAATAGCTTTAACTTTACCAGGACCAACTTCAATGCCTTTTTGGCTGACAATAAAGCCCAACAACTTTCTAGAACGGATACCAAAAATGCATTTATTAGGATTCAAACGGAGCTTAAAGTTTCTCAAACATTGAAACAACTTCAATAAGTACTCAATATGATCTTCTTTAGTCTTTGACTTACAAATCATATCATTCACATAGACCTCAATTTCTTTATGCATCATATCATGGAACAAAGTAGTCATAGCTCTCTGGTACGTTGCACCAGCATTTTTCAAACCGAAGGGCATCACTCTATAATAGAATGTTCCCCAGGGTGTAATGAATTTTGTTTTTTCCATGTCCTCGGGTGCCATCTTTATTTGATTATAACCGAAAAATCCATCCATGAATGAAAAGATATGGAACTTAGCAGTATTATCTACCAGCATATCAATGTGTGGTAGTGGAAAATCATCTTTCGGACTTGCTTTACTCAAATCTCTATAGTCAACGTACATTCGGACTTTTCCGTCTTTCTTTGGAACATTCACAATATTGGCCACCCATTGAGGATACTCAGAAGTCACAAGAAAACCATCATCAATCGACTTTTGAACCTCCTCTTTGATCTTCACAGCCATGTCGGGATGAGTTCTTCTTAATTTCTGCTTCACAGGTGGACATTCAGGCTTCAATGGCAAATGGTGCTCCACAATATTAGTATCAAGACTAGGCATGTCCTGATAGGACCAAGTAAACATGTCAACATATTCTCTAAGAAGCTCTACAATCCTCTTCTTAACATATGACTGAAGCAGTGCCCCAATCTTGACTTCTTTTATATCATCCTCTGAACCCAAATTGACCAATTCTACCAGCTCTTCATGAGGCTGAATGGCTATTTTCTCGTACTCAAGCAACCGAGAAATTTCATCCAGAATCTCCTCAATATCTTCTTCTTCAGCTCCAAACACACGGAACTCAAAGTTAGGAGAGGGCATAGGGTCATTGTGTTCAATGGGTTTAGCAATCAATCTGCACAATGATTTATGTTTGATTTTTGAATATGAATAAGAAGTGCAAGTATTATGCAGATAAAAGTGATTATCACATTATTATTATTTTTTGGTTTTTTATATTACCATTTTTCAGAAATAAAGCAAAAATGGAAAACATAATATGGATAAACAAAATAACATTTTATTAATGATAATAAAATTTGAAACAAAGCCCTCACAAATTCACTTTCACCTTGGGCAGAGTGAAAGGATATTTGAAAGAAACAAAAACAAATTACTTTGAAAAATGAATAACAGTGGGAACATCAACAGCTATCCAATTCTGGCAGATTTGTCCATGTGTCACGAAGTCGGGAAGTTCTTCTTCTTCATCATCTTCAATGATGGCAGCAGTAAAGTGATCTTTGTTGATGAATCTGACATTGTGAAAGGCTTCATTAATACACTTCAAATCTCTTTTAACTGTACCAAGCGTAAAGCTTAAACCAGTTTTGCCCAGGTTATCAACCACATCAATAACTCGGCCCCAACCGTCAGACCGACCAGTCTCTAACACATGCAAAGCATCTTTCAAGGAAGACATGGGTAACTCATTTTTCTTGATAGCTTTATCATCAACGGAAAGAGTTTGAAATGGAGTCCCAACAGTTTCGTCAGCATCAACATACGAAAAGGATGGGAGATGGCTCACCAGTATTGCTTGCTCGCCTCCAACAATTACTAACTTGTCATTCTTAACAAATTTCAATTTCTGATGAAGAGTCAAAGTCACTGCCCCAGCTTCATGAATCCAGGGTCAGCCAAGCAGACAACTATAAGTAGGACGAATATCCATTACTTGAAAAGTAATTTGGAAGAAGCACGGTCCTATTTTGATTGGAAGATCAACCTCTCCAATCATAGTTTTTCGAGATCCATTATAAGCTTTAACCACAACCCCACTATACCTCATGGGAGCACCTTGATACGAAAGCCTTGACAAATTAGATTTTGGAAACACATTCAGGGAAGAGCCTGTATCAACCAACACATTCAAAAGTGCATCCTCTTGACAGTTCATAGAGATATGTAAAGCCAAATTGTGATTTCTCCCTTCCTCAGGTAACTCTTCATCACAGAAACTCAAATTGTTGCAAGCAATGAGGTTGGCAACAATGCCATCAAACTGATTAACAGTCACATCATACTCAACAAATGCTTGTTCTAATACCTTCTACAAAGATTGCCTATAAGCTTCAAAATTCATCAGTAGGGACAACACTGAAATCTTGGACGGGGTATGCAAAAGTTGATCTACCACACTGTACTCACTCTTCTTGATCAATTTCAATACGTCATCCTCAAAAGCCTTCTTATTCAAACCACTGGACTGACCGGAAGTATTGACATTATTCTCATCTTGAGGTCGTTTGCCGACAACAACATTCTTCATAATCTTTGGAGGCTCAGAAGCAAAGACACGACCACTCCAGATCACTCTACTAACATCAGCGATACTTACCATATAAGACAAAGAAGAAATAGGCACTTCCTTACCATCTTCTACCATTGTAGCATTGTACTTATACGGAACAACCTTGTCAGATTCATAGGGCACTGGACTAGGTAACCGAATAACCAAAGGCTTAACAGCGGTCTTCCGACTATCGTAAGTGATAACAACTCGTTCAGGAATATTAAAGTGTGGCACAATAACATTCACCTCATTCCGATATTTATCTATTTTAGCAGTGACTTCAATCAAATTCTCATCCACCAATCTTTGAATATCCCTCTTTACTATCACACAACCACGCGGATTCACGGAACAGATGCAACAAGCTTCATAGTCATGATCAATATCATGGTATTCACTCAAGAGTGCATGCATTTCCATAAGAGATCTTCGAATCCAACAGATATCAAATTTTTTGAATGTATCAGGACAACCATAAACCATATTTACAGACATTTTCCATGATTAGGCAGCGGATTGGATTGTACATTAGGGTTGGAATCTTGAAATGACAAAATACCACTTTTAACCAATATTTGCACTTCCATCTTCAATGGATAACAAATCTCAGTATCATGCCCAACTCCTCCCTGATGGAAAGCACAATGAGCTTCAGGCTTATACCACCATGGCGAATCTTTTGGAGCAGCAGGTGGTGCACGGGTTTGAACAAGATTCTTTTGAATTAAATAAGGAAGCAATTCCCTATAGGTCATCGGAGTCAGATCAAAATCTTTCGGAAAACGGCCCTGTTGATTGTTCTGTTGATTAGAACGTTGTTGATGAGCAGGAGCTGTCTGAATAATAGGAGTTGAATTAATAACAGGAGTAACAGATGCAACATGTTGCTGACACTGATTATTCTTACTGTAACTCTTTCTGCGTCCTCCACGAGAAATAACATTGGTCTCACCTTCTTTATTTTTGGCAAGTGCTCCCCTATATTTCTTAGAATTACCAGCAGAATTACCATTTTTTGACAAACGTCCCTCACTGACACCTTCTTCTAATCTCATCCCCATATTGACCATTTTAGTGAAATCACTCGGGGAACTAGAAATCATACGCTTATAGTAGAAACGACTCAGAGTTTTCAGAAAAATCTTAGTAATCTCCTTTTCTTCCAAAGGAGGATTGATCTGAGCAGCAATCTCGCACCACCTCTGTGCATATTCTTTAAATGTCTCCTTATCTTTCTGAGCCATTGCTCGAAGTTGGTCACGGTCAGGATCCATATCCACATTATACTTATAATGCTTTACTAAAGCCTCACCCAAATCCTCGAAAGTGTGAATTCGAGTGCTGTCGAGTCCCATGTACCATTTCAAGGTTGCACCAGACAAACTGTCTTGAAAGTAGCGAATAAGAAGCTGGTTATTATTGGTCTGAGTCGACATCTTGCGAGCATACATAGTCAAATGACTCAATGGACAAGAATTACCCTTATACTTTTCAAAGTCAGGGACCTTGAACGTATGTGGGATCTTCACATTAGGAACTAAGCATAACTCATGAGCATTCTTCCCAAACAATTCTTTACCTCTCAGAGCTTTGATTTCTTTCTGCATTTCAGCAAACTGGTCTTGAATCTCTTCCATTTTCTCATAAGCATCAACAGTCTTGCTCGGAGCAGTGTGGAAAATCTGTTCTTCGCCAAAAGGAATGTTATGAACCACAGGCGGTGGTATAGTCATCACAGGTTGAACGGTAGGAACTGGAACTTCAGGAGGTGGTGGTGGTGGTTGATAACCTTTAGGAACAAAGTTATGAGGCATGCCCCAGGGGAAGCTAGGAGGCATGGAGTGTTGAGGAACACTGGCAGGTGCCATAGAGATGGGCGTAGAGATAATCTCAGAAATAACCGTCTGTTGCACAGGAGTTGAAAGCGGATGAGGAGGGGGTGGCTGATTCTGAGCAGCAACCAATGCTTCCATCATAGTAGTGAGTCTCTCCAAACTATCATTCAAAGTTTTCACTTCCTCACGAAGCTCAGGATTCTCTTGTTGCAACTGCTCCATCTTTTTCTTCAGATTAGCCCGAGTATTATACTGGTGCGACAACTTGGCTGGATGAAGACCAAAAGAAATATAAGATGTAACATCCCTAAATTTTACGAATTCAATTTTAAGATTTCTAAATAATTATTATAAATTTTATTATTATTTAAAAAAAAAAAATTTAAAGAGGAAAACGAAAATAGGAGAGCATATATGATATATATGTCAATTTATACATTAAATTACTAAAATATTTATGGAAAAATCTAGCACATTAATTTAACAAAATATGCATAGAAAAATCTAGTATTTAACACCTCATAAGTCTATATGGTATTTATTTGGACCAATTAAATTAATACACAATTAATAACTTTTGAGTCATAAATCTAATATTATACACCTCTCCCTAATATTATGTGTTGGATAAATTATATGAAGCCAACCAATTTTTACTTTTAAAAACTCATCATTTTGTGGAAAAAAATTAATATTTTATTTTGTAAAAACTAGTATAAATAGCAAAGGTCTTACCACCATTTTCATTCACACATAAAATTTCTCTCTTTCTATAATTTCATACATAAACTCTTTGCATCTTATTTAAGTTTTTATTTGGTGCAAATCCACATTTAACAAGACTCAGTCGGTAGTTTTCTTCGTATCGGTATGTTGTTATGCATACATTTTAGTTCTAATATTTTAACTACTATTCTAATATTTTCACACTAATTTTATTATAAAGAAAAATGTTATTAGGGTTATACTCTCGGTAAATTTTAAAAATCCATCAAATATAAACGAGGGTATAGTCTAATTAACATTTAAAAACTAAACACATAATTATTTTCAATTTATTTTCTAACCCGACGATCAATGGAAATTAGGTTCTTTTCAAGGTTCGAAAACAACGTCTAAGGAAATTCTCACAACGTCTCCAATAACAAAAGGTGGGGGCAAGATTCCGTACACAGGGGACGGTTAGCGTAAAATAGCTTAATATATATGTGTGTAGTGGTTCCCCAAGCCCTACACTAGAGATAAATAAGTAAGGAGAGTCGATTCTCGGATAATGATTCTCACGAATCACTAAACGAGGTTACGCCGACCTTAATTATTTATCACAGGAATGATCTATGATAATTTGAGGATGTATTGTGCTTGCATTATGTGATTAAATTGTTTAAATGTGATACTTGAATGATTGTGATTGTTAGACTAAGAAAATGATCTATTACTCCTTGAGATGAAAAACAACAACATCGTGAGCTATTAAGTGTAGGATCCCCATTTACAGAAGGGAAGTGTAGTACATTGAATAGCTGTATTCGGTTGGGTTCTGGCTAAGGAAAGACTTGGTAGACTATGTCTTTTACGGTTGCCTCTCTTTCCTGGGAAGTCAACCATACACTATTTATTGTACAAAACTGAACTTACTGTAAGGTTGTTTGAGATGAGAATTAAAACAAGCTTTCTTAAAGATTAAATTACTACCAAGGGATATTTTTCAGGATCTAAATGGAAGTTCATATAGATTTGCATTTAGGAAAGTGTAAGTCCACTGCCGTGTGTATGGGCGCACGAGGTTGATTAGCCGCCTGAATCCTGACGAGGATTATTACTGTGCACTTGGCAAGATAAGGAGATCTTGGCCTGTTTTCCTGGGGCAATCGACTTATAACACTTAGACTCCATGTGAAGTCAGGTGGCGTTGCTCTTGGTAAATGGGAGAACGTTGGTGGCATGTGGTCTCGTGACATCTGATCTCGGTAATTGGGAGGGTGTCCTGGACAGCGTTTAGTGGCCTAAATCAGCATATAACTTAGAAATGCATTAGGATAGTTAGACCCTGATTTAGAAGCAAACAGTTGGAGATAACACACTTGATTGATTATCTGTGTTTGACATATGTATTCCTATTTTACACTCAATCCCAATTTTCTATACTTGTACGAAAATCTTAGCCCTATATTCTCTATGTTTTGTATTCGTGGTACAACTTTACAGATGGCAGGACACTTTCCGACCCATATCAACGTAGCTCAGGGTCAACGCTTATGGAGCACCCTTGAGATACGATACCATGAGGGCGACGAGGACGCGGAAGGATGGAGGATAGATGCGGCTAATGATACTTTAACATTCACCGGCTTAGTGACTTATATATATAGAAGTCCGGGGATGTATGACGCTTTATTCACCGCTCCAGTCCAAATTACTCAAAGGTTACCATTCCACCGTATTTGGGAGAGCCATCGTCGTTTCCATGAGCTCGACCCACAGAACCTGGGCAGAAGACGTGTAGGTGGTGATGCTCGTGCCTATCGTCGGCTGTTTGGCCAGGTTTACCGTGGGAGAGGCCGTAGACATGGAACACGGCATGTGTCGAGGGATCAGCCGACCTCAGTTGAGGGTTCAGTAACTTCATCTTATCACCCATCTGATCCCTAGACCTTCGCCCTTATAGAGGTGGAATGGCGACTAGTTTGGACATAAGAACATTTTTGTTTGTACAGCCAGTATAATGTCCATTTTGGGTTCAGTCAGTCGTCGCCGTATTTTGTGGGTACACTTGGGTTCTCTTTGGGATCTTTAGTCTGGTTCCTTTTGGCGTGGCAGTGCCACAACGATGTACAAAAGTTATGTGAACATATATGAAAAATGTCTGTTTTATGTTACTTCTTGGTTATGAAAATTTTATTTACATTTTCTTAATACATAATTTGAATACGATTAATTAGAATTCCACCAATGGGACATAGGTCGTCTCATAAGACACCTGGAAAAGGTAAGAAACGATGTAAAATGATGCTTGATGTGCAAATGCAAATGCAAAGTTTCAAGGAATTATAAGGCATATTGTAAACATTGTTATTTGAAATACTAAAATCTCATTCATTAATGATGGAAAAGATTACATCTTGGAAGTAGAGATTCAAGAATCCTAAAACAATAGAGAATAAAGAAAACTAGATCCCTAGAGAATTTCATGAGAAGAAGTCCCAGCCCTCTCTTATAGCTTCTTGATGCAGGCCTTCATCTGAGTCTTCTCAATCCACAATTGATTGACGATCAACTTCCAAGGAGATTTTGAACTCTTCGGAATATCGAAAACTGGATAAATGCGAGAGGAAAATAAATCGTCTTGCACCTTTCTCTTCTTGTTGGCGACTTTGTCTTCATTCTTCTTCTTGAAGTGCTCTTGAAGTCTTTCATTCTCTAACTCAACAATCTGATACTTGTTCTTCCAAGTATCTCTCTCTTGTTGCATCTCGGCCAAAACGATCTGAAGCTTTTCTGTGTTTTCCATAAAGTAGAGGATAGGCTTCTTAGCAGTTAGAGACAAAGGCTCCTGACACGCATAAGGCATCTTCAAAGTAATAGCTCTATTTTTAACCCACTGGAGGTAAGGTTTCAAAGAGACACAATTCGGATTTCCCAAACTTTCCTTTCCTTTTCTACGAATGTTGTACCAAGCTTCCACAATCTCTTTCTTGAGAGGAACCTGATGTTCATCTTCCTTGAAAAAGAAACCGGCCAAATGAATGTTCTTCGGTACCTCTCACAAAGGAAATCCCAACTGACGATGAGCCAAAACCGGATTGTAGCTGATTCCTCCCTTTGTACCAAGAAGAGGAACATTGGGAAAATCACCACAACTATTTATAATCATTGCTATAGAAGGAACGCGGCTACACCAATCAATATCAGAATAAGTGAGAGACATGATCTTCCGCGACCAATATAAACCATCCTTGAGGTTCTAGAAAGTTGCAGACTTCGGCAAGTGAGAAATAAACCACTTGTAGAGCAAAGGCGCACAACAGATAATCATCCCTTCACCATGAAAATTCCTGAGGTGAACAGAATGGTAAGCATCGACAATCAAAGTAGGAACTGGATTCCCAATCAAGAAAATCTGAATAGCGTTGATGTCGACAAAGTTCTCAACATTCGGGAAGAGGAACCGTCAAAAAATGAGCAAGGCAAAAATAGCCTCAAAAGCAACCGTGTCCTTCACACTAGAAAAGTGATGAGCTCTATCCATCAAGAACTTAGAGGGTAACCCAAGAATCTTTCCTTTGGTATCCATGCGAGCCTTAATCTCAGAAACCTTCAAGTGAGTAGCCTTTGCAATAACGTGATGCTCGGGAGCGGGATCCAAACCGGAGAAAATCCGACCATGAACAAGCAAACCAAGCAGGAGAGAATACTCCTCTAGCGTAGGTACCAACTGATAATCAGGAAAGGTGAAACAATGATGCAAAGGGTCATAGAACTGAACCAAACTAGCAAGCATTCCTTCATCCATATCAACCTTCAAGAGAGATAAAAGCCTTCCATATATGGACTTGAACTTCTCGGTATCAACAACCAAAGATCCTAGCTCTCTCAAACACCCTATCATAGGACTCTTGAAAGTGTACTTCCTTGTACTTCTCCTTCTAAAATTCATAACAAAAGTATCTGCAATGTTTGCAATAACACCTTTAAGTTCCTTGAAACCTCTAGAAGAATGCTCATGAATGCATGAGGGCATGAACGCAACAACCACAAACAAGATCATACAAAGAACACACGTAAAGGTTCAAGTCACGAGTATGAAGCCAATGGTAAGAACCAATCCCACAAAGGTATGTACTAAGGTTTTGTCTTCATTGTACCTGCAGAAAACAGCGGTTCTAACACAGAGTGCCTTGGGCCCACAATCCACTATCAGACACACCAGCGCACCGATTACTCGGAGGTTGATAGTTATCCTCAAGAGAATCTAACCTGAGTGTGGCATCACGTAATAGCTAAATCGGATTTACATCCTCAAAGCTTTCGCGCCACGATCCTAAAAAGGCTAAGATGAGTTAAGGGTTACTATGGTCCTCGGTGTTATAGAATTCTATGGAAAAAGTAATGCCTTCAACGATCGCTCGATCGACATCAGTAATTCCAAAGAAGCAACCACCGAGGGGATAGATTCTCAAGTTTTGCTTTTTCGGGATTCTAATCCCTCAAAGCTCCCTTGACTATAACATCCTCCTAACTCAAAGTACACTCTGGTCCGGGTATAGGACCTATCTCACACACAGAGGAACTCCCAAACAGAACAAACAAGTAACAAGCAAATCAAACAAAAAGCAGTAAATAAATCAAAGTAGGTTAAAACCCTCAAGGGAGGATCATTCCCCAGAAGAGTCGCCACTTTTATGTAGCAGTAAAAGTTGTGAGTGTAAGCTATTGATTAACATAACTCATAAAGCAAGAGTCGCCACCGCACTTTTATTTTATCCAAAAATGGAAAGGAAAAAGAGCGAACAAAACCAAGAGAGTTCTAAAAAAAAAGAACAAACAGAGAAAGGGTAAGGGGGTTGGTTACACAATGGAAAGGTGTTAGCACCCAAAACGTCTATAGTACTCTATAGGAACCCTTTGAAATATCTACACTTTTTGTTTTGAAAATGCTTGTTTGAAAAAGATTGGGGAGATGAGAAGAGAAATATTTTTTTAGATTTTTGTGTTTGGAGAGACTTATCTCCTCATGCCTACGTACCCACTGATAATGCAAAATTACATTACATATTTACCAAGATTCACATTATATTATTTTGTCATTTTCGTTATTTACGTTTTATTTTGCAAGTGTTCAAGCTTATTTTCAGGTATTGAAATTCTGGCACAGATATCAGATGTCCTACACAGATGTTGAGACACTAATATCCAACACAATGAACAAGATAACAATAAAAATAACAGTGCAGAAAGTAAATAACACAGTGATATGTTTACCCAGTTCGGATCAACAATCCTACTCTGGGGGCTACCAAGCCAGGGACGAAACCAATATACGATAGTATCAATTCACAGATCATACAATTACCGAATAATCTGCTCACTTAATCACTACCCTTCCTATGACTTCTACCTAAGACTCACCTAGGTATGAGGCCCTCCTCAAATCCCTCTACAACCACAACCCGTGATTGGTATCTTTCCACACAAGTAACAAACCGAAAGTCACACTTTCAACACACACAATTCTCAATACTTCAAAGCTTATGAGAATTGACACACAAGAAACTCAATGGTTAAAAGCTTATGAGTAACTTACAGAACTTACAACACAAAAAACCAGTCCTTATACTGTTATCAGAATGATACCAGTTAGGCTCACAACATACACTCGAAAACCCTAACAAAAACACATGTAAGTTCCACACCTAAACTAGGTTTACATCAGTCAATATATAGCATTTAATCTGGACTGAATTGGGCTTCAAAAATGCAGTAAATAGACTGCTCACAAATCTGCAAAATAAACTCCAATAAAATAGGTCTTCAATCCAAAGTTTCCTAATATGTCTCCATAATTAGAAACAACTGAAAATCCAAAAAACCAACATATAACCACAGTCCAAAAATGCTTTGGATGCCACATAGGATAACCAAATATTCACAGAATATTTAGTTACAATTCTCAGCAATAGAATCTGCATTTAAAACTGAATCCAAACGCGATGTCCTATGAGCAGGTATGGGACATCTTCATTCGACATGTTGAAAGCAACACATTAGAACTTCATGTTTCAAACATCAGAACTTCATGTTTCAAACATCTTGCTGCTAGACTAATTTTAGCAAAATAAATGCCAACCACAAAAGCACATAAATAACAATCTCCCCCTTTGGCTTATTTTGGCTAAAACTACACACAAAATAAACTTGTAAAGCAAAAAAAATCCATATCAGACAGCAGCGAAAAAAAACATCCAGCATAGCAGCACTCCCCTTCAGCTGCATACAACACACAACACAACAAACAACACATCATAGCAGCAGCAAAACTCCCGCTTAACTGCAGCACCATAGCAAAATCTCCCCCTCAACTACTGCAGCAGCACAAGCACACAAGCACTCCCCACACAAACATACTACTACTCCCCCTTTTAGCCATAAATATGACAAAGGCAAGTAGAACAAGTTAAAGTAAACATAAACCAGAGTAAAGTTCAGAAAAGATACATAGAAAAGCTATTCAGGTGTTCAGACAAAAACAACAAAAGCAAAATAAGACTTCTGCAGAAATTAAGCCATTATTCTGCAGCACCATCATCGTCAGATTCTGCAATGTCTTCACTCTCTCCATCAGCAACAACATCAGTATCAGTATCACCACTCCTAGATCTTGAGTCATTTGAGCTCTGCTCACATTCTTTATCAGATTCTACAGAGGCATCACCTTCAGCAGTTCCTTGGTCTTTACCAACTGTCCCAGTAGAAGCATTCCTTTTCTCCATGAAGGTTTTGATTAGCTGTTCGAGTTTGGCCTTCCGAGCAGTGTCTCTTCTGATGGAATCTTCCAGTTCCTTGCACGTTTCTTGCAG
Organism: Lathyrus tuberosus; assembly: GCA_022829125.1. NCBI lineage: Eukaryota > Viridiplantae > Streptophyta > Magnoliopsida > Fabales > Fabaceae > Lathyrus > Lathyrus tuberosus. Next base: position 7,860,992 of record JALAZF010000191.1, read on the forward strand.
CTGTTCAATTACTTTATCATCAAGATTAGCATGACTGGAAGTCTGTGAAGATGTCCCAACAATGTCTGAGACATGTGCTCCACCAAGTAGCTTGTAGTGAAGGGACAGAGGAGGTTTTCTTTTGTGCGCAGTGTCACCCCTCAACACAAGATTAGGACACTGATCTAGAATAATACCACAGATCAAGGAAGGGAAACAAATAGGCAGCTTGACAGCGAGTGAGCTAGCTTGTTTCAGAATCTGCTCAAATATGTAAGACCCAAAATCAAAAGAAGCCTTTCTCCCGATAGCATAGATGAATTTACCAAGGATCGAGGAAATAGTAGAGGTGTGATTAGTAGGAACCCAATTCACAACCACAATCCTGTGGAGGATGGCGTATTTAACACTCAATTTTCCAGATGACAGCTTTTTTCCATTTGGCCAGTGTTTGAGACAGCCTCCTGTAATCTCCTTACATACAACATTGTCTGTCACCTCTAACTCAGGTTGAGGTTCTTTACTCCTGCCCAGAAAGTTGTTGATAACTTCAGGAGAAAAGGTGACAACTTTTCCTCTCACAGACACTTTTCTGATGCTGTTACTTATGTTATCATCACACTCTTCAGATATACTCACCACAAATTCCTTCACCAAATTCTCATAGCAAGATCTTATTTTGGACACAGTCTTCATCAATCCAGCAGCTGCAATGAGGTCCATGATTTCTTTGTATTTGTAGAAATCCTTTCCCAACTCTCTCTCCAGATCAATCCTCCTTTTATCCACAATTCTCCATCTATCTGTATTTCTCATAGAACTTTCAGCATGAGTCTTTTTGCAGGTAGAGGTTTTCATACCAATGATGTCTTGAACATCATTTTCATAGTCAGACTCACTGTGATCAGTGATTTTTCTTTTCTTAGTGGGCACAACAACCTTGCTCCATTGTTTAGAGGGCCCTGTTCGAACTTTTCCTTCCCCACCTCCAGATTTTCCACGCAGTTTCGAAGACTTGGAGCCTTCACTTATCACAGTTTTTTCTCTTTTTCTTTTAATTTTTCTCAGCATTCCAGCAATAGGTTCCTCATAAGAAGTGAGGTCATCAACATTAATAACATCATCAGTCCTTACATCAGCTTTCCTTTTACTTCTTCTTTCACGGTCCACATGAATTGGGACACCATCATCAGTCCTATTAGTAGGGCTGCTATTTTCAGTCAAGGATGTTGGGACATCAGACTCGACATCTGCTTCTACTCCACTCAGAACCGCGGCAACAAACCTCCTAAGTACCTTATCCCTTTTGACAACATCATCATCAGTGGAATTCTTGTTCACACCACATGATTTAGTAACCTTCTTCTTCTCAACTAAGCCAGATTTAGACCCCTTTTCAGCCACGTTTTTCCTAGGGCTTACTTGGTCAGAATACAAACTAGTCATGGAGTGGACTTTCTTCCTAGGTGAAAGAGGTTTAGAATTCTTACCTGGAATATTGACATTCGTTGTGTGAGAAGCTTGCTGTTTGCCTTTAGGGTCAGCCGACATAACATTCAAAGGAGCAATATCGAGCACTAGGTAGAGAGATTGATCATCCGCAGTGATTCATCATCTCCAGTATTGATTCGTGGGGAACCAGAGTTATCAGAGGAGCCGTGCATGGATTCAGAGTTATGATGTTGAGACATGTTTAATTGATCACATGGTACAGTCTTGAGAATGTTAGGAGAAAACCCTAAGACACGTGAGCTTTGAAGAGAAAGGGCAAGAGGAATTTATGTAGAATAAGTTTGCTGAAAATATGGTGTGTTTGCCCGCCTATTTATACTTTTGAGGACTGGGCCCAGAGTAGAGCGGTATTCACAGAATTTGATTACCCGATTCGCCTCAAGTGCACATTTATCAAATTCTCCTTCTAAACTTACCTTGCTGGCATAGTTACTAAGTTTAAGCTCATTATTACATTTCACCAAGCAAACATCATGAGTTGCTTTACAATTTATCAGCACCTGTTCTAACTTAATAGTCTTTCCAATATCTTTCTTAGTCTCCAAGCCTATTCCAGTGTTCTCAGAACTCCACAGATAACAATTATCTGATACTCTCTTACCTCTCATGATAACCTTACCCTTCTTATTTGTTATCAGACATTCAGAATTGGTAAAGTTGTCCTTGAGACCTTGATCACATAATTGACTTATGCTGATCAAGTTTGCATCTAAACCTTCAACAAGTAAAACCTCCTCCAGATTGGGTTGGCCTGCACAGTCCAGTTTTCCAACACCTATAACTCTCCCTTTCGTCCATTACCAAAGGTCACGTAGTTAACAGAATGAGACTTCACATCTGACAGACATCCCATGATACCAGTCATGTGCCTGGAACATCCACTATCGAAGTACCATTTTTCCTTTGCAAAGACACTGAAAGACTTATGATCTATGTGTTCCTCTGCAGTACTCTTGGGAGTCCACACTTTTGTTGCTCCAACCCACTCTTGTTTCCTACTAGATTGTAATCCAGTCTTGGGGTAGCCATATAATCTGTAGCAGAAGGGTTTTATATGGCCAAACCTTCCACAATAGTGGCATTTCCATCTTTGATTCTTTCTTCTTATGAAATTCTTCTGATGTTTGTGAGGATGTTGCAACATGTTATACGACATCTTTGATTCTTTCTTAGGTTGAGCAGGTGTCACTTCATGCCAATTTCCCTTGTCCAACTCGCTGGAACTTTCAAACCCGATACCCCTCACATCTCCAACATCTCTCCCTGATTCCAGAATTTCATCAAGCACATCAGAGCTGCTATTAAGCATTCTGACTGTCTTGATGACATTATCCAGTTTAGAGTTCAGAATAACCACTTCACTTTTTAGATCAGAGATAGTAGCCAAATGCTCTACCTGTTCAGCTTTTAGATGAGCAATAATTTTCTTTTGTTCTTCTTTCTGCTGACACACTTCTTCAATTTTAATGCATAAGTTCTTATAGGAAGCAGCTAGCTCTTCAAAAGTAAGATCATCACTGACTGATTCTTCATCAGACTCACACACACCTGTTAATGTTGTGACCCTCTTTCTAGACTTCTCATCATTTTTAGTTTCAGAGTCATCTTCTGACCATGAGACTGATAGCCCTTTCTTTTGCCTCTTGAGATATGTGGGGCACTCAGACTTTATGTGTCCAAAACCTTCACACTCATGACACTGAGCTCCTCTCTCTTGGTTGGAATTATCTTCAGTACTGGTATTTCTCCCAGCATTTTGAGTTTTACTGATGTCAGATGGCTTGTCCCTAACATTTGGTCTTGACTTCCAATCCACCCTTCTGAGTACTTTGTTAAATTGTTTGCCAAGTAGCGCCAGATCTTCTGAGAAGCCTTCATCTCTGTCCAGATTACTTTCCCTTTCTGAATCACTTGCCTTTGACACAAAAGCCATACTCTTCTTCTTTTCAGTCTTTTCACTGATCCCCAATTCAAATGTTTGAAGTGATCCCACAAGTTCATCCACTTTCATCTTATCTATGTCCTGAGCTTCCTCAATAGCAGTCACTTTCATGTCAAATATCTTAGGTAGAGATCTGAGGATTTTTCTGACCAGTTTGCTGTCAGACATCTTTTCACCTAGAGCACTTGAAGCATTAGCTATCTCAATAATGTTCATGTGAAAGTCATGAATGCTCTCATCTTCCTTCATCTTCAAATTTTCAAACCTGGTAGTGAGAATCTAAAGTTTTGACATCTTCACTTTTGAGGTCCTTTCATGAGCAATCTTCAAGACTGACCAAGCCTCTTTAGCAATGGTGCAGTGTTTAATCAACCTGAAGATATTCTTGTTGACACCATTAAACAATGCAGTCATGGCTTTGGAATTTCCCACGGACCCTTTGTAATCTGCATCATCCCAGTCTTCCTCTTCCTTCACCACATCAGTAGGGGTACCTTTTTCATCTTTAACCTTTGGGGGCTCCCATCCTTTTATAACAGCTTTCCATGCTTGATCATCCATGGATTTGATGAATGCTATCATCCTTGGTTTCCAATAGTCATAGTTGGAACCATCAAGCAGAGGTGGTTTGTTCAGAAATCCTCCATCCTTGTCCATTGTACCAGAAAGTACCTTCCCTGAGTCTCACCCAGAACCAAACAAGGGTGCAAGCTCTTGATGCCAATTGAAATTCTGGCACAGATATCAGATGTCCTACACAAATGTTGAGACACTGATATCCAACACAATGAACAAGATAACAATAAAAATAACAGTGCAGAAAGTAAATAACACAGTGATATGTTTACCCAGTTCGGATCAACAATCCTACTCTGGGGACTACCAAGCCAGGGACGAAACCAATATACGATAGTATCAATTCATAGATCATACAATTACCGAATAATCTGCTCACTTAATCACTACCCTTCCTATGACTTCTACCTAAGACTCACCTAGGTACGATGCCCTCCTCAAATCCCTCTACAACCACAACCCGTGATTGGTATCTTTCCACACAAGTAACAAACCGAAAGTCACACTTTCAACACACACAATTCTCAATACTTCAAAGCTTATGAGAATTGACACACAAGAAACTCAATGCTTAAAAGCTTATGAGTAACTGACAGAACATACAACACAAAAAACCAGTCCTTATACTGTTATCAGAATGATACCAGTTAGGCTCACAAAATACACTCAAAAACCCTAACAAAAACACATGTAAGTTCCACACCTAAACTAGGTTTACATCAGTCAATATATAACATTTAATCTGGACTGAATTGGGCTTCAAAAACGCAGCAAATAGACTGCTCACAAATCTGCAAAATAAACTCCAATAAAATAGGTCTTCAATCCAAAGTTTCTTAATATGTCTCCATAATTAGAAACAGCTGAAAATCCAAAAAACCAACATATAACCACAGTCCAAAAATGCTTTGGATGCCACATAGGATAGCCAAATATTCACAGAATATTTAGTTACAATTCTCAGCAACAGAATCTGCATTTAAAACTGAATCCAAACGCGATGTCCTATGAGCAGGTATGGGACATCTTCATTCGACATGTTGAAAGCAACACATTAGAACTTCATGTTTTAAACATCAGAACTTCATGTTTCAAACATCTTGCTGCTAGACTAGTTTTAGCAAAATAAATGCCAACCACCAAAGCACAGAAATAACAGGTATTTCATCTCAAATAACTTGCATGAGAAAAGAAGAGAAAATAGGAAAGAACGATAAGAAAGAAGACAGATGATAGAAAAATAGGAAACTGCACACAGAAGAGTGTGGCAACCATCATACCTTTTGTGGTGACCGTAACACATGCAAGAGTGTGACCCTCGCCACACATCACGTGGCGACCGGCACAACTTGTTTTACTCAGTTAACTTCAACAACGTGGACCACTCAGCATCAGCATCACGTTCAACCCACATTCCAACACACGTTTCAAACCAGTTGAAGTCTTTCGGAAATCTCTCAACTCAACCAAGTCACTCCGATTTCATCGACTCAAACTTCCATCTCCTAATTTTTCTTTCCCACTAAACCTGCTGAGTACTATAAATTGAATGCAGTTGGGAACGTGAGGGCTTTCCTCCTTCCTTTGGCCATATTTTATTTTCTTTAGTTTTTAAGCAGTTTCATATTTACCATGTAAAAGTAATAGTTCTCCACATCGGGGGACTATTAACAATATAGTTTTAGGATTTATTTTTGTCAATCGATTTCTGTACTTTGATTCGAAGCTTTCAGGCATATTACAATTCAGCATCTATTTAATTCCAGGTTCCCTTTATCGTTTATTTTACTGTTATTACTTGCTTATTGTATTTGCTAGATCATGTTTAGTATTAGGTTTATTTATCGTAACTACGTGTTTGTTTTCCTATCTATGTCTTTCTAAATATTCTTGAGTCCAGCGTATGAGGACCGTCGTTACCGACGGGACTCGGTAGAAAATAATAGGTGCGAACTTATGATTAAAATTCTGTTTTGGTTTTAATTTCCAAGTCTAATTCAAATGGCTTTGTAACGAGAGTGAGGTTATTTAACACGATTTTGTCACAAGAGTGAGAAATTAATTAAGGATAGAACCAACACTGCGAGAGCATGGGGGTCGAACCGGATAGTGGAAATTAGGCAACATATCTAAATACAACGAAAACTCTTTAGATACGTTTAGGATATTATTTGCTTTCAAAATATATTTCCTAGTTACCGGGTGAGCGAGAGCAAAATCTTGGGATTACGGAACATGAGTTTAGTTAATACCGCGAGAGCGTGAGGCGGAGTTTTTAAGTCAGTATATTCTACAGAACTAAGTTATAGTTGTAATTAGTACCCGAATTCTACAAAGTCCTTTAGGAACGCGGAATCCATATTCCGGCCTCTCTTTATTATCATATTTTCTAAGTTCATTTTTAGTTTTAGTTCTTGTTTCCTTTTATCAAATATTCATTAGCCTTAGATTTACAAAGCATCAATAGATAACGGTAGGTTGACATTGGTCTCCGTGGGTTCGACAATCTTTTATATTACTTCTATATTTCTGTGCACTTGCGGACGCATCAAGTTTTTGGCACCGTTGCCGGGGACCAACAGTCAATATTGTTATTCCGTTGTTACACCGTATAGACTAAGTCATTCTTATCTCTATAACTATGCATCACCCAAGTTTCCTCTACAATGACCACTCCCAAAATTTTGAGGAGCTGCACCCAAATTTTCTCTACGATTACCAACCCCAAGACTCCCAGAATTTTGAGGAGCCGCACCCAAATTTTCTCAACATTTACCAACCGCAAGACTCCCAGTATTTTGAGGAACCACAAGAATCCGTTAATTCCAACCTCGAAACATTAATGGAGGATTTCATTGAAACAACAACAAATTCTAGGCTAGAATATATGATGGAGCACTTTGTGGAGACACAAACTCTCCAGAATGAAGAGTTTAGAGGACAACATCTCAATACTTATGAAACCTTTAGGTAGATAAAAACTATGGTCGAGTCCCTCGCGACTCACACTAAGGCATTAGAGACTCAAATCTTCCTGCTTGCACAGACACCTATAGGGCCCTTCCCTGAGGAAAATGTGTATGTTGTAACAACCAGTAGTGATAAACAAATCGAAAATCCTAAAGAGAGTGATAATGAGGTTGAGGAGAGGGATAATGAGGTTGAGGAGAGTTCTGGTGAGAAGAGAGTAGAGATTGAGAAAAATCCACCGACACCATCCGAAAGGGAGGTTGTCAAAGAGGTAGAGAAAGAAGCACCTAATGTCGTTCCTTCTCACTATACCCCACCAATTCTCTTTCCGTAAAGGTTTGTAGAGGCTAAGGTAGACTCCCAATCCAAAACTTATGTGGAGATATTGGAAAATATCCACACTAATACACCTTTGTCTGAGGTCCTGTATAAAAAGAGAAAATTAGAGGACCATGAAACTAGGGAAATCATTAGTGCTAAGAGGGTAAGGTTAAACCTTGAGGTGATGGATGAAATAACTAAGCCCAAACTTGAAAAGCTAATACTTAGGATAGATCCAGAACCACCACCACAAATTCAAAAGAATGAACCACCCCACAAAAGGAAGAAAAGAAAAGGTGAGGGGTATGTGAGATGGCTTGATAAATGGCCTTGGAAACTGAAAATTAACACTCATAGCCGTCGAGCTATCGACGTTAAACAAAGCGCTTAGTGGGAGGCACCCCATGAGATTTTAATTTAATGTTTTCCTTTTATTGTTTATGTTTGTAGAAAATAAAGAAATGAATTGCTTTTCACGTCTTAGCTACATTTAGGCGAAAGATCTCTAGATGACAATCCCTTAAAATGACCTGGTGTCCACAGACATTCTTACCAATGTTGCTGCTGGTGGTGACACCGATGATGAGTATGATAGGAGAGAGCATATGTCTCCTGTTTGTGACTCACCTTCTCCTCGTCCTTTCGCATGGTCAGGTTCCACCTACACATACCCCACCATATTTTTCTATCGTTGTTTTGCAGGTACTTCCTTTGGAAACAGGTAATATGATGAGCGACTTCAGTAAAGTGAAGTTTCAGCAAATTCAGATAACTTGTAGTACAAGACGCCGGAGTAGAAGTGGCCAGTGAAGACAGGGACAATATGGGAAGAATCAGAGCGAATTTGGTCGTGCCATTAATACAGGTTACATCCTTCCTTTACCACCTTTTATCAAAATATTGAGGACAATGTTTGGTTTAAGTGTGGGGGAGGAACTTTACCGCTTCCGTTTTTATCGCTTTCTAATTAGATTTATATTATTGTTATTTCCTTTTATCAACATTAATGTATTGTCAAGTTATTATATGCATGTGTTTTCCGATATTATTTAATTCCCCCATTTTATTTAGCCATAACAAAATTTTTTTTTTTGGATTCGATGCATAACTTGACACACCCTTAGAGTATATAGGTTGTTTTACACGTAGGCTATGTTTGAAACCTGAGAAATATTTAACAAAATTGATACCGTCTTGACACCCTAGACCCCTCGAATATGCGAGGTCAGTTTGAGTACCAATTATACCGAGACCTTAAGCTTTAGTTCTAAATTAACCCCAAGTAGTTTATATTAGCAGTCAACACCGTCTTAAGCACAAGCTACTTGGAGAGCCGATGAAAATAAGTGATTGATGCCTAAAATTGAAAATTTTCATACCTTTGACATTGAAAAATAGGGAATGCACCAAATCTAACGGATGCAAGACCTACAAAAAGCAGGAGAAGCCCGTTGTCAGTTGGTTCAGAGGCGCCTGATACTGATCTTGGTAGGGCAAACTACAGTTCGATCCCCACAACTTACAATTGGTATATATAAAGGGTTACCACACTTGTGTACCAGACCCCATGCTTAAAGGATAAAAAATCACTAACCGGCTACTCTACTACGTGCGTGCAAAGGCAAAGGGATTAATGTGATTGCGTCAGAATGAAAATGGGTGATGTAGCGCAACTTTTTGTGGTTTCGAATCACTATCGCTTGGGTACTACAGTTCGATTCATTTTTTATCCTATTGAAGCTGATTAAGGAAGGGAAATAGATGTCTCCAATTAACCCTGCTTGCAAACTGAGTTTAAACAGTTAAAACTGTTGATTTACAGATGCTATAAAAAATAGGGGGGGTTCTTCCTTTGGGATTATTTCTCTTGAAAACAGTGTCTAGGGGTATGGGCAGGATGTTTAGGATTGAGGCTTTTCAATTGATGTGTGAAGGTATAGGATTTTGGTCTTTTTAATTAGTGTGCTCGCTAAGATTTTTCTTTCAATCTTATGCCTACGTATTCCCATTTACCGAAACAGGTAAATCAGAGCGATCGTAGTTCCTCCTATTCTATGGGAGGAAATGGTGTTTTGGTGTCTTGTTCAAAGCCCAAGACGTGAAGCTAAAAGGTGATTTGTATCTTGTTCAAAGCCCAAGATGTGAAGCTGAAGGGTCTATTTGTATCTTGTTTAAAGCCCAAGATATGAAGCTAAAGGTTGTTTGTTTGTATCTTGTTCGAAGCCCAAGATATGAAGATAAAGGATTTTGACTTTAGAGAGAATTTATCATCTCTAAAGAGGTCTATTTGTCACAACTGTTGGGTGACTGGTTATAAAGGAGGATTACTTTAACTGGGATATGTGAATCCGGCAATGCCATAATTTCCTTTATAGGGGATTTTTATCCTGAAGGAGAAGACTTTAACTTAGTATAGAGCAATGCCATCTTTCCTTAGGAATTTCTCATGCTAAAAGAGGGACAGTGGCGTGAATGTAAATAATTCAGAGGCTTGCCGCTTACAACAGTTAGATGAAGGAGTTGTTGATGTTTGTATACTGTGAACGAGGCACAGCTTTGATGCTAAAAGGTTGATTGGATCAACCGGGGTTTTTCTTATACAAAGCCTAAGAGGAGGCTATCAGGTCCAACAAGAGGGTGTTTTTGTGTGTCTCGTACGAAGCCCGAGAGAGAGGCTAAAAGTTTTGACTCAACAAGAGAATCTTTTTGTATCTCGTATAAAGCCCGAGATGGAGGCTAAAGGGGTTTGACTCAATGAGAGAGTCTTTTTGTATCTCGTACGAAGCCCGAGATGGAGGCTGAAGGTTTGACTCAACATGAGAGTCTTTTTTGTATCTCGTACGAAGCCCGAGATGGAGGCTAAAGGTTCGACTCAACAGGAGAGTCTTTTTTGTATCTCGTACGAAGCCCGAGATGGAAGCTTAAAATTTTGGTGACTCAACAAGAGAATATTTTGTATCTCATACGAAGCCCGAGATGGAGGCTAAAAGTGTTTGAATCGACAAGAGAGTCTTTTTGTATCTCGTACGAAGCCCGAGATGAAGGCTGAAAGGTTACTGTTTCAGTTGAGTGGCCAGTAAGCTGGTTCAAAGAGAAAATCAGTTTTTATATGAGTCATGTTGTACTCATAGATTTGATCAGAGGATCGGGATTATTTGTTGTTCTTTAAGGAAACGAGGAGTCCAAAGGAGCTATAGTCTGTCAGAGTCTACGAGTTTTATCTTTTGTACTGTGCGTAAGAAACGGTAGCAGTATAATCTAGACTCTTGAAAGACTGTTCTATTAAGATGACTAATTTCTATTCCTATACCTCTAGGAGGTCATCGGGACAACTTGTACGAAGCCCAAGAGGAGGCTGGAAACTTTTAAGAAGCCAGGGGAAAATTTGTACGAAGCCCAAGAGGACGCTATCATTCCCGGAGGAAGAAATCATTTATACGAAGCCTAAGAGGAGGCTGTGAATATTTCTAAGAAGCCGACGGGTCCTTGTACAACGCCCAAGAGGAGGTGGGGATGCTTTTAGGAAGCCTGTGGGTCTTTACACTAAGCCCAAGAGGAGGCAGATTAACAGTTCCAGAAGGGGTTTCACATGGAAAAATGGCCTTCTGTATAATGAACTGTTCAAAGGGGGGGGGGGGGGGATTTCCTAGATCTAGTTGTCTAAAATTGATGTAAGGTTCTGTTTAATTCTAGACTTATTTGCCGAGGAAACTCTAATATCTATACTATTATTACACAGTTGATATGAGTTTATGAAAGGAGATTTACAGTGAAACAACCCTACAGTACAGTTATATACATATGAAAGCGGTAAATGAAAGCGGGTAAACACTTACTCGGTTGTAGAGCTTCCATGCTGTATTGTTTTGTTGTTCAACAAAGAAAGATTAAAAATAACAGTATATTTCAAAATCAAAGGAGAAAGTGCTTTTAAAGGAAAATTGGGGCTTACAGCTCAAGGAGAGGCCCAGGGTTTTATCAGTGGTCGCACTGTCGTTTTGTACAGGGACTTATACAAGTGACTGAGGCCCAGGAAAGGTTTTCTGTACAAAGGGGATGGGTCTTACACTCTCTCAAGAGGCCCAAAAAGTTTTAAAGAAAAGAAACGGGTCTTACTACTCGAGGGTAGGCCCAGATGACATTTGTGTTTGAAATGGCGATCGCGCCGAGGTTTTGAAAAAACCGTGGGTCTTATACAACGACTGAGGCCCAAAAGTTTTTTGGTTTCAAAAAGGGATTGGGTCTTACACTCTATTAGAGGCCCAAAAGTTTTGAATGGGTCTTATAGCTCGAGGAGAGGCCCAAATGGTTTGTTTTCGAATCGGGCGACCATCGCACCGAACTTTTTGAAATACAACGGGACTTATACAATAAGTGAGGCCCGAGAAAGTTTGTATTTACAAAGGGTTGGGTCTTACACTCTATTAGAGGCCCAAAGTGTTTTGAAAATGATTTATGAGGGTTGAATTAATCAAAAATCCTAATTTGTTTTCAAAAAATGTATTTTAATTGAATAAAAAATTCAATTAAAATGATCAAAATTGTTTAACATGTGGAAAACAAATTGTGATCTTGGATTAATGTTTCATAAATCAAGTTTTGACCTACAAAATGATTAGAAACCACTAAAATTTGCAAAATCAAGAAGGAAAAAAGATTTTAAATGTCAAAAACAATTAAAATATTAATTCTTTGCAAAAATATCAATTATATGAAATAAATAATATTTTTGGGATTTTTTGGAAACATAAAATATTTTAATATTTTTGTGAATTATTAAAAAAAGAATCAACTCAAAATCATTAAAACTCAGAGAGAAAATAATTTTTGAATCAATTAAATAAAATCACAAAATTCAAATATTTGAATTTTCAAAAAAGGGCGCCAAGAACACCCAAGAACACGCGCGTGTTCTGAGTTTTGCCCAGATTTGCATTTTCTCTCCAATCTCACTGAATACTTGATGGGATCATGCATACCACATATCAATCTGCTTGTCTCAACCTCACGATCATGTATATGGTCTTTAATTTCATTTATTTTTAACATGGAATAAGAAATCAAGACAAAACCTCAAGAACCCTAAAATTTGCATAAAGGCTGTGAATTTTGATACACGATTCAAACAAAGCAATTAATTGAGGGGAAACATTCTATGCATGATTATGAACATTTGGCAAAAGTATTGTGCGAGGAAATATGCATAGATTAAGAGATGGCCAAGTTTAGGCTTACTTGAAGGTCGTGACAGCAAGTGCAATGTGATTTTTGAGTTGGAGGTGTTACAGATGAGTTGTGATGATCTGAACAGCTTCCCTACACCCTATGGAGTGTGTTTGAATGCTTGGACTTGATTGAAAATGGCTGGATCACTTCATGGCATCTCAGCTGCAACTTGGTTAAAACCTTGAGCAACTGGCTGGTGATTCTGAGAAATCAGTGTTCCAGATGTTGTTTAAGTGTTTGGATCACTCCTATATGATGTTTATGAGGTGTGTGTGTGATTGGTTTGATGGGAAAAGCTCTCAAACTCAAAACCCGATAGTGACTTGCCTTAGAAGGCAAAATTGGAGTGAAAGAAGAGATTTTGAGGAATGCATCTGTTTGATGGCTTTGGTGTACTCAAACTGATCACAATTGAGCTCTATTTATAGTAGAGCAAGTTTATTTTGCAAGGAATAGTGAATGGCAACTGCTGCTTAGGTTTGGCCAATGTTGGAAAATAGAAATCCAAGTCTCCTCTAGCCATTGACTAGAGATTAGAGCACAGAGCTTTGGTCCCCTTGGTCTTGGATAAGTCTTGACTAAATGCAGTTGCAAATAGCTCAGTCCATGCCACCTTGGTGTATGCATTGAATGCTCCAATCCAAAATTGGAGTCTTGTCCCTCTTTTAGGCAATTCTAGGTCTAACATGCTATTTTTGGTTCCAAAGACTTAGGAGGCTTGGGATCAGAGTTGGTTCCTCCTTGGTCCCCCCTTGAGGTGTTCAGATGGATAGAGTTGCTTGCCTTTTTCCAAATTTGGGTAAATCGAGCAAAACTCCAAAATCTGCCTTGCCTTGGCAGTTTTCAGCAAGGCAACTTGCCAATGTCATATCTCATGACTTAAGTTGAGTTTGGTGATGTTCTTGGCCATTTTGGAAAGCCCTCACATGATACAACAACTGTTTGATCACATTTGGTTTTGATACCTTTTGGATCTAAGTGAAAATCCCCCTACATTTGGAAAAAAGTGAAGGCAGATTCTGACTTAGTGAAATTTTCACTAAGTGTTGGAAAAAAGTGACATCTTCAGTTTTCTTGATTTTGATCATTCCATAACTCAAAATCCATGAGGAATTTGGAAAGAGGTCAGTTTTTAGCTTTTGTAGAGGGCCATGAGATCTACAAATCAAGCTTTGGATGGGAAAAAATGGCTTTGTGGTTTAGGAGTTATGATCCTCCAAAGTTGGTACCCTTGCCACTTTATTTTATAACTTAGAAAATGTTCAAAGTTTTTATGGTTACCCCTTTTACAAGTTATCCCACTTTCTTTGATTTTTCTTGATGAATGATGATTCAAATCATACATTAACATCATTTTAGGGTTAAAAATCCATTTTATGAAAAAATCTCAAAAAGTCAAAGTTGACTTTTGTGTACAGTTGACTTTTTATCCGATGAATTCCAAACTGTGCAATCCTTTGGGAAATCATGTCCTTGACCTAAATAAAACTTGATGGACATGTTTTATGGGTGTTATAGGGTGTATTGAATCATGTCCTAGGGTTTGGGAGCATGTCCTAGTCAAAAGTCAAAGCTACAGTTGACTTTTCTCGCAAAACCCTAACTGTGGTTCTGATGAACTTGAAACTTGTAGCTCAAGCTTCTTGGATCAATCCATTGTTGCAAATGGATCAATGTGGTGTATTAGAGACCCTCAAATCCTCTCTTGAGGTCTTGGCTCATGATTTGTCCTAAAAGTCAACTTAGGGGTGAATTAGGTCAAGAAACCCTAATTCCTGATTTTTGATGCATGCATCCCCTGAGGTTAAATTGACTTGATGATTGGGGCCATGAGGTTCCATGGAGCATATTAGGATATGCTTTGAAGTACTGGCTCATGCCCAGAGGAAAATCTCCATCTGAAGGCCTTGATCGACCAAAACCCTAATTTGGTGACACTGACGATCTTGAGGCTTGATCCACCTGGAAGGGAGCAGCCTTGTGCTTAATCCTTATAGTGGGAGTCCTCTTGATCCATTGTAGATGCTTGGGAGGTTAGACAAGTTGAAGATCATGTTATTTCTTAATTGATCCTTTTCCAAAAGTTCAGAGAGGGCTTGAAACCCTAATTCTTTGTTGTAGTGAATGCTCACCCATCTTTGGGGAGATTGATGAGGCATGAAAGTACATCCATATTGTGGTGATGATTTGCACAATGACGGGAAATCTTGGTGGTCAAAATTTGGGGTATGACAGGTGAAATAGAAACGAGAAGCATTAGGTTGAGCTATAGTAGAATGATTCAGACTGGTTTGTATAGGGGGTTTATGATCATGGTTCATGCTTTGTGTCATTAATGTACCTCTGGTGTTTAATTTGAGTATCTGCTGTTTTATCAAAATGCCTCACAACCACGTACGATTTGGAGATGTGTCATGTATTTGTGTTTGACCAATGTTTTTGATTTCTATACTGATTATTTGCTTGAGGACAAGCAAAGATTCAAGTGTAGGGGAGTTTGATAATGCGAAATTACATATTTACCGTGATTCACATTAAATTATTTTGTCATTTTTGTTATTTACGTTTTATTTTGCAAGTGTTCAAGCTTATTTTCATGTATTTCATCTTAAATAACTTGCATGAGAAAAGAAGAGAAAATAGGAAAGAAGGAGAAGAAAGAAGACAGATGACAGAAAAATAGGAAACTACACACAGAAGAGTGTGGCGACCGTCACACCTTCTATGGCGACCGTAACACATGCAGGAGTGTGACCCTCGTCACACATCACGTGGCGACCGACACAGCTTTGTTTACTCAGTTAACTTCAACATCGTGGACCACTCAGCATCAGCATCACGTTCAACCCACATTCCAACACACGTTTCAAACCAGTTGAAGTCTTCCGGAAATCTCTCAACTCAACCAAGTCACTCCGATTTCATCGACTCAAACTTCCATCTCCTAATTTTTCTTTCCCACTAAACCTACTGAGTACTATAAATTGAATACAGTTGGGAACGTGAGGGCTTTCCTCCTTCCTTTGGCCAGATTTTATTTTCTTTAGTTTTTAAGCAGTTTCATATTTACCATGTAAAAGTAATAGTTCTCCACATCGGGGGACTATTAACAATATAGTTTTAGGATTTATTTTTGTCAGTCGATTTCTGTACTTTGATTCGAAGCTTTCAGGCGTATTACAATTCAGCATCTATTTAATTCCAGGTTCCCTTTATCGTTTATTTTACTGTTATTACTTGCTTATTGTATTTGCTAGATCATGTTTAGTATTAGGTTTATTTATCGTAACTACGTGTTTGTTTTCCTATCTATGTCTTTCTAAATATTCTTGAGTCCTGCGTATGAGGAACATCGTTACCGACGGGACTTGGTAGAAAATAATAGGTGCGAACTTGTGATTAAAATTCTATTTTGGTTTAAATTTCCAAGTCTAATTTAAATGGCTTTGTCACGAGAGTCAGAGGTTATTTAACACGATTTTGTTACGATAGTGAGAAATTAATTAAGGATAGAGCGGACACTGCGAGAGCGTGGGGGTCGAACCAGATAGTGGAAATTAGGCAACATATCTAAATACAGCGAGAGCGCTTTAGATACGTTTAGGATATTATTGGCTTTCAAAATATATTTCCTAGTTACTGGGCAAGCGAGAGAAAAATCTTGGGATTAGGGAACATAACTTTAGTTAATACCGCGAGAGCGTGAGGCGGAGTTTTTAAGTTGGTATATTCTACGGAACTAAGTTATAGTTGTAATTAGTTCCCGAATTCTACAAATCCTTTAGGAACGCGGAATCCATATTCCGGCTTCTCTTTATTATCATATTTTCTAAGTTCATTTTAAGTTTTAGTTCTAGTTTCCTTTTATCAAATATTCATTAGCCTTAGATTTACAAAGCATCAATAGATAATGGTAGGTTGACATTGGTCTCTGTGGGTTCGACAATCTTTTATATTACTTCGATATTTTCGTACACTTGCGGACGCATCACCCACGAAGTGCAATGTAGGATCAAAATCTCGTAGTTCGTGGTATAAATAGCAAAATTTTATTGGTTTTACTTGATTTTAAAAGTAGAGACAACTTGCCATCTTAAGTGGATAACTCAACTAATCAACCATAAAAATGAAAACATGGTCTCATACATTACCATGGAGAGGGCTCCAACTCGCATAACATCAACGAGTATGCCGACTAACCCCCACGGGTTACAAAAGATCCAATTATTTCAAACCACACTATAGTGAGTAGGAGATTTACACCCGACTATGAAGATGACTCATGTCTAAACTTATGAAAAGACAAAGTGCACAAAGGCACAAAAACAATTGAATGAGATTGATATTTTATAGTTTTTGAAATGGTCAAAGTATGATTACCATGGATTGACATTTATTAAAGAAAACAAACTTTAAAAATCACTTGACCAAAGTCAAGGTTTTATTATGAAAGCGGTTTTAATTTTGAAAAAAACAAGAAGGTTTTGAAAAAGGGAGAAGATTTTGAAAATTTAGGAAAGGGTAGAGAAGAAGAGGCTATCCTAGTGCATAAAAAATAAAAGCTAGGGTAAAAAAGATCTAACCACATGGAGGCACTCTTCAAAGCATAATAAGAAAAAATTTCCATCCTCTTGAGCCAATAAGCAAGCCAAATAAAGGCTAGAATACCAAACTCCACAATGATCAAAAGCACAAGGGAAAGAATCCTAATTCTAAGTCCATAAGTCCATAATCAAGCCAAGAAGATCCTCCAATGCAGGGGATAGTGGCGATAGTCCAACATTAAAAGCATAAGTCTTTTAGTGGTTTAATGCTTTATTAATGTTTTTGAGTCCAAATGGACAAAGGAGTAACAAAAGCACAAGATAATATAGTCCAAATGGACAAAAGAAAAATGACATAAACATAAACATGTGTCCAAATGGACAAAGGAAAAATTGCGGAAGCATAAACATGATATGAAATGATAATAATAATGGAGCATAAAAGATAAAAGAGAGATAGGGAGCAAGAAGACAACATAAAAAAACTTAGTACAATAATATTGTTAGTAAGTTAGTGATTAGATATTAGAGTAAGTGATCAATAAGGATTGAATAATGCACTTAGGTCAAGGTTAATGAAAACTCATTAGAGGATTGATAAGACCAAAGCCTCCTAACAACAAGTTTCATAATTATTGAACCAAAAGGCAAATCATCAACCATCTTTGATCGTTTTCCGATACAGGACATATGTAGCGCTATGTTAAGCAATCGCCAAGTAACTTATGTAAAAGTCACCATACTCGATGCCGATCAATAGTACTCTTTGTGCTAATGTATGCTAGATGAACGATACGTAAATCCTCATCCGAAAGCAATACCGAACGAAAAGAAAAGAAGGTAGCGATCTAGTCTTGGTCAAAATTCAACAAAAGGAATTTTAAGATCCATAAGACTTTCATCGATCAAAAGAAAAGAGAAATAAATGAAGAGAAAGCCAAATTAAACCACAAAATTATGTGATCTAAAGCTAAGAATAAAGGGAAAGGGAAGAAAGAGGCAAAACAACCAAAACAATCCCAAAAACAAGCGAAGGAATGCATTCTGTTCCAGAGTAATCGGTTACTCTATTAGGGTAATCGATTACTCTGCATGCAGAGCCAAAAAAATTTGTATTTTGTCTCTGAGTAACCGATTACTCTATTAAGGTAATCTATTACTCTACAAGCAGAGTAAAAAAATAGTTCAAAATTCAGCATGATCATCATTCAAACTTTTTTTTAAACACTTTGTGATCATGGAACTGAAATTGCACAAAATTTTAAGTAAAACAACAGTAAAAAACAGCAATCAAACACAATTAAAATATCCAAAGGATCAAGTAATAAAGATCTCCAAGGATCTACATTATGGAGGATGAAATTGAAGCTTCAACAATGGTGAAAGATGAATTACCACTTCAAATAAGAAAATTCCTTCAAATTGCTTCAAGATCCAAACACCAAAGCCTTGATCTATGAGAATTGATGAAGAAAAAAAACTTGGATGAAGGTTTATCTCAAAGTTGAACAAGATTTAATGTGAATTCATGTTAACTTTCAAGAGAACAAATGTGAGCTTTAGTGAAATTTGTGGTTGGGAAGATAATTTGCAAGAGGTTTCTTGGCTCTCAAAAGCTTATCAAATGAATGAAATGAGGCCTCTATTTATAGAATTTAGGCTTGAAAAATTTGGTGGATTGGAGTTTGGCTTGGAAATGAAAATTAGGCTTGGAATTTGAATTTGGAGGGAAATTATCAAAAGAGCGGTGATTAGTGGAAGTACATGGCAGGAATTAATTATGATGATGCAGGGAATTAAAATGGGATGGTATAGAATATTCCTCATGTGATCAAAATGATGAAAATTGGTGCCAATTGCTGAATTTGAGTTTGATGCCATTTTTTTCAAATTTTCACGAGGGTAATCGATTACCCTGATTGAGTAATCGATTACTCAGTGCAAATTTTGAAAAAATGCCCTTTTGAGCGCACTGTTGTGGTTCGGCTCGATTATTTTGCTTGTCAAAGAAGGCATGGAAATAAACACATGAACCTTGGAGTCTCTTGAATAATAATCATTTAAATCTTGGAAACTCTTGATCAGATGATTTTGAATTGTTTGCAGATCAACTTTGACTTTGTTTAGATGAAATTCATTCGAGCTGGGGGACTGATTTTGATATCCTTGGTCCAAATTCTTCCTGAAAGAGTTAGTAAAGAAAAAAACAAACATATTTTGGGATTTTAATTAATGGTTAGTAAATATAAACAAGTATAGACATCAGATAAACAAAAGAACACGGGTGCTTGGCGATCTCACTCAAGAACACACCTTCAGAGGAGGGTAAGAGAACCAAAGCTTGTGGTCTTGTTTGTGGTATGACATGAAAAAGACATGTGGAATCTTAGGAGTAAGAATTAGGGTATTACAGGTACGCGTTCATGTTATTTGGTCAAGGTATGTTCATAGCGTGGCCAATGGGGGGCCACACATCTCATATCTGACGGAGCTTGGAGGGGTATTTGAACATGCTCGCCTTCAAGAGATTTCATTTTCCCCTTATTATTCTCTCTCTTCTCTCGTTCTCTTTACCTCTCTCTCTCTCTCTCTAACTCCCTCAGACGCTCTCTCATCGTTCTCCCTCCGGCCACCACAAAACCCAGGCGTCACCCCAACAACCACCTTACAACCCAAATTCTGGTTGAATGGCAACGAGAATCTTCATGCCCTTAACACCAGAATGCCCAAAACCCTTAGAACCCTAGGAACCCTAACCCTCATTCATTAAACCCAAATGAATGAGGAACCCTACCCCTAGGTTTTTAAGAACCCTAACCCAACGCCGTGCTAGGAACCACCCTGAAACTAAGGTTTCCGATGAATGCTCATCGGAATCTTCATCCCTAACCCTAAAATTTCCAGTTTTACCTAAACCTACCCAGATTGATTCAAACGCCACAGGTTCACAACAATAACACAATGATCATACATGAATAAAAAGCTAAGTTTCACTTCACCTTTTTTGTCGTGACATTAGTCGTAATTTGTCCTATTGCTTCCTTCCCCCTCTAATCTCCTCATTCTTTTGCTTCTAGGTACCGTGACATTGAGAGGCTTAGCTTGAAAGGGTTAGGGTTTCAATGGTGAAACCTAATCCTTCTCAGTGCAAGCTTTGGCGAGGGTTTAGGATTCAACAACTTTTTGGATTCAAGGCTCTCCCCCTCCATCTGATTTCACTTAGGTTTATATAGATGTTTTTTAGGATGTTTGTAATCAATTCTTATTGTTATTGTTTTAGGACATTCTTATTTGATTTGATTTGTAATTGTTCATATCTGATTGTAAATTTGATTTTGTTTGAAAAATATGATTAGTGATTTGATTTGTGTAATGTACTTGGTCCAATTTGGTCCAATACTTGTACCTAATTTATGATTCAGGTGTATCTGGATCCAATTAATAAAAGATTTGATTGAGATTCATATTTTGCATCTCTTTTGATCCATTTGTGTTTCTTCTTTGCACAGACTAGGGTTTCTGGTTTTGGATATTAGGATTTTGACCAAAAATAAATAAAGAATAAATGAAAAAAAATTCTGATAATTTTAAATAACAACTTAATAAGTGTAATCTAATAGTCCCGATTAATGATTGAATAACTTAAATAAATAATTTAATAAAATTATAATAACACTAATGAAAATATTAAAATTAATAATAATTATCACTAATAATCCTAAAAATCTAATACCTCAACTTAACCCTATTAATATTTAATATTAATCATCAAGCTAATAACAAAAATACCTAATAATACCTTAATGACCCAACCTTGACTTCAATGGTAACCCAAATTAACCCTAATAATATATCTTAATATTAATATAATATTATTATAGCACTATTAATATATCTATTAATAAATAAAACTCTAGTTAATGACATATCCTAATGATACTTTGTTATCAATTAGATGTCCTAAAAATGTATAAACAAATTTCTAATAAAAACTAAGATCTAGTAAACTTTCTCAATAACCCCAATATTCCCCTATAAACCCTTATACTGGTAAAAAGTCAAAATGGACTCCTTTGACTTTTTAAACCATTGGGGTAACTAGAAGACTAATAAATGATTGTCAAAATTTGGGTTACGACAGTAGAACAAAAAACATTTTTTGAAAGGCCTCACAAGGGAACAAAGAGTCATATGAAGCCCATTTTCATAAGGGCAAAGGTAGAGAACACGACGGTGAACAAAATTCTTGTAGATGGAGGGGCAGTTGTAAATTTGATGCCTCATTTTTTGTCGAGAAAGATAGAGAAGTTCGACACGAACTTGAGGCCCCATAACATGGTGCTCCAAAACTATGAGGGAAAGATAAGACATACTATGGGCGTTATCCAAATTGATATAACAATGGGATATGTAACTCGACGCACAAATTTTATGGTTATAGCGTGGAAGGCTAGCTACAATTTGCTCTTGGGTTGAGAATAGATACATGGAGGGAGATCAGTGCCTTCGTCACTTCATCAAAGGATAGTGATCTGGCGAAATGATGGGATAGTTGAGAATGTCGAAGCTGATCAAGGATACTATATGGCAGAGGTGAACCATGTAGATAAAAGAAAATTTGATAAGAATCTAGCCAACATAGCGCCTTGCACACCAGCAGGGTTTGCTTACATGCCTTTGGAAGAGGCGTTTTATTCTTTGAAACTCTACCCAACCCATGAATTTATGTAGGCCAGAGAGATCATGGGTGAAATGACTTATGACACAGACACAATCCGACCAATATGCTAGGGTGGCGAATTTCATGACGATGCCTGAATTCGACGCACTGAAGAAAATTTTGGCTTACATAGTCGAGAACAAATTAAAATCAGCCTTAGAGGCCAAAATACCATACATGGTTGTCGAAGCCAATAAGTTAGAAGTGTTCGACGTGAGTCAAAGGATAAAAGTTGGACCTCAACCAATCAAAGAGCCGTGATCAGCAGGCTTGGAAAATGATGGTCTAAGAGGCCAGAGGCTCAACTACATCTATGATGATAATCCTTTGGGAATCAAAAAGGATTATGTCACATATGCGATGTAGATGCAACCACAAGATCCATTTGAAGAAATTGACTTGGGCAATGGAATTACCAAAAGGCCGACTTACATTAGCGTCAACATCAATCCGAGTCTAAGGTTAGAGGTGATTAGTTTACTTCAAGAATTTAAAGATTTCTTTGCATGAGATTATAATGAAATTCTAGGTTTAAGCAGAGAATTGGTGGAATTTATTTTGTCAATAAAGCATGGGAATAAGTCAGTTAAGTAGACGCCTAGATGGTTCACACCAGAGGTCATGTTCAAGATAAAGGAAGAGATCGAAATACTCTTTAGAATCAAGTTTATAAGAAAGTCAAGGTATGTCGAAT
This sequence comes from Lathyrus tuberosus, assembly GCA_022829125.1. Taxonomy (NCBI): domain Eukaryota; kingdom Viridiplantae; phylum Streptophyta; class Magnoliopsida; order Fabales; family Fabaceae; genus Lathyrus; species Lathyrus tuberosus. Next base: position 7,883,476 of record JALAZF010000191.1, read on the forward strand.
GGATTGTGAATATCGGGCCAGTAGTTAAAGGTGTGCATCGACTTCAGAAATCTGAACGCTGTAACCCCGAAGGATGAATACCCAATGCCTGTCACCAAGATGTTGGCCGACTCAGCAGCAGATTTTGAATATCTTAGTATGCTTGATGGTTATTTTGGTCATAACCAAATTTTCATTGTAGATGAAGATGTGACGAAGACGGCATTTTGATGCCCAGGAGCTTTAAGCACCTACGAATGGGAAATGATGCCATTTGGCTTGAAGAACATTGGCGAAACCTATCAGAGGGTGATGAATTCTATCTTTCATGATTATTTCAAAGTGTTTATGCAAATATATATTGATGATATAGTCATTAAGTCTGCATTGGGAAATGATCATCTCGACCACCTTCGACGCTCATTCGAAAGAATGACAATATACGGATTAATACTAAACCCTCTGAAGTGTGCTTTTTGTGTGTAGGCTGAGGACTTTCTTTGTTTAGTTGTCCATAAGAAAGACATTAAGATTAACCAGAATAAAAAGAGAGCTATCAGGGAAACCAAGTCTCCTTCGACTAAGAAAGAGCTTCAATCTTTTTTTAGGGAAGATTAATTTTTTGAGGAGGTTCATTTCAAACCTTAGTGGCAAGATTCGAGCATTATCGCCGCTACTCCTCTCAAAGAAGGAAAAGTCTGTGTGGCAGCCAGAGCATTAAAGGGTTTTAGATGAAATAAAAGAGTACTTAGTGAATCCTCTGATTTTGTCCCCCCAGTTAGAAATAGATGCATGATGTTGTACATTTCGGCCTCAGACTCAATTATAGGACATGAAAGGACAAGTGGTCGTCAAATTTATCATGGATCATTCGATAGTCGAGATGCCTTTAATCTACTGGGCACCAGAACCTTGGAAGTTATACCTTGATGGTTCTAGTCATAAGAATGGGAGTGTCATTGGAATTTTAACCATTTCTCCAAACAAGATTCTGACCAAGTTCGAATATAGAATTGACGACTCTTGCTCACATAACGAGGATGGGTACGAAGCTTTAATAGCCGACCTTGAGATCTAGTTAGATTTGGGGCCAAAATGAGTCGAAGTGAGAGGAGATTCCAAATTGGTGGTGAAGCAAGTTACAAAGGATTATAGATGCATCAAGGAGAACTGAATCATGTACTTTGTTATAGTTAATCGACTAATTAAGTGTTTTGACTTTGTGGACATTTAGCACGTACCTCGACTTGAGAATCAATAGGCGAACGAGTTGGCACAAGTTGCCTCAGGGTATAAAGTGTCTAAAGAGAAGCTAGAGGATTTGATTCAAGTTCAAGGAAGGGTGAAGTCAACAAGGCTCTCCCGTCGGATCTACTAATTACTAATTTATGGTCAGTAGATCCAGAAACTTTGAGGTCTTTGCGATTTAAAATTTGGCTGATATTTATTGGAGAAAGCCAATAGTCGATTACTTAGAGAATCCAATTGGGGCGATCAACCGAAAGGTTAAATACAGATCTTTAAGCTACATGATTATAGGGAATGGGTTATTTAAGAAGACACCTAAAGGGGTTTTACTTAAATACCTTGGTGAAGGTAAAACATATTTGGTTGTGTCAAATGTCTTTAATGGGGCATATGGTGCTCATCAAGTGGGGTACAAGATGAGATGGTTGCTATCTCGCCAGGCTGTCTATTGGCCTACAATGGTGAAAGATTGTATCAACTTTACCAAGGGTTGTCAAGACTATCAAGTTCACTCAGGCATTCAACATGTCCCTGCAAGCGAATTGCACAGAATTGTGAAGCCAAGGCCATTCAGGGTAAGGGCCTCAGACTTGATTGGTGAAATTCAACCAACATCCTCTAAAATTCAGAAATAAATTCTAGTCGGCATTGATTATTTTACAAAGTGGGTCGAAGCAGTTCCTTTAGTCAATGTTGACCAAGATGCTATAATAGAATTTATCCAAAAACACATTATGTATAGGTTTGGAATTTGCAAGACCATTACAACGGGCCAGGGGCCAGTATTCACTGGTCAAAAGATGCAAGAGTTTTCCTCTGAAATGAGGATTAGATTATTAACTTCAACTCCTTACTATGCTTAAGCGAATGGTCAGACTGAAGCAGCCAATAAGGTTATTATAGATATGATTAAGAATCATGTTGTGAAGAAACCAAAGAATTGGCACAAAATGTTAGACCAAGTATTATGGGCATGTAGAACATCTCCTAAAGAAGCAACATATACTACTCCATTTCGACTGACCTACGAACATGAGGCTGTATTGCCTATCGAAATCTATTTGCAATTGGTTCAAATTCAAATGAAGGACGAGATTCCATCCGACCATTATTGGAACATGATGTTGTATGAAATGGTCGATTTGGAGGAGGAAAATTTAGCATTGTTGGATGTCTTGACAAGACAAAATAAACGAGTAGCCAAGGATTATAATAAGGTTAAGATAAAAGCATTTTCGATTGGAGATTAAGTTTGGAAGGTCATATTGCTTATGGATCGAAGAGATAAAACTCTGGTTAAGTGGTCTCCTAATTTGGAAGGCCCATTTCAGATTATTCAAGCATTCTCGAATAATTCTTATGAGATAAAAGAATTAACAACTGATAAACGAATTCTAAAAGTAAATGGTAAATACCTTAAAAGATATAAGAATATGTTAAGAGTGTAACACCCACATATAACAACATACATCAAAACATATATATTATACATGAATCAAACTTTTGGTACTAAAATACCATAAGTTCCTAGTTAACACATTGTATACATTACATGCCCAAAATACAAAGTACTAAAAATCTATGGATTAGCATATACAAGATGTTCCAATACACTAAGAACTAGATCAATACAATGATCTCAAAATAAAACTCCAAAGCGGATGCCATGCCATCCCAAAAAGCCAAGATAAGTAAGGAAAATGAAACGACTTTGTCCTTATAGATTCTCTCGGCTTTACAAGGTTCTACTAATCCTAACTCAAGTCAAAGGGAAGGGAGGTGACCTTGAGTTCACAATCTCACACTATATGGAAACATGTTCATGAGTTCACCAAATCAAAATATCACTAATCGATAACCTTACAAAGGCATCCCCTTTTCCCGTCCGCTTCTACGTCTAGAAGGCGACTCGAGTCATGAATCCTCGTAACTTACTTGGCATACGAAATGGATTTGGGATCATCGACCTGTTAACCGTGAACTATCACTTCTCATGGCCTGTTAACCATTGCAAGTCTCTTTACCATATAGGCTTCATTCGTACTACACACGGGAATCAAACCTACCAAGTAATTATGCATATGTTCTAGAGGAACCCGAGGCTCATGAAACTGCAACTCAAGGGAAACGGTTATGATTACATGATCACACACACAAGCATGATTGTATTCGACAATCACAAGAACACATTCGCCTTAAGGCCCATTCGACTTTTCACCTAAACAAGGTTCACACATGTTCCATACTAGTGTTTCACTCTCTTCTAGACCATTACATGGCAAGGAAGCACCTTTCTAAATTTCATGCAGGAGCATCGCCATCTAGATTATCTATCCAATCCTAGTCACCTTACTAGGTTCTAATATAGATTCATGGTAAAGTTCCTCAATTTTCCTGTTACATATTTTAAACATGTTATCACTCAATTTCTTTTCAAAATAAGGGTCAAATGTAACACAATACAATAGTATAACAAAATTGTACATAGTAATTCAATTCATAAAAATAATACATTCTTGGGTTTTCCTCCGATTATTTAATCGGGTAACAAAAGCGATATTTTTCACTTTCACTGTGTAGAATATTTCCACATCTTTCCATCGGTACTAAGAACACCTCGATCGGAATCACGGTTTAAAAGTTACAAATTTTCAACAAAAAAACATTTTTCAAAAGTTACAGCAATGTAACCGGTTACCTCACCATGTATCCGGGTACATGAGGTTCACTATTCATCCAAACCAAAATCACATTTGGAGACACTTTAAGGTAACCAGTTACCTCACCATGTAACCGGTTACTTCACTTGTGAAACCTCACGTTTTTTTCATGTAACCGGTTACCTTACCACGTAACCGGTTACCTCACTGAAGCATAGTAAAACTTATAGTTTTTCATGTTTCAAAATTATCCGAACTCATTCAACATTCATAGAAACTCATAGGAACAATCAAACAAGCATGTTAAGTTCAATATACACATAACCCGACTATTCTACCCGACTATTTCCACATTTTAACCGTTAGAACATCGATTCCATTTTATTATTCACAAATCCAACGATTTCCAATATTTCTAAATACAAGTCCCAACTAGAACCCCTCTTTAACAAGATGAATATGAAGATTGAGAGATGATTTGATGAAGAATGAAGAAGTTCTAAGCTTGCTCCTCACTTCTAGGTTTCTTTCTCTCTTCCTCTTCTTTTTCCTCTTTGCTCCTCCTTCTCTTTACTTCTTCTCTCTTTGTTTCTATTTTTGTTCCAAATGGAGAGGAAAGGAAAAACGAAAATGATATAGAAAATACTTTTAAGTTAACAACACTACTAAAAGTCCAATTTATCTCTAAAGTATCACTTGATAAAACCTCAGGGTTAAATAATATTAATTTGATCTACTCTAAGCTCATCAGTTATTCTAATTATCTTTGTAATTAAATTCTCAGAGCATACCGGAACCCAGTTGATCAGAACTAATATTATCCAGAGCAGAATTAAAATACGGGGTATTACATCCTCCCCTCCTTAAATAGAAATTCGTCCTTGAATTTAAAGATTACCTGAAAAGATGAGGGTAAGCATCTCGCATCTCTGATTCGAGTTCCCAAGTTGCATCACCCAGATGCGTCGCATCCCACTGAACTTTCACAAGAGGAATCTCTTTGTTCCTTAGTACCTTAGTTTCTCTTCCAGTGATACGACTTGGTTGAGGTTCAAACTTCAAATCTGTTCCTATCTCAATTGTATCTGGTAGAATTGGCTGAAGAGGATCTGGAACAAACTTCCGAAGCTGAAACACATGAAAAGCATCGTGAATTTCAGACAGAAAAGGCGGTAAGGATAATATGTAAGCTACTTCACAAACCCTTTCTAAAATTTGATACGGTCCCACTTATCTCGGACTTAACTTCCGCGACTTAAATGGTCCTTTCAATCTCAATATTGGAGTAACCTTCAAAAAAACGTGATCACCTTCATCAAACTCTAAAGGTCTCATACGGTTATCCGCATAACTCTTCTGACGATCTTGTGCTTGTTTAACTTTGTCACGGATCATTCTAATCTTTTATGTGGTCTCTTGGATAATTTCGGGTCCTAAAATTCTATCTTCGCCAACTTCCGCCCAACACAAAGGCGTCCTACACTTCCTCCCATATAATGCCTCATAAGGAGTGTAAGCTCCTGTGGTTTGACGAAATTTTGGTAAAACATGAATATGACAAGGATGAAGAAATCTGCTCAAGATTAAAGATGTCAAAGAAGATGTCCTAACATCTTAGTGATATAGCAGGTTTAATTATCTATCAAATCTATCAAAGATTTGGTGCAAAGTGGATAAAGGAGAAAAGATTGAAGACCCAAGACAACAGAAGACTATATTTAGAGACTTAGACCTAGGGCTTACATTGCACTGTAACTTTGTATCACTTGTAACTTTGTAACCTAAATACTTTGTAAAATAAAGGTTTAGGGTTTGAGAGTCGTTGGCTCTCTTAGGAGTTGTAAGTCTCCACTCTGTATTATGGGATGCAGGGTGGAAGGCATAGGTACAGGGACACAACCAGAAACCCGTAGGTAATGGTTGGTGTATTGTTCTTGGACGAAGCTTTGAAGCAATTCCAAGATAACTTGAAGGTCAATAAAACCGCAACAGGGTGTCATTGGGGTATCTCATATCAAGGTTGTAAATCATGGAGTTTAGCCTTTGATAAAGATGTTCATGGGGTAGATGTTAGGGATAAAGTTGTAAACGTGGGAGTTTAACTTTGTAACTGTCTACACAATAGTGAAATCTTCATCCTGAATTGGTATCCCCCAGATGTAGGTGAATTGCACCGAACTAGGTTAACAATTACTGTCTTATTTAACATTCTGCAATTTACAGGTGTGTTAATGTTCTTGACTGATATGCAGGTCTCTGTGTTTAAAATATTATGTAGCACAATGTATTGACATTTGTTAGGACATCTGCTGTCTGCATAGGCCAGAAGTTCAATTGGTATCAGAGCAGGCATCCTGTCTGGTATGGATGAGGTCCATGGGAGATACTTTCTGGCATTTAAACAAGGAGGAGTTTTGGAGATCAGATCAATCAACTCAGACATACTCAAGGGTATTAATGGATGTGATAGATGTTATGTATCTGTGGGAACAACCCAGCGGTTGTTAATGTTATTGAGGAGATTCTACAACAACTATAGGAGAAGTGGCTAGTTCTCTTGTTGGTGTGTCTTGTAAGATGTTCTGACATCTTATTAGGGCAAGCAGGATCTGTTTCCTTGGTGGTTCCGCTGCATGTGTTTCTGATGGAAGAGCTCTAGAATTATGGGATTCTGGAGTTGTTACTGAAGATAGTTGGTGGAAGGTCTCAATCGTCGGCCTCTATAATTTGAAGATATCTGCATTCTTTATTCCAGAGTCGGGAGCGATGGAATGAAGGAAATTGTGGTTAGATATCTGGTATGATGACTTAGTACTTGGAACCTTGGTTTCCTGGTGCAGTTTGGAGCCAGTTGAAGAGGAGAGGAGTTGAGTTAAAAGTTTATCAGGTTCTTGCTCTAGGAGTTTGATAAATGTTTGGTCGGCTAGATTGTCAAAGATACTTGAGAGTTCTCTCAACTCCACTCATAAAGACATCTATGTCGTGTATCTGGAATCTTCTAGTTACTCTTCTGACTAAATGGTATTTCCTTGAGACACAATCTGAAGAACGTGGAGGTGATTTATTTTCACCATCCAAAAATAGCAAGGAAGGATTCATCTCTCTTGACCCTAAGAGTGAATCCAATCTGATTGAAGATTTGTTGAGGTAAAGAAGACTTGTTCAGAGAAAGTCTTAGTTACTTGAGTCAAGGGTGGCAGCCTTTGTATCTCAACATTGTTATTGAAGAAGATACTTGCAACAAGATTGAATACTTTATAAGTGTTCATGACATGATCTGGTGGAGCTCAGCTGCAGCAGTGAAGAAGGGTTATTGTACAAGGATTTAAGACCAATTGCTATTTGTGGAATCCACAAGTGTTTAATTGATTATCCTTGAGATTCAAGATTGAGGATGTTCTGTCAGATGTTCTGACATCTTTTCATCAGAGGTTTGAAGTATCATGGGAGGGGTTCTACATTTGCTCAGGAGTCTCCTAGGTGCTGACCTGGGATTATTGGCTTAGCGTCTGTTCCTGGAAAGTATTGTGAATGACTTGTCCAGATGGTGATGCTGTAGAAGATGGAGATGGAAGACTATGATAACATCATAATCTTGATGACTACTTGGATTGGTTTATTTCTAATCCAAGTACTTTAGGGAATTCCAGAATGCCCATCATGGAGTTCAGATAGGTGGCAATATCAGCAACTTCGTGAAGACGACTTTACTCAAGGAAATGTGGCATCCTTGGTACAACTATGGGGGGGTAGTTTCTAACTATTCGCTCCAAGGATTCAGACAGTGGCAGGTTTGAAGTCTTTGGAAAAGCACTGGAAGGTATTCATCAATGTGTGAGCTTGTTGGGAATAACTGCAAAATCAACAGAATGGAGGTTGTCTACTCAAACTTGGTTGGTGAATCAAGTCTATGAGAGCATGGAAATCTGTTCTATAAAGGGAGGAAGTTCTTTCAAGTGGCAGAAGAAGAAGCTGAATTCAACAACCAGATGTTCTGACATCTGGTTCAACATCAGAATCTCAATTGGTGAAGTGGAACATCAACTTAAGATAAGGTGATCTACAGGAGAATGAGAGTTATGGATGCTTTAAAAAGATCTATCTCATGGAGTTTGTGGGAAGATGTTACGTGACTAAGAGGCTTGGAGGATCCAAGATGTATTGCTGTTGGGCAAGTAGTTCATGTGACTTGAAGATCTGATTTCATTAGTAGATTAGGGTATCTTGTGGGAGTTCTGAAGATGGGTTAGGACAATCAAAAGGTGGCATTTGATTGGTTTCACAATGTACGTTCAAGTAGGATGCTCGAAACTAATTGCTCTTTTGTACAAGAGTAGTTAGTTAAAATTGTTGAAGGTTCTGGTTCTCTGAGAGGTTGTGGCAGAAGTTCTGGGTTGAGAATGGAAGCATACCTTCTTGGTGGTTAAGAGTTTATTTCTCTCTGGGTTCCTGAAGACTTCTTTGTTCAAGTTGGTGGGTCAGTGTTGTGTGAAGATCTTTGTAATACCCTGTATTTTAATTACTTTGGATAATATTAGTTGTGATCAACTGAGTCCCAGTGTACTCTGATAAATTATTTGCAAAAATAATTAGAGTAACTGTTGAACTTAGAGTAAATCTAATTAATATTATCTGACTCTGAGGTATTTAATTATTGGAGCTATAGAGGCTTTTTGGACATTTAGTAGTATTATTTACTAATTATACTTACTATATGTTTTCTTTCCTCCCACTTGCCAAACATAAAAAGAAAAGATAGTAACATTAGAGAGAGAAAGTACAAAGAAGGAAGAAGAAAGGAAATAAAAGGGGAGAAAGAAAAGAAGAGAAAATCCAACATTTCAAGATCAAGAACCATCATCAACTCTTCATCAAATCATCTCATCTTCTTCATCTTCAACCTCTAACCAAGGTGGGTTCTAGTTAGAAACTTTAGAGTAGAATTTCTTGAGGTTTTTGAGTTAGGTTAGGTTTTGAGAAAAATGAATGTTTTGAAAAATCAAAGAATCTAACGGTTGAAATGTGTTATAACTTGCGTAACATGATCATAACATGTGTAGAATCATCTATTGATAATTGTTTTGAAGTTTGGATTGGTTTGGATTGGTTAGAAATATTAGGTTTTGTGTAGAATTATGTAAAATTGTTGAATAACATGTTATATGAAGTTTGTTGGATAAACCATGATAGAAACATGATAATATACCTCTATTGGTTGTTTGAGTATGAGTTTGGAGTGTGGAAAGTTGCTGGAAAAAAAAGAATTATTTCTTTGCATAATGCAGAGTCCACTTAGCGCGGGTATGTCTGCTTAGCGCGGTCTAGAAAATTTGCAACCCTTCGAGGCAGTGAGTAGCGCGCTTAGCGCGACCTAGAATAAGGAGGTTTTTTTTTCTAAAATTCATATCTTTTGATTCGGGAGTCCGATTTTAACGTTCTTTATATCGATATGAAGCTAAGGAAATATTCTATACAATGGAAGTGAAAAATATAGATTTTATAGCCGATTAAATAATTGAAGGAAATTCCAAAAGTGGTATAATTATGTTTTAATTATCATATGAAATTCTATTGTGTAATTATGATATACCTTGTTGTCCTACTATTGTTTAAACATGGTTGTGAGTGAATATGCATGTTAATACGAAAATGAAATAGGAAGAGTGAGGAAACCTCAACTTGAACTATAGGAGAATCTAGTAAGAAACTAGAGATTGATAGATAACTCTAGATGGCGATGCTCGGGCATGTGTTGTAGAAAGGTGCATCCTTGACGAGTAATGGTCTAGTGAGAGTGAAACACTAGTACGAAACATGGGTGAACCTAGTATAGGTGAGAAGGCATTGTGACCTTGTGATTGTCGAATACAATCACGTTTGTGTGTGAGATCACGTAATCGTAACCAGTTTATCTTGAAATGCAGTTTCATAAGTCTCGAGCTCCTACGAAATATATGCATGGCTACTTGGCAGGTTTGATTCCCGCGTATAGTACGAATGGCGCCCATGGAGCGTATGCTTGTGACGGTTAATGGCCCGTAAGAAGTGACGGTTCATAACGGTTAATGGCCCGTAGAACCCGAATCCATTCGTATGTCAAGTAGGTTACAAGGATCTATGACTCAGGTCACCTTCTAGACGTAGAAGCGGACGAGAAGAGGAGATGCCTTGGTGAGGTTATCGATTAGTAATATTTTTTTAGTTGTTTGACTCATGACATGTTTCCATATAGTGTGAGAATTGATATGTGAACTCAAAAGTCCTTTCCCTTCCCTTTGACTTGAGTTAGGATTGTTAGAACCTTGTAAATCCGAGAGAATCCATAAGATTGGGAACTCACTGAGATTTGATGTATCTCACCCCACGTTGTTGAATATATTTTAGGTACTCCTGGTTCCGCTAAGGGTAAGGATAAAGTCGTGTGATTTTTCCTTGCTTGTTGATGGCTAGCTTCTGATGTGGAGTTTATTTTGAGATCATTGTTGATCTAGTTCTTAGTTTTTATCTTTTTGAACATCTTGTGTATATTATGCCATAGACTTTTTGTACTTTTTATTTTTGGGCATTTAATGTATACAATGTGTTAACTAGGAACTTATGGTATTTCAGTACTAAATACTTGGATTCATGTATAATATATATGCTTTGATGTATGTTGTTATATATGGGTGTTACAGTTGGTATCAGAGCAGGTCGTATCCTCGACCTAGCGTAGTGTTGCCCTTGGTCTTAAATGTTATATGTATGGATTGAGCCTGATCAACTTAATCCTATCTGTATGACGTTTAGGAACATGGATGACGGACACAGAAGCAATCCTGGTAGACCCACAAACCCTCCAGCTGGGACGAATCCGCCAAGCGGCGACTGTAACGCCCCAGTTTTGTTAGTTTTATTTAATCGAGTCGTTTTGATTATTTTATTATTATATTATTTTATATTTGACTTTTATTTGGAAATATGTTATTTTTCAATGTTGTGATGTTTTATCGCGTGTTGAGAGCGTTTGCGAGATATTTGAGTGTAGGGGTAGTTTGGTCATTTCACTTTAATTTTTGTTAAGTTAGTAAATAGAAATAGAGAGAGAGAAAAATAGAGAGAAAGAAAAAGAGAAGAAGGAAAAGAGAAAGAAGGAAAAGAAGAGAAGAAAAGGAGAGAAAACTTGGAAATTAAGATAATCGATCAACCGACTTTTCAAACACGATTAAATCGGGTAAGGGTGCGAAACTTGATTATTATATACTTGTGTATGATTATGTATGTATGTTTTTGGTTGATATTGGATTGAAATTGAATATAGAGTGAAAAACCATAATATGTCGAAATGGTTAGAATTCGATTATATTGTGTCGAAAATCATGTTTTCAGGTCCATTATTGTTGATACATGATAGATACATGTAGTTAGGCATTCTATTGGTAATTTTCTGGTGTTTAGGTGAAAAATTAGATTGATTTTGGGTTGAAAATGCAGAAAAAATTCTGCAGAAAATTCTGGTTGTTGCACTGCCCATACGCGTATCACTCAAGGCAATACGCGTATTGGTTAGGGCAATACGCGTATGGCATTGAAGAAATGTGGGAAATACGCGTATGGAGCTTCATTTTCTCGGCCATCTGCCCATTTGCGTAATGGTACGCATAAGGTGTAGGGCAATACGCGTATGAAGCAAGGCAATATGCTTATTGGATTTTCAATGGGAATTTTGGGAAAAATGGGTCTCTGCCCATACGCGTATCACTTTGGGCAATACGCGTATGGATGGCCGAGGAATTAGGGCAATACGCGTATGGCTCAGGGCAATACGCGTATGGCCAGTGAGTATGTAAAATGTTGTCTTTTCACGATGTCTTTTCTATCTAAATCCGTAACTTGTGTTCCGTTTATCCGTTTTGAACATTCTTGGTATCGTTGGATAGCTATTGAACTGTACTTTCTTATGATGATGGTTTTGAGATTGTTGACCCATTTAATTATGGCAGGAATTTCAAAATATGTGGTTTTGTCGACTTTTATCGTTTTAATTGTGCGTAATTGATGGGTTATCATGCAATGTGCATATATGTGTGCATTTGAATGTCATGAGTCATTGTATGCCAAGCATCATGATATGCATTCTTGTGATGTCGTGTGCCCTAGTGGGTGTGAGCGACGAAACGATTCCAGAGGGAATCCGCTATAACATCATGCGCCTTATACAAAGACGACCGAAAGTGATGATTATAGACGATTGTGCGCCTTATACAAAGAGGACCGAAAGCGATAGGATCGTGCGCCTTATACAAAGAGGACTGAAAGCGATCCATAAACATCGTACGACTTATACCAAGAGGACCGAAAGCGACGGGGAACATCGTATGCCCGACGGGGAGTTACATTAAATAACGAGCGATGGTTCCAATAGTTACAGAGTGAACTAGTAGTGATGAGATTGATGGATGGATGGTACCGCATATGCATTGCATAGAGTCGTTGTGTTGGTATCTGTGCATTTGCATAAATCATGAATGGATTGATTGTGTGTGGAATTGTGAATGAGATTGATGACTTGATATATTCATCTATGTGTGTGGTAATTGCTTTGAGCACGATTGGTATGCCTTGGTGATGGTTATATGTGATATGCATGGTGTTGTTTTGTCTTTGAATTGTGTCGTAAGTTGTGGTGAGAATATTTTACATGTGTAATGGTGAATTGTTATACAATTCTATGCAATTATATTATGATTGTATTTCTCACCCTTCTGCTGTTTTAAATGCTCTATGAGGCATTCCAGATTAGATGCTGGAGGTCTTTGGTGAAGCTTAAGTCTTCATTATTTTGTCGGTCGGCTCTGATATGTGGCACCGGGTAGTTGGGGAGACCGTTAGGGATTATGTGTATATGTATATGTTTCTTTTGGATTGTACATATATGATTCTGTTTTAAGAGACAAGCCTTTTATGATATATATAGATATATATGAGATTCAGAGCAGATTTTCCGCTTTTATTCTGTATCTGAATTGTGGGTGTTAGGAACTAAGTTCCTTGATTATGTGCTACCTGAATTGTTGCATATCTTTATGAGCAGTTAATTGTGTTTTTGTCTCAATTGACGTGACGCCTCAGTCTATGCCATGAATGTTTAATTATACTCTGATGAAATTTTTATCGCTTTGTTTAATTGGGGGTATCGATTAGGGGTGTTACATTAAGTGGTATCAAAGCCAGTCCGTGTTAGTTTGTGTCAGTCCTTGTTGGTCGTTGTGTTTGGGTGAGCTGTTTGTTTAACCATTGTTGCTGTTATTGGAAATGAACAAAATATGGCTAGTAGGAATGACGCTGCTTTAGCTGCTGCGATGCAAGCTATGGCTCGGGCTGTGCAGGGTGCACCTCATGCTGCTGGAAATGATGAGTTCAGGAAGAACAAACCGCCTGTCTTTAAAGGGAGGCATGATCCTGATGGTGCTCAGATTTGGCAGAAGGAGATTGAAAGGATTTTCCGAGTGATGGATTGTGCTGAGGATCAGAAGGTGAGACTGGGTACTCACATGTTGCAGGAGGAAGCAGATGACTGGTGGGTTAGTACTCGTCAGGTCTTGGAAGCTGCAGAGGAAGAAGTCACTTGGGCTTTATTTAGTATTGAGTTTCTTAGAAAGTATTTTCCTAAAGATGTAAGAGGAAAGAAAGAGATAGAGTTCTTGGAGTTAAAACAAGGTAATATGTCTGTTGTTGATTATACTGCTAAATTTGTGGAGCTTGTGCAGTTTTATCCACATTATGCTGAAGCGACTGCGGAGTTTTCTAAGTGTGTGAAGTTTGAGAGCGGATTGCGTCCTGAGATTAAGCAGGCAATTGGTTATCAGAGAATTCGAAAGTTTTTTGATTAGGTAGATTGTTGTAGGATTTATGAAGAAGATAATAAAGCTCGTTCTACTCATTATAAGAGTGTGAACGATAGGAAAGAGAAGCAACAGTTTCGTAGTGGTCCTTATGTGACACCAGCGGATAAGGGTAAGCAAAGGGGTAATTTTGAGAGAAGGTCAAGTGGAGGTGGTATGTCTAATTCTCTGAGATGTTATAGGTGTGGTGACTTAGGACATCGTTAGTTCGAATGTAGGAAGAATTTGGGAAAGTGTTCAAATTGTGGAGGTTTAGGACATGTAGCAGCTGATTGTAAGAGGAAGAATGTGGTGAAGTGTTTCAATTGTGGTGAAGCTGGTCATGTTAGTACGAAGTGTCCGAAACCAAAGAAAGCTCCAGCTGGTGGGAAAGTTTTTGCATTGGCGGGAACCCAGACTACAAGTACAGACCGTCTGATAAGAGGTACTTGTTTTATAAATAATACACCTTTAGTTCCTATTATTGATACTGGAGCGACTCATTCGTTTATTTCGTCTGAGTGCGTGAAGCGTTTGAATCTTGTGTTGTCTTCGATGGGTGGTGACATGGTTATTGATACTCCAGCAATGGGGTCAATAACTACTTCTTTGGTTTGTTTAAGTTTCCCTTTGACCATATATGGTAAAGACTTTGAGATGGATTTGGTGTGTTTTCCGTTGGAAGGGTTAGATGTGGTTTTGGGAATGAATTGGTTGCAGTTCAATCGGGTTCATATTGATTGTTATCATAAGCTGGTAAGATTTCCTTCTCTTGAGGAAGACGAGGACTCGAGTTTCTTATCTACCAAAGAGTTGAAGAGACTTTTGGCGGATGAAGCCCAGTTGTTTAGGTTGTTTGCATCGTTGACGGTGGATAGTCAAGTTTCACTTGATGTGTTTCCAGTTGTGTGTGATTTTCCGGAAGTGTTTCTGGAGGATATTTCAGATGTACCGCCAGAGACACAGGTGGAGTTTTCTATAGATATAGTTCCGGGTACTAGACCTGTGTCTATGGCACCATATCGAATGTCGGCATCTGAGTTGGTTGAGTTAAAGAAGCGTATGAATGAATTGTTGGAAAAGAGGTTTGTGAGGCCAAGTGTGTCGCCTTGGGGTGCTCCAGTTTTATTGGTGAAAAATAAAGATGGAAGTATGCGATTGTGTATTGATTATCGCCAGTTGAATAAGGTGACGATCAAGAATAAGTATCCTCTTCCAAGGATTGATGATCTTATGGATCAGTTGGTTGGTGCGTGTGTGTTTAGTAAGATTGATTTGAGGTCAGGGTATCATCAGATTAGGGTGAAAGAGGAAGATATTCAGAAGACGGCTTTTAGGACACGATACGGTCATTATGAATATTCTGTGATACCGTTCGGGGTTTCTAATGCGCCAGGTGTGTTTATGGAGTACATGAATCGTATTTTCCACGAGCATTTGGATCGTTTTGTTGTTGTGTTTATTGATGATATCTTAATTTATTCTAAGTCTCGGGAGGAGCACGCGGAGCATTTGCGTATTGTTTTGCAGGTTTTGAAGGAAAGGAAACTTTTTGCCAAACTATCCAAGTGTGAGTTCTGGTTGTCAGAAGTGAGTTTTTTTGGGCACGTAATTTCAGGTAATGGTATTGCTGTGGATCCATCTAAAGTAGATGCAGTTCTACATTGGGAGGCTCCTAGATCCGTTACTGAAATTAGAAGCTTTTTGGGTTTGGCTGGATATTATCGAAGATTCATTGAAGGTTTTTCTAAGCTAGCACTTCCTTTGACCCAGTTGACTTGTAAAGGTCAAGCGTTCATTTGGGATATTCGTTGTGAGGAATGTTTTAGTGAGCTAAAGAGAAGATTGAAGACAGCTCCGATTTTGATCCTGCCGAATCCTAATGAACCATTTGTGGTGTATTGTGACGCGTCTTTGAGTGGGTTAGGCGAAGTGTTGATGCAGGAAGGTAAGGTGGTGGCTTATGCTTCAAGGCAATTGAGGGTTCATGAGAAAAATTATCATACTCATGGTCTGGAATTAGCGGCTGTGGTCTTTGTGTTGAAAATTTGGAGGCATTATCTCTATGGTGCAAGATTCGAAGTCTTTAGTGATCATAAGAGTTTGAAATATTTGTTTGATCAGAAAGAGTTGAATATGAGGCAACGGAGATGGTTGGAATTCTTGAAGGACTACGACTTTTGCTTGAATTACCATCTTGGTAAAGCTAATGTGGTAGCCGATGCGTTGAGCCGGAAATCATTGCATATGTCCGCTTTGATGGTTAAAAAGTGGGAACTTTTGGAATCGTTCATAGATTTGAGTTTGGTATGTGAATTGACGTCTGACAGTGTGAGGCCTGGTATGTTGAAGGTTACTAATGATTTTCTGTTGACCGTTAGCGCAAAACAGAAGTTGGATGTGAAATTTGTGGATTTGATGACGGTTGGGGATAAAAGTGGAAATGAGGACTTTAAAGTGGTTGATAATGGTGTTTTGAGATTCCGAGGTAGAATTTGTTTTCCGGACGATTCGGAGTTGAAAAAGATGATTTTGGAGGAAGGACACCGGAGTAATTTGAGTATACATCTGGGAGCTAATAAGATGTACCAAGATTTGAAGAAAATCTTTTGGTCGTCTGGATTAAAGAGAGATATGGCTCAGTTTGTGTATTCATGTTTGACGTGTCAGAAATCGAAGGTAGAACATCTGAAGCCTAGTGGTTTGTTGCAACCGTTGGATATTCCTGAGTGGAAATGGGATAGCATTTCTATGGATTTTGTGACAGGGTTGCCGAATACTCAGAGGGGGCATAATGCGATTTGGGTGATTGTGGACAGGCTGACTAAATCGGCGCATTTCATTCCGATAGACATCATTTTTTCTTTGGAGAGGTTGGCTGAGATTTATATCAGTGTGATTGTGAAATTGCATGGTGTTCCGTTGAGCATTGTTTCTGATCGAGATCCGAGGTTTACTTCCAGATTTTGGGGAAGTTTGCAAAAGGCTTTAGGATCTAAGTTGAGGTTGAGTTCTGCTTATCATCCTCAGACGGATGGTCAGACCGAGAGAACGATTTAGTCGTTGGAAGATTTGTTGAGAGCTTGTGTTCTTGAGCAAGGTGGTGCGTGGGATAGTTATCTTACATTGGTTGAATTCACGTATAATAACAGTTTCCATTCGAG
The DNA here is from genome assembly GCA_022829125.1 of Lathyrus tuberosus. Taxonomy (NCBI): domain Eukaryota; kingdom Viridiplantae; phylum Streptophyta; class Magnoliopsida; order Fabales; family Fabaceae; genus Lathyrus; species Lathyrus tuberosus. The sequence goes on from JALAZF010000191.1 coordinate 7,900,390, forward strand.
TATTGGAATGACACCTTTTGAAGCATTGTATGGAAGAAGATGTCGAACAGCTTTGTGTTGGCACGAATCTGGTGAGAGTTCGGTGGTTGGACCGGAATTAGTGCAACAGACTACGGAAAAGGTGAAGCTTGTTCGTGAGAAAATGAAGGCTTCTCAGAGTAGGCAGAAAAGTTATCATGATCGAAGAAGAAAGGATCTTGAGTTTCAAGAAGGCGATCATGTATTTTTGAGAGTTACACCAGTGACGGGTGTTGGTCGTGCATTAAAGTCGAAGAAGCTTACTTCTCGGTTTATTGGTCCTTACCAGATATCCGCGAGAGTTGGTGCTGTGGCTTATCGGGTGGCGTTGCCGCTGAATCTTTCAAATTTGCACGATGTATTCCATGTTTCACAGCTTCAGAAGTATGTTCCGGATCCGTCGCATGTGATTCCGATGGATGAAGTTGAGGTAAGGGAGAACCTTACGGCGGAGGCATTACCAGTGAGAATTTTGGATCGCGAGTCGAAGTGGTTAAGGGGCAAGGACATTGCGCTTGTGAAAGTAGTGTGGGGAGGCGCTGCTGAGGGTAATTTGACTTGGGAGTTGGAGAGTCGGATGCGGGAGTCGTATCCGGAGTTGTTCGTCTCAGGTAATATTTTCGAGGACGAAAATTTCTAAGTGCGGGAGAGTTGTAACGGCCCAGTTTTGTTAGTTTTAGTTAATCGAGTCGTTTTGATTATTTTATTATTATATTATTTTATATTTGACTTTTATTTGGAAATATGTTATTTTTCAATGTTGTGATGTTTTATCGCGTTTTGAGAGCGTTTGCGAGATATTTGAGTGTAGGGGTAGTTTGGTCATTTCACTTTAATTTTTGTTAAGTTAGTAAATAGAAATAGAGAAAGAGAAAAATAGAGAGAAAGAAAAAGAGAAGAAGAAAAAGAGAAAGAAGGAAAAGAAGAGAAGAAAAAGAGAGAAAACTTGGAAATTAAGACAATCGATCAACCGACTTTTCAAACACGATTAAATCGGGTAAGGGTGCGAAACTTGATTATTATATACTTGTGTATGATTATGTATGTACGTTTTTGGTTGATATTGGATTTAAATTGAATATAGAGTGATAAACCATAATATGTGGAAATGGTTAGAATTCGATTAAAATGTGTCGGAAATCATGTTTTCAGGTCCATTATTGTTGATACATGATAGATACATGTTGTTAGGCATTCTATTGGTAATTTTATGGTCTTTAGGTGAAAAATTGGATTGATTTTGGGTTGAAAACGCAGAAAAAATTCTGCAGAAAATTCTGGTTGTTGCACTGCCCATACGCATATCACTCAAGGCAATACGCGTATTGGTTAGGGCAATACGTGTATGGCATTGAAGAAATGTGGCCAATACGCGTATGGAGCTTCATTTTCTCGGCCATCTGCCCATTTGCTTAATGGTACGCGTAAGGTGGAGGGCAATACGCGTATGAAGCAAGGCAATACGCTTATTGGATTTTCAATGGGAATTTTGGAAAAAATGGGTCTCTGTCCATACGCGTATCACTTTGGGCAATACGCGTATCGATGGGTGAGGAATTAGGGCAATACGCGTATGGCTCAGGGCAATACGCGTATGGCCAGTGAGTGTGCAAAGTGTTGTCTTTTCACGATGTCTTTTCTGTCTAAGTCTGTAACTTGTGTTCCGTTTATCCGTTTTGAACATTCTTGGTATCGTTGGATAGCTATTGAGCTGTACTTTCTTATTATGATGGTTTTGAGATTGTTGATCGATTTAATTATGTCGGGAATTTCGAAATGTGTGGTTTTGTCGACTTTTATTATTTTAATTGTGCGTAATTGATGGGTTATCATACAATGTGCTGGTGATAAATGTTGTATGTCTTGTGTGCTGATTATATGAGGTGAATGCATGTGTTTATATGTTGTGATGAGGGTTGTGGCCTTATGGCAATTAAATACATTGTTTTGGGCTTGAGTGCAAAGCACGGATATTGTTGGTTGAGATGATTGCATATATGTGTGCATTTGAATGTCATGAGTCATTGTATGCCAAGCATCATGATATGCATTCTTGTGATGTCGTGTGCCCTAGTGGGTGTGAGCGACGAAACGATTCCAGAGGAAATCCGCTATAACATCATGCGCCTTATACAAAGAGGACCGAAAGCGATGATTATAGACGATCGTGCGCCTTATACAAAGAGGACCGAAAGCGATCGGATCGTGCGCCTTATACAAAGAGGATTGAAAGCGATCCATAAACGTCGTGCGCCTTATACCAAGAGGACCGAAAGTGACAGGGAACATCATATGCCCGACGGGGAGTTACATTAAGTAACGAGCGATGATTCCAATAGTTCCTGAGTGAACTAGTAGTGATGAGATTGATGGATGAATGGTACCGCATATGCATTGCATAGAGTCGTTGTGTCGGTCTCTGTGCATTTGCATAAATCATGAATGGATTGATTGTGTGTGGAATTGTGAATGATATTGATGACTTGATATATTCATCAATGTGTGTGGTAATTGCATTGAGCACGATTGGTATGCGTTGGTGATGGTTATATGTGATATGCATGGTGTTGTTTTGTCTTTGAATTGTGTCGTAAGTTGTGGTGAGAATATTTTACATGTGTATTGGTGAATTATTATACAATTTTATGCAATTATATTATGATTGTGTTTCTCTCCCTTCTTCTATTTTAAATGCTCTATGAGGCATTGCAGATTAGATGCTGGAGGTCTTTTGTGAAGCTTAGGTCTTCATTCTTTTGTCGGTCGGCTCTGATATGTGGCACCGGGTAGTTGGGGAGACCGTTAGGGATTATGTGTATATGTATATGTTTCTTTTGGATTGTACATATATGATTCTGTTTTAAGAGACAAGCCTTTTATGATATATATAGATATATATGAGATTCAGAGCAGATTTTCCGCTTTTATTCTGTATCTGAATTGTGGGTGTTAGGAACTAAGTTCCTTGATTATGTGCTACCTGAATTGTTGCATGTCTTTATGAGCAGGTAATTGTGTTTTTGTCTCAATTGACATGACGCCTCAGTCTATGCCATGAATGTTTAATTATACTCTGATGAAATTTTTATCGCTTTGTTTAATTGGGGGTATCGATTAGGGGTGTTACATTAAGTGGTATCAAAGCCAGTCCGTGTTAGTTTGTGTCAGTCCTTGTTGGTCGTTGTGTTTGGGTGAGCTGTTTGTTTAACCATTGTTGCTGTTATTGGAAATGAACAAAATATGGCTAGTAGGAATGACGCTGCTTTAGCTGCTACGATGCAAGCTATGGCTCGGGCTGTGCAGGGTGCACCTCATGCTGCTGGAAATGATGAGTTCAGGAAGAACAAACCGCCTGTCTTTAAAGGGAGGCATGATCCTGATGGTGCTCAGATTTGGAAGAAGGAGATCGAAAGGATTTTCTGAGTGATGGATTGTGCTGAGGATCAGAACGTGAGACTGGGTACTCACATGTTGCAGGAGGAAGCAGATGACTGGTGGGTTAGTACTCGTCAGGTCTTGGAAGCTGCAGAGGAAGAAGTCACTTGGGCTTTATTTAGTACTGAGTTTCTGAGAAAGTATTTTCCTGAAGATGTAAGAGGAAAGAAAGAGATCGAGTTCTTGGAGTTAAAACAAGGTAATATGTCTGTTGTTGATTATACTGCTAAATTTGTGGAGCTTGTGCAGTTTTATCCACATTATGCTGAAGCGACTGCGGAGTTTTCTAAGTGTGTGAAGTTTGAGAGCGGATTGCGTCCTGAGATTAAGCAGGCAATTGGTTATCAGAGAATTCGAAAGTTTTTTGATTAGGTAGATTGTTGTAGGATTTATGAAGAAGATAATAAAGCTCGTTCTACTCATTATAAGAGTGTGAACGACAGGAAAGAGAAGCAACAGTTTCGTAGTGGTCCTTATGTGACACCAGCGGATAAGGGTAAGCAAAGGGGTAATTTTGAGAGAAGGTCAAGTGGAGGTGGTATGTCTAATTCTCTGAGATGTTATAGGTGTGGTGACTTAGGACATCGTTAGTTCGAATGTAGGAAGAATTTGGGAAAGTGTTCAAATTGTGGAGGTTTAGGACATGTAGCAGCTGATTTTAAGAGGAAGAATGTGGTGAAGTGTTTCAATTGTGGTGAAGCTGGTCATGTTAGTACGAAGTGTCCGAAACCAAAGAAAGCTCCAGCTGGTGGGAAAGTTTTTGCATTGGCGGGAACCCAGACTACAAGTACAGACCGTCTGATCAGAGGTACTTGTTTTATAAATAATACACCTTTAGTTCCTATTATTGATACTGGAGCGACTCATTCGTTTATTTCGTCTGAGTGCGCGAAGCGTTTGAATCTTGTGTTGTCTTCGATGGGTGGTGACATGGTTATTGATACTCCAGCAATGGGGTCAGTAACTACTTCTTTGGTTTGTTTAAGTTGTCCTTTGACCATATATGGTAAAGACTTTGAGATGGATTTGGTGTGTTTGCCGTTGGAAGGGTTAGATGTGGTTTTGGGAATGAATTGGTTGCAGTTCAATCGGGTTCATATTGATTGTTATCATAAGCTGGTAAGATTTCCTTCTCTTGAGGAAGACGCGGACTCGAGTTTCTTATCTACTAAAGAGTTGAAGAGACTTTTGGCGGATGAAGCCCAGTTGTTTAGGTTGTTTGCATCTTTGACGGTGGATAGTCAAGTTTCACTTGATGTGTTTCCAGTTGTGTGTGATTTTCCGGAAGTGTTTCTGGAGGATATTTCAGATGTACCGCCAGAGAGAGAGGTGGAGTTTTCTATAGATATAGTTCCTGGTACTAGACCTGTGTCTATGGAACCATATCGAATATCGGCATCTGAGTTGGTTGAGTTAAAGAAGCGTATGAATGAATTGTTGGAAAAGAGGTTTGTGAGGCCAAGTGTGTCGCCTTGGGGTGCTCCAGTTTTATTGGTGAAAAATAAAGATGGAAGTATGCGATTGTGTATTTATTATCGCCAGTTGAATAAGGTGACGATCAAGAATAAGTATCCTCTTCCAAGGATTGATGATCTTATGGATTAGTTGTTTGGTGCGTGTGTGTTTAGTAAGATTGATTTGAGGTCAGGGTATCATCAGATTAGGGTGAAAGAGGAAGATATTCAGAAGACGGCTTTTAGGACACGATACGGTCATTATGAATATTCTGTGATACCGTTCGGGGTTTCTAATGCGCCAGGTGTGTTTATGGAGTACATGAATCGTATTTTCCACGAGCATTTGGATCGTTTTGTTGTTGTGTTTATTGATGATATCTTAATTTATTCTAAGTCTCGGGAGGAGCACGCGGAGCATTTGCGTATTGTTTTGTAGGTTTTGAAGGAAAGGAAACTTTTTGCCAAACTATCCAAGTGTGAGTTCTGGTTGTCAGAAGTGAGTTTTCTTAGGCACGTAATTTCAGGTAATGGTATTGCTGTGGATCCATCTAAAGTAGATGCAGTTCTACATTGGGAGGCTCCTAGATCCGTTACTGAAATTAGAAGCTTTTTGGGTTTGGCTGGATATTATCGAAGATTCATTGAAGGTTTTTCTAAGCTAGCACTTCCTTTGACCCAGTTGACTTGTAAAGGTCAAGCGTTCATTTGGGATATTCGTTGTGAGGAATGTTTTAGTGAGCTAAAGAGAAGATTGAAGACAGCTCCGATTTTGATCCTGCCGAATCCTAATGAACCATTTGTGGTGTATTGTGACGCGTCTTTGATTGGGTTAGGCGAAGTGTTGATGCAGGAAGGTAAGGTGGTGGCTTATGCTTCAAGGGAATTAAGGGTTCATGAGAAAAATTATCATACTCATGATCTGGAATTAGCGGCTGTGGTCTTTGTGTTGAAAATTTGGAGGCATTATCTCTATGGTGCAAGATTCGAAGTCTTTAGTGATCATAAGAGTTTGAAATATTTGTTTGATCAGAAAGAGTTGAATATGAGGCAACGGAGATGGTTGGAATTCTTGAAGGACTACGACTTTGGCTTGAATTACCATCTTGGTAAAGCTAATGTGGTAGCCGATGCGTTGAGCCAGAAATCATTGCATATGCCCGCTTTGATGGTTAAAAAGTGGGAACTTTTGGAATCGTTCAGAGATTTGAGTTTGGTATGTGAATTGACGTCTGACAGTGTGAGGCCTGGTATGTTGAAGGTTACTAATGATTTTCTGTTGACCGTTAGCGCAAAACAGAAGTTGGATGTGAAATTTGTGTATTTGATGACGGTTGGGGATAAAAGTGGAAATGAGGACTTTAAAGTGGATGATAATGGTGTTTTGAGATTCTGAGGTAGAATTTGTATTCCGGACGATTCGGAGTTGAAAAAGATGATTTTGGAGGAAGGACACCAGAGTAATTTGAGTATACATCTGGGAGCTAATAAGATGTACCAAGATTTGAAGAAAATCTTTTGGTCGTCTGGATTAAAGAGAGATGTGGCTCAGTTTGTGTATTCATGTTTGACGTGTCCGAAATCGAAGGTAGAACATCTGAAGCCTAGTGGTTTGTTGCAACCGTTGGATATTCCTGAGTGGAAATGGGATAGCATTTCTATGGATTTTGTGACAGGGTTGCCGAATACTCAGAGGGGGCATAATGCGATTTGGGTGATTGTGGACAGGCTGACTAAATCGGCGCATTTCATTCCGATAGACATCATTTTTTCTTTGGAGAGGTTGGCTGAGATTTATATCAGTGTGATTGTGAAATTGCATGGTGTTCCGTTGAGCATTGTTTCTGATCGAGATCCGAGGTTTACTTCCAGATTTTGGGGAAGTTTGCAAAAGGCTTTAGGATCTAAGTTGAGGTTGAGTTCTGCTTATCATCCTCAGACGGATGGTCAGACCGAGAGAACGATTTAGTCGTTGGAAGATTTGTTGAGAGCTTGTGTTCTTGAGCAAGGTGGTGCGTGGGATAGTTATCTTACTTTGGTTGAATTCACGTATAATAACAGTTTCCATTCGAGTATTGGAATGGCACCTTTTGAAGCATTGTATGGAAGAAGATGTCGAACAGCTTTGTGTTGGCACGAATCTGGTGAGAGTTCGGTGGTTGGACCGGAATTAGTGCAACAGACTACGGAAAAGGTGAAGCTTGTTCGTGAGAAAATGAAGGCTTCTTAGAGTAGGCAGAAAAGTTATCATGATCGAAGAAGAAAGGATCTTGAGTTTCAAGAAGGCGATCATGTATTTTTGAGAGTTACACCAGTGACGGGTGTTGGTCGTGCATTAAAGTCGAAGAAGCTTACTTCTCGGTTTATCGGTCCTTACCAGATATCCGCGAGAGTTGGTGCTGTGGCTTATCGGGTGGCGTTGCCGCCGAATCTTTCAAATTTGCACGATGTATTCCACGTTTCACAGCTTCAGAAGTATGTTCCGGATCCGTCGCATGTGATTCCGATGGATGAAGTTGAGGTAAGGGAGAACCTTACGGCGGAGGCATTACTAGTGAGAATTTTGGATCGCGAGTCGAAGTGGTTAAGGGGCAAGGACATTGCGCTTGTGAAAGTAGTGTGGGGAGGCGCTGCTGAGGGTAATTTGACTTGGGAGTTGGAGAGTCGGATGCAGGAGTCATATCCGGAGTTGTTCGTCTCAGGTAATATTTTCGAGGACGAAAATTTCTAAGTGCGGGAGAGTTGTAACGCCCCAGTTTTGTTAGTTTTATTTAATCGAGTCGTTTTGATTATTTTATTATTATATTATTTTATATTTGACTTTTATTTGGAAATATGTTATTTTTCAATGTTGTGATGTTTTATCGCGTTTTGAGAGCGTTTGCGAGATATTTGAGTGTAGGGGTAGTTTGGTCATTTCACTTTAATTTTTGTTAAGTTAGTAAATAGAAATAGAGAAAGAGAAAAATAGAGAGAAAGAAAAAGAGAAGAAGAAAAAGAGAAAGAAGGAAAAGAAGAGAAGAAAAAGAGAGAAAACTTGGAAATTAAGACAATCGATCAACCGACTTTTCAAACACGATTAAATCGGGTAAGGGTGCGAAACTTGATTATTATATACTTGTGTATGATTATGTATGTACGTTTTTGGTTGATATTGGATTTAAATTGAATATAGAGTGATAAACCATAATATGTAGAAATGGTTAGAATTCGATTAAAATGTGTCGGAAATCATGTTTTCAGGTCCATTATTGTTGATACATGATAGATACATGTTGTTAGGCATTCTATTGGTAATTTTATGGTCTTTAGGTGAAAAATTGGATTGATTTAGGGTTGAAAACGCAGAAAAAATTCTGCAGAAAATTCTGGTTGTTGCACTGCCCATACGCGTATCACTCAAGGCAATACGCGTATTGGTTAGGGCAATACGTGTATGGCATTGAAGAAATGTGGGCAATACGCGCATGGAGCTTAATTTTTTCGGCCATCTGCCCATTTGCGTAATGGTACGCGTAAGGTGGAGGGCAATACGCGTATGAAGCAAGGCAATACGCGTATTGGATTTTCAATGGGAATTTTGGAAAAAATGGGTCTCTGTCCATACGCGTATCACTTTGGGCAATACGCGTATGGATGGGTGAGGAATTAGGGCAATACGCGTATGGCTCAGGGCAATACGCGTATGGCCAGTGAGTGTGCAAAGTGTTATCTTTTCACGATGTCTTTTCTGTCTAAGTCCGTAACTTGTGTTCCGTTTATCCGTTTTGAATATTCTTGGTATCGTTGGATAGCTATTGAGCTGTACTTTCTTATTATGATGGTTTTGAGATTGTTGATCGATTTAATTATGTCGGAAATTTCGAAATGTGTGGTTTTGTCGACTTTTATTATTTTAATTGTGCGTAATTGATGGGTTATCATACAATGTGCTGGTGATAAATGTTGTATGTCTTGTGTGCTGATTATATGAGGTGAATGCATGTGTTTATATGTTGTGATGAGGGTTGTGGCCTTATGGCAATTAAATACATTGTTTTGGGCTTGAGTGCAAAGCACAAAAATTGTTGGTTGAGATGATTGCATATATGTGTGCATTTGAATGTCATGAGTCATTGTATGCCAAGCATCATGATATGCATTCTTGTGATGTCGTGTGCCCTAGTGGGTGTGAGCGACGAAATGATTCCAGAGGGAATCCGCTATAACATCATGCGCCTTATACAAAGAGGACCGAAAGCGATGATTATAGACGATCGTGCACCTTATACAAAGAGGACCGAAAGCGATCGGATCGTGCGCCTTATACAAAGAGGATTGAAAGTGATCCATAAACGTCGTGCGCCTTATACCAAGAGGACCGAAAGTGACAGGGAACATCATATGCCCGACGGGGAGTTACATTAAGTAACGAGCGATGATTCCAATAGTTCCTGAGTGAACTAGTAGTGATGAGATTGATGGATGGATGGTACCGCATATGCATTGCATAGAGTCGTTGTGTCGGTCTCTGTGCATTTGCATAAATCATGAATGGATTGATTGTGTGTGGAATTGTGAATGATATTGATGACTTGATATATTCATCAATGTGTGTGGTAATTGCTTTGAGCACGATTGGTATGCGTTGGTGATGGTTATATGTGATATGCATGGTGTTATTTTGTCTTTGAATTGTGTCGTAAGTTGTGGTGAGAATATTTTATATGTGTATTGGTGAATTATTATACAATTGTATGCAATTATATTATGATTGTGTTTCTCTCCCTTCTTCTATTTTAAATGCTCTATGAGGCATTGCAGATTAGATGCTGGAGGTCTTTTGTGAAGCTTAGGTCTTCATTCTTTTGTCGGTCGGCTCTGATATGTGGCACCGGGTAGTTGGGGAGACCGTTAGGGATCATGTGTATATGTATATGTTTCTTTTGGATTGTACATATATGATTCTGTTTTAAGAGACAAGCCTTTTATGATATATATAGATATATATGAGATTCAGAGCAGATTTTCCGCTTTTATTCTGTATCTGAATTGTGGGTGTTAGGAACTAAGTTCCTTGATTATGTGCTACCTGAATTGTTGCATATCTTTATGAGCAGGTAATTGTGTTTTTGTCTCAATTGACGTGACGCCTCAGTCTATGCCATGAATGTTTAATTATACTCTGATGAAATTTTTATCGCTTTGTTTAATTGGGGGTATCGATTAGGGGTGTTACATTAAGTGGTATCAAAGCCAGTCCGTGTTAGTTTGTGTCAGTCCTTGTTGGTCGTTGTGTTTGGGTGAGCTGTTTGTTTAACCATTGTTGCTGTTATTGGAAATGAACAAAATATGGCTAGTAGGAATGACGCTGCTTTAGCTGCTGCGATGCAAGCTATGGCTCGGGCTGTGCAGGGTGCACCTCATGCTGCTGGAAATGATGAGTTCAGGAAGAACAAACCGCCTGTCTTTAAAGGGAGGCATGATCCTGATGGTGCTCAGATTTGGCAGAAGGAGATCGAAAGGATTTTCCGAGTGATGGATTGTGCTGAGGATCAGAAGGTGATACTGGGTACTCACATGTTGCAGGAGGAAGCAGATGACTGGTGGGTTAGTACTCGTCAGGTCTTGGAAGCTGCAGAGGAAGAAGTCACTTGGGCTTTATTTAGTATTGAGTTTCTGAGAAAGTATTTTCCTGAAGATGTAAGAGGAAAGAAAGAGATCGAGTTCTTGGAGTTAAAACAAGGTAATATGTCTGTTGTTGATTATACTGCTAAATTTGTGGAGCTTGTGCAGTTTTATCCACATTATGCTGAAGCGACTGCGGAGTTTTCTATGTGTGTGAAGTTTGAGAGCGGATTGCGTCCTGAGATTAAGCAGGCAATTGGTTATCAGAGAATTCGAAGGTTTTCTGATTTGGTAGATTGTTGTAGGATTTATGAAGAAGATAATAAAGCTCGTTCTACTCATTATAAGAGTGTGAACGACAGGAAAGAGAAGCAACAGTTTCGTAGTGGTCCTTATGTGACACCAGCGGATAAGGGTAAGCAAAGGGGTAATTTTGAGAGAAGGTCAAGTGGAGGTGGTATGTCTAATTCTCTGAGATGTTATAGGTGTGGTGACTTAGGACATCGTCAGTTCGAATGTAGGAAGAATTTGGGAAAGTGTTCAAATTGTGGAGGTTTAGGACATGTAGCAGCTGATTGTAAGAGGAAGAATGTGGTGAAGTGTTTCAATTGTGGTGAAGCTGGTCATGTTAGTACGAAGTGTCCGAAACCAAAGAAAGCTCCAGCTGGTGGGAAAGTTTTTGCATTGGCGGGAACCCAGACTACAAGTACAGACCGTCTGATCAGAGGTACTTGTTTTATTAATAATACACCTTTAGTTGCTATTATTGATACTGGAGCGACTCATTCGTTTATTTCGTTTGAGTGCGCGAAGTGTTTGAATCTTGTGTTGTCTTCGATGGGTGGTGAGATGGTTATTGATACTTCAGCAATGGGGTCCGTAACTACTTCTTTGGTTTGTTTAAGTTGTCCTTTGACCATATATGGTAAAGACTTTGAGATGGATTTGGTGTGTTTGCTGTTGGAAGGGTTAGATGTGGTTTTGGGAATGAATTGGTTGCAGTTCAATCGGGTTCATATTGATTGTTATCATAAGCTGGTAAGATTTCCTTCTCTTGAGGAAGACGAGGACTCGAGTTTCTTATCTACCAAAGAGTTTAAGAGACTTTTGGCGGATGAAGCCCAGTTATTTAGGTTGTTTGCATCGTTGACGGTGGATAGTCAAGTTTCACTTGATGTATTTCCAGTTGTGTGTGATTTTCCGGAAGTGTTTCCAGAGGATATTTCAGATGTACCGCCAGAGAGAGAGGTGGATTTTTCTATAGATATAGTTCCTGGTACTAGACCTGTGTCTATGGCACCATATCGAATGTCGGCATCTGAGTTGGTTGAGTTAAAGAAGCAGTTGAATGAATTATTGGAAAAGAGGTTTGTGAGGCCAAGTGTGCCGCCTTGGGGTGCTCCAGTTTTATTGGTGAAAAATAAAGATGGAAGTATGCGATTGTGTATTGATTATCGCCAGTTAAATAAGGTGACGATTAAGAATAAGTATCCTCTTCCAAGGATTGATGATCTGATGGATCAATTGGTTGGTGCGTGTGTGTTTAGTAAGATTGATTTGAGGTCAGGGTATCATCAGATTAGGGTGAAAGAGGAAGATATTCAGAAGACGGCTTTTAAGACACAATACAGTCATTATGAATATTCTGTGATACCGTTCGGTTTCTAATGCGCCAGGTGTGTTTATGGAGTACATGAATCGTATTTTCCACGAGCATTTGGATCGTTTTGTTGTTGTGTTTATTGATGATATCCTAATTTATTCTAAGTCTCGGGAGGAGCACGCGGAGCATTTGCGTATTGTTTTGCAGGTTTTGAAGGAAAGGAAACTTTTTGCCAAACTGTCCAAGTGTCAGTTCTGGTTGTCAGAAGTGAGTTTTCTTGGGCACGTAATTTCAGGTAATGGTATTGTTGTGGATCCATCTAAAGTAGATGCAGTTCTACATTGGGAGGCTCCTAGATCCATTACTGAAATTAGAAGCTTTTTCGGTTTGGCTGGATATTATCGAAGATTCATTGAAGGTTTTTCTAAGCTAGCACTTCCTTTGACCCAGTTGACTTGTAAAGGTCAAGCGTTCATTTGGGATATTCGTTGTGAGGAAAGTTTTAGTGAGCTAAAGAGAAGATTGACGACAGCTCCGATTTTGATCCTGCCGAATCCTAATGAACCGTTTGTGGTGTATTGTGACGCGTCTTTGATTGGGTTAGGCGGAGTGTTGATGCAGGAAGGTAAGGTGGTGGCTTATGCTTCAAGGCAATTGAGGGTTCATGAGAAAAATTATCATACTCATGATCTGGAATTAGCGGCTGTGGTCTTTGTGTTGAAAATTTGGAGGCATTATCTCTATGGTGCAAGATTCGAAGTCTTTAGTGATCATAAGAGTTTGAGATATTTGTTTGATCAGAAAGAGTTGAATATGAGGCAACGGAGATGGTTCGAATTCTTGAAGGACTATGACTTTGGCTTGAATTACCATCTTGGTAAAGCTAATGTGGTAGCCGATGCGTTGAGCCGGAAATCGTTGCATATGTCCTCTTTGATGGTTAAAGAGTGGGAACTTTTAGAATCGTTCAGAGATTTGAGTTTGGTATGTGAATTGACGTCTGACAGTGTGAGGCCTAGTATGTTGAAGGTTACTAATGATTTTCTGTTGACCGTTAGCGCAAAATAGAAGTCGGATGTGAAATTTGTGGATTTGATGACGGTTGGGGATAAAAGTGGAAATGAGGACTTTAAAGTGGATGATAATGGTGTTTTGAGAATCCGAGGTAGAATTTGTATTCCGGACGATTCGGAGTTGAAAAAGAGGATTTTGGAGGAAGGACACCGGAGTAATTTGAGTATACATCCGGGAGTTAATAAGATGTACCAAGATTCGAAGAAAATCTTTTGGTCGTCTGGATTAAAGAGAGATGTCGCTCAGTTTGTGTATTCATGTTTAACGTGTCAGAAATCGAAGGTAGAACATCTGAAGCCTAGTGGTTTGGTGCAACCGTTGGATATTCCTGAGTGGAAATGGGATAGCATTTCTATGGATTTTGTGACAGGGTTGCCAAATACTTAGAGGGGGCATAATGCGATTTGGGTGATTGTGGACAGACTGACTAAATCGGCGCATTTCATTCCGATAGACATCAGTTTTTCTTTGGAGAGGTTGGCTGAGATTTATATCAGTGTGATTGTGAAATTGCATGGTGTTCCGTTGAGCATTGTTTCTGATCGAGATCCGAGGTTTACTTCCAGATTTTGGGGGAAATTTGCAAAAGGCTTTAGGATCTAAGTTGAGGTTGAGTTCTGCTTATCATCCTCAGACAGATGGTCAGACCGAGAGAACGATTCAGTCGTTGGAAGATTTGTTGAGAGCTTGTGTTCTTGAGCAAGGTGGTGCGTGGGATAGTTATCTTACATTGGTTGAATTCACGTATAATAACAGTTTCCATTCGAGTATTGGAATGGCACCTTTTGAAGCATTGTATGGAAGAAGATGTCGAACAGCTTTGTGTTGGCACGAATCTGGTGAGAGTTCGGTGGTTGGACCGGAATTAGTGCAACAGACTACGGAAAAGGTGAAGCTTGTTCGTGAGAAAATGAAGGCTTCTCAGAGTAGGCAGAAAAGTTATCGTGATCGAAGAAGAAAGGATCTTGAGTTTCAAGAAGGCGATAATGTATTTTTTAGAGTTACACCGGTGACAGGTGTTGGTCGTGCATTAAAGTCGAAGAAGCTTACTTCTCGGTTTATTGGTCCTTACCAGATATCCGCGAGAGTTGGTGCTGTGGCTTATCGGGTGGCGTTGCCGCCGAATCTTTCAAATTTGCACGATGTGTTCCATGTTTCACAGCTTCAGAAGTATGTTCCGGATCCGTCGCATGTGATTCCGATGGATGAAGTTGAGGTAAGGGAGAACCTTACGGCGAAGGCATTACCAGTGAGAATTTTGGATCGCGAGTCAAAGTGGTTAAGGGGCAAGGACATTGCGCTTGTGAAAATAGCGTCGGGAGGCGCTGCTGAGGGTAATTTGACTTGGGAGTTGGAGAGTCGGATGCGGGAGTCGTATCCGGAGTTGTTTGTCTCAGGTAATATTTTCGAGGACGAAAATTTCTAAGTGGGGGAGAGTTGTAACGCCCCAGTTTTGTTAGTTTTATTTAATCGAGTCGTTTTGATTATTTTATTATTATATTATTTTATATTTGACTTTTATTTGGAAATATGTTATTTTTCAATGTTGTGATGTTTTATCGCGTTTTGAGAGCGTTTGCGAGATATTTGAGTGTAGGGGTAGTTTGGTCATTTCACTTTAATTTTTGTTAAGTTAGTAAATAGAAATAGAGAGAGAGAAAAATAGAGAGAAAGAAAAAGAGAAGAAGAAAAAGAGAAAGAAGGAAAAGAAGAGAAGAAAAAGAGAGAAAACTTGGAAATTAAGACAATCGATCAACCGACTTTTCAAACACGATTAAATCGGGTAAGGGTGCGAAACTTGATTATTATATACTTGTGTATGATTATGTATGTATGTTTTTGGTTGATATTGGATTTAAATTGAATATAGAGTGAAAAACCATAATATGTGGAAATGGTTAGAATTCGATTAAAATGTGTCGGAAATCATGTTTTCAGGTCCATTATTGTTGATACATGATAGATACATGTTGTTAGGCATTCTATTGGTAATTTTATGGTGTTTAGGTGAAAAATTGGATTGATTTTGGGTTGAAAACGCAGAAAAAATTCTGCAGAAAATTCTGGTTGTTGCACTGCCCATACGCGTATCACTCAAGGCAATACGCGTATTGGTTAGGGCAATACGTGTATGTCATTAAAGAAATGTGGGCAATACGCGTATGGAGCTTCATTTTCTCGGCCATCTGCCCATTTGCGTAATGGTACGAGTAAGGTGGAGGGCAATACGCGTATGAAGCAAGGTAATACGCGTATTGGATTTTCAATGGGAATTTTGGAAAAAATGGGTCTCTGCCCATACGCGTATCACTTTGGGCAATACGCGTATGGATGGGTGATGAATTAGGGCAATACGCGTATGGCTCAGGGCAATACGCGTATGGCCAGTGAGTGTGCAAAGTGTTGTCTTTTCACGATGTCTTTTCTGTCTAAGTCCGTAACTTGTGTTCCGTTTATCCGTTTTGAACATTCTTGGTATCGTTGGATAGCTATTGAACTGTACTTTCTTATTATGATGGTTTTGAGATTGTTGACCGATTTAATTATGTCAGGAATTTTGAAATGTGTGGTTTTGTCGACTTTTATTGTTTTAATTGTGCGTAATTGATGGGTTATCATACAATGTGCTGGTGATAAATGTTGTATGTCTTGTGTGCTGATTATATGAGGTGAATGCATGTGTTTATATGTTGTGATGAGGGTTGTGGCCTTATGGCAATTAAATACATTATTTTGGGCTTGAGTGCAAAGCATGAATATTGCTGGTTGAGATGATTGCATATATGTGTGCATTTGAATGTTATGAGTCATTGTATGCCAAGCATCATGATATGCATTCTTGTGATGTCGTGTGCCCTAGTGGGTGTGAGCGACGAAATGATTCCAGAGGAAATCCGCTATAACATCGTGTGCCTTATACAAAGAGGACCGAAAATGATGATTATAGACGATCATGCGCCTTATACAAAGAGGACCGAAAGCGATCGGATCGTGCACTTTATACAAAGTGGACTGAAAGCGATCCATAGACGTCCTGTGCCTTATACCAAGAGGACCGAAAGCGATCGGATCGTGCGCCTTATACAAAGAGGATTGAAAGTGATCCATAAACGTCGTGCGCCTTATACCAAGAGGACCGAAAGTGACAGGGAACATCATATGCCCGACGGGGAGTTACATTAAGTAACGAGCGATGATTCCAATAGTTCCTGAGTGAACTAGTAGTGATGAGATTGATGGATGGATGGTACCGCATATGCATTGCATAGAGTCGTTGTGTCGGTCTCTGTGCATTTGCATAAATCATGAATGGATTGATTGTGTGTGGAATTGTGAATGATATTGATGACTTGATATATTCATCAATGTGTGTGGTAATTGCTTTGAGCACGATTGGTATGCGTTGGTGATGGTTATATGTGATATGCATGGTGTTATTTTGTCTTTGAATTGTGTCGTAAGTTGTGGTGAGAATATTTTATATGTGTATTGGTGAATTATTATACAATTGTATGCAATTATATTATGATTGTGTTTCTCTCCCTTCTTCTATTTTAAATGCTCTATGAGGCATTGCAGATTAGATGCTGGAGGTCTTTTGTGAAGCTTAGGTCTTCATTCTTTTGTCGGTCGGCTCTGATATGTGGCACCGGGTAGTTGGGGAGACCGTTAGGGATCATGTGTATATGTATATGTTTCTTTTGGATTGTACATATATGATTCTGTTTTAAGAGACAAGCCTTTTATGATATATATAGATATATATGAGATTCAGAGCAGATTTTCCGCTTTTATTCTGTATCTGAATTGTGGGTGTTAGGAACTAAGTTCCTTGATTATGTGCTACCTGAATTGTTGCATATCTTTATGAGCAGGTAATTGTGTTTTTGTCTCAATTGACGTGACGCCTCAGTCTATGCCATGAATGTTTAATTATACTCTGATGAAATTTTTATCGCTTTGTTTAATTGGGGGTATCGATTAGGGGTGTTACATTAAGTGGTATCAAAGCCAGTCCGTGTTAGTTTGTGTCAGTCCTTGTTGGTCGTTGTGTTTGGGTGAGCTGTTTGTTTAACCATTGTTGCTGTTATTGGAAATGAACAAAATATGGCTAGTAGGAATGACGCTGCTTTAGCTGCTGCGATGCAAGCTATGGCTCGGGCTGTGCAGGGTGCACCTCATGCTGCTGGAAATGATGAGTTCAGGAAGAACAAACCGCCTGTCTTTAAAGGGAGGCATGATCCTGATGGTGCTCAGATTTGGCAGAAGGAGATCGAAAGGATTTTTCGAGTGATGGATTGTGCTGAGGATCAGAAGGTGAGACTGGGTACTCACATGTTGCAGGAGGAAGCAGATGACTGGTGGGTTAGTACTCGTCAGGTCTTGGAAGCTGCAGAGGAAGAAGTCACTTGGGCTTTATTTAGTATTGAGTTTCTGAGAAAGTATTTTCCTGAAGATGTAAGAGGAAAGAAAGAGATCGAGTTCTTGGAGTTAAAACAAGGTAATATGTCTGTTGTTGATTATACTGCTAAATTTGTGGAGCTTGTGCAGTTTTATCCACATTATGCTGAAGCGACTGCGGAGTTTTCTATGTGTGTGAAGTTTGAGAGCGGATTGCGTCCTGAGATTAAGCAGGCAATTGGTTATCAGAGAATTCGAAGGTTTTCTGATTTGGTAGATTGTTGTAGGATTTATGAAGAAGATAATAAAGCTCGTTCTACTCATTATAAGAGTGTGAACGACAGGAAAGAGAAGCAACAGTTTCGTAGTGGTCCTTATGTGACACCAGCGGATAAGGGTAAGCAAAGGGGTAATTTTGAGAGAAGGTCAAGTGGAGGTGGTATGTCTAATTCTCTGAGATGTTATAGGTGTGGTGACTTAGGACATCGTCAGTTCGAATGTAGGAAGAATTTGGGAAAGTGTTCAAATTGTGGAGGTTTAGGACATGTAGCAGCTGATTGTAAGAGGAAGAATGTGGTGAAGTGTTTCAATTGTGGTGAAGCTGGTCATGTTAGTACGAAGTGTCCGAAACCAAAGAAAGCTCCAGCTGGTGGGAAAGTTTTTGCATTGGCGGGAACCCAGACTACAAGTACAGACCGTCTGATCAGAGGTACTTGTTTTATTAATAATACACCTTTAGTTGCTATTATTGATACTGGAGCGACTCATTCGTTTATTTCGTTTGAGTGCGCGAAGCGTTTGAATCTTGTGTTGTCTTCGATGGGTGGTGAGATGGTTATTGATACTTCAGCAATGGGGTCCGTAACTACTTCTTTGGTTTGTTTAAGTTGTCCTTTGACCATATATGGTAAAGACTTTGAGATGGATTTGGTGTGTTTGCTGTTGGAAGGGTTAGATGTGGTTTTGGGAATGAATTGGTTGCAGTTCAATCGGGTTCATATTGATTGTTATCATAAGCTGGTAAGATTTCCTTCTCTTGAGGAAGACGAGGACTCGAGTTTCTTATCTACCAAAGAGTTTAAGAGACTTTTGGCGGATGAAGCCCAGTTATTTAGGTTGTTTGCATCGTTGACGGTGGATAGTCAAGTTTCACTTGATGTATTTCCAGTTGTGTGTGATTTTCCGGAAGTGTTTCCAGAGGATATTTCAGATGTACCGCCAGAGAGAGAGGTGGATTTTTCTATAGATATAGTTCCTGGTACTAGACCTGTGTCTATGGCACCATATCGAATGTCGGCATCTGAGTTGGTTGAGTTAAAGAAGCAGTTGAATGAATTATTGGAAAAGAGGTTTGTGAGGCCAAGTGTGCCGCCTTGGGGTGCTCCAGTTTTATTGGTGAAAAATAAAGATGGAAGTATGCGATTGTGTATTGATTATCGCCAGTTAAATAAGGTGACGATTAAGAATAAGTATCCTCTTCCAAGGATTGATGATCTGATGGATCAATTGGTTGGTGCGTGTGTGTTTAGTAAGATTGATTTGAGGTCAGGGTATCATCAGATTAGGGTGAAAGAGGAAGATATTCAGAAGACGGCTTTTAGGACACGATACAGTCATTATGAATATTCTGTGATACCGTTCGGTTTCTAATGCGCCAGGTGTGTTTATGGAGTACATGAATCGTATTTTCCATGAGCATTTGGATCGTTTTGTTGTTGTGTTTATTGATGATATCCTAATTTATTCTAAGTCTCGGGAGGAGCACGCGGAGCATTTGCGTATTGTTTTGCAGGTTTTGAAGGAAAGGAAACTTTTTGCCAAACTGTCCAAGTGTCAGTTCTGGTTGTCAGAAGTGAGTTTTCTTGGGCACGTAATTTCAGGTAATGGTATTGTTGTGGATCCATCTAAAGTAGATGCAGTTCTACATTGGGAGGCTCCTAGATCCATTACTGAAATTAGAAGCTTTTTCGGTTTGGCTGGATATTATCGAAGATTCATTGAAGGTTTTTCTAAGCTAGCACTTCCTTTGACCCAGTTGACTTGTAAAGGTCAAGCGTTCATTTGGGATATTCGTTGTGAGGAAAGTTTTAGTGAGCTAAAGAGAAGATTGACGACAGCTCCGATTTTGATCCTGCCGAATCCTAATGAACCGTTTGTGGTGTATTGTGACGCGTCTTTGATTGGGTTAGGCGGAGTGTTGATGCAGGAAGGTAAGGTGGTGGCTTATGCTTCAAGGCAATTGAGGGTTCATGAGAAAAATTATCATACTCATGATCTGGAATTAGCGGCTGTGGTCTTTGTGTTGAAAATTTGGAGGCATTATCTCTATGGTGCAAGATTCGAAGTCTTTAGTGATCATAAGAGTTTGAGATATTTGTTTGATCAGAAAGAGTTGAATATGAGGCAACGGAGATGGTTCGAATTCTTGAAGGACTATGACTTTGGCTTGAATTACCATCTTGGTAAAGCTAATGTGGTAGCCGATGCGTTGAGCCGGAAATCGTTGCATATGTCCTCTTTGATGGTTAAAGAGTGGGAACTTTTAGAATCGTTCAGAGATTTGAGTTTGGTATGTGAATTGACGTCTGACAGTGTGAGGCCTAGTATGTTGAAGGTTACTAATGATTTTCTGTTGACCGTTAGCGCAAAATAGAAGTCGGATGTGAAATTTGTGGATTTGATGACGGTTGGGGATAAAAGTGGAAATGAGGACTTTAAAGTGGATGATAATGGTGTTTTGAGAATCCGAGGTAGAATTTGTATTCCGGACGATTCGGAGTTGAAAAAGAGGATTTTGGAGGAAGGACACCGGAGTAATTTGAGTATACATCCGGGAGTTAATAAGATGTACCAAGATTCGAAGAAAATCTTTTGGTCGTCTGGATTAAAGAGAGATGTCGCTCAGTTTGTGTATTCATGTTTAACGTGTCAGAAATCGAAGGTAGAACATCTGAAGCCTAGTGGTTTGGTGCAACCGTTGGATATTCCTGAGTGGAAATGGGATAGCATTTCTATGGATTTTGTGACAGGGTTGCCAAATACTTAGAGGGGGCATAATGCGATTTGGGTGATTGTGGACAGACTGACTAAATCGGCGCATTTCATTCCGATAGACATCAGTTTTTCTTTGGAGAGGTTGGCTGAGATTTATATCAGTGTGATTGTGAAATTGCATGGTGTTCCGTTGAGCATTGTTTCTGATCGAGATCCGAGGTTTACTTCCAGATTTTGGGGAAATTTGCAAAAGGCTTTAGGATCTAAGTTGAGGTTGAGTTCTGCTTATCATCCTCAGACAGATGGTCAGACCGAGAGAACGATTCAGTCGTTGGAAGATTTGTTGAGAGCTTGTGTTCTTGAGCAAGGTGGTGCGTGGGATAGTTATCTTACATTGGTTGAATTCACGTATAATAACAGTTTCCATTCGAGTATTGGAATGGCACCTTTTGAAGCATTGTATGGAAGAAGATGTCGAACAGCTTTGTGTTGGCACGAATCTGGTGAGAGTTCGGTGGTTGGACCGGAATTAGTGCAACAGACTACGGAAAAGGTGAAGCTTGTTCGTGAGAAAATGAAGGCTTCTCAGAGTAGGCAGAAAAGTTATCGTGATCGAAGAAGAAAGGATCTTGAGTTTCAAGAAGGCGATAATGTATTTTTTAGAGTTACACCGGTGACAGGTGTTGGTCGTGCATTAAAGTCGAAGAAGCTTACTTCTCGGTTTATTGGTCCTTACCAGATATCCGCGAGAGTTGGTGCTGTGGCTTATCGGGTGGCGTTGCCGCCGAATCTTTCAAATTTGCACGATGTGTTCCATGTTTCACAGCTTCAGAAGTATGTTCCGGATCCGTCGCATGTGATTCCGATGGATGAAGTTGAGGTAAGGGAGAACCTTACGGCGAAGGCATTACCAGTGAGAATTTTGGATCGCGAGTCAAAGTGGTTAAGGGGCAAGGACATTGCGCTTGTGAAAATAGCGTCGGGAGGCGCTGCTGAGGGTAATTTGACTTGGGAGTTGGAGAGTCGGATGCGGGAGTCGTATCCGGAGTTGTTTGTCTCAGGTAATATTTTCGAGGACGAAAATTTCTAAGTGGGGGAGAGTTGTAACGCCCCAGTTTTGTTAGTTTTATTTAATCGAGTCGTTTTGATTATTTTATTATTATATTATTTTATATTTGACTTTTATTTGGAAATATGTTATTTTTCAATGTTGTGATGTTTTATCGCGTTTTGAGAGCGTTTGCGAGATATTTGAGTGTAGGGGTAGTTTGGTCATTTCACTTTAATTTTTGTTAAGTTAGTAAATAGAAATAGAGAGAGAGAAAAATAGAGAGAAAGAAAAAGAGAAGAAGAAAAAGAGAAAGAAGGAAAAGAAGAGAAGAAAAAGAGAGAAAACTTGGAAATTAAGACAATCGATCAACCGACTTTTCAAACACGATTAAATCGGGTAAGGGTGCGAAACTTGATTATTATATACTTGTGTATGATTATGTATGTATGTTTTTGGTTGATATTGGATTTAAATTGAATATAGAGTGAAAAACCATAATATGTGGAAATGGTTAGAATTCGATTAAAATGTGTCGGAAATCATGTTTTCAGGTCCATTATTGTTGATACATGATAGATACATGTTGTTAGGCATTCTATTGGTAATTTTATGGTGTTTAGGTGAAAAATTGGATTGATTTTGGGTTGAAAACGCAGAAAAAATTCTGCAGAAAATTCTGGTTGTTGCACTGCCCATACGCGTATCACTCAAGGCAATACGCGTATTGGTTAGGGCAATACGTGTATGTCATTAAAGAAATGTGGGCAATACGCGTATGGAGCTTCATTTTCTCGGCCATCTGCCCATTTGCGTAATGGTACGAGTAAGGTGGAGGGCAATACGCGTATGAAGCAAGGTAATACGCGTATTGGATTTTCAATGGGAATTTTGGAAAAAATGGGTCTCTGCCCATACGCGTATCACTTTGGGCAATACGCGTATGGATGGGTGATGAATTAGGGCAATACGCGTATGGCTCAGGGCAATACGCGTATGGCCAGTGAGTGTGCAAAGTGTTGTCTTTTCACGATGTCTTTTCTGTCTAAGTCCGTAACTTGTGTTCCGTTTATCCGTTTTGAACATTCTTGGTATCGTTGGATAGCTATTGAACTGTACTTTCTTATTATGATGGTTTTGAGATTGTTGACCGATTTAATTATGTCAGGAATTTTGAAATGTGTGGTTTTGTCGACTTTTATTGTTTTAATTGTGCGTAATTGATGGGTTATCATACAATGTGCTGGTGATAAATGTTGTATGTCTTGTGTGCTGATTATATGAGGTGAATGCATGTGTTTATATGTTGTGATGAGGGTTGTGGCCTTATGGCAATTAAATACATTATTTTGGGCTTGAGTGCAAAGCATGAATATTGCTGGTTGAGATGATTGCATATATGTGTGCATTTGAATGTTATGAGTCATTGTATGCCAAGCATCATGATATGCATTCTTGTGATGTCGTGTGCCCTAGTGGGTGTGAGCGACGAAATGATTCCAGAGGAAATCCGCTATAACATCGTGTGCCTTATACAAAGAGGACCGAAAATGATGATTATAGACGATCATGCGCCTTATACAAAGAGGACCGAAAGCGATCGGATCGTGCACTTTATACAAAGTGGACTGAAAGCGATCCATAGACGTCCTGTGCCTTATACCAAGAGGACCGAAAGCGATCGGATCGTGCGCCTTATACAAAGAGGATTGAAAGTGATCCATAAACGTCGTGCGCCTTATACCAAGAGGACCGAAAGTGACAGGGAACATCATATGCCCGACGTGGAGTTACATTAAGTAACGAGCGATGATTCCAATAGTTCCTGAGTGAACTAGTAGTGATGAGATTGATGGATGGATGGTACCGCATATGCATTGCATAGAGTCGTTGTGTCGGTCTCTGTGCATTTGCATAAATCATGAATGGATTGATTGTGTGTGGAATTGTGAATGATATTGATGACTTGATATATTCATCAATGTGTGTGGTAATTGCTTTGAGCACGATTGGTATGCGTTGGTGATGGTTATATGTGATATGCATGGTGTTATTTTGTCTTTGAATTGTGTCGTAAGTTGTGGTGAGAATATTTTATATGTGTATTGGTGAATTATTATACAATTGTATGCAATTATATTATGATTGTGTTTCTCTCCCTTCTTCTATTTTAAATGCTCTATGAGGCATTGCAGATTAGATGCTGGAGGTCTTTTGTGAAGCTTAGGTCTTCATTCTTTTGTCGGTCGGCTCTGATATGTGGCACCGGGTAGTTGGGGAGACCGTTAGGGATCATGTGTATATGTATATGTTTCTTTTGGATTGTACATATATGATTCTGTTTTAAGAGACAAGCCTTTTATGATATATATAGATATATATGAGATTCAGAGCAGATTTTCCGCTTTTATTCTGTATCTGAATTGTGGGTGTTAGGAACTAAGTTCCTTGATTATGTGCTACCTGAATTGTTGCATATCTTTATGAGCAGGTAATTGTGTTTTTGTCTCAATTGACGTGACGCCTCAGTCTATGCCATGAATGTTTAATTATACTCTGATGAAATTTTTATCGCTTTGTTTAATTGGGGGTATCGATTAGGGTGTTACATTAAGTGGTATCAAAGCCAGTCCGTGTTAGTTTGTGTCAGTCCTTGTTGGTCGTTGTGTTTGGGTGAGCTGTTTGTTTAACCATTGTTGCTGTTATTGGAAATGAACAAAATATGGCTAGTAGGAATGACGCTGCTTTAGCTGCTGCGATGCAAGCTATGGCTCGGGCTGTGCAGGGTGCACCTCATGCTACTGGAAATGATGAGTTCAGGAAGAACAAACCGCCTGTCTTTAAAGGGAGGCATGATCCTGATGGTGCTCAGATTTGGCAGAAGGAGATCGAAAGGATTTTCCGAGTGATGGATTGTGCTGAGGATCAGAAGGTGAGACTGGGTACTCACATGTTGCAGGAGGAAGCAGATGACTGGTGGGTTAGTACTCGTCAGGTCTTGGAAGCTGCAGAGGAAGAAGTCACTTGGGCTTTATTTAGTATTGAGTTTCTGAGAAAGTATTTTCCTGAAGATGTAAGAGGAAAGAAAGAGATCGAGTTCTTGGAGTTAAAACAAGGTAATATGTCTGTTGTTGATTATACTGCTAAATTTGTGGAGCTTGTGCAGTTTTATCCACATTATGCTGAAGCGACTGCGGAGTTTTCTATGTGTGTGAAGTTTGAGAGCGGATTGCGTCCTGAGATTAAGCAGGCAATTGGTTATCATAGAATTCGAAGGTTTTCTGATTTGGTAGATTGTTGTAGGATTTATGAAGAAGATAATAAAGCTCGTTCTACTCATTATAAGAGTGTGAACGACAGGAAAGAGAAGCAACAGTTTCGTAGTGGTCCTTATGTGACACCAGCGGATAAGGGTAAGCAAAGGGGTAATTTTGAGAGAAGGTCAAGTGGAGGTGGTATGTCTAATTCTCTGAGATGTTATAGGTGTGGTGACTTAGGACATCGTCAGTTCGAATGTAGGAAGAATTTGGGAAAGTGTTCAAATTGTGGAGGTTTAGGACATGTAGCAGCTGATTGTAAGAGGAAGAATGTGGTGAAGTGTTTCAATTGTGGTGAAGCTGGTCATGTTAGTACGAAGTGTCCGAAACCAAAGAAAGCTCCAGCTGGTGGGAAAGTTTTTGCATTGGCGGGAACCCAGACTACAAGTACAGACCGTCTGATCAGAGGTACTTGTTTTATTAATAATACACCTTTAGTTGCTATTATTGATACTGGAGCGACTCATTCGTTTATTTCGTTTGAGTGCGCGAAGCGTTTGAATCTTGTGTTGTCTTCGATGGGTGGTGAGATGGTTATTGATACTTCAGCAATGGGGTCCGTAACTACTTCTTTGGTTTGTTTAAGTTGTCCTTTGACCATATATGGTAAAGACTTTGAGATGGATTTGGTGTGTTTGCTGTTGGAAGGGTTAGATGTGGTTTTGGGAATGAATTGGTTGCAGTTCAATCGGGTTCATATTGATTGTTATCATAAGCTGGTAAGATTTCCTTCTCTTGAGGAAGACGAGGACTCGAGTTTCTTATCTACCAAAGAGTTTAAGAGACTTTTGGCGGATGAAGCCCAGTTATTTAGGTTGTTTGCATCGTTGACGGTGGATAGTCAAGTTTCACTTGATGTATTTCCAGTTGTGTGTGATTTTCCGGAAGTGTTTCCAGAGGATATTTCAGATGTACCGCCAGAGAGAGAGGTGGATTTTTCTATAGATATAGTTCCTGGTACTAGACCTGTGTCTATGGCACCATATCGAATGTCGGCATCTGAGTTGGTTGAGTTAAAGAAGCAGTTGAATGAATTATTGGAAAAGAGGTTTGTGAGGCCAAGTGTGCCGCCTTGGGGTGCTCCAGTTTTATTGGTGAAAAATAAAGATGGAAGTATGCGATTGTGTATTGATTATCGCCAGTTAAATAAGGTGACGATTAAGAATAAGTATCCTCTTCCAAGGATTGATGATCTGATGGATCAATTGGTTGGTGCGTGTGTGTTTAGTAAGATTGATTTGAGGTCAGGGTATCATCAGATTAGGGTGAAAGAGGAAGATATTCAGAAGACGGCTTTTAGGACACGATACAGTCATTATGAATATTCTGTGATACCGTTCGGTTTCTAATGCGCCAGGTGTGTTTATGGAGTACATGAATCGTATTTTCCATGAGCATTTGGATCGTTTTGTTGTTGTGTTTATTGATGATATCCTAATTTATTCTAAGTCTCGGGAGGAGCACGCGGAGCATTTGCGTATTGTTTTGCAGGTTTTGAAGGAAAGGAAACTTTTTGCCAAACTGTCCAAGTGTCAGTTCTGGTTGTCAGAAGTGAGTTTTCTTGGGCACGTAATTTCAGGTAATGGTATTGTTGTGGATCCATCTAAAGTAGATGCAGTTCTACATTGGGAGGCTCCTAGATCCATTACTGAAATTAGAAGCTTTTTCGGTTTGGCTGGATATTATCGAAGATTCATTGAAGGTTTTTCTAAGCTAGCACTTCCTTTGACCCAGTTGACTTGTAAAGGTCAAGCGTTCATTTGGGATATTCGTTGTGAGGAAAGTTTTAGTGAGCTAAAGAGAAGATTGACGACAGCTCCGATTTTGATCCTGCCGAATCCTAATGAACCGTTTGTGGTGTATTGTGACGCGTCTTTGATTGGGTTAGGCGGAGTGTTGATGCAGGAAGGTAAGGTGGTGGCTTATGCTTCAAGGCAATTGAGGGTTCATGAGAAAAATTATCATACTCATGATCTGGAATTAGCGGCTGTGGTCTTTGTGTTGAAAATTTGGAGGCATTATCTCTATGGTGCAAGATTCGAAGTCTTTAGTGATCATAAGAGTTTGAGATATTTGTTTGATCAGAAAGAGTTGAATATGAGGCAACGGAGATGGTTCGAATTCTTGAAGGACTATGACTTTGGCTTGAATTACCATCTTGGTAAAGCTAATGTGGTAGCCGATGCGTTGAGCCGGAAATCGTTGCATATGTCCTCTTTGATGGTTAAAGAGTGGGAACTTTTAGAATCGTTCAGAGATTTGAGTTTGGTATGTGAATTGACGTCTGACAGTGTGAGGCCTGGTATGTTGAAGGTTACTAATGATTTTCTGTTGACCGTTAGCGCAAAATAGAAGTCGGATGTGAAATTTGTGGATTTGATGACGGTTGGGGATAAAAGTGGAAATGAGGACTTTAAAGTGGATGATAATGGTGTTTTGAGAATCCGAGGTAGAATTTGTATTCCGGACGATTCGGAGTTGAAAAAGAGGATTTTGGAGGAAGGACACCGGAGTAATTTGAGTATACATCCGGGAGTTAATAAGATGTACCAAGATTCGAAGAAAATCTTTTGGTCGTCTGGATTAAAGAGAGATGTCGCTCAGTTTGTGTATTCATGTTTAACGTGTCAGAAATTGAAGGTAGAACATCTGAAGCCTAGTGGTTTGGTGCAACCGTTGGATATTCCTGAGTGGAAATGGGATAGCATTTCTATGGATTTTGTGACAGGGTTGCCAAATACTTAGAGGGGGCATAATGCGATTTGGGTGATTGTGGACAGACTGACTAAATCGGCGCATTTCATTCCGATAGACATCAGTTTTTCTTTGGAGAGGTTGGCTGAGATTTATATCAGTGTGATTGTGAAATTGCATGGTGTTCCGTTGAGCATTGTTTCTGATCGAGATCCGAGGTTTACTTCCAGATTTTGGGGAAATTTGCAAAAGGCTTTAGGATCTAAGTTGAGGTTGAGTTCTGCTTATCATCCTCAGACAGATGGTCAGACCGAGAGAACGATTCAGTCGTTGGAAGATTTGTTGAGAGCTTGTGTTCTTGAGCAAGGTGGTGCGTGGGATAGTTATCTTACATTGGTTGAATTCACGTATAATAACAGTTTCCATTCGAGTATTGGAATGGCACCTTTTGAAGCATTGTATGGAAGAAGATGTCGAACAGCTTTGTGTTGGCACGAATCTGGTGAGAGTTCGGTGGTTGGACCGGAATTAGTGCAACAGACTACGGAAAAGGTGAAGCTTGTTCGTGAGAAAATGAAGGCTTCTCAGAGTAGGCAGAAAAGTTATCGTGATCGAAGAAGAAAGGATCTTGAGTTTCAAGAAGGCGATAATGTATTTTTTAGAGTTACACCGGTGACAGGTGTTGGTCGTGCATTAAAGTCGAAGAAGCTTACTTCTCGGTTTATTGGTCCTTACCAGATATCCGCGAGAGTTGGTGCTGTGGCTTATCGGGTGGCGTTGCCGCCGAATCTTTCAAATTTGCACGATGTGTTCCATGTTTCACAGCTTCAGAAGTATGTTCCGGATCCGTCGCATGTGATTCCGATGGATGAAGTTGAGGTAAGGGAGAACCTTACGGCGAAGGCATTACCAGTGAGAATTTTGGATCGCGAGTCAAAGTGGCTAAGGGGCAAGGACATTGCGCTTGTGAAAATAGCGTCGGGAGGCGCTGCTGAGGGTAATTTGACTTGGGAGTTGGAGAGTCGGACGCGGGAGTCGTATCCGGAGTTGTTTGTCTCAGGTAATATTTTCGAGGACGAAAATTTCTAAGTGGGGGAGAGTTGTAACGCCCCAGTTTTGTTAGTTTTATTTAATCGAGTCGTTTTGATTATTTTATTATTATATTATTTTATATTTGACTTTTATTTGGAAATATGTTATTTTTCAATGTTGTGATGTTTTATCGCGTTTTGAGAGCGTTTGCGAGATATTTGAGTGTAGGGGTAGTTTGGTCATTTCACTTTAATTTTTGTTAAGTTAGTAAATAGAAATAGAGAGAGAGAAAAATAGAGAGAAAGAAAAAGAGAAGAAGAAAAAGAGAAAGAAGGAAAAGAAGAGAAGAAAAAGAGAGAAAACTTGGAAATTAAGACAATCGATCAACCGACTTTTCAAACACGATTAAATCGGGTAAGGGTGCGAAACTTGATTATTATATACTTGTGTATGATTATGTATGTATGTTTTTGGTTGATATTGGATTTAAATTGAATATAGAGTGAAAAACCATAATATGTGGAAATGGTTAGAATTCGATTAAAATGTGTCGGAAATCATGTTTTCAGGTCCATTATTGTTGATACATGATAGATACATGTTGTTAGGCATTCTATTGGTAATTTTATGGTGTTTAGGTGAAAAATTGGATTGATTTTGGGTTGAAAACGCAGAAAAAATTCTGCAGAAAATTCTGGTTGTTGCACTGCCCATACGCGTATCACTCAAGGCAATACGCGTATTGGTTAGGGCAATACGTGTATGTCATTAAAGAAATGTGGGCAATACGCGTATGGAGCTTCATTTTCTCGGCCATCTGCCCATTTGCGTAATGGTACGAGTAAGGTGGAGGGCAATACGCGTATGAAGCAAGGTAATACGCGTATTGGATTTTCAATGGGAATTTTGGAAAAAATGGGTCTCTGCCCATACGCGTATCACTTTGGGCAATACGCGTATGGATGGGTGATGAATTAGGGCAATACGCGTATGGCTCAGGGCAATACGCGTATGGCCAGTGAGTGTGCAAAGTGTTGTCTTTTCACGATGTCTTTTCTGTCTAAGTCCGTAACTTGTGTTCCGTTTATCCGTTTTGAACATTCTTGGTATCGTTGGATAGCTATTGAACTGTACTTTCTTATTATGATGGTTTTGAGATTGTTGACCGATTTAATTATGTCAGGAATTTTGAAATGTGTGGTTTTGTCGACTTTTATTGTTTTAATTGTGCGTAATTGATGGGTTATCATACAATGTGCTGGTGATAAATGTTGTATGTCTTGTGTGCTGATTATATGAGGTGAATGCATGTGTTTATATGTTGTGATGAGGGTTGTGGCCTTATGGCAATTAAATACATTATTTTGGGCTTGAGTGCAAAGCATGAATATTGCTGGTTGAGATGATTGCATATATGTGTGCATTTGAATGTTATGAGTCATTGTATGCCAAGCATCATGATATGCATTCTTGTGATGTCGTGTGCCCTAGTGGGTGTGAGCGACGAAATGATTCCAGAGGAAATCCGCTATAACATCGTGTGCCTTATACAAAGAGGACCGAAAATGATGATTATAGACGATCATGCGCCTTATACAAAGAGGACCGAAAGCGATCGGATCGTGCACTTTATACAAAGTGGACTGAAAGCGATCCATAGACGTCCTGTGCCTTATACCAAGAGGACCGAAAGCGACGGGGAACATCGTATGCCTGATGAGGAGTTACATTAAGTAACGAGCGATGGTTCCAATAGTTCCTGAGTGAACTAGTGATGAGATTGATGGATGGATGGTACCAGATATGCATTGCATAGAGTCGTTGTGTCGGTCTCTGTGCATTTGCATAAATCATGAATGGATTGATTGTGTGTGGAATTGTGAATGAGATTGATGACTTGATATATTCATCTATGTGTGTGGTAATTGCTTTGAGCACGATTGGTATGCCTTGGTGATGGTTATATGTGATATGCATGGTGTTGTTTTGTCTTTGAATTGTGTCGTAAGTTGTGGTAAGAATATTTTACATGTGTATTGGTGAATTATTATATAATTGTATGCAATTATATTATGATTGTGTTTCTCACCCTTCTGTTGTTTTAAATGCTCTATGAGGCATTGCAGATTAGATGCTGGAGGTCTTTTTTGAAGCTTAGGTCTTCATTCTTTTGTCGGTCGACTCTGATATGTGGCACCGGGTAGTTGGGGAGACCGTTAGGGATTATGTGTATATGTATATGTTTCTTTTGGATTGTACATATATGATTCTGTTTTAACAGACAAACCTTTTATGATATATATAGATATATATGAGATTCAGTGCAGATTTTCCGCTTTTATTCTGTATTTGAATTGTGGGTGTTAGGAACTAAGTTCCTTGATTATGTGCTACCTGAATTGTTGCATATCTTTATGAGCAGGTAATTATGTTTTTGTCTCAATTGATGTGACGCCTTAGTCTATGCCATGAATGTTTAATTATACACTGATGAAATTTTAATCGCTTTGTTTAATTGGGGGTGTTACAGCGACGACAATACTCCTTTGTATCAGTTTATGTAACAGATGCAGTAGCAACAAAACCTATTCATGCAGCAGATGGTACAACAAATGAATGGCAGTCTGCATCCTCAGGTGGTTGTTCCAGAAGCTATAGGTGGGAATTTCTGGGATTTTATCCGCATGAATCCTCCTGAATTTCATGGTGGATTAGATCCTGTGAAGGCTCACAAATGGATATCCGGTATGGTGAGAATCTTCTTGATAGTTCAATGTAGCGAGGAGAACAAGGTGTTATTCGCTTCTCACTCATTGAAAGGTCATGCTATGAGGTGGTGGGAGAGTGCTTTAGCTTTGATGACTATCCAAGGCGTGCCTAAGGTTTGGGAACAGTTCAAGGTTATTTTATGGAGAAGTATTTTCCGAGCTCTTTGAGGACTCAGAAAGAGTTTGAATTTCAACAGTTAAGACAAGGCAGTATGAATGTGGCCAGTTATGCTGAGAAGTTAGAGGACATGGCTGCTTACTCTAGGCAGGCTATGTATGCTCCAGATGAAAAATGGAAAGTAGACCAGTTTCTTTTTGGACTGAAAGCTGAAATCTCTCATAGTGTATCTCAGAGGGAGTTCACTACTTATGCTGAAGTTCTAAGGCAATGCTATGTGGCTGAGCATAGTTTGAAGAAAGTCCAAGCTGAAGTTGTTGCGAGTAGGGACAAGCCTTCAAAGGGAAACAAGTTCAGGATTCTAGGGCGAGTACACCTCCTGTGTGTCGTACTTATGGTAGGATGCATTTTGGAAGGTGTGGTATAGAAAGTGTGAAGTGTTATCAATGTCAAAAGGTGGGTCATCTGAAGAGAGATTGTCCTCAGAATGGGAATCAGGCACAAGGCAAGAATACTGGTCGAGTCTATACCATAGATGCAAGGAAGAAGAAGAGTGACAACTCTTTGATAGCGGGTACGTGTTTCGTAAACGGGCATCCTTGTTTTGTTTTATTTGATTATGGAGCAACACACTCTTTTGTGTTAATGCAATGTGTGAAGCGACTTGGGTTGCAAGCTATTCCTTTGTCTCCTACCATGGTGGTCACTACCGCCAAGGATGAAATAGTTGAGACACCGTTGATGTGTGATAACTGTGTTTTGTCTGTGGATGGTAGAGTTTTTCAGATTGATCTTATTTGCTTACCGCTTAAGAAAGTTGATGTCGTTTTGGGAATGGATTAGATTTCTTCTAATTCGGTGTTTATTTGGTGTGAGGAAAAGCTTATCATCATTCCATCTGTTGATGCTACCCCGAAAGATGTTTTAACAACTATTCTAGAAGGTACGGTTGGAATGATAAATTTCTTGTTTGAGAAGGAGAAATCTGTTCTTTTAGTTCTCACTAAGGAGGAGAGTAGCAACCATCAGGTTTTGAGCATTCCTATTGTTTGCGAGTTTTCAGAAGTTTTCCCCGAAGATGTCACTTCTCTTCCTCTTGAGAGGGAAGTGGAATTTTCTATTGATCTGGTACCGGGAACGGCTCCTATATCCGTTTCTCCGTATCAGATGGCACCACTTGAATTGATAGAACTGAAAGAGCAATTGGAAGAATTAATGGCTAATCATTTTGTTAGACCTAGTGTTTCACCGTGGGGAGCTCTAGTTTTGTTAGTAAAGAACAAAGATGGTGGAATGAGTTTGTGTATTGATTATCGACAGTTGAATAAAATCACCATTAAGGACAAGTATCCCTTACCCAGGATAGACGATCTGTTAGATCAATTGAAAGGAGCTTGTTTGTTCTCGAAGATTGATTTGAGGTCGGGTTATCACCAAATCCGAGTGAAGAGTTCCGATGTGCCTAAGACTGCATTTAGAACCCGCTATGGTCATTACGAATTCTTAGTAATGTCTTTCGGTGTGACTAATGCTACAGCTATTTTTATGAATTACATGAACCATATATTTCAGGCTTACTTGGACCAATTTGTCGTAATCTTCATTGATGATATTCTTATTTATTCTCGTACTCCACAAGAGCACGTAGAACATCTGAGAATTGTTTTATCAGTATTGCAAGAGAAGCAACTTTTTGCTAAGTTAAGCAAATGTGAATTCTGGATGTCGGAAGTTAAATTTCTTGGCAACGTTATATCACAAGGTGGTGTAGCAGTAGATCCGTCAAAAGTAGAAGCAGTGATAAATTGGGAGAGGCCGAAGAATGCTTCGGAACTCAGAAGTTTCTTGGGATTGACAGGTTACTATAGAAGGTTCATCAAGGGTTTCTCTCAGTTGGCTTTGCCAATGACGAAACTTACTCGTAAATTTTTTACTTTTGAATGGGATTCAAGTTGTGAGTAAAGCTTCAGGAAATTGAAGGAAAGATTGACGACGACTCCTGTGTTAATCATTCCTGATCCCAACAACTCTTATGAAGTATTTTGCGATGCTTCTAAGATGGGATTAGGAGGTGTTCTGATGCAAGGTGGTCAGGTGGTAGCTTATTCCTCCCGACAATTGAAATATCATGAGCAGAACTATCCAACTCATGATTTGGAACTAACGGTGGTGGTGTTTACACTAAAGGTGTGGCGTCATTATTTGTATGGTGTACGTTTTGAAATGTTCAGTGACCATAAAAGTTTGAAGTATTTATTTGACCAAAAGGAGTTAAATATGCGACAAAGAAGGTGGATGGAGTACTTAAAGGATTATGACTTAGAATTGAAGTATCATCCAGGAAAAGCGAACAAGGTAGCAGATGCATTAAGTCGGAAAGTAGTTCATAGTGCATAATTGATGATATTGAAGTATACTTTGTTGAAAAAATTTAGGGATCATAATCTTCAATTTGTGTGGACTCCAGATGGTGTAATTATGGGAAATTTGAATGTCAATTCTACTCTAAGAGTTGAGATTCAACAAGGACAAATGTTGGATGAAAAGTTGCAAGAAGTGTTGGTTCAACCAGGTTTTGTTCAAGCTACCGACGAAATTATTATGTTTAACCAAAGGATTTGTATTCCGGATGATGCGGTGTTAAAAACAAAGATTTTGGATGAAGCTCATAAAGGTACTTTTACGATACATCCTGGTTCTTCGAAGATGTATCAAGACTTGAAGATAGATTATTGGTGGTCCGGAATGAAAAAGGATATCGCGGTGTATGTGTTAGAATGTGCAGTGTCCCAACTGGTAAAGATTGAACATCAAAGACCGGGAGGCCTGTTGTAACCTTTAGAAATTCCAGTTTGGAAGTGGGATAGTATTTCTATGGACTTTCAGTAGGTTTACCCCGTACGCAAGGTGGTTATGATTCAATTTGGGTGATTATGGATCGACTAACAAAATCTGCGCATTTCTTAGCCGTGAAGACTACTTTCAAAGCAAGTCATCTTGCAAGGTTATTTATTGCTGAAATTGTGAGATTGCATGGTGTTCCCTCTAATATTGTGTCCGATCGAGATCCAAAGTTTACTTCAAGGTTTTGGAAAGTTTTTCAATAAGCTATGGATACGAAGTTGCATTTGAGCACGTCCAATCATCCTCAAATGGATGGTCAGACTGAGCGAACAATACAAACAATGGAAGATATGTTGAGAGCTTGTGTGCTAGAGAGTAAAGGGAATTGGAAGGAACTTATACCGTTGATAGAATTTTCTTATAACAATAGTTACCATGCGAGTATCGGTATGGCTCCTTATAAAGCGTTGTATGGAAGAAAATGTAGAACACCATTGTGTTGGGCGGAAGTTAGTGAAGATAGAATTTTGGGACCCGAAATTATCCAAGAGACTACGGAAAAGATTCAAATGATCCGCGAGAAAGTTAAACAAGCGCAAGATCGCTAAAAGAGTTACACGGACAATCGTAGGAGACCTATAGAATTTGAGGAAGGTGACCATGTATTTTTGAAAGTTACTCCGAGATAGAGATTGAAAGGACCGTTTAAGTCACGCAAGTTAAGTCCGAGATACGTGGGACCGTATCAAGTTCTTGATAGGATTGGTTAAGTAGCCTACAGGTTGGCCTTACCACCCTCTCTGTCAGAAATGCACGATGTTTTTCATGTGTATTAGCTACGGAAGTTTGTTCCTGACCCTCTTCATCCAATTATACCGGACTCTGCTGAAATAGAAGTAGACTTAAAGTTTGAGCCTCAACCGAGTCGCATTACGGGAATAGAAATTAAGGTATTAAGGAACAAAGACATTCCTCTTGTTAAGCTGCAATGGGATATGACGCATCCGGGCGATGCTACTTGGGAACTTGAATCGGAGATGCGAGATGCCTACCCTCGTCTGTTCAAGTAATCTCTTAAATTCGAGGACGAATTCTATTTAAGTAGGGGAGGATGTAATACCCAGTATTTTAATTACTCTCGATAATATTAGTTGTGATCAACTGAGTCCCAGTGTACTCTGATAAATTATTTGCAAAAATAATTAGAGTAACTGTTGAACTTAGAGTAAATCCAATTAATATTATCAGACTCTGAGATATTTAATTATTGGAGTTATAGAGGCTTTTTGGACATTTAGTAGTATTATTTACTAATAATACTTACTATATGTTTTCTTTCCTCCCACTTGCCAAACATAAAAAGAAAAGATAGTAACATTAGAGAGAGAAAGTAGAAAAAAGGAAGAAGAAAGGAAAGAAAAAGGGAGAAAGAAAAGAAGAGAAAATACAACATTTCAAGATCAAGAACCATCATCAACTCTTCATCAAGTCATCTCATCTTCTTCATCTTCAACCTCTAACCAAGGTGGGTTCTAGTTAGAAACTTTAGAGTAGAATTTCTTGAGGTTTTTGAGTTAGGTTAGGTTTTGAGAAAAATGAATGTTTTGAAAAATCAAAGAATATAACGGTTGAAATGTGTTATAACTTGCGTATCATGATAATAACATGTGTAGAATCATCTATTGATAATTGTTTTGAAGTTTGGATTGGTTGGAAATTTTAGGTTTTGTGTAGAATTATGTAAAATTGTTGAATAACATGTTATATGAAGTTTGTTAGATAAACCATGATAGAAACATGATAATATACCTCTATTGGTTGTTTGAGTATGAGTTTGGAGTCTGGAAAATTGCTGGAAAAAAGAATTATTTTTCTGCATAACGCAGAGCGCGCTTAGCGCGGGTATGCCCGCTTAGCGCAGTCTGAAAAATTTGCAACCCTTCGAGGCAGTGAGTAGTGCGCTTAGTGTGGGTAGGGCATGCTTAGCGCGACCTGGTATAAGGAGTTTTTTTTCTAAAATTCATATCTTTTGACTCGGGTTTCCGATTTTAACGTTCTTTATATAAATCTGAAGCTAAGGAAATATTCTATACAATGGAAGTGAAAAATATAGATTTTACAGCAGATTAAATAATCGGAGGAAATTCCAAAAGTGGTATAATTATGTTTTAATTATCATATGAAATTCTATTGTGTAATTATGATATACCTTGTTGTCCTAATATTGTTTAAACATGGTTGTGAGTGAATATGCATGTTAAGACGAAAATGAAATAGGAAGAGTGAGGAAACCTCAACTTGAACTATAGGAGAATCTAGTAAGAAGCTAGAGATTGATAGATAACTCTAGATGGCGATGCTCGGGCATGTGTTATAGAAAGGTGCATCCTTGCCGAGTAATGGTCTAGTGAGAGTGAAACACTAATATGGTACATGGGTGAACCTAGTATAGGTGAGAAGGCATTGTGGCCTTGTGATTGTCGAATACAATCACGTTTGTGTGTGAGATCACGTAATCGTAACAGGTTTATCTTGAGATGCAGTTTCATGAGTCTCGAGCTCCTCCAAAATGTATGCATGGCTACTTGGCAGGTTTGATTCCCACGCATAGTACGAATGGTGCCCATGGAGCATATGCTTGTGATGGTTAATGGCCCGTGAGAAGTGACGGTTCATAACGGTTAATGGCCCGTAGATCCCGAATCCATTCGTATGTCAAGTAGGTTACAAGGATATATGACTCGGGTCTCCTTCTAGACGTAGAAGCGGACGAGAAGAGGAGATTCCTTGGTGAGGTTATCGATTACTGATATTTTTTGAGTTGTTTGACTCATGACATGTTTCCATATAGTGTGAGAATTGATATGCGAACTCAAAAGTCCTTTCCCTTCCCTTGGACTTGAGTTAGGATTGTTAGAACCTTGTAAATCTGAGAGAATCCATAAGATAGGGAACTCACTGAGATTTGATGTATCTCACCCCACGTTGTTGAATATATTTCAGGTACATCAAGTTCCGTTAAGGGTAAGGATAAAGTCGTGTGATTTTTCCTTGCTTGTTGATGGCTAGCTTCCGATGTGGAGTTTATTTTGAGATCATTGTTGATCTAGTTTTTAGTTTTTATCTTTTTGAACATCTTGTGTATATTATGCCTTAGACTTTTTGTACTTTGTATTTTTCGGCATTTAATGTATACAATGTGTTAACTAGGAACTTATGGTATTTCAGTACCAAATACTTGGATTCATGTATAATATATATGCTTTGATGTATGTTGTTATATATGGGTGTTACAATCTTCAGTGTGGATTACTATGCTGATAGTAAGTCCAGTAGTGGAGTATATCAAGAACCATGGTGTGTGGTGTCTATGATATGCAGAGGACGTTCTAACTGATGTTAGAACATCCTTGGTGAAGGATCTGAGGTTCTGTGATGAACCAGTTACTTGCATCGTGTCCAAGAAGTGTCTACATGATCATCCGTAAGAATGATGGAGTAGAAGGGTTCCTTGGAGGGAAGATGTAAGTGTTTGAAGACTGAAGTGGATCATGTGTTGATTGCATAGAAGTCTATTTCCTGGACGCGTTCAGAAGTGGAGATTTACCATAAATCGAAAGTATTCTAGATTATCATATGGGAGAATGATAGGAATGACTGTCTTGGATTGGGGGTTTATCTCTAATACTGGCCTGGTGAGGTCAGTGCAAAATCTTGCATACGGAATACTGAGCCCTTGGAGCAAGTAATGCTAGTAGTGGATCAGTTTAGCAGCCGTGAAGTTCTGGAGCATGCATACGATAGCTGACAACGTGATAACAAACTAAAGGACCCTGCGTATCTCTTTGAGGAATGGAAAGCATTCTAATTCAATTGGTTTATGCCTCAAGCAACGTGATATCTATACATAAGAATTCAGGAGGAGTTCGTGAGATGTATAAGATGGTTGTGGAATGAGGGGGATCAATGGGACTTTGATCTTAAGCCAAAAGTTTGTTATGATTGTTTACACGTACTCATGGGATGCATGACATTGATCATGTGAGAGTAATTATTGTTTCTTGTTAGAGGGGCAATAATGAGTTAATGGTTGCGTTCAGCAGGTGTGTTGATGTAATACCCCGTATTTTAATTACTCTGGATAATATTAGTTGTGATCAACTGAGTCCCAGTGTACTCTGAGAAATTATCCGTAAAGATAATTGGAGTAACAGTTGAGCTCAGAGCAAATCCAATTAATATTATCTGACTCAGAAGTTTTATTTAATTAGAGCTATAGAGAATTTTTGGACAATTAGTAGTATTACTAATTAATGATATTTGCTATATCATTTCCTTCCACTCTTCTTCCACACTTAGAACAAAAGAAAGAAAAACATAGAAAGTAGTTGGAGATAAAGAAGAAGAAAGGAAGGAAAAAGAGAAGAAAAACCTAGAAGAGAGAAAGATCAAGATCATCATCCATTCCTCATCGAATTATCTCATCTTCTTCATCATCATCCTCTAATCATGGTGGGTTCTAGATAGATACTTGAGTTGTAGAGTTTCTTGAGTTTTAGAGTTAGGTTTGATATTGTGAGAAATGAGTAATCTTGCTAAAATCATGAATCTAATGGATGAAATACGATATAACAGTGTAGAATACTTGTTGTTATGATTGGAACATGTTTTGGTTGATATAACATGATTTGGAAGTGATTTGGGTGAGGAAATGGTGGATTTTGGCCCAAATGACCCATAACAGCGCTGCTGAGATTCTGGATTTCGCATGGTTCGCCTAGCGAACCTGGGGAGAAGGCGAAAGCGAATGGTTGTCAAGGGTTCGCGTGAACCCTGCAGCGAAGGGCAAGGAGAAGGTTCGTCGGGTGTTTGCAAAGCGAACTTTGTGTCTTTTCAGTTCTGTTTGTTGATTTTGCCTGGAGCTTCGCTCGGTGAAGGCGAAAGCGAACGTTTGTTGGGGACTCACCTAGCGAACATGATAGATTGTTTCGTTTTGTTTCCTTCATAAATTTTGAGTTGTTTTAGCTTGGATCTTGGCTGTTCTTGCTTGGATCTTGAAGTTCATCACATAGATCTTTGGTTTTCTTGCTTGGATTCACCAATTTTTGTGCTCAACAATCACCAAGGCAAATCTCAGCCTTGTAGGTTGGTTTTCCTTAGATCTATGCTTGATTTAGCTTAATTTCAACTTATGCATTATAGATCTTTGGTTTGTGATGTGATTTGATCCATTTGCTTGATTTGATTTGTGGTCTTGTTGTTTGATTGATGAAATTGATGTTTGATTACTGATATTTGGTGTGAATTCTCGTGCATTGTTGATTACATGATCATTGGATATGATTGCATGAGAGATAAGCTGCTGAAAAGTGATTCTTAGCACTTATTTTTGAATTCTGCTGATGTGTAACCGTTTACAGCATATCTGCTAACCGGTTACACTGTGTATTTATCAGCGTGTTTGTGCATTTTTGAACTGTGTAACCGGTTATCAGTTATGCTGTAACCGGTTACCACTGAAGCAGAATGGTATTTTTGTGCATTTTCTTGCTTGTTTGACTTCCATAACATGTTTAAACTTCATGGATTAATGCATTGATGATTTGTGGATCATTCTTGAGCTATTTCAACACACACCACTGTATGAACATGATTTTTCGACACACGTTCTTTTGTTTTTTTCATTGAACGTTAATGCTTGCGTTTAACGTAATGCACACACTTTGAGCTTGTTAATTGCTAATTGATGATGATGATTGCTGGATAATTATGTGCATGTTCATTTGCTTTCGATTTTCATGAGGTGCATACTTGATTAAACTTGATCATATGCTTAATAATGTGCATTCTTTCATAATGTGATGCATTCTTCCACAATGCTTTGAAGTTTATTCCATGTGAGTTCTAATGTGTTCGTGGCCATGATAAATTGTTTGATACGTATGATGTTTGGTGCATGATCGTTTTGCCATGTTGAATCAAGTTGTGATGCACGCTGCCCTGCCCTTTCCATGGTTGTTTATGTACATACATGCTGTCATATGTGTTGCCTTGCATACACATGCTGTTTGTGGCTTTTTACACCTGTTTTCATGCTGGATTGTATGCTGTGAAATGCTGTTTGGTGTATGTGCATGATTTCATTGCTGTTCTGAAGAAAGTGTGTTGTTGTAGGTGCTGTACCTTCTCTTTTTACTCTTTTCTTCCCTTGGATCTCAAGACTTGTTTAAGTCTTGGATTCTTTTCCCTTTAGAGCTACCTAGTCCAACTTAATTTTCAATTAAGCTTGGAGTAGGATTAGCATTAGGCTTTAGGTAGTCGTCTGTCCTAAGCCTCACTAACCATAGGTCATCCATGCATGATAACATTAGGACTCTTAGTTTCCCTTTAGAGTTTCTTTTGGGTCTTCTCTCTTCTCATCTCAAAACTTCTTGAAAACACTTAATAAAGATAAAGTGTATTGTGCACGAGCCTTAAGCGTGGGGAATGAGAAATGAGGGGCTTCCTCTCATCTTTCTAGAGTGCTTAGCGGGTGTCCTGTCTTGGGATGATCCGTTAAGTATTCGTCCCTGTGACCTAGACTTTGGTGCAATGCAAGTTATGAACTAACTTAAAAGAAAACACTTCTGTCTAAAAAACACAAAAAAATTCAAATCTTTTTATCCTTCGGGATTGTTTGGTTCCAGACCATTTTCAAAAAAGGGCACGTTACCTTCCATCTGAGTCGCAAACAAGCATCGACCCTAACTTCCGGACGCGAATCTAATGTCACTCATAAAATACACTTACCCATCCATGGCCATACCCACGAACTACATTGGCTCTGATTCCTCTCTCTCGTCCGATTGAGGTATGTAGGCACAAGACAACGATTGTCTTGGCGAGCAACCTTCCCCCACAGTTCCCGTCCGAACTACGTTGACTTTGACTATCCCATTGCATTGAGGGAGTACGTAGTCCTAGGGCATCGAATATGTCCTACCGAGTCCGTCTTAGTCACCCCCATCCCTGTTTTCTTTTTTTCAACCATAGATAGTAGGACAGCTCACCCTCTATTTAGACAATAAGCGTGGATCCCATCGAGTACGATGGATGCGTGGGGTGCTAACACCTTCCCCTCACATAACCGACTCCCGAACCCGGACTATGGTTGCAATGACCATGTCTTTCCCCCTTTCTCTTCAGGTTTATGCAGTGTTTCCTTTCCCTCTCTCAGGATAAATACACATTGCTGGCGACTCTGTGTTTTCTGCGCCACTCTCGCGTTTGTACCGTTGGATACGAATCTTTCGGGAGCGACAGCTGGAGACTCTGCTGGGGACTCTGGTTGACCTCTTACTGGTCCATCCCCTTTAGCGAGTCGATCCTAGCGCTTGTTTGTCTTTGTCGTTGGGTGTTTATTTGTTGTGCTTTATTATGTTGTATATTACTGTTTTATAGCTTTTACTGCATTACATTTCATTTTATTACTGTCATACTGGATATTGTTGTGCTGGCTGGCTGGTTTCTGTTTGGCAGGTTGGGTTGTTCTGAGAGATAAGCCCAATACCCAGGTTTGAGTACACCCTAGGACTAGAGTGGAGAGTAGTGGGACCTACGTGCCCGCTTGGTACGTTTGTGTGTTCACGAAATTCACAACCAGATGAGACTATCTTGGGACGTATTCTGACGTGTGTGTCTTGCGCATGTTAGTGTGTTGATCTAGAGAGCTGTCGACTCTGGTGACCGTTTCTCCGATACCTTAGTTGCGCCTCTCCTCCCGAGATGTGACAGTGGCAGACCACGTTCCGTGGCAAACCCATTGGACATTCTTGATCCGAGGACCCAATGCTGAGGGACTCGCATAGGATGACCTTATTTTTTAGGGAAATCAGTTGAGGCCTCCTCGATTGATGATGATGCCAAACCAGAAATGTTGAACGTATCATCATTTCTCGACCTGAGAGCCCGGGATATTGAGGATCCTCGCCTTTCTAGAACCCTCATGTGAGATGGGATGGGTGTTTGCAGGAAACCGAAACCTTCAACCTACCCGGTTTTCTGGATTTATCATCAGTGTTTGATTATCTGGGTTTCTGGTTATCTCAGTGGTTCGGTATTCTGGAATTCTGGTTTTCTGGGTTGTGGTTCTCGTTCAGTTAACAACACAGCACATCCATCAGTGTTGCCTTGATCCCATGCTTAGATGTGCATATCATTTTTCTTGCATTCTAACATGTTTGACATTTTTCAGGGCTTGCATCTTACTCTTGATTCCGATTTTCTGAGGTTGCCTTAGCATGGATGTCCAGAGAAAGAAGTTTGTTGCTTATTCGTTCCCAGACCCGACCTTGACGTTGATTCACAAGCTGATTAGTATGGCTGGTTCCGGAGTTCGTACAGAGTTCGGTGGAAAGTATGGGAGTCTTCTGAAGTTTGTCTACAGTATCTCCAAGTATGAGAAGGATGCCATTCATACACTTCTTCAGTTCTATGATCCTTCTTTGCGTTGCTTCACTTTCCCAGACTATATCTTGGCTCCAACGTTGGAGGAGTTCTCATTTATTTTGGGAATCCCCATCGGGCATGACATAGTATTCTTTTCTGAAGAACGCCTTGGGATAAAAGAAATGGCCACTGCTCTTCATATTGGTGAATCCGTTCTGAGCAGTAATATTGTGGAGAAACAAGGAGCTAAGGGTTTCTTATTGAAGTTCTTGTTTGATCAAGCTTACATGCATGTTAAAGAGAAGAATTGGACTGCTTTCCAAGCTATTCTGGCTATGTGCATCTATGGGATTGTCCTGTTTCCCAATGTTCCTGATCTGGTGGATATGCATGCTGTCAGAATATTTATTTCAAAGAATCTTATACCTACCTTGCT
The DNA here is from genome assembly GCA_022829125.1 of Lathyrus tuberosus. NCBI lineage: Eukaryota > Viridiplantae > Streptophyta > Magnoliopsida > Fabales > Fabaceae > Lathyrus > Lathyrus tuberosus. Next base: position 7,943,660 of record JALAZF010000191.1, read on the forward strand.
AGGTGATGTGTATCACTCAGTCCATTACAAGAATGAAAACAGGCGTGGAAAAACTGTGAGTTCCTGTGCACCACTCTTATCTACTTGGTTTCTGAGTCATCTCCCCGAAGCTGGCGCTTTCGTTGATACGAGAGATTCTCTGAAGTGGTCAAAGAGGTTAATGGGCTTGACTGCTGACAACATTGTCTGGTTCAACCATGACTTGCTAGGGATGGAGATTATTTGCAAGTGCGGAGAATTCCCTAATGTACCCTTGATAGGGAGAAAAGGTGGAATTAACTATAATCCTTCCCTTGTTATCAGGCAGTTTGGTTATCCTTTGAGAGGTCCACCTGAAGAGCGAGATATCAGAGAGTCCTTATTCTTCAATGGTACTGGGGATCAAGAGATAATAAGGAAGATTGTGAATGCTTGGAAGCAGGTGACCAAGAAGGGAAAAACTTTATTCGGGAAGTGTAACAACCGGGCCTTTCCTTCCTATGAAGAGTGGATTAATAAAAGAGCAGGACAGGAGCTTCTTCCTTTCCATATGGAGCCACCTTTGTATTCTTTGATGATCGAGGCTCCCACGACTGTTGATGCAGAGAAGTATGATAAGTTATGGGCTGAGAAGGAGAAACTCCGAGAGGAGAATCGTGAGCTGGGTAGAGAGGTTGGTCAGTTAAAGCATGAAAGAGGTGAAGCTATCCATGCTGCCAGGTTAAAATCAGAACTTTTGGATGTGAAGGAGAAAGAATTGTCTAAAGAAGTCGTAGCCAGAGAGAAAGTAGCTCAGGCGCTGAAAAGTGTTAGCAAGGTCCTTTCGTCCAAAAAGAAAGAGTTGGCTTATGCTATGTCCAGAATTCACAAGTTCCATGACCGTCGGAATACATCAATTACTGCCAACAGGTTGAAAGAGGACAAGTATCTAGAACAGATTGAAGGTATGAAGGCAAAGCTTCAGAAAAAGGATAAGGAGATTTTAGCAGGGATCTTTGAGAGGAGAGCAGTTGAGGAAAAGCTCAAGGAAACCATGGCAGATATGGAACAACTGAAGATCCAAGCCAAAGTGAAAAAAGATAGAAACGAAGGTCCAAGTTTAGGTGGAGCTTCTGGAGAAGATGATTGGGAATTGTATAGTTGTTATTTAACAAGGATCTTGTACAGGAGGGATCTTTTGATTCAAGAGTTGATTCAGAGACCAGAGCATCCTAATACCAAGAAGCTTTTCAAGGAAGTGCAGAATTGATGCAAAAAGAATGACGAATAGGGAATTCTAGCACGGCTGAGTCTTGATGATATGCTTTAGTTTCCTTGCTGTTGTTTTCTTTGTATTTCCAGGATCACCGCCAGGATTGTTGGTCGGGGTCTTTGTTTATGCGTATTCAGACTTGCATTGTAACAGATGCTTATTCTCTTTATATGATCAGGAATTCAGTTCTCTTCTGTTGTTAAAACTGGAATCAAGGGATAGATCGCCTTGATAATGTTCATACAGGTTTGCATTTACATTTGCATAATCATCTCATTTTGCATTGCAGGTTATCTCGGGTTCTCTGGTTTTCTTATGCTCTCTCTTTTTGACAGTCAGGATTGATCAACCAACTCATTGGTATTCTACCAGGCTTAACCAAAGCAGAGTGATGGACAAAGTTCAGGCAGACATGGCAGCTATGCAAGCTCGCATCGATCAATTCATAGAGATGATGCAGGGTGTGGTGCAGAGTCAGAATGAATTCAGAACTCTAGTTCAGCCTTTGGTGTCGCAGGTTGATGAAAATGATATCTTACATGGTGGTCTTCTTAATCGTGTTATTCCTCCGGGAGGAGGTGGTGCTGGTATCAACATTCCTATTCCTGGCACTGGTGGACAGGGTGGGATTCCTTCAGTAGTTGGAGAAGGAAGTACTGTTCGAGCTATCCATGGCCATCATTTTGATGATCAACAGGATGATGTTTTTTCAGTCAGAAGCTTGGACGCTGGTCTTCCTGTGGTCAGTGATGAGAGGATCCGTTTAATCGAGGCGCAACTAAAAGGGGTTGTGAAGCAGGATGATCTGGGAATAGATTTGGACGACCTAGGGTTGGTCCCTGATATTGTCATTCCACACAAGATTCAGATTCCTACACTGGAGAAGTATAATGGTTCTACCTGCTCGAGAACTCGTGTAAAGGCATATACCAGGAAGATGGCTGCCCATGCCAAGGACGAAAAGTTAATGATGCACTTTTTCCAAGACAGCCTGTCCGACGCGTCTTTGGAGTGGTACATGGCCCTGGAAAGTAGAGATGTTCATACTTGGAGAGAGTTAGCTACAACTTTTATCAAGCATTACCAGTACAACACAGACATGGCTCCCAACAGAACTCAGCTGTTGAGCATGTCCCAGAAGAATGATGAAAGTTTCAAAGAATATGCGCAAAGGTGGCGTGAATTGGCGGCTAGGGTGCAGCCACCAATGTTGGAAAAGGAAATGTTGGATATGTTTATGGACACACTGCCTAAGCACTATTATGAAAAGCTATTGCCTTGTTCGCTTGGCAAGTTTGCAGATGTGATTGCGATCGGACAAAAGATAGAGGTTGGAATTAAGGCTGGAAAAGTTTCTAGTGGTGACAGATCATCTTCCGGGCATGGAAAGAAGCCATTTGATGGTTATAAGAAGAAAGGAGAAGCCAATGCTGTATCCTCCTATAGGGGAAAGGGGAAACAACAACAAAGCCATAACCAGCAGGTGGCTTCAGTGGTTATTCCTGCAACCCTCCAACCTTTGGCAGCACCTCAACGACAGAATCGCGCTCCGCGCCAACAACAATTCACCCCTAAGCAGAACAGACACTTGGATACTCCACCTATGCCATACTCACAATTATTTCAGCATTTGCTTCAGTTGAAGTTAGTTGAAAAGAGGACTTTGGCTCCTCCTGTTGGTAATCCGCCTTCCGGGTACAATCCTAACGCCCATTGTGATTTTCATTCCGGGGCACCGAGGCATCATCTCGAGGATTGTAAAGTTTTCAAGCATAAAGTCTAGGACTTGGTAGATTCAAAGGCTATCAGCTTTGCTAATGATGGACCTAATGTTGTGCAAAACCCGATGCCTGATCACAATGGGCTGAGGGTGAATGCGATAGTCGAGGAATGTGAAGCTTTGAATTTGATCATGGATGTTGAGGAGCTGAAAACTCCGCTGGCTATGGTTAAAAATAGGTTATTGAAGGGTGGCGTCTATCCGGGTTGTGATGAGAACTGGTCAGATTGTCTGGCAAAGGATAACGGTTGTGATTCGTTGAAGAGGGGTATCCAGAGTATGATTAATGAGGGCTGCTTACAGTTTGACAGAGGTAATCAGCAAAAAGAGGTTGTTAATGATGATGTTGCTACTATTGTTATTCCTTTCAAGAAAGTTGTAATATCAGGGCCAGCGAGACCAACGCCGGTTGTTATTTCAGGTCCCAAACCCATTACGTATGAAAGTACTCAAGCCGTCCCTTGGAATTATGATGCTAGTGTATTTGTTAATGGACAAAAGTAGGAATTATTGACTACTTCGTCAGTGAGTTCTAGTTCAGAGGTTAAGGTTGAAGCTGATGTTATAACGAGAAGTGGTAGAGTGCTTACTCCTGTTAATGATCAACCAGTACTTCTAGGCAAGATAGGGGAAAACGGTCAATGGATGGTTCTGTTCAGACTCCAGTGATTGTTGATTCTACAGTAAAGCCAGCTGGCAACGCTTTTTCAAAAAATGTCGAGGAGTTTATGAGGCTCATCAGGAGAAGTGATTACAAAATTGTGGACCAATTACATCAAACCCCGTCGAAGATTTCTATTCTGTCATTATTGTTATGCTCTGAAGCTCATAGGAATGCTCTTCTAAAAGTTTTGAATACGGCCTATGTTCCTCAAGAGATTTTTGTTAACCAGCTGGAAGGGGTTGTGGCGCACGTGAATGCGGGTAATGGCTTAGGTTTCACAGATCTTGATTTGACTCCTGCTGGGAGGAATCATAACAATGCCTTGCATATTTCGATTGAGTGTCGTGGTTCACTGATGTCACATGTGTTGGTTGATATCGGATCGTCGTTGAATGTATTACCAAAGAAAGCATTAATGAAGTTGGATACCAGGGGACTTATTTGTACACCAAGTGACTTGGTGGTGCGAGCTTTTGATGGCTCGAAGAGATCTATATTTGGTGAGATTGTGCTTCCGATCAAGGTTGGGCCGGAAATCTTTGATGCAACATTTTATATAATGGATATTCAGCCAGCATACAGCTATTTGTTGGGTCGTCCTTGGATCCATGGTGCAGGCGCTGTAACCTCCACTTTGCATCAAAAGCTGAAATACATGGTTGATGGTCACGTAATGACAGTGTGCGGAGAAGAAGACTTAATGATTAGTCAGCTGTCAACTTTTAAATACGTGGAAGTGGATGGTGAAATCCATGAGACTTTGTGTCAGGGGTTTGAGAAGGTGAAGGTTTCTGAAGAGGTTGTCCAGTCTGAGGCTATAGAGCAGCCTGCAGGGGCAAATCAGCCTAAAGTTTCTATGTCTTCATTTAAAGACGCCAAAGCTGTGGTTGAAGTTGGTAGCTCACAGAGGTGGGGCCAGGTGGTTAAAGTTCAGGAGAAGAGGGATACTTATGGATTGGGGTACAAACCACCTAGGCATAAGGAAGAGCCTCCCAAATTCTATGGCCCAGTCCGTTTCACCAGTGCCGGTGTTTTCTTCGATAGAGTTAATGCCATTGAGGAAGAAGGGGACAGTGATTGTGACATGGATAGCTGGATCCGCCCTTGCGTCCTGGGAGAAAATCTGTGCAACTGGTCTTCTAAAAAAGTCATTCAAGTGACTAGTTTCGAGTAATTGCTTTGTTTTCCTATTATGTTAATCCTGCATTCTGCCCAAGACGTAGTGGTTTTATTTGTAGGGATTTTAACTGTTGCATGTTTTGCTTTATCATCAATAAAGGACTTTTCACACTCAAATATTTTGATCTCCGTCTTTCTGTTTTTATTTTTATGCATTAAAAACCCACATCAAAATGACAATGTGTTTCTTTTATTGCATACATAATAAAACATACCTCATCAATCATGCAGGTCTTTTGGTTCAGATGACACCGATCATGACTCAGCTATAGCTCGGTATGACTTTGACAATCCAATCTATCAGGCTGAAGAAGAGACTGACGAAGATTGTGAACTGCCCGAAGAGTTGGCCAGATTGTTGAAGCAAGAGGAGAGAGTCATCCTACCTCATCAGAAGGAAATTAAGATTGTGAATCTGGGAACCGAGGACGCCAGAAAGGAAGTAAAGATAGGGGCTGCATTGGAAGACAGTGTCAAGGGAAGATTGATTGAAATGCTCCGTGAGTATGTGGACATCTTCACCTGGTCTTACCAAGACATGCTTGGGCTCGATACTGATATTGTTGTACACCGGCTACCACTTAAAGAAGGTTGTGCTCCGGTCAAGCAAAAGTTGAGAAGAACTAAACCGGAGATGACTGTCAAAATCAAGGAAGAGGTTCAGAAATAGTTAGACGCCGGATTTCTTGCCGTGACAAATTATCCTCCATGGGTTGCTAACATCGTGCCTGTACCTAAGAAGGATGGGAAGGTCAGGATGTGTGTTGATTACAGGGATTTGAACAGAGCAAGCCCAAAGGACGATTTCCCGCTTCCTCACATTGACGTGTTAGTTGACAATACTGCTCAGTATTCTGTGTTTTCCTTCATGGATGGCTTCTCTGGGTATAACCAAATCAAGATGGCCCCAGAGGACATGGAGAAAACAACATTCATAACACCATGGGGAACTTTTTGCTACAAAGTGATGCCCTTTGGATTGAAAAATGCAAGCGCAACTTACCAGCGGGCGGTGGTGACTCTCTTTCATGATATGATTCACAAAGAGATTAAGGTCTATGTTGATGACATGATTGCAAAGTCACAGACGGAGGAAGAACATCTGGTGAATCTTCAGAAGCTATTTGAAAGGTTAAGAAAATTCAGACTGAGGTTAAATCCAAACAAATGCACCTTCGGGGTGAGATCAGGAAAATTGTTGGGGTTCATTGTTAGTGAAAAAGGTATCGAGGTTGATCCTGCAAAGGTAAAAGCCATACAAGAAATGCCTGTGCCGAAAACAAAAAAAGAGGTCCGTGGTTTCTTGGGGAGATTAAACTACATTGCTAGGTTCATCTCGCATCTCACAGCCACGTGTGAACCAATCTTCAAGTTGTTAAGAAAAGATCAAGCGGTCAGGTGGAATGTAAATTGTCAAAAGGCATTTGAAAAGATTAAAGAATACTTGTAGGAACCTCCAGTCCTTATGCCACCAGTGCCAGGAAGGCCTTTGATTATGTATCTCACGGTTCTTGAGAATTCAATGGGTTGTGTGCTCGGTCAACACGACGAGTCAGGTAGAAAAGAGCACGCCATCTACTACCTGAGTAAAAAGTTTACTGATTGTGAGTCGAGGTACTCGATGCTGGAGAAAACATGTTGTGCACTCGCTTGGGAAACTAACCGTTTGAGGCAGTATATGTTAAACCACACAACCCTTTTGATTTCGAAGATGGATCCGATCAAGTATGTGTTTGAAAAGCAAGCACATTCTAGTAGAATAGCCCGTTGGCAGATGGTTCTGACGGAATACAATATTCACTATGTTTCCCAAAAGGCCATTAAGGGAAGTGTTTTGTCAGAATATCTTGCCGAACAGCCAATTGAGGATTACCGACCGATGAAGTTAGAATTTCTGGACGAGCATATCATGTATCTGAAGATGAAGGATTCTGAAGAACCTTTGCCTGATGAAGGACCTGAGATTGAATCTCAGTGGAAAATGGTTTTTGATGGAGCTATTAATTCATATGGTAATGGAATCAGGGCAATCATTACGACTCCACAGGGCTCTCATATACCCTTTACTGCCCGATTAGCGTTCATATGCACCAACAACGAGGCAGAGTATGAAGCATGCATCATGGGGGTTAGAAGAAGCAATTGATTTGAGAATCAAGAACCTCGATGTTTATGGTGATTCTGCGTTGGTGGTTAATCAGATTACAGGTGAATGGGAGACTCGTCAAGCGAATCTTGTTCCATATAACAACTATGCCAGAAGGTTGTTACCTTTCTTTGACAGAGTGGACTTCCATCACATTCCCAGGGTTGAGAATCAGATGTCTGATGCATTGGCAACGTTGTCATCAATGTATCAAGTGAATCATTGGAATGAAACTCCTTCAATCAGAATCATTCGCTTGGACATGCCTGCTTTTGTATTTGCAGTAGAAGGGGTATCAGATGGCAAGCCTTGGTATCATGACATCAAAGTTTTCTTGAAGAGTCAGGAATACCCAGCTGGGGCAGCTTCCAAGGATAAAAAGACATTGAGGAGGTTATCAGGAAACTTATTTTTGAATAAAGACGATGTGTTATACAAGAGAAACTTTGACATGGTCTTGCTACGTTGTGTTGATGAACACGAGGCAGGCTTGTTAATGGAAGATATTCACGAAGGTTCCTTCGGTACTCATGCCAATGGGCATGCTATGGCAAGAAAATTGTTGAGAGCGGGGTATTATTGGATGACTATGGAGTTTGATTGTTTTAAATACGCCCAGAAATGTCATAAATGCCAGATTTATGCTGACAAGGTGCACGTACCGCCTACTCCTCTAAATGTTTTGTCGTCACCTTGGCCTTTTGCCATGTGGGGCATTGACATGATTGGGAAGATCGAGCCGACTGCTTCGAATGGACATCATTTTATCCTGGTGGCTATTGATTATTTCACGAAGTGGGTGGAAGCAGCATCGTATGCCAACGTCACCAGACAATTGGTAGCCCGGTTTATTAAGAAGGACATCATCTGCCGGTATGGAGTCCCGGAGAGAATCATTACTGATAATGGTTCAAATCTGAATAACAAGATGATGAAGGAGCTATGTCAGAGCTTTAAAATTGAACATCACAATTCTTCTCCCTATCGTCCGAAGATGAATGAGGCTGTTGAGGTGGCAAATAAGAACATTAAGAATATTGTGCAGAAGATGTTAGTGACGTACAAAGACTGGCATGAGATGTTGCCTTACGTTTTGCACGGTTATCATACTTCGGTACGCACATCAACTGGGGCAACTCCTTTCTCACTGGTATATGGTATGGAAGCAGTTCTACCATTAGAAGTTGAGATTCCTTCTTTGAGAATTCTGACAGACGTGAAGCTTGATGAAGCTGAGTGGGTGTGTTCCCGGCTGAATGAACTGAACCTCATTGAAGAGAAGAGATTGAAAGCCATTGCTCATGACCGGTTGTATCAGAGCAGGATGAAAAAAGCATTTGATTGGAAAGTGCTTCCTCGGTGTTTCCAAACTGGTGAATTAGTTCTGAAAAGGATCACTCCTCCTCAAACAGATCACAGGGGCAAGTGGACTCCAAATTACGAAGGGCCATATATAGTAAGACAGGTCTTCTCTGGTGGAGCCTTATTACTCTCAACTATGGATGGTGAAGATTTTACGTCCCCTATGAACGCGGATGTAGTAAAAAAATACTTCGCATAAAAGAGACCCGCTGAACATAAAAAGAAAGTTCAGGCAAAAATGGGGCATCCTGGCGAACCATAAAAAGAAAAGGTTCGGGCAAAAATTAGGGATAAAAAGAAAAAATAAATAAACCCGCAAAGTTGAAAACCTGAAAAGGCAACTTTGGCAAAAATGGGTATCCCGGTGGATTGAAAACCTGAAAAAGGCGATCCAGGCAAAAGTTAAGGATTTAAAAGCAAAGACTACGATCCGCGTTCGATCTGTGATCACTATTTACACTTGGAAAATTCAAAGGAAAGGAATCAGTCCAGTCAGTAATCTTCAAAGGTCAAAGCATCTGCGGATAAACAAGTTATATGGGTTATAGCTGAGTCGAGTCATGGTGGATGTCTGTTCCCCACATTGTCGACATGTGTATTTTATTTTACTTTTTGCGCAATTACCTCTTTTCAGGAATTGCTTCCAGATGTAAATGCCTATTTACAGGCCAATCCATTCAATAAAATTTGCATTTCACTCAAAAATCTTTCCATTTGTGTTTTTGTTTTACTTGTTTTGTTTGTGAAAATGTCCGATATTTTTGATGAACATTACATGCTAAAATGTTGAGCTTTGCGAACCATATTGGAAAATAGGGGAAATTGCTAGGATGACGGTCATTGTAATGGTAATTGAAGTAGCCATTTTGCATAGAACCTTTTGTGGATTTTGTTTGCAGGTTAACAGGTTTGTCCTTCCCCAGTAGAGCTACTCTCCTCGACATTGGAAAGTCCATCCTCCTCAGCAGGTTGTTGTTTCCCCAGCAAGAGACTTACAAAATATCTTCTTGGGACAAAGGAGTTATTTTCCCCACAGGATCTAAGCATTCGGCTAGTCAACAAATGTTTTTCTCACTAGCCACGATATGAGTTAATCCCCTCTGGATGGGTAAGCTCGATGTTATCCGCTAGCAGGGTGGATGTCACCATCTACTGTTCCCCAAGCAGGTTTGCTGATCATGGCAAGTATTCCCCAGCAGGGTAAAAGTACTAATATTCCCCAACAGGGTAAAGGTAAAAGCATCTCCCAAGCAGGTTCAAAATTATTGACTTGTCTCCTCGAGCAGAGTCTAAAGGTGCGCATATCCCCAAGCAGAGTCTGGTGGTGATTGGTATCCCCAGCAGGTCTTAGGACCAATCGTTTTTGGCAGGCGTCAAATCCAAGTTCTGAAGTATTTGGTGATCCCCGGCGGAGGAGTTTCCATCTTCAGTATTCATCTCCTTCCCCAACTGAGTGGGTATTCTCTTGGAGTTTCGTCCATCTCCAGCAGAGTTGTTGATCTTGTTATTCCCCAACAGAGTGGGTATTCTCTCGGGGATTCGTCCATCTCCAGCGGAATTTATGATCATTGTCTTCCTCAGCAGAGTGAAGTATTTCTCAGCAGGGTCTCTTATTTCGGAGGATAATTTATGTTGTCGTCCCCAGTGGAGTTTGCCTTCGCCTTCAGTATTTATTTTCCTAAGGCACCTCTTTTGCATTGCATAAGTATTCTTGCAGGGCATCCTCCCAAACGCGTAGCATTTCCATTTCGTATGGAGCATTACGGTAAAATTCAAACATATGCATTCGAAGCATAAGCCAGGTTTGATTTCCTTACTAGTCCCTTTCCCTAGCAGAAAGTGACATGATTCAGAAGATGTTGGTTAACACCACACCGCAACCAGTGGAGTCGTCCTTCTTGTTGGTCCTTCCTACACTCCCCGCAGAGTGTCTGTTTAGATTTCTCTATTCCCCAGCGGAGTTATCTCTGTAGATCCGTTGATTCTACTTATCGTGGGTTGGAAAATCTATCTTCGGCTGGGTCTTTCATTTCGAGTTCGCTTTCGGTCGTACTCGTTTGTTGTTGAAAGTCCGTTTTCGGCCGGTCTTTCTTTTCGAGTTCGTCTTCGGCCGTCCACGCACTCTTTGTTATTTCATCATCCCCAGTAGAAGTATCCCATGTGGTTTGTTCTCTCTTTGAAATGCCGCTTTCGGTCGGTCTTTCTTTTCGAGTTCGCTTTCGGTTGTACTCGTTTGCTATTTGAAATTCCGTCTTCGGCCAGTCTTTCTTTTCGAGTCCGCTTTCGGTCGTACTCGTTTGCCTTTGTATCCCCGCTGAGTCTGATTTCGGTCGTACTCATTTGTTCTCTTCGAGTCCGCTTTCGGTCGTACTCGTTTGTTGTTGGAAGAGCGTTTTTGGCTGGTCTTTCTTTTCGAGTTCGCTTTCGGTCGTACTCGTTTGTTGTTGAAAGAGCATTTTTGGCCGGTCTTTCTTTTTGAGTTCGCTTTCGGTCGTACTCGTCTGATGTTGAAAGAGCATTTTCGCCCGGTCTTTCTTTTCGAGTTCGCTTTCGGTCGTACTCGTCTGATGTTGAAAGAGCGTTTTCGGCCGGTCTTTCTTTTCGAGTTCGCTTTTGGTCGTACTCGTCTGATGCTGAAAGAGCGTTTTCGGCCGGTCTTTATTTTCGCGTCCTCTTTCGGTCGTACCCGTTTGTTGTTGGAAGAGCGTTTTCGGCCGGTCTTTCTTTTCGAGTCCGCTTTCGGTCGTACTCGTTTGTTCTTTTCGAGTCCGCTTTCGGTCGTACTCGTCTGCTGTTGAAAGAGCATTTTTGGTCGGTCTTTCTTTTCGAGTCCGCTTTCGGTCGTACTCGTTCATCTTTTTCGAGTCTGCTTTCGGTCGTACTCGTCTATCCTTTTCGAGTCCGCTTTCGGGCGTATCCGTTTTCATTTTCATTACCACCAGGTTGCAAATTTCCAGGTTCTTTTTGTATTCAATCACCTTCTACCTTGAATTTCTGAAAGCCGTTGCTATCATCCCTTCAGGTTCAAGTCGATTGAATAGGGGCAACTGTAACACCCTAAAATTTGCTCTTTTGCTTTGAGGTTAACTGGCTCTTGTTTCTTTGCATTTCTGCATTTGCATAGTTCTTTTGAGCGTGGGATCGAGGTATCTTTCAACAGCTCGTGGTGTCATCATTTCCGGTATTATTTTCAATGATGTTCAGAGCCTAGCAGATAGCTTTCAAAGTCTTTTTGAGCATTTATTTTGCTCATTAGACATTTTTACAATCAGAGGTTCTGGCGGTTATTTTTTGATCAGCGATTCAGCACCAGGCGATTATTTTTAGCAGTATTCCGAGCACAAAACGAAATTCACAGCATATTTCAAGTGTGTTTCGGTGTTACTCAGTGGAAATATCAAATTCGGAGTTTCAGAGGTTTAACAAGTTCAGAACAGCTATCAGAGATCACTTTTCCAAGTTTCCCTCCAAAAGGCGCCAAAATTCAAAATTTGCACTGTGTAACCGATTACAGCGTATCTGATAACCGATTACCCTTTGGTTTTCTGCGCATTTTTTTCAGTTTTTGAACTGAGTAATCGGTTATCAGTTATGCTGTAACCGGTTACTCTGAGCAAAATTTGAAAAATTCAGATTACATCATTGGTGATCATGTGCTTGGCATGTGCACGTGGGGGAAGGATCTAGAATTGATATTTTCATCATTTTCCACCCAAAATTCAAATTCCTTCCAACATTTTCCACTCTAATTCCTCATTTACTTTCCTAATCCACTTTTCACCCCAATTTCCACCCTCTAAACCTCACTCCAAACCACATTTGAATTCCTAACCTAGCTTCTATTTAAATTAATTCATTCCAAACCTCACATAACTTTGATCCATTTTCTGAATTTTCTACACATCTCTCTCCAATTCCCTCAAACTTTTCTCTCATTTCCCAAAACTCTCACTCAAAGTTTTATCATCAAAGTTCATCAAATTTCACCTTGGAATTTGTTGATCTTGAAACTAAACCACCATCAATTCATCAATTCTTGAAAGAATCTTGGATTTGCTACTGTTTTGGAGTGTGGAACCAATTTTGGAGCAGCTTTTCATTATTTGAGTTGTTTTAGCTTGGATCTTGGTTGTTCATGCTTGGATCTTGAAGTTCATCACATAGATCTTTGGTTTTCTTGCTTGGATTCACCAATTTTCGTGCTCAACAATCACCAAGGCAAATCTCAGCCTTGTAGGTTGGTTTTCCTTAGATTTATGCTTGATTTAGCTTAATTTCAACTTATGCATTATAGATCTTTGGTTTGTGATGTGATTTATCCATTTGCTTGATTTGATTTGTGGTCTTGTTGTTTGATTGATGAAATTGATGTTTGATTACTGATATTTGGTGTGAATTCTCGTGCATTGTTGATTACATGATCGTTGGATATGATTGCATGAGTGATAAGCTGCTGAAAAGTGATTCTGAGCACTTATTTTTGAATTCTGCTGCTGTGTAACTGGTTACAGCATATCTGCTAACCGGTTACACTGTGTATTTTTCAGCATGTTTGTGCATTTTTGAACTGTGTAACCGGTTATCAGTTATGCTGTAACCGGTTACCACTGAAGCAAAATGGTATTTTTGTGCATTTTCTTGCTTGTTTGACTTCCATAACATGGTTAAACTTCATGGATTAATGCATTGATGATTTGTGGATCATTCTTGAGCTATTTCAACACACACCACTGTATGAACATGATTTTTCGACACGCGTTCTTTTGTTTTTTTCATTGAACGTTAATGCTTGCGTTGTTGATTAATTGTTGTGATGATCACGTAATGCACACACTTTGAGCTTGTTAATTGCTAATTGATGATGATGATTGCTGGATAATTATGTGCATGTTCATTTGCTTTCGATTTTCATGAGGTGCATACTTGATTAAACTTGATCATATGCTTAATAATGTGCATTCTTTCATAATGTGTGTTAACCCTCAATTTCGACGCTGGACAAAATCAAAGCTATTTTAATGTTAAAAAATTATTTTTAATGTAAAGAAGGCTTCGACCTAACTTTTTGAGAGGCCTGAGTCGAATAAATGTGGAGAAACCTTAAGAAATGGCTAAGTATTGAAAGAGTTCTTCGACCATGGGAATGTAGCGCTGCAGTGGTTATATTAAGAATGGAGGGAATTTCCAATATTTGAAATTTAAATAAGAGCAGTTATGAACGTGGGAACAATTGAGATCAAGGGGAAGGCGCCAAGATCCACACGTTCGAAGCAGTAACCACCACTGAGTAGTTATTTCCTAGCACTATAAATAGGGTTTGGTTCTATGTAAAAGGGGTGTTCATATTTTTGTACAAGTTACTCTAAGAAACTCAAAGTACCCGCGTGTAGAGAAACGAGTTTGTGAGAATGTACGTAATGTAACACCATTGTCTTCATTAATCTAATTTATCTTCAGCATGTTTAAGATTCAGCCATTTATTTTCCATGCCTTTGCAGTTTCTTGAACTTTATCTTCCGTGCCAAATTTATGTTCAAAGCCATTTAAACTTTCTGCGTTTTACTTTCGACTGCAGTTTACGTTCAAGCATTTAATCTTCAAGCCTTTACTTTTCAAAGTCTTTCATTTTCAAGAACGTGGAGTTCTCCTTTAAATCCATTGCATTTGTTTTCAAAGTCTTTTACTTTCCTGCACTTTACCTTCGACAACACTTTTATTATCCCAGACTTTACATTCCAAGAACGTGGAGTTCGTTGCATTTTACTTTCAAAGCTTTTACTCATTCGACGCCTTTAATTTTTGCACCCTTTACTTGCATCACTTTAAATTTCCAGTTTTCACTTTACTTTATTGCCCGTAGTCGAACGTGGAGTTCAGTTAGATTTTATTTTCAGCATTGTCGAACGTGGAGTTCAGTTTACATTTTCTTTAAGTTACACTTGTCTCTCAAACTTAGCACATGTCCTAGGATTTGTGTGGTCGATCTTGCAAGTTAAATCAATTTGCGTTTAGATTTATAGATCAGAGGTTGTTTACCAAAATTCACAATAAACAAATTGGCACACCCGGTGGGACCCAGTGCTAAGTCAAACCTTTTGTCAACCTCATCTCTCTTGGTGAAGAAGCACTTTCGTTGTATGTTATTGAGAAGTGGGAAGTTGGCCACAGCAAAAGAAGGAATACCAAAGAGAAGATACACCAAGAAAATGGAAACTAATGTCAATCAACAAGTTGATCCTCAAGGGAGTATTTTAAACACTCAGTCTAGTAGCAGTATTGGGACTCAAAGCACTCCATCACCAGTGTCTTCGACAGGAGGACAAGCATCACTTCCATTAGTGGTGTCTGAGCCAGGATCAACATATACAAAATCATATACTCAACCTGTGTTGGAATACATAGGACCACAAAGTTCTAATTCACCAACACCCCCAGGAGGAAATACAATGTGCAGGCACGTTCCTCCACCAGGTTTTCCACATCCAGGGTCAAGGAGTTAACCCTATGGTATGCCTACATCAATGATGCAGAACCTGCAGAATGCTCCACCTGTATTTTCAGAAACTATTGTGTCTTCGCCACTACAAGGGTCAGGATCAGGAGGACGAAACAACCAGAGTATAGGTGTTGGTTACTCTGTTCAAACACCTAGCCTTACAAATACATCCATAAATTGTTTGAGACAGCAGATGGATGAAAGTAACATGCAAATGGTACATACGTTGTCTCAGACAATGGGAGAATTTTTTCAACCTTTGATTCAAAATACAACCCAAACTAACCAACAACTGGTGCACAAGTGGCACGCATGGCTGATTTCATGGGAGTACCAGCAGTAGATCGAAGAGCGACGGTTGTCGAAGATATCCCAAGACGTCATCCACGTCAGATACCTGATGCTAACTTGGAGGATCAAGAGTTGGTTGATCATTTTAGAGTCGAACCACCAAGAATCCAGGTGCCATACCAGATGGAGGAGGAACCAGTAGTGATGGTGAACAGGAACCAAAATGCAGATCAGCTACTCAGGCAGGTTCGACACCAAAATCAAGCAGAAGAAAATAATCTTGCAGCCATGGTCGAAAGGATAATGACTAGAAATGGGATGAATTTTGGCTTCACCAGGCCAAATTATACTTCACCTATAGTGGATTACATTCTCCAAGCAGAACTTCCCCCTAGGATGAAAGTTCCAAAGTTCAGCAAGTTTTCAGGAGATACTACTGAGTCTACTGTCGAACATGTGGCTAGATATTTGATCGAAGCGGGCGAGATTGTAGCTGACGAAAGCCTTAGGATCAAATACTTCCCAAGTTCCCTTACCAAGAATGCCTTCACATGGTTTACTACGTTACCTCCGAATTCCATATACAATTGGACCCAATTAGAACATTTGTTTCATAAACAGTTCTACATGGGGCAAACTAAGATTAGTTTGAAAGAATTGGCTAGCATCAAGCGCAAAGTCACTGAGCCAATTGATGATTACCTGAATAGGTTTCGACTTCTTAAAGCCAGGTTCTTTACACAAGTGCCAGAACATGAGTTGGTCGAAATGGCTGCTGGGGGTCTTAATTACTCCATTAGGAAGAAATTAGATACCCAATATCTTAGAGATATGGCCCAGCTGGCTGATAGGGTTCGACAGCTGGAAAGGCTAAAAGAAGAAAAGGCCAAGTTCAGCAGGGGTAAAAAAGTAGCATTTGTCGAATGCAAGGAAGACGTGGAGAATCTGTATGGTGAACCATCTTGTTACGACGAAAATGAGGTGGGCGTTGCTGAGTTAAAGCAAGGTCCACCTTATTCTTGCAAATTATTAGCTCCTTCAGAAGGAAAAAATCCTGTCGGATCTAACGACAAATTCCCTAAGAAAACATATACTTTCGACGTCACTAAATGTGATGAAATTTTTGATTTGTTAGTTAAAGATGGGCAAATGATAGTGTCTGCTGGTGTTAAAATGCCACCTTTAGAACAAAGAAAGAAAAGAGGTTTTTGTAAGTACCATAATTTTTTGAGTCATAAAACTTCTCAATGTTTTCTTTTCAGGGATTTGGTGCAGAATGCTATCCAGGAAGGAAGGCTGAAGTTTGGGGAAAAAGGCAAAGCCCAGATGAAGATTGACTCTGACCCATTGCAAGTTGCAGAGGCCAACTATTCAGAGCCTCATGAGGTTCAAATGTTGGAAGGCACAAGCGGATTCGACAAGTCAGTCAACATGGTAGAAGCTATTAAAGACTTCGCCATCAGTTCTGTGATAATTGAAGGTTTTAGTGAGGCTGCAAGTGGCCTAAACGTTGATGGTACCAGTCTGATGTTGGTGACCAAAGAAACTGCTGATAAGTTTGTTGAAATGGATAACGCTGCTAAGGTTTTTGATGTGACCGTGAGTGGGTGGAAGATAAATGCCAATGAAGGCATTAATATGGTCGAGTTGGCTGAAGAGTCTGATCCTAGTTCAGATAGTATCAACACCAATGAGGCTATGGGTAGAAATGCCCCTAAAGTTCAAGTTGTTAAGGAATTGGAAGATGACATGCTCTTGGTTGGAGAGATGCTGGACATGGATGGTTGTCTGGTGGAAAATTGGATATGTATGGCTGTTGAAAAGTTTTTCAAGACATCTCCTGATGTCGAGAGAGTCAATGCTGAGGAGATGGTGGAGGCTGAGAAAGCTGCTTGGGAAAAAGCTTCCCAAAGAGCTGCAAAAGCAGCAGTAGGTGGTGGCTGCTTGGCAAAGACCACTAAAAGTATGGAAGCCAGCTTCTCCAAGATGCGCCTGAAGGACAGAATGGGTGTTAACATATTCGAAGTTACGGATCGAAAAGATGAACAATTGAGTAAGGTAGATGAGCAAGAGAAACTCAACAAAATGGCTTATCCTAAGCCAGAGGAGACAATCGTGGACTTCTTGCATCGTTGCCGGAAAAAATACTCTGGAGTAATGCTGTGTCCCAGGTGCAGCGCCATTTTTGATGAAAAGGCTGCCCACAAGCTGGAAGGTGTTAAGAAGGCTGGCGAAAGTTGGGGGCAGAAGGTGAACAAGGGGCACAGAGGCTTTGACCATAGGCGACTTTCGACAGGGCTAAAAAACCAAGCACCAGGAATTAGGCCAGGTACGTTCAAGCCAATGGTGAACGTACCAACAGGTAGTTGGATCAAACCTGTCGAAGGGAGAGGACAGAAGAAAAAGTGGGAAAAGTTTGATGTGGAGAGAGGTGCGTCATTTGAGTACAGAAAAGAAGATCACACTACAAATAAATCAGTATACATTTCTCAGAACTACAAGGGTAAAAACCCAATGTCTAGATCGCAATGGCGAAGGGAGCAGCGCAGGCGAAAAGCTGTCGGGGAGGCTCAGGTGCAAGGAGAGTCAAGCACCAATGTGGCCGGGGCAATGGAGAAGCTGCCCATACGACGAAAGTTGTTTACTATTTAGCCAGAAAAGAAGGTCGAAGAGGATGAGGATATGACTGATAACTTCGACAATGAGTCAGCGGCTTCCCTAGACATTCTGGTAAATGTGGTGTCAGTGATGCCAAGAGAATTTGGTCAAGTCTCAGAAGTTGAAGACTTAGACCAAACTGCTGAATTGGAAATGATGGCACACAAACCTGTGTGCTATTACATCATGAACAATGGGTGTGTCGAAGAACAGAATGCTTTCTTCGAGCGTCCCACAGAGGCAATGAAAGGTCATTTGAAGCCTCTTTATATTACTGGAAAAGTGGAGAACGTCCCTGTCAACAAAATTTTGGTAGACTGTGGTGCAACGGTTAATTTGATGCCAAGATTTCTGTTGAGCAAGATTGGAAAATTTGAAACTGATACTAAACCCCACAACATGGTTCTGTCGAACTATGAAGGCAAAGTTGGTTCCACTCTGGGAGTGATTCAGGTGGATCTCACTGTGGGAACTATTACCAGACCAACAGTATTCATGGTCGTCGAAACAAGGGCTAACTATAATCTACTCTTAGGAAGGGAGTGGATTCATGGGATAGGAGCAGTACCCTCATCTATGCACCAGAGAATCACAATCTGGAGACCAGATGGGATAGTGGAAAACATTGAAGCTGATCAAGGGTACTTCAAGGTACCTGTTAATCATGTGGACAGTAGGCAATTTGAGAAACATCTGGCGAACATTGCTCCATGTCCTCCAGCTGATTTTGAGTTTACACCTGACGAGGAAACATTTTATTCGTTGTACTTACACCCTGTAGAAGGTTTCAGATGGGACAGGGAGGTACCAGGAGGAAGATTGCCATGCTTAGGCACACCTCCAATAGAGCCCACAGGGTGGGGAGATGAATTCAGTGATCATGACTGAGTTCGACGCTATGAAAAGAATTTCGGCCTATGTGGCCGAAACAAAACTACAAGCGGTTTTGGAAGCCGCCAATGATTATATGGCTGGTGAAGCCATTTCTGAAGTGTATCAAGAAGGTCCTGGTAAGGACATCGACCCAAAACCTCCAGATAAGGTTGAAACTGGAGGGCAAAGCCAGAGGCTCGACGCCATCTATGAAGATGAGCCTTTGGGATTTGAAAAGGATCCGTTGGCAAATAATATAAAAATACTAGCACAAGATCCTTTGGAAGAAGTGGACCTCAGTGAGGGGGCAACCAAAAGGCCTACCTACATCAGTGCCAATCTTGATCCCCAGTTGAAAGTCGAAGTAGTCCAGCTGTTGAAAGAATTCAAAGATTTCTTCGCTTGGGATTATGATGAGATGCCTGGTCTGAGCAGGGAGTTAGTCGAACACAAGTTGCCTATGACGCTTGGGAAAAAACCAGTCAAGCAAAATCCAAGACGGTTTGCACCAGAGATACTGTCAAAGATCAAAGAGGAAGTCGAAAGACTGCTTCGTTGCAAATTCATTCGCACTGCAAGGTATGCCGAATGGTTGGCTAATATAGTACCTGTTATTAAAAAGAATGGGTCTTTGAGAGTTTGCATCGATTTTAGAGATTTAAACTCTGCAACTCCTAAAGATGAATACTCAATGCCAGTAGCAGAAATGTTAATAGATTCTGCAGCAGGACATGAATATCTTAGTATGTTGGATGGATATTCTGGCTATAACCAAATATTCATTGCTGAGGAAGATGTTCATAAAACTGCTTTTAGATGCCCTGGAGCCTTAGGCACCTATGAGTGGGTAGTGATGCCTTTTGGTCTCAAGAACGCTGGTGCCACTTATAAAAGGGCATTGAATTCAATTTTCCACGATTTTATGGACACTTTCATGCAAATTTATATCGATGATATTGTTATAAAATCTATTTCTGGGAATAGTCACATTGACCATCTTCGACAGTCCTTTGAAAGGATGAGAAAATATGGTCTTAAAATGAATCCTCTTAAATGTTCTTTTTATGTGCAGGCAGGGGATTTCTTAGGCTTTGTGGTCCACAAAAAAGGGATTGAAATAAATCAGAATAAAACCAAAGCCATAATGGAGGCAAAAGCGCCATCAACCAAAAAGGAGTTGCAGTCATTGTTGGGCAAAATCAACTTCTTAAGAAGGTTTATATCCAACCTGAGTGGCAAAACACAAGCTTTTTCGCCATTGCTTCGTTTTAACAAAGATGGTTTTGAGTGGGGGCAATTACAGCAGGAAGCCTTCGACAAGATCAAGGAGTACCTAAGCCACCCTCCAATCCTTTCACCACCTTGTAGAAACAAGAGTATGAGTTGTATATAGCTGCATCAGATAAAACTCTAGGGAGCATGTTAGCTCAGGAGGATGAAAATGGAGTCGAAAGAGCCATTTATTACCTTAGTCGAGTTTTAAATGATGCAGAAACTAGGTATAGCATGATTGAAAAGTTATGTTTATGCTTGTATTTCTCTTGTACTAAACTGAAGCAATATATAAAACCTGTTGATGTGTATGTTTCGTCTCACTTTGATGTTGTAAAACATATGTTATCTAAACCTATTTTGCATAGTCGAATTGGCAAATGGGCATTAGTATTAACAGAATTTTCCTTAACATATCAATCTTTAAAAGCTGTGAAAAGGCAAATAGTTGCAGACTTTATAGTTGATCACTCCATAAATGAAAATGATTTGAATTACGTCGAATTAAGATCTTGGAAATTATACTTTGACGGATCAAGTCATAAAAATGGAACAGGAGTAGGAATACACATTATTTCTCCTGAAAAAATTCCAACAAAATTCAAGTACAAGGTCGAAGGTCCTTGCTCTAACAATGAGGCTGAATATGAAGCATTAATTGCTGGCCGTGAAATTTTGTTAGAATTGGGGGCAACTAGAGTCGAAATAATGGGAGATTCAGAATTGGTTATAAAACAAATCACAAAGGAGTATAAATGTGTTAAAGAAAATCTCATTATGTACTTTGTGATAGCCAATAGATTATTAAAGAAATTTGAGGTAGTGGCCATCCAACTCATACCTAGAATAGAGAATCAAGTTGCTAACGACTTGGCCCAAATTGCTTCTGGATACAAGGTGTCGAAGGAAAACCTTCAAGAAGTAATTGAGGCAAGAGGTAAGGTGGTGGCTGTTGGATTATGTCCATCAGACTTAGAAACAACTAAGCTTGGGTGTATAGATGGCGAAATTTTTGAAATTTTTGCCATAGATAATTTAACAGATGAAGATTGGAGGAAGCCCATAGTTGAATATTTGCAAAACCCAACGGCTTCAACAGAACGAAAAATCAGGTATCAAGGTCTGAGCTATGTACTAGTGCGTAATGAATTGTTTAAAAAGACCCCTGAGGGAGTCTTATTGAAATGCCTTAGTGAAGCAGAGGCGTATTTGACCCTTTCGACCGTACATAGTGGGGCATGTGGAGCACACCAAGTTGGCCAGAAGATGAAATGGTTGTTGTTTCGACAGGGCATGTATTGGCCCACTATGCTGAAGGATTGCATAGAATTTGCTAAAGGGTGCCAAGAATGTCAAATTCATGCTGGCATACAGCACATCCCTGCAAGTGAATTACATTCCATAGTGAAACCATGGCCTTTCAGAGGATGGGCTTTGGATATAGTGGGAGAGATTCGACCAGCATCTTCAAAGAACCAGAGATATATTTTGGTGGGAATTGATTATTTCACCAAGTGGATTGAGGCAATACCACTGGTGAATATAGGTCAGGAAGATGTTATTGAGTTCATTCAAAATCACATTATCTATAGATTTGGTATTCCTGAAACAATTACTACAGATCAGGGATCAGTGTTCACTGGTCAAAAGATGCAGGAATTTGCCAAAGAAATAGGTTTTAAGTTATTAACTTCTACACCTTATTATGCCCAGGCAAATGGGCAAGTCGAAGCGGCCAATAAGGCAATGATTGGACTAATCAAGAAACATGTGGGAAAAAGGCCTAGAAATTGGCACAGGACGTTAGACCAAGTTCTTTGGGCATGTCGAACATCCCCCAAAGAGGCTACCAACACTACCCCATTTCGACTCACTTTTGGTCATGATGCAGTATTACCTGTTGAGATTTATCTATAGTCTGTAAGAGTTCAAAGACATCATGAAATTCCCTCTGAGAATTATTGGGAAATGATGATTAATGAATTAGTGGATTTGGATGAAGAAAGGCTTAGAGCCTTGGAGTTGCTGAGAAGACAAAAGAAGAGGGTCGAAGAATCCTACAACAAAAAGGTTAAATCTAAATCTTTTGCATGTGGGGAATTGGTTTGGAAGGTGATTTTGCCCATGGATCGAAAGGATAGAACATTGGGCAAGTGGTCCCCTAAGTGGGAAGGACCATTCCAAGTCATACAAGTGTTCTCTAATGGAGCTTATGAAGTGGAAGAGTTAGACAAAGATAAAAGAGTCATGAAAGTAAATGGAAAGTATTTGAAAAAATATAAGCCTATGCTGCAGGAGATTCATATTAAAACATAAGCTTTATTTGATAAAAGAAAGCCAAAATAGGCCAAATCAGGCTAATATGGCATACAAAGCGAAGAGAAAATAGTGCAACATTTTTTCTTTCTCAAGGAAAGGTTATTCATAATCTCTCTAATCTATGGATTTGAGGAAGTCCATATAATCCGCATCTGGCTCATCATCAGATTCTTGGGTGCTGGAGCGCCCTTTCTTGGAGATCTTCATTTTGGTTTCCCTCTTCTTGGCTTAAGAGGCTGCTCCAATGGAGGCATTAGGTTGTTGGGGAGCCTCTACTTTCTTTGTTTCCTCAATTTCCTTGGCCTTTCCAGCCATCTTCTTGGTTGGAGGTTTCTCTGAAGTATTCATGGTTGCTTCTACGCAAAACATGGTCAGATGGAAGAAATTTATAGAGTCTAAGGGCTGATTGGATTCGCTAGCCAAACGGTGGAAACAGGTGAGTGATTCTTGGAAGTAGGCCTGATGGCTATGCTATAAGTGTCACTTTAAAGCTAGAGGCTTATGCCTTGGAATTTAAAGCTGGAGGGGTGACTTTCCAAGAAAAAGATAGAATGCCTTAATTGCGAATTTGACTGGTAAAAATAACAATAAAGAACATCATCATGCAATATAGGTCGAAAGCAGTTTAAGGCAGAATAATAATGATGAATTAAATCAGTGCCAATAGGCATAAAATTGTCATTACATAAAAGGCCTGAAAAGGCCAAGAAACAAGTGATGATTAAACAAATGAAATAAAGGTGTCGAAGGTATCAGAAGGGAAGCCTCGACGCCAACTGAGAAAAAGACTCTATGTGATGTTTGAGGCGAGCGTTGCACAAAGATTCATCAAGTTTTGCTTCTGCGAGCTCTTTCTCATATCTTTGGGCCGCCTTAATACGATCAATAGCATGTTTCGTTTCTGCAGCTATCTCAGTGTCGTTGAATTGGCGCAAAACACAGTTGCGGTTTTCAGCATTTTCAATTTTTGCTTGTAGCTCCGCGATTTGTTGCTTCCAGGCTTCAATGTCCTTCTTGTTGGAGGCTATCTCGTCTTGCTTTTTCCTTTGATCAGCCTCCATACGTTGGATCTCTTCGTACGCCTCTTTTGCACTACACCAGACTGCATTCTCAAAGCCAGATGTTCTCTCTATGGTATCCTTGATCGAGGGGAGCAGTTTTATTTCTGCAGCTATTTGGTTTACCACAGCAGTTAGATCTATCAGAAAACCAGAGACATCTGAATTGAGAGTAGTGAGCTCAATCTTTGCAATGGTGTCCTTCAAGTAAGCAGTTGCAGTTGGATCTGAGGCCAGAATTTTGTAAATATCCCCTTTGAAGAATTTTTTCTTGATGGCTTGGAGAATTGATTGGGCGAAGTTATCTGGTGCTGAGGTCGAAGAAATAGAGGAAGAACCATACCTTTGCTCCAGAATCAATTTGGTAAACTCGCGTGGGTTCGACCACTTGAGTGCTATCAGCGAGTCCCCAGGTAGTGGAGTGACCGTAGGCGAATGAGTATGGTGGGGGCGAGGCTCAGCTTGTTCTTCTTCTTCCTCCTCTGCTGATTCTTCTTCCTCTTTATCTTGTCCTCCTCCCATTTCCTCATTAGATTCATCAACAGCTGGTTGTACATTCTCCTGGTGATCAACCGGTGTGGTTTGATCAAGAGTGGCGTTGTGTGTTTGGATTTCAGGTTCACGCCTTTCGTCTTCAACCATCTGGCCTTTATCCATGGAGGTACCCGGATTGATAGGTGGTGGGCTTGAAGCGTCATCCTCATCAGAGTTAGTTCCCTCAGCTTGTGCGTGCTGAGTTGGGGTTGGAGCTGGTGCTGCAGTAGCTGCTGTAACATGAGGAATGGGTTGATTAATCTCACTCAAACCAGAGCCAATATCAGAAGATGGGTGATAAGTTGGCTCACCTTGGCTGTTGAGAAGCGTGGTGGTGAGGCTTTCTGAAGTTGGGTGAGGAACAAAATCGTCAAGTGTGGTGGCGGCGAAGTTGCTTGGAGTTGGTCGAGGATCTGGAGTTTTGATTATGGGTGCCTGAAGAACACAAGTGGAGATAATGAGAATGAAATAATAGGCGAAGGATGTCAGGCATAATAGAAAAGATAATGGTGCGCATACCTGAGTTTGGTCAACAGCAGGACTTGATTTATCACCCCCATGGTCACCAAGAGGGGTTCTCAAGGCTACCTTGGAGGATTCCTTCTCGACACCACTTGTGGTGGATGCCTTTTCGAGTATTTTGGCCACCTTCGAAGGAGGTGGGCCAGCAGGTCCAGAGGCCTTTGTGGGTTTTTTCCTTTTCCTTTGAGAACCTCTTCAGGAGATTCATCTGAGGCCTCTGAAACTGTAACCACAGCTGGGGTATCCTTCTTACCTTTCTTGGAAGGTGTTGGAGGCTTTCGACCAGTCTGAAGAGGAGGTGAAAATAAGGAAGAAATTCATAGAGTACAAGTAAAAACAAAAGGTGCAAAGTATACCTGTGTACTCCCTTGGTCTTTGCCACTTTGCAAGGTGGCAGCTCTAGTCGAAGCAGCTTTCCTAGGCACAGCTGAAAGATAGCACACAATTGTTACAAGTTAATGATTACATGACTAGTCACAAAGCCATGGAGTAAGGATCTCAAACCTTCATATATTTCAGATTCGACACGAACGTCCTGAATTCCTATATGAAGATGCCCTTTAAAACTGTCAAACGTATGCTTAGTCGAAACCACTCGTTGGGTTTTTGGCTGAGACTGCTGTCGAAGAAGTTTTAAATGCTCCCCACAGACAAACCAATCTGGAAATGGAGGGGCAAGCACCACTCCAAAATCAGCATTAGGCAGTTGAGGGAACTTTGGGGGAAAAAGTTTAAAAGCTACCTCATAACGTTTCTCACGAGGGACGTTGGTGTCATACCCCAAATTTTGACCACCCGGTTGTTAAAACCCGATTGTGTTTTCACTACGTGTCATCTGCATATCATATCATCTTTTTCTGTCATGCATATTGTTTGAATTTTCAGTCGAAATATATATGTTGAAATATTTGTCTTTTTTGGTTAATTATGCGAAAAATCAATGAACGGACGTGTTTTTCAATTAAATTTACAAATGTTCATTGTTCATCTATCTTTCGCACGATTTAATCGATTTCTCATTTTTATTTTATTTTTACATATATAAAATGAAAATGAAAATAAAAATAATAAAATAAATAATAATATAATAATAATAATATATATAAATTTCCGTAGTTTTTATATATATATTTGTTTTTTTGTCTTTTTATTTTTTATATATTTTTTATATATTTTTCATATTTTTTATATGTATATATATATTTTATATATATATATCAAAAATATATATATATATATATATATATATATATATATATATAAATATATATTTATATTATTTTTAAAATTCATATATTTTGTTTTTTTTATGAATTTTTGTTTTTTATATATTTTGTTCTAAAAAAAATTTTGTTTTTAATACAATTTTGTTTTAAATATTATTCTAGTATATAGATATTTAAGTTAGCTTAAAAATTAATCTAGTTTAAAAAATTATTTAAGTTAGCTTAAAATTTAAGCTAGCTTAAACTAAGTTAGCTTAATTTTTAAGCTTGGTATCTTGTTCTCCAAGAATTTTTTTCCTATAAATACCACTCCATTTCTCATTCCAAATCACACCAAAACAATCTCTTACATTGTTTTCTCAACTCTCTCCCACATATTTCTCTCTTTCATTATTTAATTTTTCTTATTTCTTGTTTTATTTAGAAATGTAAAAATATTGTTTAATTATTAATTAATTTAGATATTTTTATTTAATTTTGATTAATTAAATTATTAATTAATCTTATTAAATATTAATATTTAAATTAATTGATAATTCTTCTTGTGGCCCATTTTTTCTTTTTAAAACAACTTTATATTTTTTTAGTTAGTTAATCTTGATTAAATATTCTAAAAATATATTAATAATTTCTAAGTTATTAAATTTGATTTAATTAATTTGTAATGAATCATTTAAATTGTTTTATTCAATTATTTGGTAATTTATTCTTAGGATTATTTTCAAGTAAAACTTTTGTAAATAATTAATTAAATGTTCAAATTCGATTCTAACCACTTGATAAGACTTAGGGAATTTCTCTACGATCTCTGGTTTTCTCTGCTTTGTCTTTTACCTGACGCAGGAGTTCTTATATGATACGTTGAGGATCATTATCTCGCTTCTGGAAGCTTGAGAAGAGGCATTGGACCTTGCTCCAATAGGTAAGTTTTCGAACTCATTATCCATGTTTTATTCACACGATGCTTTTCCGTGTATATTCAATTGCCATGTATCTTTTTATCTATCACAATGTTTTGCCGTGTATATGCTTTTATCCGACACGATGTTTTACCGTGTATATTTTATCACATGATGTTTTTTCCATGTATTCAGTTTCACACACGATGTTTTGCCGTGCATATGCTTTCATTCTCCGGATGTTTTTCCGTGTATATTATATCTGTTAGTTACCACGATGCTCTGCCGTGAATGTCTGTATCTCTGTTTATTTATTACGTAATGTTTTGCCACGTATACCTGTTATTTATCAACACGATGTTCTTCCGTGTATGTTTTATTTCACATGACGTTCTTCCATGTATAATTGACTCTGATTTTTTGGGCCTCTTGAGAGAGTGTAAGACCCGTCCCTTTGTACAGAAAACCATTTTGGGCCCCAGTCACTTGTATAAGTCCCGCTGTACAAAGTCAAATAGTGCGTTCACTGATAAAACCCTGGGCCTCTCCTTGAGCTGTAAGCCCCAAATCTTTCTTTTTCAAAGCACTTTCTCCTTTTATTTTGAATATACTGTTGTTTTCAATCTTTCTTTGTTGATCAACTAACCAAACAGCATGGAAGCACTACAACCGAGTAAGTGGTTATCGCTTTCGTTTACTGCTTTTAAATTATAAACTGTATTGTGGGGCTGCTCACTGTAAGTCTCCTTTCATAAACTCATATCTACTGTGTAATAATAGTATAGATATTTCGAGTTTCCCCGGCAACAACGTCTAGCACTAGGTAAAGCCGTTTCGTTTATTCGTAGACATAGACGCCTAGATCCCCAATAGGAGCACCAGATACAGTCTTCACTTCGGCTGTCCTCCTTAGGAATCGTCAAGAAGCTCTACTCCCCAAGATGAATGTATTCTCCGTGAATGGCATCTTTGAGTTTTTTCCAAATTCTCGAACTTTCCTGACTTGATCTATTCCTTGTGGATAGCTTGCCTTGAATGTCTCGGGGTTTGGGTACCCACTACGGTCATAATCTTGGACCTTAACTAAGGAACCCTTTTTAAAAGCTAAAAGTCACTGGATAGTAAACCTCGCACGTTTACCAGTGGTTTTTATCTTTAAAAGAGTTACCTCTCCTAATGGAAAGGAGAAGATAGACCCACGGGCTTCTTAAAAGCATCGGCCTCCTCTTGGGCATTGTTCAAGGACCCACAGGCTTCCTAAAAGCAACCCCGCCTCCTCTTGGGCTTCGTACAAGGACCCTACGTCTTCTTAGAAGTATTCACAACCTCCTCTTAGGCTTCGTATAATGATCTCTTCCTCCGGGAATGATAGCCTCCTCTTGGGCTTAGTACAAGGACCCGTCGGCTTCTTAAAAGTTTCCAGCCTCCTCTTGGGCTTCGTACAAATTGTCCCGACGACCTCCTAAAGGTATAGGAACAGAAACTAGTCATCTTGCTAGAGCAGTCTTTCAAATGAGTCTAGATCTTGATCTCGGAAGCGTACTTTCTCTTACACAGTACAAAAGACACACCCAGTAGACTTGGACAGTCTATATCCCCTCTTGAGTCTCAAAGACATTCTCAAGTTCCTTCTAAACACAGGAAAAACCCTTCCCTCTTTTTAACATCCGACGCTTTCCCGGATATTCCTTTTCTTTACATCCGACGCTTTTCTGGATATTCCTTCTATTTTCATCCGATGTTTTTCCCGAATATTCATATCTCAATCTTTAATCTCTTCACTCTTTCAATCAATTCCCACAAACACCCTTTTAGCTTCATATCTTGGGCTTTGAACAAGATACAAACAAATCACCTTTTAGCCTCCGTCTTGGGCTTTGAACAAGACACCCAAATATATTTTTCCTCCCTTAGAATAGGAGGAACTACGAACGCTCTGATTTCCCTGTTTCGGTAAACGGGAATACGTAGGCATAAGATTGAAAGAAAAATCTTACCGAGCACACTAAACAAAAAACCTTAGGTCCAGTACCTTACCAAAAACATCAAAAAACCTGAAAACAAAAAAAATACCTTTTCAATATCTCTCAACTTTCCCTCTTACAGACAAACACCATCAAGTAGAAAATAGTAGAACAGTAGAAAATTGCTATCAACCCATGGATAACCATGTATAGGATGGGTAATTGACAACTCCCCATTGTATAACCTGACCCCGAACTCCCCAATCTCTTAGCACTTGTTAAAGAAAACATTTGCGTGCAAGGTTAGTTTGAGATAACTTCCCTTTCCTTTCCAGCTTCATAGGATAAATAAGAAATCTGAAAGTAGCACCCAATCCCATCCGCAGACAGGATGCGGGCGGTAACGAAAACCGCGCTACAGAAAAATGGCGACTCTGTTGGGGACATTTAGGATTAGAAATCCTAAGAGGTCTAGGTTGTTAACAATCATACTATATACTATATACTATATACTATATATCCGTGTTTATTTTTCTGCTAATGGGAATGCGTGTGATGCCGCATGTGGTGAGATTGAGTATACACCTAGGAATACCAACCCTTTCGTTGTGCGGAAGCTATCGGAAATAGCTGTTACGCGATACTACCCTCATTTGAGGCTGGTGATCTATTCTCGGTGAATAGCACTTACTCTAAGATTGCACACAACTCGCTGGCGATCCGCTTGTTGTCTGCCTTCCTGGGAGGAGCTGATGATAATGAGTACAGGTACAAAAATCACCCTAGTATAAACCTTTGGGGATGGGTAGAGCCTTGACTTCATGACACCGAACCTTTGACCCCATGTTTTTTCTATGTTTTTGTGTGCTGTATCCATGCATTGCATTTGCATCCCTTGCATATTTCATACATACGTCCTGGTCATCATCAATTTATTCCAACCTTCTTTCTTTCAGTCATCTGTAAGTCGTCAAACTGATTCCTCATCACCGATACGGGACTAGAGCTAACGTCAGGCGCAAAATGTCAGAACAAGAAGTGCACAATGCAGAGATTAGGATGGAAATAGACGATCTGAAGTCAAGCATGACTAATTTAATGGAAATGCTTCAGGTCCTAATTGCCAGAGGAGATCCCCCTCAGAGGACTGTCATCCAAGAAATCACAAGTGCTGCTATTGAACCTCCGCCTGTTCAGATGCCACCATCTACATGGCCGGAATTTGGATTGCCTCACGACTTCATTCCACAACAGGTCACTACCACTTTGGTCGGTCAAGCTCCAAGACTAGAGTTTCAAATCCCTATTGTCTCAGAACCCAGACCTCTGGTACGGACTGCCAGAATTCCCTTTGAGAATCCTAACTTTGATTACAATGCTAGTGCTCAAAGTGAGGACAATGTGGACATTGAGCCTGAAGATGCCAATGAACAATACCAAACTTTAGAGAAAAGACTCAGAGCTGTAGAAGGAAATGACTTCTTCAACGTTGATGCAGACAACATGTGTCTTGTGTCTAACCTCATCATGCCAGCCAAATTTAAGACCCCTGAGTTTATAAAGTACAAAGGTGACTCCTGCCCAAAGGCTCATTTGGTTATGTACTTTCGTAAGATGGCTGCCCACATCAAAAACCAGAAGTTGCTCATCCACTGCTTTCAGGATAGCTTAAGTGGAGCTTCACTCAAGTGGTACATGGGCCTTGAACGAAGCAACATTCATTGCTTGCAGGATCTTATCAATGCTTTCATGAATCAGTACAAGTACAACCTGGACATGACTCCAGACCGTCATCAAATCCAGAACACGACTCAGAACGAGAAAGAATCTTTCAAAGAGTATGCTCAACGCTGGAGAGAGTTAGCTTCTCAGGTCGAACCCCCTTTGGCTGAGAAAGAGCTTACCGGAATATTCTTAGACACTTTATCTCCCATCTTTTGGGAAAAGATGATTGGCAATGTTTTTTCAAACTTTACAGAATTGGTCATCATTGGCCAGAGACTTGAAGAAGGTATCAAGAATGGAAAGGTCTCTAAAACTGCTGAATCTTCTAACGCTGTAAAGAAACCCTATGGAAACTTCCAAAAGAAGAGGGAAGATCAGACTAATTCTATCTTGGTTGAGGATAGGAAACCTCATTACAGACCTCAGCAGCCTAATCAAGCTCATATTGCTGCTATCACTCCTCTGTTGGCTGCTCGACCAGCTCCAGCTCCTCAACGTCCGGCTATTGGACAAAACCAGAACTACAATAGGACTCACTTTGATCCTATTCCTATGACGTACACTGAACTGTACATTATTTTGGTTCAGAAGGGAGCGATTACTACCAAGGCGACACCTCTTCGTCCAAATCCACTTCCACCTGGATTCAGATCTGACCTTTATTGCGCATTCCACGAAGGAGCTGCGGGTCACGATTTAGAAAGATGTTATGCACTAAAGGCTAGAGTGCGGGATCTGATCAAAGACAACCTCCTCAGCTTTCGTGACACTAGTCCTAATGTCCAGCGCAATCCTCTGCCTAAACACAAGAACTAAAACTTCAGTCAACTTCAACTCAGTTACTTCCCAAAGACAGGACAGCTCATCCTTGTGTTTGATTAGTCACTGACCTTGTTTATGTCTATTTTGCATTTTCCTTGTTTGTATCATAGTTTGCTTTCAGCTTGTTTATTTTTAAATGTCAGTTTTAATGAAATGAGCATGTACAGTATTTTGATTCAATCATCTGTTCATTTACATCTTTATGCTTTCTCTTTCAAAAAATAAAGACTTTCAAAAAATACACCTCTTTTTCAAATTTTTGACTATGCAAATATTTGTGGGAGGATGATAAAAACATAATACCCATAATTGTTGTCGGTATGCTTTCGAATAAAAAACTTTGCTGAGGATGTAAGGCATTTTTTTAATTCCCAAACACTGGAGATATAAGGAAGATAATCCCTCGTTAACCCTTTTGAGCCTTGAAGTAGGAGTTTCTTTCTTTATAAAAAACCTGCAATTTTAACTCGGGGCAGGGTAGTTCTCAGTTTAATTTGGGTTGTGTATTCAAGTTCAAAAAGTTTACATACAACAAGTTGATGCTGAAAACGTCTTTCAAATCAAAAGCTAGTGATGGTTCGTCGTAATCATCAAATCAAGCAATCACTTTCTTTCTAAGAATAAAGCAGAAATAAAAAAGCCCGCTAAGTCAAAAAAAAAAAAACTTAGGCAAAAACTAGGGCGTCCCGCTGACTATAAATTTCAAAAGAAATAGTTCAGGCAAAAGTTAGGGATAATACAGAAAAGAGGTCCTTAAATCCTCGATCTTTAAAAAAGGTCCACAAAGATGAAAAACAACTAAATGTTGTAAAGAGGTAGTAGCTGCCATCTCAAGACTTCTGGACCATCATCATCACTATCATCAGTACAATTCCGAAACCTTTTGGAACCTGAATGCACAATTTAAGTTTAACTGAGTATAGGACTGGAGAACATCACGAAGGGGGTGGGCACCAAATAAACTTTGAGCCTTTATCTTTTTTTCATAAACCGTGAACCAGACCACGTTATAACCCTCAAAAGACCTAATTGAAGTAAGGTTATTTTGAAAGCATACTACAACAAGGTGGCATAAATTGAATCCAAAATCATTTTTCGCAAATCATTTGTTTTGGTATTATACCTCTGTTTTACTTTTCATTCAAAATAATTTATACCACTGTGTTTTTAATCAGTAATCCATATTACTGTATTTTTTTCAAAACAATGATTCTATTTTCAAAATTTTTACATGAGCTTTGCATTAAATTTGTCATGTTTAAATAAACATTTTTTATTGCAAACTAGCTTTCCTCTCAAGGAATTTTCAAAACAGTTTAGAAACTTGGTCAGTGATCCTATCAGGGGCAAGTTCTTTCCAGAGCCTGTTAAGAATCAGTTCGAGATTTGTTCAGTGCAAGTCCTTCTCAGAATTGGTTTATTCAGAAAAACTTTCAAGATTCATTACTGGGACAAACCTTCCTAGTATGCAGCATACAGTCATTATCATTCAAGCTGAAACAGTAATCAGTTCATCTACAACATTCAGTGAGTCTGGGGCAATTTATTTGGAAAAATCCCCAAGCAAGCTATCTAGCCTTCCTCCGAGGATTATAAACTTGATACAGTTTATCAGTATGACAAAGATGTGTTTAAACAACATTTGTAGTCCCTGGGCAATGACAGTGATCTCTGTGTTGAGGAATCGGTTTTGTCTGTCACTCCCCAAAAGAGTATAAACTTGTTGATTTCCACTCTCTCAAAGAGTCTAAACTTATTGTCAGCATTTTCATTTGCATTACATACATTTAATCATACATCATAACTTTTTCATATACTATGCATTCAAGAGTGTTTTAATCCTCATTTGCATTCATCAATGATCGTGTTATTATTAACATCTTACCTTTCTACAAAGTCCAACTTATCTGGCACCTATACTTTTATGTCTTATCTGATGTTCTTCCAGATATAACTTTGGTTTTATCCGATGTTCTTCCGGATGTATCTTTTGGTTTTGAAATTTTTCCAAAACCCGTTCTGATGCTTTTCCAGAACGTTTCTCTGTGTCTACCCGATGTTCTTTCGGATATATCTTTTGGTTTTGAAGTTTTTCCAAAACCCGTTCTGATGTTTTTCCAGAACTTTCTTTGTTTCTATCCGATGCTCTTCCGGATATGTCTGTCTGTTCTGATGTTTTTCCAGAACTTTCTTTGCATTCATCCGAAGTTCTTCCGGATATGTCTCTTTTATTCTGATGTTTTTCCAGAAACACCTTACATGTCTATCTGATGCTCTCCCGGATATGATTTTTCCTCATCTGATGTTTTTCCAGATGTAACTTTTGATCGGATGACTTATCTGATGCTTTTCCGGATATGTTCATCGTTCAGCCAGTCTTCTAAAAAAAATTCTCTATACATTTAACGCTTTTCTAAATGTTTCGGATTTACACTCAAAGTTATTTTTAATACATTCAACGCTTTTCTGGATGTCATTAATATATCTTTAAGTTTGGTCGACAACTCGGTCCAATGCTTTTCTGGATGCCTTCAAGCTTGTTTCTCATTTATCCAATGTTTTTCTAGATGTGCCTGATTAATTTTTCAGACTTCATTCAATGCTCTTCTGAATGTCTCTGATAATCACGTCTGCTTGTGTTCCAAGATTTCATTCAATGCTCTTCTGAATGTCTCTTACGGTTGTTACTGTTCTTTTCCAGAGTTTTTTAATACATGTCTGAAAATCTCTGATGACTATAACCTTTTTCCCAGTAAAATTACCTTTGCTTTCTGGATGTTCTCGTATATTCCATAATGAAATTAAACTGCTTTCTCAGAAGTCTCTGGCATATACTCAGATATGGTCTCATTCCACATCTAATGTTTTTCTAGATGTTTCTGATATATTTTCTAGAGTATGACACTTCTTTCGCATCTGATGCTTTTCCAGATGGTTGAATCTCTGTTCCTGGGTTTATCCCTCTCTTTCCAAATACTACTGAATCCCCTTTGTCACATCGGCAAATTTCCACAATATCTTATATCCCAAGAAAAATCTGTTGGTCTGTCCCCTGTGACATCATTCCCCACAGTGTTCAAGAATCTTTCATTCATCACATATCATTTCATTTGTGTTTACAGTCAAAATTCTAGGTACTTTGATATTTAATCCTCTTATACCTCGAAGGTCTAAAACTCTTTGCTATTCATACCTTCAGGTCTAAGAAGATTAAATAGGGGCATCTGTCATACCCCAAATTTTGACCACCCAGTTGTCAAAACCCGATTGTGTTTTCACTACGTGTCATCTGCATATCATATCATCTTTTTCTGTCATGCATATTGTTTGAATTTTCAGTCGAAATATATATGTTGAAATTTTTGTCTTTTTTGGTTAATTATGCGAAAAATCAATGAACGGACGTGTTTTTCAATTAAATTTACAAATGTTCATTGTTCATCTATCTTTCGCACGATTTAATCGATTTCTCATTTTTATTTTATTTTTACATATATAAAATGAAAATGAAAATAAAAATAATAATAAAAAAAAAAATATAATAATAATATATATATATAAATTTCCGTATTTTATATATATATATATATATATATATATATATATATATATATATATATATATATATATATATATATATATTTGTTTTTTTTGTCTTTTTATTTTTTATATATTTTTTATATATTTTTCATATTTTTTATATGTATATGTATATTTTATATATATATATATATATATATATATATATATATATATCGAAAAAAAAAAAAAAATATATATATATATATATATATATATATAAATATATTTATATTATTTTTAAAATTCATATATTTTGTTTTTTTATATATATTTTGTTTTTTTTATGAATTTTTGTTTTTTATATATTTTGTTCTAAAAAAACTTTTGTTTTTAATACAATTTGGTTTTAAATATTATTCTAGTATATAGATATTTAAGTTAGCTTAAAAATTAAGCTAGTTTAAAAAATTATTTAAGTTAGCTTAAAATTTAAGCTAGCTTAAACTAAGTTAGCTTAATTTTTAAGCTTGGTATCTTGTTCTCCAAGAATTTTTTTCCTATAAATACCACTCCATTTCTCATTCCAAATCACACCAAAACAATCTCTTACATTGTTTTCTCAACTCTCTCCCACATATTTCTCTCTTTCATTATTTAATTTTTCTTATTTCTAGTTTTATTTAGAAATGTAAAAATATTGTTTAATTATTAATTAATTTAGATATTTTTATTTAATTTTGATTAATTAAATTATTAATTAATCTTATTAAATATTAATATTTAAATTAATTGATAATTCTTCTTGTGGCCCATTTTTTCTTTTTAAAACAACTTTATATTTTTTTAGTTAGTTAATCTTGATTAAATATTCTAAAAATATATTAATAATTTCTGAGTTATTAAATTTGATTTAATTAATTTGTAATGAATCATTTAAATTGTTTTATTCAATTATTTGGTAATTTATTCTTAGGATTATTTTCAAGTAAAACTTTTGTAAATAATTAATTAAATGTTCAAATTCGATTCTAACCACTTGATAAGACTTAGGGAATTTCTCTACGATCTCTGGTTTTCTCTGCTTTGTCTTTTACCTGACGCAGGAGTTCTTATATGATACGTTGAGGATCATTATCTCGCTTCTGGAAGCTTGAGAAGAGGCATTGGACCTTGCTCCAATAGGTAAGTTTTCGAACTCATTATCCATGTTTTATTCACACGATGCTTTTCCGTGTATATTCAATTGCCATGTATCTTTATATCTATCACGATGTTTTGCCGTGTATATGCTTTTATCCGACACGATGTTTTACTGTGTATATTTTATCACATGATGTTTTTTCCATGTATTCAGTTTCACACACGATGTTTTGCCGTGCATATGCTTTCATTCTCCGGATGTTTTTCCGTGTATATTATATCTGTTAGTTACCACGATGCTCTGCCATGAATGTCTGTATCTCTGTTTATTTATTACGTAATGTTTTGCCACGTATACCTGTTATTTATCAACACGATGTTCTTCCGTGTATGTTTTATTTCACATGACGTTCTTCCATGTATAATTGACTCTGATTTTTTGGGCCTCTTGAGAGAGTGTAAGACCCATCCCTTTGTACAGAAAACCATTTTGGGCCCCAGTCACTTGTATAAGTCCCGCTGTACAAAGTTAAATAGTGCGCTCACTGATAAAACCCTAGGCCTCTCCTTGAGCTGTAAGCCCCAAATCTTTCTTTTTCAAAGCACTTTCTCCTTTGATTTTGAATATACTGTTGTTTTCAATCTTTCTTTGTTGAACAACTAACCAAACAGCATGGAAGCACTACAACCGAGTAAGTGGTTATCGCTTTCGTTTACTGCTTTCATATTATAAACTATATTGTGGGGCTGCTCACTGTAAGTCTCCTTTCATAAACTCATATCTACTGTGTAATAATAGTATAGATATTTCGAGTTTCCCCGGCAACTACGTCTAGCACTAGGTAAAGCCGTTTCGTTTATTCGTAGACATAGATGCCTAGATCCCCAATAGGAGCACCAGATACAGTCTTCTTTTGGCTGTCCTCTTTAGGAATCGTCAAGAAGCTCTACTCCCCAAGATGAATGTATTCTCCGTGAATGGCATCTTTGAGTTTCTTCCAAATTCTCGAACTTTCCTGACTTGATCTATTCCTTGTAGATAGCTTGCCTTGAATGTCTCAGGGTTTGGGTACCCACTACGGTCATAATCTTGGACCTTAACTAAGGAACCCTCTTTAAAAGCTAAAAGTCGCTGGATAGTAAACCTCGCACGTTTACCAGTGGTTTTTATCTTTAAAAGAGTTATCTCTCCTAATGGAAAGGAGATGATAGACCCACGGGCTTCTTAAAAGCATCGGCCTCCTCTTGGGCATTGTTCAAGGACCCACAGGCTTCCTAAAAGCAACCCCGCCTCCTCTTGGGCTTCGTACAAGGACCCTACGGCTTCTTAGAAGTATTCACAGCCTCCTCTTAGGCTTCGTATAATGATCTCTTCCTCCGGGAATGATAGCCTCCTCTTGGGCTTAGTACAAGGACCCGTCGGCTTCTTAAAAGTTTCCAGCCTCCTCTTGGGCTTCGTACAAATTGTCCCGACGACCTCCTAAAGGTATAGGAACAGAAACTAGTCATCTTGCTAGAGCAGTCTTTCAAATGAGTCTAGATCTTGATCTCGGAAGCGTACTTTCTCTTACACAGTACAAAAGACACACCCAGTAGACTTGGACAGTCTATATCCCCTCTTGAGTCTCAAAGACATTCTCAAGTTCCTTCTAAACACAGGAAAAACCCTTCCCTCTTTTTAACATCCGACGCTTTCCCGGATATTCCTTTTCTTTACATCCGACGCTTTTCTGGATATTCCTTCTATTTTCATCCGATGTTTTTCCCGAATATTCATATCTCAATCTTTAATCTCTTCACTCTTTCAATCAATTCCCACAAACACCCTTTTAGCTTCATATCTTGGGCTTTGAATAAGATACAAACAAATCACCTTTTAGCCTCCGTCTTGGGCTTTGAACAAGACACCCAAATATATTTTTCCTCCCTTAAATTAGGAGGAACTACGAACGCTCTGATTTCCCTGTTTCGGTAAACGGGAATACGTAGGCATAAGATTGAAAGAAAAATCTTACCGAGCACACTAAACAAAAAACCTTAGGTCCAGTACCTTACCAAAAACATCAAAAAACCTGAAAACAACAAAAATACCTTTTCAATATCTCTCAACTTTCCCTCTTACAGACAAACACCATCAAGTAGAAAATAGTAGAACAGTAGAAAATTGCTATCAACCCATGGATAACCATGTATAGGATGGGTAATTGACAACTCCCCATTGTATAACCTGACCCCGAACTCCCCAATCTCTTAGCACTTGTTAAAGAAAACATTTGCGTGCAAGGTTAGTTTGAGATAACTTCCCTTTCCTTTCCAGCTTCATAGGATAAATAAGAAATCAAAAAGTAGCACCCAATCCCATCCGCAGACAGGATGCGGGCGCTCACGAAAACCGCGCTACAGTTGGGAGAAATTTTTAGTTGATCCAGCTTTTCTAGAAATTTTCTCTTTAGAGTAACAGCAGCCTCATGAATGGTTCGACTAAGATCATCTGGTCGATAGATAGTTTCAAAGTATTTTTGAAAAGCCTGTATTTCTTCGATGTGAGTGAACTTACTTTTTTTTGTCTTGTCCTGCGCATAGAGAAAAGCTTGGTCAAGTAACGAAGAAAACGTAGTCGCATCAAGAAAATGCTCATTATAATGCTTCAACCACCATTGGTGGAAGGATGAAGTGCATAAAAAGGAAGGTTCGAAAAACACAGGGGAGAGGGTGCTTCTTTTTTCGTTCCTGCTGTTGAGTGTTTCAGAAACGTTCTCCTCGTCGAAGTAGGCGGTGTGAAGAATCACTTGACCCTTTTTCTCATATAAGCACTAAGGGAAGCTCTGAGCCAGCCCAAATTGTCGAGAAACCAAGTTGGGTTGGTAAGCAATCAAGGCTGATAAACCTCTCCCTAGGTTCAGCCTGTGGATAATAAATCTAGGAATAAAAAAGGCTTCCCAGATGGAAACAGACTCTGGATCAAGGGGTTGGAGAGGATTTGGAAATGGCCTTTGAAACCACTCAGGGCCACAGTTTCGTCGAGCAAAGGGTGCCATGCTAGGAGTGAACTCATAGCGTTTGGCGAACATCATTATATAACTGGTAAAAGCCCTTTGAAGATTTTCACCATCATAATTAGGAGTGAGCTTAGCCAGACGTGTCCCTTCGACGCTCCTCTCCCTGATCTCAGCGGAAGCTTCATCGACTATGCCTTTTCTGGGGAGGCTAGCCTCAAATGTAGCATTGAGCCACAGTTGAAGTAGCCAAAGAGGACCGTTCAAATGCATAGGACCTTGGGTTTCCATATTCTTCAGTCGAGAAGCCCCTTCACTGATAGATTCGTAAAGGTTCGCCAGAATGAGTTCACTCAGGCAGGTCCCTCTGTTGTGGTGGAGTTGGTTCACCAGGGGTAGGTACTTCTTGGCCACCTGCAAAGACTTGGTGCAAAAAATATACCTCGACAGCCAGACTGTGAGGAAAGCAATGTGTTCTTCATCAGACACCTTATCATAATCTTGTTTGAAGTGGTGCTGGATAAAGAGGGTGTAGGTCAGTTTTGAGCCTGAAATGTTGATGGTATCATCAGCATCAACCTCAGGGTTGTATACGAGGCCATCTGGACGAAGCCCCGTGATGGCAGCTACGTCGAAAAGGGTTGGAGTGACCATTCCACATGGCAGGTGGAATGTATAATGAGTGCTGTCCTAGAAGTATAAAGATGCTGCCAACATGTTCAAACAATAGGGTATGGTGGTCTTCGATAGCATTAGAAGGTCATAGATCCCTATCTCCTTCCAATGGTCAGCTTTAACTTTCTCCATCTTTACCATCCATTGGTCGAATTCCTTTAAAGGGTTGATGGCCCTCACCAGTCTAGTGCCATCAGTGAGATAGCCAACATTGATCTTGGGTAAAGGAATCTTTTCAGGGGAAGCTTCAGCAGCAGAATTAATTTTAGGGAAACTCTTTTGCCCTAATGGTCTGGATCTCCGGTACGATGGGAAAAACACACTCAGCCTCTCGTTGGAAATGTCCACCTCAGCCAAAGGACCAGATAACACATAAGTTTTATCAGACATAACTAGAGGAATCATTACCTGAGATTGGTAGATGGCTCTTGATTCTGTGAAAGTAGGTTCCAGCATACAACGACGATTATCTACCAGTTGAGGGCCTGGGATGTTAGTGAACGGTGGGATGGTTTGCTTGAAAGGAGTGGCTTTGCCCTTGTGCGTCTTCTTTGCTTGAGGATTAACTTGGGAGGATGCCATTATGGAAGAAGATAAAGAGATGGTGTCTTTGCTAGGTTTGCGTGAAAAAACTGAAGAGAAGAAGAGTTGCTTGAGAGTACAAAAGTGTGGAAAGATCACAAAGTGGCGGAAATGGGTATATATAGATATTTGAAAATCTCAAGGGACTTGGATCCACCGTTGAAGCTGAGGGGTTAGTGGGACACATGGCTTCCTACTGAAGGCGTGATAAAAGTAGCAGTTATGTGCAGAATGTTAACGTCTATTTTCAAGAAAGGCATTATGATGAATACGGCTGAAAAGACGTTTTAAGGATTTGTCATGATGGCATGACGTCAGAGGCGTGGGTTAAAGAAGTTGAATAGTTTAGCCATTAGGGAATTAGTGGGATGTTCAGTTAAGGCCATGCAAATAGGCGTCGAAATAAGCATTATATCAAGAAATGGCCTTCCTACCAAGTCTGGCGAAAGGACATTCCTTGGGGGCAATTTGTTAACCCTCAATTTCGACGCTGGACAAAATCAAAGCTATTTTAATGTTAAAAAATTATTTTTAATGTAAAGAAGGCTTCGACCTAACTTTTTGAGAGGCCTGAGTCGAATAAATATGGAGAAACCTTAAGAAATGGCTAAGTATTGAAAGAGTTCTTCGACCATGGGAATGTAGCGCTGCAGTGGTTATATTAAGATTGGAGGGAATTTCCAATATTTGAAATTTAAATAAGAGCTGTTGTGAACATGGGAACAGTTGAGATCAAGGGGAAGGCGCCAAGATCCACACGTTCGAAGCAGTAACCACCACTGAGTAGTTATTTCCTAGCACTATAAATAGGGTTTGGTTCTATGTAAAAGGGGTGTTCATATTTTTGTACAAGTTACTCTAAGAAACTCAAAGTACCCGCGTGTAGAGAAACGAGTTTGTGAGAATGTACGTAATGTAACACCATTGTCTTAATTAATCTAATTTATCTTCAGCATGTTTAAGATTCAACCATTTATTTTCCATGCCTTTACAGTTTCTTGAACTTTATCTTCCGTGCCAAATTTATGTTCAAAGCCATTTAAACTTTCTGCATTTTACTTTCGACTGCAGTTTACGTTCAAGCATTTAATCTTCAAGCCTTTACTTTTCAAAGTCTTTCATTTTCAAGAACGTGGAGTTCTCCTTTAAATCCATTGCATTTGTTTTCAAAGTCTTTTACTTTCCTGCACTTTACCTTCGACAACACTTTTATTATCCCGACCTTTACTTTCCAAGAACGTGAAGTTCGTTGCATTTTACTTTCAAAGCTTTTACTCATTCGACGCCTTTAATTTCTGCACCCTTTAGTTGCATCACTTTAAATTTCCAGTTTTCACTTTACTTTATTGCTCGTAGTCGAACGTGGAGTTCAGTTAGATTTTATTTTCAGCATTGTTGAACGTGGAGTTCAGTTTACATTTTCTTTAAGTTACACTTGTCTCTCAAACTTAGCACATGTCCTAGGATTTGTGTGGTCGATCCTGCAAGTTAAATCAATTTGCGTTTAGATTGATAGATCAGAGGTTGTTTACCAAAATTCACAATAAACAAATTGGCACACCCGGTGGGGCCCAGTGCTAAGTCAAACCTTTTGTCAGCCTCATCTCTCTTGGTGAAGAAGCACTTTCGCTGTATGTTATTGAGAAGTGGGAAGTTGGCCACAGCAAAAGAAGGAATACCAAAGAGAAGATACACTAAGAAAATGGCAACTAATGCCAATCAACAAGTTGATCCTCAAGGGAGTATTTTAAACACTCCGTCCAGTAGCAGTATTGGGACTCAAAGCACTCCATCACCAGTGTCTTCGACAGGAGGACAGGCGTCACTTCCATTAGTGGTGTCTGAGCCAGGATCAACATATACAAAATCATATACTCAACCTGTGTTGGAATACATAGGACCACAAAGTTCTAATTCACCAACACCCCCAGGAGGAAATACAATTTACAGGCACGTTCCTTCACCAGGTTTTCCACATCCAGGGTCAAGGAGTCAACCCTATGGTATGCCTACATCAATGATGCAAAACCTGCAGAATGCTCCACCTGTATTTTCAGAAACTGTTGTGTGTTCGCCACTACAAGGGTCAGGATCAGGAGGACGAAACAACCAGAGTATAGGTGTTGGTTACTCTATTCAAACACCTAGCCTTACAAATACATCCATAAATTGTTTGAGACAGCAGATGGATGAAAGTAACATGCAAATGGTACATACGTTGTCTCAGACAATGGGAGAAGTTTTTCAACCTTTGATTCAAAATACAACCCAAACTAACCAACAACTGGCTGCACAAGTGGCACGCATGGCTGATTTCATGGGAGTACTAGCAGTAGATCGAAGAGCAACGGTTGTCGAAGATATCCCAAGACGTCATCCACGTCAGATACCTAATGCTAACTTGGAGGATCAAGAGTTGGTTGATCATTTTAGAGTCGAACCACCAAGAAACCAGATGCCATACCAGATGGAGGAGGAACCAGTAGTGATGGTGAACAGGAACCGAAACGCAGATCAGCTACTCAGGCAGGTTCGACGCCAGAATCAAGCAGAAGAAAATAATCTTGCAGTCGTGGTCGAAAGGATAATGACTAGAAATGGGATGAATTTTGGCTTCACCAGGCCAAATTATACTTCACCTATAGTGGATTATATTCTCCAAGCAGAACTTCCCCCTAGGATGAAGGTTCCAAAGTTCAGCAAGTTTTCAGGAGATACTACTGAGTCTACTGTCGAACATGTGGCTAGATATTTGATCGAAGCGGGCAAGATTGCAGCTGACGAAAGCCTTAGGATCAAATACTTCCCAAGTTCCCTTACCAAGAATGCCTTCACATGGTTTACTACGTTACCTCCGAATTCCATATACAATTGGACCCAATTAGAACGTTTGTTTCATGAACAGTTCTACATGGGGCAAACTAAGATTAGTTTGAAAGAATTGGCTAGCATCAAGCGCAAAGTCACTGAGCCAATTGATGATTACCTGAATAGGTTTCGACTTCTTAAAGCCAGGTGCTTTACACAAGTGCCAGAACATGAGTTGGTTGAAATGGCTACTGGGGGTCTTGATTACTCCATTAGGAAGAAATTAGATACCCAATATCTTAGAGATATGGCCCAGCTGGCTGATAGGGTTCGACAGCTGGAAAGGCTAAAAGAAGAAAATGCCAAGTTCAGCAGGGGTAAAAAAGTAGCATTTGTCGAATGCAAGGAAAACGTGGAGAATCTGTATGGTGAACCATCTTGTTACGACGAAAATGAGGTGGACGTTGCTGAGTTAAAGCAAGGTCCACCTTATGGTTGCAAATTATTAGCTCCTTCAGAAGGAAAAAATCCTGTCGAATCTAACGACAAATTCCCTAAGAAAACATATACTTTCGACGTCACTAAATGTGATGAAATTTTTGATTTGTTAGTTAAAGATGGGCAAATGATAGTGTCTGCTGGTGTTAAAACGCCACCTTTAGAACAAAGAAAGAAAAGAGGTTTTTGTAAGTACCATAATTTTTTGGGTCATAAAACTTCTCAATGTTTTCTTTTCAGGGATTTGGTGCAGAATGCTATCCAGGAAGGAAGGCTGAAGTTTGGGGAAAAAGGCAAAGCCCAGATGAAGATTGACTCTGACCCATTGCAAGTTGCAGAGGCCAACTATTCAGAGCCTCATGAGGTTCAAATAGTGGAAGCCACTAGGGGATTCAACGAGTCAGTCAACATGGTAGAAGCTATTGAAGACTTTGCCATCAGTTCTGTGATAATTGAAGGTTCTAGTGAGGCT
The DNA here is from genome assembly GCA_022829125.1 of Lathyrus tuberosus. Classification (NCBI taxonomy): domain Eukaryota; kingdom Viridiplantae; phylum Streptophyta; class Magnoliopsida; order Fabales; family Fabaceae; genus Lathyrus; species Lathyrus tuberosus. The sequence goes on from JALAZF010000191.1 coordinate 7,987,374, forward strand.
GCAAGTGGCCTAAATGTTGATGGTACCAGTCTGATGTTGGTGACCAAAGAAACTACTGATAAGTTTGTTGAAATGGATAATGCTGCTAAGGTTCTTGATGTGACCGTGAGTGGGTGGAAGATAAATGCCAATGAAGGCATTAATATGGTCGAGTTGGCTGAAGAGTCTGATCCTAGTTCAGATAGTATCAACACCAATGAGGCTATGGGTAGAAATGCCCCTAAAGTTCAAGTTGTTAAGGAATTGGAAGATGACATGCTCTTGGTTGGAGAGATGCTGGACATGGATGGTTGTCTGGTGGAAAATTGGATATGTATGGCTGCTAAAAAGTTTTTCAAGACATCTCCTGATGTCGAGAGAGTCAATGCTGAGGAGATGGTGGAGGCTGAGAAAGTTGCTTGGGAAAAAGCTTCCCAAAGAGCTGCAAAAGCAGCAGTAGGTGGTGGCTGCTTGGCAAAGACCACTAAAAGTCTGGAAGCCAGCTTCTCCAAGATGCGCCTGAAGGACAGAATGGATGTCAACATGGTCGAAGTTACGGATCGAAAAGATGAACAATTGAGTAAGGTAGATGAGCAAGAGAAACTCAACAAAATGGCTTATCCTAAGCCAGAGGAGACAATCGTGGACTTCTTGGATCGTTGCCGGAAAAAAGACTCTGGTGTAATGCTGTGTCCCAGGTGCAGCGCCATTTTTGATGAAAAGGCTGCCCACAAGCTGGAAGGTGTTAAGAAGGCTGGCGAAAGCTGGGGACAAAAGGTGAACAAGGGGCACAGAGGTTTTGACCATAGGCGACTTTCGACAGGGCTAAAAAACCAAGCACCAGGAATTAGGCCAGGTACGTTCAAGCCAATGGTGAACGTACCAACAGGTAGTTGGATCAAACCTGTCGAAGGGAGAGGACAGAAGAAAAAGTGGGAAAAGTTTGATGTGGAGAGAGGTGCGTCATTTGAGTACAGAAAAGAAGATCACACTAGAAAAAAATCAGCGTACATTTCTCAGAACTACAAGGGTAAAAACCCAATGTCTAGATCGCAATGGCGAAGGGAGCAGCGCAGGCAAAAAGCTGTCAGGGAGGCTCAGGTACAAGGAGAGTCAAGCACCAATGTGGCTGGGGCAATGGAGAAGCTGCCCATATGACGAAAGTTGTTTACTATTCAGCCAGAAAAGAAGGTCGAAGAGGATGAGGATATGACTGATAACTTCGACAATGAGTCAGCAGCTTCCCTAGACATTCTGGTAAATGTGGTGTCAGTGATGCCAAGAGAATTTGGTCAAGTCTCAGAAGTCGAAGACTTAGACCAAACTGCTGAATTGGAAATGATGGCACACAAACCTGTGTGCTATTACATCATGAACAATGGGTGCGTCGAAGAACAGAATGCTTTCTTCGAGCGTCCCACAGAGGCAATGAAAGGTCATTTGAAGCCTCTTTATATTACTGGAAAAGTGGAGAACGTCCCTGTCAACAAAATTTTGGTAGACTGTGGTGCAACGGTTAATTTGATGCCAAGATTTCTGTTGAGCAAGATTGGAAAATTTGAAACTGATACTAAACCCCACAACGTGGTTCTGTCGAACTATGAAGGTAAAGTTGGTTCCACTCTGGGAGTGATTCAGGTGGATCTCACTGTGGGAACTATTACCAGAACAATAGTATTCATGGTCGTCGAAACAAAGGCTAACTATAATCTACTCTTAGGAAGGGAGTGGATTCATGGGATAGGAGCAGTACCCTCATCTATGCACCAGAGAATCACAATCTGGAGACCAGATGGGATAGTGGAAAACATTGAAGCTGATCAAGGGTACTTCAAGGTACCTGTTAATCATGTGGACAGTAGGCAATTTGAGAAACATCTGGCGAACATTGCTCCATGTCCTCCAGCTGATTTTGAGTTTACACCTGACGAGGAAACATTTTATTCGTTGTACTTACACCCTGTAGAAGGTTTCAGATGGGACAGGGAGGTACCAGGAGGAAGATTGCCATGCTTAGGCACACCTCCAATAGAGCCCACAGGGTGGGGAGATGAATTCAGTGATCATGACTGAGTTCGACGCTATGAAAAGAATTTTGGCCTATGTGGCCGAAACAAAACTACAAGCGGTTTTGGAAGCCGCCAATGATTATATGGCTGGTGAAGCCATTTCTGAAGTGTATCAAGAAGGTCCTGGTAAGGACTTCGACCCAAAACCTCCAGATAAGGTTGAAACTGGAGGGCAAAGCCAGAGGCTCGACGCCATCTATGAAGATGAGCCTTTGGGATTTGAAAAGGATCCGTTGGCAAATAATATAAAAATGCTAGCACAAGATCCTTTGGAAGAAGTGGACCTCAGTGAGGGGGCAACCAAAAGGCCTACCTACATCAGTGCCAATCTTGATCCCCAGTTGAAATTCGAAGTAGTCCAGCTGTTGAAAGAATTCAAAGATTGCTTCGCTTGAGATTATGATGAGATGCATGGTCTGAGCAGGGAGTTAGTCGAACACAAGTTGCCTATGACGCCTGGGAAAAAACCAGTCAAGCAAAATCCAAGACGGTTTACACCAGAGATACTATCAAAGATCAAAGAGGAAGTCGAAAGACTGCTTCGTTGCAAATTCATTCGCACTGCAAGGTATGTCGAATGGTTGGCTAATATAGTACCTGTTATTAAAAAGAATGGGTCTTTGAGAGTTTGCATCGATTTTAGAGATTTAAACTCTGCAACTCCTAAAGATGAATACTCAATGCCAGTAGCAGAAATCTTAATAGATTCTGCAGCAGGACATGAATATCTTAGTATGTTGGATGGATATTCTGGCTATAACCAAATATTCATTGCTGAGGAAGATGTTCATAAAACTGCTTTTAGATGCCCTGGAGCCTTAGGCACCTATGAGTGGGTAATGATGCCTTTTGGTCTCAAGAACGCTGGTGCCACTTATCAAAGGGCAATGAATTCAATTTTCCACGATTTTATGGACACTTTCATGCAAATTTATATCGATGATATTGTTATAAAATCTATTTTTGGGAATAGTCACATTGACCATCTTCGACAGTCCTTTGAAAGGATGAGAAAATATGGTCTTAAAATGAATCCTCTTAAATGTACTTTTTGTGTGCAGGCAGGGGATTTCTTAGGCTTTGTGGTCCACAAAAAAGGGATTGAAATAAATCAGAATAAAACCAAATCCATAATGGAGGCGAAAGCACCATCAACCAAAAAGGAGTTGCAGTCATTGTTGGGCAAAATCAACTTCTTAAGAAGGTTTATATCCAACCTGAGTGGCAAAACACAAGCTTTTTCGCCATTGCTTCGTTTTAACAAAGATGGTTTCGAGTGGGGGCAATTACAGCAGGAAGCCTTCGACAAGATCAAGGAGTACCTAAGCAACCCTCCAATCCTTTCACCATCTTGTAGAAACAAGTGTATGAGATTGTATATAGCTGCATCAGATAAAACTCTAGGGAGCATGTTAGCTTAGGAGGATGAAAATGGAGTCGAAAGAGCCATTTATTACCTTAGTCGAGTTTTAAATGAAGCAGAAACTAGGTATAGCATGATTGAAAAGTTATGTTTATGCTTGTATTTCTCTTGTACTAAACTGAAGCAATATATAAAACCTGTTGATGTGTATGTTTCGTCTCACTTTGATGTTGTAAAACATATGTTATCTAAACCTATTTTGTATAGTCGAATTGGCAAATGGGCATTAGCATTAACAGAATTTTCCTTAACATATCAACCTTTAAAAGCTGTGAAAGGGCAAATAGTTGCAGACTTTATAGTTGATCACTCCATAAATGAAAATGATTTGAATTACGTCGAATTAAGATCTTGGAAATTATACTTTGACGGATCAAGTCATAAAAATGGAACAGGAGTAGGAATACACATTATTTCTCCTGAAAAAATTCCAACAAAATTCAAGTACAAGGTCGAAGGTCCTTGCTCTAACAACGAGGCTGAATATGAAACATTAATTGCTGGCCTTGAAATTTTGTTAGAATTGGGGGCAACTAGAGTCGAAATAATGGGAGATTCAGAATTGGTTATAAAACAAATCACAAAGGAGTATAAATGTGTTAAAGAAAATCTCATTATGTACTTTGTGATAGCCAATAGATTATTAAAGAAATTTGAGGTAGTGGCCATCCAACTCATACCTAGAATAGAGAATCAAGTTGCTAACGACTTGACCCAAATTGCTTCTGGATACAAGGTGTCGAAGGAAAACCTTCAAGAAGTAATTGAGGCAAGAGGTAAGGTGGTGGCTGTTGGATTATGTCCATCAGACTTAGAAACAACTAAGCTTGGGTGAATAGATGGCGAAAATTTTGAAATTTTTGCCATAGATAATTTAACAGATGAATATTCGAGGAAGCCCATAGTTGAATATTTGTAAAACCAAACAGCTTCGACAGAACGAAAAATCAGGTATCAAGCTCTGAGCTATGTACTGGTGCGTAATGAATTGTTTAAAAAGACCCCTGAGGGAGTCTTATTGAAATGCCTTAGTGAAGCAGAGGCGTATTTGACCCTTTCGACCGTACATAGTGAGGCATGTGGAGCACACCAAGTTGGCCAGAAGATGAAATGGTTGTTGTTTCGACAAGGCATGTATTGGCCCACTATGCTGAAGGATTGCATAAAATTTGCTAAAGGGTGCCAAGAATGTCAAATTCATGCTGGCATACAGCACATCCCTGCAAGTGAATTACATTCCATAGTGAAACCATGGCCTTTCAGAGGATGGGCTTTGGATATAGTGGGAGAGATTCGACCAGCATCTTCAAAGAACCAGAGATATATTTTGGTGGGAATTGATTATTTCACCAAGTGGATTGAGGCAATACCACTGGTGAATATAGGTCAGGAAGATGTTATTGAGTTCATTCAAAATCACATTATCTATAGATTTGGTATTCCTGAAACAATTACTACAGATCAGGGATCAGTGTTCACTGGTCGAAAGATGCAGGAATTTGCCAAAGAAATAGGTTTTAAGTTATTAACTTCTACACCTTATTATGCTCAGGCCAATGGGCAAGTCGAAGCGGCCAATAAGGTAGTGATTGGACTAATCAAGAAACATGTGGGAAAAAGGCCTAGAAATTGGCACAGGACGTTAGACCAAGTTCTTTGGGCATGTCGAACATCCCCCAAAGAGGCTACCAACACTACCCCATTTCGACTCACTTTTGGTCATGATGCAGTATTACTTGTTGAGATTTATCTATAGTCTGTAAGAGTTCAAAGACATCATGAAATTCCCTCTGAGAATTATTGGGAAATGATGATGAATGAATTAGTGGATTTGGATGAAGAAAGGCTTAGAGCCTTGGAGTTGCTGAGAAGACAAAAGAAGAGGGTCGAAGAATCCTACAACAAAAAGGTTAAATCTAAATCTTTTGCATGTGGGGAATTGCTTTGGAAGGTGATTTTGCCCATGGATCGAAAGGATAGAACATTGGGCAAGTGGTCCCCTAAGTGGGAAGGACCATTCCAAGTCATACAAGTGTTCTCTAATGGAGCTTATGAAGTGGAAGAGTTAGACAAAGATAAAAGAGTCTTGAAAGTAAATGGCAAGTATTTGAAAAAATATAAGCCTATGCTGCAGGAGATTCATATTAAAACATAAGCTTTATTTGATAAAAGAAAGCCAAAATAGGCCAAATCAGGCTAATATGGCATACAAAGCGAAGAGAAAATAGTGCAACATTTTTTCTTTCTCAAGGAAAGGTTATTCATAATCTCTCCAATCTATGGATTTGAGGAAGTCCATATAATCCGCATCTGGCTCATCATCAGATTCTTGGGTGCTGGAGCGCCCTTTCTTGGAGACCTTCATTTTGGTTTCCCTCTTCTTGGCTAAAGAGGCTGCTCCAATGGAGGCATTAGGTTGTTGGGGCGCCTCTACTTTCTTTGTTTCCTCAATTGCCTTGGCCTTTCCAGCCATCTTCTTGGTTGGAGGTTTCTCTGAAGTATTCATGGTTGCTTCTACGCAAAACATGGTCAGATGGAAGAAATTTATAGAGGCTAAGGGCTGATTGGATTGGCCAGCCAAACGGTGGAAACAGGTGAGTGATTCTTGGAAGTAGGCCTGAGGGCTATGCTATAAGTGTCACTTTAAAGCTAGAGGCTTATGCCTTGGAATTTAAAGCTGGAGGGGTGACTTTCCAAGAAAAAGATAGAATGCCTTAATTGCGAATTTGACTGGTAAAAATAACAATAAAGAACATCATCATTCAATATAGGTCGAAAGCTGTTTAAGGCAGAATAATAATGATGAATTAAATCAGTGCCAACAGGCATAAAATTGTCATTACATAAAAGGCCTGAAAAGGCTAAGAAACAGGTGATGATTAAACAAATGAAATAAAGGTGTCGAAGGTATCAGAAGGGAAGCCTCGACGCCAACTGAGAAAAATACTCTATGTGATATTTGAGGCGAGCGTTGCACAAAGATTCATCAAGTTTTGCTTCTGCGAACTCTTTCTCATATCTTTGGGCCGCCTCAATACGATCAATAGCATGTTTCGTTTCTGCAGCTATCTCAGTGTCGTTGAATTGGCGCAAATCACGGTTGCGGTTTTCAGCATTTTCAATTTTTGCTTGTAGCTCCGCGATTTGTTGCTTCTAGGCTTCAATGTCCTTCTTGTTGGAGGCTATCTCGTCTTGCTTTTTCCTTTGATCAGCCTCCATATGTTGGATCTCTTTGTACGCCTCTTTTGCACTACACCAGGCTGCATTCTCAGAGCCAGATGTTCTCTCTATGGTATCCTTGATCGAGGGGAGCAGTTTTATTTCTGCAGCTATTTGGTTAACACAGCAGTTAGATCTATCAGAAAACTAAAGACATCTGGATTGAGAGTAGTGAGCTCAATCTTTCAATGGTGTCCTTCAAGTAAGCAGTTGCAGTTGGATCTGAGGCCAGAATTTTGTAAATATCCCCTTTGAAGAATTTTTTCTTGATGGCTTGGAGAATTGATTGGGCGAAGTTATCTGGTGCTGAGGTCGAAGAAACAGAGGAAGAACCATACCTTTGCTCCAGAATCAATTTGGTAAACTCACGTGGGTTCGACCACTTGAGTGCTATCAGCGAGTCCCCAGGTAGTGGAGTGACCGTAGGCGAAGGAGTATGGTGGGGGCGAGGCTCAACTTGTTCTTCTTCTTCCTCCTCTGCTGATTCTTCTTCCTCTTCATCTTGTCCTCCTCCCATTTCCTCATCAGATTCATCAGCATCTGGTTGCACATTCTCCTGGTGATCAGCCGGTGTGGTTTGATCAAGAGTGGCGTTGTGTGTTTGGATTTCAGGTTCACGCCTTTCGTCTTTAACCATCTGGCCTTTATCCATGGAGGTACCCGGATTGATAGGTGGTGGGCTTGAAGCTTCATCCTCATCAGAGTTAGTTCCCTCAGCTTGTGCGTGCTGAGTTGGGGTTGGAGCTGGTGCTGCAGTAGCTGCTGTAACATGAGGAATGGGTTGATTAATCTCACTCAAACCAGAGCCAATATCAGAAGATGGGTGATAAGTTGACTCACCTTGGCTATTGAGAAGCGTGGTGGTGAGGCTTTCTGAAGTTGGGTGAGGAACAAAATCGTCAAGTGTGTTGGCGGCGAAGTTGCTTGGAGTTGGTCGAGGATCTGGAGTGTTGATTATGGGTGCTTGAAGAACACAAGTGGAGATAATGAGAATGAAATAATAGGCGAAGGAAGTCAGGCATAATAGAAAAGATAATGGTGCGCATACCTGAGTTTGGTCAACAGCAGGACTTGATTTATCACCCCCATAGTCACCAAGAGGGGTTCTCAAGGCTACCTTGGAGGATTCCTTCTCGACACCACTTGTGGGGGATGCCTTTTCGAGTATTTTGGCCACCTTCGAAGGAGGTGGGCCAGCAGGTCCAGAGGCCTTTGTGGGTTTTTTCCTTTTCCTTGTGAGAACCTCTTCAGGAGATTCATCTGAGGCCTCTGAAACTGTAACCACAGTTGGGGTATCCTTCTTACCTTTCTTGGAAGGTGTTGGAGGCTTTCGACCAGTCTGAAGAGGCAGTGAAAATAAGGAAGAAATTCATAGAGTACAAGTAAAAACAAAAGGTGCAAAGTATACCTGTGTACTCCCTTGGTCTTTGCAACTTTGCAAGGTGGCAGCTCTAGTCGAAGCAGCCTTCCTAGGCACAGCTGAAAGATAGCACACAATTGTTACAAGTTAATGATTACATGACTAGTCACAAAGCCATGGAGTAAGGATCTCAAACCTTCATATATTTCAGATTCGACACGAACGTCCTGAATTCCTATATGAAGGTGCCCTTTAAAATTGTCTAACGTATGCTTAGTCGAAACCACTCGTTGGGTTTTTGGCTGAGACTACTGTTGAAGAAGTTTTAAATGCTCCCCACAGACAAACCAATCTGGAAATGGAGGGGCAAGCGCCACTACAAAATCAGCATTAGGCAGTCGAGGGAACTTTGGGGGAAAAATTTTAAAAGCTACCTCATAACGTTTCTCACGAGGGACGTTGGGAGGAATTTTTAGTTGATCCAGCTTTTCTAGAAATTTTCTCTTTAGAGTAACAGCAGCCTCATGAATGGTTCGACTAAGATCATCTGGTCGATAGATAGTTCCAAAGTATTTTTGAAAAGCCTGTATTTCTTCGATGTGAGTGAACTTACTTTTTTTCGTCTTGTCCTGGACATGGAGAAAAGATTGGTCAAGTAACGAAGAAAGCGTAGTCGCATCAAGAAAGTGCTCATTATAATGCTTCAACCACCATTGGTGGAAGGATGAAGTGCATAAAAAGGAAGGTTCGAAAAACACAAGGGAGAGGGTGCTTCTTTTTTCGTTCCTGCTGTTGAGTGTTTCAGAAACGTTCTCCTCGTCGAAGTAGGCAGTGTGAAGAATCACTTGACCCTTTTTCTCATATAAGCACTGAGGGAAGCTCTGAGCCAGCCCAAATTGTCGAGAAACCAAGTTGGGTTGGTAAGCAATCAAGGATGATAAACCTCTCCCTAGGTTCAGCCTGTGGATAATAAATCTAGGAATAAAAAAGGCTTCCCAGATGGAAACAGACTCTGGATCAAGGGGTTGGAGAGGATTTGGAAATGGCCTTTGAAACCACTCAGGGCCACAGTTTCGTCGAGCAATGGGTGCCATGCTAGGAGTGAACTCATAGCGTTTGGCGAACATCATTATATAACTGGTAAAAGCCCTTTGAAGATTTTCACCATCATCATTAGGAGTGAGCTTAGCCAGACGTGTCCCTTCGACGTTCCTCTCCCTGATCTCAGCGGAAGCTTCATCGACTATACCTTTTCTGGGGAGGCTAGCCTCAAATGTAGCCTTGAGCCACAGTTGAAGTAGCCAAAGAGGACCGCTCAAATGCATAGGACCTTGGGTTTCCATATTCTTCAGTCGAGAAGCCCCTTCACTGATAGATTCATAAAGGTTTGCCAGAATGAGTTCACTCAGGCAGGTCCCTCTGTTGTGGTGGAGTTGGTTTGCCAGGGGCAGGTACTTCTTGGTCACCTGCAAAGACTTGGTGCAAAAAACATACCTCGACAGCCAGACTGTGAGGAAAGCAATGTGTTCTTCATCAGACACCTTATCATCTTCTTGTTTGAAGTGGTGCTTGATAAAGAGGCTGTAGGTCAGTTTTGAGCCAGAAATGTTGATGGTATCATCAGCATCAACCTCCGGGTTGTAGACGAGGCCATTTGGACGAAGCCCCGTGATGGCAGCTACGTCGAAAAGGGTTGGAGTGACCATTCCACATGGCAGGTGGAATGTATAATGAGTGCTGTCCCAGAAGTATAAATATGATGCCAACATGTTCAAACAATAGGGTATGGTGGTCTTCGACAGCATCAGAAGGTCATAAATCCCTATCTCCTTCCAATGGTCAGCTTTAACTTTCTCCATCTTTGCCATCCATTGGTCGAATTCCTTTAAAGGGTTGACGGCCCTCACCAGTCTAGTGCCATCAGTGAGATAGCCAACATTGATCTTGGGTAAAGGAATATCTTCAGGGGAAGCTTCAGCAGCAGAATTAATTTTAGGGAAACTCTTTTGCCCTAATGGTCTGGATCTCCGGTACGATGGGAAAAACTCACTCAGCCTCTCGTTGGAAATGTCCACCTCAGCCAAAGGACCAGATAACGCATAAGTTTTATCAGACATAACTAGAGGAATCATTACCTGAGATTGGTAGATGGCTCTTGATTCTGTGGAAGTAGGTTCCGGCATACAACGACGATTATCTACCAGTTGAGGGCCTGGGATGTTAGTGAACGGTGGGATGGTTTGCTTGAAAGGAGTGGCTTTGCCCTTGTAGGTCTTCTTTGCTTGAGGATTAACTTGGGAGGATGCCATTGTGGAAGAAGATGAAGAGATGGTGTCTTTGCTAGGTTTGCGTGAAAAAACTGAAGAGAAGAAGAGTTGCTTGAGAGTACAAAAGTGTGGAAAGATCACAAAGTGGCGGAAATGGGTATATATAGATATTTGAAAATCTCAAGGGACTTGGATCCACCGTTGAAGCTGAGGGGTTAGTGGGACACATGGCTTCCTACTGAAGGCATGATGAAAGTAGCAGTTATGTGCAGACTGTTAACGTCTGTTTTCAAGAAAGGCGTTATGATGAATACGGCTGAAAAGACGTTTTAAGGATTTGTCATGATGGCATGACGTCAAAGGCGTGGGTTAAAGAAACTGAATAGTTTAGCCATTAGGGAATTAGTGGGATGTTCAGTTAAGGCCATGCAAATAGGCGTCGAAATAAGCATTATATCAAGAAATGACCTTCCTACCAAGTCTGGCGAAAGGACATTCCTTGGGGACAATTTGTTAACCCTCAATTTCGAAGCTGGACAAAATCAAAGCTATTTTAACGTTAAAAAATTATTTTTAATGTAAAGAAGGGTTCGACCTAACTTTTTGAGAGGCCTGAGTCGAATAAATGTGGAGAAACCTTAAGAAATGGCTAAGTATTGAAAGAGTTCTTCGACCATGGGAATGTAGCGCTGCAGTGGTTATATTAAGATTGGAGGGAATTTCCAATATTTGAAATTTAAATAAGAGCAGTTGTGAACGTGGGAACAATTGAGATCAAGGGGAAGGCGCCAAGATCCACACGTTCGAAGCAGTAACCACCACTGAGTAGTTATTTCCTAGCACTATAAATAGGGTTTGGTTCTATGTAAAAGGGGTGTTCATATTTTTGTACAAGTTACTCTAAGAAACTCAAAGTACCCGCGTGTAGAGAAACGAGTTTGTGAGAATGTACGTAATGTAACACCATTGTATTCATTAATCTAATTTATCTTCAGCATGTTTAAGATTCAGCCATTTATTTTCCATGCCTTTACAGTTTCTTGAACTTTATCTTCCGTGCCAAATTTATGTTCAAAGCCATTTAAACTTTCTGCGTTTTACTTTCGACTGCAGTTTACGTTCAAGCATTTAATCTTCAAGCCTTTACTTTTCAAAGTCTTTCATTTTCAAGAACGTGGAGTTCTCCTTTAAATCCATTGCATTTGTTTTCAAAGTCTTTTACTTTTCTGCACTTTACCTTCGACAACACTTTTATTATCCCGGCCTTTACTTTCCATGAACGTGGAGTTCGTTGCATTTTACTTTCAAAGCGTTTACTTATTCGACGCCTTTAATTTCTGCACCCTTTACTTGCATCACTTTAAATTTCCAGTTTTCACTTTACTTTATTGCCCGTAGTCGAACGTGGAGTTCAGTTAGATTTTATTTTCATCATTGTCGAACGTGGAGTTCAGTTTACATTTTCTTTAAGTTACACTTGTCTCTCAAACTTAGCACATGTCCTAGGATTTGTGTGGTCGATCCTGCAAGTTAAATCAATTTGCGTTTAGATTAATAGATCAGAGGTTGTTTACCAAAATTCACAGTAAACAATGTGATGTATTCTTCCACAATGCTTTCAAGTCTATTCCATGTGAGTTCTAATGTGTTCGTGGCCATGATCAATTGTTTGATACGTATGATGTTTGGTGCATGATCGTTTTGCCATGTTGAATCAAGTTGTGATGCACACTGCCCTACCCTTTCCATGGTTGTTTATGTACATACATGCTGTCATATGTGTTGCCTCGTATACACATGCTGTTTGTGGCTTTTTACACCTATTTTCATGATGGATTGTATGCTGTGAAATGCTGTTTGGTGTATGTGCATGATTTCATTGCTGTTCTGAAGCAAGTGTGCTGTTGTAGGTGCTGTACCTTCTCTTTTTACTCTTTTCTTCCCTTGGATCTCAAGACTTGTTTAAGTCTTGGATTCTTTTCCCTTTAGAGCTACCTAGTCCAACTTAATTTTTGATTAAGCTTGGAGTAGGATTAGCATTAGGCTTTAGGTAGCCGTCTTTCCTAAGCCTCACTAACCATAGGTCATCCATGCATGATAACATTAGGACTCTTAGTTTCCCTTTAGAGTTTCCTTTGGGTCTTCTCTCTTCTCATCTCAAAACTTCTTGAAAACACTTAATAAAGATAAAGTGTATTGTGCACGAGCCTTAAGCGTGGGGAATGAGAAATGAGGGGCTTCCTCTCATCTTTCTAGAGTGCTTAGCGGGCGTCCTGTCTTCGGACGATCCGTTAAGTATTCGTCCTTAAAAGAAAACACTTAAAAGAAAACACTTCTGTCTAAAAAACACAAAAACAAATTCAAATCTTTTTATCCTTCGGGATTGTTTGGTTCCAGACCATTTTCAGAAAAGGGCACGTTACCTTCCGTCTGAGTCGCAAACAGGCATCGACCCTAACTGTCGGACGCGAATCTAATGTCGCTCATAAAAAACACTTACCCATCCGTCGTCGTATCCACGAACTACATTAGCTCTGATTCCTCTCTCTCGTCTGATTGAGGATATGTAGTCACAAGACAACGATTGTCTTGGCGAGCAACCTTCCCCCACAGTTCCCGTTCGAACTACGTTGACTCTGACTTTCCCATTGCACTAAGGGAGTACGTATGCCTAGGGCATCGAATATGTCCTACCGAGTCTGTCTTAGTCACCCCCATCCCCGTTTTCTTTTGTTCAGCCATAGATAGTAGGACAGCTCACCCTCCGTTTAGACAACAAGCGTGGATCCCATCGAGTACGATGGATGCGTGGGGTGCTAACACCTTCCCCTCGCATTACCGACTCCCGAACCTGGACTATGGTTGCGATGACAATGTCTTTCCACCTTTCTCTTCAGGTTTATGCAGTGTTTCCTTTCCCTCTCTCGGGATAAATACACATTGCTGGCGACTCTGTGTTTTCTGCGCCACTCTCGTGTTTGTACGGTTGGATGCGAATCTTTCAGGAGCGACAATTGGGAGAGGCCGAAGAATCCTTCAGAAGTCAGAAGTTTCTTAGGATTGGCAGGTTACTATAGAAGGTTTATCAAGGGTTTCTCTCAGTTGGCTTTGCTAATGATGAAGCTTACTCGGAAAGATTTTGCTTTTGAATGGGATTCGAGTTGTGAGCAAAGTTTTAAGAAATTGAAGGAAAGATTGACGAAGGCTCCCGTGTTAATCATATCTGATCCTAACAAATCTTACGAAGTATTTTGCGATGCTTCTAAGATGGGATTAGGAGGTGTTCTAATGCAAGGCGGTCAAGTGGTAGCGTATGCCTCCCGACAATTGAAAATTCATGAACAAGATTATCCAACTCATGATTTGGAACTAGCGGTGGTTGTGTTTACAATGAAGGTGTGGCGTCATTATTTGTATGGTGTACGTTTTGAAATGTTCAGTGACCATAAAAGTTTGAAGTATTTATTTGACCAAAAGGAGTTAAATATGCGACAAAGAGGGTGGATGGAGTACTTAAAGGATTATGACTTAGAATTGAAGTATCATCCAGGAAAAGCGAATAAAGTAGCAGACGCATTAAGTCGGAAAGTGGTTCATAGTGCAAAATTGATGATATTGGAGTATGCTTTGTTGGAAAAGTTTACGGATCTTAATCTTCAATTTGTGTGGACTCCAAATGGTGTAATTATGGGAAATTTGAATGTCAATTCTACTCTAAGAGTTGAGATTCAACAAGAACAAGTGCTAGATGAGAAGTTGCAAGAGATGTTACTTCTACCGGGTTTTGTGCAAACTACCGACGAAATTATTATGTTTAAATAAAGGATTTGTGTTCCGGATGATGAGGTATTAAAAAGAAGGATTTTAGATGAAGCTTATAAAGGTACTTTTACGATACATCCTGGTTCTTTGAAGATGTATCAAAATTTAAAGAGAGATTATTGGTGGCCTGTAGTACCCCAAAATTTGCCCTTATGTTTTAACTCTAACTGGCTTATGTTTCATTTCATTCTTTGCATAATCATCTTTGCATAATCATCTTTGCATTATCATCATTGCATATCATTGGCTTTTGGAACGGGATCAAGGTACATGAGCAATCTCAAGTGGATCACATTCTCCTAACCAGTGCAAAATTAGGGTTTTGGTGAAAAGTCAGTGCAAGTGTTTTTTAGAGCCAAAGTTTGATTTCAAGGTTTTTCATATGGTTTCAATTGTCTAAGGATGGAGTATTAACCATTGATTCATTTTAGAAGGTTTCCAATTGATCAGTTGGTTGAGAATTGATCAAGGAAAAAGTCAACTCTTGACTTTTTAAAGTCAAAATCATGTTCCTTATGTCAAATATGGGCAATGGACAAAATTTAATCAATAAATGTTGCAAGAATCATGAAGAATCAAAGAATGGAGAAACTTGTTATTTTTGGAAAATAGAGTTTTTAAAGACTTTCCATTTTAGGAAAGTTCTCTCATTTTTCAGCCATCTTCAAGCCCATATTTCTCCATGATTCAAGCACCTTTTGAAAAATCTTTTCAAAAGAAAGTTGTAGAGTGTTCTTCAAGCTTTCCAACCATATGTGGTTCATTCCATTTGGACCATTATTGAGGAAGTTATGCTCTTGCAAAGATTGAGGTTTCAAAGTTGTCCAACATGCAAATAACTTGGAAAATTCTCAAGGCCATGGCAACTCGTGAATGATGATGTTTCAGCCCATTTCCCATCATGTTTAAGGCATCTTTTCCACTTGCTTTCAATATGAAAAGTGTATTTGGAGTATTCCCTACAAGATGAGTACAAGAACTATGGTATTTGGTTTCATATTCATGAAGTTATTACCTTTTCAAATCACCAAAAATGTCCTTTGAAACTCATAACAAATCCATGTCAAGGTAATTGTCATGGCAGCTTGGATGTGTGTCCTTTAAGCCCTGAATTTCATCAAGCTGGAGACCTTGTATTGCCTTGCCATGAACACAAGATATGTTCTATCAAACTTCTTCTTTTCAATGACACAAGAACCTTTCATTTTAACTCACAATTCATCAAGCTATGTCCCTTTAAAGGCGTCACCATGAATATGTTCACCAAGTGGTTTAAGTCATGTTATATTGCCCAAAACCAAAAGGAAAGCGTGCATACTCCTATACAGCCATACCATGCGACCATGACTCATTCTTTTCCTTAAGAAACTATGCAAATTCTTGCAACATGCATGTACATACACAAACTTTTCCTCATATGTCAAAAGAGAGAGAATAAAAACTTAATGAACAAGCTTATGGTTCTGACTTGTACCATCAACATACACATCATTGTTATCATCTTGTGATACATGATAACACTCCATACACATCCCATACACTCCTAACCTGTGCTTAACATGACATTGCTCTTTTTTTCCTTTTTTCGTTAACCATGATTTCCAACTATGATTAATCACTAAACATACATAAACCATGCGTATAAAAGCTCATAAGCCCTAACAAAAATGGTTAGATCCCATTTTTCCACAAAACAGACCGGAAATCACCCAAACTCCACCATTGAAGCTCTTAACTTCAGAGCTTCGAATCTCACTCTCCCTTGAAGCTTTCTCTATTCTCTTTCCACTATCATCATCACCAAGCATCAAGCTACTTACTGTGTGCATTAGATACGTTATGGAAGCTCCATAACATCACCTTCGAATCCATACTTTACTTACAAGATTCTATTTATTTCTCAAGATTCAAGAGGTTCAAGGCATTTATTTTGCCTCCATTGTAGAGCACAAGACCTTGCAGTGAAGGTGTTGGGTTTCTTGAAGTTTCTACATCAAGATTCCATTATGGTCAGTGGGATTCTTTAATCTTATCATTTGCATAGTATCTTATGGCTAGGGATGCATAGCTAGATGTTACTTGGGTCCTCTTTAGAGAGGCATTGTTGTGGTGTGAAAGAACTAGGCAAAACGTGAGTTCTTGGTTGTTAGGGGATTTAAAAAGCTCTTCGATTTGCCTTATTTATGAGAGATGTGAGAAAACTAATGGTAGATTCGTGATCTCCATGAAAAACTATGCAAAATCATGTACTCATGCATTTTTTCTGGGAATTTCTACCACCAGCTACGGTGGCGCTGTGATCGGAGAAGACGACCGGAGTGGAGCTCCGGTGTCTGGTACCTTAACCCTACCTGTTTCCGTTCGCCTACATGTCAGGCCTTCATTTGACCATGCAGTGCCATAACATCCAATGAGAGAGGGATAATGCATTAAAATGACACCCTCCCTAGCACGTGCCTATTTTGCTGAGTTATTTTGCAACAAATGTTCACATGTGGTAGTCTTTTGTTAGAATATCATGGGCATGCATTGTAGATCCTTGGATGTATATATCTTTCTGATCATCATACGTTGGACTGAATCAATGGCCATGATTGAGTCAAGAAGTTGACTAGCCCTCACCATATACACTCTAGACTAAACGCATCTTTGGGCTTTGGGTTCAATGGTTTTTGCACCCCCTCCTTAAGCCCACGCAGCAAAATAACTGAGGCACGTTACTGACTGCACCCCTCCCTTTATTTGCTATTTTTGATTGTTTTTTATATACATGTTTGAAAATGTATTTTTAAAAACATTTCCTTTTCACTAAAAATTCCAAAAAAATTCATGATTGGTCCTAACCCTCTCTTTTAAATTTTTGGTATTTTTATTTTCATTTTTGATTAATTTTGATGCCTGTTTTGGAATTCTTTTTGTGTTGTGATTTAATGAGTGTAGTTTGTGATACTTAGTGCACGAGTCATTTTCTATCAAACGTTTGGTATTGATTTTTTACATGGAACTTGACATGAGATATTAAGACATATTGAGCACTATTTTGTAATTTCTTGGAATTTTTAGAGGATATTTGATTGGCTTTTGGGTGCCATCTTGTGTGTGTTTGTTCAATGACTATAGTGCATGTTATAGGGCTTGTCTAAGCATGACAACAAATGAATTTTTGCTCATTCTTTTGCATATTTTTTAGCCTCTGATTACAATCCATCTCACTTGTTTCCTTTGATTTTTACAACATTTAATCATGCTTGTGTTAATTGTTAAAGTACACCTTGTTTGTGTAGATGTTTAGAGTGCTAGTTCTAGGGCTTCATGTTCATTGTGTAACCATTCAACATGATACTTGTGCATTCATTTGTATACATGTTTAGGCATCCTTATAGGTCTTCTAAAACCAAATTATAGGTCTTTAACTCCTAACTTTGATTGATTTGTATAGACTTAATTGAACATGGATTAGCATTTGGTATTTGACCCTTCTTTGTCTACTTTACCTTATGTGTTGCACATCATATCTTCATGAAGACTTATATGAGTTAAAAGCTATCCAAACTTGACTCACTTTCTGTTTTAGATCATCTTTAACCATTCATGTATGGCTCATAACTTCATTTGGCTTAATTGAATTCACATGACCTCAAATTGTCTTCACTTGTTCATCTTGTACTAGTTTCCATTGTTTGTGTAGTATGCTTTTACTTGTTACATCATTCCACTACACATGATATCACATGACCTATAATATGCCAAAACATACACATTCACTTGCCCATACCATACGGCATATAGTTTCTTTGCATACTTCACAAAACTTGAACTTGATTTGTCTTTTCCAAAGTGAACTTTGTTTGTTAAGATTGTTTGAACCTTGTGTGATCTACTTCTTATCTTTCTTTTAGGACTTTTATGAGACCTATTAGTGTTCAATAGCCTCTGACCTTGACATGTCTAATATGCCTTTGATCCATTTGAACTTCATCTTTCATTTACTTCAAAAGTGCATTAATGATTGAATACTTCTTTGAACTAGTTTTGCACTTACTTCTCTTCTAGCTTCTAAATGACATGAGTTGTGTATGAACATTATAGGTCTATTATTTTGATTCCAACTTCATTTAAAGTGTGATATGCTACTGACTTGGATACTCATGCATGATTCATTTCACTTACATGACTTCTTTTGGTTTGTTGTATCTAGTGTGTGCATAGTTTGAGCTTGTATGAATTTCTAGGACCTAGATTGACCTAGTTTAGTTTCATTTGACATCTTAACCTAAGTAGAGACTATTAATACATACCTACTGACCTTGGATGATCCTTAACTCTTAGGACCTTTCCCTTTTGGTTTAACACTTGTTTGCTTCTTAAGTTGTCTTCTTAAGACAACTAATCTTGTTTGGTTTACTTTTTGACACTTGTATTCATTAATTGTGGTCGTTTGGTACTAACCTTTTATGTAGGGGAAGAGGTAAGGTGCTTGAACATGTGGATGGTTATCCATGTTCATCTCTTCTTTCATCTCTCATCTATCTTACTTGTCTTTTCCTTTTGTGAATAGCATTATATAATGCTTTGTGTATAACTTTCTCACACCCTTCGGGATCCTAGCTCATCCTTAATTTTTGATTAAGGTGAGGTAGGATAAGCATTAGGTAGTGTTATCCCTCTCTTATATTTAGACTTAGGTTCTCAAACCTTGACCTTAGGGCCACCTTTGCATGATAACATTAGGAACAATTAGATCCCATTAGTGTTTTATTTTCGACTTGAGTCTTCTCTTCTCATCTCAAAATAATAATAAAAAACATGTAATAAAGGCAACAAGTATTGTATGCCATGATCCTTAAGTACATGGGAAATGGAAGGAGGAGGGTTTCCCTCCGCCTTTCTAGAGTGTTAGCATACGTCCTGTTTGGACGACCATGCAACGCATTCGTTCCTATGTCATAGACTTTAGTGCAATACATGTTACAACACCAATCAATCAAAACACTGCTGTCTAAAAAACACAAACAAAATTCAAAACCTTTTCATCCTTCGAGACCATTCAGTTTCAAACCTTTTTCAGAAAAGGGCACGTTACTTTCGTCCCGTCGCAAACAGGCATCGACCCTAACTGCCGGACGCGAATCTAACGTCGCTTATAAAAAACACCAACAAAGTCTTCCCTAGTGAGGGGAACTACGTTGCTCTGATTCTTCATTGGTTAATGGAGATACCTAGGCAGGAGATCGTGCGAGATCTCTCCGAGCACAACCTTTCTTTATCTCCTCTTTATCTCTTTTCGACCTGTAGGTCGACCTACGACTGCTTTGATTTCCTCCTTCTGGTTAGATTGAGGATACGTGGGCACAAGACGGTGATGTCTTGGCGAGTAACCTCCCCCCTTAGTTCGTGTCCGAACTACGTTGACTCTGACTTTCCCATTACACGAGGGAATACGTAGGCATAGGACGAGCGATGTCCTATCGAGTCACTTCTTTTTCTTCTCTCCCCCGTTTCTTAGTTCTTTTCCGTTCCCGTTCCTTTTCCTTTCCAATAGCAGTGGAGTTCTAAATGACGACACCCTTTGACCGAGACAGAAAGCGTGGATCCCATCGAGTACGATGGACGCGTGGGGGTGCTAACACCTTCCCCTCGTGTAACTGACTCCCTTACCCGTTTCTCTTGGTCGCGAGACCATGCTTTTCCTTTCCCTCAGGTTTACGCAGTGTTTCCTTTCCCTCTCTTGGGATAAATACACATTGCTGGCGGCTCTGTTTCTGTACCACTTTTGTGTTTGTACTTGGATGAAAATCCCGAGAGCGACAGCTGGCGACTCTGCTGGGGACAGGAGATTGACCTCTTGCTGGTCCATCCCTTGAGCGAGTCAATCCTAGCGCTTATTTGTTTTCGATTTTAGGGTGTTTATCTGTTTACTTTACTCGTTTTATTTATGACATTGTGGAATGTTTACTTTTTTATTGCATTTACATGCTTTTCATTTACCGTTGTCATATATTATACTATGCTGGACTGTGCTGGATTTTTTTGTTTGGTGGGCAGGGTGTTCTGAGAGATAAGCCCACTTCCCAGGCTTGAGCATACACATAGGATTTAGAGTGGATAGTCGATTGCTTGCGTGGTGTTATCACGTTAAGTCTTCACGATATCCACAGCCAGACAAGGCCCAAATAGGTGGTATCTGATACTGCATGTTATGCAGGCCATTAGATATCCCTGTATGAGCTATCGACTCTAGTGACCATTCCCGAGGACTCAGTAGCGGCACTCCTCCCGAGATGTGATAATGGCAGACCAGAAATGGCAAACCCATTATGCATTCTTGATCCAAGGACCTAATGCTGGGAACTTGCTACAGGATATCCTTTTTGAGGGGAATCAGTTGAGGCCTCCTTAATTAATGATGATGCCAAACCAGGAATGGTGAACGTATCATCATATCTCGACCTAAGAGCCCGTGATATTGAGGATCCTCGGTTTTTTAGTACGAACATGTGAGATGGGAGGGTGTTTACAGGTTTGCAGGTAACCGTAACCTTCATCCTACCTGGTATTCTGGTTCTCTTATCAGTGTGAACTTATCAGCCTGGTATTCTGGTTATTCGGATATTCTGGTATTCCGGTATTTTCTTTAGAGCAGACCTTTGAACTTATCCATTCAGCAGCACAGTAGTATTGGGCATTGTGGCACCCTGATCCCATGTCTGTTGCATCTGCATCATCATTTTTGCATACATGTTCTTGTATTTCCAAGGATATTAACCTTGAGACTAGATGTTGAATATTTCCATCTATTTCTTTTGGTTCGTCTGTAAAACAAATTTTGAATCAAAGCATAATGATTCCTTGGAAATATTCGAACATGGCATTTTGCATTCCATTCTCATACTCATATGCATAACAGGTGTTCCGGAGCAGATTTCTCATTCTGACTTGGTATTATCTTCAGGACAGCCAACTTGACCTGCCACCACTACTCGACTTGTGATAATCAGAGGATAGCCATGGAACAACTCCGTGCAGAAATGACTCAAATGAAGATTCAGATGGGGCAGTTTATTGGAAAGATGCAAGCTTTGATTCAAAACCAGAAAGTGATGAAGGAAGAGGTCAACCAACTGAAGACTTAGATGAGTCTGGTTATGGAGGTCGTAAGAGGTGTGCTAAGCAAAGATAATACTCTTATGCCTAAAGCTGCAGCTGGAACTATCTCTCCTCCATGGTTTAAGGGATCCCTCCCAAAGAGTGAGCAGATTGCCACAGTGACCATCCCGACTGTATCTCAACAGTAAAATCAGCCAATATCAGCCAAGGCCTAAGCAGAATAGGCATTTTGAGACTCCACCAGTGCCATATTCTCAGCTATTACAGCATCTCCTTCAGTTGCAACTGGTACAGAAAAGGACTTTAGCTCCTCTCTAGTACTCCCCCACCGGGTTATGACGCAAGAGTCCATTGTGACTTTCACTCTGGTGCGTCCGGGCATAATGTGGAAAATTGTAAGGCCTTTTACATGCCGTACAGGATCTGGTCAATTCGAGGGAAATTAAATTCACGTCAGGCGGCGTAAGCTTTCATGGTGGTTTCATTCCTACTTCAAAAAAAGAAGTGGATATCCCTGTTGCTTCTCCCAAAGCTACATAAAGTCAGGGGCATTTCTTGCAGTCCTTGGTCTTAGAATCCCCACGTCCGCAACTGCTGCCTACTCCTCAATTAAGTCTGAGGGGGAAAGCGCCTGAGCCAGATGAATACGTAAATTAGAATCAACAGTAGAATAGTTCTCAAGCGGGTCGGCGGAAGCCAAGAAACAAACAGTTTGCTGTACTACCAGAGCTGTATGGTCAGATATTGCCAGAGTTGGTTAAAAGAGGTTTGATTGTGCCAAGGAAACCAGATCCGATCATTCCTCCATATCCACCAGGGTTTAATGCCAATTCTCGATGTGGGTACCATGCTGGGGCACGAGGACATTTAACTGAGGATTATAAGGCGCTCCCGCACAAAGTGCAAGACCTGATTGATGCAGGGGTCATTACTTTCACTGCAGATGGTATGCATTTCAACTGAAGATTCCCAAGTGGCCACTTGGGACTGCAGGGATGTTATCAGAAGCAATAAGTCCAGACGGAGTCAAGTCTCCTCAACAATGGCAATCTTCGGATTCTTTACTGTATTTTCATATGTAGCTTTCATTTGTTTGTTTAAACAGTGTTTGCATGGAAATTTTTTTTGTGTTTTGAATGATTGATTTTAATGCAATGATGTGTTGTTCTTGAAGTACTTTACTTTTATGCACTCATATCATGTTTATATACACTGCAATACCAAATTTCTTGTCTAGAACTCTTGAGGGAAGATGATGATTTGAGAACGCAAAGTCTTTGGTTGTGTGCTTTTGGATAAAACCCTGTTGAGGATGTACAGGCATTGCTTCAAATCCCTAAACACTGGAGATATAAGCGAGATAAACCATCGTTAACCCCTTTGAGCCTTGAAATAGGAGTTTCTCTCATACGAAAAAACCCTCACACTTGACCCAGGGGAAGGGTAGTTGTCAGTTGATTTGACTGAGCGTTCAACTTTCAAAAGGAGTGTGCATCTGAGGATCCATTACCTTTCTTTCCTCACACCGTCAAGAGGTCAAGAGATGTGAAGCCACAATGGTTATCCATCAATGACCAAGGAATGAGGCAGTCGTCCCCTTTTTAAACAAGTCAGACAATCCAATGTCACACGATTTGTTAAAAAAAAAAAAAAAGAAAGCCCGCTGTCAAAACATGAAAACAAGTGACTTAGGCAAAAGTTAGGGCATCCCGCTGGACTTCAAAATCTAAAAACTTAAAAGAGTCAGTCCAGGAAAAAATCAGGAAAACAAAATAATGAGAAAGCGAAAAGCTAAAAGGATTACAAAGAAAAATCCTCGATAAAGAACAAGTCGTGTGACTACAGCCACAAAAGACAAAAAGAGTGATTGTTGCTCTAAAACCTCATCGGGTCTCAAACCATCAATTGCATGGGTTCCTTAAGGATCATAAAACCTTTTGAGAGATGAGCGCTTATGCCAAATTAACTGAATGTAGGACTGGAGAACATCAAGGAGAATGGGTGGGTACAAATAAATTTTGAGCCATAAATCATTTTTTCTAAAACCGCAAACAAGCCACGTTACAACCCTTAAAAGTCATAATTGAAGCAGGGTATTCCGAAAGCGTACTTCAACGAGATAGCGTTCCTGACTCCTATGGGTTATTCTAATAAGATTTTGTTGGTATTGCATGTGCGTATTGTTTTCCATTCAAAAATCAATGTCCCAGCTAGTGATTTGTTCACAAGGCTCGGCGACGCATTTTCAATAAAACTTCAGGTTAACACGAGTGTTGCATTAGAATTGTCATTCTTATAATAAACATTATCTGATTGCATGTGTTTGAAATCAAAGAAGCTTACACGATTAACGTCATTCGAGAAGCTCGATCACGCCAAGTTGAGATGGTAAAAACTCCGAAGGACAGTCATGTCAAGGGGTATGTGGCCAAGAGACTGTGCGTAGCCTGGGGGTTCCCGATAAGTGGTGATAAGATGCAGCCAATCTGGAGCATTCAGATTGAAAACTCTACCTAAAGCAGCCAAACTGGGGCAATTATGCCGAGATTCAATAAATCTCTCCACAAGCGCTTAATATGGGGCAACCACGTCGATTTGACAAATATCTGTAAGATCAGTCAGGGGCAAAGTTTCTTCAAGACTTGGGGCAGGCCACCTCTAAAGCATGGGAAGTTATCCACTCCTGAGAACGGTTGATCGAAAACACCTCTTCAAGGTTCAAAATACTAGGGCAGAGTATTTTCAAGTCATTACAAATCCTTTCGAGGTAATTCACTTCATGGATTATAAAGTCTGAGGCAGTGTCATACCCCAAATGTTGACCACCTAGATTCCCATCATTGTACAAATCATCATCACAATATGGGTGAACCATCAGTCTCCCCAAAGATGGGTGAGCATCCACTACAATTAAAAATTAGGGTTTCAGGCCCTCTCAAAGTTCTTAGACAAAGGATCAATTAAGTAATGACATGATCTTCAACTTGTCTAACCTCTCAAACATCCACAAAGGATCAAGAGGACTCCCACCTCAAGGATTAAGCACAAGGCTGCACCCTTCTTGATGGATCAAGCCTCAAGATCGCCAGTGTCACCAAATTAGGGTTTTGGTCAACCAGGGCCTCCAGATGGAAACTTTCCTCTGGGCATGAGCCAATACCTCAAAGCATAACCTAATATTCTCCCTGAAACCTCATGGACCCAATCATCAAGTCAATTTAACCTCAGGGGATGCATACATAGAAAATCAGGAATTAGGGTTTCTTGACCTAATTCACCCCTAAGTTGATTTTTGGGACAAAACATGAGCCAAGACCTCAAGAGACGATTTGAGCGTCTCTAATACACCACATTGATCCATTTGTAACAATGGATTGATCCCAGGAAGCTTGAGCAACAAGTCTCAATTTCATTAGTACACAATTAGGGTTTCGCGAGAAAAGTCAACTGTACCTTTGACTTTTGACCAAGACATGCTCCCAAACCCTAGGACATGATACAATACACCCTATAACACCTATGGAATCAATCCATCAAGTTTGATTTAGGTCAAGGACTTGATTTTATAGAGGATCGCACAGTTTGGAATTCATCGGATAAAAAGTCAACTGTGCACAAAAGTCAACTTTGACTTTTTGAGATTTTTCCCAAAAATGGATTTTTAACCCTAAAATTATGTTAATGTATGATTTGAATCATCATTCATCAAGAAAAATCAAATAAAGTGGGATAACTTGTAAAAGGGGTAACCATAAAAACTTCGAAAATTTTCTAAGTTATGAACAAAGTGGCAAGGGTACCAACTTTGGAGGATCATAACTCCTAAACCACAAAGCCATTTTTTCCCATCCAAAGCTTGATTTGTAGATCTCATGGCCCTCTACAAAAGTTTAAAACTGACCTCTTTCCAAATTCCTCATGGATTTTGAGTTATGGAATGATCAAAATCAAGAAAAGTGAAAATGTCACTTTTTTCCAACACTTAGTGAAATTTTCACTAAGTCAGAATCTGCCTTCACTTTTTTCCAAATGTAGGGGGATTTTTAACTTGGATCCAAAAGGTATCAAAAACAAATATGATCAAACACTTGTTGTATCATATGAGGCCTTTCCAAAATGGCCAAGAACATCACAAAGTTCAACTTGAGCCATGAGATATGACAAGGGCAATATGCCTTGCTGAAAACTGCCAAGGCTAGGCAAAATTTTGCATTTTTGCTCGATTTGGCAAAATCAGCTAATTCCAAGCCTTGTCATCACTTTGGACACCTCTGAGGATCAAATCTAAAGGGGACAATCGCTGAGCCAAGCCTCCAAAGTCCTTGGAACAAGAAGTAGCATGCCAAACCTAAAATTGCCTAAAATAGGGACAAGACTCCAATTTTGGATTAAAGCATTTAATAGATGCTTCAAGGTGGCATGGACTGACACATTTGCAACTGAATTCAGTCAAGAATGATACAACAACTAGGGAACCAAAGCTCTGTGCTCTAGCCTCTAGTCAATGGCTAGAGGAGACTTGGATTTCTATTTGCCAAAATTGGCCAAACCTCTACTGTGGTTGCCATTCATTATTGATCCCAAAACAAACTTGCTCTACTGTAAATAGAGCTCATTTGTGCTCAGTTTGAGTACACCAAAGCCATCAAATGGATGCTTTCCTCAAAATCCCTCTCTTTATGCTAAAATTCCTTCTTTAGCAAGGTAACTATGAGTTTTTGAGTTTGAGAGAAATTCCAATCAAACCAATCACACACACACCTCATAAACATCATATGTAGGTCACCTCTCAAAACCTCAAAATAGGCCTTTTGTGCATTTTTCAAGCCATGTCTTGAATCAGTCACTTTCCAAACCAGATAAAACCTTAAACACACTCCAAATAACATACTTGAACTGTCCCAAATGGTTCCCCCCATCTGGAACACCATTTGAGAGAGTTGCTATTTTGGTCATTCTTAACCCCTTTTGCAAGAAAGGGCCAGTTTGTGTTTTTACAGGTACCAGCTGATTCCGCTCATCTTCAAAGCTTTTAAGGGATCATTTGAGTGTGTCCAAAGCATCAAATCATTTTTGGAACAAGTGGTTTGACAGATTGCACAAAAACTCCAAAAAACTCAAAAGAGAGGTAAGCATCATGACTTTAATCCTCCAAAATATGCATTGCTTTGAAGTCCACTGATCATGCACACCTCATACATGTTATATATGTTGTGTTTGAACCAATTGATCATGTAATTCATGCCTGTATCAAAGTGTAGCATAGAAAATGCAATTATAGGCCTTTTTCAAAACCCCTATCGGATTTTGAGGAGGGAGTATGATCTAAAAAAAATACCACCACCATTCGATTCCTTGTGAAATTCTAGGCCAGATGCATATAAATTTCGTCTCAAAACATGGAGAAATGAAAAAGTTATGACCTTCACGTTTTTGACCCAAGACTTGCCTTGCCTTGCCTTGACCAAGCCTAGAAAACAAGGCAAGCCTTGTATATTTGTGATTTCACTTCAAACAATGGATGTATCACCACCCCAGTGGTAAGGCACGGGCCATATAACCTTGAGGTCGTGGGTTCAAACCCCACCCATGCCATTTTGTGTTTTTCCACATTTTTGCTATTTTCCAATATTTTTATGTTTTATTAATTAATTCGAAAATTAATAACTCCCTCAATTTTAATTATTTTTTGTTGGTTCTTTTTGCAAAAAATCACAAAAATATTGAAATATTTTATTCCATAAAAAAATTAGACTTATATTATTTATTTAATATAATTAGTATTT
Organism: Lathyrus tuberosus; assembly: GCA_022829125.1. Taxonomy (NCBI): domain Eukaryota; kingdom Viridiplantae; phylum Streptophyta; class Magnoliopsida; order Fabales; family Fabaceae; genus Lathyrus; species Lathyrus tuberosus. The sequence goes on from JALAZF010000191.1 coordinate 8,014,406, forward strand.
TTGTGAATAAATTCCTTTTTAATTGTTTTTAAACATTTTAAAAATGAATATTTACTTTGAAAATCAAAACCAAATGAGTTTTAATATCTCTTGTGATTAAAACTCATTTTTCAAACCTTAAACAAAAATCACAAGCGGTTTATTCAAGCTTATTTGGTATTTTTATCATTTTTATTTGATTTTCTTTAAATATTTACTTTTAAAGGGAAACAAATTAGGGTTTGTTTGATTTTCACCCTCACAAATCATTTTCAAACACTTTTGGGCCTCTAATAGAGTGTAAGACCCAATCCTTTGTAAATACAAACTTTTCGGGCCTCACTTATTGTATAAGTCTCGTTGTATTTCAAAAAGTTCGGTGCGATGATAGCCCGATTCAAAAACAAACCATCTGGGCCTCTCCTCGAGCTATAAGACCCATTCAAAACCATCTGGGCCTCTATTAGAGTGTAAGACCTAACCCCTTTGAAAACCAAATCATTTTTGGGCATCAATCATTGTATAAGACCCACTGCGTTTTCAAAATCTCAGCACGATCGCCATTTCAAACGAAAAATCATCAGGGCCTACCCTCGTGTTATAAGCCCCACTCTTTTTCTTTAAACCTTTTGGGCCTCCTGAGAGAGTGTATGACCCATCCCCTTGTACAGAAAACCTTTCTTGGACCTCAGTCACTTGTATAAATCCCTGTACAAACAACAGTGCGATCACTGATAAAACCCTAGGCCTCTCCTTGAGCTGTAAGCCCCAAGTTTCCCTTTCAAAGCACTTTCTCCTTTGATTATGTAATATATTGTTGTTTTCAATTTTTCTTTGTTGAACAACTAACAAAACAGCATGGAAGCTCTACAACCGAGTAAGTGTTTACCCGCTTTCATATGTATATAACTGTATTGTGGGGCTATTTCACTGCAAGTCTTCTTTCATTAACTCATATCAACTGTGTAATAATAGTATAGATATTTAGAGTTTCCCTGGCAAATACGTCTAGAATCAAACAGAACCTTACATCAACTCTAGATAACTAGATCTAAGAAATCTGCCCCCTTTTTGAACAGTTCATTATACAGAAGGCCATTGTTCCATGTGAAACCCCTTCTGGAACTGTTCATCAGCCTCCTCTTGGGCTTAGTACAAGGACCCGTAGGCTTCCTAAAAGAATCCCCGCCTCCTCTTGGGCGTTGTACAAGGACCCGTCGGCTTCTTAGAAGTATTCATAGCCTCCTCTTAGGCTTTATATAATGATTCTTCCTTCGGGAATGATAGCCTCCTCTTGGGCTTCGTACAAATTGTCCCTCGGCTTCTTAAAAGTTTCCAGCCTCCTCTTGGGCTTCGTACAAATTGTCCCGACGACCTCCTAGAGGTATAGGAACAGAAATTAGTCATCTTAATAGAACAGTCTTTCAAAGAGTCTAGATCTCACTGCTACTGTTTCTTACCCATAGTACAAAAGATAAAACTCGTAGACTCGGACAGTCTAAAGCTCCTTTGGACTCCCCGTTTCCTTAAAGAACATGAAATAATCCCGATCCTCTGATCAAACCCATGAGTACAACATTACTCATATAAAAATTGATTTTCTCTTTGAACCAACATACTGGTCACTCAACTGAAACAATAACCTTTTTTAGCCTCCATCTCAGGCTTCGGATGAGATACAAAGACTCTCTTGTTGAGTCAAATATCTTTAGCCTCCATCTCGGGCTTCGTACGAGATACCAAATAACTCTCTTGTTGAGTATAAAAGACTCTCTTATTGAGTCAAATATTTTTAGCCTCCATCTCGGGCTTCGTACGAGATATACAAAAAAACTCTCTTGTTGAGTATAAAAGACTCTCTTGTTGAGTCACACCTTCCAGCCTCCATCTTGGGCTTCGTACGAGATACAAAAACACTCTCTTGTTGAGTATAAAAGACTCTCTTGTTGAGTCACTTCCCTTTTAGCCTCTATCTCAGGCTTCGTACGAGACATACAAAAACACCCTTTTGTTGGGCCAACAGCCTCCTCTTAGGCTTTGTATAAGAAAACCCCGGTTGAGCCAATCAACCTTTTAACATCAAAGTTGTGCCTCGTTCACAGTATACAAACATCAACAACTCCTTCATCTAACTGCTGTAAGCGGCAAGCCTCTGGATTATGTACATCCATGCCACTGTCCCTCTTTTAGCATGAGAAATTCCTAAGGAAAGATGGCATTACTCTACACCGAGTTAAAGTTTTCTCCTTCAGGTTAAAATCCCCAATAAAGGAAATTATGGCATTGCTGGATTCACATATCCCAGTTAAAGTAATCCTCCCTTTATAACTAGTCACCCCAACAGTTGTGACAAATAGACCCCTTTAGAGATGACAAATTCTCTCTAAAGTCAACCCAATTTAGCTTCATGTCTTGGGCTTTGAACAAGATACCAACCATCTTTAGCTTCACATCTTGGGCTTTAAACAAGATACAAATAGACCCTTCAGCTTCATATCTTGGGCTTTGAACAAGATACAAATCACCTTTAGCTTCACGTCTTGGGCATTGAACAAGACACCAAAACACCATTTCCTCCCATAGAATAGGAGGAACTATGATCGCTCTGATTTTCCTTTCGGTAAACGGGAATACGTAGGCATAAGATTGAAAGAAAAATCTTAGCGAGCACACTAATAAAAAACCCACAATCCCATATCTTCATACATCAATCAAAAAGCATCAGTCCTAACATACTACCCATACCCCGAACAGTCCCAATGTTTTCAGTCTTAACAAAACAAGGAAAAAGAAGAGGCCCCATTACCATATAGCATCCGTAACCTAACAGACCGCTGTTTAAACTCAGTATGCAAGTAGGGTTAGTTGGAGACATCCATTTTCCTTCCTTCATCAACTTCAATAGGATAAAAAAATGAATCGACCTGTAGTCCCCCCAAAGAACGACAGCGCCTAAGAACCGTGGCCCAAATCGCTCGCTAAAGAAAAGTGGCGCCCACCGTGGGGCCGTGTTTTCTTTCTTCCTTACAAACTAGGGTAAATGCCCTTGGACAAGTTATTTTTATGACGGTTTCATCGGGGGATGCCATTATTACTAGGATCGCCCTTCACTAGGATCTTAGGTCAAAACCTTTAAATTGGGAAGGAACCACAGAGTGGCGCCTCCGCCGGGGAGCCAGTTTCTATCAGGAACATAGGATTCATAGCTCTTAAAAACTCTAGGACATTAGGACAAATATAGATACTGCTTTTCCTAATTAATATATGTGTTTATTTTTCTGCTAATGGGAATGCGTATGATGCCGCATGTGGAAAGATTGAGTATACACCTAGGAAAAACCCCTTTTAGTGGTGCAGAAGCTATCAGAAATAGTTGTCACGCGATACCACCCTCTTCTGATGATTCTTGGAAAAACACCACCTAGCACGGTTCCCGGTCCGTTGGTGTTTTCTCGACAAGAGTTGATGATGTTGAGAGACAGGTACAAAAATCACTAGTATAAACCTTTGGGACGGGTAGAGCCTTGACTCCATGACACCGACCCTTTGACCCCATGTTTTTTCTATGTTTTTGTGTGTTGCATTCATCCATTCATTTAAAAAACATTAAAACAAAGATAAATTTTCTCTTCTAGTCTCTCTTTTCAAAGTAAACTAAGACTGTGATAAGACTGTGATTGCAAATGTCAGAGAAAAAGATCGCGCTAATGGATTTCGGTAGAAGGAGAACTCATAAGTACACTTTTAAGGTTCCAAAACTAGAGGATTTGAGAGGTTTAACAAGAATGATAACTAACCCTGAAGCTTTCAGAGCCAAGTACGGAGGTCTACTATCTCTATTAAGGGTCCATGTGATTGAGGGAATCCTGGAGGCACTCATTCAGTTTTACGATCCAGTTTATCACTATTTTACATTCCCGGATTATCAGCTCGCACCAACGCTGGAGGAATATTCTTATCTGATTGATTTACACATCACTGATCGAGCTCCATTTTTTGGACTGGAAGAAATTCCAAAGGATCAGACTATTGCAAGAGCAATTTATTTGGACGAGTCAGAGGTCAGGGCTCACATGACCACTGTCGCTCCCGGGATTTTCATCCAAGTACAAACGCGAAAGTGGCGCCGAAACAGAGTCGCCAGCAATGTGTATTTATCCCAAGAGAGGGAAAGGAAACACCGCGTAAACCTGAGAGAAAGGAAAAGCATGGTCTTGCGACCAAGAGAAATGGGTTCGGGAGTCGGTTACGCGAGAGGAAGGTATTAGCACCCCCTCGCGTCCATCGTACCCGATGGGATCCACGCTTGCTTGTCTCGATCAAAGGGTGATAGAAAAGATACCGGAAAAGGAACTGAAAGAAAGAAAGGAGAAAGAAAAGAAAAGGAACAAGAAATAAATGTAGAGAAAATAAAAGAAGTGCTCGCATGGGCCCTACCCCACTGCCTACGTATCTCATCGGGAGCATGAGAATCAGAGCGACGTAGTTCCCCTCACTAGGGATGGATTGTTTGTGTTTTTTAGAGAACGGCTAACGTTCTAGCTCAGGTGTTGCAGGCTCGCTGGTCCGAGTGCGTTACCATCTTGCAAGAGAACGAGTAGAAGCGCGTTCGTGCGTTGAGAATGAATGAGATGAGAAAAGAATTCCCGAAGGAAAGACGTTATTGTTTGTTTTTGTCTTTTAGAAGGAAGTGTTTTGGATTTGTTTGCATACGACAGTGTATCTGGATCTTAGTCATTGGAATGTGTACCTTCTCACATTCCAAGATGGAATGGGTAAGAAAGCACACTAAGGGTGAAGAAGACCCTCACACTTAGTTCCAATTATCAAGGTTCAAACACACTAGCATACTTGTGTTTATTAAGTGTTTTGTTGATTATGAAGTGAAGAATTGTTTTTTATTATTTGCACCTTCAACAAGTATTGCATTTAAGTCCCTCATACAAGATCAAATATGTAACACATTGACCTAAGATGGGCCATATGCTACACATCTTAAGATTATAAGAGAAGACCCCTTATAATCTTTTCTTTATATGAAAGGCCTAAATGCAATAAATGCCTACCTTTATTAGATATTTTGAATTTTCTTTGAGATGAGAAAAGAGACTCAAGGGAGGATAAAGGTAAAAATCTATATGGACTAAGACTCAATCCTAATTGATTAGTTAAGGGAGTGATCCTAAGGTTTGTGAGGTTTCAACCTAAAGTCTAAAGAAAGAAAGAATTAAACAATTCACTTCCAAAGTAGAAGATGAATTGTAATTCAAAAGGGGAAAGTGATGAGTTATTAAAAGAAAGCACATAAGTGCTTAACAAAACACAAAATGGAATTGTAAAAGAGAAAGGATAGAAGTTGAATGTGGATTCCTTATCCACACTCAAATGAAACTTACCAAAGCCCCTACATGGTTAGTAAACATGTATAAGAAGTATAAGAAGTAAAAGAACATGTAATGCATCATAAAACTCAAAAAGAATTAAATGAGAAAACAAATCCTAGAACCACAACCAGAATGGGCATCATATGGACAACAAATGATTATTATCATACAAGTGCAAGTGAATAGGCAACAAACATCATCCATTAGCATTTAAACATGTTACAAGAAGAAAGGGTAGATGAAAGATGGAAAGAAATGAAGAAGACATGCATAAATGGAACATGTAAATCAACAACCAGAATTGAAACTAAATGGAAAATGGTTTATAAACATCTCAAAAGTATTTATGAATCAACTTCAAGGCATTCAAGAAGTAATATAAGAAGAATTGAAATGAAAGTTCAAAAAGAAAGTGCAAACAAAACATGTTAATGATGCACAAAGTTCAAATTGAAATGAACATGTAAAGATGACCTATAATGTGTATCAAAGACCTATAATATCATATGAATGACTCACACAACTATGCAAATGCTCATACAAATATGCACAAAAGAATTCATGCAAACATGCACTAAAGATTACAATGATATAACATGTCATAATGCCTTAAATGAAATGCATCAAGCAAAAATCAAATGTCCTCATGAAAATTATGAAAACATGGTATTGGAGTTCACTAATCAGGGATGAATCACATATCAAAATAGCATATCAAAATTCAAAGCAAAATGACTTCAAACAAAGCAATTAGGTCAAATTGAAACATCATGCAAAGTGGTACAAATATAGGCATCAAGACATGTAATAAAGTGACCTAAAAAATCAAACAAAAATCATATAACATGCTTCAATATATTAGTGAATCAATGCAAAAAGAATCATGTCAAAACAGCTGGTAATGAGCAAGAACAAAATTAAACAAATTCAAGTATCACAATTAGAAAGCACACAAATGGAAATTCAAAGAAAATTATGGAACAGGGGTAAAAATGTCATGAAATCATGAGATAAAAATGTCAAAAATTTTCTAAATGTCTTGAGAATGTTCATGAATTTTTGTAGAATTTTCTTATGTAATTTTGAAATTTTAAAAATTAGAAATGAAATGTGCACAAAACAAATAAAAATAAAAGAAATGAAATGAGAGAGGGAGGTGCAAGCATAGCAAACATTCAGTTCTACATGTTTGGGCTTTGGAAATGAGAGGTGCAAATAGTAATTTGGCTTAAGTCCAATTACGTGCAGAACACACTAACAAGCTTACACTCTCAGTCAACAAAATGTCAAAGCAATAATCGTCATTGGATTAAGTCTGGTCAACCAAATAGTCAAAGTAGTCATAATCAACACACACGCGCGAGGGAACACATTCATTAACATGCACTGCACCACACGTTGCATAAGTGAATTCAGAAAATAGGCACGTGAGGTGCATGCTTCTTTTAATGCGCTGGCAATGTTTCACGCGTTGGATCAACAAGATCAAACGGCTGTAATTCCAACTGGCAAGAAAAACCCTAGAACGAAGCTACCGGCCGGAGAGGGACCTCCGGTCACCTTCTCCGGCGAGAACCACCACCTGCAACTCTCACATCTCACAAAAATCCACAAATATGGTACCAAATTGAAGCTGAGCTTATGTAGGTTAAGAATTCACTCCCAAAAACAACATATCATGCACTCATAGCAAGAACAGAGGAGATGAATTTGTGCCCTAAGTTTTGCAACTACGCCTTTAAAAGGCCTATCAACTAGCCGGAGTTAGGAATGCTCCTATTGAGCCGGAACCAACAAGAAACAAGTGATAATGAAGAGAAAACGTGCAATCAAAGTTCAAGAACTCAAACCTGAAGTTGATGAAGCTTTGAGTACACAAGAATACCAGAGGAAACTGCTCCTTCCTTGAGCTTCACTTGGCCAAATAAAGGCTTTCAACTTTTGAAAAATGATGATGGATATGGATTTACAGTGATGCTAAACTTGCAGAAATGGAGTTGCTCTAGTTGTTCTTGATTCAACCACACCAAAACAATGAGCAATGGAAGCACAATGGAGTTGAGATCGTGGAGAAGAAAATGAGCAAAATCAGAGAGAGTGAGAGAAAAATTCTGAAGTGAGTGAGAGAAATGAGTGTTGTTATGAGAAATGTGAGTGAGATTTGATTTTATAGTGTGAGTTAGAAGTGAACCATAGGTGGTTAAGTGAGTGAGTTGTGGTGAGTTATCATGGTTAAAGTGAGTCCATCCTAACTAACTGAGTCAAGTTAGTTAGGGGACGAGTTATCAATGGCTGTGCTAAGGTGAGGCGGATGTTTAGAGTGTTATGGTGGAGATTAATTGAATAAAGAAAACTCATATATGCTGCAACAACATAAACTTGTTCTACAAGCTTTCTCCTTCCATTTCCATGTATAGTGAGGCACGTGATGTGGTGTTCATGAAAAGTGTTTGGTTTAAAAGGGCAATGGATGAATGGTATGAGTAATGCACGTGCAAGCTTGGTAATAACAACATCAACAACATTTGTTTTTTCTGGTTTTTTATGGCAGTTTGGAACAATGGAGATATGGTGGTTTTGGTGATGATTTTGTCTCTACCCAATGGGTGGTTTGATGTGTTTTTGAGGTCATTGGAAAGAAGAATCATAATAGAACAACTTTGGTATGAGAAATGAATTGAATTGAGGCTTGGAATAGGTTGAAAAAAGGATTGGAACACACAAATTTGGAACTGATATAAGGGCGTGGCATATGGTCGTTTGACAAAGCAACATGGCACTTAGGTTTTCAGCATGATCATAGTAAATTGGACCCATCATAACTTCTCAACCTTTGATCAAATGAAAAAATCATAAACACCACTTTTGAAGATCTCACATAGAGGAACAACTTTCATGTTGAAAGATTTTTCATTTGAGGCCTCTAACCATGAGTAATTGATCAATACATTTGGCCCACCATGTGTTTGCGAAAATGACTGCGCGCGTGCCTTGAAAATCTTGGTCATGACCTAGTTTTGAACCTACTTTGCTCAAACTTTGATCAATCATATCTCACTCAATTTTTATCCAATGGAGATGTTCCACACATGGATTTGAAGCTTAAAGCAAGGCCTTTCATTGAGGCAGAGTGGAATTTTCATTTGGTGCTCCAAATTTAAATGGCCTTGGTTCAAACTCTGATGCAAAATGGCCAAAACTTGCTATTTTTAGCAACCCTACTTCATCCAAAAATGGCAACTTTTTACATCTTGATTTTTTCATGATTCCTTTGGAATTTCTTGACCAAATTTTGTACATTGGACATATGTAACATGAATTTCATGAATTTGGCCTCAAAAAGTCAAGAGTTGACTTTTTCCTCTGATTATTTGACTTGGCCCCAAATTCCCTGATTTTTTATCTTTCTTCCAATTGAAACACTTCCAAAACCAATTGAGAGGCACTTTTCCATACACATACACTTAAGAACATGTAGAATATCATGACAACAAGCTTTGTCCAAAAAATCAGAGATATCCTGATTTTATTAGAAACCCTAATTTTGACCCTCTCTGGTTAGGAGGAAATTGCACATCTTCCAAATCCAAATTCCTCAGAGTATGTTGTGTATCCTCTTAAAGGATGATGAGAAATGCCACTTGAGAATGATTTTGAATCAATGAGCTATCTCTTTTGAGGGTTTTACTTCAATTTTTGAACCTCTTGCATAGTGAAAGATGTAGTGCTTCAATCTCCCATTGAATCTCACTTCCTTGAGGTTTTGGAAGATCAATTGAGATAGTATGAGACATGAGAGACCTCTTGGCTTGCCTAGAGCCAACTTGATTGACCTTTTTGTGCTTTGAATGATTCCTTGATTATCCACCTTCCACCTGATCACATGCCCTGATGGTAAGAAGGATGCCATGCTTCATTTTTCTATGTTAAATGCAATGTAATGTTAATGAGGTGGATATGATATGATAAATGATAATGCCATGCTATGATGACAAAAGGGGAGAGCAAATTTTGGGGTATTACAGCTGCCCTTATTCAAGCGTTGTAGACCTGAATGCCTGAAAGCAATTGCTTTCGGACTTTCAAGGTATATAGTGATTGAATACCAAAAATAACCAAAAATTTGCTCTGGATGGTGAAGAAGAAAAGGGATATAAACCCAACGAGACTGCTGGATTGAATCTTCGACGAAACGTCGGAGAGATCTGTCTTTTGAACGACGCCAGACGACTACTGGCTTGCCACGCTGATGGTGGACTTTAATACTGTCTTTTATGCAACTCCAGACGACTACTGGCCTGCCACGCTACTGGTGGACTTTGCAGCTTCGTGCCACCCGAAGCTGGACTTCTGCCAATCCACTGTTGGACTTTTGCCACCCAAAGACGGACTTTTGCCAATCCACTGTTGGACTTTTGCCACCCGAAGACGGACTTTTGCCAATCCACTGTTGGACTTTTGCCACCCGAAGACGGACTTTTGCCAATCTACTGTTGGACTTTTAGCTGCTTTGCCACCCGAAGATGGACTTTTGCCAATCCACTGTTGGACTTTTGCCACCCGAAGACGGACTTTTGCCAATCCACTGTTGGACTTTTGCCACCCGAAGACGGACTTTTGCCAATCCACTGTTGGACTTTTAGCTGCTTTGCCACCCGAAGATGGACTTTTGCCAATCCACTGTTGGACTTTTGCCACCCGAAGACGGACTTTTGCCAATCCACTGTTGGACTTTTGCCACCCGAAGACGGACTTTTGCCAATCCACTGTTGGACTTTTAGCTGCTTTGCCACCCGAAGATGGACTTTTGCCAATCCACTGTTGGACTTTTGCCACCCGAAGACGGACTTTTGCCAATCCACTGTTGGACTTTTGCCACCTGAAGACGGACTTTTGCCAATCCACTGTTGGACTTTTGCCACCCGAAGACGGACTTTTGCCAATCCACTGTTGGACTTTTGCCACCCGAAGACGGACTTTTGCCAATCCACTGTTGGACTTTTGCCACCCGAAGACGGACTTTTGCCAATCCACTGTTGGACTTTTAGAATTTTAAAATCGAATTACTCTCTGCCTCTGCGCCAGACATCTCTGCCGACTCTGCTGAGGAACCACAATCAATGATTTAATCTCGGAGACTCCTAAAAGGATAATATCTCTGCTGGCGAATGGATGAACAATCCGTCTGCTTCGAATTGTCAAGCTTGCCAAAGATAAATTGGACTTTAAGATATGAGGGAATGACGACTCTGCCAGGAATTATTCCATCTGTTTGGGGGAATGAATTCTGGTCACAGCGATTCCGCTGGGGATGAGAATTTTTAAATGACGTCCTGCTGGGGAAATGAGCCATTAAAACTCTGCTTGGGGATTTATTCAACCCAAGATCCTTTATAGGGATTATCAACCTTCTGACCCGGCTGGGGAAAGGCTGTACCATCCTTGTTGAGGAATAGATTCTGTCGATCTGATAAACCTCTGCGGAGAGAACAACAACTCAGCTGGAAGTTGCTGACAAGATTCGATGCTGACCTCTGTGGGGATACCATGACCAGAGACACAAACTTGCTGGGGACCAGGGCTACTTTGCCAGGGATATGCGAATCCTGGTTAGAACATTCCCCTGCAACTTGCTAGGAAAGAGTCCTTAGAGATCTGCTGGGGAAACCCAAAGCAAATCCACAGTAGTCTGCTGAAGAATGTGACTGTCGAGCTTAGGATAAGTACTACAATGCCCCATGTTAGGCGAGCTTCCCTTTAGACAATTCCGTTAGGGATGACGGGTTTATAACAAACTCTGCTGGAGAAAACTGCTTTAAAGCGTCTCGTGTTGGGGAATGCCTTTTGAGAGGATTTTACAGAAGACCAACTGTCCTCAAACTCTACTGGGGATGATCAACACTTCATGCTGGGGAACCAAACAATTTGTCCCCGAAGAGGATGTCATAAGAGGATCTTACAGAAGATTTAGCTTCTTCAAACTCCTGCGACTTCGCTGGGGATAATGACCATCAAACTCTACTGGGGGGTGATCAACACTTCATGCTGGGGAAACAACATGCCCCATGCTTAAGAAAACCAACAATTTGTCCCCGAAGCGGATGTCATAAGAGGATTTTACAGAAGATCTAGCCTCTTCCAACTCTTGTGACTTCGCTGGGGATAATGACCATCAGTTTCGGTGTCGACGAGACCACCCTTTTGGGGAACCTGTGACCGTTATCGACACAGAAAAGCTTGTAGTTGTTGGAAGTACTGAATGAGAGAATCGACTTAATAAGATACAACGGTACTCAGTTGAACTTAATTCACTGAGATCGACCCGATGAACGCCGATCTCCTTACCCATAATTGCCCCAGTCTTTTGCGTGGGGTGATTTATTGCTAGTCTTGTGCTTAAAATCATCTGCACCTGCTACCTGCAACAAAAGAATATGCCCACATGCCCCGAATATTGCGTGGCTAGAATCCACCATCCGGGAGTATTCAACATTCAAAGTAATTTCAAATATTTTTTCTGCGCATGTTATTGCAAGGCTGCCATGTTTTCAAATGCAATGTTTTATCAACAATTAGGACGTTTTTGCAAACAAAGCAATAAAACAAAAATAGGAGGCTTTTTACTGAAATTCAATTTATTGACTGAGAGCCCAGAATAGGCAATTACACCTGGAAGCAATCCCTGGAAAGAGGTGATCGCTGAAAATTGAGAAAAGAAACTATCCTAATGGCAATGTGAAAACGGAATTCCACTGAGTTTCCATTCTGTTATGACCAGTATGTCTTCAAAACTCCCCGACCTTGCCTTCTGAGGAATGATCAGACCGATTCCTATTCTTCAGAACGTCAGTTGTTCAAACGGTAATGGGTACAGATAACTCAGACTGTAGTCATTCGCTTAAATCCCTCTTTTGTGTGGACCTCCCTTTCAGGTTTTCGATCCACCAGGATACCCTTTTTTGCCTAAGTTGCCCTTTCGGGTTTTCAACTTACCGGGTGTACAATTTTTTCAATTATATCCCTAATTTTTGCCCGAACCTTATTCTGTTTTTGGTTCGCCGGGATGCCCTTTTTTGCCTGGATTTTTTTATTTTTATTATCCAGCGGGTCTATTCATGCGAAGTATTTTTTGACTACGTCCGAGTTGACAGGGGATGAAAAGTCTTCGCCATCCATGGTTGTAAGCAATAAAGCTCCGCCCGAAAAGACCTTTTTAACCACGAATGGACCTTCATAATTAGGAGTCCATTTACCCCTGTGATCTGTATTGGGAGGAAGGATCCTTTTGAGTACCACATCTCCGACTTTATAAACCCGAGGACGCACCTTCTGGTCAAATGCCTGCTTCATTCTGCGCTGATATAGTTGCCCATGGCATACAGCCGCCAATCGCTTTTCCTCAATAAGGCTCAGCTGATCAAATCTGGCTCGTACCTATTCAGCTTCATCTAGCTTAACATCCATCATGACTCTGAGGGACGGAATCTCTACTTCAACCGGTAGCACTGCCTCCATACCATATACAAGTGAGAATGGGGTTGCCCCAGTGGACGTGCGTACCGACGTTCGATACCCATGCAAAGCAAATGGTAACATCTCATGCCAATCTTTGTACGTGACAACCATCTTCTGTACAATCTTCTTGATATTTTTGTTGGCCGCTTCGACCGCGCCATTCATCTTTGGGCGGTACGGAGAAGAATTGCGGTGTTCGATTTTGAAGTCCCGACATAACTCAGCCATCATCTTATTGTTCAAATTAGAACCATTATCAGTAATGATTCTTTCGGGAACTCCATATCGGCAAATGATATCCCGTTTTAAGAAACGAGCGACCACTTGCTTTGTAACATTGGCATAGGATGCGGCTTCAACCCATTTGGTGAAGTAATCAATTGCCACCAAGATGAAACGATGACCATTGGAAGCTGTAGGCTCAATCTTTCCGATCATATCAATGCCCCACATGGCAAACGGCCAAGGCGACGACATGATACTCAACGGATTTGGAGGTACATGCACTTTATCTGCGTAGATCTGGCATTTATGGCATTTGCGGGCATATTTGCAACAATCTGACTCCATAGTCAACCAATAATATCCCGACCTTAACAACTTTTTAGCCATTGCATGCCCTCCGGCATGGGTACCGAAAGAGCCTTCGTGCACTTCAATCATCAACAAGTCTGCTTCATGTCTATCCACACATCTAAGCAGGACCGTGTCAAAATTTCTTTTATACAGCACGCCATCTTTGTTCAGGAAGAAACTACCAGCTAACCTTCTCAACGTCTTCCTGTCTTTGGACGATGCCCCGGACGGGTACTCTTGACTTTTCAAGAAACACCTAATGTCATGAAACCATGGCTTGTCATCAGACGTTGCATCGACCGCAAACACAAATGCTGGTCTGTCAAGGCGGGATACCTCAATCTTAGGTACATGGTTCCATCTTTGCACTTTGATCATGGAAGACAAAGTGGCCAAGGCATCAGCGAACCTATTCTCATCTCGAGGAATGTGGTACAGTTTCACTGTTGTGAAAAACGTCAGCAACCTCCTTGTATAATCTCTATACGGCACTAGATTTGCTTGATGCGTGTACCAACTCCCTTTCACTTGATTGATTACCAAGGCTGAATCACCAAATATATCAAGGGTCTTAATCCGTAGATTAATCGCCTCCTCGATCCCCATTATACAAGCTTCGTACTCTGCTTCATTGTTGGTGCACCCGAAAGTTATTCGTGCAGTGAAAGGCATATGAACACCTTCCGGCGTGATAAGAACTGCTCCAACTCCGCACCCATTCATATTGACAGCCCCATCAAACATCAGACTCCATTTGGATTCAGGGTCTGGCCCCTCCTCCGGGAGTGGTTCCTCACAGTCTTTAGCTTTGAGAAACATGATGTCCTCATCAGGGAAGTCAAACTTCATGGGTTGGTAATCATCCATTGGCTGTTGCGCAAGATAATCGGACAAGATACTTCCTTTGATGGCCTTTTGTGAAGTGTACTGAATGTCATACTCTGTCAAGACCATTTGCCACCGTGCAACTCTGCCTGTCAATGCTGGTTTCTCGAAAATATACTTGATAGGATCCATTTTTGAAATCAACAAGGTCGTGTGCCTAACCATATATTGCCTCAATCGCTTAGCGGCCCATGCAAGTGCACAACATGTCTTTTCAAGCATTGAGTATCGGGACTCACAATCATTGAACTTTTTGCTCAGGTAGTAAACAGCATGCTCCTTCCTACCTGTCTCGTCATGTTGACCGAGAACACAACCCATGGCACCTTCAAGCACTGTCAGATACATTATCAGCGGTCTCCCTTCAACTGGAGGTATTAGAATCGGAGGTTCCTGCAAGTATTCTTTTATCTTATCGAATGCCAATTGGCAATCGTCATTCCACCTGACCGTTTGATCTTTCCTTAACAATTTAAATATTGGTTCACACGTGGCTGTTAGGTGAGATATGAACCTTGCAATGTAGTTCAATCTACCCAAGAAACCACGAACCTCTTTTTCTGTTCTCGGTTCAGGCATTTCTTGTATTGCTTTCACCTTGGCAGGATCAACCTCGATTCCTTTTTCGCTCACAATGAAACCTAACAACTTTCCAGAACGCACCCCAAACGTGCACTTGTTTGGATTTAATCTCAGACGAAACTTTCTCAACCTTTCAAACAGCTTTTTCAGGTTGACCAGATGTTCCTCTTCTGTTCTCGACTTGGCAATCATATCATCTACATAACATTCGATCTCCTTATGAATCAAGTCATGAAACAATGTCACCATCGCCCGCTGGTACGTTGCCCCTGCGTTTTTCAACCCAAAAGGCATTACTTTATAACAATATGTACCCCACGGAGTAATGAACGTGGTCTTCTCCATGTCTTCAGGTGCCATCTTGATCTGGTTGTACCCGGAGAAACCGTCCATAAATGAGAACACTGAAAACTGAGCTGTATTATCGACCAGCACATCAATATGAGGTAGTGGAAAATCATCTTTCGGGCTAGCTTTATTAAGATCTCGATAATCCACACACATTCTCACTTTTCCATCTTTCTTCGGTACTGGCACGATGTTGGCTACCCATGGAGGATACTTTGTCACAGCAAGAAAACCAGCGTCCCACTGCTTCTGGACTTCCTCCTTAATCTTTAAAGCCATGTCGGGGTGAGTCCGATGAAGTTTCTGCTTGACTGGCGGACATTCTTCTCTCAATGGTAGCCTGTGCACAACAATATCTGTATCCAACCCCGGCATGTCTTGATATGACCAGGCGAAGATGTCAACATACTCGCGCAACATTTCCGTCAAAGTTTGCTTCACATCTGCTTGCAAGCTGGCACCAATCCTGATCTCTTTCTTGGCGTCCTTGGTACCAATATTGATGATTTCTACAGTCTCCTGATGAGGCTGGGTGACCCTTTCCTCTTGTTTCAACAATCTGGCCAGTTCTTCAGAAAGTTCACAATCTTTCTCATCCCCTTCTTCGGCTTGATAAATCGGATTGTCAAAGTCATACATGGCCATATCAAAATCGTTATCAGTGGTATCCGGAGGATCAAGTCTGCATGAACGGGTTCATGCCTTATTTTAGAAATTATTTTTAAGCAAAACAAAAGAAAATGAAACATTGCCATTTTATATTTTTTGTGCAAAAATAAAAACTGAAAGACAGAGAACAAAATTTGATTGCAAAACGTCCTTTATTAATGATTAAACATTGCAAATGCAACCATGGTGGCCCTACAAATGAATCTATACGCCTTGGGCAGAGCGCAAGATTTTGTCATGCATTATGGTTAGAAAAAACAAAGAAAAATTACTCTGTCTGAAGAGTAACCCGGATGACTTTTTCAACGAACCAGTTTTGCACTTGTTGTCCCGGAACATGAGGGCGTACCCAGTTGTCCAGGTCACAATTACTGTCAACACTATCCTCCGTGGCTGCACAAGACTGGTCCATGTAGATAATTCCCCCACTATTGAAAGTAATGGGTCCCCTGCTCCCCGCATCTGAAGTTGTAGAGGGATGATAACCAATACCAAATTTGTCTTCCTTCATTGGGGTCTCTATCAACCTGCCCCAACCTTGGGCGTTGCCTGCCCTGACGACTTCGACAGCTTGTTTGTAAGATGAAATGGAGGTACCAGCCCCAACTGGTACAGAAGAAGACTCAGGTGCATCGTCAATATTGACTGCTTCAAATGATTGGCACAGCATCTCATGAATTTCCCCATCCATTTCAATGTACTTGAACGTGGACAGGTGACTCACAAAGATGTCTTCTTCCCCACACACTGTCACAACCTGCCCTTCAAACTCATACTTCAGCTTTTGATGTAGAGTAGAAGTAACAGCCCCGGCTCCGTGAATCCAAGGGTGTCCCAATAGGCAGCTATATGCAGGTTGTATGTCCATTACATGGAACGTGGATTTGAATACCTGTGGTCCAATTTGTACGGGCAATTCCACCTCACCAAACACAGATCGTCTGGTCCCATCGAATGCTCTGACCACCAATTCACTAGGCCTTAAGATCAAACCGTCAACTTCCAGCTTCATTAATGCCTTCTTGGGCAAGACATTGAGTGATGAACCAGTGTCTACCAGTACATGAGATAACACTGCGCCCTTACACTCCATCGTGATATGCAAAGCCTTATTATGGTTTCTTCCTTCAACAGTCAAATCTCTACTTGTAAAGCCCAAGCCATGGCTGACATTAACATTGGAGATTACGCCCTCGAGCTGATTAACAGTAATTTCTTGTGGCACGTACGCACTCTTCAACACTTTCAACAACGCCTGCCGGTGCGCATCAGAGCACATCAATAGTGACAGGATTGAAATCTTTGAAGGGGTCTGATTCAGTTGGTCCACGATCTTATAATCGCTTTTCTTGATTATTTTCATAAATTCTTCCATTTCCTTATCAAAAATAATCTTTGTCTCTGCTTCAGGTGCAGGCGCACTTTCAACCACCTGTTTACCCTTAGCCTTTGCTGCAGCTTCTACCTCCTTATCACTTCTCAAGGTTTGGGGAGCGAACAACCTTCCACTCCTTGTAAAGCCCCCTACACCCCCTACATTATCAATATTTGGGCTGACTGACGGCTCAACTTCCTGCTTTTTACCTTCGTAATATACATCTGCCCCATAGTGCCATGGGATAGCTTTCGTGGATGTGAACGGAATTGGTCCTGGCACCGTGATAGTGACAGGACTGGGCCCTTCTGGCGCAACACTCGCCACGGGAACTGCATTGAACGGCATTTGAATCTCAGCGGGAGTGTAATAGATGGTCACGGTTGATATCTCATCAGTGTCTTTCACGACTCTGTCGAACTGTAGACATCCTTCATCGATCAGATTCTGTAAACCCATCTTCAACTTATCACAGCCGTTCTCCTGATTCATACACTCAGAGCAATCTTGATTACAGCCCGGGAACACCTGTCCCTTCAATAAACGATCTTTTACAACCAACAAAGAAGTTTTCACTTGATGAACGTCTAACACCAAATTCAATCTCCTCCCATCTTCAATAGCGTACACATTTGATGCACTATGATCAGGCATGGGATGCTGAGTAATATTAGGAGCGGGAGAGAAATTGATGGCTTTAGCATCAATCAAATCTTGTACTTTATGATGGAAAGCCCAGCATTTTTCAATGGAGTGCCCCTGAGCACCTGAGTGGAACTCACAACGAGCATTAGCATCGAAGTTAGGTGGCAGGTTTCCAGCAACCGGAGCTTTCATAGTACGGAGTTCTACCAACCTTAACTCGAGTAGCCGGGGCAACAGCGCGGCATAAGTCATAGGGATAGGATCCATCTTACGATCCCTCTGTCTAGACCTTTGCTGGAAAAAAGGTTGTTGCTGTTGAACTTGTTGTTGGGGTTGTTGTTTCTGAACAGACGGTGTGGGGATTGTCACAGCATCTACCTGATAATAAGCTCGAGAACGCCCTCTGCCTCGTCCTCTAAACACAGCATTCGTATCACCTTCTCTTCTTTTCTGGTTACTAGCGAACGGTTTCTTCGTCCCCGAAGAGCCAGCCCCACTCACATCCTGGATCTTTCCAAGCTTTAACAGACTTTCTATTCTTTCTCCCGCAATCACAATATCAGCAAATCCAGTTGACGGACAAGCAGCTAATCTGTCAAGATAGGCCCCTTGCAAGGTGCCCATGAACATATCTGCCATTTCTCTGTCTGACAAGGGAGGTTGGACCTGGGCAGCCATTTCCCTCCACCTCTGTGCATATTCTTTGAAACTTTCCTTGGCATTCTGGGACAACCCCTGCAATTGGGTGCGGTTGGGCGCCATGTCAATATTATATTGGTATTGCTTCAGGAACGCTTCTGCCAGATCTTTCCAATTCTTCACAGCAGCTCTACTCAACTTCATGTACCAGGTCAAAGACGCCCCCGCCAGACTGTCCTGAAAATAGTGCATCCATAGCTTCTCGTCATCCGTATGGGCTGAAATCTTCCCAAAGTAAGCTTGAAGATGCGTTTGGGGACACGCATTGCCGTGATACTTATCAAAAGTGGGAGGTTTGAATTTAGGGGGAATTCTGACTCCTGAGACCAGCCCCAAGCTGGTAACATCAATACCCATAGAGTTCTTGCATTCTATGGCCCTGATCTTTTCTGCTAACTCATCATACCTTCGATCACCTTGATTACCCACATCAGCATCCAGCAGAGTAAATTGGTCTTCCAGAGTATCTTCAAGAGTAACACCAGCCTGCCTACCATTTCCATTACCCCGATTGTTACCACCAGGAGGAGGGTTGCCACCGGGAGGAGGAATGCCATGTCCCTGTGAATTGTCATGATGATCACCTTCGGGCCCATTGTCGGGACGCTCTACCAGAAGCCTCAGTCTCTCCTGATTTTGCGCCATGCCAGTCATGAGGGTCATGAACTGGTCCATACGCGCCCTCATTTCCGCCAAATCACTTTGCACTTGATCCATGATTCTTACTTGATTCCTTCGCGTCGAATATCGGTGAATATGACTCTCCGCTATACTGCCTGAAACCAAATAAAGGTTAGAGACCCCGCAACGAGTACCTGAAAAGCAAGTAACAAAAAATGCAAAATGATATGCAATGCCATGCAATGCCATGTTTGTCATTTCCGAGGTGCTTTATACCCTGATTCCAATCCAACCACAGAAATCTGAAGACCAGAAATTGTGATATAAAGAGACGTGTCGTGGTCATGTGCTTGTGTGCAGCTATCTGATAAGGAATAATTCTGAATAAAACTGCTCATACTCATTCAACAAAGTATTCAAGTACATTTAAGAAAGGCTCATCCGCCAATGCAATACAAGGAAAAATGGATCCATCCACAAGCCTGATGGTAACCATTAATAACAAAATATAAGGAAAAGAACATCAGTCTGACAATTCCACACCCTTCAGCTTATCACTTGAGTATTTGATCTCCTCAAAAAGTATACGGGTACGCTGGTGATTCGGCTTTTCAATCATTTCTTTGATCAAGACATCCCTTTTCTCAAGAGCTTCAGTTAAAGAACCCATGTGCAGCATCAGAGCCTCGTCATCACACACTCCTTTGTGTCTCTTTATGCCGGCTTGCGTCTTGAGTATCTCCCTTTCTATCATGACTTCTTCAAGCTCTTTCTTGGTATTCCTCAGCTCACCTCTAGCTTCTTCTAGCTGTTCTTGACTCTTACCGAGGCTTTCCCGATACTTTCTCCTCTGCTCATGCGCCTTTTCAAGCTCTTCGTCCTTAATCTGCAACTGTTCCTGTAATTCAGCATTCTCTATCCTAACTTCGTCCCAAGCGTGCTGAAACTTTGTTAACTTTTCTTTGGTCTGCGCTAACGCCTGTTTGGTTTGCTTGTGGGCTTGAGTAGCATCATCAGCACCTTTACTAATCTTCCGGAAATGTTGGGCTCTTCCAGCAAAGTCTTTTTCTTTTGCAGTTAGGATTTGTTCAGCATCTTGGACTTTCCGCTCCAGCTCTTTGTTGGCATGTAGAGCATTCTGAAGACGGCTACTCAACTCGGAATTCTCTCCTTGGAGCTTTTTCACCAAGGCTTGCAACTTGTCAACTTCTTCCACAGTAGCAGTGCTTCTTGCTTTCTCATTCTCCGGATACAAAAGAGGTGCCTTACCAAAAGGCAAGAGAAAGTCTTCAACTCTTTTCTTCACCCACTCTTCATATGCTGGATAAACCCGGTTGTTAGGCTTTCCTAGAGTAACTTTCCCCTTTTTCAGTATGCTACCCCAGCTTTCAGAAGCTTTCTGTGCTGCTTCCCATCCTTCTGATGTATGAAAATAGAGGGACTCCTCCACATCTCTCTTAATAGGCGGACCTGTCAGGGCATACCCAAATTGTCGAATGGCCAAAGAAGGATTGTAGTTAATCCCACCCAGTCTTCCTATCAGTGGAACGTTAGGGAACTTACCACAGCTGTGGATAATATTCTTGCCAATCAGCCCATGATCTACCCATACGATGTCCTTGGCCACCAATCCCATTAAGCGCTGTTTCCACTCTAGAGAATCTTTGGAATCCACAAAAGCCCCTGATTGTGGTAAACGGCCCGCAAACCACTTATAGAACAAGGGTGCACAACAACGAATTATCCCTCCTCTTTTCTTTTCGTTTCGGTTGTACAACGAGTAGTGAAGATCTCCCAGTAGTGTTGGCACCGGGTTCTTCATCATGAATATTCGTATAGCGTCTGTATCAATGAAATCCGGCTCGTTGGGAAACAACACTATGCCGTATATACAAAGGGCTAGCAAAGCATTAAAAACAAGCCAATTCTCGCCTTTAGCTGTTTCCTGGGCCTTCTTAATCAGATATTCCAGCTTGTAACCACGAATCTTTCCTTTGTTGGAGACATTGTCACTTAGCTCTGATTTGCTCAAATAAAGAGCACCAGCCAACTTCCCAAAGTCAAGATCCCCCACTGATCCAAAGAAAGGGGGCTCCTCCTTGATAGCAATCCCCAACATGTTGGAATACTCCTCCAGGGTAGGAACCAACACATAGTCTGGAAATACAAAACATCTCAGAGGCGGATCATAGAACTGCATCAACGTATGGAGACCTCTGGCTTCATAATCACTGACATTACGGACCATAGATAAAATCCACCCATATTTCTCTTCAAAAGCTCCTCGTACTGCAGGGCTCGCCATTCCCTTCAGCATAACAATAGGGCCTAAAGTAGGCGTAAGGAACTTATAGCTGATGATATTCTTCCTCTCTTTAGTGTTCATCTTTGCAGGGACCTGATGACTGGAATCAAGGGTAATATATGCACCTGGAAATGAATAAACATGTATGTTAGGATATGATAATGCAATGCAAAGGGCAATGTGATCAGGTAATCGGGTGTCTGTACTGAACTGTGAACGGTGTCAGTGTAGCTCTGAGACTAATATAGAACCATAGATAAGAACCATCTGAATGCAATAGGATGAAACTTCCTTTTTGTGCAATGATGATAGAAAACCGGGTATGTAGGAGGTTATGGTTACCTGCAAACCTGTAAACAACCCGCCCTTCTCACATGTGGGTACTAGGATGTTCAGTATCCCGGGCTCTCAGGTCGAGAAATGATGATACGTTCACCATTTCTGGTTTGGCATCATCATCAATCGAGAAGGCCTCAACTGATTCTCCAAAACAAAAAGGTCCTCAGCTTCTGGCACTGAGGTCGAGAAGCAATAGTACATTCATCCCTCAGGGTACAGTACTACCGCCAATCGAGGAGTGCCTCCGCTGATTCTCTTTCAAAAGGGATGTCCTATAGCAAGTTCCCAGCATTGGGTCCTCGGATCGAGAATGTGCAATGGGTTTGCCACGGAATATGGTCTGCCACTGTCACAACTCGGGAGGAGTGCCGCAACTGAGTCCTCGGGAATGGTCACCAGAGTCGACAGTTCCTCAAGAGAATAACCACTGGCCTGCATAACATGCAGTAGCAGAAAGCTCCTGATAGAACCTCGTCTGGTTGTGGGTCTCATGAACAACAATACGTGGTCACCACCACGCAAGCGTCATGACTATCCACTCTAATACCTATGTATGTACTCAAGCCTTGGTAGTGGGCTTATCTCTCAGAACGCCCATCCCGCCAAACAGAAAACAACACAGTCCAGTATAGCATAATATATCATGGGAAATGAAAATGCTAAAATGCGGTAAATACAGTAATGTACAGTAAAGTAGTAAATAACCATACAATAAAACAGTAAATACAGCACAACAGTAAACACCCAATGAAAGAAAAGCAGACAAGCGCTAGGATTGACTTGCTAAGGAAACCAGAGATTCAGGATTCGCAAAGTCCCCAGCAGAGTCGCCAGCTGTCGCTCCCGGGATTTTCATCCAAGTACAAACGCGAAAGTGGCGCCGAAACAGAGTCGCCAGCAATGTGTATTTATCCCAAGAGAGGGAAAGGAAACACCGCGTAAACCTGAGAGAAAGGAAAAGCATGGTCTTGCGACCAAGAGAAATGGGTTCGGGAGTCGGTTACGTGAGAGGAAGATATTAGCACCCCCTCGCGTCCATCGTACCCGATGGGATCCACGCTTGCTTGTCTCGATCAAAGGGTGATAGAAAAGATACCGGAAAAGGAACTGAAAGAAAGAAAGGAGAAAGAAAAGAAAAGGAACAAGAAATAAATGTAGAGAAAATAAAAGAAGTGCTCGCATGGGCCCTACCCCACTGCCTACGTATCTCATCGGGAGCATGAGAATCAGAGCGACGTAGTTCCCCTCACTAGGGATGGATTGTTTGTGTTTTTTAGAGAACGGCTAACGTTCTAGCTCAGGTGTTGCAGGCTCGCTGGTCCGAGTGCGTTACCATCTTGCAAGAGAACGAGTAGAAGCGCGTTCGTGCGTTGAGAATGAATGAGATGAGAAAAGAATTCCCGAAGGAAAGACGTTATTGTTTGTTTTTGTCTTTTAGAAGGAAGTGTTTTGGATTTGTTTGCATACGACAGTGTATCTGGATCTTAGTCATTGGAATGTGTACCTTCTCACATTCCAAGATGGAATGGGTAAGAAAGCACACTAAGGGTGAAGAAGACCCTCACACTTAGTTCCAATTATCAAGGTTCAAACACACTAGCATACTTGTGTTTATTAAGTGTTTTGTTGATTATGAAGTGAAGAAGTGTTTTTTATTATTTGCACCTTCAACAAGTATTGCATTTAAGTCCCTCATACAAGATCAAATATGTAACACATTGACCTAAGATGGGCCATATGCTACACATCTTAAGATTATAAGAGAAGACCCCTTATAATCTTTTCTTTATATGAAAGGCCTAAATGCAATAAATGCCTACCTTTATTAGATATTTTGAATTTTCTTTGAGATGAGAAAAGAGACTCAAGGGAGGATAAAGGTAAAAATCTATATGGACTAAGACTCAATCCTAATTGATTAGTTAAGGGAGTGATCCTAAGGTTTGTGAGGTTTCAACCTAAAGTCTAAAGAAAGAAATAATTAAACAATTCACTTCCAAAGTAGAAGATGAATTGTAATTCAAAAGGGGAAAGTGATGAGTTATTAAAAGAAAGCACATAAGTGCTTAACAAAACACAAAATGGAATTGTAAAAGAGAAAGGATAGAAGTTGAATGTGGATTCCTTATCCACACTCAAATGAAACTTACCAAAGCCCCTACATGGTTAGTAAACATGTATAAGAAGTATAAGAAGTAAAAGAACATGTAATGCATCATAAAACTCAAAAAGAATTAAATGAGAAAACAAATCCTAGAACCACAACCAGAATGGGCATCATATGGACAACAAATGATTATTATCATACAAGTGCAAGTGAATAGGCAACAAACATCATCCATTAGCATTTAAACATGTTACAAGAAGAAAGGGTAGATGAAAGATGGAAAGAAATGAAGAAGACATGCATAAATGGAACATGTAAATCAACAACCAGAATTGAAACTAAATGGAAAATGGTTTATAAACATCTCAAAAGTATTTATGAATCAACTTCAAGGCATTCAAGAAGTAATATAAGAAGAATTGAAATGAAAGTTCAAAAAGAAAGTGCAAACAAAACATGTTAATGATGCACAAAGTTCAAATTGAAATGAACATGTAAAGATGACCTATAATGTGTATCAAAGACCTATAATATCATATGAATGACTCACACAACTATGCAAATGCTCATACAAATATGCACAAAAGAATTCATGCAAACATGCACTAAAGATTACAATGATATAACATGTCATAATGCCTTAAATGAAATGCATCAAGCAAAAATCAAATGTCCTCATGAAAATTATGAAAACATGGTATTGGAGTTCACTAATCAGGGATGAATCACATATCAAAATAGCATATCAAAATTCAAAGCAAAATGACTTCAAACAAAGCAATTAGGTCAAATTGAAACATCATGCAAAGTGGTACAAATATAGGCATCAAGACATGTAATAAAGTGACCTAAAAAATCAAACAAAAATCATATAACATGCTTCAATATATTAGTGAATCAATGCAAAAAGAATCATGTCAAAACAGCTGGTAATGAGCAAGAACAAAATTAAACAAATTCAAGTATCACAATTAGAAAGCACACAAATGGAAATTCAAAGAAAATTATGGAACAGGGGTAAAAATGTCATGAAATCATGAGATAAAAATGTCAAAAATTTTCTAAATGTCTTGATAATGTTCATGAATTTTTGTAGAATTTTCTTATGTAATTTTGAAATTTTAAAAATTAGAAATGAAATGTGCACAAAACAAATAAAAATAAAAGAAATGAAATGAGAGAGGGAGGTGCAAGCATAGCAAACATTCAGTTCTACATGTTTGGGCTTTGGAAATGAGAGGTGCAAATAGTAATTTGGCTTAAGTCCAATTACGTGCAGAACACACTAACAAGCTTACACTCTCAGTCAACAAAATGTCAAAGCAATAATCGTCATTGGATTAAGTCTGGTCAACCAAATAGTCAAAGTAGTCATAATCAACACACACGCGCGAGGGAACACATTCATTAACATGCACTGCACCACACGTTGCATAAGTGAATTCAGAAAATAGGCACGTGAGGTGCATGCTTCTTTTAATGCGCTGGCAATGTTTCACGCGTTGGATCAACAAGATCAAACGGCTGTAATTCCAACTGGCAAGAAAAACCCTAGAACGAAGCTACCGGCCGGAGAGGGACCTCCGGTCACCTTCTCCGGCGAGAACCACCACCTGCAACTCTCACATCTCACAAAAATCCACAAATATGGTACCAAATTGAAGCTGAGCTTATGTAGGTTAAGAATTCACTCCCAAAAACAACATATCATGCACTCATAGCAAGAACAGAGGAGATGAATTTGTGCCCTAAGTTTTGCAACTACGCCTTTAAAAGGCCTATCAACTAGCCGGAGTTAGGAATGCTCCTATTGAGCTGGAACCAACAAGAAACAAGTGATAATGAAGAGAAAACGTGCAATCAAAGTTCAAGAACTCAAACCTGAAGTTGATGAAGCTTTGAGTACACAAGAATACCAGAGGAAACTGCTCCTTCCTTGAGCTTCACTTGGCCAAATAAAGGCTTTCAACTTTTGAAAAATGATGATGGATATGGATTTGCAGTGATGCTAAACTTGCAGAAATGGAGTTGCTCTAGTTGTTCTTGATTCAACCACACCAAAACAATGAGCAATGGAAGCACAATGGAGTTGAGATCGTGGAGAAGAAAATGAGCAAAATCAGAGAGAGTGAGAGAAAAATTCTGAAGTGAGTGAGAGAAATGAGTGTTGTTATGAGAAATGTGAGTGAGATTTGATTTTATAGTGTGAGTTAGAAGTGAACCATAGGTGGTTAAGTGAGTGAGTTGTGGTGAGTTATCATGGTTAAAGTGAGTCCATCCTAACTAACTGAGTCAAGTTAGTTAGGGGACGAGTTATCAATGGCTGTGCTAAGGTGAGGCGGATGTTTAGAGTGTTATGGTGGAGATTAATTGAATAAAGAAAACTCATATATGCTGCAACAACATAAACTTGTTCTACAAGCTTTCTCCTTCCATTTCCATGTATAGTGAGGCACGTGATGTGGTGTTCATGAAAAGTGTTTGGTTTAAAAGGGCAATGGATGAATGGTATGAGTAATGCACGTGCAAGCTTGGTAATAACAACATCAACAACATTTGTTTTTTCTGGTTTTTTATGGCAGTTTGGAACAATGGAGATATGGTGGTTTTGGTGATGATTTTGTCTCTACCCAATGGGTGGTTTGATGTGTTTTTGAGGTCATTGGAAAGAAGAATCATAATAGAACAACTTTGGTATGAGAAATGAATTGAATTGAGGCTTGGAATAGGTTGAAAAAAGGATTGGAACACACAAATTTGGAACTGATATAAGGGCGTGGCATATGGTCGTTTGACAAAGCAACATGGCACTTAGGTTTTCAGCATGATCATAGTAAATTGGACCCATCATAACTTCTCAACCTTTGATCAAATGAAAAAATCATAAACACCACTTTTGAAGATCTCACATAGAGGAACAACTTTCATGTTGAAAGATTTTTCATTTGAGGCCTCTAACCATGAGTAATTGATCAATACATTTGGCCCACCATGTGTTTGCGAAAATGACTGCGCGCGTGCCTTGAAAATCTTGGTCATGACCTAGTTTTGAACCTACTTTGCTCAAACTTTGATCAATCATATCTCACTCAATTTTTATCCAATGGAGATGTTCCACACATGGATTTGAAGCTTAAAGCAAGGCCTTTCATTGAGGCAGAGTGGAATTTTCATTTGGTGCTCCAAATTTAAATGGCCTTGGTTCAAACTCTGATGCAAAATGGCCAAAACTTGCTATTTTTAGCAACCCTACTTCATCCAAAAATGGCAACTTTTTACATCTTGATTTTTTCATGATTCCTTTGGAATTTCTTGACCAAATTTTGTACATTGGACATATGTAACATGAATTTCATGAATTTGGCCTCAAAAAGTCAAGAGTTGACTTTTTCCTCTGATTATTTGACTTGGCCCCAAATTCCCTGATTTTTTATCTTTCTTCCAATTGAAACACTTCCAAAACCAATTGAGAGGCACTTTTCCATACACATACACTTAAGAACATGTAGAATATCATGACAACAAGCTTTGTCCAAAAAATCAGAGATATCCTGATTTTATTAGAAACCCTAATTTTGACCCTCTCTGGTTAGGAGGAAATTGCACATCTTCCAAATCCAAATTCCTCAGAGTATGTTGTGTATCCTCTTAAAGGATGATGAGAAATGCCACTTGAGAATGATTTTGAATCAATGAGCTATCTCTTTTGAGGGTTTTCCTTCAATTTTTGAACCTCTTGCATAGTGAAAGATGTAGTGCTTCAATCTCCCATTGAATCTCAATTCCTTGAGGTTTTGGAAGATCAATTGAGATAGTATGAGACATGAGAGACCTCTTGGCTTGCCTAGAGCCAACTTGATTGACCTTTTTGTGCTTTGAATGATTCCTTGATTATCCACCTTCCACCTGATCACATGCCCTGATGGTAAGAAGGATGCCATGCTTCATTTTTCTATGTTAAATGCAATGTAATGTTAATGAGGTGGATATGATATGATAAATGATAATGCCATGCTATGATGACAAAAGGGGAGAGCAAATTTTGGGGTATTACAACCACTAAGGGTGGCATACAAGGTTTGCCAGCCCAGTTCTTGACAAAGAAGGCCCTGTATTTCACTAGTATAGGGAACGTGACTGCTTTTGAAAGAATCTTTGTTTTACTCACCTACGGGTTATTTCTGTTGCCCAACATTAATAACCTCGTCGATATCAACTCCATTAAGGTTTTTCTCATTGGAAACCCTGTGCCAACTTTACTCGCAGACGCGTATCATTCTGTACACTTAGGGAATTTATACAGTGGAGGGGAGATCACATGTTGTGTACCTCTGCTATACAAATGGTTTATCTCCCATTTTCCTAAGTCTGCTACTTTTTGGGATCACAATAGTACCTTACGTTGGTCGCAGAAAATCATGTCTCTTACCAACTTTGACATAGATTGGTGCAATAGGATTTATGAGGGAATCAGGATCATTGACCGTTGTGGAAACTTCCCCAACGTACCCCTCATAGGAACTAAATGAGGAATGAATTACCATCCAGTTCTTGTTCGTCGTCAATTTGGATACCCGATGAGGCATGTCTCGCGTAATGCTCATCTGGAAGGTCTTTTCTTCAAGGAAGGAGAAAATGACAGGGCATTAAAAATGGAAATAGTGCACGCTTGGAAACATGTTCATAAGAAAAGACGGGAGTCTCTAGGAAAACCGAACTGTGTCTCGATGGAGCCTTATCTCCACTGGGTATAAGCTAGAGCTCTCAAGCTAAAGATGCCTTATCCTCGACACGGAGTTCTTCCGCCAAGGGAGTCTGTCATGTGCTTCATGACCGAAACGGAAAAACTCCAGGTTACTCTCAACAAAGTTCAACAGGAAAGAGGTATTGGAAGAACAAGTATCACATTCTCAATGTGGAGTGTATCAAAATACAACAATTACTGAAAGATAAGGATGCTCTGATTGAGATTTTGGAGCAACATGCTGTAGAGAATCAGGATGACCAAAGGAATTTGCTCACTCCTTTCACCTGGCAAAGGAATGATAACCCGACAACGGCCCAAGAGCCCCGGTCCATGAAAAGGAAAGTACCAGAATCAGCACCCGAGTTCTCTTCAGAGAGGACTCGGGACCCATTAGCTTAGGTTTCTGTTTCCGCACCTTGTAATCTACTGTATTTTCGTTTCCGCAATCCTTTTAATTCAATAAAACAAGGTTTCCCCACTGTTTGATATTTGCAATCTAATTGTCGAAGTTTATTTTGATTAAACCAAAAAACAATTAATATAATCTGTTATACCCTAATTTTTTACCTTAAGATTCTATTTTCATTTCGCATCATCTTGCATAGCTCTTCATGTGTGTTTATTATTACTAGCCAATTTGTGCAGGTGCAAAGGATGCGGTTGTGGAGTCATTGTGATTAAGGTTATCTATTTTTCGAGTATTTGTTGTTCTAAATGCAAGATGGCTTGAATTCGGGATTAAGGTATTCATTCAAAGTGTGCTTCGCATTCAAAACCAAGTGATGTGATTTGACTTATGGATTCCCTTTGACATCAAAGTTTGATTTATAAAGTGTCGAGTTCAAGAGGTTCGATTTGAATGGATCAAGAATTAAGCGTGCTAAGGAAAGCTCGTGTGGAAGTGTCCAAATTTCAAAATACATCTCTTTGTCATTGCTCCTTCAAGGCAATTCCAAGTTCAAAGAACATGTCCCATCAAATCTTATTGGAATGTATTCGAAGCACATAAGTTACATTTTTTTTTCATATCAAGGTTGCAAGATGCAAGTTAAAAGTTCAAGTTTGATTCTAAACAAAACTCATAGTCATTCGAAATTTACAAGTTAGGTCAATAAATTCTTGCTCCTTCAAGCATGGATGATTTCGTTCCAACAAGAGGGTACGGGGTACATATACTTGGAAATGGAAATAATTATACATTAATCCTAAACAAAAAGGGGTAGCCAAGACAAATATGCGTTGACTCCAATTTCATTTTTGGTGACAAGTCTACCAAGGTTTTGCTTCTGATTGGCCCCACAATTCGTCTGCAAGCTGACTTAACTTGGGCCCACCAATTTTATCTTGAAATCTCATCCACAAAAGCTTTTGTTTTTAGACGCTGCCAAAAGTTTGTACAATTCACGCCAACCGTACCTAGCCTGCTGATTCAAAACAGGATCAATTCTCATCAATTGTCATCAATAATATTCAAGGTCATAGACAGGGAAAGAATCGTGCTCATAACATCAAGTAAATAAACCAGGAATCACAATTCTTTCTTTCCAAAACAAGTTGCAAACACTATCAGACAGTTTCAGAACACAATAAAAAATAAGTTTAGACACTTTTCGAATTCATTCCAAAATGATTCTGACATGTTCATACAAGATTGGAAAGGGAATTCAATGCAAAATCATTAGAAAATCACAACAGCTTGATTATAAAAGAGGGCAGAAAACCAGTGATGCGGGGAAAACATTCACAAAAAAGATACACAATACACATCTTGCTACTGTTAAACCAGAAAAAGTTTCTAGAAAATAAGCTTCTCAGTTGCTCCCTCACGTGTGTTTGTCTTGAAACAATACCATTCTCAAATCACCTGTGAACACGGCGTAAAATTCAAAACCAAACTACCAATACCTTCACACATACACACGAACCAAAAACCATCAGCAAGAGAAATTTCATACACAAGAAAAAAATACGTTTGACGGAGAAAGTTTCATAGAAGTTCCCACCCAAAACACCACACGACATCACAGAAAAAAACTCTGAATAGAAAAGTTTGAAAGCATATCAGAAAAAACCACATACTCCACACGCAAAAAAATCTCATACAAACTGAAGGCAACATTCACAAACAAAATGCACACCACACTTCATAGCAAACATACAGATACACACGGTTGAAAGATTCCTCAATATCAGAAACACATAGCAGATGAGTTATTCAGAAACAACACACGCGTGGAAGTGAAAGGGTTCTCAGTATCGGAACACGACGCATCAAATCAGTAACTAAGAGGAGAAGCGATGAACCTGTTGAAGGAGCTCATTCCATCACGCTGAAATCAAGACGCAGTCATTTGTCGAAGCTCACCCAGTCTCCGTTATCGCTTTCCGTCGAACTTCGCGGCGAGGTCTGTCTGCACGACTCCGACGACACATCATTCGTCAACTTCGCTAGCTGTCGAAACGTCACCTGGATGCGTCGCTGTCTGCCATCAACAATCTGGTAAAATCTTTCTAATATTTGTTTGAATTCGCGTTGACATTTGAATCTGTTTGGGCTGAGTTGTTGTTCAGATTGATTAGAAACTATGTTGGGGTTTTGACATAACAATTGAAGAAGGGGAACAGGATCGAGAGAGACGTTGAGAGAGAGAACACGAGTTGTGTAAGGTTGTGGCGGCGGGTTGTATGAGGAGAAGAAGGAAGAGAATTGTGGGATTTGACGAGAGAGAGAAACGTGAGAATTAGGTTGTGTTTCGTTTACTTTGTGGTTGATTTCTTTTGATCCTGATGGTATTGTTGCTGTGGGCTAGACGGGTTGGAAAGAACCCGGTCCATTTTCTTTTTATTTATTATTTGTATTTATTTTATCTCATTATTTACTTTCATTTTATATTTTGAGAAATAGGATTTTGGTTAAGAAAACTTGTGCATTTATTTCTGATAGAAAAATAAATCAAATAAGATAAAAAAAAAATGTAGTTTTTAATCAGATTCTAATTTTTCTTCATTTAGAGTTAAGTTAATCAGCTTTAATAAATTTTTAATATTTGATAGTTCCTGGATTGGCTGGAATTTTGGTAAAACAAAGGTTATTCAATGTTGATGTCAAGGTGCTGATGTTGTAACATTGAAGTCTTAACACTAGGCTGTGTTAAGTTGTTAAATGCTGAAGTTGGATGTCTGATGTCACACAGGTGATGTTGTAACATCAGACCTGCAGAATTAATAATAGCAGGATATGTTATTAGGGCACGCGTATTAGCTGGAATTGTGGAGAGTGGTTGACTCATTGGATGAGAATATCTTGGGATAGATATTTTCTGTTACATGGGAGATTTGATTGCAGGTCTGTTGGAGAATTAAAAGGTTGAAGATTTAAAAAGATTTTGGGGATAAAATCTGTTTTGAAGATTCAGTTTTAATTAACAAATCTGATCAAATATTGTGACAAGTCCAAGCCCAATTCAGGAGCTATATAAAGCGCACAAGACCAAAGGAAAAAGTACAGAAAACATTCAGAAGATCAAGAGCAGAAGGCTTAGTGTCTAGAGTTTGTTTAAAGTACTTGTATTTACACTATTCTAGGGTTTGAATAGGTGTTGAGTTTCTGTCCTCTCTAAAGCTGTGAAGCAAAGAGAGTTGTGTAATTTGATCGAAGCTGTGAAGTAAGATCAAGGGTACTCAAAGTGGTTTCTTTGAGTGTTTGTAAGGGATTGAGTGGTGTTCTCATACCTAAGTGGTTTCTTAGGTAGGAAGTCATTAGTAGAGTATAAGTTTAGGAGATTGTCAACGGGTCGTTGAGTCTGTAAATTATATCTACAAGTAGTGAATTCCATCCCTGGCTTGGTTGCCCCCAGAGTAGGTTGGTTGTAACCGAACTGGGTCAACAATTCTTGGTGTTATTTTACTGTTATTGCTGTCCATTGTGCCGAGTGTGTTGTTGTGACAGCACACCTTAACATCACACGTCTGATACCAGAATTTCAATTGGTATCAGAGCAGGCATCCTGTCTGTCTCTGGGTGAGATCTAGGGAAGTTACTTTCTGGTGTAAAGATGGACAAAGAAGTTGGAGGATTCGTGAACAGACCCCCTATTTTGGATGGATCCAATTATGACTATTGGAAGCCAAGGATGACCACCTTCTTAAAATCCTTGGACAGTAGGGCTTGGAAGGCTGTTATTAAAGAATGGAAAGCTCCTGTCATGTGTGAGAAGGATGATGCTGGCAAAGATAAAGAAGGCACCTCTAAGCCAAAGCCTGAAGAAGAGTGGACCAAGGAGGAAGATGAGCTTGCCCTTGGAAATTCCAAAGCCTTGAATGATATCTTCAATGGAGTGGATAAGAACATCTTCAGGTTAATCAATACCTGTGAAGTTGCTAAAGAAGAATGGGATATCTTGCAGGCTACTCATGAAGGAACATCTAGAGTCAAGATGTCAAGACTTCAGATTTTAACATCAAAATTTGAAAGCCTGAAGATGAAGGAAGATGAGACAATTCATGATTTCCACATGAGTATTCTTGAGCTGGCCAATGCATCTAGTGCTCTTGGAGAGAAGATGTCAGATGAAAAGCTTGTGAGGAAGATCCTTAGGTCCCTACCTAAGAAGTATAAGATGAAGGTTACTGCCATTGAAGAATCACAAGATATCAGCAAGATGAGAGTTGATGAGCTCATTGGATCTCTTCAAACCTTTGAGCTTGGGTTGAATGAGGAAGTACCAGAAAAGAAGCCAAAGAGTATAGCCCTGGTGACAAATGGTGAAGAAGAGAAAGGGAAGAAATCTGAATCCCAGGAGGATCTGTCTCAGGCCATAGTGATGTTGGGAAGACAGTTCACCAAAGTTTTCAAGAGAATGAATAATAACTCCAGGCCTAATGTCAAGAACATGACTTCTGACACCAGCAAGAAGGATGAAAAGAAAACTGCCCAAGATAAAGAAGTGCAGTGCTTTGAGTGTGAAGGGTATGGACATGTCAAGAAAGAATGTCCCACCTTCTTGAAAAAGCAGAAGAAGGGCATGACTGTTTCCTGGTCTGACTCTGATAGTGAAAGTGAAAGCGAGTCAGCAAAGCATGTGAGAGCTTTAACAGGAGCTGTGGTATCTGATGATGATTCTAGTGATGGAGAAGTAACTTATGAGGAGTTGGCTTCCACCTATCAAGAGTTGTGTTTAAAAAGTGCTGAGGTTTGTCAAGAAAACAAGTGCCACAAGCAACAGATTGCTCAGCTAGAAAATGAAAAGACTGATCTTGAAAATGAAGTGGTGCTAGTTAGAGCTCATCTTGATCAAAAGACCAAGTCTGTCAGGATGCTGAGCTGTGGCACAGACACACTTGACAAGATTCTTCAGTCAGAAAAAGCTGCTGGAGACAAAGCGGGGATAGGTTATGTGGCTGAGGACAAGGGAACTTCAGAAGGAAGCACTTCAGGTTCAAAGAAGGAAGTGTCATAACTTTCATCTCAACATCAGCCAAAGAAGCAAGATCCTACCCCTAAGAAAGCTGATGTTTCCCAACCTAAGAAGATTGAGAAGAAGACTGGTCCCTATCAGGAGAGAAAGTAGCCACAGGGAGCTAGTCAGTATATGCCCCCACAATACCATGAGAGCATGCAAGCTGCTAAGATCAAACAACACATGTATCATCAGATGTCTCAACATCAGGACAACTGGTATGGTTATGGGTATGGATACACCAATGCTGTTCCTTATATATATGGAAGAAGAAAGCCACACCATCATGGGAGACAATCTGGGAAACAGCATTCTCAGCCGTCTTATGGGAGAAGACATCAACATAATAGATGGCAGGGCAGTTATGGTAGGAGGAGACCACATTATGGATGGCAGCATAAGCAATCTCATCATGGCAGAAGATTCAGAGATGAAAGGGTGAGATGCTATTATTGTGGAAGATTTGGACATATGCAGTACTCTTGCTACAAGTTGCAAGGATACCCTCAAAACAGATGGGGAG
This sequence comes from Lathyrus tuberosus, assembly GCA_022829125.1. Classification (NCBI taxonomy): domain Eukaryota; kingdom Viridiplantae; phylum Streptophyta; class Magnoliopsida; order Fabales; family Fabaceae; genus Lathyrus; species Lathyrus tuberosus. The sequence continues at coordinate 8,049,164 of JALAZF010000191.1, forward strand.
AGCACGGGCCCAAAGTTGTTAAACAATGGGTACCTAAGGAGAAGGTGGAGTGCTTATTGGCTCACTTGGATGACAAAGAGGCTAAAGAAGGAACATGGTATTTTGACAGTGGGTGTTCCAAGCACATGTCTGGATGTAGATCCATGTTTGATGATCTTAGACCTAGCCCCTCTCATGAGGTCATATTTGGCAATGGAGGAAAAGGTGTTGTTGCAGGAGCTGGGAAAGTGCAAGGTGATGGTAGACCTGAACTTGACAATGTTATGTTTGTCAATGGCTTAAGTGCAAATTTGATCAGCATAAGCCAGTTGTGTGATGAAGGTTACAGGGTAAACTACACTAAGGATGGGTGTGTGGTTTCTGATGAACATAATCAGGTTGTTATGAAGGGTACCAGAACCAAAGACAACTGTTATCAGTGGACCTCTTTTGAAGGAGATTCAACTAGTGATGTACAAGTTGATGTTATAACATCAGACTATGACATCAGGATGCTGAAAGGTCACTCAAGGTTAACAAGTTCTGATGTGAGTGTTTTAAAAGGAAAGTTTTTATGGAGGGAAAAAGTCATTGACACTCCAAATCAAGCTCCTAGCCTCAGAACCCCCTTTCCCGGTACTACAACATCACGCGTCTTCAAAGCTCTGCTCTCGCTACGAATCAACTCCTTCGACTTCAAGAATCAACTCTCACTAAAAAGAGTCATGCTGTCTCCATCCAAGAAATCTGAGTGTCAGAGTTCCACAAAAGAAAGAGCTAGGGTTTCCCCTGACGAAGGTTCAGCATTCAATCCCATGGACATTGAGCCACTCTCAACCATTCTTCCTGAATCAGGTAAATCTAGACCTTCCAAACTTGTTCCAAAAAGGGCTGGGACTATTTTTAGAGATAATGAAATGAAAAAGCTTGTTACGAGTGTGCTATTTAGTAATAAAACAGCACCTAGGTTATCCACTTCTCAAACTGTTGGGGAAAGGGTAGACGTGGATAAAAGCTTAGGTGTATCTAGACCACTGAGACAAATACCTGCGGAACATTCTGAAAGGGAAAAGAGCGACATGCAAAGTGCAACTACAACTCTTCATAGACTTGCTATGTCTGTTGTTGAAGATTCTGAAGTAAGAATAGAAGAAGATGATGTACAGGAGGAAGCTAATGTTAAGGAAGATGTTGGAACTTCACCTGCTGGGGAAGAAAAGGATGAGGATGTGATCAATGTAGTTGACTTATTCGATGATGAAATCATTGGAAAAGCTGTCCCAAGTATTGCTAAGAGACTGAAGACAAGGAAAGGAAAGACCGTTGATCCCTCTCCAAAGAAGTCTGAAGGCAAGAAGAACATTGTTGTTGGTCCAACCAAGCCATAGAGCAAAGTGGCTGTGAAATCCAAAAAGAGGAAAATAAGGGAAGACTCTAATTCTGACCGTGATGATGAGGATGATGTTCATAACATCACACCTATCAGAAGGACAATTTTGAAAAGAATCTCTGACAAAGTTCCTGAAGTTCCAGTCGACAACATTTCCTTTCATTATGCCAGCAGTGCATCATTATGGAAATATGTTTGTCAGAGAAGACTGGCCCTAGAGAGGGAGCTTGGGAAAGAAGCTTTGAAAATGAAGGATATCATGGAACTGATTAAGGAGGTTGGATTGGTAAAGACTGTGACCAAGTTTCCTAAGTGCTATGAAAGTCATGTTAAAGAATTTGTTGTCAACATTTCTGGAAATATTACTGATAAAAAGAGCATTGATTTCATGAAAGTTTATGTGAGAGGAAAGTGCATTAATTTCTCTCCTAGTACTATCATAAGTATCTAGGAAGAGATGATGAAGAGTATAGTGAACTTGAGATGACTGATAATGATTTATGTAAAGAGATTACAGCTGGTCAGATAAGGGTTTGGCCATTGAAAAAGAAGTTGCCAGCCAGTAAACTTAGCATCAAGTATGCAATTCTTCACAGAATTGGTGCTGCCAACTGGGTGCCAACAAACCACAAGACAACAATCGCTGTTGGATTGGGCAGGTTTATCTGTGCTATTGGGAAGAAGATTAAGTTTGACTATGGCAGCTACATCTTTGAGCAAGTGGTGAAACATGCAGGAACAAACGCTATCAAGTTACCCATAGCATTCCCATCTCTTGTGTGTGGTATCATCTTGGACCAACATCCTGAAACTTTAACAAGCTCAGACATAGAGTGCCAGAGGAAGACAGCCTTGTCCCTACACCCTAAACTGTTTTCAGGATATCATGTTCCAGACATTGTTCTAACATCAACTACTGAAGTCAAGAAGAAGACTTCAAAGGCTGAACTGATCGAAGAGTTGAAGACCATGTGCAAAGACCTTGATGAAGTAATCAGTACCAGTTTGGTTAGAAAAGAGAGACTTGAAAAGCTGATCCAGCAGTTAGAACTGAACAGTGGTGATGATGTTGATGACTCTGAAGTTGATGCCAGAGGGGATAACTCTGAGGAGGAGGAAGAGAATCCTGGAGGACAATCTAGTTCAGAAGAAGACTAGATTATATTCTCTTGCCTTCTATAGTCTTGTTATTGGTTTAGTTTTTGTTTGTTGGTTTTGTAATTTGAATATTGTGCTGTTTTATGCACTATTTATGTTTTTAGTTTCCTTCTATGATTTGTTTTGCCTGTTTACTAACTGAGAGGCTAACAATGAGAGCTAGGGTATACTGACTATAGTTAATAGGGCTTCTTATAGAAGCTTGCCTAATTATGGCTTAAAAGGGGGAGATAGGTAAACATAGCCAAAAGGATTATTGCCATATGATGCTAATGTGATGCAGAGATTAAGGGGGAGATAGATTGATGCTGCTAAAAGGTGTTTAGTTGAAAAGTGGTAATGCAGTTATTGAGGGGGAGTTTTGAAGATATCATGACATGTGAAGAGTGCAGCCAAGCAGACATCTAGGGGGAGTAAATTGCTGCACATTATGAGCTACTGAACAGCTGTGATGCTGGTTCATGTTTTCAAGCACCAATTGGCTATTGTCAATAATGAAGATGGTGCTGCAGCAGATCAAGTAATAAAGACTATGCAAAGTGTCAAACTGCTGCTAATGAGTTTCAAATTGATTTAAGATTATTCCGCTGCTGAAATCTCTGAAGGTGCAGAGTGCAGAAGTTGATTGCCGAGTGCAGAGATTATTTTAGCCAAAATTAGCCAAAGGGGGAGATTGATAGTTCCTGGATTGGCTGGAATTTTGGTAAAACAAAGGTTATTCAATGTTGATGTCAAGGTGCTGATGTTGTAACATTGAAGTCTTAACACTGGGCTGTGTTAAGTTGTTAAATGCTGAAGTTGGATGTCTGATGTCACACAGGTGATGTTGTAACATCAGACCTGCAGAATTAATAACAGCAGGATATGTTATTAGGGCACGCGTATTAGCTGGAATTGTGGAGAGTGGTTGACTCATTGGATGAGAATATCTTGGGATAGATATTTTCTGTTACATGGGAGATTTGATTGCAGGTCTGTTGGAGAATTAAAAGGTTGAAGATTTAAAAAGATTTTGGGGATAAAATCTGTTTTGAAGATTCAGTTTTAATTAACAAATCTGATCAAATATTGTGACAAGTCCAAGCCCAATTCAGGAGCTATATAAAGCGCACAAGACCAAAGGAAAAAGTACAGAAAACATTCAGAAGATCAAGAGCAGAAGGCTTAGTGTCTAGAGTTTGTTTAAAGTACTTGTATTTACACTATTCTAGGGTTTGAATAGGTGTTGAGTTTCTGTCCTCTCTAAAGCTGTGAAGCAAAGAGAGTTGTGTAATTTGATCGAAGCTGTGAAGTAAGATCAAGGGTACTCAAAGTGGTTTCTTTGAGTGTTTGTAAGGGATTGAGTGGTGTTCTCATACCTAAGTGGTTTCTTAGGTAGGAAGCCATTAGTAGAGTATAAGTTTAGGAGATTGTCAACGGGTCGTTGAGTCTGTAAATTATATCTACAAGTAGTGAATTCCATCCCTGGCTTGGTAGCCCCCAGAGTAGGTTGGTTGTAGCCGAACTGGGTCAACAATTCTTGGTGTTATTTTACTGTTATTGCTGTCCATTGTGCAGAGTGTGTTGTTGTGACATCACACCTTAACATCACACGTCTGATACCAGAATTTCAATTTTTTTTTAACTAAAGTTTAGTTTAATAAACTTTTAATTATGACTTAGTTTAATTAGTTTTATTTTTAATTTAAATTTTGGTTAAACAATTTTATTTCTTAAGTTAATTTGCATTTTCTATTTTTTAATTAATCTCTTCCGTCACTTTAATCTAACTCGTGATATTCTTGTTGCGTTTAAATTCTACTACTGATACCTATTCCCGTGCTCCCTTGTTAATTTTCATGACTACCTGTTAATTCCAAAGGAAATATTTTTCTCTGTTGACTACCATGTCACGATTTATTCTACCTTTACAACCTTCTCCATTTATCCAAACCATTTTTCAAAATAAACTCTCGATTCACATCGAGCCATTTTTTTTCCCTGTAAGTCGATTGCTTTTTAAGCATCGCCATCAACCTTTAGGTCCTTTCCCTTAACAGATACCCTTAGCAAGCAAACAAATAACATAACATAAATAATAACAAGAGGTTCCTGTAGAGTACTACAAACGTTTAGGATGCTAATACCTTCCCTAGGCGTAACCAACCCCCGAACCTTAGATCTCTTATTAGGTTTTTCGATCTTTAACCCTTTCCTTTGCATAAAATAAAGACCGGTGGTGAATTTCAAAAATTGTGATTCAAGTTAATCCAATAGCTTGGCATCCGATTCTCACCGCGACAGAAATGGCGACTTCACTGGGGACTTTTCGAGGGTTTCCCTAACTTGTTTATATCTATGTTATTTATTTGCTTATTTACCTATATATCTTTATATCTGTATATATACCTGTTTTGCTTGGTTTTTCTGTGTGCAGGGTTGTCACTTAGTGTGGTGAGACAAAGTCCTACACCCGGACTAGAGTGAAATTAAGATAGGAAAACGGTGAGAATTCAAGGATACTTTGAGGGAGTCGATTCGTAAAAAAGTGAATTGAGACTTCACCACTCAATCTAGGCCCTCTCGAATAAAATATTTGTCCAACGAGTTTATTCGTGAAGACGATATGGTTTCGATCTAAAGGCCGTCGGGACTGGGGACCGTAGTTACCTTTAACCCAACTTGGCCTATTAGGATGTAGTGCGGGGACTATGCGGGAGTCTATTTCTGCAATAGTCGCTACACGATACTACACTCAGACGAGATTCTCTTGAGAATATTATTGACTACCAAGTGATTTGGAAAATCGATAATATCAGAAAGATGGATTGTAGACTCTGGGAACTTTGTAGAACCCGTTCGGCAGGTACAAATAAACCTCTAGTACATACCTTGGGAAGGGTAGACGATGGCTCCATGCTCGTGATCTTCAAACCTAAGCCTTGGCTTGTTTGCCTGTATATGTGTATATGTGTATACCTGTGCTTATGCATCCATTCATGCATTCATGCATAACCATTCGGTTTCAAGAAACTCAATTGTTCTGTCATTTGCAAAATCAATAAAAATCATGGATTATAAAATGAAACTTTTTTCAGCCTTTCCGAAATGTTTGCAACCTACTCTTGAGTTCCTTGAAACCATTGCATTGCATTGCATATCATTTGCATGTGTTCGTTTATCCAGCAACTCATTTTCAGCTGTCTCTACCTTCCAGCATTTCCTGTGAGTCGTCAAGCTGATTCGTCGACATCGATACCAGACTAGAGCTAACTACAGACGCATAATGGTAGAGCAAGAAGCACACAATGCTGAGATGCGAATGGAGATCGACAACCTTAAGTCAAGCATGACAAAGCTCACTGAAGAGCTCCAAGTCTTGATTGCTAGAGGAGAGCAACCCCAAAGAACTGTCATCCAAGAAGTTTCAACTACTGATCCTACACCGGTTCAAATGCCACCTTCAATTTGGCCAGAGTTTACCTCCCAATTACTCTCCACCTCTTGTATCTACTACTATGATTGATCAGACTGCCAGACCAGTGTTTCAAGCTCCAGTTTTCGCCGAGCCTAAACCTGCGATTCATACTGTTGCCCTGACTACTCGACCTCCATTTGAGAATCCTCTCTATGATCACAATGCTGCCAGATCACAACAAGTGAAGCTTCAGTCGACTTCAGCAGACTATCTTCTGAAAAGCCAGTGTTTTAGATTGGACAGCTCATCTTTGTTTCTGATTAGTCACTAGACCAAGTTTCTTATTGTTTGCATTTTCCTTATTTGTATTAGATGTTTGCTTTTAATTTATGTTTGTACTTTCATAATTAATAAAATGAGCATTGCAACTTTTAATTCAATTCATTTGTGTTTGTTGTTTTATGCTTTATATTAAAAAAAAAACAAAAAAAAACAAAAACAAAAACAAAAAAATTATCTCTTTTCCACTTTCCTTCTGATTATGCTAAGATTGGAGGGAGGATGATGAAAATGTTATACTCATAATTGTTGTCGGTATGCTTTCAAATCAAAACTTTGTTGAGGATGTAAAGCATTGTTTCAATTCCTAAACAGTGGAGAAATAAGGAAGATAACCCTTTGTCTATCCCTTTGAGCCTTGAAGTAGGAGTTTCTTTTCTTTACAAATAAAAACCCGCAATCTTTAACCTGGGGCAGGGTAGTTCTCAGTTAACTTGATTGTGCATTCAAATACAAGAGTTTCATTCAAGACACCTTTTATATAAAGGTTACATTCACAGTTTTCCTTCGCACACAACAAGCAAGTGTCAAAGATGTCTTTCAAATCGGAAGCCAATGATGGTTCACCAAAATCATTAGGCCAGACATTCACAAAATTTCCACTCTTCCAAATTAAATGAATAAAAGTTGTACAAGTTGTTCCCAAGTGATAAATGAAGAAGGATCGTCAAGAAATCCTTACTCAAAGAATGAGCCGAGTCCCTTTCGAGGCAAAAGCTAAGAAAGATGGGAAGCTCATAACCTTACCTTATACAAAGAAAAATAAGAACAAGCTTGTATGACAACCAAAAGTTGTAAGGAAGCAGTGGCTGCTATTTCAGTGTCCTTTGACTTTTGAACCATCATCATCACTATCATCAGTGCAATTCCTAACCTATGGGAATTTGAGCGCATAGTCTGAGTTAACTGAGTGTAGGACTGAAGTTCATCACGAAGATTGGGTGGGTACCAAATAAACTTTGAGCCTTTATCTTTGTTTCTTAAACCGTGAACCAGGCCACGTTATAACCCTCAAAAGACCTAATTGAAGCAAGTTTATTTTGAAAGCATACTACAACGAGGTTGCGTAAACTGACTCCTAAAGATCTTTGCAGATCATTTTTTTTTGGCATCATGCCTTTTTGCTTTATCTTTCACTTTTAAACATCTTGAACCACCGTGTTCTGACCAGTGACCCTATTGTTTTACCTCTTTCCAAAAATGATTTTGATTTCAAAAGTTGCATGAACTTTTCATTTAATATGTTTGTCTGGACACTTTTGTTTGCAAACTGGCTTCCTCTTAAGGAATTTTCAAACAGCTGAGAAACTTGGTCGATGATCCAATCAGGGGCAAGCTCTTTCTAGATCCTATTGAAGAATCGGTTCAAGATTTGTTACAGTGCAAGTCCTTCCCATAATTGGTTTATCCAGAAGAGTTTTCAAGACTCATGCTGGGGCAAGCTTTCCAAGTGCACAGTAATTCAGTCATTTACAGAATCATTCCAGCTAAAGCAATTATCAGTTCACCTACAACAGTCAACTAATCTGTGGTAGTTTACTTGAAGAATTCCCAAGCAGCTTTCCATCCTTCCTACAAGGATCAACAAATTGATACAGTTTACCAGTGTGGCAGAGATTGTGCAGTGACATCTATAGTTCCAAAGCAGAATGGCAGTGATCTCCGTGTTGAGGAATCAGTCTTCTAGTCTTGTCTTCTCCACAAAAAAGATTCAAGCCTTGTCATCTGCATTGCATCTGCATTTGCATTTAATCATATATCATAGCATAATTCATATATATATGCATAGCAAGAGTGTCATCCTCATTTGAACTCATTTGCATTCTCCATAGATTATGTTGTCATCCACGTCTTACCTTGTTGTCAAAGTCCAACTCACTTGGCACCTACCAAACACATATTGTCACGTCTATCCAATGTTTTCTTGGGTATTTTCTTGTTCATACTCGTTCAATGCTTTCCTGGACGTTGTGGCTTTCTTTATATCCAATGCCTTCTTGGATTTCACCTTTTGTCTCATTTGCGTCTGATGCCTTCTCAGATATTATGAGTCATACCTTTCATTCAAAGCTATTATTGGATGATTGGTTCATTTGCATTCAACGACATTCTTGAATATAGCCTTTGTTCACATTCATCTAAAGCTATTATTAGATATTGTGATTGTACCTCTCATTTAAAGTTATTATTGGATGACTGGTTTTGTTGCATTCAATGCCATTCTTGAATGTAGTTTTTGTCTCACATTCATCTAAAGCCACTATTAGATATTGTGATTATACCTTTCATCCAAAACCATTATTGGATGACTGGTTTCTGTGTCCAATGCTTTCTTGGATCTCTACTTTGTTCACTTTCATCTAAAGCCATTATTAGATATTGTGAGTTTTCCTTTCATTCAAAGCCATTATTGGATGTCTGGTTTCTTTACCATCTGATGCTCTTCCAGATGGGTCCCTCTTTCTGATGTTCTTCCAGATCGAGTCTTTATTCATAATCATTTAAAGCCATTATTAGATATTATGATTATATCTTTCATTCAAAGCTATTATTGGATGTCTGGTTTCTTTATCTTGTTCACTTTCATCTGAAGCCATTATCAGATATTGTGAGTGTACCTTTCGTTCAAAGCCATTATTGGATGACTGGTTTCTTTGTGTCCGATGCCTTCTCGGATTACATTATTTTGTCTCATTCTCATTTGTTGCCTTCTTAGATATTTGTGAGTTTACCTTTCATCCAAAGCCATTATTGGATGTTTGGTGTTTTTTTCATCCAATGTCATTCTTGGATGATGTTGTCCAGATACTTTGCTTTGTTTCAATTCGTTTCTAACACAACTGTAACACCTTTTCCCCTGTGGCACCATTCCCCATAGGATCTCTGTCTTGCATTCATTTCATCTCATATCATATCATCTGCATTTGTGGCATCTTAGGGCCAAAAATTGTGCATGTTTCTATTTAAGTCTCTCCTATCTCGTCAAGACAAAGATTTCAATCTCCATATCTCCGGATAGAAGAAACTTAAATAGGGGCATCTGTTATACCCTAATTTTTGACCTTAAGATTCTATTTTCATTTCGCATCATCTTGAATAGCTCTTCATGTGTGTTTATTATTACTAGCCAATTTGTGCAGGTGCAAAGGATGCGGTTGTGGAGTCATTGTGATTAAGGTTATCTATTTTTCGAGTATTTGTTGTTCTAAATGCAAGATGGCTTGAATTCGGGATTAAGGTATTCATTCAAAGTGTGCTTCGCATTCAAAACCAAGTGATGTGATTTGACTTATGGATTCCCTTTGACATCAAAGTTTGATTTATAAAGTGTCGAGTTCAAGAGGTTCGATTTGAATGGATCAAGAATTAAGCGTGCTAAGGAAAGCTCGTGTGGAAGTGTCCAAATTTCAAAATACATCTCTTTGTCATTGTTCCTCCAAGGCAATTCCAAGTTCAAAGAACAAGTCCCATCAAATCTTATTGGAATGTATTCGAAGCATATAAGTTACATTTTTTTTCATATCAAAGTTGCAAGATGCAAGTTAAATGTTCAAGTTTGATTCTAAACAAAACTCAAAGTCATTCGAAATTTACAAGTTAGGTCAATAAATTCTTGCTCCTTCAAGCATGGATGATTTCGTTCCAACAAGAGGGTATGGGGTACATATACTTGGAAATGGAAATAATTATACATTAATCCTAAACAAAAAGGGGTAGCCAAGACAAATATGCGTTGACTCCAATTTCATTTTTGGTGACAAGTCTACCAAGGTTTTGCTTCTGATTGGCCCCACAATTTGTCTACAAGCTGACTCAACTTGGGCCCACCAATTTTATCTTGAAATCTCATCCACAAAAGCTTTTGTTTTTAGATGCTGCCAAAAGTTTGTACAATTCACGCCAACCGTACCTAGCCTGCTGATTCAAAACAGGATCCATCTTCATCAATTGTCATCAATAATATTCAAGGTCATAGACAGGGAAAGAATCGTGCAAAGAACATCAAGTAAATAAACCAGGAATCACAATTCTTTCTTCCCAAAACAAGTTGCAAACACTATCAGACAGTTTCAGAACATAATCAAAAACAAGTTTAGACACTTTTCGAATTCATTCCAAAATGATTCAGACATGTTCATACAAGATTGGAAAGGGAATTCAATGCAAAATCATTAGAAAATCACAACAGCTTGATTATAAAAGAGGGCAGAAAACCAGTGATGCGGGGAAAACATTCACAAAAAAGATACACAATACACATCTTGCTACTGTTAAACCAGAAAAAGTTTCTAGAAAATAAGCTTCTCAGTTGCTCCCTCACATGTGTTTGTCTTGAAACAAAACCATTCTCAAATCACCTGTGAACACGGCGTAAAATTCAAAACCAAACTACCAATACCTTCACACATACACATGAACCAAAAACCATCAGCAAGAGAAATTTCATACACAAGAAAAAAATACGTTTGACGGAGAAAGTTTCATAGCATTTTTCACCCAAAACACCACACGACATCACAGAAAAAAACTCTGAATAGAAAAGTTTGAAAGCATATCAGAAATATCCGTATACTCCACACGCAAAAAAATCTCATACAAACTGAAGGCAACATTCACAAACAAAATGCACACCACACTTCACAGCAAACATACAGATACACACGGTTGAAAGATTCCCCAATATCAGAAACACATAGCAGAGGAGTTATTCAGAAACAACACACGCGTGGAAGTGAAAGGGTTTGCAGTATCGGAACACGACGCATCAAATCAGTAACTAAGAGGAGAAGTGATGAACCTGTTGAAGGAGCTCATTCCATCACGCTGAAATCAAGACGCAGTCATTTCTCGAAGCTCACCCAGTCTCCGTTATCGCTTTCCGTCGAACTTCGCGGGGAGGTCTGTCTGCACGACTCCGATGACACATCATTCGTCAACTTCGCTAACTGTAGAAGCGCCGCCTAGATGCGTCGCTGTCTGCCATTAACAATCTGGTAAGATCTTTCTAATCTTTGTTTGAATTCGCGTTGACATTTGAATCTGTTTGGGCTGAGTTGTTGTTCAGATTGATTAGAAACTATGTTGGGGTTTTGACATAACAATTGAAGAAGGGGAACAGGATCGAGAGAGACGTTGAGAGGGAGAACACGAGTTGTGTAAGGTTGTGGCGGCGGGTTGTATGAGGAGAAGAAGTAAGAGAATTGAGGGATTTGACGAGAGAGAGAAACGTGAGAATTAGGTTGTGTTTCGTTTACTTTGTGGCTGATTTCTTTTGATCCTGATGGTATTGTTGTTGTGGGGTAGACGGGTTGGAAAGAACCCGGTCCATTTTCTTTTTATTTATTATTTGTTTTTCTTTTATCTCATTATTTACTTTCATTTTATATTTTGAGAAATAGGATTTTGGTTAAGAAAACTTGTGCATTTATTTCTGATAGAAAAATAAATCAAATAAGATAAAAAAAAAATGTAGTTTTTAATTAGATTCTAATTTGTCTTCATTTAGAGTTAAGTTAATCAGCTTTAATAAATTATAAATTTTTTTTTAACTAAAATTTAGTTTAATAAACTTTTAATTATGACTTAGTTTAATTAGTTTTAATTTTAATTTAAATTTTGGTTAAACAATTTTATTTCTTAAGTTAATTCGCATTTTCTATTTTTTAATTAATCTCTTCCGTCACTTTAAATCTAACTCTTGATATTCTTGCTGCGTTTAAATTCTACTACTGATACCTATTCCCGTGCTCCCTTGTTAATTTTCATGACTACCTGTTAATTCCAAAGGAAAGATTTTTCTCTGTTGACTACCATGTCACGATTTATTCTACCTTTACAACCTTCTCCATTTATCCAAATCATTTTTCAAAATAAACTCTCGATTCACATCGAGCCATTTTTTTTCCCTGTAAGTCGATTGCTTTTTAAGCATCGCCATCAACCTTTAGGTCCTTTCCCTTAACAGATACCCTTAGCAAGCAAACAAATAACATAACATAAATAATAACAAGAGGTTCCTGTAGAGTACTACAGACGTTTAGGATGCTAATACCTTCCATAGGCGTAACTAACCCCCGAACCTTAGATCTCTTATTAGGTTTTTCGATCTTTAACCCTTTCCTTTGGATAAAATAAAGACCGGTGGTGAATTTCAAAAATTGTGATTCAAGTTAATCCAATAGCTTGGCATCCGATTCTCACCGCGACATAATCATTGCATTCATCATTCCCGTAACACATTCTTCTTACCTATGAATCTCATGTTTGTGTCTTGGTTCTAGAGTCAAACTGTCTCATTCGTACAATACTCAGGCCAATCGTCAAAAAAAGATGGATGATCTCGAGGAAGAGAACAGAGAGTTGAAGGAAGAGATCGACGCTCTGAGAGAGGATATGAGAAAGCTTCGTAATGACATGCAAGCCATGGGAGAAGCTCAGCTACAAAGAACCGTGATCTCGGAGATCACCTCAATGCCCATAGTGGAGAAGTTTGATCCTAGGTATCAAATCCCGAAAGATCGTCCTTGGGGCATGCTTGTTAACTATATCCTGGAAGGATATGTTCCGCCGATCACTGAAGATCAAGGAATCATAGCAGAAGCCACTGGGCCTGAGGGTTACAAACTTCGGGAAAGCGAGGATGCTAGAGGCATACTGAGGACTCCTGAAGGTTACAAACTTTGGGAAATGCCAAGATTCACCGCCGTAGTAACGATACCACCCCCTGTGGTGTACACTGTCCCAGAAGGACATATTCCACAGATACCTTATGGTAGAAAGGAAACTATGTTTGACAGAATGGACGAGTTCCAGGAATAGTTCCTGGAAATGCAGAAGCAACTGCAAGCTATTCGCGGTCAGGATTTATTTGGAGTGGACGCCGCAGACCTTTGTCTGGTCCCCAATGTGAAAGTCCCGCACAAATTCCAAGTGCCCGAATTTGAAAAATACAAGGGTAACTCTTGTCCTTAGAGCTACCTGGTGATGTACGCTCGGCGAATGTCAGCTCAGACAGAGAATCAGGACTTACTGATTCACTACTTTCAGGATAGTTTAACCGGTGCCGCATTAAAATGGTATATGGGTTTAAACCGCGCTACGATCAGCACATTCAGAGATCTTGGCACTGCCTTCGTCCAACAATACAAATACAATCTGGACATGGCACCAGACAGAGATCAGCTCAGATCGATGTCACAAAAGGATAAGGAAACCTTTAAGGTGTACGCTCAGAGATGACGTGAGATCGCCACCCAAATTTGTCCACCTCTTGAGGAAAAAGAGATGACAAAAATCTTCTTAAAGACCTTAAGCTCATTTTACTATGACAGAATGGTTGCCAATTCACCCACTGATTTTACTGAAATGGTCGGTATGGGAGTTTGTCTTGAGGAAGCCATCCGAGAAGGACGTTTTGTAAAAGACGTTCGATCATCAAGTAGTACAAAAAGATACAGTATTGCTCTCCCTACGAAGAAAGAGCAAGATATTGGGAATATCTCTCTTGGAAAGCAAAGGCAACGTTATCAACCAGTAATAGCTGTGACTCCTGCTATCAACCCTACGCCTATTCTTACGTATCAGCCTCAGGTTGCGCAAAGCCAACCTAATCAGCAAAGGACACAACAGTCTTTTCAGCAGGCTCGTCCTCAATACAACAACAACCGTACAACGCGGCCACAAGGATTTGATCCTATACCCGTATCGTACGCAGAACTATTTCCGTTACTACTGGCCAAGGGGCACATCCAGACTAAGTCCCCTCTTACAGTACCGGAAAATCCGCCTTTTTGGTTTAAGGTGGACCAGACATGCCCTTATCATTAAGGAGGACCAGGGCATAACATAGAGAATTGTCTTAACTTCAAATCTGACGTGTAAAAGCTTGTTAGAAGCGTGCTCTTATCTTTCAAAGATACGAGTCCCAATTTTCTCAAGAACCCGCTGCCTCAACATGAGAAAGCTGCAGTCAACCTGATAGAAGGAGAGTCTAACAATGTCTATCAAATTCACGATGTACTCTTGTTAAGGACCAATCTGGTCAAGATGCATTATAGACAAAGTGGATATGGCCATGTGCCACCTCATAATTATCATCAATGTGATGTTTGCTCTAAAAGTAATCGAGGATGTTCTGTGGTGCAATCAGCTCTACAGGAACAAATGGATCTCGGATGGATCCAAGAGCATCGAGTTCGTGGAGTTAACATGGTCTATACGAATTCCAACATCATTCAAAACCACGACATCCGTGCGATGAATGTCAACTTGGTGGCAATGCACTCAAGGCAAAGCCGGTATCATAATCTGCCATAACACGATTACAGTTCTTGTCTGACTTGCTCGGTAAACAAACAGGGATGCTCTTTCATACAAGAGGCCCTCCAGCGTCAGATAGATCTTGGATGGATCCAAGACTACCATGATAGGAACCATTATCAGATCAACATGGTTCAGATCTTCGATATTCGCTTAATGAATACCAACCTGGTAGAGTTACATGTTGAGCAGGTCCGACTCGGGTTCCTGATATCACATGACTATCAAAGCTGTAAAGCGGGTTGCGAAAACGATCAGGGTTGTGCCCTTGTCTAGGAAGCACTTCAGCACTTGTTAAATCACTAGTGGATGCTAGTCTATATGGATGAAGATAATTAACAAATTAGTATCAATAACAGGAACCCTACTCGGCGTCAAAGTCAGGATGTCCGATCTGTGGAAGCTTACCTAGTGAGGTTACATTGTATTTAAAGCGGGCGTGGCCAGGTGTCGCCACACAACTATGAATGTTGTAGAGTCTGTTTGGAAAGTAACCAAGGATGCTACCTTGTGTGAGCAGCTCTTCAGGGTCAGGTGGATCGGGGAGAGATTCGCCCATATCCGGACTCTGGACCTATCAACTGGACGCCAAACTACCTTGCTGATCAAATTGAGGACGTTGTCATAATCTCTGATCATCAGAGGACTAGGGTTGTTTTCGCCATCATCCCTCTACTTGATGAATCAAGAGTTCCTCACCAGGAATGGATCGAGATTACTTACGATGGTCAGAAAAATCAAAAGGTTCCCATAGTCATCTATCTGCCGGGACCACTACCGTATGAATCAACTAAGGCAGTCCCTTACAAATACGGTGCAACGATAATTGAAAATGGAAAGGAAATTCCATTACCCTCCGTCGTAAATATTGCAGACATCAGTCGTGTAACACTGAGTGGTAGAATCTTCAACAGAGGAGTTGGAGAGTCCAACAAAGAAAAGGAACTTCAGAAGGAACTTCCCGATCCACCAGTCGGTCAATCCAATATTCCCGACCTTTCGAAAAATGATGATGAGATGCTGAAACTCATCCAAAGGAGTGAATACAACATTGTCGATCAACTGTTACAGACTCCTTCAAAGATCTCGGTATTATCCCTGTTACTTAGTTCAGAAGCGCACATGGAGGCTCTGCAGAAAGTCTTGGAGCAAGCCTTTGTGGAACAAGATGTAACAATCAGACAGTTCGATAGCATTGTCTCTAACATTACTTCTTGCAATAATTTGGGATTTAATGATGAGGAATTACCTAAAGAAGGTCGCCGTCATAACATGGCGCTCAATATTACAGTCAACTGCCAGGACGATGCTTTAGCCAGCGTACTGGTAGACACAGGGTTAGCCCTGAATGTTATGCCGAAGTCCACTTTGATACAATTATCGTTCAAAGGACCTCCGATGAGAACCAGCGAAGTCGTCGTCAAAGCATTTGATGGATCCAGAAAAATGGTTATTGGCGAAGTCGACCTTCCCATAACTATCGGTCCTCACACTTTCCAAGTCACTTTCCAGGTCATGGACATCCGGGCAACGTACAGTTGTTTATTAGGAAGACCTTGGATACATCAAGCTGGGGCGGTCACCTCGACCCTCCACCAAAAGTTAAAGTTCGTCCAGAACGGTCAACTCGTCAGAGTCTGTGGGGAACAGGCTTTTCTCATGAGCAATTTATCGTCATCCACTTATGTGGAGCCAGAAGGGATAATTGGAACTCAGTTCCAAACGCTTTTGTTACACAGTGGCGATCAATCAGAAGGAGAAACTTCGATTTCGTCATACGAAGATGCTATTAAAGCAGTCGGGAGTGCCAATACAATAGGATGGGGGCAGCTTGTCATTCCTACTGACAATAAAACAAAGAAGGGTCTTGGTTTTTTTGCAACCTGTACCCAGACAGCTGCCAACGATGAAAGTCTTCATCCCATTCAGAACCTCTTCCACAGTGGAGGCTTCCTTCAACCAGTGACTCGAGAAGTACACACTATCAACCAGGGAGATTCCTCAGATACGGAGGAAGAATGAAGGTCCTATCTCAATGAGGACGGTTATACATCTCAGGACGAGATGCTGACTCCCTTTTGCTTTCCTACACAGAGTCCGAGATTTATACCCAGGTCAGACGTCGAAATGCTATACGGGGATTGTGATCTGGAAGGATGCCGTGCTCCGCCAAACTCATTAGAGGAGGACACTCCGATGAAGGACAACTTTGACCACAGCTATTATGGCCCGATGGATGGTCTGCCAATGTGGCGGCCTTACCCAGGAGACTTGGGGCAAGAAAATTAGCCTAACAATGAAAATCAGCTGAGCATCATTGAACATAATACCTGTGTCCCCACTATGTCATGGGACCCACACCCAGGTTATCCTGAAAATATCCAGCACGACGATGAATTCACAACGTTTGCAGGACTAGAATTCATTAACTATGCTTTTCCCGAGGTCAACGTCATCGAAAGGGATAACTCCTCCAGTTCCAAAGAAGTGTGGGACACCTTGGGACAACCAAGTGGAAAATACGACTACATGGTCAAGTACACCGCTCCTGAAAGCTCTCGTATCAGGCTCGAAGACATCCAACTAACTGGATGGGAAGATACAGCTGAGAGTACAAATACTATGCAAAATGCAACAGAGGAATCCTCCTATGATAACTCTACATGGGAGACAGATTCCAATGATCCTGCTCCGCCAAAAATCAGCGTTATTTCTGAAGACAAATCAAGGAAGGTACCGGACTTTGTGATTCACCGAGGAGTTCGCCGCCAATGGGTTGCTGTCGATGTTCCGAAGATTGTTCATAAGTCAAAGTAATTGCCATCTTTAACCTTTCACCCTGCCCAGGTGAAACAGATGTTTTGATAGGGCTCGCTTTCTGTAATTATCCCTCTTCGCTTTGCCCAAAGCGACAGAGTTTTGTTTTATAGGGCTGTAGTTTCAAGAATCGACTTGTTCATTAATAAAATAACGCCGTTCTGTAATTTCCGCATTAATTGCTGTTTTCTCTTTTCGTTTTTCAGAAAATGGTAATCCTAAAAAATAATTCAAATAATAAAAACAAGCAGTAATAAAATATACACTGCACACACTTGCATTTTCTCAATCTCTTCTAAACACGGATCATCACGTCATGCAGATTGCTTGTTTTAAACCCCGTTGAAACATACGATCCGATGCCTTCTCCCTACTTTGAGTTCCCGGTATTTGGGACTGAAGAAGAAGTCGACAACGATATTCCAGAGGATATCTCTCGACTACTCAGATAGGGGGAAAGGTCCATTTAACCTCACAAAGAGCCATTGGAAATGATCAATGTGGGTTCAGAAAAAGAGAGAAAAAAAATCAGGATTGGGGCACTGCTCAGTCCAACTGCTAAAGAGAGTCTGATAAAGCTTCTCAAAGAATTTCCCGATGTGTTTGGTTGGTCTTATCAAGACATGCCAGGGTTGGATAACAGCATCATGGAACATCATTTACCGTTAAGATTGGAATGTTCGCCAGTTAAAAAAAGGTCGAGAAGGACTCACCCGGACATGGCCATCAAAATCAAAGAGGAGGTACAGAAACAGATTGACACGGGCTTCCTCGCCACGTCAGAATATCCTCAATGGTTAGCCAACATTGTACCTGTTCCGAAAAAGGATGGAAAGGTCAGAATGTGTGTCGATTACAGAGATCTAAACAAGGCTAGCCCAAAGGACGACTTTCCTTTACCACACATTGACATGCTGGTAGACAGTACATCAAAGTTTAAAGTTTTCTCCTTCATGGATGGATTCTCGGGCTATAACCAGATTAAAATGGCTCCGAACGACATGGAGAAAACTTCATTTATTACCCCATGGGGTACCTTTTGTTACAAGGTAATTCTGTTCGATTTGAAGAACGTCGGGGAAACCTATCAAAGGGCCATGACTACTCTTTTTCATGACATGATACACAAGGAAATCGAGGTATATGTCGATGATATGATTGCAAAATCTAAGACAGAAGAGGAGCATTTGACCCACCTGTTGAAACTATTCGAGCGTTTAAGAAAGTATAAACTCCGCTTGAATCCCAACAAGTGCACCTTCGATGTCCGTTCAGGGAAACTCTTAGGGTTCATCGTCAGCCAGAAAGGAATTGAGGTTGATCCTGACAAGGTCAAGGCCATTCAAGAAATGCCTTCTCCAAAGACCGAAAAACAATTCAGAGGATTATTGGGGTGTTTGAACTACATCTTTATATTTATATTCCTCATGACCGCCACATGTGCGCCGATGTTCAAATTACTAAAAAAGAACCAGGACTGCGTTTGGACAGAAGACTGTCAAACTGCCTTCAACAGTATCAAGGAATACCTGTTGAACCCACCGATTCTATCACCTCCAGTGGAAGAAATCCCACTGATCATCTACCTCACTGTCTTGGAAGACTCCATGGGATGTGTACTTGGCCAACAAGACGAAACCAAAAGGAATGAGTCTTCCATCTACTATCTGAGCAAGAAATTTACCGACTGCGAGACTCGGTACACGATGCTCGAGAAAACTTGTTGTGCTTTGGCTTGGGCAGCTAAACGTCTTCGCCAATACATGATTCGTCACACTACTTGGTTGGTCTCCAAGATGGACCTAATCAAGTATGTCTTTGAAAAACCTGCTCTCACGGGAAGAATCGCCCGTTGGCAGATGTTGCTATCAGAATATGACATAGAGTACCACGCTTAGAAAGCCGTTAAAGGAAGTGTTTTAGCCGATCATTTGGCTCATCAACCGATTGGCGACCAAGAATCAATTGGGTTTGACTTCCTAGACGAAGATGTCATGTATCTAAAAATGAAAGATTGTGACGAACCGCTACCCAGTGAAGGGCCAGAACCAGGTTCCCAATGGGGACTTATCTTTGATGGAGCAGTCAATCATTATGGAAATGGAGTTGGGGCAATTATTGTTACCCCTCAGGGTACCCACCTTCCTTTCACCGCCAGACTTACGTTCAAGTGCACAAACAACGAGGCCGAATACGAAGCTTGTATCATGGGTCTCGAAGAAGCGATTGATTTAAGGATCAAGAACTTGGATGTATACGGCGATTCATCCCTGGTTATCAATCAGATCAAAGGAGATTAGAACACATACCAATCTGTAGCGAGCGTTTTTGGACGCGGTTCTTAAGCGCTGGTCGCTCTCTGCGGTTGAGTTTTAACTACAGGTCGATTCATTTTTTATCCTATTATGAGCTGAATAAGGAAGGGAAATAGATGTCTCCAATTAACCCTGCTTGCATACTGAGTTTTAACAGCGGTCTGTTAGGTTACGAATGCTATCAATGTGGGGGGCGCCTTTGTATTGGTTATTTGTATTTTCACCAATACTAGTTTTTATCTAGACTGAAGTTTTCTGGCGGGGAACAAGGATTAGGATGTTAGGACTGATGCTTTTTGATAGATACATGAGAGTATGGGATTTTGGGTTTTTGTTTAGTGTGCTCGCTAAGATCTTTTCTTTCGATCTTATGCCTACGTATTCCCGTTTACCGAAACAGCGAAATCAGAGCGTTCGTAGTTCCTCCTATTCTATGGGAGGAAATGATGTTTTGGTGTCTTGTTCAAAGCCCAAGACGTGAAGCGAAAGGTGATTTGTATCTTGTTCAAAGCCTAAGATATGAAGCTGAAAGGTGGTTTGTATCTTGTTCAAAGCCTAAGATATGAAGCTGAAACGTCTCTACTTTAGAGAGAATTTGTCATCTCTAAAGAGGGGGTTGTTTGTCACAATTGTTTTTTGAAAGGAGAATTACTTTAACTGGGATACGCGGATCCTAGAAATGCCATAATTTCCTTTAAAGGAGGTTTTTACCTGAAGGAGAAGACTTTAACTCAGTGTAGAGGAATGCTATCTTTCCTTAGGAATTTCTCATGCTAAAAGAGGGACAGTGGCATAGATGTAAATGATCCAGAGGCTTGCCGCTTACAGCGATTAGATGAAAGGGAAGGAGTTGTTGATGTTTGTGTATTGTGAACGAGGCACAACTTTGATGCTAAAAGGTTAATTGGATTAACCAGTGGTTTTCTTATACAAAGCCTAAGAGGAGGCTAATATGTGTCTCGTACAAAGCCCGAGAGAGAGGCAAAAAGGTTTGACTCAACAAGAGAGTGTTTTTGTATCTCGTATAAAGCCCGAGATGGAGGCTATTATTTGTTTGGCTCGATAAGAGCCCTTTTGTATCTCGTACAAAGCCCGAGATGGAGGCCAAAGGGGTGATTGACTCAACGAGGGAGTCTCATATGTGTCTCGTACAAAGCCCGAGAGAGAGGCTAAACGTTGTTTGACTCTGCTGGGGAGAATCATTGTACAAAGCCCAAGAGGAGGCTACGGTGACTGTTTTAGTATACTGATTTTGAAAGAGAAAATCAGTTCTTATATGAGCAACACTGTACTCATGTATTTGATTCAAGGATCCGGGTTATTCCTGTTCTTTAAGGAAGTGGGAAATTCGAAGGGTATCGAGACTGTCCGAGTCTATGGGTTTCTTTCCTATCTAACGAAGGGGTCACTTGAGAATGTCTTTGAGACTCAAGGAGATTAGACTGTCCAAGTCTAGACTTTCGCCTTTTGTACTATGCTTTGAGAAATAGTAGTAGACTCTATGACAGGACTGCTCTATGCAGATGACTAGGTTCTGTTCCTATACCTTTAGGAGGTCGTCGGGACAATTTGTACGAAGCCCAAGAGGAGGCTGGAAACATTTAATAAGCCGACGGGTCCTTGTACTAAGCCCAAGAGGAGGCTATCATTCCTGGAGGAAGAGATCATTATACGAAGCCTAAGAGGAGGCTGTGAATACTTCTAAGAAGTCGTAGGGTCCTTGTACTAAGCCCAAGAGGAGGCTGGGTTGCTTTTAGGAAGCATGTGGGTCCTTGTACGATGCCCAAGCGGAGGCCGATGCTTTTAAGAAGCCCGTGGGTCCCCAAACCCCGAGAAATTCAAGGCAATGCTATTCACCGAGAATAGATCAAAGTCAGGAAAGTTCGAGAATTTGGAAGAAACTCAAAGATGCCATTCACAGAGAATACATTCATCTCTGGGAGTAGAGTTTCTTGACAATTCCTAATAAGGACAGCCGAAGAGAAGACTGTATCTGGTGATCCTATTGGGGATCTAGTTGTCTATTTCTATGAATAAACGAAACGGCGTCACCTAGTTCTAGGCGTAGTTGCCGGGGAAACTCGAAATATCTATACTATTATTACACAGTTGATATGAGTTTATGAAAGAAGACTTACAGTGAAACAACCCCACAATACAGTTATAGGTATATGAAAGCGGTAAATGAAAACAATAACCACTTACTCGGTTGTAGAGCTTCTTTGCTGTTTGGTTAGTTGTTCAACAAAGAAAGATTGAAAACAACAGTTTATTCAAAATCAAAGGAGAAAGTGCTTTGAAAAAGAAAGATTTGCGGCTTACAGCTCAAGGAGAGGCCCAGGGTTTTATCAGTGAGCGCACTGTTTGAATTTGTACAGAGGGACTTATACAACTGACTGAGGCCCAAAAAGTTTTCTGTACAAAGGGATGGGTCTTACACTCTCTCAAGAGGCCCATAAAGTTTAAAGAAAAAAGAGTGGGGCTTATAACACGAGGGTAGGCCCAGTTGGTTTTTCGTTTAAAACGGCGATCTCGCCGAGATTTTCTTTTAACGCAGAGGGACTTATACAATAAGTGAGGCCCAAAATGTTTTGATTAAAAGGGGGTTGGGTTTTACACTCTATTAGAGGCCCAAAAGTATTTTGAATGGGTCTTATAGCTCGAGGAGAGGCCCAAAAAGTTTTTGAAAAGGCGACGATCGCGCCGTTGGTTTTTGACGGTATCGAGACTTATACAATACACTGAGGCCCAAAAATAATTTGGTCAAAAAAGGATTGGGTCTTACACTCTCTCAAGAGGCCCAAAAGTGTTTTGAAAATGATTTATGAGGGTTGAATTAATCCAAAAACCCTAATTTGTTTTCAAAAATGTATTTAATTGAATAAAAATTCAATTAAAATGATCAAAATTGTTTAACATATGAAAAACAAATTGTGATCTTGGATTAATGCTTCAAAAATTAAGTATTTACCTATAAAATAATTAGAAAGCATTAAAAGTTGAAAAATCAATGTAGAAAAAATATTTTAAATGTTAAAAACAATTAAAACATTAATTCTTTGCAAAAATATCAATTATATGAAATAAATAATATTTTTGGGATTTTTTGGGAAAATAAAATATTTTAACATTTTTGTGAATTATTAAAAAAAGAATCAACTCAAAATCATTAAAACTCAGAGAGAAATTAATTTTTGAATCAATTAAACAAAATCACAAAATTCAAATATTCAAATTATTCAAAAATGGCGCCAAGAACACACCAAGAACACGCGCGTGTTCTGGGTTTGGCTGATTTGTATTTTCTCCTCAATCTCACTGAATACGTAATCATATCATGCAATCCACATATCATTATGCTCGTCTCAACCTCACGATCATGTCTATGTCCATTAATTTCATTTAAATTAAACATACAACAAGAAATCACGAAAAATCCTCAAGAACCCTAATTTTTGCATGAAGGCTAGGATTTTTTATACACGATTCAAACAATGCAATTAATTGAGGGAAAACATTCCATGCATGATTATGAACATATGGCCAAATTATTGTGCGAGGAAATATGCATAGATTGAGAGATGACCAAGTATGTGCTTACCTCTAGGCCGTGACAGCAAGTGCAATGTGATTTTTGATTTGGAGGTGTTACAGATGAGTGGTGATGATCTGAACAGCTTCCCTACACCCTATGGATTGTGTTTGAATGCTTGGACCTGATTGAAAATGGCTGGAACAATTTGTGGTACCTCAGCTGCAACTTGATTGAAAATTTAAGCAACCAGCTGGTGATTTTGTGAAATTGGTGTTTCAGAAGTGATCTAAGTGTTTGATCAGCTCATATGTGATGTATGTGAGGTGTGTGAGTGATTGGTTTGATTGGAAAAGCTCTCAAACTCAAAACCCGATAGCTACCTTGCTAAGAAAGGCATTTTTGCCAAGAGAAAGAGATTTTGAGGAAAGCATCTGTTAGATGGCTTTGGTGTACTCAAACTGATCACAATTGAGCTCTATTTATAGTAGAGCAAGTTTGTTTTGCAAGGAATAGTGAATGGCAGCTGCTAAGTAGGTTTGGCCAATGTTGTCCAATGGAATTTCAAGTCTCCTCTAGCCATTGACTAGAGGTTAGGGCACAGAGCTTTGGTTCCCTTGGTCTTGGATAAGTCTTGACTGATTTCAGATGAGAATAGTTCAGTCCATACCACCTTGATGCTTCCATTGAATGCTCCAATCCAAATTTGAAGTCTTGTCCCTATTTTGGCCATTCTAGGTTCAACATGCTATTTCTTGTTCCATGGACTTTGGAGACTTGGCTCAGTGATGGTCCCCTTTAGATTCAATCCTCTGAGGTATCCAAGTGGATAGGAGCAATTGGATTTGGCTGATTTTGGCAAATCGAGCAAAGTTGCAAATTCTGCCTTGCCTTGACAGATTTCAGCAAGGCAACTTTCCAATGTCATATCTCATGACTCAAATGGAATTTGGCAATGTTCTTGGTCATTTTGGAAAGCCCTTACATCATACAACAACTGTTTGAACATGTTTGGTTTTGATCTCTTTTGAATCCAAGTGAAAAATCCCCATACGTTTGGCAAAAAGTGAAGACAGATTTGGACTTAGTGAAAATTTCACTAAGTGTTGGAAAAAGTGACATTTTCATTTTTCAACCATTTTGATCACTCCATAACTCAAAATCCTTAATGAATTAGACTTAGGTATAGTTGAAGTTTTTGTAGAGGGTAATGAGGGCTACAAATCCATCTTTGGATGAGAGAAAATGGCCTTGTGGTTTAAGAGTTATGGTCCTCCAAAGTTGGTACCTTTGTCACTTTATTTTTAACTTAGAAAATTTTCTAAGTTTTTATGGTTACCCCTTTTACAAGTTATCCAACTTTTCTTGATTTTTCTTGATGAATGATGATTCAAATCATACATTAACATCATTTTAGGGTTAAAGATCCATTTTGGTGAAAAATCTCAAAAAGTCAAAAATGACTTTTGTCCACAGTTGACTTTTTATCAGATGAATTCCAAATTGTGCAATTCTTCAGGAAATCATGTCCTTGACCTAAATCAAACTTGATGGACATGTTCCATGGGTGTCATAGGGTATATTGAATCATGTCTTAGGGCTTAGGAGCATGTCTTGGTCAAAAGTCAAAGTTACAGTTGACTTTTCCTTTAAAACCCTAATTGTGGTGCAGATGGAATTGAGACTAGTTGCTCAATCTTCTTGGATTAATCCATTGTTCCAAATGGATCAATATAGTTCATTAGAGACCCTCAAACTCTCTCTTGGGGTCTTGGCTCATGATTTGCCCTAAAAGTCAACTTAGGGGTGAATTAGGTCAAGAAACCCTAATTCCTGAATTTTGATGAATGCATCCCCTGAGGTTAAATTGACTTGGTGATTGGGTCCATGAGGTTCCATGGAGTATATTAGGTTATGCTTTGGAACATTGGCTCATGCCCAGATGAAAATTTCCATCTGGAGGCCCTGGTCAATCAAAACCCTAATTTGGTGACACTGGCGATCTTGAGGCTTGATCCACCTAGAAGGGAGCAGCTTTGTGCTTAATCCTTAAAGTGGGAGTCCTTTTGATCCATTGTGAATACTTGAGAGGTTAGAAAAGTTAAAGATCATGTCATTCCTTGATTGGCCCTTTGTCTAAAGCTCAGAGAGGGCTTGAAACCCTAATTTTTATTGTAGTGGAAGCTCACCCATCTTTGGGGAGATTGATGAAGCATGATGGTTCCCCCATATTGTGATGATGATTTGCACAATGATGGGAAATCATAGTGGTCAAAATTTGGGGTATGACAGATGCCCCTATTTAATCTTCTTGGACCCGAAGGTGTGAATGACGAAGGTATTCGGGCATTCGGGGTGCAAGAGGATTAAATATCGGAATACTCGAAATTTTGATGGTGGTTATGAATGGTAGCTTACGCATTCATCTTCTTTAGCTAAGCAATGATGCTTAGAAAAGGTAAACTTCCCCTCGATCCTGGTCTTCAGCCAAGGAACTGGTCTCAGTTTCTGGATTAAACTTCCCCTCGATCCTGGTTTCCTACCAAGGAACTGGTCTTAGTTTCTCTTGTTAACTTCCCCTCGATCCTGGTTTCCTACCAAGGAACTGGTCTCAGTTTCTGAAATAAACTTCCCCACGTTCTTGGTTTCCTACCAAGGAACTGGTCTCAGTTTCTGAATTAAACTTCCCCTCGATCCCGGTTTCCTACCAAGGAACTGGTCTTAGTTTCTGAAATAAACTTCCCCTCGATCCTGGTTTCCTACCAAGGAACTGGTCTTAGTTTCTTTTGTCAATAAACTTTATTGACAAGGAATGCTATGCGTTGCAGTTTTCCTCAAACTTCTCGCCGAATTTTCCTGGGGAGACGCCATTTGAGCGAATAAAGTTTTGATGTCAGACTTGCTGGGGAACCCAGTCGTCTGAGTCATAGAGTTGCACAAACTTCTCTGTTGGAGACGCCATTTGTCGATTCTACCGGGGAAAGCGAGTCTCTTGAGAGACTGTTTTCGTTTGGGGTTACATCATACTTTTCTCGGGATCCTCCTGGAGAAACGCCATATGATGGGGTCCAATTTTGAGGTGCTGATGACCTTTTCATCAGTAGCTTTTTTGGAGAATGGCAGCTGTACTGCCAAATCTCTGCTTAGGAGGCTTTCTCTGTGGATTTTCCTTAATCCGGGAAAGCAAGGATATCATTTTCAATGGCGAAGAGTGACATTTGTAGAAAGCTTCTCTGGCTTTTCAGAGGTTCAAGTTATCAAAGTGGCCAAAGGCCAACTTCCTCCCAGAAATAAATTGGAGGCGAGGTTGTCCAAACGCAGCGTTTCCTGACGAGGCAAGAACTGACAACTCGATTGAGAGAACTTCTATCACTAGGGGACAAGACCGACTAGAGTGATAGTAATGCAATATGAAATGTGAATGCAAATAAAAAATGCATGATGTATGTATGTTTGTGCGGAAAAAACTGACGCGACATACAAACTGACGGGTGAACACGACTGGATACTCGGCCATCGCGGGGCGTATAGAAATATCGCTGGTTCAAAATAGAAATTCCACCTTGCTTAGGAGAGATAGTCCCGGTTGGGGACTATCGTTGATCGGGCTTAGGAGATAAGAACTCGGCCGAGGTGTGTCAGACGAACCAAGGTCTCTGACACAGTTGATCCCTTCATTCAGGCGTACTGGGCCTAGAAGGAGTACTTTGATTCTGCACTTTGAGGTTCGAACACCTTTGGAGACGCAATCGACGTTCTTTCAATGTTCAACAACCAAAAGAAATGCCATCTTTACTTTAAAAAAGCAGAAAAAATTTTATCAAGTAAATTCATTTTTGTTTTATTTCAAGAATCGTTAATCATGTTAACAACGTCATTCTGTAAAGCTAAAACAAACAAGAATTACAAACAAAAGCACAAAGGCTCAAATTTTATTGCTAAGATGAAGATCAGCCAAACGCGTGATCCCAAAGAGTATATACAAAGTTTGAAAATGGTAATTTACAGGGAAAAGGGCTACGTTGAAACATAACGACCACCATCCTTCTACCATCTTTGAATTCGGGGCATCCTGAGCTTCTGTCGAAGATGACCTTGACTGGAGTTTTCTGACAGATGATGTAACTGCTGCTGCTGAGGGACTTGCCTCTGTTGAACATAGTTACTTGCCATTATTCCTAATTTTTGCCTGGATTGTACTTTGATGTTTCCAATCCACCATGTAATACCCCAAATTTTGACCACTAAGATTTCCCATTAGTGTGCAAATCATCAACACAATATGGATGTACCTTTGTACCTCATTAGTCTCCCCAAAGGTGGGTGAGCATTCACTACAAACAGGATTTAGGGTTTCAAGCCCTCGCAGAGCTCTTAGACAAAGGATCAATCAAGGAATGACATGATCTTCAACTTGTCTAATCTCTCAAACATCCTCAAAGGATCAAAAGGACTCCTACTTCAAGGATTAAGCACAAAGCCGCTCCTTTCTAGGTGGATCAAGTCTCTAGATCGACAGGGTCACCAAATTAGGGTTTTGGTCGACCAGGGCCTCCAGATGAAAAATTTCATCTGGGCACAAGCCATTGATCCAAAACATAACCTAATATACTCCATGGAACCTCATGGACCCAAACATCAAGTCAATTTGACCTCAGGGGATGCATTCATCAAAAATCAGGAATTAGGGTTTCTTGACCTAATTCACCCCTAAGTTGACTTTTGGGACAAACCATGAACCAAGACATCAAGAGAATGTTTGAGGGTCTCTAATGAACTATATTGATCCATTTGGAACAATGGATTAGTCCATGGAGCTTGAGCAACAAGTTTCAATTTCATCTGCACCACAATTAGGGTTTTAAGGGAAAAGTCAACTGTAACTTTGACTTTTGACCAGGACATGCTCCCAAACCCTAGGACATGATTCAATATACCTTATGACACCCATGGAACATGTCCATCAAGTTTGATTTAGGTCAAGGACACGATTTCCTGAAGAATTGCACAGTTTGGAATTCATCTGATAAAAAGTCAACTGTGCACAAAAGTCAACTTTGACTTTTTGAGATTTTTCACCAAAATGGATTTTTAAGCCTAAAATGATGTTAATGTATGATTTGAATCATCATTCATCAAGAAAAATCAAGAAAAGTGAGATAACTTGTAAAAGGGGTAACCATAAAAACTTAGAAATTTTTCTAAGTTAGAAATAAAGTGGCAAGGGTACCAACTTTGGAGGACCATAACTCCTAAACCACAAGGCCATTTTTTCTCATCCAAATATGGATTTCTAGCCCTCATTATCATTTACAAAAACTTCAACTACAAGTCATTCCAATTCATTAAGGATTTTGAGTCATGGAGTGATCAAAGTGGCTGAAAAGTGAAAAAGTCACTTTTTCCAACACTTAGTGAAATTTTCACTAAGTCAAATTTTACCTCACTTTTTGCCAAATGTAGGGGGATTTTTCACTTGGAATCAGAAGAGTTCAAAACCAAACTTGTTCAAACAGTTGTTGTATCATGTAAGGGCTTTCCAAAATGGCCAAGAACATTGTCAAATTCAACTTACACCATGAGATATGACATTGTCAAATTGCCTTGCTGAAATCTGTCAAGGCAAGGCAGAATTTGCAACTTTGGTCGATTTGCCAAAATCAGCCAAATTCAATTGCTCCTATCCACTTGGACACCTTAGAGGATTGAATCTAAAGGGGACAATCACTGAGCCAAGCCTCCAAAGTCCATGGAACAAGAAATAACATGTTGAACCTAGAATGGCCAAAATAGGGACAAGACTTCAAATTTGGAATGAGGCATTCAATGGAACCATCAAGGTGGCATGGACTGAGCCATTCTCATCTGAAATCAGTCAAGACTTATCCAAGACCAAGGGGACCAAAGCTCTGTGCCCTAACCTATAGTCAATGGCTAGAGGAGACTTGGATTTTCATTTGCCAACATTGGCCAAACCTACTTACCAGCTGCCATTCACTATTCCTTGCAAAACAAACTTGATCTACTATAAATAGAGCTCAATTGTGATCAGTTTGAGTACACCAAAGCCATCTAACAGATGCTTTCCTCAAAATCTCTTCATTCACTCCAATTTTGCCTTCTAAGGCAAGTCACTATCGGGTTTTGAGTTTGAGAGCAATTCCAATCAAACCAATCACTCACACACCTCACATACATCACATATGAGCTGATCAAACACTTAGATTACTTCTGAAACACCAATTTCACAAAATCACCAGCTGGTTGCTCAAGGTTTTAACCAAAGTGCAGCTGAGGTACCACAAAATGATCCGGCCAATTTCAATCAAGTCCAACCATCCAAACACAATCCATAGGGTGTAGGGAAGCTGTTCAGATCATCACAACTCATCTGTAACACCTCCAAATTAAAAATCACTTTGAACTTGCTGTCACGACTTGGAGGTAAGCACATACTTGGTCATCTCTCAATCTATGCATATTTCCTCGCACAATAATTTGGCCATATGTTCATAATCATGCATGGAATGTTTTCCCTCAATTAATTGCATTGTTTGAATCGTGTATTAAAAATCCTGGCCTTCATGCAGAAATTAGGGTTCTTGAGGTTTCTTCGTGATTTATTGTTATATGTTTAATTTAAATGAAATTAAAGTACATAGACATGATCGTGAGGTTGAGACGAGCATAATGATATGTGGATTGCATGATATAATCAAGTATTCATGGAGATTGGATAGAAAATGAAAATCTGAGAATCCAAGAACACGCGCGTGTTCTTCAGCTTGTTCTTGGCGCCATTTTTAGAAATTCAAATATTTGAATTTTGTGATTTTGTTTAATTGATTCAAAAATTAATTTCTCTCTGAGTTTTAATGATTTTGAGTTGATTCTTTTTTTAATAATTCACAAAAATGTTAAAATATTTTATTTTCCCAAAAAATCCCAAAAATATTATTTATTACATATAATTGATATTTTTGTAAAGAATTAATATTTTGATTGTTTTTGGCATTTTAAATATTTTGTCTACATTGATTTTGCAACTATTGATGCTTTCTAATTATTTTGTAGGTCAATACTTCATTTTTGAAGCATTAATCCAAGATCACAATTTGTTTTCCATGTGTTAAACAATTTTTGATCATTTTAATTGAATTTTTATTCAATTAAATACATTTTGAAAACAAATTAGGGTTTTTGGATTAATTTAACCCTCATAAATCATTTTCAAAACATTTTTGGGCCTCTTGAGAGAGTGTAAGACCCATCCCCCCTTGTACAAAAGCTTTTTGGGCCTCACTCATTGTATAAGTCCCTCTGTACAAGTAAACGGCGCGATCGTCGCCCGTTTAAAAATAAAAAATCATCTGGGCCTCTCCTTGAGCTATAAGACCCATTCAAAACTTTTTGGGCCTCTATTAGAGTGTAAGACCCAAATCCTTTTTTTTTAACCAAACATCTTGGGCCTCGCTTATTGTATAAGTCCCTCTGCGTTAAAAGAAAACCTCAGCGCGATCGCCATTTTTAAACGAAAAATCATTTGGGCCTACCCCGTGTTATAAGCCCCACTCTTTTTTTCTCTAAACTTTTTGGGCCTCTTGAGAGACTGTAATACGCATCCCTTTGTACATAAAACCTTTTTGGGCCCCAGTCACTTGTATAAGTCCCGCTGTACAAAGTCAAACAGTGCGCTCACTGATAAAACCCTGGGCCTCTCCTTGAGCTGTAAGCCCCAAATCTTTCTTTTTCAAAGCACCTTCTCCTTTGATTTTGAATATACTGTTGTTTTCAATCTTTCTTTGTTGAACAACTAACCAAACAACATGGAAGCACTACAACCGAGTAAGTGGTTATCGCTTTCGTTTACTGCTTTCATATTATAAACTGTATTATGGGGCTGCTCACTGTAAGTCTCCTTTCATAAACTCATATCTACTGTGTAATAATAGTATAGATATTTCGAGTTTCCCCGGCAACTACGTCTAGCACTAGGTAAAGCCGTTTCGTTTATTCGTAGAAATAGACGCCTAGATCCCCAATAGGAACACCAGATACAGTCTTCTCTTCGGCTGTCCTCCTTAGGAATCGTCAAGAAGCTCTACTCCCCAAGATGAATGTATTCTCCGTGAATGTATTCTTCCAAATTCTCGAACTTTCCTGACTTGATCTATTCCTTGTGGATAGCTTGCCTTGAATGTCTCGGGGTTTGGATACCCACTACGGTCATAATCTTGGACCTTAACTAAGGAACCCTCCTTAAAAGCTAAAAGTCGCTGGATAGTAAACCTCGCACGTTTACCAGTGGTTTTTATCTTTAAAAGAGTTATCTCTCCTAATGGAAAGGAGGTGATAGACCCACGGGCTTCTTAAAAGCATCGGCCTCCTCTTGGGCATTGTTCAAGGACCCACAGGCTTCCTAAAAGCAACCCAGCCTTCTCTTGGGCTTAATAAAAGGACCCTACGGCTTCTTAGAAGTATTCACAGCCTCCTCTTAGGCTTCGTATAATGATCTCTTCCTCCGGGAATGATAGACTCCTCTTGGGCTTCGTACAAGGATCCGTCGGCTTCTTAAAAGTTTCCAGCCTCCTCTTGGGCTTCGTACAAATGGTCCCGACGACCTCCTAGAGGTATAGGAACAGAACCTAGTCATCCTCCTAGAACAGTCCTTTCATAGAGTCTACTACTGTTTCTCATAGCGTAGTACAAAAGATAAAACTCTAGACACGGACAGTCTAACTTCCTTGAGTCTTAAAGACATTCTCAAGTGACCCCTTCGTTAAATAGGAAGGAAACCCGCAGACTCGGACAGTCTCAATACCCTTTGGATTTCCAGTTTCCTCAAAGAAAAAGGAAACAACCCCGATCCTCAGATCTAACCCATGAGTACAATGATGCTCATATAAGAACTGATTTTCTCTTTCAAAATCAGTATACTGGACCTGTCATTTAACTGACACAGTAACCTTAGCCTTCTCTTGGGCTTTGTACAATGATTCTCCCCAGCAGAGTCAAACAACGTTTTAGCCTCCATCTCGGGCTTCGTACGAGACACATAAAGACTCCCTCGTTGAGTCAAACAAACAATAGCCTCCATCTCGGGCTTCGTACGAGACACAAAGACTCCATCGTCGGGTCAAAATCTTTTAGCCTCTCTCTCGGGCTTTGTACGGGACACAAGATAGCCTCCTCTTAGGCTTTGTATAATGATTTTCCTAGCGGAAATTAGCCTCCTCTTAGGCTTTGTATAAGAAAACCATTGGTTGATTCAATCAACCTTTTAGCATCAAAGTTGTGCCTCGTTCACAATACACAAACATCAACAACTCCTTTCCCTTCATCTAATCGCTGTAAGCGGCAAGCCTCTGGATCATCTACATCCATACCACTGTCCCTCTTTTAGCATGAGAAATTCCTAAGGAAAGATAGCATTGCTCTACACTGAGTTAAAGTCTTCTCCTTCAGGTTAAAACCCTTTCTTCGGAAATTATGGCATTGCTCGGATCCGCGTATCCCAGTTAAAGCAATTCTCCTTCTCCCCTCTTTAAAGATGACAAATTCTCTCTAAAGTCGAGGCTTTTCAGCTTCACATCTTGGGCTTTGAACAAGATACAAACCACCTTTCGCTTCACGTCTTGGGCTTTGAACAAGACACCAAAAACACCCATTTCCTCCCATAGAATAGGAGGAACTACGAACGCTCTGATTTCCCTATTTCGGTAAATGGGAATACGTAGGCATAAGATTGAAAGAAAAATCTTAGCGAGCACAATTAACAAAAAACCCAAATCCCACATCTCCATCAATCAAAAGCAGTAATCAGTCCTAACATCCTAATCCTTGTTCCTCGCCAGAAACCTTCTGTCTAGATAAAAAACCAGTATTGGCGAAAATACAAATAACCAGTACAAAAGCCCCCCCACATTGATAGCATTCGTAACTTAACAGACCGCTGTTTAAACTCAGTATGCAAGCAGGGTTAATTGGAGACATCTATTTCCCTTCCTTCATCAGCTCACAATAGGATAAAAAATGAATCGACCTGTAGTCAATGCTCAAACCGCAGAGAGCGACCAGCGCTTAAGAACCGCGTCCAAAATCGCTCGCTACACACCGGGATGATTTTTTTCATGTCTCTAACTTTTGCCTGGACCGCCCTTTCGGGTTTTCAATCCACCGAGACGTTTTTTTTTAGGCGAAGTATTTCTTGACTACATCAACATTCGTGGGGTAGGCAAATTCCTCTCCGTCCATGGTTGAAAGTCTCAAGGCACCGCCTGAGAAAACTTTCGTGACCACATATGGGCCATCATAATTTGGGGTCCATTTGCCCCGAGAGTCAGTGAGAAATGATTGTATCTTCTTGAGCACGAGGTCTCCTTTCCTGAAGATGCGAGGTCGGACCTTTTTGTCAAACGCCCTCTTTATTCTCTGTTGATACAACTGACCGTGGCATAGTGCCGTGATTCACTTTTCTTCGATCAGATTCAGTTCGTCGTGTCGACTTTGACACCATTCAGCTTCGGTGAGCTTAGCCTCCATCAATACTCGGATTGATGGGATCTCTACTTCTATGGGGAGCACTGCTTCCATGCCATACACTAGAGAGAAAAGGGTTGCCCCTGTGGAAGTGCGGACAGATGTGCGATAACCGTGAAGAGCAAACGGTAGCATTTCGTGCCAGTCTTTATAGGTTACAACCATCTTTTGAACGATCTTCTTGATGTTCTTGTTAGCCGCTTCTACCGCTCCGTTCATCTTTGGTCGGTAGGGAGATGAGTTATGGTGTTCGATCTTGAACTCCGCGCACAACTCTTTCATCATCTTATTTTTCAAGTTAGATCCATTATCAGTAATGATCTGGCTCGGAACACCATAACGGCAGATGATATTGTTTTTGATAAATCGGACCACCACTTGTCGGGTTACATTAGCGTATGACGCTGCTTCGACCCACTTGGTGAAATAGTCAATGGCTACCAGGATGAACCGATGTCCGTTTGAAGCCTTAGGCTCAATCATGCCAATCATGTCGATTCCCCATATGGAAAATGGCCATGGGGAAGAAATAAATTTGAGATGTGATGGCGGTACATGAATTTTGTCGGAGTATATCTGACACTTATGACACCTCCTCATGTACTTGTAGCAGTCGGATTCCATGGTTAACCAGTAGTACCCTGCTCTTAGGATTTTTCTCGCCATTGTGTGTCCATTGGCATGCGTGCCAAAGGATCCTTCATGAATTTCTTTCATCAACATGTCCGCTTCTGGTCTGTCAACGCATCGGAGCAAGACCATGTCAAAATTTCTCTTATAAAGAGTGTCACCGCTCAGGAAGAAGTTTCCAGCCAATCTTCTGAGGGTTTTCCTGTCTTTTCTGAGTGCCCCAGATGGGTACTCTTGTTTCTGAAGGAAGCATTTGATATCGTGATACCAAGGTTTATCGTCTATGACTGCTTCAATTGTAAAGATGTAAGCGGGCCGTTCAAGGCGCATGATGTCAATCTTAGGTATGTCATTCCATTTACCTACACTAATCATGGAAGAGATAATGGCTAATGCATCAGCCATGTGATTCTCATCACGAGGGATGTGATGAAACTCAACTCTGTTGAAGAAGGGTTACAATCTTCTTGCGTAATCTTTGTATGGAATCAATCCTGATTGGTATGTGTTCCAATCTCCTTTTATTTGATTGATAACCAGGGCTGAGTCGCCGTATACGTCCAAATTTTTTATCCTTAAATCAATCGCTTCTTCGAGACCCATAATACATGCTTCGTATTCGGCCTCGTTGTTCGTACACTTGAACGTAAGTCTGGCGGTAAAAGGAAAGTGGGTACCCTGAGGGGTAACAATGATTGCCGCAATTCCATTTCCGTAATGATTAACTGCTCCGTCAAAGATAAGTCCCCACTGGGAACCTAGTTCTGACCCTTCACTGGGTAACAGTTCATCGCAATCTTTCATTTTTAAATACATGACATCTTCGTCTGGGAAGTTAAACCCGATTGATTCCTGATCGTCAATCGGTTGATGAGCTAAATGATCGGCTAAAATACTTCCCTTAACGGCTTTCTGAGCGTGGTACTCTATGTCATATTCTGATAACAGCATCTGCCAACGGGCAATTCTTCCCGTGAGAGCAGGCATTTCGAAAACATATTTGATTGGATCAATTTCGGAGACCAACCAAGTAGTATGACGAATCATGTACTGGCAAAGACGTTTGGCTGCCCAAGCCAAAGCACAGCAAGTTTTCTCGAGCATCGTGTACCGAGTTTCACAGTCGGTGAATTTCTTGCTTAGATAGTAAATGGCAGACTCTTTCCATTTGGTTTCGTCTTGTTGGCCAAGTACACATCCCATTGAGTCCTCTAGGACTGTGAGGTAAATGACCAGTGGTCTTCCTTCCACTGGAGGTGATAGAATCGGAGGATTCAACAGATATTCCTTGATACTGTCGAAGGCGGTTTGGAAATCTTTTGACCAAACGCAATCCTGGTTCTTTTTCAGTAATTTGAAGATTGGCGCATAAGTGGCGGTCGTAAGGAATATGATTCTGGAGATGTAATTCAAACGTCCCAGGAATCCTCTGACTTGTTTTTCAGTTTTCGGAGAAGGCATTTCTTGAATGGCCTTGACCTTCTCAAGATCAACTTCAATTCCTTTCTGGCTGACGATGAACCCTAGTAGTTTCCCTGAACAGACACCGATGGTGCACTTGTTGGGATTCAAGCGGAGCTTGAACTTTCTTAAACGTTCGAACAATTTTGAGAGATGTTCAACGTGCTCACTCTCTGTTTTTGATTTTGCAATCATATCATCGACATATACCTCGATTTCTTTGTGTATCATGTCATGAAACAGAGTAGTCATGGCCCTTTGATAGGTTGCCCCGGCGTTCTTCTAACCGAACGACATTACCTTGTAACAAAAGGTACCCCAAGGGGTAATGAACGAAGTTTTCTCCATGTCTTTCGGCGCCATTTTGATCTGGTTGTAGCCCGAAAATCCATCCATGAAGGAGAAAACTTTGAACTTTGTTGTGCTGTCTACAAGCATGTCAATGTGAGGTAAAGGAAAGTCGTCTTTTAGACTTGCCTTGTTCAAATCTCTGTAATCAACACACATTCTGACTTTTCTGTCCTTTTTGGGAACGGGTACGATGTTGGCTAACCATTGAGGATATTCTGATGTGGCGAGGAAACCCGCATCAATCTGTTTCTGTACCTCCTCCTTGATTTTCATGGCCATGTTCAGGTGAGTGCGTCTCAACCTTTGCTTTACTGGCGGACATTCCGATCTCAATGGTAAGTGATGTTCCACGATGCTGGTATCCAACCCTGGCATATCCTGATAGGACCAAGCGAATACATCGGGGAATTCTTTGAGAAGCTTTATCAGACCCTCTCTGGCAGTTGGACTGAGCAGTGCCCCAATCCTGATTTCTTTTCTCTCTTTTTCTGAACCCAAGTTTACCGTTTCCAACGGTTCTTTGTGAGGTTCAATAAAAATTTCTTCTTGTCTGAGTAGTCGAGAGATTTCTTCTGAAATTTCGTTGTCATTTTCTTCTTCAGCCTCGAATACCGGGAACTCAAAGTTGGGCGAAGGCATCGGATCGTATGTTTCAACGGGGTTTAAAACAAGCAATCTGCATGACGTAATGATTCGTGTTTAGAAGAGATAGAGAAAATGCAAGTGTGTGCACTGTTTTTATTTTATTACTACTTGTTTTTATTATTGAATTATTTTTTAGGATTACCATTTTCTGAAAAAGCAAAAAGAGAAAACAGCAATTAATGCGGAAATTACAGAACGACGTTATTTTATTAATGAACAAGTTGATCCTTGAAACTACAGCCCTATAAAACAAAACACTGTCGCTTTGGGCGAAGCGAAGAGGGAAATTTACAGAAAGCGAGCCCTATCAAAACATCCATTTCACCTGGGCAGGGTGAAAGGTTAAAAAATGGCAATTACTTTGACTGATGAACGACCTTCGGAACCTCGACGGCAACCCATTGGCGGCGAACTCCTCGGTGAATCACAAAGTCTGGCACCTTCCTCGATTTGTCTT
This sequence comes from Lathyrus tuberosus, assembly GCA_022829125.1. Classification (NCBI taxonomy): domain Eukaryota; kingdom Viridiplantae; phylum Streptophyta; class Magnoliopsida; order Fabales; family Fabaceae; genus Lathyrus; species Lathyrus tuberosus. Next base: position 8,086,493 of record JALAZF010000191.1, read on the forward strand.
CAGAAATAACGCTGATTTCTGGTGGAGCAGGATCGTTGGAATCTGTTTCCCAGACAGAATTGTCGTAGGAGAATTCCTCAGTTGTATTTTGCATAGCATTGGTGGTCTCAGCTATATCTCCCCATCCAGTTGGCTGGATATCTTCAAACCTGATACGAGAGCTTTCAGGAGCAGTGTACTTGACCATAAAGTCGTATTTTCCACTTGGTTGTCCCAGGGTGTCCCACACTTCTTTGGAACTGGAGGAGTCATCTCTCTCGATGATGTTGACCTTGGGAAAAGCATAGTTGATGAATTCAAGTCCTGCGAACGTTGCGAATTCATCTTCATGTTGAGTAGTTTCTGAATGACCTGAGTGTTGATCCCATGACATGGTGGGGACACAGGTATTTTGTTCAATGACGGTCAGCTGAGTTTCATTGTTCGACTGACTTTCTTGCCCCAAGTCTCCTGGATAAGGTTGCCACATTGGCAGACCATCCATTGGGCCATAGTAGTTGTGATCAAAGTTGTCTTTCATCAGAGTGTCTTCCTCTAATGAATTTGGTGGAGCACGGCATCCTTCTGGATCACAATCTCCATATATCATTTCAACATTTGATCTTGGTATAAATCTCGAACTTTTTGTAGGATAGGACTTCCATTCTTCATCCGTGTCAGAGGGATCTTCCTTATTGATAGCATGTACCGCCTGAGACACTGGGTGAAGGAAACCTCCACTGTGGAAGAAGTTTTGAAGTGGATGAAGACTCTCATCGTTGGCAGCTGTCTGGGTACAGGTTGCAGAAAAACCAAGACCCTTCTTTGTCTTATTGTCAGTGGGAATGATGAGCGGTGCCCATCCGGTTGTATCGGTACTCTCGACCACTTTGATAGCATCTTTGTATGAGGAAATCGAGGTTCCTCCCTTGAAATGATTGTCCTTGCTCACCGACAATGCTTGGAACTGTGTTCCAATAACCTCCTCGGGTTCTATACCAGTAGATGATGACAAGTTGCTTACGAGCATGGCCTGTTCTCCACAGACTGTGACAAGTTGATCGTTCTTGACGAACTTTAGCTTTTGGTGGAGGGTTGACGTAACCGCTCCAGCCTGATGTATCTAAGGTCTTCCTAATAAACAACTGTATGTTGCCCGAATGTCCATGACCTGGAAAGTGACTTGGAAAGTGTGAGGACCAATAGTTATGGGAAGATCAACTTCGCCGATAACCGTTTTTCTGGATCCGTCGAATGCTTTGACGACGACCTCGCTTGTTCTCATCGGAGAGCCTTTGAATGATAACTGCATCAAAGTAGACTTCGACATAACATTCAGGGCTGACCCTATGTCTCCCAGTACGCTGGCTAAAGCATCGTCCTGGCAGTTAATTGTGATATTGAGCGCCATGTTATGAAGGTGATCTTCTTCAGGTAATTCCTCATCACTAAATCCCAAATTATTGCAAGAAGTGATGTTAGAGACGATACTATTGAACTGTCTGATTGTTACATCCTGTTCCACAAAGGCCTGCTCCAAGACTTTCTGTAGAGCCTTCCTGTGCGCTTCTGAACTGAGTAACAGTGATAATACAGAGATCTTTGAAGGAGTTTGTAATAGTTGATCAACAATGTTGTATTCACTCCTTTGGATGAGCTTCAGCATCTCATCGTTTTTTGAAATGTCGGGATTACTAGATTGACCGACTGGTGGATCGGGAGCTTCTGTCTGAAGTTTCTTTTCCTTATTAACTTCCCCAACCCCTCGGTTAAAGATTCTACCACTCCGTGTTACTCGACTGATGTCTGCAATGTTCACAACGGAGGGTAATGGAATTTCCTTTCCATTCTCAATCATCGTTGCGCCGTATTTATAAGGGATAGCCTTAGTTGATTCATACGGTAGTGGTTCCGGCAGATAGATGACTATGGGAACCTTCTGATTTTTCTCACCATCGTAAGTAATCTCGATTCGTTCCTGGTTGGGAACTTTAGATTCGTCAAGTAGAGGAATGATGGCAAAAACATCCCTGGTCCTATGATGACCAGAAATTGTGACAACGTCCTCAATTTGATAGGCGAGGTAGTTTGGCATCCAGTCGATAGGTCCAAAACCCAGATATGGACGAATTTCTCCACGATCCACCTGACCCTGAAGAGCCGCTCTCACAAGGTAACACCCTTGGTTACTTTCCGAACAGACGCTACAACGGTCGTAATTGTGTAGTGGCACCTGGCCACGCCCACTTTGAATACAATGTAACCTCACTAGGTTACCTTCCATTGATCGGACATCCTGACTTTGACGCCGGGTAGGATTCCTGTTATTGATACTAATTTGCTGAGTATCTTCATCCATGTAGATTGGCATCCACCAGTGATTTAACAAGTGCTGAAGTGCCTCTTGGACAACGGTACAACCTCGATCATTTTCGTAACCCGCTTTACAGCTTTGATAGTCGTGTGATATTAAGAATCCAAGTCGGACCTGCTCAGCATGTAACTCTACCAGGTTGGTATTCAACACGCGAATGTCAAAGATCTGAACCATGTTGATCTGATAGGAATTCCTATCATGGTAGTCTTGGATCCATCCAAGATCCATCTGACGCTGGAGGGCCTCTTGTATGAAAGAGCATCCCTGTTTGTTTACCGAGCAAGTCAGACAGGAATTGTAATCGTGCCGCGGCAGATTATGATACTGGCTTTGCCTTGAGTGCATTGCCACCAAGTTGACACTCATTCAACAGATGTCGTGGTTCTGAATGACATTGGAATTCGTGTAAACCATGTTAACTCCACGAACTTGGTGTTCTTGGATCCATCCGAGATCCATTTGTTCCTGTAGAGCCGCTTGCACTACAGAACATCCTTGGTTATCTTTAGAGCAGATATCACACTGATGATAGTTATGAGGTGGCACATGGCCATATCCACTCTGTCTATAATGCATCTTGACCAGATTGGTCTTTAACAAGAGTACATCGTGAATTTGATAGACATCGTTAGTCTCTTTCTCAATCAGATTGACTGCAGCTTTCTCATGTGGAGGCAGCGGGTTCGTGAGAACATTAGGATTCGTATCTTTGAAAGATAAGAGCCCGCTCCTAACAAGCTTTTGCACGTCGGACTTGAAATTAAGACAAGTTTCTATGTTATGCCCTGGACCTCCTTGATGATAAGGGCACGTCTGATCCATCTTAAACCAAAAAGGTGGATTTTCCAGTACTGTAAGAGGGGACTTAGTTTGAATGTGCCCCTTGGCTAGCAGTAATGGAAACAGTTCTGCGTACGTCATGGGTATAGAATCAAATCCTGGTGGCCGTGTTGTACGGTTGTTGTTGTATTGGGGACGAGCCTGCTGAACAAGCTGTTGTGTCCTTTGCTGATCAGGTTGGCTCTGGGCAACCTGAGGTTGATACGTAGGAATAGGCGCAGGGCTAATAGCAGGAGTCACAGCTGCTACTGGTAGATATCGTCGCCTTTGCTTTCCAAGAGAGATATTTCCAATATCTTGCTCTTTTTTCTTAGGGAGAGCACTACCATATTTTTTAGTACCGCTCGATGATCCAGTGTCTTTTACCAAACGTCCTTCTCGGACGACTTCCTCAAGGCGTACACCCATGCCCACCATTTCGGTGAAATAACTGGGCGCACTGGCAACCATTCGGTCATAGTAAAACGAGCTTAAGTTCTTTAAGAAGATCTTTGTCATCTCTTTTTCCTCAAGAGGTGGACAAATTTGAGCGGCAATTTCACGCCACCTTTGAGCATACTCCTTAAAGGTTTCCTTGTCCTTTTCCGACATCGATCTGAGTTGATCTCTGTCGGGTGCCATGTCCAAATTGTATTTATATTGTTGGACGAAGGCAGTACCAAGATCTCTGAAAGTGCTGATCGTAGCACAATTTAAACCCATGTACCATTTGAGTGCGACACCGGTTAAACAATCCTAAAAGTAGTGAATCAGCAGGTCCTGATTCTCCGTCTGAGCTGACATCCGCCGAGCGTACATCACCAGATGGCTTTGAGGGCAAGAGTTACCCTCGTACTTTTCAAAGTCGAGCACTTGGAACTTGTGCGGGACTTTCACATTGGGGACCAAGCAGAGATCTGCGGCGTCCTTTCCAAATAGATCCTGACCGCGAATGGCTTGCAGCTCCTTCTGCATTTCCAGGAACTTTTCCTGGAATTCATCCATTCTATCGAACATAGTTTCTTTCTTACCAGAAGGTGTTGGTGGAATCTGTCCTTCCGGGACAGTGTGCACCACAGGGGGTGGTACCGTGACTACGGCAGTAGATCTTGGCATTTCCCGAAATTTGTAACCTTCAGGAGTCTTCAGTATGCCCCTGGCATCTTCGCTTTCCCGAAGTTTGTAACCTTCAGGCACAGCGGCTTCTGTTGTGATTCCCCGATCTTCAGTGATCGGCGGAACATATCCTTCAGGGATATAGTTAACAGGCATACCCCAAGGACGATCTTTCGGCATTTGATACCTAGGATCATACTTCTCCACGATGGGCGTTGAGGTGATCTCGGAGATCACAGTCCGTTGTAGCTGAGCTTCTGCCATGGCTTGCATGTCATTACGAAGCTTTCTCATATCCTCTCTTAGAGCGTCGATCTCTTCTTTCAACTCTCTGTTTTCTTCCTCAAGATCATCCATCCTTTTCTGACGATTGGCCCGAGTATTGTACGAATGAGACAGTTTGACTCTAGAATCGAGACACAAAAGTGAGATTCATAAGGAAGAAGAATACGCGATGTGAGAATGATGAATGCAATGATTATATTAATTGTTTTTTTTTTTTTTGTTTAATCAAAATAAACTTCGACAATTAGATTGCAAATATCAAATAGTGGGGAAACCCCTTTTTATTGAAATTCAAAGGATTACAGAAATGGAAATACAGTAGATTACAAAGTGCAAAAACAGAAACCTAAGCTAATTGGTCCCAAGTCCTCTCTGAAGAGAAATCGGGTGCTGATTCTGGGACTTTCCTTTTCTTTGACCGGGGCTCTTGGGCCGTTGTCGGGTTGTCATTCCTTTTCCAGGTGAAAGGAGTGAGCAAATTCCTTTGGTCATCTTGATTCTCTACAGCATGTTGCTCTAAAATCTCAATCAGAGCACTTTCTCTTTCAGTAATTGCTGTATTTTGATGCACTCTATATCGAGGGTGCGGTACTTGTTCTTCCAAGACCTTCTCTCCCGTTGAACTTTGTTGAGAGTAACTTGAAGCTTTTCAGTTTCCGTCATGAAGTACATGACAGATTCCCTCGGCGGAAGAATTCCGTAACGAGCATAAGGCATCTTTAGGTTGAGAGCTCTAGTTTGTACCCAATGGAGATAAGGCTCCACCGAGACACAGTCCGGTTTTCCCAGAGACTCTCATCCTTTCTTATGAACGTGTTTCCAAGCATGCACTATTTCCATATTTAATGCTCTGTCGTTTTATCCTTCTTTGAAGAAAAGACCTTCCAGATGAACCCCCCGTGGGATGTGTCTCATCGGGTATCCAAATTGACAGCGAACCAATACCGGATGGTAGTTGATTCCCCCTTTAGTTCCTAAGAGGGGTAGGTTGGGGAAGTTTCCACAATGATCAATGATCCTGATTCCCTCATAAATCCTATTACACCAATCTATATCAGAGTTGGCAAGAGACATGATCTTCTGTGACCAACGTAAGGCACTCTTACAATCCCAAAAAGCAGCAGACTTGGGCAGGTGTGAGATAAACCATTTATAAAGCAGAGGTACACAGCATGTGATCTCCCCTCCACTGTACAAATTTCCCAAGTGTACAGAATGACATGCATCTGCGAACAAAGTCGGCACAGGGTTTCCAATGAGAAAAGCCTTAATGGAGTTGATATCAACGAAGTTATTGATGTTGGGAAACAAAAATAACCCGTAGGTGAGCAAGATAAAGATGCTTTCAAAAGCAGTCATGTTTCCTATACTGGCAAAATACAGGGCTTTCTTCGTCAAGAACTGGGCTGGCAAACCTTGGATGCCACCCTTAGCGGTCATGTGAGTCCTGACCTCAGACTCGTCCAAATGAATTGCTCTTGCAATGGTCTAATTCTTTGGAATTTCTTCCAGTCCAGAAAAGGGAGCTTGATCCGTAATGTGTAAATCAGCTAGATAAGAATACTCCTCCAGCGTTGGTGCGAGTTGGTAATCCGGGAATGTGAAACAGTGATAAACCAGATCGTAAAACTGAATGAGCGCATCCATGATTCCCTCAATCACATGGACTCTTAACAGTGGTAGCAGACCTCCGTGCTTGGCTCTAAAAGCCTCAGGGTTAGTGACCATCCTTGCTAACCTTCTCAAATCCTCTAGCTTTGGAACCTTGAAGGTATACCTATGGGTTCTCCTTCTACCGAAATCCATTAGTGCCATCTTCTTCTCTGATATTTGCAATCATAGTCTTAGTTTAATTTGAAAAATAGAGAGATCAGAAGAGAAGATTTTTTGAATGTTTTAATGTTTTTTAGATGAATGCATGAATGCAGTACACAAAAACATAGAAAAAACATGGGGTCAAAGGGTCGTTGTCATGAAGTCAAGGCTCTACCCATCCCCAAAGGTTTATACTAGGGTGATTTTTGTACCTATACTCATTATCATCAGCTCCTCCCAGGAAAGCAAAACAACAAGCGGATCGCCAGCGAGTTGTAGTGCAATCTTAGAGTAAGTGCCATTCACTGAGAATAGATCACCAGCCTCAAATGAGGGTAGTATCGCGTAACAACTATTTCCGATAGTTTCCGCACTACGAAAGGGTTTGGCTCCTCAGCTTCTCAGACTTAACAACAGGCCCATTGTCTGGGTGAGAGAATGGGTTGCGTTGGTCAGCCTCCACTGAGGTTGATGGTCGACCCCGTCGCCATCACTTATCTTAAGTGTATACTCAATCTTTCCGCATACGGCATCACCCCCATTCCCATTAGCAGAAAAATAAACATGTATAGCAATTAGGAAAAACAGTATATATATTTGTCCTAAACATCCTAGAGCTTTAAAGCTATGAATCCTAAGTTCCTGACAGAAAATGGGTTCCCCGGCGGAAGCCCCAATCTGTGGTTTTCACATAAGTGAAGAAAAGGAAGACCGTGCCTAGATCTAACTTTCTACATGCCCCACGGTGGGCGCCACTTTTCTGTAGCGAGCGATTTTGGACGCGGTTCTTAAGCGTTGGTCGCTCTCTGCGGTTGAGTTTTAACTACAGGTCGATTCATTTTTTATCCTATTGTGAGCTGAATAAGGAAGGGAAATAGATGTCTCCAATTAACCCTGCTTGCATACTGAGTTTTAACAGCGGTCTGTTAGGTTACGAATGCTATCAATGTGGGGGGGCTTTTGTACTGGTTATTTGTATTTTTGCCAATACTGGTTTTTATCTAGACAGAAGTTTTCTGGCTGGGAACAAGGATTAGGATGTTAGGACTGATGCTTTTTGATAGATACATGAGAGTATGGGATTTTGGGTTTTTGTTTAGTGTGCTCGCTAAGATCTTTTCTTTCGATCTTATGCCTACGTATTCATGTTTACCGAAACAGGGAAATCAGAGTGTTCGTAGTTCCTCCTATTCTATGGGAGGAAATGGTGTTTTGGTGTCTTGTTCAAAGCCCAAGACGTGAAGCGAAAGGTGATTTGTATCTTGTTCAAAGCCCAAGATATGAAGCTGAAAGGTGGTTTGTATCTTGTTCAAAGCCCAAGATATGAAGCTGAAACGTCTCCACTTTAGAGAGAATTTGTCATCTCTAAAGAGGGGGTTGTTTGTCACAACTGTTTTTAGAAAGTAGAATTACTTTAACCGGGATACGCGGATCCTAGCAATACCATAATTTCCTTTAAAAGAGGTTTTTACCTGAAGGAGAAGACTTTAACTCAGTGTAGAGCAATGCTATCTTTCCTTAGGAATTTCTCATGCTAAAAGAGGGACAGTGACATGGATGTAAATGATCCAGAGGCTTGCCGCTTACAGCGATTAGATGAAAGGGAAGGAGTTATTGATGTTTGTGTACTGTGAACGAGGCACAACTTTGATGCTAAAAGGTTAATTGGATTAACCAGTGGTTTTCTTATACAAAGCCTAAGAGGAGGCTAATATGTGTCTCGTACAAAGCCCGAGAGAGAGGCAAAAAGGTTTGACTCAACAAGAGAGTGTTTTTGTATCTCGTATAAAGCCCGAGATGGAGGCTATTGTTTGTTTGGCTCGATAAGAACCCTTTTGTATCTCGTGCAAAGCCCGAGATGGAGGCCAAAGGGGTGATTGACTCAACGAGGGAGTCTCATATGTGTCTCGTACAAAGCCCGAGAGAGAGGTTAAACGTTGTTTGACTCTGCTGGGGAGAATCATTGTACAAAGCCCAAGAGGAGGCTATGGTGACTGTTTCAGTATACTAATTTTGAAAGAGAAAATCAGTTCTTATATGAGCAACACTGTACTCATGTATTTGATTCAAGGATCCGGGTTATTCCTGTTCTTTAAGGAAGCGGGAAATCCGAAGGGTATCGAGACTGTCCGAGTCTACGGGTTTCTTTCCTATCTAACGAAGGGGTCACTTGAGAATGTCTTTGAGACTCAAGGAGATTAGACTGTCCAAGTCTAGAGTTTCGCCTTTTGTACTATGCTTTGAGAAACAGTAGTAGACTCTATGACAGGACTGCTCTATGCAGATGACTAGGTTCTATTCCTATACCTCTAGGAGGTCGTCGAGACAATTTGTACGAAGCCCAAGAGGAGGCTGGAAACTTTTAATAAGTCGGCGGGTCCTTGTACTAAGCCCAAGAGGAGGCTATCATTCCCGGAGGAAGAGATCATTATACGAAGCCTAAGAGGAGGCTGTGAATACTTCTAAGAAGCCGTAGGGTCCTTGTACTAAGCCCAAGAGGAGGTTGGGTTGCTTTTAGAAAGCCTGTGGGTCCTTGTACGATGCCCAAGCGGAGGCCGATGCTTTTAAGAAGCCCGTGGGTCCCCAAACCCCGAGAAATTCAAGGCAATGCTATTCACCGAGAATAGATCAAAGTCAGGAAAGTTCGAGAATTTGGAATAAACTCAAAGATGCCATTCACGGAGAATACATTCATCTCTGGGAGTAGAGTTTCTTGACAATTCCTAATGAGGACAGCCGAAGGGAAGACTGTATCTGGTGATCCTATTGGGGATCTAGTTGTCTATTTCTACGAATAAACGAAACGGCGTCACCTAGTTCTAGACGTAGTTGCCAAGGAAACTCGAAATATCTATACTATTATTACACAGTTGATATGAGTTTATGAAAGAAGACTTACAGTGAAACAGCCCCACAATACAGTTATAGGTATATGAAAGCGGTAAATGAAAGCAATAACCACTTACTCGGTTGTAGAGCTTCCATGCTGTTTGGTTAGTTGTTCAAGAAAGAAAGATTGAAAACAACAGTTTATTCAAAATCAAAGGACAAAGTGCTTTGAAAAAGAAAGATTTGGGGCTTACAGCTCAAGGAGAGGCCCAGGGTTTCATCAGTGAGCGCACTGTTTGAATTTGTACAGAGGGACTTATACAAGTGACTGAGGCCCAAAAAGTTTTTTGTACAAAGGGATGGGTCTTATACTCTCTCAAGAGGCCCATAAAGTTTAAAGAAAAAAGAGTGGGGCTTATAACACGAGGGTAGGCCCAGTTGGTTTTTCGTTTAAAACAGCGATCTCGCCGAGGTTTTCTTTTAACGCAGAGGGACTTATACAATAGGTGAGGCCCAAAATGTTTTGGTTAAAAGGGGGTTGGGTCTTACACTCTATTAGAGGCCCAAAAGTATTTTGAATGGGTCTTATAGCTCGAGGAGAGGCCCAAAAAGTTTTTGAAAAGGCGACGATCGCGCCGTTGGTTTTTGACGATATCGGGACTTATATAATACATTGAGGCCCAAAAATGATTTGATCAAAAAAGGATTGGGTCTCACACTCTCTCAAGAGGCCCAAAAGTGTTTTGAAAATGATTTATGAGGGTTGAATTAATCCAAAAACCCTAATTTGTTTTCAAAAATGTATTTAATTGAATAAAAATTCAATTAAAATGATCAAAATTGTTTAACATATGAAAAACAAATTGTGATCTTGGATTAATGCTTCAAAAATTAAGTATTGACCTATAAAATAATTAGAAAGCATTAAAAGTTGAAAAATCAATGTAGAAAAAATATTTTAAATGTTAAAAACAATTAAAACAATAATTCTTTGCAAAAATATCAATTATATGAAATAAATAATATTTTTGGGATTTTTTGGGAAAATAAAATATTTTAACATTTTTGTGAATTATTAAAAAAAGAATCAACTCAAAATCATTAAAACTCAGAGAGAAATTAATTTTTGAATCAATTAAACAAAATCACAAAATTCAAATATTCAAATTATTCAAAAATGGCGCCAAGAACACACCAAGAACACGCGCGTGTTCTGGGTTTGGCTGATTTGCATTTTCTCCTCAATCTCACTGAATACGTAATCATATCATGCAATCAACATATCATTATGCTCGTCTCAACCTCACGATCATGTCTATGTCCATTAATTTCATTTAAATTAAACATACAACAAGAAATCACGAAAAATCCTCAAAAACCCTAATTTTTGCATGAAGGCTAGGATTTTTGATACACGATTCAAACAATGCAATTAATTGAGGGAAAACATTCCATGCATGATTATGAACATATGGCCAAATTATTGTGCGAGGAAATATGCATAGATTGAGAGATGACCAAGTATGTGCTTACCTCTAGGCCGTTACAGATGAGTGGTGATGATCTGAACAGCTTCCCTACACCCTATGGATTGTGTTTGAATGCATGGACCTGATTGAAAATGGCTGGAACAATTTGTGGTACCTCAGCTGCAACTTGATTGAAAATTTGAGCAACCAGCTGGTGATTTTGTGAAATTGGTGTTTCAGAAGTGATCTAAGTGTTTGATCAGCTCATATGTGATGTATGTGAGGTGTGTGAGTGATTAGTTTGATTGGAAAAGCTCTCAAACTCAAAACCCGATAGCTACCTTGCTAAGAAAGGCATTTTTGCCAAGAGAAAGAGATTTTGAGGAAAGCATCTGTTAGATGGCTTTGGTGTACTCAAACTGATCACAATTGAGCTCTATTTATAGTAGAGCAAGTTTGTTTTGCAAGGAATAGTGAATGGCAGCTGCTAAGTAGGTTTGGCCAATGTTGTCCAATGGAATTTCAAGTCTCCTCTAGCCATTGACTAGAGGTTAGGGCACAGTGCTTTGGTTCCCTTGGTCTTGGATAAGTCTTGACTGATTTCAGATGAGAATGGCTCAGTCCATGCCACCTTGATGCTTCCATTGAATGCTCCAATCCAAATTTGAAGTCTTGTCCCTATTTTGGCCATTCTAGGTTCAACATGCTATTTCTTGTTCCATGGACTTTGGAGGCTTGGCTCAGTGATGGTCCCCTTTAGATTTAATCCTCTGAGGTGTCCAAGTGGATAGGAGCAATTGGATTTGGCTGATTTTGGCAAATCGAGCAAAGTTGCAAATTCTGCCTTGCCTTGACAGATTTCAGCAAGGCAACTTTCCAATGTCATATCTCATGACTCAAATGGAATTTGGCAATGTTCTTGGTCATTTTGGAAAGCCCTTACATCATACAACAATTGTTTAAACATGTTTGGTTTTGATCTCTTTTGAATCCAAGTGAAAAATCCCCCTACATTTGGCAAAAAGTGAAGACAGATTTAGACTTAGTGAAAATTTCACTAAGTGTTGGAAAAAGTGACATTTTCATTTTTCAACCATTTTGATCACTCCATAACTCAAAATCCTTAATGAATTAGACTTAGGTCTAGTTGAAGTTTTTGTAGAGGGTAATGAGGGCTACAAATCCATCTTTGGATGAGAGAAAATGGCCTTGTGGTTTAAGAGTTATGGTCCTCCAAAGTTGGTACCTTTGTCACTTTATTTTTAACTTAGAAAATTTTCTAAGTTTTTATGGTTACCCCTTTTACAAGTTATCCAACTTTTCTTGATTTTTCTTGATGAATGATGATTCAAATCATACATTAACATCATTTTAGGGTTAAAAATCCATTTTGGTGAAAAATCTCAAAAAGTCAAAGTTGACTTTTGTGCACAGTTGACTTTTTATCAGATGAATTCCAAATTGTGCAATTCTTCAGGAAATCATGTCCTTGACCTAAATCAAACTTGATGGACATGTTCCATGGGTGTCATAGGGTATATTGAATCATGTCTTAGGGCTTAGGAGCATGTCTTGGTCAAAAGTCAAAGTTACAGTTGAGTTTTCCTTTAAAACCCTAATTGTGGTGCAGATGGAATTAAGACTTGTTGCTCAAGCTTCTTCGATTAATCCATTGTTCCAAATGGATCAATATAGTTCATTAGAGACCCTCAAACTATCTCTTGAGGTCTTGGCTCATGATTTGCCCTAAAAGTCAACTTAGGGGTGAATTAGGTCAAGAAACCCTCATTCCTGATTTTTGATGAATGCATCCCCTGAGGTTAAATTGACTTGGTGATTGGGTCCATGAGGTTCCATGGAGTATATTAGGTTATGTTTTGGAACATTGGCTCATGCCCAGATGAAAATTTCCATCTGGAGGCCCTGGTCGATCAAAACCCTAATTTGGTGACACTAGCGATCTTGAGGCTTGATCCACCTAGAAGGGAGCAGCTTTGTGCTTAATCCTTAAAGTGGGAGTCCTTTTGATCCATTGTGAATACTTGAGAGGTTAGACAAGTTGAAGATCATATCATTCCTTGATTGGCCCTTTGTCTAAAGCTCAGAGATGGCTTGAAACCCTAATTTTTATTGTAGTGGAAGTTCACCCATCTTTGGGGAGATTGATGAAGCATGATGGTTCCCCCATATTGTGATGATGATTTGCACAATGATGGGAAATCTTAGTGGTCAAAATTTGGAGTATGACACAATCCGGATTGATTCCTTACAAAGACTATGCGAGAAGGTTGTTACCTCTCTTTAACAGAATTGAGTTTCATCATATCCCTCGTGAGGAGAATCACATGGCTGATGCCTTAGCCACTCTCTCTTCCATGATTAGTGTAGGTCAATGGAATGACATACCTAAGATCGACATAATGCACCTTGAACGGCCCGCTTACATCTTCACGATCGAAGCAGCCATAGACGACAAACCTTGGTATCATGATATCAAATGCTTCCTTCAGAAACAAGAGTACCCACCTGGGGCATCACAAAAGGACAGAAAAACCCTCAGAAGGCTAGCAAGCAGCTTCTTCCTGAGCAGTGATACGCTCTATAAGAGAAACTTTGACATGGTCTTGCTTCGATGCGTCGACAGACCAGAAGCAGACATGCTGTTGAAAGAAATTCATGAAGGATCCTTTGGAACTCATGCCAACGGACACACAATGGAGAGAAAAATTTTAAGAGCAGGGTACTACTGGTTGACCATGGAATCCGACTGCTACAAGTACATGAGGAGGTGTCATAAGTGTCAGATATACTCCGATAAAATCCATGTACCACCAACGTATCTCAAAGTTCTCTCCTCCCCGTGGCCTTTTTCCATATGGGGAATCGACATGATTGGTATGATTGAATCTAAGGCTTCAAACGGACATCGGTTCATCCTGGTAGCCATTGATTACTTCACCAAGTGGGTTGAAGCAGCATCATACGCCAATTTACCCGACAAGTGGTGGTCCGATTTATCAAAAACAATATCATCTGCCGTTATGGTGTTTCGAGCTAGATCATTACTGATAATGGATCTAACTTGAACAATAAGATGATGAAAGAGTTGTGCGCTAAGTTCAAGATCGAACACCATAACTCATCTCCCTACCGACCCAAGATGAACGGAGCGGTAGAAGCGGCTAACAAGAACATCAAGAAGATTGTTCAGAAGATGGTCGTAACCTACAAAGATTGGCATGAGATGCTACCCTTTGCTCTTCACGGTTATCGCACATCTGTCCGCACTTCAACAGGGGCTACCCCTTTTTCTCTAGTATATGGCATGGAAGCAGTGCTCCCCATCGAAATAGAGATCCCATCAATTCGGATATTGATGGAAGCTAAGCTTACAGAAGCTGAATGGTGTCAAAGTCGACACGACAAACTGAATCTAATTGAAGAAAAATGAATAACGGCTTTGTGCCACGGTCAGTTGTATCAACAAAGAATGATGAAGGCGTTTGACAAAAAGGTCCGACCTCGCGTCTTCAGAAAAGGAGACCTTGTGCTCAAGTAGATACAATCATTTCTCACGGATTCTCGGGGCAAGTGGACTCTGAATTATGACGGACCCTATGTGGTCAAGAAAGCTTTCTCAGGCGGCGCCTTGAGACTTACAACCATGGATGGAGAAGAATTTGCCTACCCCACAAATGTTGATGTAGTCAAGAAATACTTCGCCTAAACTAAAAGAAAAATGTCTCGGTGGATTCAAAACCCGAAAGAGCGGTCCAGGAAAAAATTAGGGATAATGGCAAGTAACTACGTTCAGCAAATGGGCAAATCCCTCAGCAGCGGTTACACCGTCCATCAGAAAACTCCAGTCAGGGTCATCTTCGACAGAAGCTCAGGATGCCCATAATTCAAAGTTGGTAGAAGAATAGTGGTCATTATGTTTCAACGTAGCCCTTTTACCTTAAATTACCATTTTCTAACTTTGTATATACTCTTTGGAATCACGCGTTTGGCTGATCTCCATCCTATCAATAAAATTTGAGCCCTTGTGCTTTTGTTTGTGATTCTAATTTGTTTTAGCTTTACAAAATGACGTTGTTAACATGATTAACTATTCTTGAGATAAAACGAAAATGAATTTACTTGTTAAAACTTTTCCTGCTTTTAAAATAAAGATGACAATTTCTTTTGACTGTTGAGCATCGAAAGAACATCGATCGCTTCTCCATAAGTAAACGAACCTCAAAGTGCAGAATCAAAGTACTCCTTCTAAATCGGTACGCCTGAACGAAGGATCAACTGTGTCAGAGACCATGTTTCATCTGATACCCTCGCCCGAGTTCTTATCTCCTAAGCCCGACCAACGGTATTCCCCGCAAGGACTATCTCTCCTAAGCAAGGTAGAATTGCTACTTTTGGATTGACAGGCACGTCTTTGCCCCGCGATGGCCGAGTATCACGTCATGTTCATCTATTAGTCTGTATGTCGCGTCAATTTTGTCAGCTTATACGTACGTACATCATGCATTTTATTTGCATTCGTATTCATATTGCATCACTATCACTCCAGTCGGTCTTGTCCCCTAGTGATAATTATCCTCTCAATCGAGTTGTCGGATCTTTCCTCGTCATGAAGTGTTACGTCTGAACAATCTCTCCTCCAGTTTATTGCTGGATTGAAGTTGGCTCCCTTGACCACTTTGATAACTTGAACCTCTGAAAGACCAGAGAACTTTCGACGAACATCACTCTTCGCCATTGAAGATGATACCCTTACTATCTCGAATTAAGGAAAATCCCCAGAGAAAGCATCTTAATCAAGAGATTCGGCGGTACGGAAGTTTTTCTCTGAAAAACCACTGATGAAAAGGTCATCGGCACCTGAAAATTGGATCCCATCATATGGCATTTCTCCGGGAAGATCCCGAGAAAAGTATGATGTAAGACCCCAAGCAAAAGCAGTCTCTCAAGAAACTCGCTTTCCCCAGTAGAAACAAATGGCGTCTCCAATAGAGAAGTTTGTGCAACTCTACAACTCAGACGATTGGGTTCCCCAGCAAATCTGACATCAAAACTTTTTTCGTCAGAAAGCATCTACCCAGGAAAATTCTGCGAGAAGTTTGAGAAAAAACCGCTACAAATAGCGTTCCTTGTCAATAAAGTTTATTGACAAAAGAAACTGAGACCAGTTCCTTGGTAGGAAACCAGGATCGAGGGGAAGTTTATTTCAGAAACTAAGACCAATTCCTTGGTAGGAAACCAGGATCGAGGGGAAGTTTATTTCAGAAACTAAGACCAGTTCCTTGGTAGGAAACCAGGATCGAGGGGAAGTTTATTTCAGAAACTAAGACCAGTTCCTTGGTAGGAAATCAGGATCGAGGGGAAGTTTATTTCAGAAACTAAGACCATTTCCTTGGTAGGAAACTAGGATCGAGGGGAAGTTTACCTTTTCTAAGCATCATTGCTTAACAAAAGAAGAAGGATGTGTGAACCACCATTCTTAATCACCATCAAAATTTTGGGTATTCTGATATTTAAACCTCTTGCACCCCGAATGCACGAATACCTTCGCCATTCACACCTTCAGGTCCAAGAAGATTAAATAGGGGCATCTGTCATACCCCAAAATTTGACCACCTAGATTCCCATCATTGTGCAAATCATCATCACAATATGGGTGAACCGTCAGTCTCCCCAAAGGATCAATCAAGGAATGACATGATCTTCAACTTGTCTAACCTCTCAAACATCCACAAAGGATCAAGAGGACTCCCACCTCAAGGATTAAGCACAAGGCTACACCCTTCTAGGTGGATCAAGCCTCAAGATCGCCAGTGTCACCAAATTAGGGGTTTGGTCAACCAGGGCCTCCGGATGGAAAATTTCCTCTGGGCATGAGCCAATACCTCAAAGCATAACCTAATATGCTCCTTGAAACCTCATGGACCCAATCATTAAGTCAATTTAACCTCAGGGGATGCATACATAAAAAATCAGGAATTAGAGTTTCTTGACCTAATTCACCCCTAAGTTGACTTTTGGGACAAAACATGAGCCAAGACCTCAAGAGAGGATTTGAGGGTCTCTAATACAGCACATTAATACATTTGTAACAATGGATTGATCCCAGGAAGCTTGAGCAACAAGTCTCAATTTCATCAGTACACAATTATGGTTTCGCGAGAAAAGTCAACTATACCTTTGACTTTTGACCAGGAGATGCTCCCAAACCCTAGGACATGATTCAATACCCCCTATAACACCTATGGAATCAATCCATAAAGTTTGATTTAGGTCAAGGACTTGATTTCATAGAGGATCGCACAGTTTGGAATTCATCGGATAAAAAGTCAACTGTGCACAAAAGTCAACTTTGACTTTTTGAGATTTTTCACAAAAATGGATTTTTAACCCTAAAATGATGTTAATGTATGATTTGAATTATCATTCATCAAGAAAAATCAAAGAAAGTGGGATAACTTGTAAAAGGGGTAACCATAAAAACTTAGAAAATTTTCTAAGTTATGAACAAAGTGGCAAGGGTACCAACTTTGGAGGATCATAACTCCTAAACCACAAAGCCATTTTTTCCCATCCAAATCTTGATTTGTAGATCTCATGGCCCTCTACAAAAGTTTAAAACTGACCTCCTTCCAAATTCCTCATGTATTTTAAGTTATGGAATGATCAAAATCAAGAAAAGTGAAAATGTCACTTTTTTCCAACACTTAGTGAAATTTTCACTAAGTCAGAATCTGCCTTCACTTTTTTCCAAATGTAGGGGGATTTTTCACTTGGATCCAAAAGGTATCAAAACCAAATATGATCAAACAGTTGTTGTATCATATGAGGGCTTTCCAAAATGGCCAAGAACATCACCAAATTCAACTTCAGCCATGAGATATGACAAGGGCAATATGCCTTGCTGAAAACTGCCAAGGCTAGGCAGAATTTTGCATTTTTGCTCGATTTGGCAAAATCAGCTAATTCGAAGCCTTGTCATCACTTTGGACACCTCTGAGGATCAACTTTAAAGGGGACAATCGATGGGACAAGCCTCCAAAGTCCTTGGAACAAGAAGTAGCATGCCAAACCTAGAATTGCCTAAAATAGGGACAAGACTCCAATTTTGGATTGGAGCATTTAATAAATGCTTCAAGGTGGCATGGACTGACATATTTGCAACCGAATTCAGTCAAGAATGATCCAACAACTAGGGAACCAAAGCTCTGTGCTCTAACCTCTAGTCAATGGCTAGAGGAGACTTGGATTTCTATTTGCCAACACTGGCCAAACCTCTGCTGTGGTTTCCATTCACTATTGATCCCAAAAAAAATTGCTCTACTATAAATAGAGCTCATTTATGCTCAGTTTGAGTACACCAAAGCCATCAAACATATGATTTCCTCAAAATCCCTCTCTTTATGCTAAAATGCCTTCTTTAGCAAGGTAACTCTGAGTTTTTGAGTTTGAGAGCAATTCCAATCAAACCAATCACACACGCACCTCATAAATATCATATGTAGGTGATCCAAACTCTCGCAAGTGACCTGTAACACCAAAATCACAAAGTCACCTCTCAAAACCTCAAAATAGGCCTTTTGTGCATTTTTTAAGCCATGTCTTGAACCAGTCACTTTCCAAACCAGATAAAACCTCAAACACACTCCAAATAACATACTTGAACTGTCCCAAATGGTTCCCCCCATCCGGAACACCATTTGAGAGAGTTGCTATTTTGGTCATTCTTAACCCCTTTTGCAAGAAAGGACCAGTTTATGTTTTTGCAGGTACCAGCTGATTCCACTCATCCTCAAAGCTTCTAAGGGATCATTTGAGTGTGTCCAAAGCATCAAATCATTTCTGGAACAAGTGGTTTGACAGATTGCACAAAAACTCCAAAAAACTCAAAAGAGAGGTAAGCATCATGACTTGAATCCTCCAAAATATGCATTGCTTTGAAGTCCACTGATCATGCACACCTCATACATGTTATATATGTTATTTTTGAACCAATTGATCATGTAATTCATGCCTGTATCAAAGTGTAGCATAGAAAATGCAATTATAGGCCTTTTTCAAAACCCCTATCGTATTTTGAGGAGGGAGTATGATCTGAAAAAAAATACCACCACCATTGGATTCCTTGTGAAATTCTAGGCCAGATGCATATAAATTTTGTCTCAAAACATGGAGAAATGAGAAAGCTATGACCTTCACGTTTTTGACCCAAAACTTGCCTTGCCTTGCCTTGACCAAGCCTAGAAAACAAGGCAAGCCTTGTATATTTGTGATTTCACTTCAAACAATGGATGTATCACCACCCCAGTGCTAAGGCACGCGCCCTATAACCTTGAGGTCGTGGGTTCAAACCCCACCCATGCCCTTTTGTGTTTTTCCACATTTTTGCAATTTTTCCAATATTTTTATGTTTTATTAATTAATTGGAAAATTAATAACTCCATCAATTTTAATTATTTTTTATTGGTTCTTTTGAAAAAAATCAAAAAAATATTAAAATATTTTATTCCACAAAAAATTAGACTTATATTATTTATTTAATATAATTAGTATTTTTGTGAATAAATTCATTTTTAATTGTTTTTAAACATTTTAAAAATGAATATTTACTTTGAAAATCAAAATCAAATGAGTTTTAATATCTCTTGTGATTAAACCTCATTTTTCAAACCTTGACCAAAAATCACAAGTGGTTTATTCAAACTTATTTGGTATTTTTATCATTTCTATTTGATTTTCTTTAAATATTTACTTTTAAAAGGAAACAAATTAGGGTTTCTTTGATTTTCACCCTCACAAATCATTTTCAAACACCTTTGGGCCTCTAATAGAGTGTAAGACCCAATCCTTTGTAAATACAAACTTTTCGGGCCTCACTTATTGTATAAGTCCCGTTGTATTTCAAAAAGTTCGGCGCGATGATCGCCCGATTCAAAAACAAACCATCTGGACCTCTCCTCGAGCTATAAGACCCATTCAAAACCATCTGGGCCTCTATTAGAGTGTAAGACCCAATCCATTTGTAAACCAAATCATTTTTGGGCCTCAATCATTGTATAAGACCCACTGCGTTTTCAAAATCTCGGCGCGATCGTCATTTCAAACGAAAAATCATCTGGGCCTACCCTTGTGTTATAAGACCCACCCTTTTTCTTTAAACCTTTTAGGCCTCCTGAGAGAGTGTAAGAGCCATCCCCTTATACAGAAAACCTTTCTTGGACCTCAGTCACTTGTATAAATCCCTGTACAAACGACAGTGCGATCACTGATAAAACCCTGGGGCTCTCCTTGAGCTGTAAGCCCAAATTTTCCCTTTCAAAGCACATTCTCCTTTGATTATGTAATATATTGTTATTTTCAATTTTTCTTTGTCGAACAAATAACAAAATAGCATGGAAGCTCTACAACCGAGTAAGTGTTTACCCGCTTTCATTTACGGCTTTCATATGTATATAACTGTACTGTGGGGCAGTTTCACTGTAAGTCTTCTTTCATAAACTCATATCAACTGTATAATAATAGTATAGATATTTAGGGTTTCCCCGGCAAATACGTCTAGAATTAGACAGAACCTTACATCAACTCTAGATAACTAGATCTAAAAAATCTCCCCCCTTTTTGAACAGTTCATTATACAGAAGGCCATTGTTCCATGTGAAACCCCTTCTGGAACTATTCATCAGCCTCCTCTTGGGCTTAGTACAAGGACCCGCAGGCTTCCTAAAAGCATCCCCGCCTCCTCTTGGGCGTTGTACAAGGACCCGTCGGCTTCTTAGAAGTATTCACAACCTCCTCTTAGGCTTCGTATAATGAATCTTCCTCCGGGAATGATAGCCTCCTCTTGGGCTTCGTACAAATTGTCCCTCGGCTTCTTAAAAGTTTCCAGCCTCCTCTTGGGCTTCGTACAAATTGTCCCGACTACCTCCTAGAGGTATAGGAACATAAATTAGTCATCTTAATAGAACAGTCTTTCAAAGAGTCTAGATCTCACTGCTACTGTTTCTTACACATAGTACAAAAGATAAAACCTGTAGACTCGGATAGTCTAAAGCTCCTTTGGACTCCTCATTTCCTTAAAGAATAGGAAATAATCCTGATCCTCTGATCAAACCCATGAGTACAACATTACTCATATAAAAACTGATTTTCTCTTTGAACCAACATACTGGTCACTCAACTGAAACAATAACCTTTTTTAGCCTCCATCTCGGGCTTCGTACGAGATACAAAGACTCTCTTGTTGAGTCAAATATCTTTAGCCTCCATCTCGGGCTTCGTACGAGATACCAAATAACTCTCTTGTTGAGTATAAAAGACTCTCTTGTTGAGTCAAATATTTTTAGCCTCCATCTCGGGCTTCGTACAAGATACAAAAAAACTCTCTTGTTAAGTATAAAAGACTCTCTTGTTAAGTCACACCTTCCAGCCTCCATCTCGGGCTTCGTACGAGATACAAAAACACTCTCTTGTTGAGTATAAAAGACTCTCTTGTTGAGTCACTTCCCTTTTAGCCTCTATCTCGGGCTTCGTACGAGACACACAAAAACACCCTTTTGTTGGGCCAACAACCTCCTCTTAGGCTTTATATAAGAAAACCCCGGTTAAGCCAATCAACCTTTTAGCATCAAAGTTGTGCCTCGTTCACAGTATACAAACATCAACAACTCCTTCATCTAACTGTTGTAAGCGGCAAGCCTCTGGATTATGTACATCCATGCCACTATCCCTCTTTTAGCATGAGAAATTCCTAAGGAAAGATGACATTACTCTACATTGAGTTAAAGTCTTCTCCTTCAGGTTAAAATCCCCTATAAAGGAAATTATGGCATTGCTGGATTCACATATCCCAGTTAAAGTAATCCTCCATTTATAACTAGTCACCCCAACATTTGTGACAAACAGACCCCTTTAGAGATGACAAATTCTCTCTAAAGTCAACCCACTTCAGCTTCATATCTTGGGCTTTGAACAAGATACCAACCAACTTTAGCTTCACATCTTGGGCTTTAAACAAGATACAAATAAACCCTTCAGCTTCATATATTGGGCTTTGAACAAGATACAAATCACCATTAGCTTCACGTCTTGGGCATTGAACAAGACACCAAAACACCATTTCCTCCCATAGAATAGGAGGAACTACGATCGCTCTGATTTCCCTTTCGGTAAACGGGAATACGTAGGCATAAGATTGAAAGAAAAATCTTAGCGAGCACACTAATAAAAAACCCACAATCCCATATCTTCATACATCAATAAAAAAAATCAGTCCTAACATCCTACCCATACCCCGAACAGTCCCAGTGTTTTCAGTCTTAACAAAACAAGGAAAAAGAAGAGGCCCCACTTCCATATAGCAACCGTAACCTAACAGACCACTGTTTAAACTCAGTATGCAAGCAGGGTTAGTTGGAGACATCTATTTCCCTTCCTTCATCAGCTTCATTAGGATAAAAAATGAATTGACATGTAGTCCCCCCAAAGAGCGACAGCACCTAAGAACCGCGGCCCAAATCGCTCGCTACAGGCAGTTGCGTCGAGATCTAATAAATCTCTCCAAGAGTTTGAAGACCCTGGGGCAGTGTGAATACCCGGTCTTCTATAAAATCCTCTTGAGATGATTTCTTCCTTTAGACCTGGTGGTCTGGGGCAAGTGGAGAGTTCAAAGGGTCGTTTATGACCATAGAGACAGGTCAGGCTGGGTAACAAGTTTGTTTTTCCCCATTAGAGTTTCTCTCCCTAGATCTAAAAGGTCGTTATCCTCAGTAGAGCTTACTTTCCCTAGCAAGAGTACAGAGGATTGTGTCCTCAGTCTAGCGAGTGATTTTTGGATGTGGTTGTGAAGCACAATCGCTCTGGTACTACAGCTCGATTCATTTTTTATCCTATTGAAGCTGATGAAGGAAGGGAAATAGATGTCTCCAACTAACCCTGCTTGCATACTGAGGCTAAATAGTCAAAATTATTGGTTTACAGATGCTACAAAGATTCGGGGTCTCTCTTAGGTTATTTTGTTAAAATAGGTTCGATCGATTGATATGGGAGTTTAAGATGTTAGAACAGATATATGAAAGTATGGGATTTTGGGTTTTTGTTTAGTGTGCTCGCTAAGATTTTTCTTTCAATCTTATGCCTACGTATTCCCGTTTACCGAAACAGGGAAATCAGAGCGTTCGTAGTTCCTCCAATTCTATGGGAGGAAATGGTTGTTTTGGTGTCTTGTTCAAAGCCCAAGACGTGAAGCAAAAGGTGGTTTGTATCTTGTTCAAAGCCCAAGATATGAAGCTAAAAAGGGTGTTGACTTTAGAGAGAATTTGTCATCTCTAAAGGTGGGTTTGTATGTCACAACTGTTTATAAAGGAGAATTACTTTAACCGAGATTTGTGAATTCGGCAATGCCATAATTTCCTTTATAAGGGATTTTAACCTGAAGGAGAAGACTTTAACTCCTTTTAGAGCTATGCCATCTTTCCTTAGGAATTTCTCATGCTAAAAGAGGGACAGTGGCGTGGATGTAAATAATCCAGAGGCTTCCTGTTTACAGCGATTAGATGAAGGGGGAGGAGTTGTTGATGTTTGTGTACTGTGAACGAGGCACAGATTTGATGCTAAAAGGTTGATTGGATCAACCAGTGGTTTTCTTATATAAAGCCTAAGAGGAGGCTAATACGTGTCTCGTATAAAGCCCGAGAGAGAGGCTAAAAGGTTTTGACTCAACGATGGGGTCTTTTATGTGTCTCGTACAAAGCCCGAGAGGGAGGCGAAAGGGGTGATTGACTCAACGAAGGAGTCTCTTATGTGTCTCGTACAAAGCCCGAGAGGGAGGCTAAATGTTGTTTGACTCCGCTGGGGAGAATCATTGTACAAAGCCCAAGAAAAAGACTATGGAGATTATTTCAGTTGAGTGACAGGTCCAGTATACTGATTTTGAAAGAGAAAATCAGTTCTTATATGAGCAATACTGTACTCAAGGGTTTGATTCGAGGATCCGGGTTATTCCTGTTCTTTAAGGAAATGGGAAATTCGAAGGGTATTGAGACTGTCCAAGTCTACTGGTGTTTGAGGATGCTTGAGAACGTCTTTGGGAACTCAAGGATATTATACTGTCCGTGTCTAGAGTTTTATCTTTTGTACTATGCTGAGAAGCAGCAGTAGTGTTCATGGTAGAAAGATCTAGACTCTGTGAGAGACTGTTCTATGGATGTCTAATTTCTGTTCCTATACCTCTAGGAGGTCGTCGGGACAATTTGTTCGAAGCCCAAGAGGAGGCTGGAAACGTCTAAGAAGCCGAGAGGTCCCCAAACCCCGAGAAATTCAAGACAGGTTATTCACGAGGAATAGATCAAGCCAGGAAAGTTCAAGATTTTGGAAGAAACTCAAGAGATTCCATTCACGGAGAAAAGATCATCTCTAGGGAGTAGAGTTTCTTGACAAGTGCTTTTAAGAAGCCTGTGGGTCCCCAAACCCCGAGAAGTTCAAGACGTGCCATTCACCGAGAATAGATCAAGCCAGGAAAGTTCGAGAATTTGGAAGAAACTCAAGAGATGCCATTCACGGAGAAAATATCATCTCTGGGGAATAGAGTTTCTTTGACAACTTCTACGAGTGACAGTCTATGAAAGGGTTCACAGAGAATGCTGCCTTTCATGTCTCCATATTGTTTAACCCCAAGAGGAGGGAAGATTGTGTCTGGTAATCCTATGGGGATCTAGTTTTGACTATTTAAGAGTGATCAACGGGCTTAATGCTAAACGTAGTTGCCGGAGAAACTCTAAATATCTATACTATTATTACACAGTTGATATGAGTTTATGAAAGAAGACTTACAGCGAAACAGCCCCACAATACAGTTATATGTATATGAAAGCGGTAAATGAAAGCATATAAACACTTACTCGGTTGTAGAGCTTCCATGTTGTTTGGTTAGTTGTTCAACAAAGAAAGATTGAAAACAACAGTTTATTTCAAAATCAAAGGAGAAAGTGCTTTGAAAAAGAAAGACTTTGGGGCTTACAGCTCAAGGAGAGGCCCAGGGTTTTATCAGTGAGCGCACTGTTTGAATTTGTACAAAGGGACTTATACAAGTGACTGAGGCCCAAAAGGTTTTCTGTACAAAGGGATTGGGTTTACACTCTCTCAAGAGGCCCAAAGAGTTTTAAGAGAAAAAGAGTGGGGCTTATAACACGAGGGTAGGCCCAGTTGGTTCTTTGTTTGAAATGGCGATCGCGCCGAGGTTTTCTTTTAACGCAGAGGGGTTTATACAATATCTGAGGCCCAAATGTTTTGGTTAAAAGGGGATTGGGTCTTACACTCTATTAGAGGCCTAAAGAGTTTTGAATGGGTCTTATAGCTCAAGGAGAGGCCCAGATGGTTAATTTTAAACTGGTGACGATTGCGTCGTTTATTTGAAAATGTACAGAGGGACTTATACAACGAATGAGGCCCAAAAAGTTTTCTGTACAAAGGGGGTTGGGTCTTACATTCTAATAGAGGCCCAAAGAGTTTTGAAAATGATTTATGAGGGTTGAATTAATCCAAAAACCCTAATTTGTTTTCAAAAATGTATTTAATTGAATAAAAATTCAATTAAAATGATCAAAATTGTTTAACATATGGAAAACAAATTGTTATCTTGGAATAATGCTTCAAAGATTAAGTATTGACCTACAAAATAATTAGAAGGCATTAAAAGTTACAAAATCAAGGTGGAAAAAATATTTAAAATGTCAAAAACAATTAAAATATTAATTCTTTGCAAAAATATCAATTATATAAAATAAATAATATTTTTGGGATTTTTTGGGAAAATCAAATATTTTAACATTTTTGTGAATTATTGCAAAAAGAATCAACTCAAAATCATTAAAACTCAGAGAGAAATTAATTTTGGAATCAATTAAATAAAATCACAAAAATTCAAAAATTCAAATATTAAAAAATGGCGCCAAGAACACGCGCGTGTTCTGGGTTTGGCTGATTTTCATTTTCTCCTCAATCTCACTGAATACTTGATTATATCATGCAATCCACATATCATTATGCTCGTCTCAACCTCACGATCATGTCTATGTCAATTAATTTCATTTAAATTAAACATATAACAAGAAATCACGTAAAATCCTCAAGAACCCTAGATTTTGCATGAAGGTTCAGAAATTCCACACACGATTCAAACAATGCAATTTATTGAGGGAAAACATTCCATGTATGATTAAGAACATATGGCCAAATTATTGTGCAGCAAAAAATGCATGGATCATAGAGTTAGAAGAGCTCATGCTTACCACTTGCAGCCGGTGATCGTGATTTTTGTTGGAGGTGTTACAGCTAGGTTCCAATGATGTGGATAGCTTCCCTTGGTGCTAAGTGATGTGTCTGAATGCTTGGAATGGATTGAAATGGTTTGGAGTTGAAGATGGCACCTCAACTGCAATACTGTCAAGAACTTGAGCAATTGGCAAGTGATTTTGTGAAATCAGTGTTCCAGATGTTATGTGAGTGTTTGGATCACTTCTATATGACGTATGTGAGGTGCGTGAGTGATTGGTTTGATTAGAAAAGCTCTCAAACTCAAAATCCGATAGTGACTTGCCTTAGAAGGCAAAATTGAAGTGAAAGAAGAGATTTTGAGGAAAGCATCTGTTAGGTGGCTTTGGTGTACTCAAACTGATCACAATTGAGCCCTATTTATAGTAGAGCAAGTTTGTTTTTCAAGGAATAGTGAATGGAAACTGCTGTGTAGGTTTGGCCAATGTTGGCAAATGAAAATCCAAGTCTCCTCTAGCCATTGACTAGAGGTTAGGGCACAGGCTGCTAGTTCCCTTGGTCTTGGATAAGTCTTGACTGAATTCAGTTGCAAATGGCTCAGTCTATGCCACCTTGATGCTTCCATTGAATGCTCCAATCCAAAATTGGAGTCTTGTCCCTATTTTGGCAATTCTAGGTTCAACATGCTATTTCTTGTTCCAAAGACTTTGGAGGCTTAACTCAGTGATTGTCCCCTTGAGATTCAATCCTCAGATGTGTCCAAGTGGATAGGAGTGTTTGGATTTGCACAATTTTGGCAAATCGAGCAAAAATGCAAATTCTGCCTTGCCTTGACAGATTTCAACAAGGCAATTTGCCAATGTCATAACTCATAGCCTAAATGGAATTTGGTAATGTTCTTGGCCATTTTGGAAAGCCCTTACATGATACAACAACTGTTTGAACATGTTTGGTTTTTATCTCTTTTGAATCCAAGTGAAAAATCCCCCTACATTTGGAAAAAAGTAGGGTAAAATCTGACTTAGTGAAATTTTCACTAAGTGTTGGAACAAAGTGACTTTTCTTGATTTTGATCACTCCATAACTCAAAATCCATGAGGAATTTGGACATAGGTCAGTATGAAGCTTTTGTAGAGGGCAATGAGATCTACAAATCAAGCTTTGGAGGGAAGAAAATGGCATTGTGGTTTAGGAGTTATGGTCCTCCAAAGTTGGCACATTAGTGTCAGTTTTTCCATAACTTAGGGTTAAAATCATACATTAACATCATTTTAGGGTTAAAAATCCATTTTGGTGAAAAATCTCAAAAAGTCAAAGTTGACTTTTGTGCACAGTTGACTTTTTATCAGATGAATTCCAAACTGTGCAATTCTTCATGAAATCATGTCCTTGACCTAAATAAAACTTGATGGACATGTTCCATGGGTGTCATAGGGTATATTGAATCATGTCTTAGGGTTTGGGAGCATGTCCTGGTCAAAAGTCAAAGTTACAGTTGACTTTTCTCGCGAAACCCTAATTGTGGTACTGATGAAATTGAGACTTGTTGCTCAAGCTTCTTGGATTAATCCATTGTTCCAAATGGATCAATATAGTTCATTAGAGACCCTCAAACCCTCTATTGAGGTCTTGGCTCATGATTTGCCCTAAAAGTCAACTTAGGGGTGAATTAGGTCAAGAAACCCTAATTCCTGATTTTTGATGAATGCATCCCCTGAGGCAAAATTGACTTGATGGTTGAGTCCATGAGGTTCCATGGAGTATATTAGGTTGTGTTTTGGATCCTTGGCTCATGCCCAGAGGAAAATTTCCCTTTGGAGGCCATGATCGACCAAAACCCTAATTTGGTGATACTGGCGATCTTGAGGCTTGATCCACCTAGAAGGGAGCAGCTTTGTGCTTAATCCTTGGAGTGGGAGTCCTTTTTTATCCTTTGTAGATATTTGAGAGGTTAGACAAGTTGAAGATCATGTCATTCCTTGATTGATCCTTTGTCTAAGGCTCTGAGAGGGCTTGAAACCCTAATTTTGATTGTAGTGAATGCTCACCCATCTTTGGGGAGACTGATGAGGTATAATGGTTCCCCCATATTGTGATAATGATTTTCAAAATAATGGGAAATCTTAGTGGTCAAAATTTGGGGTATGACAGATGCCCCTATTTAATCTTCTTGGACCCGAAGGTGTGAATGACGAAGGTATTCGGGCATTCGGGGTGCAAGAGGATTAAATATCGGAATACCCGAAATTTTGATGATGGTTATGAATTGTAGCTTACGCATTCATCTTCTTTAGCTAAGCAATGATGCTTAGAAAAGGTAAACTTCCCCTCGATCCTGGTTTCTCACCAAGGAACTGGTCTAAGTTGCGGAAACAAACTTCCCCTCGATCCTGGTTTCCTACCAAGGAATTGGTCTCAGTTTTCGTTGTAAACTTCCCCTCGATCCTGGTTTCCTACCATGGAACCGGTCTTAGTTTCTGATGTAAACTTCCCCTTGATCCTGGTTTCCTACCAATGATCTGGTCTCAGTTTCTTTTGTGAATAAACTTTATTGACAAGGGACGCTATGCGTAGCGGTTTTCCTCAAACTTCCCCGCAGAGTAGTGATGTCTACTCCCCTCGGCCAGTCAGGAAACGTGGTTTCACCAGTAACTTCAAGATAAGGGCGAAGTCATTTCCCCAGCAGCAGGTTAAGTTCAATGGTGTCCCCAATAGGTCTAGTACCTGTGATGTGTCTCCCCAAGCAGAGTTTGGTGGTAGTCATTGCAGTAGGTTTGATCAGCTATGTTTGACATCCCCAACAGGTTTTAAGTCTAAGGGATATTTGGCACTCTTCTTATTCAGGTCTTGGTTTCCTTTTCCAAAGAGTTATATATAATACCTAGCAGAGTGGATTTTCTTTTGGATTTCATCTCCAGCAGAAGTTGTTGATCAAAGGGGTTACTCAGTGTGATCCTTCTCAGCAGAGTTCTTAGACTCAGAGGACAATTTATTTTGTCATCCCCGGTGGAGCTGCCTTCGTTCTTAGCATTTATTTTGCTGGAGCATTTCTTTTTGCATTGCATAAGCATCGTTTGCATGGCATCCTCCCAAACGCGTAGCATTTCCATTTTGTATGGAGCATTACGCCACAGAAAAATTCAAACATATGCATTCGAAGCATAAGTCAGGTTTGATATTTTGTTTGTCAGTTCTCTTTCTCAGCAGAGATGGCATAACTCAGGAGATTTTGTTTACCAGTTCTCTTCCTTAATAGAGATGGCATAACTTAGGAGATTTTGTTTGCCAGTTCTCTTCCTCAGCAGAGATGGCATAACTCAGGAGATATTGTTTTCCAGTTCTCTTTCTCATCATAGATGGCATAACTCAGGAGATTTTGTTTGCCAGTTCTCTTTCTCAACAGAGATGGCATAACTCAGGAGATTTTGTTTGCCGGTTCTCTTTCTCAGCAGAGATGGCATAACTCAGGAGATTTTGTTTATCCTCGGTGAGATCACCGAGGTAGGTGTTCATCCTACCTGTGCTCCCCTGCAGAGTCTTTTAGTTAGACTTCTCATTTCCCCAACGGAGTCATCTTATCTGTGGGTTGTAAGTCCGTTGATTTTACCTCTCACCCTTTCGATTCACGACCGTATCTTTGCTAGGAGTTTTCCTTTGATTGGCCAATCTCTTTTGTGAAATCTAGTTCTCGCAATGTAGTCAGTTCTCGTCTGACTTATTTAGTGAAATCCAGTTCTCGCCTAGTAGGCAGTTCTCATTTTACTTATTCTTGTGAAATCCAGTTCTCGCCTGGTAGTCAGTTCTCGTCTAACTTATTTCATGAAATCCAGTTCTCTCCTGGTAGTCAGTTCTCGTCTGACTTATTTTGTGAAATCCAGTTCTCATCTGACTTATTTCGTGAAATCCAGCTCTCACCTGGTAGTCAGTTCTCGTCTGACTTATTCTTGTGAAATCCAGTTCTCGCCTGGTAGTCAGTTCTCGTCTGACTTATTTCGTGAAATCCAATTCTCTCCTGGCAGTCAGTTCTCGTATGACTTATTCTTGTGAAATCCAGTTCTCGCCTGGTAGTCAGTTCTCGTCTGACTTATTTCGTGAAATCCAGTTCTCGCCTGGTAGTCAGTTCTCGTCTGACTTTTTTCATGAACCCAGTTCTCTTTCTCAGCAGAGATGGCATAACTCAGAAGAGTTTGTTTCACTTTATCCCCAGTGAAGTCCACATTCGGCTTGATCTTCCTTTTCGAGCTCGTCTTTGGCCGTCCTCGTATTATTTTGTTGGGCAGAGCGCCTTCGGCCGGTCTTCCTTTTCGAGTTCATCTTCCGCTGTCCTCGTATTATTTTATTGAGTAGAGCGCCTTCGGCTGGCAAACACTCCATTTCATTATCCCCACAGTTTGCAAATTTCAGGGTTCTTTTGGTATTCAATCTCTGTGTATCCTTGAATGTTTGAAAACCGGTGCTATCATACCTTCAGATCCAAGTTGATTGAATAGGGGCAGCTGTAGAACCCCAAAATTTGCCCTCATGTTTTAACTCTAACTGTATTATGTTTCATTTCATTCTTTGCATAATCATCTTTGCATAATCATCTTTGCCTAATCATCTTTGCATTATCATCATTGCATATCATTGGGTCTTGGCATGGGATCAAGGTACATGAGTAATCTCAAGTGGATCACATTCTCCTAACGAGTGCAAAATTAGGGTTTTGGAGAAAAGTCAGTGCAAGTGGTTTTTTGAGACAAAGTTTGATTTCAAGGTTTTTCATATGGTTTCAATTGTCTAAGGATGGAGTATTGACCATTGGTTCATTTCAGAAGGTTTTCAATTGATCAGTTGGTTGAGAATTGATCAAGGAAAAAGTCAACTCTTGACTTTTTAAAGTCAAAATCATGTTCCTTATGTCAAATATGGGCAATGGACAAAATTTAATCAATAAATGTTGCAAGAATCATGAAGAATCAAAGAATGGAGAAACTTGCTATTTTTGGAAAATAGGGTTTTAAAGACTTTCTATTTTAGGAAAGTTCTCTCATTTTTCAGCCATCTTCAAAGCCTGATTTCTCCATGATTCAAGCACCTTTTGAAAAATCTTTTCAAATGAAAGTTGTAGAGTGTTCTTCAAGCATTCTAACCATATGTGGTTCATTCCAATTGGACCATTATTGAGGAAGTTATAATCTTGCAAAGATTGAGGTTTCAAAGTTGTCCAACATGCAAATTACTTAGAAAATTCTCAAGGCCATGGCAGCTCGTGAATGATGATGTTTCAGCCCATTTCCCATCATGTTTAAGGCATCTTTTCCACTTGCTTTCAATATGAAAAGTGTATTTGGAGTATTCCCTACAAGATGAGTACAAGAACTATGGTATTTGGTTTCATATTCATGAAGTTATTACCTTTTCAAATCACCCAAAATCGTCCTTTGAAACTCATAACAAATCCATGTCAAGGTCATTGTCATGGCAGCTTGGATGTGTGTCCTTTCAGCCCTGAATTTCATCAAGCTGGAGACCTTGTATTGCCTTGCCATGAACACAAGATATGTTCTATCAAACTTCTTCTTTTCAATGACACAAGAACCTTTCATTTTAACTCACAATTCATCAAGCTATGTCCCTTTAAAGGCGTCACCATGAATATGTTCACCAAGTGGTTTAAGTCGTGTTATATTGCCCAAAACCAAAAGGAAAGCGTGCATACTCCTATACAGCCATACCATGCGACCATGACTCATTCTTTTCCTTAAGAAACTATGCAAATTCTTGCACCATGCATGTACATACACAAACTTTTCCTCATATGTCAAAAGAGAGAGAATAAAAACTTAATGAACAAGCTTATGGTTCTGACTTGTACCATCAACATACACATCATTGTTATCATCTTGTGATACATGATAACACTCCATACACATCCCATACACTCCTAACCCGTGCTTAACATGTCATTGCTCTTTTTTTCCTTTTTTCGTTAACCATGATTTCCAACTATGATTAATCACTAACCATACATAAACCATGCGTATAAAAGCTCATAAGCCCTAACAGAAACGGTTAGATCCCATTTTTCCACAAAAAAGATCGAAAATCACCCAAACTTCACCATTGAAGCTCTCAACTTCAGAGATTCAAATCTCACTCTCCCTTGAAGCTTTCTCTATTCTCTTTCCACAATCATCATCACCAAGCATCAAGCTACTTACTGTGTGCATTAGATACGTTCTGGAAGCTCCATAGCATCACCTTTGAATCCATACTTTATTTACAAGATTATGTTTTTTCTAAAGATTCAAGAGGTTCAAGGCATTTATTTTGCCTCCATTGTAGAGCACAAGACCTTGCAGTGAAGGTGTTGGGTTTCTGGAAGTTTCTACATCAAGATTCCTTTAAGGTCAGTGGGATTCTTTAATCTTATCATTCGCATAGTATCTTGTGGCTAGGGATGCGTAGCTAGACGTTACTTGGGTCCTCTTTAGAGAGGCATTGTTGTGGTGTGAAAGAACTAGGCAAAACCTGAGTTCTTGGTTGTTAGGGAATTTAAAAAGCTCTTCTATTTTCCTTATTTATGAGAGATGTGAGAAAACTAATGGTAGATTCGTGATCTCCATGAAAAACTACGCAAAATGATGTACTCATGCATTATTTCTGGGAATTTCTACCACCAGCTACGGTGGCGCTGTGATCGGAGAAGACGACCGGAGCGGAGCTCCGGCGTCTGGTACCTTAACCCTAGCCATTTTCGTTCGCCTACGTGTCAGGCCTTCATTTGACCATGCAGTGCCATAACAGCCAATGAGAGAAGGACAACGCATTAAAATTACACCCTCCCTAGCACGTGCCTGTTTTGCTGAGTTATTTTGCAACAAATGTTCACATGTGGTAGTCTCTTATTAGCATATCATGGGCATGCATTGTAGATCCTTGGATGTATATATATTTCTGATCATCATGCGTTGGACTGAATCAATGGCCACGATTGAGTCAAGAAGTTGACTAGCCCTCACCATATACCCTCTAGACTGAATGCGTCTTTGGGCTTTGGGTTCAATGCTTTTTGCACCCCCCTCCTTAAGCCCACGCAGCAAAATAACTGAGGCGCGTTACTGACTGCACCCCATCCCTTTATTTGCTATTTTTGATTGTTTTTTATATACATGTTTGAAAATGTATTTTTAAAAACAGTTCCTTTTCACTAAAAATTCCAATAAAATTCATGATTGGTCCTAACCCTCTCTTTTAAATTTTTGGTATTTTTATTTTCATTTTTGATTAATTTTGATGCCTGTTTTGGAATTCTTTTTGTGTTGTATTTTAATGAGTGTAGTTTGTGATACTTAGTGCACGATTCATTTTCTATCAAAAGGTTGGTATTGATTTTTTACATGGAACTTGACATGAGATATTAAGACATATTGAGCACTATTTTGTAATTTCTTGGGATTTTTTAGAGGATATTTGATTGGCTTTTGGGTGCCATCTTGTGTGTGTTTGTTCAATGACTATAGTGCATGTTATAGGACTTGTCTAAGCATGATAACAAATGAATTTTTGCTCATTCTTTTGCATATTGTTTAGCCTCTGATTACACTCTATCTCACTTGTTTCCTTTGAATTATTACAACATTTAATCGTGCTTGTGTTAATTGTTAAAGTACACCTTGTTTGTGTAGATGTTTAGAGTGTTAGTTCTAGGGCTTCATGTTCATTGTGTAACCATTCAACATGATACTTGTGAATTCATTTGTATACATGTTTAGGCATCCTTATAGGTCTTCTAAAACCAAATTATAGGTCTTTAACTCCTAACTTTGATTGATATGTATAGACTTAATTGAACATGGATTAGCATTTGGTATTTGACCCTTCTTTGTCTACTTTACCTTATGTGTTGCACATCATATCTTCATGAAGACTTATATGAGTTAAAAGCTATCCAAACTTGACTCACTTTCTGTTTTATATCATCTCTAACCATTCATGTATGGCTCATAACTTCATTTCACCTAATTGAATTCACATGACCTCAAATTGTCTTCACTTGTTCATCTTGTACTAGTTCCATTGTTTGTGTAGTATGCTTTTACTTGTTACATCATTCCACTACACATGATCTCACATGACCTATAATATGCCAAAACATACACATTCACTTGCCCATACCATATGGCATATAATTTATTTGCATACTTCAAAAAACTTGAACTTGATTTGTCTTTTCCAAAGTGAACTTTGTTTGTTAAGATTGTTTGACCCTTGTGTGATATACTTCTTCTATTTCTTTTAGGACTTGTATGAGACCTATTAGAGTTCAATAGCCTCTGACCTTGACATGTCTAATATGCCTTTGATCCATTTGAACTTCATCTTTCATTTACTTCAAAAGTACATTAATGATTGAATACTTCTTTGAACTAGTTTTGCACTTACTTCTCTTCTAGCTTCTAAATGACATGAGTTGTGTATGAACATTATAGGTCTTTTATTTTGATTCCAACTTCATTTAAAGTGTGATATGCTACTGACTTGGGTACTCATGCATGATTCATTTCACTTACATGACTTCTTTTGGTTTGTTGTATCTAGTGTGTGCATAGTTTGAACTTGTATGAATTTCTAGGACCTAGATTGACCTAGTTTAGTTTCATTTTACATCTTAACCTAAGTAGAGACTATTAAGACATACCTACTGACCTTGGATGATCCTTAACTCTTAGGAACTTTCCCTTTTGGTTTAACACTTGTTTGCTTCTTAAGTTGTCTTCTTAAGACAACTAATCTTGTTTGGTTTACTTTTTGACACTTGTATTCATTACTTGTGATCGTTTGGTACTAACCTTTTGTGTAGGGGAAGAGGTAAGGTGCTTGAACATGTGGATGGTTATCCATGTTCATATCTTATTTCTTCTCTCATCTATCTTACTTGTCTTTTCCTTTTGTGAATAACATGATATAATGCTTTGTGTATAACTTTCTCACACCCTTCGGGATCGTAGCTCATCCTTAATTTTTGATTAAGGTGAGGTAGGATAAGAATTAGGTAGTGCTATCCCTCTCTTCTCTTTAGACTTAGGTTCTCAAACCTTAACCTTAGGGCCACCTTTGCATGATAACATTAGGAACAATTAGATCCCCTTAGTGTTTTCTTTTCGACTTGAGTCTTCTCTTCTCATCTCAAAACAATAATAAAAAACATGTAATAAAGGCAACAAGTATTGTATGCCATGAGCCTTAAGTACATGGGAAATGGAAGGAGGAGGGTTTCCCTCCGCCTTTCTAGAGTGTTAGCATACGTCCTGTTAGGACGACGATGCGACGCATTTGTTCCTATGTCATAGACTTTAGTGCAATACATGTTACAAACACCAATCAATCAAAACACTGCTGTCTAAAAAACACAAACAAAATTCAAAACCTTTTCACCCTTCGGGACCGTTCAGTTTCAAACCTTTTTCAGAAAAGGGCACGTTACTTCCGTCCCGTCGCAAACAGACATCGACCCTAACTGCCGGACGCGAATCTAACGTCGCTTATAAAAAACACCAACAAATTCTTCCCTAGTGGGTTGAACTACGTCACTCTGATTCTTCATTGGTTAATGGAGATACGTAGGCAGGAGATCGTGTGAGATTTCTCCGAGCACAACCTTTCTTTATCACCTCTTTATCTCTTTTCGACCCGTAGGTCGAACTACGACTGCTCTGATTTCCTCCTTCTGGTTAGATTGAGGATACGTAGGCATAAGACGGCGATGTCTTGGCAAGCAACATGCCCCCTTAGTTCGTGTCTAGACTATGTTGACTCAGACTTTCCCATTGCACGAGGGAATATGTAGGCATAGGACGAGCGATGTCCTATCGAGTCACTTCATTTTCTTCTCTCCCTCGTTTCTTCATTCTCTTCCGTTCCAATTCCTTTTACTTTCCAATAGCAGTGGAGTTCCAGATGACGACACCCTTTGATCGAGACAACAAGCGTGGATCCCATCGAGTACGATGGACGCGTG
Organism: Lathyrus tuberosus; assembly: GCA_022829125.1. Taxonomy (NCBI): domain Eukaryota; kingdom Viridiplantae; phylum Streptophyta; class Magnoliopsida; order Fabales; family Fabaceae; genus Lathyrus; species Lathyrus tuberosus. The sequence goes on from JALAZF010000191.1 coordinate 8,122,470, forward strand.
GGGGTGCTAACACCTTCCCCTCGTGTAACCAACTCCCTTACCCGTTTCTCTTGGTCGCGAGACCATGCTTTTCCTTTCCCTTAGGTTTACGCAGTGTTTCCTTTCCCTCTCTTAGGATAAATACACATTGCCGACGGATCTATTTTTGCGCCATTTTCGCGTTTGTACTTGGATGAAAATCTTGGGAGCGACATGGTCTGGAATGATAAAGGATATTGCAGTGTATGTGTCAGAATGTGCAGTGTGCCAACAGGTAAAGATTTAACACCAAAGACCGGGCAGTCTACTACAACCATTAGAAATTCCAGTTTGGAAGTTGGATTGCATTTATATGGATTTTGTAGTAGATTTACCCCGTACGCAAGGTGGTTATGATTCAATTTGGGTGATTGTGGATCGACTAACGAAATCTAAATTTCTTAGCCGTGAAGACTACTTACAAGGCAAGTCATCTTGCAAGGTTGTTTATTTCTGAAATTGTGTGGTTGCATGGTGTCCCCTCTAATGTTGTGTCCGATCGAGATCCAAAGTTTACTTTAAGGTTTTGGAAAGTTTTTCAACAAACTATGGGTACGAAGTTGCATTTGAGCACGTCTAATCATCCTCAGACGGATGATCAGACTGAACGAACAATACAAACAATGGAAGATATGTTGAGAGCTTGTGTGATAGAAAGTAAAGGGAATTTGAAAGAAATTCTACCATTGATTGAGTTTTCTTATAACAATAGTTACCATGCGAGTATCGGTATGGCTCCTTATGAAGCGTTGCATGGAAGAAAATGTAGGACACCTTTGTGTTGGGCGGAAGTTGGTGAAGATAGAATTTTGGGACCCGAAATTATCCAAGAGACTAAGGAAAATATTCGAATGATCCATGAGAAATTTAAACAAACGTAAGATCACCAAAAGAGTTATGCGGACAATCGTAGGAGACCTTTAGAATTTGAGGAAGGTGACCATGTGTTTTTGAAAGTTACTCCGAGATTGAGATTGAAAGGAGCGTTTAAGTCACACAAGTTAAGTCCGAGATACGTGGAACTATATCAAATCTTGGAAAGGATTGGTGAAGTAGCTTACAGATTAGCCTTACCGCCCTCTCTGTCAAAAATGCATGACGTTTTTCATGTATCTCAGCTTCGCAAGTTTGTCCCAGATCCTCTTCAGCTAGTTCTACCAGACTCTGTTGAAATAGAAGTAGGCTTGACTTTTGAACCTCAATCGAGCCGCATTGTGGGAAGATAAACGAATGTATTAAGGAACAAAGACATTCCTCTTGTTAAGGTGTAATCGGATGTGACGCATCCGTGGGATGCAACTTGAGAACTAGAATCAGAGATGCGAGATACTTACCCTCATCTATTCAGGAAATATTTAAATTCGAGGACGAATTTCTATTTAAGGAGGGGAGGATGTAATACCCTGTATTTCAATTACTCTGGATAATATTAGTTGTGATCAACTGAGTCCCAGTGTACTCTGAGAAATTATCTGCAAAGATAATTGGAGTAACAATTGAGCTCAGAACAAATCTAATTAATATTATCTGACTCAGAAGTTTTATTTAATTAGAGCTATAGAGACTTTTTGGACAATTAGTAGTATTACTAATTAATGATATTTGCTATATCATTTCCTTCCACTCTTATTCCACACTTAGAACAAAAGAAAGAAAAAGATAGAAAGTAGTTGGAGAGAAAGAAGAAGAAATGAAGGAAAAAGAGAAGAAAAACCTAGAAGAGAGAAAGATCAAGATCATCATCCATTCCTCATCAAATCATCTCATCTTCTTCATCATCATCCTCTAATCAAGGTGGGTTCTAGATAGATACTTTAGTTGTAGAGTTTCTTGAGTTTTAGAGTTAGGTTTGATATTGTGAGAAATGAGTAATCTTGCTAAAATCATGAATCTAACGGATGAAATACGATATAAATTGTGTAGAATACTTGTTGTTATGATTGGAACATGTTTTGGTCGATATAACATGATTTGGAAGTGATTTGGGTAAGGAAATGGTGGATTTTGGCCCAAATGACACATAACAGCGCTGCTGAGATTCTGGATTTTGCATGGTTCGCCTAGCGAACCTGGGGCGAAGGTAAAAGCGAATGGTTGTCGAGGGTTCACCTAGCGAACCCTGCAACGAAGGGCAAGGCGAAGGTTCGCCAAGTGTTTGCAAAGCGAACTTTGGGTCTTTTCAGTTTTGTTTGTTGATTTCTCCTGGAGCCTCGCTCGGCGAAGGAGAAAGAGAACGTTCATTGGGGATTCGCCTAGCGAACACGACAGATTGTTCCGTTTTGTTTCCTTCATAACTTTTGATCTGTAACTCGGATCGACGCGTTCTTGGTACCGTTAGAAAGCCATGACTACCCTCTACCCCTCCCCCCATAATAGAGAAAAGTAATGATTTCACTACCCGATTAAATGAATCGGAGGTAACCGAAAGTGACGCTTTTTGTGAACTACTATGTGGTTATGTTTGACATATTATGCTATCATGTATGTTTTATGATTGATATTGTAATATGCTTGTCTAATACCATTGTTAAGTATGAATATGTAAATATGCATGTAAATCAAAATGAATAGGAAGAGTGAGGAAACCTCAACGTGAAACTATAATAGAATCTAGTATTGTGACTAGAAATTGAATGAAAACTCTAGATGGCGATGCTCGAGCATGTGTTGTAGAAAGGTGCATCCTTGCCGAGTAATGGTCTAGTGGAGAGTGAAACACTAGTATGGAACATGTGTGTAAACCATTGTGGTTTTGTGGAAAGGTAAGAAAATCCTTAAGGCAATTGTGGCCTTGTGATTGTCGAATACAATTACGTTTGTGTGTGAGATCATGTAATCGTAACCAGTTTATCTTAAGTTGCAATTTCATGAGTCTCGAACTCCTCTGAAATGTATGCACGATTACTTGGCAGGTTTGATTCCCGTGTTAGTACGAATGGAGCCTAAGGGTAAAGATACTTGTGACAGTTAATGGCCCGCGTGAAGTGACGGTTCATAATGGTTAATGGCCCGTAGAACCCAAATCCAGTTCGCATGCCAAGTAACTACAAGGATCCATGACTCGGGTCGACTTCTAGACGTAGAAGCGGACGGGAAAAGTGGATGCCTTGGTAAGGTTATTGATTAGTGATATTTTGAGTTAATGAACTCATGACATGTTTCCATATAGTATGATATTTGATATGTTAACTCAAAGTCCTCTTCCCCTTCCCTTGGACTTGAGTTAGGATTTGGTTAGAACCTTGTAAAGCCGAGGGAATCCATAAGATAGGGAACTCACTAAGATTTGATGTATCTCACCCCATGTTGTTGATTATATTTCAGGTACTTCAGGTTCCGCTAAGGGTAAGGATAAAGTCGTGTGATTTTTCCTTGCTTGTTGATGGCTGGCTTCCGATGTGGAGTTTATTTTGAGATCATTGTTGATCTAGTTCTTAGTTTTTATCATTTTGAACATATTATATATATTATGCCTTAGACTTTTAGTACTTTGTATTTTGGGCATTTAATGTATACAATGTATTAACTAGGAACTTATGGTATTTCAGTACCAAAACATGGATTCATGTATAATATATATGCTTTGATGTATGTTGTTATATATGGGTGTAACAGTTGAACAGAGAGTGCGCTCTTGAAGACATGAAGATGCTTCTTATGTTTTCCAGTCATTAGCTTAAGTGTTCAGTTGAGGAGCACCAGTTACCTTAGTCAGGGGGAGAGGCCCCTTGGTCTAAGATGAATTGCTGCGAGAGAGCAGTGGAAATTCCAATTTGCATTTGCGTGTCAAGCAAACTGAGATCTCAAGGAGGATATCTTGACATTAGAGTGTTGTTGCAAGTTGTGGGAAACTTGGCAATGCATACTTTAAATGATTCTTATTGGATGCTTAGGAATCATTGATTGAGTCTGGGAGAATTTATTTTTCTCTTGCAGACTGAAATCATATAGTTGTGAAGAAATCTATGGAAGACCAAAGCAGAATAGTTCCTATGAAGAACAGACAATGTCTGACATAATGTCAGGGCATTGCTGGTTAACATGTTTGCATGTAATAGGTTTGTTGGTCGGTGTTTGTCTAAGAAGAAACAGTCAACAGTCTTGGCCGGTGAGCTTTTAGTTGAGTGATCTCCTTGATTAATGGATCTTTGATTTTGACCAGAGTCATATTCAAAGGTTTGTTACTTCCTATGAAAATTGCTTGGCTATAAATAAGACTGTACATGTTCTTCTTAGTCTCATCTTTCATGTTTAGTGATTGATGGTGTTCTTTATAATCTGGGTAAGCTGTATCTGGATATGGAGTTGTCTTGGTCACTTTTGCCAAGTTTTGGCTAAAAAGGAGGAGAAAAGAGTTCTGTTGTTTGGGTTCATTCGAGCAGTGGCAGTGCAAGAATGTTGGAGGAAGATGTTCTATTATCTTAACTTCTAATTTCGTTTGTTTGTTTTGTGTCTTGTGATCTGAGTTGAAGAACAGGTTGTGACTTGTGATCTGAGTTGCATATTTTATGAACTCCATGTCACGACTGTTTAAGCTCTTTCTGGAATTCAGGAAGAAGATATCAGAAGGGAAACTCTCAAGATGAAGAGACTCAAGGCCCTTTATCAATTTCACTCATCCAGCACAGAAGAGAATGTTTTAGCGAAAATATGTCAAAAGGGGGAGATTGTAAACTCCTGTGGTTTGACAAAATTTTGGTAAGACATGAATATGACAAGGATGAAGAAATCTGCTCAAGATTAAAGATGTCAAAGAAGATGTCCTAACATCTTACTGATATAGAAGGTTTAATTATCTATCAAATCTGTCAATGATTTGGTGCAAAGTGGATAAAGGAGAAAAGATTAAAGGCCCAAGACAACAGAAGACTATATATAGAGACTTAGACCTAGGGTTTACATTACACTGTAACTTTGTATCACTTGTAACTTTGTAACCTAAATACTTTGTAAAATAAGGGTTTAGGGTTTGAGAGTCGTTGGCTCTCTTAGGAGTTGTAAGTCTCCACTCTGTATTATGGGATGCAGGGTGGAAGGCATAGGCACGGGGACACAACTAGAAACCCGTAGGTAATGGTTGGTGTATTGTTCTCGGACGAAGCTTTGAAGCAAGTCCAAGATAACTTGAAGGTCAAGAAACCGCAACAGTTTTGAATTGGCAGAAGACAAAGATAGTACAGGTTGTGATTAGGGTGTGAGTGGGGTATCTCATATCAAGGTTGTAAATCATGGAGTTTAGCCTTTGATAAAGATGTTCATGGGGTAGATGTTAGGGATAAAGTTGTAAACGTGGGAGTTTAACTTTGTAGCAGTCTACACAATAGTGAAATCTTCATCCTGGATTGGTATCCCCTAGATGTAGGTGAATTGCACCGAACTGGGTTAACAATTACAGTCTTATTTAGCATTCTACAATTTACAAGTGTGTTAGTGTTCTTGACTGACAGGTTGGATCAGATGTCGTGACATCTATGAGAATGCAGGTCTGATATTCAAGGTATCAGTCTGTAGGTGCACCTCTGTGTTTAAAAGTATATGTAGCACAATGTCTTGACATTTGTTAGGACATCTGCTGTCTGCATAGGCCAGAATTTCAAGGAGCCATACCAATACTTGCATGATAACTATTCTTGTACGAAAACTCAATCAATGGTAAAAGTTCTACCCAATTTCCTCCACTTCCAAGCACACAATTTCTCAACATATCTTCCAATGTTTGTATCGTCCGTTCCGTCTGACCATCATGTCATACCCTAAATTTTGACCACCTAGATTCCCATCATTGTCCAAATCATCATCACAATATGGATGAACCATCAGTCTCCCCAAAGATGGGTGAGCATCCACTACAATTAAAAATTAGGGTTTCAAGCCCCCTTTGAGCCTTAGACAAAGGATCAGTCAAGGAATGAGATGATCTTCAACTTGTCTAACCTCTCAAACATCCACAAAGGATCAAGAGGACTCCCACCTCAAGGATTAAGCACAAGGCTACTCCCTTCTAGGTGGATCAAGCCTCAAGATCGATAGTGTCACCAAATTAGGGTTTTGGTCAACCAGGGCCTCCAGATGGAAAATTTCCTCTGGGCATGAGACAATACCTCAAAGCATAACCTAATATGCTCCCTGAAACCTCATGGACCCAATCATCAAGTCAATTTAACCTCAGGGATTGCATACATAAAATATCAGGAATTAGGGTTTCTTGACCTAATTCACCCCTAAGTTGACTTTTGGGACAATCATGAGCCAAGACCTCAAGAGAGGATTTGAGGGTCTCTAATACACCACATTGATCCATTTGTAACAATGGATTGATCCCAGGAAGCTTGAGCAACAAGTCTCAATTTCATCAGTACACAATTAGGGTCTCGCGAGAAAAGTCAACTGTACCTTTGACTTTTGACCAGGACATGCTCCCAAACCCTAGGACATGATTCAATACACCCTAAAATACCTATGGAATCAATCCATCAAGTTTGATTTAGGTCAAGGACTTGATTTCATAGAGGATCGCACAGTTTGGAATTCATCGGATAAAAAGTCAACTGTGCACAAAAGTCAACTTTGACTTTTTGAGATTTTTCACAAAAATGGATTTTTTAACCCTAAAATGATGTTAATGTATGATTTGAATCATCATTCATCAAGAAAAATCAAAGAAAGTGGGATAACTTGTAAAAGGGGTAACCATAAAAACTTAGAAAATTTTCTAAGTTATGAACAAAGTCGCAAGGGTACCAACTTTGGAGGATCATAACTCCTAAACCACAAAGTCATTTTTTCCCATCCAAAGCTTGATTTGTAGATCTCATTGCCCTCTACAAAAGCTTAAAACTGACCTCCTTCCAAATTCCTCATGGATTTTGAGTTATGGAACGATCAAAATCAAGAAAAGTGAAAATGTCACTTTTTTCCAACACTTAGTGAAATTTTCACTAAGTCAGAATCTGCCTTGCCTTTTTTCCAAATGTAGGGGGATTTTTCACTTGGATCCAAAAGGTATCAAAACCAAATATGATCAAACAGTTGTTGTATCATATGAGGGCTTTCCAAAATGGCCAAGAACATCACCAAATTCAACTTGAGCCATGAGATATGACAAGAGCAATATACCTTGCTAACAACTGCCAATGCTAGGCAGAATTTTGCATTTTTTCTCGATTTGGCAAAATCAGCTAATTCCAAGCCTTGTCATCACTTTGGACACCTCTGGGGATCAAATCTAAAGGGGACAATCACTGAGCCAAGCCTCCAAAGTCCTTGGAACAAGAAGTAGCATGCCAAACCTAGAATTGCCTAAAATAGGGACAACACTCCAATTTTGGATTGGAGCATTTAATAGATGCTTCAAGGTGGCATGGACTGACATATTTGCAACTGAATTCAGTCAAGAATGATCCAACAACTAGGGAACCAAAGCTCTGTGCTCTAACCTCTAGTCAATGGCTAGAGGAAACTTGGATTTCTATTTGCCAACATTGGCCAAACCTCTGCTGTGGTTGCCATTTACTATTGATCCCAAAACAAACTTGCTCTACTATAAATAGAGCTCATTTGTACTCAGTTTGAGTACACCAAAGCCATCAAACAGATGATTTCCTCAAAATCCCTCTCTTTATGCTAAAATGCCTTCTTTAGCAAGGTAACTGTGAGTTTTTGAGTTTGAGAGCAATTCCAATCAAACCAATCACACACACACCTCATAAACATCATATGTAGGTGATCCAAACTCTCACAAGTGACCTGTAACACCAAAATCACAAAGTCACCTCTCAAAACCTCAAAATAGGCCTTTTGTGCATTTTTCAAGCCATGTCTTGATTCAGTCACTTTCCAAACCAGATAAAACCTCAATCACACTCCAAATAACATACTTGAATTGTCCCAAATGGTTCCCCCCATTTGGAACACCATTTGAGAGAGTTGCTATTTTGGTCATTCTTAACTCCTTTTGCAAGAAAAGGTCAGTTTGTGTTTTTGCAGGTACCAGCTGACTCTACTCATCCTCAAAGCTTCTAAGGGATCATTTGAGTGTGTCCAAAGCATCAAATAATTTCTAGAACAAGTGGTGTGACAGATTGCACAAAAACTCCAAAAGATCAAAAGAGAGGTAAGCATCATGACCTGAATCCTCAAAATATGCATTGCTTTAAAGTCCACTGATCATGCACACCTCATACATGTTATATATGTTGTGTTTGAACCAATTGATCATGTAATTCATGCCTATATCAAAGTGTAGCATAGAAAATGCAATTATAGGCCTTTTTCAAAACCCCTATCGGATTTTGAGGAGGGCGTACGATCTGAAAAAAATACCACCACCATTGGATTCCTTGTGAAATTCTAGGCCAGATGCATATAAATTTTGTCTCAAAACATGGAGAAATGAGAAAGTTATGAACTTCACGTTTTTGACCCAAAACTTGCCTTGCCTTGCCTTGACCAAGCCTAGAAAACAAGGCAAGCCTTGTATATTTGTGATTTCACTTCAAACAATGGATGTATCACCACGCCAGTGGTAAGGCGTGCACCCTATAACCTTGAGGTCGTGGGTTCAAACCCCACTCATGCCATTTTGTGTTTTTCCACATTTTTGCTATTTTTCCAATATTTGTATGTTTTATTAATTAATTGGAAAATTAATAACTCCCTCAATGTTAATTATTTTTTATTGGTTCTTTTTGGAAAAAATCACAAAAATATTGAAAAATGTTTTTCCACAAAAAAATTAGCCTTATATTATTTATTTAAATAATTAGTATTTTTGTGAATAAATTCCTTTTTAATTGTTTTTAAACATTTTAAAAATGAATATTTACTTTGAAAATCAAAACCAAATGAGTTTTAATATCTCTTGTGATTAAACCTCATTTTTCAAACCTTAAACAAAAATCACAAGTGGTTTATTCAAACTTATTTGGTATTTTTATCATTTTTATTTGATTTTCTTTAAATATTTACTTTTAAAGGGAAACAAATTAGGGTTTCTTTGATTTTCACCCTCACAAATCATTTTCAAACACTCATGAGCCTCTAATAGAGTGTAAGACCCAATCCTTTGTAAATACAAACTTTTCGGGCCTCACTTATTGTATAAGTCCCGTTGAATTTCAAAAAGTTCGGCGCGATGATCGCCCGATTAAAAAACAAACCATTTGGGCCACTCCTCGAGCTATAAGACCCATTCAAAATTTTTGGACCTCTATTAGAGTATAAGACCCAATCCTTTGAAAACCAAAACCTTTTTGGGCCTCAGTCATTGTATAAGACCCACAGCGTTTTCAAAATCTCGGCACGATCGCCATTTTAAACGAAAAATCATCTGGGCCTACCCTCGTGTTATAAGCCCCACTCTTTTTCTTTAAAGCTTTTGGGCCTCCTGAGAGAGTGTAAAACCCATCCCCTTATACAGAAAACCTTTCTAGGACCTCAGTCACTTGTATAAATCCCTGTACAAACGACAGTGCGATCACTGATAAAACCCTAGGTCTCTCCTTGAGCTGTAAGCCCCAATTTTCCCTTTCAAAGCACTTCCTCCTTTGATTATGTAATATATTATTGTTTTCAATTTTTCTTTGTTGAACAGCTAACAAAACAGCATGGAAGCTCTACAATCGAGTAAGTGTTTACCCGCTTTCATTTACCGCTTTCATATGTATATAACTGTACTGTGGGGCTATTTCACTATAAGTCTTCTTTCATAAACTCATATCAACTGTGTAATAATAGTATAGATATTTAGAGTTTCCCCGGCAAATACGTCTAGAATTTGACAGAACCTTACATCAACTCTAGATAACTAGATCTAAGAAATCTCTCCCCCCCCTTTTTGAACAGTTCATTATACAGAAGGCCATTGTTCCACGTGAAACCCCTTCTGGAACTGTTCATCAGCCTCCTCTTGGGCTTAGTACAAGGACCCGCAGGCTTCCTAAAAGCATCCCCGCCTCCTCTTGGGCGTTGTACAAAGACCCGTCGGCTTCTTAGAAGTATTCACAACCTCCTCTTAGGCTTCGTATAATTATTCTTCCTCCGGGAATGATAGCCTCCTCTTGGGCTTCGTACAAATTGTCCCTCGGCTTCTTAAAAGTTTCCAGCCTCCTCTTGGGCTTCGTACAAATTGTCCCGACGACCTCCTAGAGGTATAGGAACAGAAATTAGTCATCTAAATAAAACAGTCTTTCAAGGAGTCTAGACCCTGCTGCTGTTTCTTAAGCATAGTACAAAAGATAAAACCCGTAGACTCGAACAGTCTAAAGCTTCTTTGGACTCCCCATTTCCTTAAAGAACATGAAATAATCCCGATCCTCTGATCAAACCCATGAGTACAACATTACTCATATAAGAACTGATTTTCTCTTTGAACCAACATACTGGTCACTCAACTGAAACAGTAACTTTTTTAGCGTCCATCTCGGGCTTCGTACGAGATACAAAAAGACTCTCTTGTTGAGTCAATCCCTCTTTTAGCCTCCATCCCGGGCTTCATACGAGATATAAAAAGATTCTCTTATTGAGTCAAATAGCCTCCATCTCGGGCTTCGTACGAGATACAAAGATTTTCTCATTGAGTCAAACAGCCTCTTCGTACGAGATACCAAAAGACTCTCTCGTTGAGTCAAATAGCCTCCATCTCGGGCTTCATACGAGATACAAAGACTTTCTCATTGAGTCAAACAACCTCTATCTCGGGCTTCGTACGAGATACCAAAAGACTCTCTTGTTGAGTCAAATAGCCTCCATCTCGGGCTTCATACGAGATACAAAAAGACTCTCTTGTTGAGTTAATTATCTTTAGCCTCCATCTCGGGCTTCGTACGAGATACCAAATAACTCTCTTGTTGAGTATAAAAGACTCTCTAGTTGAGTCACACCTTCTAGTCTCCATCTCGGGCTTCGTACGAGATACAAAAACACTCTCTTGTTGAATATAAAAGACTCTCTTGTTGAGCCACTTCCCTTTTATCCTCTATCTTGGGCTTCGTACGAGACACACAAAAACACCCTTTTGTTGGGCCAACAGCCTCCTCTTACTCTTTGTATAAGAAAACCCCGGTTGAGCCAATCAACCTTTTAGCATCAAAGTTATGCCTCGTTCACAGTATACAAACATCAACAACTCCTTCATCTAACTGCTATAAGCGGCAAGCCTCTGGATTATTTACATCTATGCCACTGTCCCTCTTTTAGCATGAGAAATTCCTAAGGAAAGATGGCATTGCTCTACACTGAGTTAAAGTCTTCTCCTTCAGGTTAAAATCCCCTATAAAGGAAATTATGGCATTGCTGGATTCACATATCCCAGTTAAAGTAATCCTCCCTTTATAACCAGTCACCCAACAGTTGTGACAAACAGACCTTTTTAGAGATGACAAATTCTCTCTAAAGTCAACCCAATTCAGTTTCATATCTTGGGCTTTGAACAAGATACCAACCAACTTTAGCTTCACATCTTGGGCTTTAAACAAGATACAAATAGACCCTTCAGCTTCATATCTTGGGCTTTGAACAAGATACAAATCACCTTTAGCTTCACGTCTTGGGCTTTGAACAAGAAACCAAAACACCATTTCCTCCCATAGAATAGGAGGAACTACGATCGCTCTGATTTCCCTTTCGGTAAACGGGAATACGTAGGCATAAGATTGAAAGAAAAATCTTAGCGAGCACACTAATCAAAAACCCACAATCCCGTACCTTCATACATCAATCGAAAAGCATCAGTCCTAACATCCTACCATGAACAGTCCCAGTAATTTCACCCTGAATAAAGTAAAAAGAAAGAGGCCCCACTTCCATATAGCATTCGTAACTTAACAGACCGCTGTTTAAACTCAATATGCATGCAGGGTTAATTGGAGACATCTATTTCCCTTCCATCATCAGCTTCAATAGGATAAAAAATGAATTGAACTGTAGTAACCCCCAAAGAGCGACAGTGCTTAAGAACCATGTCCAAAATCGCTCGCTACAAAAAAGTGGCACCCACCGTGGGGCTGTTTTTTCTTTCTTCCTTACAAACTAGGGTAAAAGCCCTTGGACAAGTTATTTTTATGACGGTTTCATCGGGGGATGTCATTATTACTAGGATCGGCCTTCACTAGGATCTTAGGTCAAAACCTTTAAATTGGGAAGGAACCACAGAGTGGCGCCTCCGCCAGGAAGATAGTTTCTGTCAGAAACATAGGATTCATAGCTCTTAAAAAGTCTAGGACATTAGGACAAGTATATATACTGCTTTTCCTAATTGATATATGTGTTTATTTTTCTGCTAATGGGAATGCGTGTGATGCCGCATGTGGAAAGATTGAGCATACACCTAGGAAACCCCCTTTTAGTGGTGCGGAAGCTATCGGAAATAGTTGTCATGCGATACCACCCTCTTCTGATGATTCTTCGAAAAACACCACCTAGCACGGTTCCCGGCCCGCTGGTGTTTTCTCGACAAGAGTTGATGATGTTGAGAGACAGGTACAAAAATCACTAGTATAAACCTTTGGGACGGGTAGAGCCTTGACTCCATGACACCGACCCTTTGACCCCATGTTTTTTCTATGTTTTTGTGTGCTGCATTCATGCATTCATTTAAAAAACATTAAAACAAAGAAAAATTTTCTCTTCTAGTCTCTCTTTTTCAAATTAAACTAAGACAATGATTGCAAATGTCAGAGAAAAGGATTGCGTTCATGGATTTCGGTAGGAGAAGAACTCATAAGTACACTTTTAATGTTCCAAAACTAAAGGATTTGAGAGGTTTGGCGAGATTGATAACTAACTCTGAAGCTTTCAGAGCCAAGTATGGAGGTCTACTATCTCTATTAAGGGTCCATGTGATTGAGGGAATCCTGGAGGCACTCATTCATTTTTACGATCCGGTTTATCACTGTTTTTCATTCCTGGATTATCAGCTCGCACCAACGCTGGAGGAATATTCTTATCTAATTGATTTACACATCACTGATCGAGCTCCATTTTCTCGACTGGAAGAAATTCCAAAGGATCAGACCATTGCAAGAGCAATTTATTTGGACGAGTCAGAGGTCAAGGCTCACATGATCACTAAAGGTGGCATACATGGTTTGCCAGCCCAGTTCTTGGCAAAGAAGGCCCTGTATTTCGCTAGTATAGGGAACGTGACTGCTTTTGAAAGCATCTTTGTTTTACTCACCTGCGGGTTATTTCTGTTGCCCAACATTAATAACTTCGTCGATATCAACTCCATTAAGGTTTTTCTTATTGGAAACCCTGTGCCGACTTTACTCGCAGATGCGTATTGTAACATCCCACTTTTCCCCTTTTGAAAATAAACAAAATATTCTATGAAATAATCAGGGTTTTTACACCAAAATAAAGTAGGATGCCACATTTGCAAAAACAACATCAATTCTCCTTTATTAAATGAAATAAACAGCGGAAATAATTTTTATTTATCCAATTCACGGCCACCTGCCAACAACTTATAAAATCCCACAAAAATCGTGGTTCACCCAAAAATACATCGAAAACATGATACGTAACAAAATGAAAGAATAACAAATAACGAATGATTTAAAATCCCCAAGTAGTTCCCGTGTTACGTATCAGAGCACTCCTAAGACTCGAACAGGCAACACGAACATCCAAGCAACCTAAGTACCTGAGTTATCTGTACTTCTGAAGAAGCACAGACACAACAACAACAAAGGGGTGAGAAATCACATTCAATATATAATGGTGAATAAATACATGATAAGAAAGCAGCATTCACATATATAAATCAACAACACACCAACATGACCTACTGTCCAACATCATCAACAACATCAATTAATAATGTAATGCAACACGACACCATGCATGCGGTACCGACTCGTTGGTTCATTTAATCGAACCCCGGATAGATCACATACACCTCTACTTGGCAATGATCTATCCCCCACCATTCTCCATATAGGAGTACGGATGAATCGCATACACTCCTCCTGAGCAACGATCCATCCCACCAATCACCATGAAAATGCACGACATATGATGCACAATAACACATGTATAATACCATAACACATGTACACGATCCTCCTGATCACACCTTAACATAACATCAACACCATCATTACATAATTGTTTCATGCACACCAAACATCTAAATTATTAATTAATCCCTTAAAATTATTAAAATTATTATTTCCATCACCAATGTTTTATTTCTCAGCACCTGGCACCTATTCCCAACCTCTCAAACCAAAAGAAACTGAATCGGACGCGAAAACGGGAAAGAAATTGCGAAACGGTAAAATTCTGCAACTTCACTGGCCATACGCGTATTGCCCCATGCCATACGCGTATTTCCATCTCGCTCGCCCAACCCATACGCGTATTGACTCCCTTCGTACGTGTATCTCCTTACAATGCCCAAGTCCTTACGCGTATTGCCTTATGCCGTACGCGTACGGACAGAGACCCCTTCACCCTGAATTTCCCAAATTCCAACACCATACGCGTATTGCCCTCCTATTACGCGTACCACCTAGCTCCCATACGTGTATTGCTGCGTATCATTCCATTCCATACGTGTATCGCCCCACCTGATACGCGTATCGCCAGATCTATTACGCAATTCACCAGAAGCCTCAGTATTCTGCATTCTGCTACGATTTCCACACTTCTTCACTTCTAACAAGTCCTATAATCGTTTCTACACTGATTTTAGGTCCAATTTTCATCTTTTCTCTTGTACCTAGAATTACTACATGTATTATAAGTCTATAATCTCAAATCGTTCTCCTAACTCGAGTCAAAATCAACAGGTCTGCAACATGTTCATACAACAGCAACAACCACAACAATTCATGAAAGTACATATCAATTCATACACGATTTTCAGAATCACAACAGACATATACAACAATCATCAATTCAACAGTTTTACATACAAATGCCTACGGGGTTAAGGACTCCCCACTACCCTATCATGAATATATCACCAATATTAAACCCGTTTCTCCCCCTTACCTCGAATCCTTGATTAATTTCCTGCGAATTTCAGATGAGAAGTCAGCCTTGGCACACTCTTGTTCTTCCTCTTCTTAGTCTTTTCCCCTCTTTCTCCAAAATTCTGATTAACACTCAAACCCTTAGTTCCCACTAATTATCACTCAATTACTAAATTGCCCTTCATTAACTCATCAGCCCATTAATGATTTATCTTATTTTATTTTAATTCACTAAAATTGCCACACTAATGTTAATATTACTAATAATAATAATAATAATAATAATAATAATACTAGTAATAATAATAACAATAGTAATAATAATAATAATAATCCTATTAATAATAGTACTAAGTCACCCCACCTTATTATTTATGGTCTAAACCCCACATTTAACAGTAATGTCCTACCATAACCATCCCATCGCGCTCGAACACACCCCCAAACAAGGTCACACAAACAAAATAACACAAGACGTCTAAATAATTAAAATGGGGTGTTACAACTCTCCCCCACTTAAATTATTTTCGTCCTCGAAAATTACCTGATGGAAACAATTCTGGATACGACTCTCGCATCCTGCTTTCCAATTCCCAGGTCACACTGCCTCCTGCAGCACCTCCCCAAGCTACTCTCACTAGAGGTATCTCCTTTCTTCTGAGTTGTTTCATCTTACGATCCTCAACGACATCGTCTCTACGGTAAGATTCTCCCTGATCTGAACTTCGTCTCTCTGAATCACATGAGACGGATCTGAAACATACTTCCGAAGTTGCGACACATGAAACACATCATGCAAGTTCGAAAGCTCTGGTGGCAATGCCACTCTATAAGCAACTACACCAACTTGCTGTAAGATTTGATACGGTCCGATAAACTTAGGATCCAACTTCTTAGATTTCAAAGCACGACCCACACCGGTCACTGGGTTAACTCTTAGGAATACGTGATCACCTTCACTGAATTCCAATTCCTTCCTTCGATTATCGTGATAACTTTTCTTCCTGCTCTGAGACGCTTTCATCTTCTCACAGATCATTTGAATTGTCTCAGTAGTCTGCTGCACAATCTCTGGTCCAAGCACCACATTCTCACCTGTCTTATACCAACACAGAGGTGTCCTACACTTGCATCCATACAAAGCTTCAAAAGGTGCCATTCCGATGCTAGAATGGTGACTGTTATTATACGTGAACTCGATCAATGGCAAATGAGTATCCCACGCACCACCTTTTTCCAATACGCAGGCTCTCAGCAAATCCTCCAACGACTGAATGGTCATCTCTGACTGACCATCGGTCTGTGGATGATAAGCTGAGCTCAACTTCAACTTAGAACCCAAGGCTTCCTGCAGACTCCTCCAAAATTCTGAAGTAAACCTTGGATCTCTATCCGACACTATGCTCGACGGAACACCATGCAACTTCACAATTATCCTGATATAAATTTCTGCCAACTTCGACAACGGAAAACTGATGTTAATTGGTATAAAATGTGCGGATTTCGTAAGTCGATCCACCTCTACCCAAATAGCATCAAAGCCTCTCGCCGTATTTGGAAAACCAGTCACAAAATCCATAGCAATACTGTCCCATTTCCATTCAGGAATCTCTAACGGTTGCATCAATCCCGAAGGTTTCTGATGCTCCACTTTTGACTTCTGACAGGTCAAATAAGCATAGACAAACTGAGCTATGTACCTCTTCATACCGGACCACCAAAACAATTTCTTCAAATCATGGTACATCTTTGTAGCTCCCGGATGAATACTCAAGCTACTCTGATGATTTCCTCTAAGATTGCCTTTTTCGATTCCCCATTATCCGGTACAAAAATTCTGCCCCGGAATCTCAACACACCAACATTATCCACCTCAAAGTCACTATCAGGATCATCTCCTTATGTAGGCATCAAGTCTACTAATTTCACATCCAGTTTCTGATTTTCCTTAATCACATCCAAAAAGTCATTATTCACTTTCAGCATACCCAATCTGATACTTCCTGGTGTAGTTTCACAAACCATGCTCAAATCTCTGAACTGTTCAATCAATTCCATTTCTTTCACCGTTAACGCAGACATATGGATTGTCTTCCGACTCAGAGCATCTACCACAACATTAGCTTTTCCCGGATGGTAACTCAAATTAAAGTCATAGTCTTTCAAGAATTCTAACCATCTTCTTTGCCTCATATTCAATTCCTTCTGATCGAACAAATATTTCAAACTCTTGTGATCACTAAACACTTCAAATCTCGATCCATACAATTAATGCCTCCAAATTTTTAATACGAACACCACTGCAGCTAATTCAAGATCATGAGTAGGATAGTTCCTCTCATGCACCCTTAACTATCTTGAAGCATAAGCCACTACCTTGCCATCTTGCATCAACACACCGCCTAATCCCATCTTAGACGCATCACAATACACTACGAAAGAATCATTTGGACTGGGTAAAATCAACACTGGTGCCGTAGTCAATTTCTTCTTTAATTCTTTAATACTTTCTTCACAAGCAGCATCCCAGACAAAAGCTTGATTCTTCCTGGTTAACTGAGTCAACGGAAACGCCAATTTAGAAAACCCTTCAATGAATCTTCTATAGTAACCTGCCAAACCCAAAAAGCTTCTAATATACGTTGCTATCTTCGGAGTTTCCCACTGAAGTACTGCACTTACTTTAGAGGGATCCACTGCTATACCATCACCAGAAATCACATGGCCCAAGAAACTCACGGTCTTCAACCAAAATTCACACTTCGAGAACTTTGCAAACAGTTTATTATCTTTCAACACCTGCAATGCAATTCTCAAGTGACCTGCATGCTCTTCGTCAGACTTAGAATAAATCAGTATATCATCAATAAATAGCATAATAAACTGATCCAGATAAGAATGGAAAATACGATTCATATATTCCATAAATACACCCGGCGCATTAGACACTCCGAAAGGCATCACTGCATATTCGTAATGTCCGTGGCGAGTTTTGAAAGCAGTCTTCTGAATATCACCTTCCTTTACCCTAATCTGATGGTAACCCGACCTCAGATCAATTTTACTGAAAACACGAGCTCTTACCAGCTGATCCATTAAGTCATCAATCCTAGGAAGTGGATACTTATTCTTAATGGTTACTTTATTCAACTGACGGTATTCAATGCACAGACGCATACTACCATCCTTCTTCTTCACCAAAAACACTAGAGCTCCCCACGACGACACACTTGGTCTGATAAACTTCTTATCGAGCAATTCCCCGACCTGAGATTTCAACTCTTCCAACTCTGATGCAGACATCCTGTACGGTGCCATAGAGATAGGTCTGGTACCCGGTACAAGATCAATAGCGAACTCAACTTCCCTTGTCGGAGGCAATTCTGTGATGTCATCTGGAAACACTTCAGGAAATTCATTAACTACTGGAAATTCATTAACTGAAGTCTTGCTTTAAACAGATAACGAGGCAAATACTGCAAACAGCTTCACTTCATCTTCCAACAATGCCCTCAACTCCTTGCTAGACAGCGAATTTGCTAATGCTTCCTCTTCAGGAGTAAGAAACAGTAACGCCTTCCTGAAGCAATCAATATAAACCCGGTTGAACTCCAACCAGTTCATCCCCAAAATAACATCAAGATTACCGAGTGGCAAACAAATCAAGTCCACTCTGAAATCCCTACCAAACACGGTCAGCGGACACTTCAAACACACCAAAGAAGTAACCATGGAACCAATAGACGGAGTTCCAATCGTCATCCTCTGCCCTAGAGTAGACGGCATAATCCCTAATCTCTTCACACAATCAACAGAAATAAACGAGTACGTTACACCCGTGTCAATGATAGCAATCAAAGGAACATCATTAATAAAGCAAGTACCTTTGACGGAACGCTCCTCCTCAGTGGATTGGGTTCCCACCAAGGCAAACACCTTCCCACTAGTTTGAGATGCCTGAGACTTCTTCGGCTTCTCACAGTGAGTGCTGATGTGACCCTTCTCTCCACAATTAGGCATAGTGGCTCTGCAATCAACTATAACATGAACTGCTTTGCCACACTTGAAGCACTTCTTCACCTTATTCTGACAGTTGTTAGCACGGTGAACCCGCGCCACCACATCTGAAGCACTTGAGAGTATCAGCACCTGCTCCCTTCTCCTTTGGCTTCTTCCCCACATCAGTTTTTTGTTCCCCTTATCAGCTAGAGCACTGTAAGGAGTACCTCCTGTCGCTCCCGGGATTTTCATCCAAGTACAAACGCGAAAGTGGCACCGAACAGAGTCGCCAGCAATGTGTATTTATCCCAAGAGGGGGAAAGGAAACACCGCGTAAACCTGAGAGAAAGGAAAAGCATGGTCTTACGACCAAGAGAACTGGGTTCGGGAGTCGGTTACGCGAGAGGAAGGTATTAGCACCCCCTCACGTCCATCGTACCCGATGGGATCCACGCTTGCTGCTTCAATCAAAGGGTGTAAGAAAAGAATGCTGGAAAAAAGGAACTGGAAAAGGAAGGGAAAGAGAAAGAGAAACAAATGTAGGGAAAATAAAAGAAATGCTCGCATGGGCCCTACCCCACTGCCTACGTATCTCATCGGGAGCATGAGAATCAGAGCGACGTAGTTCCCCTCACTAGGGATGGATTGTTTGTGTTTTTTAGAGAACGGCTTACGTTCTAGCTCAGGTGCTGCAGGCTCGCTGGTCCGAGTGCGTTACCGTCTTGCAAGAGAACGAGTAGAAGCGCGTTCGTGCGTTGAGAATGAATGAGATGAGAAAAGAATTCCCGAAGGAAAGACGTTATTGTTTGTTTTTGTCTTTTAGAAGTTTTTTCCATTTATTTGCATATGACAGTGTATCTGAATCTTAGTCATTGGAATGTGTACCTTCTCACATTCCAAGATGGAATGGGTAAGAAAGCACACTAAGGGTGAAGAAGACCCCCACACTTAGTTCCAATTGTCAAGGTTCAAACACACTAGCATACTTGTGTTTGTTAAGTGTTTTTGTTGATTAAGAAATGAAGAAGTGCTTTTTATTATTTGTACCTTCAACAAGTATTGCATTTAAGTCCCTCATACAAGATCAAATGTTTAACACATTGACCCAAGATGGGCTATATGCTACACATTCTAAGATTATAAGAGAAGACCCCTTATAATCTTTTCTTTATATGAAAGGCCTAAATGCAATAAATGCCTACCTTTATTATATGTTTTGAATTTTCTTTGAGATGAGACAAGAGACTCAAGGGAGGAGAAAGGTAAAAATCTATGTGGACTAAGACTCAATCCTAATTGATTAGTTAAGGGAGTGATCCTAAGGTTTGTGAGGTTTCAACCTAAAGTCTAAAGAACGAATGAATTAAACAATTCACTTCTAAAGTAGAAGATGAATTGTAATTCACAAAGGGAAAGTGATGAGTTATTAAAAGAAAGCACATAAGTGCTTAACAAAACATAGAATGGAATTGTAAAAGAGAAAGGATAGAAGTTGAATGTGGATTCCTTATCCACACTCAATTGCAACTTACCAAAGCCCCTACATGGTTAGTAAACATGTATAAGAAGTATAAGAAGTAAATGCATCATAAAACTCAAAAGAATTAAATGAGAAACCAAATCCTAGAGCCACAACCAGAATGGGCATCATATGAGAACAAATGGTCATTATCAATCAAACTCAAGTGGATAGGCAACAAACATCCCCCATGACATTAGAACATGATATCATAAGAAAAGGAAGAATGAAAGATGAAAGAGAAAAGAAGAAATATGCACAAATGGAACATGTAATCCATGGATCAGAATTGAAATGAAATGAAAAATGATTCACAAACATCTCACAAGTATTCATGCATGACACATCAAAGCATTTAAGAAGTAATAGAAGAAGTAGAATTGAAATGGAAGTTCAAAAGAAAACACAAGCACAAACACCACATGTTAAAGGTGCACAAGGTTTAAATGAAAGTCAACATGCAAGGATGACACATAATATGTACCAATGACCTATAATGTCAAGTGAATGGTTCACCAAATATGCAAATGATCATGCCATTATGTACAAAAGAAAACATGCAAACATGCACAAAAGATTACAATGATATAACATGTCATAATGCTTTAAATGAAATGCATCAAGAAAAAATCAAATGGCCTCATGAAAATTATGAAAACATAGTATTGGAGTTCACTAATCAGAGATGAATCACATATCAAAGTAGCATGCAAGGAACCAAGGCAAAATGATGTCAAACAATGCACTTAGGTCACATAGACATATCATACAAAGTAGCACAAAAGTGAACACCAAACATGCCATAAAACTGACCTAAAAAATCAAATAAAAATCACTTAACATACCTCAAGATGATAATGATTCAATACAAAAAGAAGAGCATCAAAACAAGTTTTAATGATCAAGAACAAAATTAAACAAGATCATGTACCATATTAAGAATGCACATCAAAGAAATTCAAAGAAAAATATAGAACAGGGGTAAAAAGGTCATAAAATCAGAAAATAAAATCATCAAAAATTTTCTAAATGTTTTAATGATACTCATGAATTTTTGTGGAATTTTATGATGCTATTTGATATTTTTAAAAATTAAAAAGTAAACGTGTATAAAAAATAGAAAAATAAAATGAAATGCAAAGGGAAGGGGAGGTGTGAACATAGCAATTATGCAGTTCAAATCATTTGGGCCTTAAAACAGGGAGGTGCGAATAGCATTCTGGCTAAGTCCACTAAGCGCGCAGTACACATTAATAACCATGCACTTCAGTCAAACCAAGTCAACACAATAACAACCATCAGATTGAGTCATAGTCAAACTATAGTCAAAGTAGCCAAAATCAATACACGCGCACGAAGGATCACACAACATACAGTGTACCACACCACATAATGTTCACTCTGATTAAAATAAAACATGTGCCGTGCATGTGACATTTTTTATGTGTTGGCACAATCTTATCCGCACGATTTACAAATCCAACGGCCAATATTCAAACTGAGAAAACCCTAGGAGTTAAAGCTACCGGCCGGAGAGGGACCTCCGGTCACCTTCTCCGGCGAGAACCGCCACCTGCGAATCCACATCTTCACAAAAATACGCAATGCACACATCAAAATGAAGCTCATGCTAAGCACAATACGAATCCACAGTTATCTTTCACATACCATGCGCACACGTAGAAAACAGAGGATACAAAGATATGCCCTAACTTTTGGATCTAAGCTTCTAAGAAGCTCTATCAACTAGCCGGAGTTCAAATGCTTCTATTAAGCTCAAATCATCATAAAAACAACAAAATAATCCAGTAATCGTGAGGAAAAAGTTTGTGAGCTTTGGAACCTGATCTTGCAGTTCTTGTATAATTTGAGAAAACCAGAGGAAGTACTCGTTCTTCAACCTGGGAGCTTCACAAACTAAGCAAAATAAATGCTATATATCTGGCTGTCTTGAGAGCAGAGATTCACTGTTGAACAATGCTTGAAACAACCTTCAGAATTATGCTCAAACCTCCTTCAATCAAGTGCCATTGATGATGATGAGAGTGAAGTATCGTGTGCTTGGAGAAGGATTTTTGAGAGAGTTGATGACAGAGTGAGAGGATCAGAGATAGAGTAGAGAGAACTTTGAAGTGAAAAATGAGAAAATGAAGCTCAAAATGAAATTGTGAGGTGAGATTTTTATTTATAGTGTAAGCTAACCATGGTTTGGTGAGTGAGTTAAAGTGAGTCAAGGTTGTTAAACTGAGTCATCCCTAACTAACTGAGTCAAGTTAGTTAGGGAGAGCAGTGCTATGGTGAAGAGGGCTCATGACATGCTATGGTGGAATGGAATGTAAAGCTGCAGCAAGCAAAACTTGTTATACAAGTTTCCACTCCTTTCCCTTTTTATGATCATGTACAGCACGTGGTATGGTAAATGAGAAATATGTTGGGCCAAATGAAATAATGTTGGGAGGGTGAACAATGCACGGGCTGTGACAATCAACAACTTTCATTTCTCATTTTCTGGTTTTTGATGGCAGTTGATAACAATGGAAATAGGGTGATTTGATGATGAAATTCTCTCTACTCCATGGGTGGTTTAGTGTGTTTTTGGAGTCATTGGAAAGATGGCACATTGGAGAACAATGTTGATGTGAAAAAGGAATTGAAATGATGCCTCAAACATGCTCCAAAATGACTATAAACTTAAGCACACAAGACTGGATGATGGGCGCATCAGGTGGTCGGTTGGCAAGGCTGGCATGGTACAAAATTTCAGCATAACCACCCTAACTTGAGGCCACTATTTTTCCATCATACCTTGATCAGATGAAATTTTTCCCAACATGAACATTGAAGAGGGCACTACAAGGAACATTTTTGATGTTGACAAGTTTTGCAAATGAAACCTTTAACCATGAGAAAAATAGGTGTACATTTGGCCCACCAACTGTTTGTTAAAATGACTGCGCGCGTGCCCTGAAAATCTTGGTCATGACCTAGTTTTGAACCTACTTTGCTCAAACTTTGATCAATCATATCTCACTCAATTTTTATCCAATGGAGATGTTCCACACATGGATTTGAAGCTTAAAACAAGATCTTTTGTTGTGGCCGAGTGGAATTTTCATTTGGTGCTTCAATTTTAAATGGCCTTGGTTCAAACTCTGATGCAAAATGGCCAAAACTTACTATTTTTAGTAACCCTACTTCACCCAAAAATGGCAACTTTCCACATCTTGATTTTTTCATGATTCCTTTGGAGTTTCTTGACCAAATTTTGCACATTGGACACATATAACATGAATTTTATAAATTTGGCCTCAAAAAGTCAAGAGTTGACTTTTTCCTCTGATTATTTGACTTTGCCCCAATTTCTCTGATTCTTGATCTTTCTTCCAATTGAACCACTTCTAAAACCAATTGAGATGTAATTTTCCACATACATACACTTAGGGACATATGGAATACCATGACATCAAGTTTTGTCCAAAAAATCAGAGATACCCTGATTTAATTGGAAACCCTAATTTCAGCCCCTTCTGGTTAGGAGGAAAAAGTGCAGTCTTCAATTTCAAATTCCTCAGAGTATGTTGTGTATCCTCTTAAAGGATGATGATATATGCCATTTGAGGATGATTTTGGATCAATAAGCTATCTCTTTTGAGGGTTTTCCTTCATTTTTTGAACCTCTTGCATAGTGAAAGATGTAATGCTTCAATCTCCCATTGTATCTCTTATCCTTGAGGTTGTGGATGATCAATTGAGATAGTATGAGACATGAAAGGCTTCTTGGCTTGCCTTGAGGCAACTTGACTGACCTTTTTGTGCTTTGAATGATCTCTTGATTGTCCATCTCCCACCTGACCACATGCCCTGATGGTAAGAAGGATGCCATGCTTCATTTTTCTATGTTAAATGCAATGCAATGCTAATGAAATGGATATGATATGATAAATGATAATGCCATGCTATGATGCTAAAAGGGGAGAGCAAATTTTGGGGTATTACAGCTGCCCCTATTCAAGCGCTGTAGACCTGAATGCCTGAAAGCAATTGCTTTCGGACTTTCAAGGTATACATTGATTGAATACCAAATATAACCAAAAATTTGCTCTGGATGATGAAGAATAAAAGGGATATAAACCCAACGAGACTGCTGGATTGAATCTTCGATGAAACATCGGAGAGATCTGTCTTTTGAACGACGCCAGACGACTACTGGCTTACCACGCTGCTGGTGGACTTTAATAATGTCTTTTATGCAATTCCAGACGACTACTGGCCTGCCACACTACTGGTGGACTTTGATAACGTCTTTTGAACGACGCCAGACGACTACTGGCTTGCCACGCTGCTGGTGGACTTTAATAATGTCTTTTATGCAACTCCAGACGACTACTGGCCTGCCACACTACTGGTGGACTTTGCAGCTTCGTGCCACCCGAAGACGGACTTTTGCCAATCCACTGTTGGACTTTTGCCACCCGAAGACGGACTTTTGCCAATCCACTATTGGACTTTAAGAATTTGCCACCCTTAGATGGACCTTTCGCCAATCCACTGTTGGACTTTTGCCACCCGAAGACGGACTTTTGCCAATCCACTGTTGGACTTTTAGCTGCTTTGCCACCCGAAGATGGACTTTTGCCAATCCACTGTTGGACTTTTAGAATATGCCACCCTTAGATGGACCTTTCGCCAATCCACTGTTGGACTTTTGCCACCCGAAGACGGACTTTTGCCAATCCACTGTTGGACTTTTGGAATATGCCACCCTTAGATGGACCTTTCGCCAATCCACTGTTGGACTTTTAGCTGCTTTGCCACCCGAAGATGGACTTTTGCCAATCCACTGTTGGACTTTTAGAATATGCCACCCTTAGATGGACTTTTGCCAATCCACTGTTGGACTTTGCTAACGTCTTTTAACAATGCCAGACGACTACTGGCTTGCCACACTACGGGTGGACTTTCGCAAAATTCCAATACTGGATTACACTCTGCATCCGTGTCAGACATCTCTGCCGACTTTGCTGAGGAACAAAGACCAATGATTTGACTTTGGAGACTCCTGAAAGGATAACCTCTCCACTGGAGAATGAATGAATAATCTGTCTGCTTCGAATTGTCAAGCTTGCCAAAAATAAATTGGACTTGAAGAATAATAAATCTGCCAGGAATCACTTCATCTGTTGGGGGAATGAATTCTGGTCACAGCGATTCCGCTGGGGATGAGAATTTCTTTGTATGGCGTCTTTCTAGGGGAGAGAAGTCATAAAAACTCTGCTTGGGGATCTGTCCAAACCAAGACCCTTTGTAGGGGTTATCCACCTTCTAACCCGGCTGGGGAAAGGCTGTACCATCCTTGTTAAGGAATAGATTCTTCCGATCTTATAAACCTCTGCGGGGAGAACAACAACTCAGCTGGGGAGTATTGCTGACAAGATTCGATGCTGACCTCTGTGGGGGATCATTACCAGAGACATAATCTTGCTGGGGATCAGGGCTACTTTGCCAGGGATATGCGAATCCTGGTTAGAACATTCCCCTGCAACTTGCTAGGAAAGAGTCCTTAGAGATCTGTTGGGGAAACCCAAAGCAAATCCACAGTAGTCTGCTGAAGAATATGACTGTCAAGCTTAGGATAAGTACCACAATGCCCCATGTTAGGCGAGCTTCCCTTTAGACAATTCCGTTAGGGATGACGAGTTTATAACAAACTCTGCTGGAGGAAACTGCTTTAAAACGTCTCGTGCTGGGGAATACCTTTTGAGAGGATTTTACAGAAGACCAACTGTCCTCGAACTCTACTGGGGATGATCAACACTTCATGATGGGGAAACAAACATGCCCCATGCTTGGACAAACCAACAATTTGTCCCCGAAGAAGATGTCATAAGAGGATTTTACAGAAGATTTAGCCTCTTCAAACTCTTGCGACTTCGCTGGGGATAATGACCATCAGTTTCGGTGTCGACGAGACCACTCTTTTGGGGAACCTGTGACCGTTATCGACACAGAAAAGCTTGTAGCTGTTGGAAGGACTGAATAAGAGAATCGACTTAATAAGATACCACGATACCCAGTTGAGCTCAATTCGTTGATATCGAATCATCGTGACCGACCGTCGACCGAATGATGGACTTAATCAGTGAACATTGTGACAAAAGGGTGACCACCTTTCTCGAACATGATTGCCCCAGTCTTCTGCATGGAAGTAAGTGATTACTCGTCTAGAAGACATGATCCCGTGATCTCGCAAAGGCTTCAATTTTGCCTTTGAGCCTAGTATGAGGCTGCTACCTGCAAGCAAAGGATATGCACGTATACCCCGTGCGAGATATGACTTCTGCAACTGAGAAAATCTAACTCTGAACCACCACTTGTTGGGGAGAAAGGTTTGCATGCAATCTCTTGCTGGAGAACATTATTAATGAAGCCTACTGAAGACGGGGACCAAAAATGCCTTGGGTTGGAATGCCCCTTAGTTTCACTCCTTTTGGCTGATTGACTGCATATGCGTGACCAACTGTTTTTCTTCACTTGTCCCAAACCAACATGGTCCACCGGAAGAAATTGTCCCAAGAGGATTTTACAGAAGACTTGACATCCAAAACGCTTCAATGTCTTCAAACTCTCGTAGAGATTCGTTGGATCTCACCGTAACTGCCCCAGACCGCATGGATTACTTAGAAGAAGTCATCGCATGAGGATTTTACAGAAGACTTGGCAAGCTCAATGCTTCAGTGTCTTCAAACTCTTGTAGAGATTCGTTGGATCTCGACGTAACTTCCCCAGACCGTATGGACTACAGAGGAATTCGCCTTGAAAAGATTCATGAACAATCTCATACCACCGTGGGATATTCTGTCCCAGTATTCTGAACTCTGGATAG
The DNA here is from genome assembly GCA_022829125.1 of Lathyrus tuberosus. NCBI lineage: Eukaryota > Viridiplantae > Streptophyta > Magnoliopsida > Fabales > Fabaceae > Lathyrus > Lathyrus tuberosus. The sequence continues at coordinate 8,149,867 of JALAZF010000191.1, forward strand.
GCTGATTAGTCGTTAGGATGGACTAACTTCTCGTGCTCTTGGTATAGCTTGCCCCAGTATGAACCTTGAAGTGGTTTTGCCCCTGACTACTGATCTTCGAAGGAAAACCAAAAATGCTTGCATTTGTAGGGATTTGAATCTCGCAATAATTGCCCCAGTTTGGTTGAACTTTGAAGAGATTTCTCGACGTGATTGGCTCAGATGAGCTACACCTTAAAGAGATGGTTCGACGTGATTGCCCCAGATCGACTACGTCTTAGCACAACTTGTTGGGAAAGCCCCTGCCCAACAAAGTTTCCTGAGGAAGTACCATTGGATATGGCTGCCCTTCGGGAGTTTCAGGATCCTCAACTCGACAAGATTAAGCTTCTGGACTGAATTTCCATATGTAAACTTCTTTTGATGTCAAACAAATGTATGCAAGCAGAAAAAGTTTTATTCTGAGAATGAAAATTCTAATGCAACACAACATGTTAATCTCGAATTTTTACTAAAAAGATGTAGCAAACCCTTTTGTGAGCGAATCACGGGTTAGGATACGACATTAATTTTTTAAAGAAATAATGCAATGCACATGCAACACCAACAAAGATCTTTTAGCACAACTGATAGGAGTCAGGAACGCTATCTCTTAGTAGTATGCCTTCGAAATAACCCTGTTTCAATTAGGACTTTTGAGGGTTGTAACGGGGCCTGGTTCACGGTTTTGAGAAAAAAGGATTTATGGCTCAAAGTTTATTGGTGCCCACCCACTCTTCGTGATGTTCTCCAGTCCTACGTTCAGTTAATTTGCCCAAGCGTTCGCCTCTCAAAAAGATTTTGTGATCTTTAAGGAAACCATGATACTGATGGTTTGACACCTAATGAGGCTTTGGATTGACAGTCACCCCTTTGTCTTTTGTCCATAGTCACACGACTTTGTTCTTGCTCGAGGATTTTCTTTTGTAATCCTTTTGTTTTCCGCTTTCACATTCTTTTGCTTTTTGATCCCTAATTTTTGCCTGGACTGATTCTTTTGAATCTTTAATTTCAGAGTCCAGCGGGATGCCCTAACTTTTGCCTAAGTTGCTTGTTTTCAAGTTTCAACTTAGCGGGCTTTTTTCATTTTTTCATTTTTTTTATTCTTTTTCCTTTTTTCTTGAACAAATCGTGTGACACTGGCTTGTCTTGACTTGATTGGAAAGGTCGTGACTGCCTCACTATTTGATTGTTGATGGATAACCATTGTGGTTTCACATCTCTTGCCCTCTTGACGGTGGAATAGAAGGTAATGGATCCTCAGATGCACACTCCTTTTGAAATTTGAATGCTTGGTCAAATTAACTGACGCCTACCCTGCCCCTGGGTTAAATGTGAGGGTTTTTTCGTACGAAAAGAAACTCCTACTTCAAGGCTCAAAGGGGTTAACGAGGGTCTATCTCCCTTATATCTCCAGTGTTTGAGGAGTTGAAACAATGCCTGTACATCCTCAACAGGGTTCTTATTCCAAAGCACACCGTTAGAGATTTTTGTGTTTTCAGATCATCATTCTCCCTCATAGAGTTTGAGCAAGAAAAATGGTATTGCAGTACACATTAGCATTAAATGACTAAACACAAATGAAATTCTTCAAGAAAACATATTCATTGCATTAAAATCCTCATACCAAATACAAACAAATTTTAACATGCGAACAATGTCTGAACGAACAAATAAAGACTACATATGAAAATGCAGCAAGGAAAATAAAGATTGTCGTTGTTGAAGAGGTTTGGCTCCGTCTAGACTGACCACTTCTGGTGATGTTCTTGTAACTTTGAGCACTCACCATGGTACAGAAGCTTCACCTTGTGGGGTACCGTCTGGGGTGATAACCTTTGAGTCAATCAAATCCTGCACCTTGTGCTGGAACACATTACAGTTATCAAGTGTGTGCCCAAATGTTCCTGAATGGAACTCACAGCTAACACTCATGTCATAGTCCGGAGGAATGGGGTATGGCACGGGCATGGCCCTTCTCAGCTGGATTTGCGAACTTTTGAGCAAACGAGCCAACAACTGACTGTACGGAATAGGAATAGGATCAAATGTCCTCTTGGGCTTCCTTGGTCTGAGTAGCCTCCGCTGCTGATAATCTTGCTGCTGCTGGTTCGGGCGCCCAACCTGGCCCTGCACTTTCCTTTCTGCATTCGGCTGAGGCACAAATAAGGGTTGCTGACATAGGTCTTCTGCAACACAGGGTTGTGGAAGAGATCCCTGACGCGAGGTAGACCCTTTGGAAAAGGAGAGAGTCCTCAGTTCCCTTGCAACAATGGGAGTGACATCACTTGGTTTACCAGCACCAACTGATGCAAACTTGATTGCCCCTGAATCAATTAGCTCCTGGACTTTATGCTTGAACCTGGTACAATTCTCAACATTGTGACCAGGTGCCCCAGAATGGAACTCACATCTAGCCTTAGCATTAGGTCCCAGAGGAATCTTCGTGGGCAATGGTCCCAAACTAACACACTCAACCAGCTTGAGCTCGAGCAAGTAAGAAAGCAATTGCGCATACGAAATCGGAATGGGATCGAACTTCCTCTTAGGCCCCTCTGACTTAGGATCCTCTTGGAAATCAGGAAGTGACTGCTGATGCGAGAGCTCTGAACCTTTAGCTTTCAGAGGAGATTCACGAAGCAATCCATGATCTAAAGCATATCCCAAAGAGATGGGAGGAGTAGAGACCTCTGTTGTGGAAGCGGGCACATGATCATTTTCCCTTTTTAACACCTTATTCAAGATTTCCATGACCAGGCCCATTTGAATCTTCATCTGGTTGACTTCCTCCCTCAGTAGTTCCTGACCTCGGGACAGCGCCTGAATGTCCCCCATAAAATGCCCCAATTGGGCCCTCACCCCAGCCAAATCCTTCTGCATTTGATCCATGATTCTTACTTGATTTCTTCGCGTCGAATATCGGTGAATATGATTCTCAGCTATACTGCCTGAAACCAAATAAAGGTTAGAGACCCCGCAACGAGTACCTGAAAAGCAAGTAACAAAAATGCAAAATGATATGCAATGCCATGCAATGCTATGTTTGTCATTTCCGAGGTGCTTTATACCCTGATTCCAATCCAAACCACAGAAATCTGAAGACCAGAAATCGTGATATAAAAAGACGTATCGTGGTCATGTGCTTGTGTGCAGCTATCTGATAAGGAATAATTCTGAATAAAACTGCTCATACTCATTCAACAAAGTATTCAAGTACATTTAAGAAAGGCTCATCCGCAAATGCAATACAAGGAAAAATGGATCCATCAACAAGCCTGATGGTAACCATTAACAACAAAATATAAGGAAAAGAACATCAGTCTGACAATTCCACATCCTTCAGCTTATCACTTGAGTATTTGATCTCCTCAAAAAGTATACGGGTACGCTGGTGATTCGGCTTTTCAATCATCTCTTTGATCAAGACATCCCTTTTCTCAAGAGCTTCATTTAAAGAACCCATATGCAGCATCAGAGCCTCGTCATCACACACTCCTTTGTGTCTCTTTATGCCAGCTTGCGTCTTGAGTATATCCCTTTCTATCATGACTTCCTCAAGCTCTTTCTTGGTATTCCTCAGCTCACCTCTAGCTTCTTCTAGCTGTTCTTGACTCTTACCGAGGCTTTCCCGATACTTTCTCCTCTGCTCATGCGCCTTTTCAAGCTCTTCGTCATTAATCTGCAACTGTTCCTGTAATTCAGCATTCTCTATCCTAACTTCGTCCCAAGCGTGCTGAAACTTTGTTAACTTTTCTTTGGTTTGTGCTAACGCCTGTTTGGTTTGCTTGTGAGCTTGAGTAGCATCATCAGCACCTTTACTAATCTTCCGGAAATGTTGGGCTCTTCCAGCAAAGTCTTTTTCTTTTGCAGTTAGGATTTGTTCAGCATCTTGGGCTTTCCGCTCCAGCTCTTTGTTGGCATGTAGAGCATTCCGAAGACGGCTACTCAACTCGGAATTCTCTCCTTGGAGCTTTTTCACCAAGGCTTGCAACTTGTCAACTTCTTCCACAGTAGCAGTGCTTCTTGCTTTCTCATTCTCCGGATACAAAAGGGGTGCCTTACCAAAAGGCAAGAGAAAATCTTCAACTCTTTTCGTCACCCACTCTTCATATGCTGGATAAACCCGGTTGTTAGGCTTTCCTAGAGTAACTTTCCCCTTTTTCAGTATGCTACCCCAGCTTTCAGAAGCTTTCTGTGCTGCTTCCCACCCATCTGATGTATGAAAATAGAGGGACTCCTCCACATCTCTCTTAATAGGCGGACCTGTCAGGGCATACCCAAATTGTCGAATGGCCAAAGAAGGATTGTAGTTAATCCCACCCAGTCTTCCTATCAGTGGAACGTTAGGGAACTTACCACAGCTGTGGATAATATTCTTGCCAATCAGCCCATGATCTACCCATACGATGTCCTTGGCCACCAATCCCATTAAACGCTGTTTCCACTCTAGAGAATCTTTGGAATCCACAAAAGCCCCTGATTGTGGTAAACGGCCTGAAAACCACTTATAGAACAAGGGTGCACAACAACGAATTATCCCTCCTCTTTTCTTTTCGTTTCGGTTGTACAACGAGTAGTGAAGATCTCCCAGTAGCGTTGGCACCGGGTTCTTCATCAGGAATATTCGTATAGCGTCCGTATCAATGAAATCCGGCTCGTTGGGAAACAACATTATGCCGTATATACAAAGGGCTAGCAAAGCATTAAAAATAAGCCAATTCTCGCCTTTAGCTGCTTCTTGGGCCTTCTTAATCAGATATTCCAGCTTGTAACCACGAATCTTTCCTTTGTTGGAGACATTGTCGCCTAACTCTGATTTGCTCAAATAAAGAGCACCAGCCACCTTTCCAAAGTCAAGATCCCCCACTGATCCAAAGAAAGGGGGCTCCTCCTTGATAGCAATCCCCAACATGTTGGAATACTCCTCCAGGGTAGGAACCAACACATAGTCTGGCAATACAAAACACCTCAGAGGCGGATCATAGAACTGCATCAACGTATGGAGACCTCTGGCTTCATAATCACTGACATTACGGACCATAGATAAAATCCACCCATATTTCTCTTCAAAAGCTTCTCGTACTGCAGGACTCGCCATTCCCTTCAGCATAACAATAGGGCCCAAAGTAGGCGTAAGGAACTTATAGCTGATGATATTCTTCCTCTCTTTAGTGTTCATCTTTGCAAGGACCTGATGACTGGAATCAAGGGTAATATATGCACCTGGAAATGAATAAACATGTATGTTAGGATATGATAATGCAATGCAAAGGGCAATGTGATCAGGTAATCAGGTGTCTGTGCTGAACTGTGAACGGTGTCAGTGTAGCTCTGAGACTAATATAGAACCATAGATAAGAACCATCTGAATACAATAGGATGAAACTTCCTTTTTGTGCAATGATGATAGAAAACCGGGTATGTAGGAGGTCATGGTTACCTGCAAACCTGTAAACAACCCGCCCTTCTCACATGTGGGTACTAGGATGTTCAGTATCCCGGGCTCTCAGGTCGAGAAATGATGATACGTTCACCATTTCTGGTTTGGCATCATCATCAATCGAGGAGGCCTCAACTGATTCTCCAAAACAAAAAGGTCCTCAGCTTCTGGCACTGAGGTCGAGAAGCAATAGTACATTCATCCCTCAGGGTACAGTACTATCGCCAATCGAGGAGTGCCTCCGCTGATTCTCTTTCAAAAAGGGATGTCCTATAGCAAGTTCCCAGCATTGGGTCCTCGGATCGAGAATGTGCAATGGGTTTGCCACGGAATGTGGTCTGCCACTGTCACATCTCGGGAGGAGTGCCGCAACTGAGTCCTCGGGAATGGTCACCAGAGTCGACAGTTCCTCAAGAGAATAACCACTGGCCTGCATAACATGCAGTAGCAGAAAGCTCCTGATAGAACCTCGTCTGGTTGTGGGTCTCATGAACAACAATACGTGGTCACCACCACGCAAGCATCATGACTATCCACTCTAATACCTATGTATGTACTCAAGCCTTGGTAGTGAGCTTATCTCTCAGAACACCCATCCCGCCAAACAGACAAAACAGTGCAACACAATATAATATATGATATGTAATGCTAAAATGCGGTAAATACAGTAAAATAAATAAACAACAACTTATAGCACAACAGTAAACACCCAATGAAAGAAAAGCAGACAAGCGCTAGGATTGACTCGCTAAGGAAACCAGAGATTCTGAGTTTTACATCCCCAGCAGAGTCGCCAGCTGTCGCTCCCGGGATTTTCATCCAAGTACAAACGCGAAAGTGGCACCGAACAGAGTCGCCAGCAATGTGTATTTATCCCAAGAGGGGGAAAGGAAACACCGCGTAAACCTGAGAGAAAGGAAAAGCATGGTCTTACGACCAAGAGAACTGGGTTCGGGAGTCGGTTACGTGAGAGGAAGGTATTAGCACCCCCTCACGTCCATCGTACCCGATGGGATCCACGCTTGCTGCTTCAATCAAAGGGTGTAAGAAAAGAATGCTGGAAAAAAGGAACTGGAAAAGGAAGGGAAAGAGAAAGAGAAACAAATGTAGGGAAAATAAAAGAAGTGCTCGCATGGGCCCTACCCCACTGCCTACGTATCTCATCGGGAGCATGAGAATCAGAGCGACGTAGTTCCCCTCACTAGGGATGGATTGTTTGTGTTTTTTAGAGAACGGCTTATGTTCTAGCTCAGGTGTTGCAGGCTCGCTGGTCCGAGTGCGTTACCGTCTTGCAAGAGAACGAGTAGAAGCGCGTTCGTGCGTTGAGAATGAATGAGATGAGAAAAGAATTCCCGAAGGAAAGACGTTATTGTTTGTTTTTGTCTTTTAGAAGTTTTTTCCATTTATTTGCATATGACAGTGTATCTGAATCTTAGTCATTGGAATGTGTACCTTCTCACATTCCAAGATGGAATGGGTAAGAAAGCACACTAAGGGTGAAGAAGACCCCCACACTTAGTTCCAATTGTCAAGGTTCAAACACACTAGCATACTTGTGTTTGTTAAGTGTTTTTGTTGATTAAGAAATGAAGAAGTGCTTTTTATTATTTGTACCTTCAACAAGTATTGCATTTAAGTCCCTCATACAAGATCAAATGTTTAACACATTGACCCAAGATGGGCTATATGCTACACATTCTAAGATTATAAGAGAAGACCCCTTATAATCTTTTCTTTATATGAAAGGCCTAAATGCAATAAATGCCTACCTTTATTATATGTTTTGAATTTTCTTTGAGATGAGACAAGAGACTCAAGGGAGGAGAAAGGTAAAAATCTATGTGGACTAAGACTCAATCCTAATTGATTAGTTAAGGGAGTGATCCTAAGGTTTGTGAGGTTTCAACCTAAAGTCTAAAGAACGAATGAATTAAACAATTCACTTCTAAAGTAGAAGATGAATTGTAATTCACAAAGGGAAAGTGATGAGTTATTAAAAGAAAGCACATAAGTGCTTAACAAAACATAGAATGGAATTGTAAAAGAGAAAGGATAGAAGTTGAATGTGGATTCCTTATCCACACTCAATTGCAACTTACCAAAGCCCCTACATGGTTAGTAAACATGTATAAGAAGTATAAGAAGTAAATGCATCATAAAACTCAAAAGAATTAAATGAGAAACCAAATCCTAGAGCCACAACCAGAATGGGCATCATATGAGAACAAATGGTCATTATCAATCAAACTCAAGTGGATAGGCAACAAACATCCCCCATGACATTAGAACATGATATCATAAGAAAAGGAAGAATGAAAGATGAAAGAGAAAAGAAGAAATATGCACAAATGGAACATGTAATCCATGGATCAGAATTGAAATGAAATGAAAAATGATTCACAAACATCTCACAAGTATTCATGCATGACACATCAAAGCATTTAAGAAGTAATAGAAGAAGTAGAATTGAAATGGAAGTTCAAAAGAAAACACAAGCACAAACACCACATGTTAAAGGTGCACAAGGTTTAAATGAAAGTCAACATGCAAGGATGACACATAATATGTACCAATGACCTATAATGTCAAGTGAATGGTTCACCAAATATGCAAATGATCATGCCATTATGTACAAAAGAAAACATGCAAACATGCACAAAAGATTACAATGATATAACATGTCATAATGCTTTAAATGAAATGCATCAAGAAAAAATCAAATGGCCTCATGAAAATTATGAAAACATAGTATTGGAGTTCACTAATCAGAGATGAATCACATATCAAAGTAGCATGCAAGGAACCAAGGCAAAATGATGTCAAACAATGCACTTAGGTCACATAGACATATCATACAAAGTAGCACAAAAGTGAACACCAAACATGCCATAAAACTGACCTAAAAAATCAAATAAAAATCACTTAACATACCTCAAGATGATAATGATTCAATGCAAAAAGAAGAGCATCAAAACAAGTTTTAATGATCAAGAACAAAATTAAACAAGATCATGTACCATATTAAGAATGCACATCAAAGAAATTCAAAGAAAAATATAGAACAGGGGTAAAAAGGTCATAAAATCAGAAAATAAAATCATCAAAAATTTTCTAAATGTTTTAATGATACTCATGAATTTTTGTGGAATTTTATGATGCTATTTAATATTTTTAAAAATTAAAAAGTAAACGTGTATAAAAAATAGAAAAATAAAATGAAATGCAAAGGGAAGGGGAGGTGTGAACATAGCAATTATGCAGTTCAAATCATTTGGGCCTTAAAACAGGGAGGTGCGAATAGCATTCTGGCTAAGTCCACTAAGCGCGCAGTACACATTAATAACCATGCACTTCAGTCAAACCAAGTCAACACAATAACAACCATCAGATTGAGTCATAGTCAAACTATAGTCAAAGTAGCCAAAATCAATACACGCGCACGAAGGATCACACAACATACAGTGTACCACACCACATAATGTTCACTCTGATTAAAATAAAACATGTGCCGCGCATGTGACATTTTTTATGTGTTGGCACAATCTTATCCGCACGATTTACAAATCCAACGGCCAATATTCAAACTGAGAAAACCCTAGGAGTTAAAGCTACCGGCCGGAGAGGGACCTCCGGTCACCTTCTCCGGCGAGAACCGCCACCTGCGAATCCACATCTTCACAAAAATACGCAATGCACACATCAAAATGAAGCTCATGCTAAGCACAATACGAATCCACAGTTATCTTTCACATACCATGCGCACACGTAGAAAACAGAGGATACAAAGATATGCCCTAACTTTTGGATCTAAGCTTCTAAGAAGCTCTATCAACTAGCCGGAGTTCAAATGCTTCTATTAAGCTCAAATCATCATAAAAACAACAAAATAATCCAGTAATCGTGAGGAAAAAGTTTGTGAGCTTTGGAACCTGATCTTGCAGTTCTTGTATAATTTGAGAAAACCAGAGGAAGTACTCGTTCTTCAACCTGGGAGCTTCACAAACTAAGCAAAATAAATGCTATATATCTGGCTGTCTTGAGAGCAGAGATTCACTGTTGAACAATGCTTGAAACAACCTTCAGAATTATGCTCAAACCGCCTTCAATCAAGTGTCATTGATGATGATGAGAGTGAAGTATCGTGTGCGTGGAGAAGGATTTTTGAGAGAGTTGATGACAGAGTGAGAGGATCAGAGATAGAGTAGAGAGAACTTTGAAGTGAAAAATGAGAAAATGAAGCTCATAATGAAATTGTGAGGTGAGATTTTTATTTATAGTGTAAGCTAACCATGGTTTGGTGAGTGAGTTAAAGTGAGTCAAGGTTGTTAAACTGAGTCATCCCTAACTAACTGAGTCAAGTTAGTTAGGGAGAGCAGTGCTATGGTGAAGAGGGCTCATGACATGCTATGGTGGAATGGAATGTAAAGCTGCAGCAAGCAAAACTTGTTATACAAGTTTCCACTCCTTTCCCTTTTTATGATCATGTACAGCACGTGGTATGGTAAATGAGAAATATGTTGGGCCAAATGAAATAATGTTGGGAGGGTGAACAATGCACGGGCTGTGACAATCAACAACTTTCATTTCTCATTTTCTGGTTTTTGATGGCAGTTGATAACAATGGAAATAGGGTGATTTGATGATGAAATTCTCTCTACTCCATGGGTGGTTTAGTGTGTTTTTGGAGTCATTGGAAAGATGGCACATTGGAGAACAATGTTGATGTGAAAAAGGAATTGAAATGATGCCTCAAACATGCTCCAAAATGACTATAAACTTAAGCACACAAGACTGGATGATGGGCGCATCAGGTGGTCGGTTGGCAAGGCTGGCATGGCACAAAATTTCAGCATAACCACCCTAACTTGAGGCCACTATTTTTCCATCATACCTTGATCAGATGAAATTTTTCCCAACATGAACATTGAAGAGGGCACTACAAGGAACATTTTTGATGTTGACAAGTTTTGCAAATGAAACCTTTAACCATGAGAAAAATAGGTGTACATTTGGCCCACCAACTGTTTGTTAAAATGACTGCGCGCGTGCCCTGAAAATCTTGGTCATGACCTAGTTTTGAACCTACTTTGCTCAAACTTTGATCAATCATATCTCACTCAATTTTTATCCAATGGAGATGTTCCACACATGGATTTGAAGCTTAAAACAAGATCTTTTGTTGTGGCCGAGTGGAATTTTCATTTGGTGCTTCAATTTTAAATGGCCTTGGTTCAAACTCTGATGCAAAATGGCCAAAACTTACTATTTTTAGTAACCCTACTTCACCCAAAAATGGCAACTTTCCACATCTTGATTTTTTCATGATTCCTTTGGAGTTTCTTGACCAAATTTTGCACATTGGACACATATAACATGAATTTTATAAATTTGGCCTCAAAAAGTCAAGAGTTGACTTTTTCCTCTGATTATTTGACTTTGCCCCAATTTCTCTGATTCTTGATCTTTCTTCCAATTGAACCACTTCTAAAACCAATTGAGATGTAATTTTCCACATACATACACTTAGGGACATATGGAATACCATGACATCAAGTTTTGTCCAAAAAATCAGAGATACCCTGATTTAATTGGAAACCCTAATTTCAGCCCCTTCTGGTTAGGAGGAAAAAGTGCAGTCTTCAATTTCAAATTCCTCAGAGTATGTTGTGTATCCTCTTAAAGGATGATGATATATGCCATTTGAGGATGATTTTGGATCAATAAGCTATCTCTTTTGAGGGTTTTCCTTCATTTTTTGAACCTCTTGCATAGTGAAAGATGTAATGCTTCAATCTCCCATTGTATCTCTTATCCTTGAGGTTGTGGATGATCAATTGAGATAGTATGAGACATGAAAGGCTTCTTGGCTTGCCTTGAGGCAACTTGACTGACCTTTTTGTGCTTTGAATGATCTCTTGATTGTCCATCTCCCACCTGACCACATGCCCTGATGGTAAGAAGGATGCCATGCTTCATTTTTCTATGTTAAATGCAACGCAATGCTAATGAAATGAATATGATATGATAAATGATAATGCCATGCTATGATGCCAAAAGGGGAGAGCAAATTTTGGGGTATTACACCTCCAAATCTCTGCTTATTTTTCTTCTCATTCACAGCTTTGTAATGAGCAATCCTGGCTCTGTTGTCATTATCATAAATTCTGCTTCTGCTTACCAGCTCAGGATAGTTTCTTATCTTCTGACAAGTAATACCCAATTTGATTTCAGGACGCAGCCCGTTCTCAAACTTTAAACACTTCGAAGTCATAGCTTCTTCAGTATTGTAATGAGCACAAAGAGATGACAAGGATCTTCTTAAAGACTTTGAGCTCATTTTACTACGACAGAATGGTTGCCAGTGCACCCAGCAACTTTACCGAAATGGTCGGTATGGGGGTACATCTCGAGGAAGCCATTCGAGAAGGACGTCTGGTCAAAGACACTGGATCAACAAGCGGTACTAAAAAATACGGTAGTGCTCTCCCTAAGAAAAAAAAGCATGATATTGGGAATATCTCTCTCAGAAAGCAAAGGCGATGGTATTAACCAGTAGCAGCTGTAACTCCTGCTATCAACCCTGTGCCTATTTCTACGTATCAACCTTAGGTTGCGCAGAGCCAACCTAATCAACAGCAATTTCAGCAAAGGACACAACAGCCTCTTCAGCAGGCTCGTCCTCCATACAACAACAACCGTACAACACGGCCACCAGGATTTGATCCTATACCCGTATCGTATGCAGAACTATTTCCATTACTGCTGGTCAAAGGGCACGTCCAGGCCAAGGCTCCTCTTACAGTACCGGAAAATCTGCCTTTTTGGTTTAAGGTGGATCAGACTTGCCCTTACCATCAAGGAGGACCAGGGCATAACATAGAGAATTGTCTCAGTTTCAAATCTGACGTGCAAAGGCTTGTTAGGAGCGGTGTATTATCTTTCAAAGATACGAATCCGAATGTTCTCACAAACCCGCTGTCACAACACGAGAAAGCTGCAGTTAATTTGATAGAGGGAGAGTCTAGCAACATCTATCAATTTCACGATGTACTCTTATTGAGGGCCAACTTGGTCAAGATTCATTGTAGACAGAGTGGATATGGCCATGTGCTACCTCATAACTATCACCAATGTGATATATTCTCTAAAGACAGTCAAGGATGTTCTGTGGTGCAATCCGCTCTACAAGAACAGTTGGATCTCGAATGGATCCAACAACACCGAGTTCGTGGAATTAACATGGTCGATACGAATTCCAACGTCGTTCAGAATCACGACATCCGTGCAATGAATGTCAATTTGGTGGCGATGCACTCAAGGCAAAGCCAGTATCATAATCTCCTGCAACATGATTACAAGTCCTGTCTGACTTGCTCGGTAAACAAACGGGGATGCTCTTTTGTGCAAGAGGCCCTCCAGCGTCAGATGGATCTTGGATGGATCCAAGACTACCATGATAGGAATCATTATCAAATCAACATGATTCAAATCTTCGATATTTGCTTGATGAATACCAGCCTGGTGGAGTTACATGCCGAACAGGTCCGGCTCGGGTTCCTGATATCACATGATTATCAGGGCTGTAATGCGGGTTGTGAGAACGATCAAGGTTGTGCCCTTGTCCAGGAAACACTTTAGCACTTGTTGAACCATTGGTGGCTTCCAATCTATATGGATGAAGAAACCTAGTAAATTAGTATCACTAACGGAAATCCTACTAGATGTCAAGGTCGGGATGTTCGGTAGATGGAAACAGACCTCGTAAGGTTACACTGTATTCAAAGCGGATGTGGCCAGGTGCCACTACACAACTATGAGCGGTGTGGAATTTTCTCATTGGATAATCAAGGATGCTACTCCGTGCGAGCAGCCCTTCAAAGTCAGTTGGACCGCAAGGAGATTCAACCATGCTCAAGTTCTGGATCAGTCAACTATTTCATTGATCAAATAGAGGACGTTGTCATAATCTCTGATCATAATAGAACCGGGGATGTTTGTACCATCATCCCTCAACTTGACAAATCGAGAGTTCCCAACCAGGAACGGATCGAAATTACTTATGATGGTCAGAAAAATCACAAGGTTCCCATAGTCATCTATCTACCGGGACCACTACCGTATGAATCAACTAAGGTTATCCCTTAAAAATACGGTGCAACAATAATTAAGAATGGAAAGGAAATTCCATTACCCTCTGTCGTGAATATGGCAGACATTAGTCGAGTAACACGGAGTGGTAGAGTCTTCAACAGAGGAGTTGGAGAACCCAGCAAAGAAAAGGAACCTTAAACAGAAGTTCCTAATCCACCAGTCGGTCAATCCAGTGATCCCGACCTTTCAAAGAACGACGATGAGATGCTAAAGCCCATCCAGAAGAGTGAATACAACATTTTTGATCAACTGTTGCAAACTCCTTCAAAAATCTCGGTATTATCACTATTGCTTAGTTCAGAAGCGCACAAGGAGGCTCTACAAAAAGTCTTAGAGTAAGCCTTTGTGGAACAGGATGTAACAATCAGACAGTTCGATAGCATTGTCTCTAACATCACTTCCTGCAATAAATTGGGATTTAGTGATGAGGAATTACCCGAAGGGGGTCGCCGTCATAATATGGCGCTCAACATTACAGTCAACTACCAGGACGATGTTTTAGCCAGCGTACTGGTAGACACAGGGTCATCCCTGAATGTTATGCCGAAGTCCACTTTGATGCAATTATCATTCAAAGGACCTCCGATGAGAACCAGCGAAGTCATCGTCAAAGCATTCGACGGATCCAGAAAAACGGTTATCGGCGAAGTTGACCTTCCCATAACTATCGGTCCTCACACTTTCCAAGTCACTTTCCAGATCATGGACATCCAGGCAACTTATAGTTGTTTATTAGGAAGACCTTGGATACATCAGGCTGGGGCGGTCACTTCAACCCTCCACCAAAAGCTAAAGTTCGTCCAGAATAACCAACTCGTCACAGTCTGTGGAGAACAGGCCTTGCTCGTAAGTAACTTATCATCATTCACTTCTGTGGAACCGGGGGGGGTAATCAGAACCCAGTTCCAAGCATTTTCGCTACACAAGGACAATCAATCCGAAGGGGGAACTTCGATTTCCTCGTACAAAGATGCTATCAAAGCGGTCGAGAGTACCAATACAGCAGGATGGGGGCAGCTTGTCATTCCTACTGACAATATGAAAAAGAAAGGTCTTGGCTTTTCCTCGACCTGTACTCAGACGGTTGTGAACAATAAAGGTTTTCGCCCCATTCAAAACTTCTTCCAAAGTGGAGGCTTCCTTCAACCAGTGACTCAATAAGTGCATACCATCAAGGAAGGTAATTCCTCTGACACAGATGACGAATGGAACTCCTATCTCAACGAGGATGGTTATATGTCTTAGGACGAAACGCAGACTCCCTTCTGCTTTCCTGCACAGAGCCTGAGATTTATACCCCGGTCAGATGTCGAAATGATATACGGAGAGTGTGATCCAGAAGGATGCCGAGCTCTGCCAAATTCGTTAGAGGAGGACACTCTGATGAAGGACAACTTTGACCACAACTACTATGGTCCGATGGATGGCCTGCCGATATGGCAGCCGTACCCAGGAGATTTGGGGCAAGAGAGTCAATCGAACGATGAAAAGCAACTTAACATCATCGAAACGAATACATGTGTCCCCACCATGTCATAGGATCAACACTCAGGTCATATCCAGTACGACTATGAATTTGCAAACTTTGCAGGACTAGAATTCATTAACTATGCTTTTCCCGAGGTCAACGTCATCGAGAGGGATGACTCCTCCAGTTCCAAAGAGGTGTGGGACACTTTGGGACAACTGAGTGGAAAGTATGACTACTTGGTTAAATACACCACTCCTGAAAGCTCTCGCATCAGGCTCGAAGACATCCAGCCAACTGGATGGGGAGATACAGCTGAGAGTGCAAATACTACGCAAAATACAACTGATGAATCCTCCAACGACAACTCTGCTTGGGAGACAGATTCCAACGATCCTGCTCCACCAGAAATCAGCGTTATTTCTGAAGACAAATTAAGGAAGGTACCAGACTTTGTGATTCACCGAGGAGTTCGTCGCCAATGGGTTGCGGTCGATGTCCCTAAGATTGTTCATAAGTCAAAGTAATTGTCGTCTTTATCTTAACCTTTCACCCTGCCCAGGTGAAACGGATGTTTTCATAGGGCTCACTTTCTATAAATATCCCTCTTCGCTTCGCCCAAAGCGACAGAGTTTTGTTTTATAGGGTTGTAGTTTCAAGATTCGACTTGTTCATGAATAAAAAACGTCGTTCTGTAATTTCCGCATTTAATGTTGTTTTCTCTTTTTGCTTTTTCTAGAAAATGGTAATCCTAAAAAACAACAAATAATAAAAACAAGCAGTAAAATAAAACACTGCACACACTCTTGCATTCTCTCTATCTTTTCGAAACACAAATCATCACATCATGCAGATTGCTTATTTTAAACCCCATTGAAACATACGATCCGATGCCTTCTCCCAACTTTGAGTTCCCAATATTTGAGGCTGAAAAAGAAAATGACGACAAAATTCCAGAGAAGATCTCCCGATTACTCAGACAGGAGGAAAGGTCCATTAAACCTCACAAAGAGCCGTTGGAAATGGTCAACTTGGGTTCAGAAGAAGAGAGAAAAGAAGTCAAGATTGGGGCATTACTCAGTCTAACTGCCAAAGAGAGTTTGACAAAGCTTCTCAAAGAGTTTCCCAATGTATTCGCTTGGTCCTATCAGGACATGCCAGGGTTGGATACCAGCATCGTGGAACATCACTTACCGTTAAGGTCAGATTGTCTGCCAGTAAAACAAAGGTTGAGACGGACTCATCCGGACATGGCCATCAAAATCAAAGAGGAGGTGCAGAAACAGATTGACGCGGGTTTCCTCGCCACATCAGAATATCCTCAATGGCTAGCCAACATCGTACCAGTTCCGAAAAAGGACGAAAAGGTCAGAATGTGTGTGGACTACAGAGATCTGAACAAGGCAAGTCCAAAGGACAACTTTCCTTTACCACACATTGACATGATGGTTGACAGTACAGCAAAGTTCAAAGTTTTCTCCTTCATGGATGGATTCTCGGGCTATAATCAGATAAAAATAGCTCCGAAATACATGGAGAAAACTTCATTCATTACCCCATGGGGTACCTTTTGTTACAAGGTAATGCCGTTCGGTTTAAAGAACGTCGGGGCTACCTATTAATGGGCCATGACTACTCTGTTTCATGACATGATACATAAGGAAATGAGGTATATGTCGATGACATGATTGCAAAATCTAAAACACAAGAGGAGCATGTGACCCACTTGCAAAACTGTTCGAGCGGCTGAGAAAGTACAAACTCCGCTTGAATCCCTACAAGTGCACATTCGGTGTCCGTTCAAGGAAACTTTTAGGGTTCATCGTCAGCCAGAAAGGAATTGAGGTTGATCCTGACAAGGTCAAGGCCATTCAAGAAATCCTTTCTCCAAAGACTGAAAAACAAGTCAGAGGATTCCTGGGACGTCTGAATTACATTTCCAGATTTATATTCCTCATGACCGCGACATGTGCGCCGATCTTCAAATTACTCAAAAAGAATCAGGACTGCTTTTGGACAGAAGATTGCCAAACCGTCTTCGACAGTCTCAAGGAATACCTGTTGAACCCACCGGTTATATCACCTCCAGTGGAAGGAAGACCACTGATCATCTACCTCACAGTCTTGGAAGACTCAATGGGTTGTGTACTTGGCCAACAAGACAAAACTAAAAGGAAAGAGTCTACCATCTACTATTTAAGCAAGAAATTCATCGACTGTGAGACTCGGTAGACTATGCTTGAGAAAACTTGCTGCGCTCTAGCTTGGGCAGCCAAACGTCTTTGCCAGTATATGATTTGTCACACTACTTGGTTAATCTCACAAATGGATCCAATCAAGCATGTCTTTGGAAAACCTGCTCTCACAGGAAGGATAGCCCGTTGGCAGATGTTGTTATCAGAATATAACATAGAGTACCACGCTTAAAAAGCCGTAAAGGGAACCGTTACCAGACGAAGATGTCATGTATCTAAAAATAAAAGATTCGGTGTCCGTTCAAGGATAGCACATCCGGTGTCCTTTCAAGGATAGCCCGTTCCCAGACGAAGATGTCATGTATCTAAAACTGAAAGATTGTGATGAACCGCTACCCAGTGAAGGGCCAGAACCAGGTTCCCAATGGGGACTAATCTTTGACGGAGTTGTCAATCATTATGGAAAGGGAATTGGGGCAATCATCATAACCCCTCAAGGTACCCATATTCCTTTCACCGCCCGACTTACGTTCAAGTGCACAAACAACGAGGCCGGATACGAAGCTTGTATTATGGGTCTCGAAGAAGTGATCGACTTAAGGATCAAGATCTTGGACGTATACGGCGACTCAGGCCTGGTTATCAATCAGATCAAAGGAGATTGGAACACATACCAGTCCAGGCTGATCCCTTACAAAGACTATGCGAGAAGGTTGTTACCCTTCTTCAACAGAGTCGAGTTTCATCATATCCCTCGTGAAGAGAATCACATCGTTGATGCATTAGCCACTCTTTCTTCCATGATTAGTGTAGGTCAATGGAGCGACTTACCTAAGATCGACATAATGCACCTTGAACGGCCCGCTTACATCTTCACGATTGAAGCAGTCATAGATGATAGACCTTGGTATCACGATATCAAATGCTTCCTTCAGAAACAAGAGTACCCACCTGGGGCATCTAGAAAAGACCGAAAAACCCTCAGAAGGTTGGCAGGCAGTTTCTTCCTGAGCAGTGGTACACTCTATAAGAGGAACTTTGACATGGTCTTGCTTCGCTGCATCAACAGACCAGAAGCAGACATGCTGATAAAAGAAATTCACGAAGGGTCCTTTGGCACTCATGCCAACGGACACACAATGGCCAGGAAAATTTTAAGAGCAGGGTACTATTGGTTGACCATGGAATCCGACTGCTACAAGTACATGAGAAGGTGTCACAAGTGTCAGATATACTCAGACAAAATCCGTGTACCGCCAACGCATCTCAAAGTTCTCTCTTCCCCATGGCCTTTTTCTATATGGGGAATCGACATGATTGACATGTTTGAGCCTAAGGCTTCGAACAGACATCGGTTCATCCTAGTAGCCATTGATTACTTCACCAAGTGGGTCGAAGCAGCATCATTCGCCAATGTAACCCGACAAGTCGTGGTCCAATTTATCAAAAACAATCTCATCTGCCGTTATGGTGTTCCTGGCCAGATCATTACTAATAATGGTTCTAACTTGAACAATAAGATGATAAAAGAGTTGTGCGCTGAGTTCAAGATCGAACACCATAACTCATCTCCCTACCGACCAAAGATGAACAGAACGGTAGAAGCGGCTAACAAGAACTTCAAGAAGATCGTTCAAAAGATGGTTGTAACCTACAAAGACTGGCACGAGATGCTACCCTTTGCTCTTCACGGTTATTGCACATCTGTTCGCACTTCAACAGGGGCAACCCCTTTTTCTCTAGTATATGGCATGGAAGCAGTGCTCCCTATAGAAGTAGAGATCCCATCAATCTGGGTATTGATGGAAGCTAAGCTAACAGAAGCTGAATGGTGTCAAAATTGACATGACGAGCTCAACCTAATCGAAGAGAAGCGAATGAAGGCTCTATGCCACAGTCAGTTGTATCAGCAAAGAATGAAGAAGGCGTTTGACAAAAAGGTCAGACCTCGCGTCTTCAGGAAAGGAGACCTCGTGCTCAAGAAGATACAATCATTTCTCACTGATTCCCGGGGCAAATGGACTCCGAATTATGACGGCCCCTATGTGGTCAAGAAAGCTTTCTCAGGCGGTGCCTTGAGACTTGCAACCATGCACGGAGAGGAATTTGCCTACCCCACAAATGTTGATGTAGTCAAGAAATACTTCGCCTAAAAAAAACGTCTCGGTGGATTGAAAACCCGAAAGGGCGGTCCAGGCAAAAATTAGAGACATAAGCAAAAACCATCCTGGTGGATTGGAAACATCACAGTACAATCCAGGAAAAAATTTGGGATAATGGCAAGTAACTATGTTCAACAGGGGCAAATCCCTCGGCAGCAGTTACATCATCCGTCAGGAAAATTTCAATCAAGGTCATCTTCGGCAGAAGCTCAGGACGCCCAGAATTCATAGTTGGTAGAAGGATAACGGTCATTATGTTTCAACGCAGCCCTTTTCCCTGTAAATTACCATTTTCTAACTTTGTAAATACTCCATGGAATCACGCTCTTGGTTGATTTCCATCCTATCAAGAAAACAAAAATGATCAACGATTCTTGAAATAAAACAAAAATGAATTTACTTGTTAAACTTTTTTCTGCTTTTAAAGTAAAGATGGCAATTTCTTTTGACTGTTAAACATCGAAAGAACATCGGTCGCTTCTCCAGAAGTAAGCGAACCTCAAAGTGCAGAATCAAAGTATTCCTTCTCAACCAGTGTGCCTGAACGAAGGACCGACTGTGTCAGAGACCGTGTTTCGTCTGACACCCCCCGGCAGAGTTCTTACCTCCTAAGCCCGACCAATGATTTTCCCCGCGTGGACTATCTCCCCTAAGCAAGCCAGAATTGCTATAAAAAACTAGTGATACTCTTAATCCCCCACCGTGGCCGAGTATCCTGTCGTGTTCATCTATCAGTCTGTATGTAGTGTCAGTTTTGTCAGCATATGCATACATGTATCATACATTATTATTTTACACGCATTCTCATATCACTATCACTCCGGTCGGTCTTGTCCCCCCTAGTGGTAAAGTCCTCTTGTCAATCGAGTTGTCGGTTCTTCCCTCGTCAAGAAGTGACATATATGAGCAATCTCTCTCCCGTAGAGACGGTCTTCGACCACTTTGATAACTTGAATCTCTGAAAAGGCAAAGAAAACCTCAGCCGATGTCACTCTTCGCCATTAAAGATGATATCTTCGGTTTCCCGGATTAAGGAAAATCCCCAGAGAAAGCCTCCCAACTAAAGATGTTCGGCAACACAATGGTTCTTCTCTCCAGAAAGTCAGTGTTAATAAAGTCATCGGCACCTCAAAATTGGGGTACATCATATGGCATTTCTCTGAGAAGATCTCGAGAAAAGTATGGTGTAGTAACCCCAAGCAAACAGCAGTCTCTCAAGAAACTCGTTTTCCCTAGTAGAGTCAACAAATGGCATCTCCAACAGAGAAGTTTGTACACCTCTACAACTCAGGCGACTGGGTTCCCTAGCATGTCTAAACATCAAAACCTTTTCCCATCAAATGGCATCTCCCCAGGAAAATCCGGTGAGAATTTTGAGGAGAACCGCTACAAATAGCGTCCCTTGTCAATAAAGTTTATTGACAAAACAAACTAAGACCAGTTCCTTGGTAGGAAACCAGGATCGAGGGGAAGTTTATCTCAGAAACTAAGACCAGTTCCTTGGTAGGAAACCAGGATCGAGGGGAAGTTTACATCAGAAACTAAGACCAGTTCCTTGGTAGGAAACCAGGATCGAGGGGAAGTTTATTTCAGAAACTAAGACTAGTTCCTTGGTAGGAAACCAGGATCGAGGGGAAGTTTATTTCAGAAACTGAGACCAGTTCCTTGGTAGGAAACCAGGATCGAGGGGAAGTTAATTTCGGAAACTGAGACCAATTCCTTGGTAGGAAACCAGGATCGAGGGGAAGTTAATTTCGGAAACTGAGACCAATTCCTTGGTAGGAAACCAGGATCGAGGGGAAGTTTTTTACCTTTTCTAAGCATCATTGCTTAGCGAAAGAAGATGAATGCGTGAGCTACCATTCATAACCACCGTCAAAATTTCGAGTATTCTGATATTTAATCCTCTTGCACCCCGAATGCCCGAATACCTTTGTCATTCACACCTTCGGGTCCAAGAAGATTAAATAGGGGAATCTGTCATACCCCAAATTTTGACCACTAAGATTCCCCATCATTGTGCAAATCATCATCACAATATGGGTGAACCATCATGCCTCATTAGTCTCCCCAAAGACGGGTGAGCATCCACTACAGTCAAATTTAGGATTTCAGGCCCTCTCAGAGCTCTGAGACAAAGGATCAATCAAGGAATGAAATGATCTTCAACTTGTCTAAAACTCTCAAACACCTACAAGGGATCAAGAGGACTCCCACAGCAAGAATCAATCACAATGTTGCAGTATTCCAGGTAGATCAAGCCTCAAGATCGCCAGTGTCACCAAATTAGGGTTTTGGTTGACCAGGGCCTCCAGATGGAAATTTTCCTCTGGGCATGAGCCAATGCTTCACAATACAACATAAGATTCTCCAAGGGACATCATAAACCCAATCATCAAGTCAATTTAGCCTCTGGGGATGCATTCATAAAAAATCAGGAATTACGGTTTCTTGACCTAATTCACCCCTAAGTTGACTTTTGGGACAAAACATGAGCCAAGACCTCAAGACATGATTTGAGGGTCTCTAGCATACCCTATTGATCCACTTTCAACAATGGATTGATCCAAGAAGCTTGATCAACAAGTTTCAATTTCATCTGAATCACAGTCAGGATTTCGTGGGAAAAGTCAACTGTACCTTTGACTTTTGACCCAGGAATGCTCCCAAACCTTGGGACATGATTCAATACACCCTATAACACCTATGGAACATGTCCATCAAGTTTGATTTAGGTCAAGGACTTGATTTCATAGAGGATCGCACGGTTTGGAATTCATCTGACAAAACGTCAGCTGTGCACAAAAGTCAAACTTTGACTTTTTGAGATTTTTCACAAATATGGTTCTTTGACCCCAAAATGATGTTAATGTGTGATTGGAATCATCATTCATCAAGAAAACTCAAAGAAAGTGGGATAACTTGTAAAAGGGGTAACCATGAAAAACTTAGAAAATTTTCTAAGTTATGAAACAAAATGGCTAGGGTACCAACTTTGGAGGATCATAACTCCTAAACCACAAGGCCATTTTTTCACATCCAAAGATGGATTTGTAGCTCTCATTACCCTCTACAAAAGCTTCAAACTGAACTCATTCCAATTCCTCATGGATTTCAAGTTATGGAATGATCAAAATCAAGAAAAGTGAAAATGTCACTTTTTTCCAACACTTTGTGAAATTTTCACTAAGTCAGAATCTGCCTTCACTTTTTTCCAAATGTAGGGGCATTTTTCAATTGGATCTAAAAAGTATCAAAACCAATTATGATCAAACAGTTATTGTATCATGTAAGGGCTTTCCAAAATGGCCATGAACTCCATCAAATTCCACTTGAGCCATGAGATATGACCATGGAAAAATGCCTTGCTGAAAACTGCCAAGGCTAGGCAGAATTTTGCATTTTTGCTCGATTTGGAAAAATCAGTTAATTCCAAGCCTTATCATCATATGAAACACATCTGAGGATCAAATCTAAAGGGGACAAACACTGATCCAAGCCTCCAAAGTCCTTGGAACAAGAAGTAGCATGCCAAACCTAGAAATCCCTTAAAGAGGGACAAGACTCCAATTTTGGATTGAAGCATTTAATGGATGCTTAGAGGTGGCATGGACTGAGCCATTTGCAACTGAATTCAATCAAGACTTATCCAAGACCAAGGGAACCAGCAGCCTGTGCCCTAACCTCTAGTCAATGGCTAGAGGTGACTTGGATTCTCATTGCTCAACATTGGCCAAACCTATTCTGCAGTTGCCATTCACTATTTATCCCAAAACAAACTTGCTCTACTATAAGTAGAGCTCATTTGTGCTCAGTTGGAGTACACCAACGCCATCAAACATATGCTTTCCTCAAAATCCCTTTCTCTTGGCAAAAATGCCTTCTTTAGCAAGGTAACTCTGAGTTTTTGAGTTAGAGAGCAATTCCAACCAAACGAATCACACACACACCTCATATATATCATGTCTAAGCTGTCCAAACTCTCACAAGTGACCTGTAATCCTTAAATCACAAAGTCACCTCTCAAAATCTCAAAATAGTACTTTTATGCATGCTTCAAGCAATGTCTTGATTCAATCCCTTTCCAAACCAGATAAAACCTCAAATATGCTCCAAATATCATCCTTGAATTGTCCCAAATGGTTCCCCCTATTTGGAACACCATTTGAGAGAGTTGCCATTTTGGCCATTTTAACCCCTTTTGCAAGAAATGGCCAGTTTGTGTTTTTGCAGGTTCCAGCTGATTCTACTCACCCTAAAAGCTTCTAAGGGATCATTTGAGAGTGTCCAAAGCATCAAACCATTTTTGGAACAAGAGGCTTGACAGATTGCACAAAAAATCCAAAAAGCTCAAAAGGAGGTAAGCATCATGACTTGAACTTTCCAAAATATGCATTTTTTTGTAGTCCACTGATCATTTATCTCTTATACATGTCATATGTGTTGTGTTTGAACCAATTCATCATGTAATTCATGCTTGTACCAAAGTGTAGCATAGAAAATGCAATTATAGGCCTATTTCAAAACCACTATCGGATTTTGAGGAGGGATCTTGATCTGGAAATAATACCACCACCATTGGATTCCTCGTGAAATTCTAAGCCAGATGCATATAAATTGTGTCCCCAAACATGGAGAAATGAGAAAGTTATGGACCTTCCCGTTTCTTGCCAAAACTTGTCTTGCCTTGCCTTTGCCACGCCTAGAAAACAAGGCAAGCCTTGTGTATTTGTTGGTTTGTTTCAATCAACGGATGTATCACCACCCCAGTGGTAAGACGCACACCCTATAACCTTGAGGTCGTGGGTTCAAACCCCACCCATGCCATTTTGTGTTTTCTCACTTTTTAATATTTTTTTCTCATATTTTCATGTTTTATTAATTAATTGGAAAATTAATAACTTCTTCACTTTTAATTATTTTTTATTGGTTCTTTTTGAAAAAAATCACAAAAATGTTCAAATATCTTATTTCCCAAAAAAAAAATTGATTTATATTATTTATTTAATATAATTAGTATTTTTGTGAATAAATACCTTTTATTTGTTTTTAAACCTTTTAAAAATAAATATCCCTTTTGAAAAATCAAAACCAAATAGGTCTTAATCCATCTTGTGATTAAAGCCTCATTTTTTCAAACCTAAAACCAAATCACATGTTGTTTATTCAAACTTATTTGGCTTTTTCATCATTTTTTATTAATTTTCTTTGAATAATTATATTAAAGAATGATGAAATTAGGGTTTCAATGGATTTTCACCCCAACAAACTTTTTCAAACACACTTTGGGCCTCTAATATAGTGTAAGACCCAACCGTTGTAAATACAGACCTTATGTTGGGCCTCACTTATTGTATAAGTCCCGTTGTATTTCAAAAGTTCGGCGCGATTATCGTCCGTGAAAAACAAACCTTGGGCCTCTCCTCGAGCTATAAGACCCATTCAAATTTATTTGGGCCTCTAATAGCGTGTAAGACTCAATCCCCTTTTAACCAAAATAATTTGGGCCTCATACATTGTATAAGTCCCTCTGCGTTAAAAGAACACCTCGGTGCGATCGCCAGTTGAAATCCTGGGTGTCCCCTCGTGTTGTAAACCCCCTTCATTTTCTTTAAAAATTTATTTGGGCCTCTTGAGAGAGCGTAAGACCCATCCCCTTTTGTACAAAAAACCTTTTTGGGCCTCAGTCACTTGTATAAGTCCCTGTACAAAACAACAGTGCAATCGCTGATAAAACCTTGGGCCTCTCCTTGAGCTGTAAGCCCCAACCTCTTTTAAAAGTACTTTCTCCTTTGATTTTGTAATATACTGTTATTATCAATTTCTTTGTTGAACAACTAAGAATACAACATGGAAGCTCTACAACCGAGTAAGTGTTTACCCGCTTTCATTTACCTCTTTCATATGTATATAACTGTATTGTGGGGCTGTTTCACTGTAGGTCCTCCTTCATAAACTCATATCAACTGTATAATAATAGTATAGATATTTAGAGTTTCCCCGACAACTACGTCTAGAATTAGATCAAACCTTGTCTCCTTACATCAGTTTTAGATGACTAGATCTAGGAAATTTCCCCCTGAACAGTTCATATACAAAAGGCCATTGTTCCATGTGAAACCCCTTCTGGAACTGTTCATCAGCCTCCTCTTGGGCTTAGTACAAGGACCCTCAGGCTTCCTAAAAGTATCCCCGCCTCCTCTTGGGCGTTGTACAAGAACCCGTCGGCTTCTTAGAAGTTTTAACAACCTCCTCTTAGGCTTCGTATAATGATTCTTCCTCCGGGAAGAAAGCCTCATCTTGGGCTTTGTACAAATTGCCCCTCAGCTTCTTAAAAGTTTCCAGCCTCCTCTCGGGCTTCGTACAAGTTGTCTTGACGACCTCGTAAAGGTATAGGAACAGAAATTAGTCATCTTACTAGAGCAGTCTTTCAATTGAGTCTATACCTTGATCTCGAAAGCGTACTTCTCTTAAGCATAGTACAAAAGATAAAACTTGTAGACTCGGACAGTCTAGAACCCTTCGGATTCCCCGTCTCCTTAAATAACTGGGAGTAATCCCCTCAAGTCCATGAGTACGCCATTACTCATATAAGAACTAATTTTCTCTTTTATCCAACACATTGGACATGTCACTCAACTGAAATAACCACCCACAACTTTTAGCCTCCATCTCGGGCTTCGATCGAGATACAAACACTCTCTTGTTAAGTATAAAAAACTCTCTTGTTGAGTCACACAACTTTTAGCCTCCATCTCGGGCTTCGTACGAGATACATACACTCTCTTGTTGAGTATAAAAGACTCTCTTGTTGAGTCACCAAACTTTTAGCCTCCATCTTGGGCTTCGTACAAGACACCAAAACACTCTCTTGTTGAGTATAAAAGACTCTCTTGTTGAGTCACCAAACTTTTAGCCTCCATCTCGGGCTTCGTAAGAGATACAAAATCACTCTCTTGTTGAGTATAAAATACTCTCTTGTTGAGTCAAACAACTTTTCTCCTCCATCTTAGGCTTCGTACAAGATACAAACACTCTCTTGTTGAGTATAAAAGACTCCCTTGTTGAGTCACTAAACTTTTAGCCTCTATCTCGGGCTTCGTACGAGATACAAAATCACTCTCTTGTTGAGTATAAAAGACTCTCTTGTTGAGTCAAGCAACTTTTAGCCTCCGTCTTAGACTTCGTACAAGACACCAAATCACTCTCTTGTTGAGTATAAAAGACTCTCTTGTTGAGTCAAACACCTTTAGCTTCCGTCTTGGGCTTCGTACAAGACACACAAAAAGACTCTTGTTGAGTCAAACCCTTTTAGCCTCAATCTTGGGCTTTGTACAAGACAGAAAGAACATTTTCCCTGGAAAGGTCAACCTTTTAGCCTCCTCTTAGGCTTTGTATAAGGAAACCCCGGTTGAGACAATCAACCTTTTAGCATCAAATCATGCTTTGGTCACAACATACAAACATCAACAACTCCTCCTTAGAGATGACAAATTCCCTCTCAGATAGGAACCCCTTTAGTTTCACATCTTGGGCTTTGAACAAGATACAAATAGACTTTTTAGCTTCATATCTTGGGCTTTGAACAAGATAAAAACAAACCACCTTCAGCTACACATCTTGGGCTTTGAACAAGATACAAACAATATTTAGCTTCACGTCTTAGGCTTTTGAACAAGACACCAAAACACCATTTCCTTCCATAGAATAAGACGAACTATGATCGCTCTGATTTCCCTATCCCGGGAATACGTAGGCATAAGATTGAAAAATCTTAGCGAGCACACTGACCAAAGAAACCCAAATCCCCATGAATAGTCCCAACATTTCATTCTTTCAAAATAACCAAAGAGAGGCCCCCCCACATTGATCGCATCTGTAAATTAACAGATAACTGTTTAAACTCAGTATGCAAGCAGGGTTAATTGGAGACATCTATTTTCCTTCCTTCGTCAGCTTAATAGGATAAAAAATGAATCGACTTGTAGTTACCCCCAGAGCGACAGTGCTTAAGAACCACGTCCCAAAATCGCTCGCTACAATTCCCTGTTATGAGGTGTATGGAAATCATAGCGATCGTAGTTCCTCCTATTCTAAGGAAGAAACAGTTGTTTGGTGTCTTGTTCAAAGCCCAAGATTGAAGCTAAAAGTTGTTTGTTTGTGTCTTGTTCAAAGCCCAAGATTAAAGCTAAAAGGTTTTGACTGAGAGAGAATTTGTCATCTCTAAAGAGAGATATCTCATTTGTTAATCACATTTGTTTGGGTAACTGGTTTGGAAAGGGGAATTACTTTGACTAGAATGCAATGGAGACCACAAATGCCATAATTGCCTTTGCAGGGTGATTTGTCATGAAAGGGAAAACTTTAACTCATGCATGAGCAATGCCATTTTTCCTTTGGAATTCATGTTAAAAGAAGGACATGGGCTTGGATTTTTTTATCCAGAGGCTCGCCACTTACAGTAATTAGATGAGGTTTTAACCAGGATAATGATGGACAAACAGCTTGGATGTTTACATCAACAAGTGTGCCACTTACAACAATTATCTGGGATTGAAGGTTTTGTTTTGATTGACAGTTTTGAGATGTGATTATACAGAAAGAACATCTTCCTATAGAGATTTTGATTTCCTCTGAGGGGATGTGGATTTTTTATGTGCCTTGATCAAAGCCCAAGGTTGAAGCTAAGAGGTTGATTGGATTCCACTGAGGGAAATCATTATACAAAGCCTAAGAGGAGGCTGTGAAAGACTGACTCAACAAGAGAGTGTTTATTTGGTGTCTTGTACAAAGTCCAAGATTGAGGCTAAAAGAGAGTTGGACTCTTTGGGGAAAAGATTTTATCTGTCTAGTACAAAGCCCAAGATTGAGGCTAAAGAAGGATGACTCCACTGGGGAAAAGATTTTATCTGTCTTGTACAAAGCCCAAGATTGAGGCTAAAGAGAAATTGACTCAGTTGAGGAGAGATTATATCTGTCTTGTACAAAGCCCAAGATTGAGGCTGAAAATCCTGACTGACTCTACTGGAGAGATATTTAGGGGGTGTCTTGTACAAAGCCCAAGATTGAGGCTGACACTGCTGTGAGAAATCATTATACAAAGCCTAAGAGGAGGTTGACTTCTGTTGAGGATGATTGAAATCCAGAGACAGGGCAAATTGGGGGATCAACTTTTGCTGGGGATTACAGAAGAGTTGAGATATCAGAGACCTTGAGGTTCTGATAAGAGTTGTCACAGTAGATTAACCCTAGTTGGAGATTTACCTGAAGATATAATAGTTGAATTTTCTTTGAAGGGTTAATGGTGAATTTATAGCAATTGGCACTGACTGGGGAAAATTAGAGGTAAGGTTTGAAGATTGAGTTTATAAACCTATTGGTTTCAACTCTGTTTGGAGATTGATGGAATGATCAAGGTTATTTCCAGTTCATTAGGGAAATGGGTTTTGTTGAAATCCAAAGAGGAAAAAGGCTGTCCAAGTCTACTGGTAGGGAGAGATTGGTTCTCAGATGGTGAAAGATCTTTGTTTGATGCCCAAGAGAAGGCTGGTATGTTAAGGGATGAAGGTCAACCCTTAACTTGTCTGATGTTTTGACTCTGAAAGACTGCTCTAGCAAATGATGATTAGGTTCTGTCCTATACCTGTAGGAGGTCTTTGGGTCCTTGTACTAAGCCCAATAGGAGGCATGAGAACTTCTAAGAAGCCTGCGGGTGTAACACCCCAAATTTCATAAGAATATTTATTTAATTATTTAAATATTATATTAGTGAATTTTGGTGAATTTTGGTGATTCGGGTTGATGTCGGTGATTTTGTGAAGTTTTGGTTATTTAATTAAATAATAGTATATATTATGAGATATAATGTATTATTATTTATTTTAAATAATATTAAAGAAATTAAGGGTAAGACGGACTTTTGATGAGGATTAGTGAGGGTATTATCGAGAAAGCCCAATTTAGAAGCCCAGGGGTTAGAGTGAATATAAAAGGAGGATTTTAAAAATAGGGTTCACTTTTGGTTAACCGTGAAAAGAAGGAAAGAAGGGAGAGCTCTGAGGAAAAAAGAAAAAGGCGAGGAATTCGTGAAGGGTTCCAAAGGCTCAAGAGAGAACACTTCGGATCGACAATCTAAGGTATGGAGAGTATTGCCTTTCATTGTTTTCAATATAGGAAATGATGTGTTTAAAGTGGGTTTTGGGGATTTTAGGGGTTTTTGGAGGGTTTATGAATTATTGATGATTTAGAGGTATTTTTGAGGATCGATGATGGATTATTAAGGGATGAATTGATTCAGGTAAAAATAAGCCTTCGTGGCAAAACCCTCTTTGATGATATGTTGGATCTTGTATGAGAAAGGGATTTATGGGGTTTATGGGAAGCTTGAGAGTTTTGAAGGTTTAGGGGATTAAGGATCCCATAGTGTTCTGAATCGATCTAAAAGGCATAGGTTTTATGCTATTGATGGCCTTGATGTTTCAGGACTGCGTTGAGAGTGTTTTGGGGTGAATTGAGGTTGGAATCGTAAAGGGTTTTGGGGCTATAGAGCTACTGATGCGTAGCAGTGATTTACTGTAATCGCAGGTTCCCTAAGCGAACCATTCCTTCGCAAGGCGAATGTTCGCCAAGGCTCGCAAAGCGACCAACGCAGCGAAATGCGCGATAAATTGTGGGTGGGTACTAGGAGGATTCTGGAGTGAAATTGGGGATTCGCTGGTAGTCTCGCAAAGAGAACTTCCCAGCGAGTGGCTTCGCAAGGAGAATGTGGTGGCGAGTGTGACAGAGGCGATTTTCTGGTGTTTTAGTGTGGCGACTGTGGGACTCGCTGTCAGCATCGCAAAGCGAAGGTTCCAGCAAACTGGTTCGCCTAGCAAACCCTGGATCGAACGTCTGTTGTTCGTGAAATTCTGTTTATGTTGCTGTGTTGTTTTGATGTTTTGATGCTCTAATTTTTATGATGTTTTACCATGATGTTAGTGTCGCGGTGAGAATTGAATACCATAGTTATTGGTAAACTAGGATCACATTTCTTTTATTTCGCCACCGAATTTGATTTATCCAAAGGAAAGGTGGCAATCCCTATATTATTTTAAATGCTCAATTGGATATCTAATGAGATCAGATGATTTTCTGTGTATTTTATCTTTGGATAATTGGATTGATGGAATCCATAAGTACTTTAAGTATTAACAATTGGGATCAACAGAGCAACTGATGAACTCTGAAGAGATAAATTATTTTATTAAAGAGACAGATCAATTATTTTAACTCGAGAAAGGATTTTAAAGGTAACTCTAATAATTGATCAATTGGTTTGAGACGATAAAATATCAATTGGAGGTATTTTACCCTGTCGGGATTATATTATATAATAATAGTATTATATATATATATATATATATATATATATATATATATATATATATATATATATATATATATATATATATATATATATATATATATATTTGTAAAGAAAGAAAAGGAAAGAAAGATAGAAAAGAAGAAGAGAAGAGAAAGAAGAGAAATAAAAGAAGAAAGAGACAAAGAAGAAGAGAAAGAGGAAAAGCTTGGGAAAAGCTCATGGATCATCAACATCTTCTTCAAACTTTGATTATCAGGTGGGTTCTAGATAGAAACTTTATAGTAGAATTTCTTGAGGTTTTTGAGTTAAGTTGGATTTTGGGAAAAATGGATGTTTTGCAAAAATCAAAGAATCTAACGGTTGAAGTGTGTTATGAATTGCATAGCAAGATCAAAATATGTGTAGAATTATCTATCGATAATTGTTATGAAGTTTGGATTAGTTTGGATTGGTTGAAAATCTTAGGGTTTGTGTAGAAACTATGTATTAATGTTGGATACCATGTTTTATGAAGTTTGTTGGATAAACCATGTTTGAACCATGATAATATACCTCTATTAGTTGTTTGGGTATGGTGTTGAGGATGAATTTGGAGGTTGGAAGTTGCTGTCAAAAGGGTTTATTTTTCTGCATAACGTAGAGCGCGCTTAGCGCGGGTCTGCATGCTTAGCGCGGCCTGGAGAATTTTCACCCCTTCCAGGCAGCGGGGACCGCTCTTAGCGCGGGTGGGGCTAATATCAAAGGAAATTTTCTTTTAAAAATCCATAACTCTTGATCCGTAACTTGGATCGAGACGTTCTTGGTAACTCAGATTGAGACGATCTTGGTATCGAGATTAATTAGGGGTAGGATGTCGGATTAATTATTTGATGGAAAATGAATGAAATAATGTTTATGTGATATGTTGAAATCCATATCTTTTGGACCGTGAATCCAATCGAGGCATAATTATAGCCGATGAAAAGCTGTGGAAATATCCTACGGGATAAAAGTGAAAGTATTGATGTTAGTACCAGATTAAATAAATCGGAGGGAACCGAAAGTGATGCTTTATGTGGACTACTATATAGTTATGTTTGATATATTATGCTATCATGTATGTTTTATGATTGATGTTGTAATATGCTTGTCTCATAATATTGTTGTTGAACATAATTGAGAAAATGACATGCTTAAAATGAATTAGGAAGAGTGATAAAACTTACCCCAAACCTAATGATATGATTCTAGGTTGTGAATAGAATTGTGATAGAAAACCTAGATGGCGATGCTCGGGCACTCGATGTAGAAAGGTGCATCCGTGACGAGTATTGGTCTAGGAGAGAGTGAAACACTAGTATGGAACATGTGTGTAAACCATTGTGGTTTTGTGAAAAGGAAAAAGAGGCCTTAAGGCGAAGGTGGCCTTGTGATTGTCGAATATAATCACGTTGTGTATATGATCACGTAATTGTAACGGTTTCCCTTGAGATGACATTTCATGAGTCTCGAGCTCCTCTGAAACATATGCATAATTACTTGGCAGGTTTGATTCCCGCATGTAGTACGAATGGAACCTATATGGTAAAGAGACTTGTGATGGTTAACAGGCCATGAGAAGTGACGGTTCACGGTTAACAGGCCGATGATCCTGAATCCATTTTTTATGCCAAGTAACTACAAGGATCCATGACTCGGGTCGACTTCTAGACGTAGAACCGGACGGGAAAAGGGGATGCCTTGGTAAGATTATCGATTAGTGAGATTCTTGAGTTAACAGGCTCAGGACATATTTTTAATTGGTGATATTGTGAGTTAGTGAACTCATGAACATGTTTCCATATAGTGTGAGATTATGAGATTGTGAACTCGAAGTCCCTTCCCTTCCCTTGGACTTGAGTTAGGATTTGGTTAGAACCTTGTAAAGCCGAGAAAATCCATAAGATACGGAACTCACTGAGATTTGATGTATCTCACCCCACTATTGTTGATTATTTTCAGGAGGTATTTGCAGGTTTTATTTACAAGTGGAGCTATGCTCGGATGTTTCAAGAGGAGCTTAGCATTTTTTTCTGTTGTGTATTTGTTGTATACGATTGAGGATATTGTATATTGATCTTAGATTTTATATCTTTGGCTAATTTCCATGCCTTGCACCATAGATTGTATTATGTTTTTAGAATGGTCAAGTATGTGAATTATGCCATTAGGCACTTATGATTGTGTCAGTACCAAATAAAACACTTGTATGATATTATTCTAGATAAATATTATACAGGGCGTTACAGGAAAGGTTCAAGGTCGAAAAAAAAACCTAAACGGGGGAAATCTAAGGTTCAGGGGTTGGTTACGCCTAGGGAAGGTATTAGCATCCTAAACGTCCGTAGTACTCTACGGGAACCTCTTGTTAGTACTTATGTTATCTATTACTCGCTTGCTAAGGGTGCTATGCTAAAGGCTGCTATTCTAAGGGAGAGACCCTAGGGGTTAGTATCTAAGTATACTCGACAAGGCATCGTACCTTGTGCCTACGTATCCCAAGGGGAACAAAATCAGAGTATGCGTAGTTCTGAGAAGAGGAACTTCTTGACGGGGTCAAGGTTCCAGGGGGAGGTAAAGTCTTGGGCAAGACCTTACATAGAGTGCGGCGACTCTAAAGTTGTAACTTGGTTTAAGAGGGGTAGGCTTGTAAATGTTTACGGAGAAACATTTACGTAGAGTACGGATACTCCAATCCTAAGGCCAAGATTGTAAGTGTCTACGACGAGACGTGGAGTACGAAGACTCCGAATCCTAAGGCCAAGAGCTCTAAAGTTAGTCCTATGACGTTGAGTCAATATTAATAACCTTTCCTTTGGAGTGTCGAGGGGGACTAACTTAATGATTATTAGTGCGCACTAGCAAAGGGTGAGCTAGCTTCAGTGTATAGTGACCAAAAGGTTGAATGCGATGCCTAAAGGCAATCGACTTACATGGGTATAAAAGGGGTTCGACGTTGGATTGAGAGTTTTTTTGTTTCGAAAAGGATTAGAACAAAAAGGCATGTATACATCACATATAATAGCATAAACAAAGTATAATATCAACTAAGGTTCTAATATAAGTCCACACCAACGTAACCAAGCGCGAGAGATTCTAACGGGATGGTTTATTAAAAAGTGTTTGATTTTAAGGTTTATTATTAAAAGGTTTTTATTTTTTTAACTATCTCGAAAAGGTTTTATTATTATCTAAAATTAGAATTATATATTAAGTTAAAAAAAACATAGAAGCGTACTATTTCAGTTTTAAAATTATTAAGAGAGTTTGATAATTTAAGGTTCATTATTATTTTATTTTAAGAGTTATTATAATAAAAATATTGTTAATTTACCAAAAGTTACAGGTTTCATATTAATAAAAAACGTTTTAGTCATTTAAAGTTTTTTTATTTTTAGTTTTAAAGTTATATTAAGAAAGTTAAAAAAAGTTTTCTTATCAAACGCTTAATTTTTAAAAGTTTTGATTATTATTTTTTTGTTTTAAATTTATGTTAAAAAAAAGATTTTTTATATAAATTTAGAAAAGGTTTTAATTTTAATTTTTTTATAAAATTTTTTTATTAATACTTAATTTTAAAGTTATATTAAAAAGTTAATAAAGTTTTTCTTATTAAAACAAGATTTTAATTTAATATCTTAAAATTTTTTATTAAAAGTTAGTTTTATTACAAAAGGTTATAACTTTATTTTCTTTTTAGATAAAAGGTTATATTTAATTTAAATTTGATGAAATTGTTTAAAACAAAAAGTTAAATTTAAAGGATTGATTATCACGGAGGAATCAGGTGCGCACAAGGGGAGGAGGGTCTATCGCAGACACTCAAATCACAGCCGTTAGATGCGTGATCAACACAATCAAAAGGATGAAGGGGAGGGTACACGGTTATGGCGTGGGCATACGCGTATACGATAACTTGTTTAAAAGCAGAAGAAAACAAAAAGGGTTTTTGAACCCTAGCGGCGCCGCTACTACCTCCCATCTTCTCCGACCAAACAAAGCAAATAATCAAATAAAACCCCACCCCCACGCTACCGATACCCCATTTTTCACTATGTTATTATAGTTACATATTCCAAATACACATGATTTAGAGCAAAAAGAGAAAAAGGGCCGGCGATGGCGGCAGACAGCTCCACCGGCCTTGTTCAGGGAAGTGTCTTCTTTAATTCTATACCTTTTCGCGTGTCTTTGATTGAAGATCTGTTGCTTCACGTCGTTCTTAGTTTTTGCCTTTTTTTCTGGATTTTGTGATGTTGGATTTCGCGTTGATGATTTGTTGATCTTCGTGAAACGATGATGAGCAAATTTTTTCGAATCTCTGTGACTTTTTGTTTGGAATGGGTGGATGGTTGTTGTGTACGATCTATTGATTTGATTTGCGGGTTAGGGATTGATATGTGATCTCTGATTTTTGTTCTCGTCCTTTTTTCGATGCAATGTGACCCTTTATATAGATGACCTGTGATAATTTTAATTTTGGAAATCCTTTAATGTTTGATTGAAGTCCCCTGCTGATTTGATTATGTACAATATTGTGGTGGTTTGATTTGGTTTGCTTGATTTGGAAAGTTTGGAACTTGAAATTGTTTGAAATCGTTTGGTACGATTTGTTGCTTGATTTGAGATTTGAAACTTTAATGCTACATTGAAAGGCTCTGTTCCTTTGGTTACTCTTATTTACTGTGCTATTTTCGGAAGATTGTGCTAGTGGTATCCTATTTGGATATTGCCCATAATTTCCCTTTTTGAACAAGATGAGATAACAACTCTGATTGACAAAAATATCTGAGGCCAAAATAGGAATTTATGAAGGGTTTTGGACGGGTTTCCTTGTGTTTGGAAGTTAAAAATTGCTTTTGATCCTTTCCTTTTTATGATATTGTGAATTTTCACTTTTAATCAGATTTTGATTTTTCAGGTGGCATTGAAGGTGCAGCCACAGTTCCTCAGCCGTAAGGCCAGTATGGTGAAATACAATACCAGCTGGAAAAGTTTCCTCCAATACGAGGTCCAAACCAGCAGAGCATTTTCTCAAGGAGTTAATAACAGAGGTAATGGCAGCAGGCTCATGATTACTCTAATTAACATCAGTAGTGAAGCTTTTAAGAAACTTTGCGACATTTTTTTTGCAGTTGATTCACAACCCTTGCGGCTAGAGCAGAATCTTATCGTCGACTGTCTTGCTCGAACAATCTCATTACATAGTTCAAGAACATGATCTGGATCCTTGCCACCAAGGTCAGCTCCCCTTGGAAATGTTCTTTTAGGTCCTATATTCTTGTTATATATGGAATTACCAACCTTAATATGTTCTTCTAAAGGAACTAGTCGAAACTCTGCCTTGTATAGTGTTGCTCGAAGTCAGTCAGCAGCTCCTGCAATGCTTGGCATTGTCGCAGTCATTCCGACAATCTGCAGGCCTTGAGCAGGATCAAGAAAGACATGGTTTTTGAGTGAGTTTCATATTGATCAAATTCCTTGATTCTTTCCTTGAATGTTGTATTTTTTTTCACTGCTATGCCTTTTGATCCAGGTTTCATTATGGAAGAGATGGCATTTTGTTGGCTTAAAATTCTTCAATGACAGTTGTTCAGCCTTGGATACATCATTCCTGCAAGTAATTATCCCACATAATCTCCTGCGTTGAACGACAAGTTTAATGCTTCTGGACTGAACTTTCCATGAAGATCCGATGCGAGGCCGGCGAAAATGACGTAAGTTCCAAGTGTGATAAATTGAATGTGCAGGTCAAGGTTTGAAAGCCAAACTTAGTCCAATCTTGGCAATCTTTCAAAGGCCTTGGTGTCCATTTTGCTAGAGATGGTGATGAATAATCTTGGATGCCAAAAAGAACTCGCCTTGCCTGAGTTTACTATGGTAGGTTCATCTTGGTAAGCCTGCTAATGTAGAGTTGACTAAGACTGGCTGCTGAACGAGCTTTATAATTTAGTTGCTTGCAAAAGATCTTGAATTTTTGGGTTTTTGAGTTAATTTGTTTGTAATATAAACTTTGTATGCCTTGAATCCTTGGAATGATGTAAAAATGAGATTTTAGACTTGCAGTGCATCTTGAACATTTATGATATGCTTTTGTAATGAGGTAGAATTTTTTTGCGTACAAAAGCCCATCTAGAGCAAGCCTTTTATTTCTCAATGCAAATATATCCTTTTGCAAGCAAATATTTCTCAATGCCACTTGTGTAGCGTCTGGCACAACAGTTAGCACTAGTTGACTCCATGTAGGGACCGTGAGATTAATGTCAGCGTCGGCTAGACGTGTACGAATCCAGAACTAAAAGTTCTGCAAGAGCTTCACTTATATGAGACACGTGCTGTATAATCGATTTGTAGCGGCAATAGCATAGCAATAGAGATCTGCAACATTTTTGTCTTTGGTCAATGCTTATATTTCAGCTTGCAAAACAAACATTATGTTGTACGCCTCATCCGATATGCATTTGTATGTTGTCTTGGATGAAGATGAATTTTGGAATTTTGGTGTTGGATTCTTAGCAATGATGGTATTGTAAATAAATGGTTGCAGAACAATGTCTCTTAGAAACTCACTAGCTTTTTTTTTGTAATTTATTGCTCATACATATAATATTAATACGAATTTACAGAATCATTTCCTTATTTCCATTTCATTCCAAAGACCTCATAAAACTGATTAACAAGTTTTGGCTGGATCATGTTGAAAATTGTAAGTCTAAGATGAATAAGGAAGGTCCAACCTCGGTTTAGTGAACAGGAAAAAGCTAAAACCTAATTGAGGATTGTTTAAATCTTTTGATCCCACTTAATTGTAAGTCCAAGATGAATAAGGAAGGTCCAACCTCGGTTTAGCGAATAGGAAAAAGCTAAAACCTAATTGAGGATTGTTTAAATCTTTTGATCCCACTTAATTGAACCAAATGAATTCTGAGTATTATGAATCGAACTTTGACGCCACAAATCAAATTGTCACTTGACCACTTTACGAATATTGATCTTGAAATAAACTTGAATCTTAGTATCGAATTTGAGCTATCTTGTTTTTTAAGGCATAAGTAATTTGGGAATGCGATAAGATCCGCAACTTCTACCTTGGCCTCAAGATTCTTACCTTGCACCCTAAGCAACTTTTTGTCATAACAAATTTTTCTTGCCCTTTAACATCTTGATCTTAAAGTATCCTTGACCCACAAGCTGCCAGAACCTTATTTCCTAAAGTATAGCCAGAAATTCCATCCAAGATGTATTCAAAGTGTTGATCTAGAAATGGCCCAGAAGACAGAGCTCTAAAGAGTGGAGCCCAGGTCAAGAAGAAGCCCTAGGACCCATTTGAGTCAGAATCAATTGTCATGTCTTGAAAAAAACTTGTCCGAGAGAAAGAGTATCATCTACACTTGAAACTAAAGTACCTACACAAGCTTGTTAGTCGCAATAAACACGCACACAAAGACCGAATGGCCTAAAGATGCTATGCAAAAAGAAAAGGGATCTTAGGGTCAAAAATTAGGGTGCGACAGATGCCCCTATTTAAGTTTCTTCTATCCGGAGATAGGGAGATTGAAATCTTCATCTCGACGAGATATGAAAGACTTAAATATAAACATGCACAAATTTTTGGCTCTAAGATGCCACCAAATGCACATGCTATGATATGAAATGCAAGACAAAGATCCTGTGAGGGATAACGTCACAGGGGATATCTGATGTTAAAACACAAAGAGAGAAAAACTCGACGAGGACGACTCAACAAAGTGAGACTCCCCGGGGAAAGATCCAACTCTACTGGGGGAAAGAGACTACCAACTGACAATTACAGGGTAGCTTAAACATAAGGCCAGAAACTTGAAAGGAAGGATAACCTACTACCAACAGCTGGCAGCCTACGCAAAGGTATCCTGTTGAAATAAAAGGACGTATATTACCTACTATCACATAGGATAGCCTAAGCAGAGGTGATAAGCTGGGTAGGAAAGATCACCTACTACCAAACACGGTAGCCTAAGCATAGGTGTCTGACCCAAAAGACAGGCGTGTTACCTACTATCAAGCATATGATAGCCTAAGCGAGGTAAACACAAAAGGAAAGATGACCTACTACCACCACGGTAGCCTAAGTAGAGGCATCTGACCGAAATACAATCATATTGCCTACTATCCCACGATAGCCTATGCAGAGGTAATAGACTGAAAGGAGAGATCACCTACTACCATACACGGTAGCCTAAGCATAGGTGTCTGACCCAAAAGACAGGCGTGTTACCTACTATTAAGCACGTGATAGCCTAAGCGAGGTAAATACAAAAGGAAAGATGACATACTACCACCACGGTAGCCTAAGCAAAGGCATCTGACCGAAATACAGTCATATTACCTACTATCCCATGATAGCCTAAGCAGAGGTAATAGACTGAAAGAAGAGATCACCTACTACTAAACACGGTAGCCTAAGAATAGGTGTCTGAAACAAAGAAAAGTGTGTTACCTACTATCAAGCATATGATAGCCTGAGCAAGGTAAACACAAAAGAAAAGATGACCTACTACCACCACGGTAGCCTAAGAAGAGACACCTTACTAGAATGCGGATATATTACCTACTATTCCACGATAGCCTAAGCAGAGGCAATAGACTGAGATAAGCTTCAACGATCAAGATGATGATTCAACTTCTTTGAATATTCCGTTTGGAAAGAGTAGATACTTTCTCACGCCTCAAGGTTGTATGCCACAAGCAAGGTCTTGAAACAACTGCTGCGAGGCTGTTTGCCTCAAATCAAAGTCTTGAAATGAGAGCTACGAGAAATGTGTGGCACAAGAAATGTGCAAATCTGTCCTGAAACCTGTCTTAAAAATCAGCTGCAGCAAGCCTTGTTGTAAAATCCATAACTTCTTGCTCAAGAATGATAAATGGCTATTCCAGGACTTTATGGAAAGCTGAGATGTCATACTTCAACTTTGATGTTTGACCCTAGACTTGGTTCAACTTGGATCATGGAGAAAAACATCCTTGAAGTTGGGACATTCTTGCTGGAAAAATATTAATGATGTCCTATGAAATGTTGAAACATTTGACAACTTTGAACATTAACAATTCCAAACTCTAATCACTTATATCTTTTAATCCACTATGATATTTTGAGTTGAAGTGAATTGCACCTTTGATACTTGTACTGCATGGTGAGAAAGCTTGAAAATTGTGTGGCACAAGAAAAAGTGCACAAAATATGTCCTAAAAAACAGCTGCAGCAAGCCTTACTGTAAAGTTCATAACTTCCTGCTCAAGTATGATACATGGACGTTCTACAACTTTTTGGAAAGCTGAGATGACGTACTTCAACTTTGATGTTCAAGGTTTGTGAAGATAAGACTTGTAAAGTTGCCAAAAATGACGTTGAACTTGTGTGATCAAGTCAGTCCTAAAAGCTGTCTTAAAAATTCTGTTTCATCAATGCCTTTTGCAGAGATCATAACTTTCTGCTCGAGAATGATAAATGAGCTTTCTAGGACTTTATGGAAAGGTGAGATTACGTACTTCAACTTTGATGTTCAAGGTTTGGCTTGAATCAACTTGGATCATGGAGAAAAACATCCTCAAAGTTGGGACATTCTTGCTAGAAAAATATTAATGCTGTCCTATGAAATGTCGGAACATTTGACATTAAGAATTCCCAACTTTGGTCACTTATATCTTTCAATCCTTATGATATTTTGATTTGATTCGTTCTACAATGTTGAAGTATCAAATACCCTCTTTAAAAGTAGCTCTTACGCAAAATCAAAAGATGCTTGGATCAATAGTTACAACCTTGAAAAGTTGTGCGCTTGAACATGATTTTAACTTAGAAAAAAATTCTAAGTTTCTTTCCATTTGATCAACTTTGCAATTTTTCATGATTTCTTGATTTAAATTTGATAAAATTAAATCATCCATCATATTTTCTTGAGTAATGGCTTGTGAAGCTCAAAGTTGACCAAAAGGCAAACTTTGACTTTCTGCGATAGTTGACTTTGTATTAGATGAACTTGAGGCTTGATCCACTTGAAATGTTGCACTCTTGTGCTTAATTCTTGATGTCGGAGACCTTTTGATCCTTTGTGGGTGTTTAAGAGGTTATAAAAGTTGAAGATCATGTCATTCCTTGATTGATCCTTTGTCTAAAGGCTCTGAGAGGGCTTGAAACCCTAAGCTTGATTGTAGTGAATGCTCAACAATTCCTTGAGGAGATTGATGAGGCACAAAGGTACATCTATATTGTGATGATGATTTGCACAATGATGGGAAATCTTAGTGGTCAAAATTTGGGGTATGACAGATGCCCCTATTTAATTTTCTTGGACCCGAAGGTGTGAATGGTGAAGGTATTCAGGTATTCGGGGTGCAAGAGGATTAAATGTCGGAATACCCGAAATTTTGATGGTGGTTATGAATGGTAGTTCACACATCCTTATTCTTTTGCTAAGCAATGATGCTTAGAAAAGGTAAACTTCCCCTCGATCCTGGTTTCCTACCAAGGAACTGGTCTAAGTTTCTTTTGTAAACTTCCCCTCGATGACAAGGATCTGGTCTCAGTTTCTGAAATAAACTTCCCCTCGATCCTGGTTTCCTACCAAGGAACTGGTCTAAGTTTGTGAAATAAACTTCCCCTCGATCTTGGTTTCCTACCAAGGAATTGGTCTTAGTTTCTTTTTTAAAATTCCCCTCGATCCTGGTTTCCTACCAAGGAATTGGTCTCAGTTTCTAAAATAAACTTCCCCTCGATCTTGGTTTCCTACCAAGGAACTGGTCTAAGTTTCTAATGTAAACTTCCCCTCGATCCTGGTTTCCTACCAAGGAACTGGTCTAAGTTTCTTTGGTAAACTTCCCCTTGATCCTGGTTTCCTACCAAGGAACTGGTCTTAGTTTCTGATATAAACTTCCCCTCGATCCTGGTTTCCTACCAAGGAACTGGTCTAAGTTTCTTTTGTAAACTTCCCCTCGATCCTGGTTTCCTACCAAGGAACTGGTCTTAGTTTCTTGTGTCAATAAACTTTATTGACAAGGGACGCTGTGTGTAGCAATTTTCCTCAAACTTCTCGCCGAATTTTCCTAGGGAGATGCCATTTGATAAAAAAAGATCTGATGTCGGACTTGCTAGGGAACCCAGTCGTCTGGGTTCTAGAGGTGTACAAACTTCTCTGTTGGAGACGCCATTTGTCGATTCTACTGGGAAAATGAGTCTCTTGAGAGGCTGTTTTCGCTTGGGGATATTGCATCATTCTTTTCTCGGGATCTTCTCGGAGAAATGCCATATCATGTGATCCAATTTTGAGGTGCTGATGACCTTTTCGTCAGCGGATTTTTCATAGAAAAACTGCTGTACTGCCGAATCTCTGATTAAGAGGCTTTCTCTGGGGATTTTTCTTAATTCGGGAAAGCGGAGATATCATCTTCACTGGCGAAGAATGATGTTTGTCGAAAGTTCTTTGGTCTTTCAGAGGTTCAAGTTATCAAAGTGGTCAAGGACCAATTCTAATCTAGAAATAAACTGGAGGAGAGATTGTTCAGCCCCAACGTTTCCTGACGAGGAAAGAACTGACAACTCGATTAAGAGGATGGTTATCACGATGGGACAAGACCGACTAGAGTGATAGTGATGCAATATTATCATACCCCAAATTTTGACCACTAAGATTTCCCATCATTGTGAAAATCATTATCATAATATGGGGGAACCATTATACCTCATCAGTCTCCCCAAAGATGGGTGAGCATTCACTACAATCAAAATTAGGGTTTCAAGCCCTCTCATAGCCTTAGACAAAGGATCAATCAAGGAATGACATGATCTTCAACTTGTCTAACCTCTCAAATATCCACAAAAGATCAAAAAGGACTCCCACTCCAAGGATTAAGCACAAAGCTGCTCCCTTCTAGGTGGATCAAGCCTCAAGATCGTCAGTATCACCAAATTAGGGTTTTGGTCGATCAGGGCCTCCAAAGGGAAATTTTCCTCTGGGCATGAGCCAAGGATCCAAAACACAACCTAATATACTCCATGGAACCTCATGGACCCAACCATCATGTCAATTTTGCCTCAGGGGATGCATTCATCAAAAATCAGGAATTAGGGTTTCTTGACCTAATTCACCCATAAGTTGACTTTTAGGGCAAATCATGAGCCAAGACCTCAATAGAGGGTTTTAGGGTCTCTAATGAACTATATTGATCCATTTGGAACAATGGATTAATCCAAGAAGCTTGAGCAACAAGTCTCAATTTCATCAGTACCACAATTAGGGTTTCGCGAGAAAAGTCAACTGTAACTTTGACTTTTGACCAGGACATGCTCCCAAACCCTAAGACATGATTCAATATACCCTATGACACCCATGGAACATGTCCATCAAGTTTTATTTAGGTCAAGGACATGATTTCATGAAGAATTGCACAGTTTGGAATTCATCTGATAAAAAGTCAACTGTGCACAAAAGTCAACTTTGACTTTTTGAGATTTTTCACCAAAATGGATTTTTAACCCTAAAATGATGTTAATGTATAATTTCAATCATCATTCATCAAGAAAAATCAAAGAAAGTTGGATTCAAAAGAGATCAAAACCAAACATGTTCAAACAGTTGTTGTATCATGTAAGAGCTTTCCAAAATGGCCAAGAACATTACCAAATTCCATTTGGGCTATGAGTTATGACATTGGCAAGTTGCCTTGTTGAAATCTGTCAAGGTAAGGTAGAATTTGCATTTTTGCTCGATTTACCAAAGTTGTGCAAATCCAAACACTCCTATCCACTTGGACACATCTGAGGATTGAATCTCAAGGGGACAATCACTGAGCCAAGCCTCTAAAGTCTTTGGAACAAGAAATAGCATGTTGAACCTAGAATTGCCAAAATAGGGACAAGACTCTAATTTTGGATTGGAGAATTCAATGGAACCATCAAGGTGGCATGGACTGAGCCATTTGCAACTGAATTCAGTCAAGACATATCCAAGACCAAGGGAACCAACAGCCTGTGCCCTAACCTCTAGTCAATGGCTAGAGGAGACTTGGATTTTCATTTGCCAACAATGGCCAAACCTACTCAGCAGTTGCCATTCACTATTCCTTGCAAAACAAACTTGCTATACTATAAATAGAGCTCAATTGTGATCAGTTTGAGTACACCAAAGCCATCTAACAGATGCTTTCCTCAAAATCTCTTCTTTCACTCCA
The DNA here is from genome assembly GCA_022829125.1 of Lathyrus tuberosus. Classification (NCBI taxonomy): domain Eukaryota; kingdom Viridiplantae; phylum Streptophyta; class Magnoliopsida; order Fabales; family Fabaceae; genus Lathyrus; species Lathyrus tuberosus. The sequence goes on from JALAZF010000191.1 coordinate 8,193,890, forward strand.
ATTTTGCCTTCTAAGGCAAGTCAATACCGGGTTTTGAGTTTGAGAGCTTTTCCAATCAAACCAATCACTCACGCACCTCACATACATCATATAGAAGTGATCCAAACACTCACATAACATCTGAAACACTGATTTCACAAAATCACTAGCCAATTGCTCAAGTTCTTGACAGTTTTGCAGTTGAGGTGCCATCTTCAACTCCAAACCATTTCAATCCATTCCAAGCATTCAGACACATCACTTGGCACCTAGGGAAGCTATCCACATCATTAGAACCTAGCTGTAACACCTCCATTTTGCTGCACAATAATTTGGCCATATGTTCTTAATCATACATGGAATGTTTTCCCTCAATAAATTGCATTGTTTGAATCGTGTGTGGAATTTCTGAACCTTCATGCAAAATCTAGGGTTCTTGAGGATTTTACGTGATTTCTTGTTATATGTTTAATTTAAATGAAATTAATTGACATAGACATGATCGTGAGGTTGAGACGAGCATAATGATATGTGAATTACATGATATAATCAAGTATTCAGTGAGATTGAGGAGAAAATGCAAATCAGCCAAACCCCGAACACGCGCGTGTTCTTGGTGTGTTCTTGGCGCCATTTTTGAATATTTGAATATTTGAATTTTTGTGATTTTATTTAATTGATTCCAAAATTAATTTCTCTCTGAGTTTTAATGATTTTGAGTTGATTCTTTTTGCAATAATTCACAAAAATTTTAAATTTTTGATTTTCCCAAAAAATCCCAAAAATATTATTTATTTTATATAATTGATATTTTTGCAAAGAATTAATATTTTAATTGTTTTTGACATTTTAAATATTTTTTTCACCTTGATTTTGCAACTTTTAATGCCTTCTAATTATTTTGTAGGTCAATACTTAATCTTTGAAGCATTAATCCAAGATCACAATTTGTTTTCCATATGTAAAACAATTTTGGTCATTTTAATTGAATTTTTATTCAATTAAATACATTTTTGAAAACAAATTAGAGTTTTTGGATTAATTCAACCCTCATAAATCATTTTCAAAACTCTTTGGGCCTCTTGAGAGAGTGTAAGACCCATCCCTTCGTACAGAAAACCTTTTAGGCCTCATTCGTTCTATAAGTCCCTCTGTACATTTTCAAATAAACGACACGATCGGCGCCAGTTTAAAATTAACCATCTGGGCCTCTCCTTGAGCTATATGACCCATTTAAAACTCTTTGGGTCTCTAATAGAGTGTAAGACCCAATCCCCTTTTAACCAAAACATTTGGGCCTCAGATATTGTATAAGCCCATCTACGTTAAAAGAAAACCTCGGCGCGATCGCCATTTCAAACAAAGAACTAACTGGGCCTACCCTCGTGTTATAAGCCCCACTCTTTTTCTCTTAAAACTCTTTGGGCCTCTTGAGAGAGTGTAAGACCCATCCCTTTGTATAGAAAATAATTTTTGGGCCTCAGTCACTTGCATAAGTCCCTCTGTAAAAATTCAAACAGTGCGCTCACTGATAAAACCCTGGGCCTCTCCTTGAGCTGTAAGCCCCAAATCTTTCTTTTTCAAAGCACTTTCTCCTTTGATTTTGAAATATACTATTGTTTTCAATATTTCTTTGTTGAACAACTAACCAAACAGCATGGAAGCTCTACAACCGAGTAAGTGTTTATATGCTTTCTTTATCCGCTTTCATATACATATAACTGTATTGTGGGGCTGTTTCACTGTAAGTCTTCTTTCATAAACTCATATCAACTGTGTAATAATAGTATAGATATTTAGAGTTTCCCCGGCAACTACGTTTAGCATTAAGCCTGTTGATCACTCTTAAATAGTCAAAACTAGATCCCCATAGGATTACCAGACACAGTCTTCCCTCCTCATGGGGTTAAACAATATGGAGACATCCAAGGCAGCATTCTCTGTGAACCCTTTCATAGACTGTCACTCGTAGAAGTTGTCAAAGAAACTCTATTCCCCAGATATGATCTTTTCTCCGTGAATGGCATCTCTTGAGTTTCTTCCAAATTCTCGGACTTTCCTGGCTTGATCTATTCTCGGTGAATGGCATGTCTTGAATTTCTCGGGGTTTGGGGACCCACAGGCTTCTTAAAAGCACTTGTCAAGAAACTCTACTCCCCATAGATGATCTTTTCTCCGTGAATGGCATCTCTTGAGTTTCTTCCAAATTTTCAAACTTTCCTGGCTTGATCTATTCCTCGTGAATGGCCTGTCTTGAATTTCTCGGGGTTTGGGGACCCATCGGCTTCTTAAAAGCATCGGCCTCCTCTTGGGCATTGTTCAAGGACCCACAGGCTTCCTAAAAGCACCCCGCCTCCTCTTGGGCTTAGTACAAGGACCCGTCAACTTCTTAGAAGTATTCACAGCCTCCTCTTAGGCTTCGTATATTGATCTCTTCCTCCGGGAATGATAGCCTCCTCTTAGGATTTGTATAATGATCTCTTCCTCCGGGAATGATAGCCTCCTCTTGGGCTTAGTACAAGGACCTCTCGGCTTCTTAGAAGTTTCCAGCCTCCTCTTGGGCTTCGTACAAATTGTCCCGACGACCTCCTAGAGGTATAGGAACAGAAATTAGACATCCATAGAACAGTCTCTCACAGAGTCTAGATCTTTCTACCAAGAACACTACTGCTGTTTCTCAGCATAGTACCAAAAGATGAAACTCTAGACACGGACAGTCTAATATCCTTGAGTTCCAAAGACGTTCTCAAGCATCCTCAAACACTAGTAGACTTGGACAGTCTCGATACCCTTCGGATTTCCCACTTCCTTAAAGAAGAGGAATAACCCAGATCCTCGAATCAAATCCTTGAGTACAGTGTTGCTCATATAAGAACTGATTTTCTCTTTCAAAATCAGTATACATGACCTGTCACTCAACTAAAATAGTCTCCATAGCCTTTCTCTTGGGCTTTGTACAATGATTCTCCCCAGCAGAGTCAAACAATGTTTAACCTCCCTCTCGGGCTTTGTACGAGACGCATAAGAGACTCCCTCATTGAGTCAATCACCCCTTTCACCTCCCTCTCTGGCTTTATACGAGACACATAAAAGACCCCATCATTGAGTCAATCCCTTTTAGCCTCTCTCTCGGGCTTTGTACGAGACACATATTAGCCTCCTCTTAGGCTTTGTATAAGAAAACCGCTGGTTGATCCAATCAACCTTTTAGCATCAAAGCTGTGCCTCGTTCACAGTACACAAACATCAACAACTCCTTCCATCTAATCGCTGTAAGCAGCAAGCCTCTGGATTATTTACATCCACACCACTGTCCCTCTTTTAGCATAAGAAATTCCTAAGGAAAGATGGCATTGCTCTACACTGAGTTAAGGTCTCCTCCTTCAGGTTAAAACCCCCCTATAAAGGAAATTATGGCATTACTAGGATCCGCGTATCCCGGTTAAAGTAATTCTCCTTTATAAGCAGTCACCCAACAGTTGTGACAAACAGACCCCTTTAGAGATGACAAATTATCTCTAAAGACAACACCTTTTAGCTTCACATCTTGGGCTTTGAACAAGATACAAACCACCTTTAGCTTCACGTCTTGGGCTTTGAACAAGACACCAAAAACACCCAGTTTCCTCCCATAGAATAGGAGGAACTACGAACGCTCTGATTTCCCTATTTTGGTAAACGGGAATACGTAAGCATAAGGTTGAAAGAAAAATCTTAGCGAGCACATTAAACAAAAACCCAAAATCCCATACTTTCATATATCTGTCCCAACATCTTAAACTCCCATATCAATCGACCGAACCATATTTTAACAAAATAACCTAAGAGAGACCCCGAATCTTTGTAGCATCTGTAAACCAACAGTTTTGATTGTTTAACCTCAGTTTGCAAGCAGGGTTAGTTGGAGACATCTATTTCCCTTCCTTCATCAGTTTCAATAGGATAAAAAATGAATCGAGCTGTAGTACCAGAGCGATTGTGCTTCGCAACCACATCCAAAAATCACTCGCTACAGAAAAATGGCGACTCTGCTGGGGAACATGAGGATCTGATTTACCTTGTCTTCTTCATATCTCTTAGGTAGAAACCTTACAAATTTGGTTTTTCTTTCCTTTCTAGGATAGGACTTTCTGTTGACTTCACTAGGATCTTAGGTCAAAACCTTTAAGTGGGGAAGAAACCACAGAATGGTGACTCCGCCGGGAAACCATTTTCTGTCAGGAACATAGGATTCATTGCTCTTTAAAGTCTAGGACTTTAGGACAAATATATATATATTGCTTTTCCTAATTGCTATACTTGTTTATTTTTCTGCTAATGGGAATGCGTGTGATGCCGCGTGTGGAAAGATTGAGTATACATCTAGGAAAAATCACCTTTTTTTGTAGTGCGGTGGCTATCGGGAATGGCTGTTACGCGATAAACTACCCTCTTCTGAGATTTCTTTGATGGACACCACCTAGCACGGTTCCCGGCCCGCTGGTGTTCTCAGGAATCAATGATTTTGAGTGACAGGTACAAAAAATCTTCCGTAGAAAACCTTTGGGGGGGTAGAGCCTTGACTTCATGACAACGACCCTTTAACCCCATGTTTTTTCTATGTTTTTGTGTGCTGCATTCATGCATTTATTTAAAAAACATTAAAACAAGAAAAAATTTCTCTTCTAGTCTCTCTGTTTTTCAAATTAAACTAAGACTGTGATTGCAAATATCAGAGAAAAGGATTGCGCTAATGGATTTCGGTAGAAGGAGAAACCATAGGTATACCTTCAAGGTTCCAAAGCTAGAGGATTTGAGAGGATTAGCAAGAATGATCACTAACCCTGAGGCTTTCAGAGCCAAGCACGGAGGTTTGCTACCACTGTTAAGAGTCCATGTGATTGAGGGAATCATGGATGCACTCATCCAGTTTTACAATCCAGTTTATCACTGTTTCACATTCCCGGATTACCAGCTCGCACCAACACTGGAGGAGTATTCTCATCTGACCGATATACACATTACTGATCGAGCTTCTTTTTCTGGACTGGAAGAAATTCCAAAGGACCAGATCATTGCAAGAGCAATTTATTTGGATGAGTCAGAAATCAAGACTCACCTGACCACTAAGGGTGGCATCCAAGGTTTGCCAGCCCAGTTCTTGACAAAGAAAGCCCTGTATTTTGCCAATATAGGGAACGTGACTGCTTTGGAAAACATCTTTGTCTTGTTCACTTACGGGTTGTTTTTGTTTCCCAACATCAATAACTTTGTAGATATCAACGCCATTAAGGTTTTTCTCATTGGGAATCTTGTGCCGACTTTGCTCGCAGATGCGTGTCATTCTGTACACTTAGGAAATTTGTACAGCGGAGGGGAGATCACATGCTGTGTACCTTTGCTTTATAAATGGTTTATCTCCCATTTGCTTAAGTCTGCTGCTTTTTGGGATAGTAAGAGTGCCTTACGTTGGTCGCAGAAGATCATGTCTCTTACCAACTCTGATATAGATTGGTGTAATAGGATCTATGATGGAATCAGAATCATTGATCGTTGTCTAAACTTCCCCAACATACCCTTCATAGGAACTAAAGGAGGAATTAACTACCATCCGGTATTGGTTCGTAGTCAATTTGGATACCCAATGAGGCATGTCCCATGTAATGCTCATCTGGAAGGTCTTTTCTTCAAGGAAGGAGAAAACGACAGAGCGCTAAAGATGGAAATTGTGCATGCTTGGAAGCATGTTCACAAGAAAGGACGTGAGTCTCTAGGAAAACCAGATTGTGTCTCGGTGGAGCCTTATCTCCACTGGGTACAAACTAGAGCTCTCAAGCTAAAAATGCCTTATCTGCGTCACGAAGTTCTTCCACCAAAGGAATCTGTCATGTACTTCATGACTGAAACGGAAAAACTCCAGGTTACTCTCAACAAAGTTCAAAAGCAGAGAAGGTATTGGAAGAACAAATACCGCACCCTCAGTGTAGAGTGTACCAGAATACAGCGATTGCTAAAAGATAAAGATGCTCTAATTGAGATTTTGGAGCAACATGCTGTAGAGAATCAAGATGACCAAAGGAATTTGCTCACTCCTTTCACTTGGTAAAGGAATGACAACCCGACAACGGCCCAAGAGCCCCGGTCAAAGAAAAGGAAAGTACCAGAATCAGCACCCGATTTCTCTTCAGAGAGGACTCGGGACCCATTAGCTTAGATTTCTATTTCCGTACCTTGTAATCTACTGTATTTCATTTCCGCAATCCTTTGAAATTCAATAAAAGGGGTTTCCCCACTGTTTGATATTTGCAATCTAATTGTCGAAGTTTATTTTGATTAAACCAAAAAACAATTAATATAATCATTGCATTCATCATTTTCGCGTAACGTATTCTTCTTCTCTACGAATCTCACGTTTGTGTCTCAATTCTAGAGTCAAACTGTCTCATTCGTACAATACTCGGGTCAATCGTCAGAAAAGGATGGATGATCTTGAGGAAGAAAATAGAGAGTTGAAGGAAGATATCGACGCTCTGAGAGAGGATATGAGAAAGCTTCGTAACAACATGTAAGCCATGGCAGAAGCTCATCTACAACGAACTGTGATCTCAGAGATCACCTCAATGCCCATCGTGGAGAAGTATGATCCTAGGTATCAAATAACGAAAGATCGTCCTTGGGGCATGCCTGTCAACTATATCCCGGAAGGATATGTTCCGCCGATCGCTGAAGATCAGGGAATCACAACAGAAGCCGCTGGGCCTGAAGGTTACAAACTTCGGGAAAGCGAAGATGCCAGGGGCATACTGAGGACTCCTGAAGGTTATAAACTTCGAGAAACATCAAGATTTACTGCCGTAGTCACGGTCCCACCCCCTGTGGTGCACACTGTCCCGGAAGGACAGATTCCATAGATACCTTCTGGTGGAAACGAAAGCATGTTCGAAAGAATGAACGAGTTCCAGGAGCAGTTCCTGGAAATGAAAAAGGAATTGCAAGCTATTCGCGGTCAGGATCTATTTGGAAAAGACGCCGCGGATCTCTGCTTGGTCCCCAATGTGAAAGTCCCGCATAAGTTCCAAGTGCCCGTTTTTGAAAAGTACAAGGGTAACTCTTGCCCTCAAAGCCGTCTGGTGATGTACGCTCGGCGAATGTCAGCTCAGACAGAGAATCAGGACCTACTGATTCACTACTTTCAGGATAGTTTAATCGATGCCGCATTAAAATGGTACATGGGTTTAAACCGTGCCACGATCAGCACTTTCAGAGATCTTGGTATTGCCTTCGTCCAACAATACAAATACAATTTGGACATGGTACCCGACAGAGATCAACTCAGATCAATGTCGCAAAAGGACAAGGAAACCTTTAAGGAGTATGCTTAAAGGTGGCGTGAAATTACCGCTCAAATTTGTCCACCTCTTGAGGAAAAAGAGATGACAAAGATCTTCTTAAAGACCTTAAGCTCATTTTACTATGACCGAATGGTTGCCAGTGCACCCAGTGATTTCACCGAGATGGTGGGCATGGGTGTACATCTTGAGGAAGCCGTCCGAGAAGGACGTTTGGTAAAAGACACTGGATCGATGAGTGGTACTAAAAAATACGGTAGTGGTCTCCCTAAGAAAAAAGAGCAAGATATTGGGAATATCTCTCTCGAAAAGCAAAGGCGTCAATATCAACCAGTAGCAGCTGTAACTCCTGCTATCAATCCCGCGCCTACGTATCAACCTCAGGTTGCGCAAAGCCAACCTGATCAGCAAAGGACTCAACAACCTCTTCAACAGGCTCGTCCTCAATACAACAACAACCGTACAACACGGCCACCAGGATTTGATCCTATACCCGTATCATACGTAGAGCTGTTTCCATTACTACTAGCCAAGGGGCACATTCAGACTAAGTCCCCTCTTACAGTATCGAAAAATCTGCCTTTTTGGTTCAAAGCAGATCAGACTTGCCCTTACCACCAAGGAGAACCAGGGCATAACATTGAGACTTGTTTTAATTTCAAGTCCGACGTGCAAAAGCTTGTTAGGAGCGGGGTCTTATCCTTCAAGGATACAAATCCTAATGTTCTCACGAACCCGCTGCCTCAACATGAGAAGGCTGCAGTCAATTTGATAGAAGGAGAGACTAACAACGTCTATCAAATTCATGATGTACTCTTGTTAAAGACCAATCTGGTCAAGATGCATTGCAGACAGAGTGGATATGGCCATGTGCCACCTCATAATTATCATCAGTGTGATGTCTGCTCTAGAAGCAATCAAGGATGTTCGGTAGTGCAATCAGCTCTACAGGAACAGATGGATCTCGGATGGATCCAAGAGCACCGAGTTTGTGGAGATAACATGGTCTATACGAATCCCAACGTCATTCAAAACCACGATATTCTTGCAATGAATGTCAACTTGGTGGCGATGCACTCAAGGCAAAACCAGTATCATAATCTGCCGCGGCATGATTACAGTTCTTGTCTGACTTGCTCGGTAAACAAACAGGGATGCTCTTTCATACAAGAGGCCCTCCAGCGTCAGATGGATCTTGGATGGATCCAAGACTACCACGATAGGAACTCCTATCAAATCAACATGGTTCAGATCTTTGATATTCGCGTGATGAATACCAACCTGGTAGAGTTACATGCTGAATAGGTCCGACTTGAATTCCTGGTATCACATAATTATCACAGCTGTAAGGCAGGTTGCGAAAACAATCAAGGTTGTACCCTTGTCCGGGAGGCACTCCAGCACTTGTTAAATCCCTGGTGGATGCCAATTTATATGGATGAAGATACTCAGAAAATTAGTATCAGTAACAGGAATCCAACTCGGCGTTAGAGTTAGGGTGTCCGATCAGTGGAAGCTAACCTAGTGAGGTTACATTGTATTCAAAGTGGGCGTGGCCAGGTGCCACCACACAATTATGACCGTTGTAGCGTCTGTTCGGAAAGTAACCAAGGGTGTTACCTTGTAAGAGAAGCTCTTCAGGGTCAGGTGGATCGTGGAGAAATTTGTCCATATCCAGGGTCTGGACCCATCAACTGGATGCCAAATTACCTTGCCGATCAAATTGAAAATGTTGTCACAATTTCTGGTCATCATAGGACCAGGGATGTTTTTGCCATCATCCCTCTATTTGATGAATCTAAAGTTCCCAACCGGGAACGGATCGAGATTTCTTATGATGGTCAGAAAAATCAGAAGGCTCCCGTAGTCATCTATCTACCGGGACCACTACCATATGAATCAGCTAAGGCAATCCCTTACAAATACGGCGCAACAATTGAAAATGGAAAGGAAATTCCATTACCCTCCGTCATGAACATTACAGACATCAGTCGAGTAACACTTAGTGGTAGAATCTTCAACCGAGGGGTTGAGGAACCTAACAAAGAAAAGGAACTTCAGACAGAAGCTCCTGATCTACCAGTCGGTCAATCCGGTAATTCCAACCTTTCAAAAAACAACGATGAGATGCTGAAGCTCATCCAAAGGAGTGAATACAACATTGTTGATCAACTGTTACAAACTCCTTCAAAGATCTCAGTGCTATCACTGTTACTCAGTACCGAAGCCCACAGGGAGGCTCTACAGAAAGTCTTAGAGCAGGCCTTTGTGGAACAGGATGTAACAATCAGACAGTTCGATAGTATTGTCTCTAACATCACTTCCTGCAACAATTTGGGATTTAGTGATGAGGAATTACCCGAAGAGGGTCGCCGTCATAACATGGCGCTCAATATCATAGTTAACTGCTAGGACGATGCTTTAGCCAGCGTACTGGTAGACACAGGGTCAGCCCTGAATGTTATGCCGAAATCCACTTTGATGCAATTATCATTCAAAGGCCCTCCGATGAGAATCAGCGAGGTCGTCGTCAAAGCATTTGACGAATCGAGAAAAAAGGATATCGACGAAGTTGATCTTCCCATAAATATTGGTCCTCACACTTTCCAAGTCACTTTCCAGGTCATGGACATCCAGGCAACATACAATTGTTTATTAGGAAGACCTTGGATACATCAGGCTGGAGCGGTCACCTCGACCCTCCACCAAAAGCTAAAGTTCGTCCAGAACAACCAACTTGTCACAATTTGTTGAGAACAAGCCATGATCGTGAGTAACCTTTCATTATCTACCTGTGTAGAGCCGGAGGAGGTTGTTGGAACTCAGTTTCAAGCACTTTCGGTGAGCAATGAAAATCAATCAGAGAAGGGAACTTCGATTTCCTCATACAAAGATGCTATTAAAGCAGTCGAGAGTACCGATACAAAAGGATGCGGACAACTTGTCATTTCTACTGACAATAAAACAAAGAAGGGTCTTGGTTTTTCTATAACCTGTACCCAGACAGCTGCCAACGATAGAAGTCTTCCTCCCCTTCAAAACTTCTTCCACAGTGGAGGTTTTCTTCACCTAGTGCCTCAGGCAGTTCATGCTATCAATGAGGAAGATTCCTCCGACACAGAGGAAGAGTGGAAGTCCTATCTTAACAAGGACAGTTATATGTCTCAGAACGAAATGCAAACTCCTTTTTGCTATCCCGCACAGAGTCCGAGATTTATACCAAGGTTAGACGTCGAAATGATATACGGAGATTGTGATCCAGAAAGATGTCGTGCTCCGCCAAATTCATTAGAGGAGGACACTCTGATGAAGGACAACTTTGACCACAACTACTATGGCCCAATGGATGGTCTGCCAATGTGGCAGCCCTACCCAGGAAACTCGGGGCAAGAAAGTCAGCCAAACAATGAAAATCAGCTGAGCATCATTGAACAAAATACTTGTGTCCCCACCATGTCATGGCATCAACACTCGGGTCATCCTGAAGCTACTCAACATGAAGATGAATTTGCAACGTTTTCAGGGCTTGAATTCATCAACTATGCTTTTCCTGAGGTCAATGTCATCGAGAGAGATGACTCCTCCAGTTCCAAAGAAGTGTGGGATATTCTGGGAGAACCAAGTGGAAAATACGACTTTATGGTCAAGTACGCTGATCCCGAAAGCTTTCGTATCACGCTCAAAGATATCCAGCCAACTGGATAGGGAGATACAGCTGAGAGCATAACTGCTCCATATAATACCACAGAGGAATCCTCCTACGACAACTCTGCCTGGGAGACAGGTTCCAATGATCCTACTCCACCAAAAATCAGCATTATTTCTGAAGACAAATCATGGAAGGTGCCAGACTTTGTGATTCACCGAGGAGTTCGCCGCCAATGGGTTGCCGTCGAGGTTCCGAAGGTCGTCCGTCAGTCAAAGTAATTGCCATCTTTTAACCTTTCACCCTGCCCAGGTGGAACGGATGTTTTGATAGGGCTCGCTTTCTGTAAATTTTCCCTCTTCGCTTAGCCCAAAGCGACAAAGTTTTGTTTTATAGGGCTGTAGTTTCAAGAATCGACTTGTTCATTAATAAAAAACGTCGTTCTGTAATTTCTGCATTAATTGCTGCTTTCTCTTTTTGCTTTTTCAGAAAATGGTAATCCTAAAAAACAAATCAATAATAAAAACAAGCAGTAAAATAAAACACTGCACACTCTTGCATTTTTCTCTATCTCTTCTAAACACAAATCATCACGTCATTCAGATTGCTTGTTTTAAACCCCGTTGAAACATACGATCCGATGCCTTCTCCCAACTATGAGTTCCCGGTATTCGAGGCTGAAGAAGAAAATGACGACAAAATTCTAGAAGAGATCTCCCGACTACTCAGACAAGAGGAAAGGTCCATTGAACCTTACAAAGAGTTGCTAGAAACAGTTAACTTAGGTTCAGAGCAAGAGAGAAAAGAAATCAGGATTGGGGCACTGCTCGGTCCAACTGCCAGAGAGGGTTTGATAAAGCTTCTCAGAGAATTTCTCGATGTATTCGCTTGGTCCTATCAGGATATGCCAGGGTTGGATACCAGCATCGTGGAACATCACTTACCGTTGAGATCGGAATGTCCACCAGTAAAGTAGAGGTTGAGACGGACTCATCCAGACATGGCCATCAAAATTAAGGAGGAGGTACAGAAACAGATTGACGCAGGTTTCCTCGCCACATCAGAATATCCTCAATGGTTAGCCAACATTGTACCCGTTCCCAAAAAGGACGGAAAGGTCAGAATGTGTGTAGATTACAGAGATCTAAACAAGGCTAGTCCAAAGGACGACTTTCCTTTACCACACATTGACATGCTGGTAGACAGTACAACAAAGTTCAAAGTCTTCTCCTTCATGGATGGATTCTCGGGCTATAATCAGATCAAAATGGCGCCGAAAGACATGGAGAAAATTTCGTTCATTACCCCCTGGGGTACCTTTTGTTACAAGGTAATGCCGTTCGGTTTGAAGAACGCTGGGGCAACCTATCAAAGGGCCATGACTACTCTGTTTCATGAAATGATACACAAAGAAATCGAGGTATATGTCGATGATATGATTGCAAAATCAAAAACAGAGAGTGAGCACGTTGAACATTTGTCAAAATTGTTCGAACGTTTAAGTAAATTCAAGCTCCGCTTGAATCCCAACAAGTGCACCTTCGGTGTCCGTTCAGGGAAACTACTAGGGTTCATCGTCAGCTAGAAAGGGATTGAGGTTGATCCTGACAAGGTCAAGGCCATTCGAGAAATGCCTTCTCCGAAAACTGAAAAACAGGCCAGAGGATTCCTGGGACGTTTGAACTACATCTCCTGATTCATATTCCTTATGACCACGACATGCGCGCCGATCTTCAAATTACTCAAAAAGAACCAGGATTGCGTTTGGTCAGAAGATTGCCAAACTGCCTTCGATAGTATCAAGGAATATCTGTTGAATCCTCCAATTCTATCACCTCCAGTGGAAGGAAGACCACTGATCATCTACCTTACAGTTCTAGAGGACTCAATGGGATGTGTACTTGGCCAACAAGACGAAACTAAAAGGAAAGAGTCTGCCATTTACTATTTGAGCAAGAAATTCATCGACTGCGAAACTCGATACACGATGCTTGAGAACACTTGTTGCGCTTTGGCTTGGGCAGCCAAACGTCTGCGCCAGTACATGATTCGTCATACTACTTGGTTGGTCTCCGAAATGGATCCAATCAAGTACGTTTTCGAAAAACCTACTCTTACGGGAAGGATTTCCCGTTGGCAGATGTTGCTATCAGAATATGACATAGAGTACCACGCTCAAAAAGCCGTTAAGGGAAGTATTTTAGCCGATCATTTGGCTCATCAACCGATTGACGATCAAGAATCAATTGTGTTTGACTTCCCAGATGAAGATGTCATGTACCTAAAGATGAAAGATTGCGATGAACCGCTACCCAGTGAAGGGCCATAACCAGGTTCTCAGTGGGGACTTATCTTTGACGGAGCAGTTAATCATTACGGAAACGGAATTGGGGCAATCATTATTACCCCTCAGGGTACCCACATTCGTTTCACTGCTCGACTTACGTTCAAATGTACGAACAACGAGGCCGAGTACGAAGCTTCTATCATGGGTCTCGAGGAAGCAATTGATTTAAGGATAAAAAACTTGGACGTATACGGCAACTCAGCCTTGGTTATCAATCAGATAAAAGGAGTTTGGAACACATACCAATCAGGACTGATTCCTTACAAAGACTACACAAGAAGGTTGCTACCTTTCTTCAACAGAGTTGAGTTTCATCATATCCCTCGTGAGGAGAATCGCATGGCTGATGTATTAGCCACTATCTATTCCATGATTAGTGTAGGTCAATGGAATGACATATCTAAGATCGACATAATGCGCCTTGAACGACCCACGTACATCTTCGCGATTGAAGCAGTCATAGACGATAAACCTTGGTATCATGATATCAAATGCTTCCTTCAGAAACTGGATTACCCACCTGGGGCATCCAGGAAAGATACAAAGACCCTCATAAGATTGGCAGAAAACTTCTTCCTGAGCGGTGATACTCTCTATAAGAGGAATTTTGACATGGTCTTGCTCCGATGCATAGACAGGACAGAAGCAGAAATGCTGATGAAAGAAATTCACGAAGGATCCTTTGGCACTCATGCCAACGGATACACAATGGCGAGAAAAATTCTAATAGCAGGGTACTACTGGTTGACCATGGAATCCGACAGCTGCAAGTACCTGAGGAGGTGTCATAAGTGTCAGATATACTCTGACAAAATCCATGTACCGCCAACGCATCTCAAAGTTCTTTCTTCCCCATGGCCATTCTCGATATGGGGAATCGACATGATTGGCATGATCGAACCTAAGGCATTAAATGGACATCAGTTTATCCTAGTAGCCATTGACTATTTCACCAAGTGGGTCGAAGCAGCGTCATACGCCAATGTAACCCGACAAGTGGTGGTCCGATTTATCAAAAACAGTATCATCTGCCGTTATGGTGTTCCGAGCCAGATCATTACTGATAATGGATCTAACTTGAACAATAAGATGATGAAAGAGTTGTGCACAGAGTTCAAGATCAAACACCATAACTCATCTCCCTACCGACCCAAGATGAACGGAGCGGTAGAAGCGGCTAACAAGAACATCAAGAAGATTGTACAAAAGAGGGTTGTAACCTACAAAGACTGGCACGAGATGCTACCCTTTGCTCTTCACGGTCATCGAACATCTGTCCACACTTCAATAGGGGCAACCCCTTTCTCTCTAGTATATGGCATGGAAGCAGTGCTCCCCATAGAAGTAGAGATCCCGTCAATCCTAGTATTGATGGAAGCTAAGCTTACAGAAGCTGAATGGTGTCGAAGTCGACACGACGAGCTGAATTTGATCGAGGAGAAGCGAATCACGGCACTATGCCATGGTCAGCTGTATCAACAGAGAATGAAGAAGGCGTTCAACAAAAAGGTTCGACCCCACATCTTCAGGAAAGGAGACCTTGTGCTCAAGAAGATACATTCTTTTCTCACTGATTCGCGAGGCAAATGGACTCCGAATTACGATGGCCCCTATGTGGTCAAGAAAGCTTTCTCAGGCGACGCCTTGAGACTTGCAACCATGGACAGAGAGGAATTTTCCTACCCCATGAATGTTGATGTAGTCAAAAAATACTTCGCCTAAACTAAAAAAAAAATGTCTCGGTGGATTGAAAACCCGAAAGGGCGGTCCAGGCAAAAGTTAGAGACAAAATAAAAAAATATCATCCCGGTGGATTGGAAACATCAAAGTACAATCCAGGCAAAAATTAGGGATAATGGCAAGTAACTATGTTCAACAGAGACAAGTCCCTCAGCAGCAGCAGTTACACCATCCATCGGAGGAAAACTCTAGTCAACGTCATCTTCGACAGAAGCTCAGGATGCCCAGAATTCAAAGTTGGTAGAAGGATAGCGGTCGTTATGTTTCAACGTAGCCCTTTTCCCTGTAAATTACCATTTTCTAACTTTGTATATACTCTTTGGAATCACGCGTTTGGCTGATCTCCATCTTATCAATAAAATTTGAGCCTTTGTGCTTTTGTTTGTAATTCTTATTTGTTTTAGCTTTACAGAATGACATTTTAATATGATTAACGATTCTTGAAATAAAACAAAATGAATTTACTTGTTAAAACTTTTTCTGCTTTTAAAATAAAGACGGCAATTTCTTTTGACTGTTGAACATCAGAAGAACATCGGTCGTTTCTCCAGAAGTAATCGAACCTCGAAGTGCAGAATCAAAGTGCTCATTCTAAACCAGTACGCCTGAATGAAGGATCAGCTGTGTCAGAGACCATTTCCCCTCTGATACCCCACGATAGAGTTCTTACCTCCTAAGCCCGATCAACGTAGCTCCCCAACAGGGACTATATCTCCTAAGCAAGGCAGAATTGCTATCTTGAACCAGCGATATTTCTACATGCCCCACTGTGGCCGAGTATCCAGTCATGTTCATCTTTTAGTTTGTATGTCGCGTCAGTTTTGTCAGCATATACATACATACATCATGCATTCTTGATTTGCATTCACATTTCATATTGCATCACTATCACTCTAGTCAGTCTTGTCCCCTAGTGATAAAAGTTCTCTCAATCGAGTTGTCAGTTCTTGCCTCGTCAGGAAACGCTGCGTTTGAACAACCTCGCCTCCAGTTTATTTCTGGAATGAAGTTGGCCCTTGACCACTTTGATAATTTGAACCTCTGAAAAGCCAGAGAAAACGTTCAACAAAAATCGCTCTTCGCCATTGAAGATGATATCCTTGCTTTCCTGGATTAAGGAAAATCCCCAGAGAAAGCCTCTTAATCAGAGATCCAGCGGCACGTCAGTTTTGCTCCAAAAAAAAAAACCGCTGATGAAAAGGTCATCTGCACCTCAAAATTGGACCCCATCATATGGCATTTCTCCGGGAAGATCCCGAGAAAAGTATGATGTAAGATCCCAAGCAGAAGCAGCCTCTCAAGAGACTCGCTTTCCCTAGTAGAAACAAATGGCGTCTCCAACAGAGAAGTTTGTGCAACTCTACAACTCGGACGACTGGGTTCCCCAGCAAGTCTGACACCAATCTTTTTTCGTTAAATGGCATCTCCCCAAGAAAATTCGGCGAGAAGTTTGAGGAAAACCGCTACGCATAGCGTCCCTTGTCGATAAAGTTTATTGACAAAAGAAACTAAGACCAGTTCTTTGGTAGGAAACCAGGATCGAGGGGAAGTTTACATAAGAATCTAAGACCAGTTCCTTGGTAGGAAACCAGGATCGAGGGGAAGTTTACATAAGAAACTAAGACCAGTTCCTTGGTAGGAAACCAGGATCGAGGGGAAGTTTACAACGAAAACTGAGACCAGTTCCTTGGTAGGAAACCAGGATCGAGGGGAAGTTTGTTTCCGTAACTTAGACCAGTTCCTTGGTGAGAAACTAGGATCGAGGGGGAGTTTACCTTTTCTAAACATCATTGCTTAGCAAAATAAGATGAATGCGCAAGCTGCCATTCATAACCGTCAAAATTTCAGATATTCCGATATTTAATCCTCTTGGACCCCGAATACCCTCGTCATTCACACCTTCGGGTCCAAGAAGATTAAATAGGGGCATCTGTCATACCCCAAATTTTGACCACTAACATTTCCCATCATTGTGAAAATCATTATCACAATATGGGGGAACCATTATACCTCATCAGTCTCCCCAAAGATGGGTGAGCATTCACTACAATCAAAATTAGGGTTTCAAGACCTCTCAGCGCCTTAGACAAAGGATCAATCAAGGAATGACATGATCTTCAACTTGTCTAACCTCTCAAATATCCACAAAGGATAAAAAAGGACTCCCACTTCAAGGATTAAGCACAAAGCTGCTCCCTTCTAGGTGGATCAAGCCTCAAGATCGCCAGTATCACCAAATTAGGGTTTTGGTCGATCAGGGCCTCCAAAGGGAAATTTTCCTCTGGGCATGAGCCAAGGATCCAAAACACAACCTAATATACTCCATGGAACCTCATGGACCCAACCATCAAGTCAATTTTGCCTCAGGGGATGCATTCATCAAAAATCAGGAGTTAGGGTTTCTTGACCTAATTCACCCATAAGTTGACTTTTAGGGCAAATCATGAGCCAAGACCTCAAGAGAGGATTTGAGGGTCTCTAATGAACTATATTGATCCATTTGGAACAATGTATTAATCAAAGAAGCTTGAGCAACAAGTCTCAATTTCATCAGTACCACAATTAGGGTTTCGTGAGGAAAGTCAACTGTAACTTTGACTTTTGACCAGGGCATGCTCCCAAACCCTAAGACATGATTCAATATACCCTATGACACCCATGTAACATGTCCATCAAGTTTGATTTAGGTCAAGGACATGATTTCATGAAGAATTGCACAGTTTGGAATTCATCTGATAAAAAGTCAACTGTGCACAAAAGTCAACTTTGACTTTTTGAGATTTTTCACCATAATGGATTTTTAACCCTAAAATGATGTTAATGTATGATTTTAATCATCATTCATCAAGAAAAATCAAAGAAAGTGGGATAACTTGTAAAAGGGGTAACCATAAAAACTTAGAAAATTTTTTAAGTTATGGAAAAAGTGACACTAATGTACCAACTTTGGAGGACCATAACTCCTAAACCACAAGAACATTGTTCCCCATTCAAAGCTTGATTTTTAGATCTCATTGCCCTTTACAAAAGCTTCATATTGACCTATGTCCAAATTCCTCATGGATTTTGAGTTATGGAGTGATCAAAATCAAGAAAAGTCACTTTGTTCCAACACTTAGTGAAAATTTCACTAAGTCAGAATTTGCCTTACTTTTTTCCAAATGTAGGGGGATTTTTCACTTGGATTCAAAAGAGATCAAAACCAAACATGTTCAAACAGTTGTTGTATCATGTAAGAGCTTTCCAAAATGGCCAAGAACATTACCAAATTCCGTTTGGGCTATGAGTTATGACATTGGCAAGTTGCCTTGTTGAAATCTGTCAAGGCAAGGCAGAATTTGCATTTTTGCTCGATTTTCCAAAATTGTGCAAATCTAAACACTCCTATCCACTTGGACACATCTGAGGATTGAATCTCAAGGGGACAATCACTGAGCCAAGCCTCCAAAGTCTTTGGAACAAGAAATAGCATGTTGAACCTAGAATTGCCAAAATAGGGACAAGACTCCAATTTTGGCTTGGAGCATTCAATGGAAGCATCAAGGTGGCATGGACTGATCCATTTGCAACTGAATTCAGTCAAGACTTATCCAAGACCAAGGGAACCAGCAGCCTGTGCCCTAACCTCTAGTTAGCAGTTGCCATTCACTATTCCTTGCAAAACAAACTTGCTCTACTATAAATAGAGCTCAATTGTGATCATTTTGAGTACACCAAAGCCATCTAACAGATGCTTTCCTCAAAATCTCTTCTTTCACTCCAATTTTGCCTTCTAAGGCAAGTCACTATCGGGTTTTGAGTTTGAGAGATTTTCCAATCAAACCAATCACTCACACACCTCACATACAACATATAGAAGTGATCCAAACACTCACATAACATCTGGAACACTGATTTCACAAAATCACTAGCCAATTGCTCAAGTTCTTGACAGTTTTGCAGTTGAGGTGCCATCTTCAACTCCAAACCATTTCAATCCATTCCAAGCATTCAGACACATCACTTGGCACCTAGGGAAGCTATCCACATCATTGGAACCTAGCTGTAACACCTCCAACACAAAATACGATCACCAGCTGCAAGTGGTAAGCATGAGCTCTTCTAACTCTATGATCCATGCATTTTTTGCTGCACAATAATTTGGCCATATGTTCTTAATCATACATGGAAAGTTTCTCCTCAATAAATTGCATTGTTTGAATCATGTGTGGAATTTCTGAACCTTCATGCAAAATCTAGGGTTCTTGAGGATTTTACGTGATTTCTAGTTATATGTTTAATTTAAATGAAATTAATTGACATAGACATGATCGTAAGGTTGAGACGAGCATAATGATATGTGGATTGTATGATATAATCAAGTATTCAGTGAGATTGAGGAGAAAATGCAAATCAGCCAAACCCAGAACACGCGCGTGTTCTTGGTGTGTTCTTGGCGCCATTTTTGAATATTTGAATATTTGAATTTTTGTGATTTTATTTAATTGATTCCAAAATTAATTTCTCTCTGAGTTTTAATGATTTTGAGTTGATTCTTTTTGCAATAATTCACAAAAATGTTAAAATATTTGATTTTCCCAAAAAATCCCAAAAATATTATTTATTTTATATAATTGATATTTTTACAAAGAATTAATATTTTAATTGTTTTTGACATTTTAAATATTTTTTCCACCTTGATTTTGCAACTTTTAATGCCTTCTAATTATTTTGTAGGTCAATACTTAATCTTTGAAGCATTAATCCAAGATCACAATTTGTTTTCCATATGTAAAACAATTTTGGTCATTTTAATTGAATTTTTATTCAATTAAATACATTTTTGAAAACAAATTAGGGTTTTTGGATTAATTCAACCCTCATAAATCATTTTCAAAACTCTTTGGGCCTCTTGAGAGAGTGTAAGACCCATCCCTTTGTACAGAAAACCTTTTAGGCCTCATTCGTTGTATAAGTCCCTCTGTACATTTTCAAATAAACGACGCGATCGGCGCCAGTTTAAAATTAACCATCTGGGCCTCTCCTTGAGCTATAAGACCCATTTAAAACTCTTTGGGCCTCTAATAGAGTGTAAGACCCAATCCCCTTTTAACCAAAAACATTTGGGCCTCTGATATTGTATAAGCCCCTTTGCGTTAAACGAAAACCTCGGCGCGATCGCCATTTCAAACAAAGAACCAACTGGGCCTACCCTCGTGTTATAAGCCCCACTCTTTTTCTCTTAAAACTCTTTGGGCCTCTTGAGAGAGTGTAAGACCCATCCCTTTGTATAGAAAATAATTTTTGGGCCTCAGTCACTTGCATAAGTCTCTCTGTACAAATTCAAACAGTGCGCTCACTGATAAAACCCTGGGCCTCTCCTTGAGCTGTAAGCCCCAAATCTTTTTTTTTCAAAGCACTTTCTCCATTAATTTTGAAATATACTGTTGTTTTCAATATTTCTTTGTTGAACAACTAACCAAACAACATGGAAGCTCTACAACCGAGTAAGTGTTTATATGCTTTCTTTATCCGCTTTCATATACATATAACTGTATTGTGGGGCTGTTTCACTGTAAGTCTTCTTTCATAAACTCATATCAACTGTGTAATAATAGTATAGATATTTAGAGTTTCCCCGGCAACTACGTTTAGCATTAAGCCCGTTGATCACTCTTAAATACTCAAAACTAGATCCCCATAGGATTACCAGACACAGTCTTCCCTCCTCTTGGGGTTACACAATATAGAGACATCAAAGGCAGCATTCTCTGTGAACCCTTTCATAGACTGTCACTCGTAGAAGTTGTCAAAGAAACTCTATTCCCCAGAGATGATCTTTTCTCCGTGAATGGCATCTCTTGAGTTTCTTCCAAATCCTCGGACTTTCCTGGCTTGATCTATTCTCGGTGAATGGCATGTCTTGAATTTCTCGGGGTTTGGGGACCCACAGGCTTCTTAAAAGCACTTGTCAAGAAACTCTACTCCCCATAGATGATCTTTTCTCCGTGAATGGCATCTCTTGAGTTTCTTCCAAATTCTCGAACTTTCCTGGCTAGATCTATTCCTCGTGAATGTCCTGTCTGGAATTTC
This sequence comes from Lathyrus tuberosus, assembly GCA_022829125.1. Classification (NCBI taxonomy): domain Eukaryota; kingdom Viridiplantae; phylum Streptophyta; class Magnoliopsida; order Fabales; family Fabaceae; genus Lathyrus; species Lathyrus tuberosus. The sequence continues at coordinate 8,215,002 of JALAZF010000191.1, forward strand.
TGGGGGTTTGGGGACCCATCGGCTTCTTAAAAGCATCAGCCTCCTCTTGGGCATTGTTCAAGGACCCACAGGCTTCCTAAAAGCACCCCCGCCTCCTCTTGGGCTTAGTACAAGACCCGTCGGCTTCTTAAAAGTATTCACAGCCTCCTCTTAGGCTTCGTATAATGATTTCTTCCTCCGGGAATGATAGTCTCCTATTAGGCTTCGTATAATGATCTCTTCCTCCGGGAATGATAGCCTCCTCTTGGGCTTAGTACAAGGACCTCTCGGCTTCTTAGAAGTTTCCAGCCTCCTCTTGGGCTTCGTACAAATTGTCCCGACGACCTCCTAGAGGTATAGGAACAGAAATTAGACATCCATATAACAGTCTCTCACAGAGTCTAGATCTTTCTACCATGAACACTACTGCTATTTCTCAGCATAGTACCAAAAGATGAAACTCTAGACACGGACAGTCTAATATCCTTGAGTTCCAAAGACGTTCTCAAGCATCCTTAAACACCAGTAGACTTGGACAGTCTCGATACCCTTCGGATTTCCCACTTCCTTAAAGAACATGAATAACCTGGATCTTCGAATTAAATCCTTGAGTATAGTGTTGCTCATATAAGAACTGATTTTCTCTTTCAAAATCTGTATACAGGACCTGTCACTCAACTGAAACAGTCTCCATAGCCTTTCTCTTGGGCTTTGTACAATGATTCTCCCCAGCGGAGTCAAACAACGTTTAGCCTCCTTCTCGGGCTTTGTACGAGACACATAAGAGACTCCCTCGTTGAGTCAATCACCCCTTTCGCCTCCCTCTCGGGCTTTGTACGAGACACATAAAAGACCCCATTGTTGAGTCAATCCCTTTTAGCCTCTCTCTCGGGCTTTGTACGAGACACATATTAGCCTCCTCTTAGGCTTTGTATAAGAAAACCACTGGTTGATCCAATCAACCTTTTAGCATCAAAGTTGTGCCTCGTTCACACTACACAAACATCAACAACTCCTTCCATCTAATCGCTGTAAGCGGCAAGCCTCTGGATTATTTACATCCACGCCACTGTCCCTATTTTAGCGTAAGAAATTCCTAAGGAAAGATGGCATTGCTCTACACTGAGTTAAAGTCTTCTCCTTCAGGTTAAAACCCCCCTATAAAGGAAATTATGGCATTACTAGGATCCGCGTATCCCGGTTAAAGTAATTCTCCTTTATAAGCAGTCACCCAACAGTTGTGACAAACAGACCCCTTTAGAGATGACAAATTCTCTCTAAAGACAACACCTTTTAGCTTCACATCTTGGGCTTTGAACAAGATACAAACCACCTTTAGCTTCACGTCTTGGGCTTTGAACAAGACACCAAAAACACCCAGTTTCCTCCCATCCATAGAATAGGAGGAACTACGAACGCTCTGATTTCCCTGTTTCGGTAAACGGGAATACGTAGGCATAAGGTTGAAAGAAAAATCTTAGCGAGCACATTAAACAAAAACCCAAAATCCCATACTTTCATATATCTGTCCCAACATCTTAAACTCCCATATCAACCGACCGAACCATATTTTAACAAAATAACCTAAGAGAGACCCCGAATCTTTGTAGCATATGTAAACCAACAGTTTTGACTGTTTAACCTCAGTTTGCAAGCAGGGTTAGTTGGAGACATCTATTTCCCTTCCTTCATCAGCTTCAATAGGATAAAAAATGAATCGAGCTGTAGTACCGTAGCGATTGTGCTTCGCAACCACATCCAAAAATCACTCGCTACAAATATGAATGCAAATGTAAATCAATAATGCATGATGTATGTATGTTTATGCTACCAAAACTGACGGGACATACAAACTAGTAGATGAACACGACTGGATACTCGGCCACAGCGGGAGATGAAAAGTATCACTGGTTCATGATAGCAATTCTGCCTTGCTTAGGAGAGATAGTCCCTGCGGGGACAATCGTTGGTCGGGCTTAGGAGATAAAGACTCTTCTGAGGATGTCAGATGGAGTATTCACATCTGAAATAACTGATCCTTCATTCAGGCGCACTGGTTTAGAAGGAGTACTTTGATTCTGCACTTTGAAGCTTGCTTACTTCTGGAGAAGCGATTGATGTTCTCTCGATGTTCAACAGTCAAAAGAAATTACCATCTTTATTTTAAAAAGCAGAACAAATTTTAACAAGTAAATTCATTTTTGTTTCGTTTCAAGAATCTATAATCATGTTAAAACGTCGTTCTGTAAAGCTAAAACAAATAAGAACTGCAAACAAAAGCACAAGGGCTCAAATTTTATTGATAGGATGGAAATCAGCCAAGCGCGTGAATCCATAGAGTATTTACAAAGTTAGAAAATGGTAATTTAAGGGAAAGGGGCTATATTGAAACTTAACGACCACTATCCTTCTACCAACTTTGAATTCTGGGCATCCTGAGCTTCTGTCGAAGATGACCCTGACTGGAGTTTTCCTGACGGATGGCATGACTGCTGCTGAGGGACTTTCCCCTATTGAACATAGTTACTTACCATTAATTTTTTCCTGGATTGTACTTTGGGATTTCCAATCCACCGGGATGATTTTTTGCTTTGTGTCTCTAATTTTTTCCTGGACCACCCTTTCGGGTTTTCAATCCACCGAGACGTTTTTTTTTTATTTAGGCGAAGTATTTCTTGACTACATCAACATTCGTGGGGTAGGCAAATTCCTCTCCGTCCATGGTTGCAAGTCTCAAGGCACCGCTTGAGAAATCTTTCTTAACCACATATGGGCCTTCATAATTCGGGGTCCATTTGCCCCGGGAATTAGTGAGAAATGATTGTATCTTTTTGAGCACATGGTCTCCTTTCCTGAAGATGCGAGGCCGGATCTTTTTGTCGAACACCTTCTTCATTCTTTGCTGGTACAACTGACCGTGGCATAGTGCCGTGATTCGCTTTTCTTCGATCAGATTCAATTCGTCGTGTCGACTTTGAGACCATTCAGCCTTTGTTAGCTTAGCTTCCATCAATACCTGAATTGATGGGATCTCTACTTCTATGGGGAGCACTTCTTCCATGCCATATACTAGAGAGAAAGGGGTTACCCCTGTTGAAGTGCGGACAGATGTTCAATAACCGTGAAGAGCAAAGGGTAGCATCTCATGCCATTTTTTGTAGGTTACGACCATTTTCTGAACAATCTTCTTGATGTTCTTGTTAGCCGCTTCTACCGCTCCATTCATCTTGGGTCGGTAGGGAGATGAGTTATGATGTTTGATCTTGAATTTAGCGTACAACTCTTTCATTATCTTATTGTTCAAGTTAGAACCATTATCTATAATGATCTGGCTTGGAACACCATAACGACAAATGATATTGTTTTTGATAAATCGGACCACCACTTGTCGGGTCACATTGGCGTATGCCGCTGCTTCGACCCACTTGGTGAAGTAGTCAATGGCTACTAGGATGAACCGATGTTCGTTTGAGGCCTTAGGTTTAATTATGTCAATCATGTTGATTCCCCATATAGAAAAAGTCCATGGGGAAGAAAGAACTTTGAGATGTGTTGGCGGTACATGGATTTTGTCTGAGTATATTTGACACTTATGACACTTCTTCATGTACTTGTTGCAGTCAGATTCCATGGTCAACCAGTAGTACCCTGCTCTTAGAATTTTTGTCGCCATTATGTGTCCATTGGCATGAGTGCCAAATGATCCTTTGTGAATTTCTTTACCAGTATGTCTGCTTCTGGTCTGTCTACACATCGGAGCAAGACCATGTAAAAATTTCTCTTATAGAGTGTATCACCGCTCAGGAAGAAACTGCCAGCCAATCTTCTGAGGGTTTTTCTGTCCTTCCTTAGTGCCCAAGGTGGGTATTCCTATTTCTGAAGTAAGCATTTGATATCGTGATGCCAAGGTTTGTCATCTATGACTGCTTCAATCGCGAAGATATAAGTGGGTCGTTCAAGGCGCATTATGTCGATCTTAGGTAGGTCATTCCATTTACCTACACTAATCATGGAAGAGAGAGTGGCTAAGGCATCAGCCATGTGATTCTCTTCACGAGGGATGTGATGAAACTCGATTCTGTTGAAGAAAGGTAACAACCTTCATGCATATTCTTTGTAAGGAATCAGTCCTGATTAGTATGTGTTCCAACCTCCTTTGATCTGATTGATAACCAGGGCTGAGTCAGCATATACATCCAAGTTCTTGATCCTTAAATCAATCGCTTCCTCGAGACCTATAATACAAGCTTCGTATTCGGCCTCGTTGTTTGTACACTTGAATGTAAGTCTGGCTGTGAAATGAATATGGGTACCCTGAGGTGTTATGATGATTGCCCCAATTCCATTTTTGTAATGATTGAAAGCTCCGTCAAAGATTAGTCCCCATTGGGAACCTGGTTATGGCCCTTCACTAGGTAGCGGTTCATCGCAATCTTTCATTTTTAGATACATGACATCTTCGTCTGGGAAGTCAAACCCAATAGGTTCTTAATCGTCAATCAGTTGATGAGCCAAATAATCGGCTAAAATACTCCCTTTAACGGCTTTTTGAGTGTGGTACTCTATGTCATATTCTAATAACAACATCTGCCAACGGGCAATCCTTCCCGTGAGAGCAGGTTTTTCAAAGACATACTTGATCGGATCCATTTCAGAGATTAACCAAGTAGTGTGACGAATCATGTACTGGCGAAGACGTTTGGCTGCCCAAGCCAAAGCACAACAAGTTTTCTCAAGCATAGTGTACCGAGTCTCGCAGTCGGTGAACTTCTTGCTCAAGCAGTAGATGGCAGACTCATTCCTTTTTGTTTTGTCTTGTTGGCCAAGTACACAACCCATTGAGTCTTCCAAGACTGTGAGGTAGATGATCAGTGGTCTTCCCTCCACTGGAGGTGATAGAATCGGTGGGTTCAACAGGTATTCCTTAATACTGTCAAAGGTGGTTTGACAGTCCTCTGTCCAAATGCAGTACTGGTTCTTTTTAAGTAATTTGAAGATCAGCGCACACGTCGCGGTCATGAGGAATATGAATCTGGAGATGTAGTTCAAACGTCCCAGGAATCCTCTGACTTGTTTTTCAGTTTTCGGAGAAGGCATTTCTCGAATGGCCTTGACCTTGTCAGGATCAACCTCAATTCCTTTATGACTGACGATGAACCCTAAAAGTTTCCCTGAACAGACACCGAAGGTGCACTTGTTGGGATTCAAGCAGAGTTTGTACTTTCACAACCGCTCGAATAATTTTGACAGGTGGGTCACATGCTCCTCTGCTGTTCTAGATTTGGCAATTATATCATTGACATATACCTCAATTTCCTTGTGTATCATGTCATGAAATAGAGTAGTTATGGCCCTTTGATAGGTTTCCCCAGCGTTCTTCAAACCAAACGGCATTACCTTGTAACAAAAGGTACCCCATGGGGTAATGAACGAATTTTTCTCCATGTCTTTCGGCACCATTTTGATCTGGTTATAGCCCGAGAATCCATCCATGAAGGAGAAAACTTTGAACTTTGCTGTACTGTCAACCAGTATGTCAATGTGTGGTAAAGGAAAGTCGTCCTTTGGACTAGCCTTATTTAGATCTCTGTAATCGACACACATTATGACTTTTCCGTCCTTTTTTGGAACGGGTACGATGTTGGCTAACCATTGAGGATATTCTGATGTGGTGAGGAAACCTGCGTCAATCTGTTTCTGTACCTCCTCTTTGATTTTGATGGCCATGTCCGGGTGAGTTTGTCTCAACCTTTGCTTTATTGGCAGACATTCTGACCTTAACGGTAAATGATGTTCCACGATGCTGGTATCCAACCCTGGCATGTCCTGATAGGACCAAGCAAACACATCAGGAAATTCTCTGAGAAGCTTTGTCAAACTCTCTTTGGCAGTTGGATTGAGCAGTGCCCCAATCCTGATTTCTTTTCTCTCTTTTTCCGAACCCAAGTTGACCGTTTCCAACGGCTCTTTGTGAGGTTCAATGGACCTTTCCTCTTGTCTGAGTAGTCGGGAGATCTCTTCTGGAATTTCGTTGTCATCTTCTTCTTCAGCCCTAAATATCGGGAACTCAAAGTTGGGAGAAGGCATCGGATTGTATGTTTCAACGGGGTTTAAAATAACCAATCTGCATGACGGTATGATTCGTATTTAGAAGAGATAGAGAGAATGCAAAAGTGTGTGCAGTGTATATTTTTTTTTTAAAAACTGTTTGTTTATTATTATTTGTTTTTTAGGATTACCATTTTCTGAGAAAAGCAAAAAGAGAAAATAGCAATTAATGCGGAAATTACAGAACGACGTTATTTTATTTATGAACAAGTTGATTCTTGAAACTACAGCACTATAAAACAAAACTCTGTCGCTTTGGGCAAAGCAAAGAGGGAAATTTACAGAAAACGAGCCCTATCAAAACATCTGTTTCACCTGGGCAGGTTGAAAGGTTAAAGACGTCAATTACTTTGTCTTATGAATAATCTTCAGAACATCGACTGCAATCCATCGCGGCGAACTCCTCGGTGAATCACAAAGTCTTGTATCTTCCGTGATTTGTCTTCAGAAATAACGCTGATTTCTGGCGGAGCAGGATAATTGGAATCTGTCTCCCAGGCGGAGTTGTCGTTGGAGGATTCCTCAGTTGTATTTTGCATAGTATTTGTTCTCTCAGGTAAATCTCCCCACCCAGTTGGCTGGATGTCTTCGAGCCTGATACGAGAGCTTTCAGGAGCGGTGTACTTGACCAAGTAGTCGAATTTGCCACTCGGTTGTCCTAAGGTGTCCCACACTTCTGTGGAACTGGAGGAGTCATCCTTCTAGATGATGTTGACCTCAGGAAAAGCATAGTTAATGAACTCAAGTCCTGCAAACTTTGCGAATTCATCGTCGTGCTGGATATTTTCTGAATGACCTGAGTGTTGATCCCATGACATGGCGGGGATGCAGGTATTCTGTTCAATGATAATCAACTGATTTTCATTGTTCAGCTGATTTTCTTGCCCCAAGTCTCCTGGATACGGCTGCCAGATAGGCAAGCCATCCATTGGGCCATAATAGTCGTGGTCAAAGTTGTCCTTCATCAGAGTGTCTTCCTCTAATGAGTTTGGTGGAGCACGACATCCTTCTGGATCACAATCTCCGTATATCGTTCTGACATCTAACCTGGGTATAAATCTCGGACTCTATGCGGGATAGCAAAATGGCATAGGCACCTCCTCTTGAGAGATATAACCGTCCTCGTTAAGATAGGATTTCCATTCCTCATCAGTATCGGAGGGATCCTCCTCGTTGATAGTATGGACTGTTTGAGGTACTGGGTGAAGGAAACCTCCACTGTGGAAGAAATACTGAATGGGATGAAGACTTTCATCGTTAGCAACTGTCTGGGTACAAGTTGCAGAAAAACCAAGACCCTTCTTTGTTTTATTATCGGTAGGAATGACAAGCTGTCCCCATCCTTTTGCGTTGTTATTTGCAATCACTTCGAGAGCATCTCTGTACGAGGAAATAGATGTTCCTTTTTCTAATTGATTCTCGTTGCTCACCGAAAGTGCTTGGAACTGAGTCCCAACAACCTCCTCGGGTTCTACACAAGTAGATAATGACAGGTTACTCACGATCAAGGCTTGTTCTCTACAGACCGTGACGAGTTGATCGTTCTTGACGAACTTCAGATTTTGTTGCAGCGTCGAAGTGACTGCCCCAGCCTGGTGTATCCAAGGTCTTCCTAATAAACAGTTGTACGCTACCCAGACGTCCATGACCTAGAAAGTGATTAGGAAAGTGTGAGGACCGATAGTTATGGGAAGGTCGACTTCGCCGATTACTGCTTTCTGAGATCCGTCAAAGGCTTTGACGATGACTTCACTGCCCCCCATCGGGGATCCTTTGAATGATAGTCGCATTAAAGTGGACTTTGGCATAACGTTGATGGCCGATCCTGTGTCTACCAGTACGCTGGCTAAAGCATCGTCCTGGCAGTTAACTGTGATATTGAACGCCATGTTGTGACTTTTGCTCCCCTCTGGCAAGTCCTCATCACTGAATCCTAAGTTGTTGCAGGAAATGATGTTAGAGATGATGCTATCGAATTGTTGTATTGACACATCCTGTTCCACAAAGACCTGCTCTAAGACTTTCTGTAGAGCCTCTCTGTGGGCTTCGGAACTGAGTAAAAGTGATAGCACTGAGATCTTTGAAGGAGTTTGTAACAGCTGATCAATAATGTTGTATTCACTCCTTTGGATGAGCTTCAGCATCTCATCATTGTCCTTTGAAAGGTCGGGATTACTGGATTGACCGACTGGTTGATCAGGAACTTCTGTTTGAGGTTCCTTTTCTCTGTTAGGTTCTCCAACTCCTCGGTTGAAGATTCGACCGCTCCGTGTTACTCGACTGTGTAACACCTCAAAATTTGCCCTCTTACTTTTAGCACTAACTGTCTTATGTTTCATTTCATTCTTGCATTATCATCTTTGCATATCATTGGTTCTTAGCATGGGATCAAGGCATCTAAACCTAATTCACAAGAAGAAGATCTTTTACAGGGTTTCAGCAAAAGTTCATGGGTATTGACCAAGGGGTTAAGAGGAGAGATGATTCTTGATATCATCATTGCTTGAGCCACAAGGGATCCTTAGACCTCAGGGCATCCTAAGTTGTCCATCACCTCATCATATGTTCAAGCTTGGCAATAGATTTCAAGTGAATCACATTCCCCTAGTTGGATTTCCTGAATTGGGGTTTCTATCAAGACAAGTTAATCATAGCTTCTGATTGTGATTAAGATTTGTTCTCAAACCCTAGGGCAGGGCTCCATAAGATGGTAAACATCCTTAAAGACCATTTATGAGCTTTAGGTTTGATGAAGGAAGCAAGATCACAAGAGTTTATCCCAGTGCGTTCACAGTCGAAATTAGGGTTTTGAATAAAACCCTAATCTCTGAGGTTGTTGATCCAAATTACACTTCCAAGGCCCTAAATCATCATAACATGTCTCATTGATGGTTTAAGATATGAGAAATTAGGTTTTAAGGAGTTTCTTGCAAAGGAAGCAAGGTTTGGTTCGTGAAAACATTTCAAATGTGGAAATTTCACTACTTGGGCCAAAATTGAAACAGTTATAACTTCCAAACCACACATCCAAATGGAGTGACTCAAAGCTCAAATGGAAGCTCTTTCCATGATCTTCAAAATATATTAGAGGACCCTCTTCCAAAAAATGCATGGTTTTTAAGCTAAAAGACTTGGAAAGCAAATCACCCTTTAGGACTTAGTGAAATTTTCTTAAATTTAGTTATGACACCAACTTTGAATCATCATAACTCTCACCTCAAGACTCCTTTTGACCTAATTCTTTTTGCAACTTGTCAATAATGAACCAAAGATCATTTGGCACAAAAATTCCTAAAAATGCACGAGCCAATTTCAAATGGCCCAAGATTTAGGAAGTTGCTGCACATAAGGCAAGCTGGCAGGCCCATGGCACCACAACTTTGAATCAACATAACTCCCTCCTCACAAGAGCTTTTAATCCCATTCCTTTTGCATTGTGTTAAGGATGTTTCAAGGAGTATTTGGCACAAAAAGGCCTCAAAATGGACGAGCCATTTTTGAATGGCCCAAGTTGGAAGTTTCAGGCCATTTCTAGCAGCATAAACACCAGATTTGCAACCTGAACCTCAGTGCCTTGTTTCTCAAGCTACCAATTCAAGTTTGTTTATGCACTCCAACCTGTAAAATACCAAGATGGCATGTTCAAACCTCATACATGATGGAGTGTAAGAAATCACATGGAAACAAGGCCATTATGCAAACATAACATGTGCTTAAGTGGAGCAAGCACTTCACCACAAGATGCAAGCATGTGTTAACTGAATCTCAGTCCACTCACCTGCATAATCATGCCTCAGCATCATGCTTCCACCATTTCCAAACTTTCCAGCCTGATGCACATGGCACCAAATTAATCCCACTCAAAAGGGAATCTTTCAAAAAGTTAAAGTGCACATGGAGTAATTCTGGCCAGATTTGAATGGCATACCTTGGCCTATAAATGCAGCATCATTCCACACTAAAAGAGAGAGAACTCAAAGAATATTACTTGAGCCAAAACCTCTAACACCAGCCCTTGAAATTTCAAGTTACTTTTGTGCCAAGAAATCCAACTTTGCACAAATCTTGCCAAAATCAATTCCAAACCTCAAACCACAAAACCAATCACTCTAACACATCACAAAACATGTGTTAGAACTGTCCAAACTCTTACAATCATCAAAAACCTTTTAGAACCAAAAGTCAACTCTCAAACCTAAGAAAGTTTGACTTTCTGCATTTTTCAAGATCAGTTCTTGTTCCTCCCATTTCTAATCACTCGAACACTTCAAACACTTTCCATAAATCATCCTCAAGGTGTTCCAAATCCATTTTGCCAACTGGAACATCATTTTCATCAAGTTCACTTTTGGCAAATTTGCACATCTTGCAAGAAAAGAGGCATATCTCATTCCAGTCAGTTCCTTTGATTTCCAAGCATTTAGAAAGGACCAAGGAGGTGTTTAGGGGTTGTCCAGGTCATTGGTTTCTTGTTGGAGCTCCTATTTTGAAAGCTGTAGGTTCTGTCACCAAGAGGTAAGTCATTTCAAACCACAACTCATTAAAGCATAACTATTTTTGATGTACATTGAGCATGCTTAGCTTAAGTATGTTACATATAACATGTTTGATGCATTAATCATGATTGAACCTGGCTATTTTGGACTGCACCATAGAAAATGCAAACTTGGACCTATTTTGGAAACCCTATCGTGTTTTTAATTAGAAGCACTTTCAGAAAAAATCAAGGATACCATCATGATCCTTGTAAAAAAATACACGATTTCCTTTTTTGAATCATCAATTTTCATTAAGTTTTGAGAGAGTTAGGGTGTTCTCGCGAGTGCATTTTTTTTAGGCCACCAACCAAGCCTTGCCCGGCCATGGCGCATTTGATGGGCATGGAAACCAAGTTTCTTATATATATATATATCATTAGAGTTGGTTTTGTTAACAGATGAGGGCGTAGCACCACTGGTCAATGGAGGTTTGTGTATGCATTAGTGAAGTGAACAGACTGGGGTTCGAATCCCCCTCGCCCCAGACTTTTGTTTTTATTTTTTATTTAAACAAGACTTGACATTTATTCCATTTGAACCACCCCTTTGTTACCACGCGCGCACTAGCTGGATTGGCAAAGTTTTGGAGCTGCACACATAAGGACGTGGGTTTGTTATACCCCAAATTTTGACCACTAAGATTTCCCATCATTGCGTAAATCATCATCATAATATGGGGGAACCATCCTACGTTATCAGTCTCCCCAAAGATGGGTGAGCACCCACTACAATCAAAATTAGGGTTTCAAGCCCTCTCCGAGCCTTAGACAAAGGATCAATCAAGGAATGACATGATCTTCAACTTGTCTAACCTCTCAAATATCCACAAAAGATCAAAAAGGACTCCCAAACCCTAGGACATACCTCAATATACCCTATGACATCCATGGAACATGTCCATCAAGTTTGATTTAGTTCAAGGACATGATTTCCTGAAGAATTGCACAGTTTGGAATTCATCTGATAAAAAGTCAACTGTACATAAAAGTCAACTTTAACTTTTTGAGATTTTTCACCAAAATGGATTTTTAACCCTAAAATGATGTTTATGTATGATTTGAATCATCATTCATCAAGAAAAATCAAGAAAAGTGGGATAACTTGTAAAAGGGGTAACCATAAAAACTTAGAAAATTTTCTAAGTTAAAAATAAAGTGACAAGGGTACCAACTTTGAAGGACCATAACTCCTAAACCACAAGGCCATTTTTTCTCATCCAATGATGGATTTGTAGCCCTCATTACCCTCTACAAAAACTTCAACTAGACCTAAGTCCAATTCATTAAGGATTTTGAGTTATGGAGTGATCAAAATGGCTGAAAAATGAAAATGTCACTTTTTCCAACACTTAGTGAAATTTTCACTAAGTTAGAATCTGTCTTCATTTTTTTCCAAATGTAGGGGGATTTTTCACTTGGATTCAAAAGAGATCAAAACCAAACATGTTCAAACAGCTGTTGTATCATGTAAGGGCTTTTTAAAATGGCCAAGAACATTGCCAAATTCCATTTGAGTCATGAGATATGACATTGGAAAGTTGCCTTGCTGAAATCTGTCAAGGCAAGGCAGAATTTGCATTTTTGGTCGATTTGCCAAAATCAGCCAAATTCAAATGCTCCTATCCACTTGGACACCTCAGAGGATTGAATCTAAAGGGGACAATCACTGAGCCAAGCCTCCAAAGTCCATGGAACAAGAAATAGCATGTTGAACCTAGAATGGCCAAAATAGGGACAAGACTTCAAATTTGGATTGGAGCATTCAATGGAAGCATCAAGGTGGCATGGACTGAGCCATTCTCATCTGAAATCAGTCAAGACTTATCCAAGACCAAGGGAACCAAAGCTCTGTGCCCTAACCTCTAGTCAATGGCTAGAGGAGACTTGAATGGCTAGCAGCTGCCATTCACTATTCCTTGCAAAACAAACTTTCTCTACTATAAATAGAGCTCAATTGTGATCAGTTTGAGTACACCAAAGCCATCTAACAGATGCTTTCCTCAAAATCTCTTTCTCTTGGCAAAAATGCCTTTCTTAGCAAGGTAGCTATCGGGTTTTGAGTTTGAGAGCTTTTCCAATTAAACCAATCACTCACACACCTCACATACATCATATAGAAGTGATCCAAACACTCACATAACATCTGGAACACTGATTTCACAAAATCACCAGCCAATTGCTCAAGTTCATGACAGTTTTGCAGTTGAGGTGCCATCTTCAATTCCAAACCATTTCAATCCATTCCAAGCACTCAGACACATCACTTGGCACCTAGGGAAGCTATCCACATCATTGGAACCAAGCTGTAACACCTCCAACACAAATCACGATCACCAGCTGCAAGTGGTAAGCATGAGCTCTTCTAACTCTATGATCCAAGCATTTTTTACTGCACAATAATTTGGCCATATGTTCATAATCATGCATGGAATGTTTCCCCTCAATTAATTGCATTGTTTAAATCGTGTATCAAAAATCCTAGCCTTCATGCAGAAATTAGGGTTCTTGAGGATTTTTCATGATTTCTTGTTATATGTTTAATTTAAATGAAATTAATGGACATAGACATGATCGTGAGGTTGAGACGAGCATAATGATATGTGGATTGCATGTTATAATCAAGTATTCAAGGAGATTGGATAGAAAATGCAAATCAGCCAAACCCAGAACACGCGCGTGTTCTTGGTGTGTTCTTGGTGCCATTTTTGAATAATTTGAAATTTGAATTTTGTGATTTTATTTAATTGATTCGAAAATTAATTTCTCTCTGAGTTTTAATGATTTTGAGTTGATTCTTTTTTTAATAATTCACAAAAATGTTAAAATATTTTATTTTCCCAAAAAATCCCAAAAATATTATTTATTTCATATAATTGATATTTTTGCAAAGAATTAATGTTTTAATTGTTTTTAACATTTAAAATATTTTTTCCATCTTGATTTTGCAAGTTTTAATGCTTTCTAATTATTTTGTAGGTCAATACTTAATTTTTGAAGCATTAATCCAAGATCACAATTTGTTTTTCATATGATAACAATTTTGATCATTTTAACTGAATTTTTATTCAATTAAATACATTTTTGAAAACAAATTAGGGTTTTTGGATTAATTCAACCCTCATAAATCTTTTTCAAAACACTTTGGGCCTCTAATAGAGTGTAAGACCCAATCTTTTTTTGACCAAACCATTTTGTGCCTCAGTGTATTGTATAAGTCCCGATACCGTAAAAAACAAACGACGCGATCGTCGCCTTTTGAAAAATAACTCTTTGGGCCTCTCCTTGAGCTATAAGACCCATTCAAAGTTTTTGGGCCTCTATTAGAGTGTAAGACCCAACCCCCTTTTAACCAAAACATTTTGGGCCTCAGATATTGTATAAGCCCCTTCGCGTTAAAAGAAAATCTCGGCGCGATCGTCATTTTAAACGAAAAAATCATCTGGGCCTACCCTCGAGTAGTAAGACCCATTTCTTTTCTTTAAACTCTTTGGGCCTCTATTAGAGTGTAAGACCCATCCCTTTGTACAGAAAACACTTTTGGGCCTCAGTCACTTGTATAAGTCCCTCTGTACAAATTCAAACAGTGCGCTCACTGATAAAACCCTGGGCCTCTCCTTGAGCTGTAAGCCCCAAATCTTTCTTTTTCAAAGAACTTTCTCCTTTGATTTTGAATATACTGTTGTTTTCAATCTTTCTTTGTTGAACAACTAACCAAACAGCATGGAAGCTCTACAACCGAGTAAGTGGTTATCGCTTTCATTTACCGCTTTCATATACATATAACTGTATTGTGGGGCTGTTTCACTGTAAGTCTTCTTTCATAAACTCATATCAAACTGTGTAATAATAGTATAGATATTTCGAGTTTCCCCGGCAACTACGTCTAGCACTAGGTAAAGCCGTTGATCATTCTCTTGGAAATAGTCTAAACTAGATCCCCATAGGATTACCAGACACAGTCTTCCCTCCTCTTGGGGTTAAACAATATGGAGATATGAAAGGCAGCATTCCCTGTGAACCCTTTCATAGACTGTCACTCATAGAAGTTGTCAAAGAAACTCTATTCCCCAGAGATGATCTTTTCTCCGTGAATGACATCTCTTGAGTTTCTTCCAAATTCTCTAAATTTCCTGACTTTGATCTATTCTCGGTGAATAGCATTGCCTTGAATTTCTCGGGGTTTGGGGACCCACAGGCTTCTTAAAAGCACTTGTCAAGAAACTCTACTCCCCAGAGATGATCTTTTCTCCGTGAATGGCATCTCTTGAGTTTCTTCCAAATTCTCGAACTTTCCTGACTTTGATCTATTCTCGGTGAATAGCATTGCCTTGAATTTCTCGGGGTTTGGGGACCCACAGGCTTCTTAAAAGCACTTGTCAAGAAACTCTACTCCCAGAGATGAATGTATTCTCCGTGAATGGCATCTTTGAGTTTCTTCCAGATTCTCGAACTTTCCTGACTTGATCTATTCCTTGTGAATAGCTTGCCTTGAATTTCTTGGGGTTTGGGGACCCACGGGCTTCTTAAAAGCATCGGCCTCCTTCTGGGCATCGTACAAGGACCCACAGGCTTCCTAAAAGCAACCCCGCCTCCTCTTGGGCTTAGTACAAGGACCCTACGGCTTCTTAGAAGTATTCACAGCCTCCTCTTAGGCTTCGTATAATGATCTCTTCCTCCGGGAATGATAGCCTCCTCTAGGGCTTAGTACAAGGACCCGTCGGCTTCTTAAAAGTTTCCAGCCTCTTCTTGGGCTTCGTACAAATTGTCCCGACGACCTCCTAGAGGTATAGGAACAGAACCTAGTCATCTTCATAGAACAATCCTTTCATAGAGTCTACTACTGTTTCTCAAAGCATAGTATAAAAGATAAAACTCTAGACTTGGACGGTCTAATCTCCTTGAGTCTCAAAGACATTCTCAAGTGACCCCTTCGTTAAATAGGAAGGAAACCCGTAGACTCGGACAGTCTCAATACCCTTCAGATTTCCCGCTTCCTTAAAGAACATGAATAACCCGGATCCTCAAATCAAATCCCTGAATACAGTGTTGCCCATATAAGAACTGATTTTCTCTTTAAAATCAGTATACTGGACCTGTCACTTAACTGAAACAGTTACCATAGCCTCCTCTTGGGCTTTGTTCAATGATTCTTCCCAGGGAAGCAAACGATTAGCCTCCATCTCGGGCTTCGTACGAGATACCAAAATTCTCCCCTGTGGAGTCAAACAATGTTTAGCCTCCATCTCGGGCTTCGTACGAGATACAAAGACTCTTTTGTTGAGTCAAACCTTTAGCCTCCATCTCGGGCTTCGTACGAGATACAAAGACTCTCTTGTTGAGTCAAACCTTTAGCCTCCATCTCGGGCTTCGTACGAGATACAAAGACTCTCTTGTTGAGTCAAACTTTTAGCCTCCATCTCGGGCTTCGTACGAGATACAAAAACACTCTCTTGTTGAGTATAAAAGATTCTCCTGTTGAGTCAACCCTTTTAGCCTCTCTTTCGGGCTTCGTACGAGACACATAAAAACTCCCTCTTGTTGGGCCAATAGCCTCCTCTTAGGCTTTGTATAAGAAAACCACTGGTTGATCCAATCAACCTTTTAGCATAAAAGCTGTGCCTCGTTCACAGTACACAAACATCAACAACTCCTTCCCCTTCATCTAATCGCTGTAAGCGGCAAGCCTCTGGATTATCTATATCCATGCCACTGTCCCTCTTTTAGCATGAGAAATTCCTAAGGAAAGATAGCATTGCTCTACACTGAGTTAAAGTCTTCTCCTTCAGGTTAGAAATCCCCTATAAAGGAAATTATGGCATTGCTAGGATCCGCATATCCCGGTTAAAGTAATCCTCCCTTTATAACCAGTCACCCAACAGTTGTGACAGACAAACCCTTCTTTAGAGATGGCAAATTCTCTCTAAAGTCGAGGCCTTCAGCTTCATATCTTGGGCTTTGAACAAGATACAAATCACCTTCAGCTTCACATCTTGGGCTTTGAACAAGATACAAATCACCTTTTCGCTTCACGTCTTGGGCTTTAAACAAGACACCAAAAACACCCATTTCCTCCCATAGAATAGGAGGAACTACAAACGCTCTGATTTCCCTCTTTTGGTAAACGGGAATACGTAGGCATAAGATTGAAAGAAAAATCTTAGCGAGCACAATCAACAAAAAAAACCAAATCCCATACTCTCACATTCAAAAGCATCAGTCCTAACATCCTAATCCTTGTTCCCCGCCAGAAACCTTCTGCCCAGATAAAAAGAAACAAAACAGTATTGGCGAAAATACAAATAACCAGTACAAAGGCCCCCCCCACATTGATAGCATTCATAACCTAACAGACCGCTGTTTAAACTCAGTATGCAAGCAGGGTTAATTGGAGACATCTATTTCCCTTCCTTATTCAGCTCACAATAGGATAAAAAATGAATCGACCTGTAGTTTAAGCTCAAACCGCAGAGAGCGACCAACGCTTAAGAACCGCGTCCAAAATAGCTCGCTACAAAAAAATGGCGCCCACCGTGGGGCCAATTTCTTCTTAACCTTTTTTCTCTTCACTTGTGTGAATACCACAGATTGGGGCTTCTGCCGGGGAACCCATTTTCTGTCAAGAACTTAGGATTCATAGCTTTGAAGGTCTAGGATGTTTAGGACAAATATATATACTGCTTTTCTTAATTGCTATACGTGTTTATTTTTCTGCTAATGGGAATGCGGGTGATGCCGTATATGGAAATATTGAGTATACACTTAAGATAAGTGATGGTGACGGGGTCGACCATCAACCTCAGTGGAGGCTGACCAACGCAACCCATTCTCTCACCTAGAAAATGGGCCAGTTGTTAAATTTGAGAAGCTGAGGAGCCAAACCCTTTCGTAGTGCGGAAACTATCGGGAATAGTTGTTACGCGATACTACCCTCATTTGAGGCTGGTGATCTATTCTCGGTGAATGGTGTAGCGAGCGATTTTGGAAGCGGTTCTTAAGCGTTGGTCGCTCTCTGCGGTTTGAGCTTAAAACTACAGGTCGATTCATTTTTTATCCTATTGAGGCTGATGAAGGAAGGGAAATAGATGTCTCCAATTAACCCTGCTTTGCATACTGATTTTAAACAGCGGTCTGTTAGGTTACGGATGCTATCAATGTGGGGGGGGCCGTTGTACTGGTTATTTGTATTTTTGTCAATACGGTTTTCTTTCTTTTTATCTTGGCAGAAGGTTTCTGGCGGGGAACAAGGATTAGGATGTTAGGACTGATGTTTTTGAATTACTGCTTTTGATTGATGGAGATATGGGATTTGGGTTTTTTGTTGATTGTGCTCGCTAAGATTTTTCTTTCAATCTTATGCCTACGTATTCCCGTTTATCCAAAACAGGGAAATCAGAGCGTTCGTAGTTCCTCCTATTCTATGGGAGGAAATGGTTGTTTTTGGTGTCTTGTTCAAAGCCTAAGACGTGAAGCGAAAGGTGATTTGTATCTTGTTCAAAGCCCAAGATGTGAAGCTGAAAAGTCTATTTGTATCTTGTTCAAAGCCCAAGATATGAAGCTAAAAGGTCTCAACTATAGAAAGAATTTGTCATCTCTAAAGAGGGGTTTGTCTGTCACAACTGTTGGGTGACTGGTTATAAAGGAGAATTACTTTAACCGGGATATGCGAATCCTGGTAACGCCATAATTTCCTTTAAAGGGGGTTTTAACCTGAAGGAGAAGACTTTAACTCAGTGTAGAGTAATGCTATCTTTCCTTAGGAATTTCTCATACTAAAAGAGGGACAGTGGCATGGATGTAGATGATCCAGAGGTTTGCCGCCTACAGCGATTAGATGAAGGGGAAGGAGTTGTTGATGTTTGTGTACTGTGAACGAGGCACAGCTTTGATGCTAAAAGGTTGATTGGATCAACCAGTGGTTTTCTTATATAAAGCCTAAGAGGAGGCTAATATGTGTCTCGTACAAAGCCCGAGAAAGAGGCTAAAAAGGGTTGACTTAATAGGAGAACCTTTTATACTCAACAAGAGAGTGTTTTTGTATCTCGTACGAAGCCCGAGATGGAGGCTAAAAGGTTTCGATTCAACGAGGGAATCTTTTGGTATCTCGTATAAAGCCTGAGATGGAGGTTGTTGTTTGTTTGGCTCAATAAGAACCTTTTTGTATCTCGTATAAAGCCCGAGATGGAGGCGAAAGAGGTGATTGACTCAACGAGGGAGTCTATTATGTGTCTCGTACAAAGCCCGAGAGAGAGGCTAAACGTTGTTCGACTCCGCTGGGGAGAATCATTGTACCAAGCCCAAGAGGAGGCTAAGATGACTGTTTCAGTTGAGTGACAGGTCCAATATACTGATTTTGAAAGAGAAAATCAGTTCTTATATGAGTAACGCTGTACTCATGCATTTGATTCAAGGATCCGCGTTATTCCTGTTCTTTAAGGAAGCGGGAAATCCGAAGGGTATTGAGACTGTCCGAGTCTACGGGTTTCCTTCCTATTTTTTGAAGGGTGCTTGAGAATGTCTTTGAGACTCAAGGAGATTAGACTGTCCAAGTCTAGAGTTTCACCTTTTGTACTATGCTTTGAGAAACAGTAGTAGACTCTATGAAAGGACTGTGCTATGAAGATGACTAGGTTCTGTTCCTATACCTCTAGGAGGTCGTCGGGACAATTTGTACGAAGCCCAAGAGGAGGCTGGAAACTTTTAAAAAGCCGACGGGTCCTCGTACTATGCCCAAGAGGAGGCTATCATTCCCGGAGGAAGAGATCATTATACGAAGCCTAAGAGGAGGCTGTGAATACTTCTAAGAAGCCGTAGGGTCCTTGTACAATGCCCAAGAGGAGGCGGGGTTGCTTTTAGGAAGCCTGTGGGTCCTTGTACGATGCCCAAGAGGAGGTCGATGCTTTTAAGAAGCCCGTGGGTCCCCAAACCCCGAGAAATTCAAGGCAATGCTATTCACCGAGAATAGATCAAAGTCAGGAAAATCCGAGAATTTGGAAGAAACTCAAAGATGCCATTCACGGAGAAAACATTCATCTTTGGGGAGTAGAGTTTCTTAACAATTCCTAATGAGGACAACCGAAGAGAAGACTGTATCTGGTGATCCTATTGGGGATCTAGTTGTCTATTTCTACGAATAAACGAAACGGCGTCACCTAGTTCTAGACGTAGTTGCCGGGGAAACTCTAAATATCTATACTATTATTACACATTTGATATGAGTTTATGAAATAAGACTTACAGTGAAACAGCCCCACAATACAGTTATATGTATATGAAAGCGGTAAATGAAAGCAATAACCACTTACTCGGTTGTAGAGCTTCCATGATGTTTGGTTAGTTGTTCAACAAAGAGAGATTGAAAACAACAGTATATTCAAAATCAAAGGAGAAAGTGCTTTGAAAAAGAAAGAATGGGTCTTATAGCTCAAGGAGAGGCCCAGGGTTTTATCAGTGAGCGCACTATTATCTGTACAGAGGGACTTATACAAGTGACTGAGGCCAAAAAATGTTTTCTGTATAAAGGGATGGGTCTTACACTCTCTCAAGAGGCCCAAAAAGTTTTAAAGAAAAAGAGTGGGGCTTATAACACGAGGGTAGGCCCAGATGATTTTTCCGTTTGAAATGGCGATCGCGCCGAGATTTTCTTTTAACGCTGAGGGACTTATACAATAAGTGAGGCCCAAATGATTTTGGTTAAAAGGGGATTGGGTCTTACACTCTATTAGAGGCCCAAGAGTTTTGAATGGATCTTATAGCTCAAGGAGAGGCCCAAGGTTATTTTTCAAAAGGCGATGATCGTGCCGTTTATTTGAAAGTGTACAGAGGGACTTATACAACGAATGAGGCCCAAAATATTTCTGTACAAGTGGGTTGGGTCTTACACTCTCTCAAGAGTCCCAAAGTGTTTTAATGAAAAGAAATGGGTCTTACTACTCGAGGGTAGGCCCAAAAAGTTTGTTTTTCAACGGATGATGATCGCGTCGAACTTTTTGAAATACAACGGGACTTATACAATAAGTGAGGCCCAAAATGGGCTGTATTTAAAAGGGTTGGGTCTTACACTCTATTAGAGGCCCAAAAGTTTTGAATGGGTCTTATAGCTCAAGGAGAGGCCCAAGGTTATTTTTGAAAATCAATTTTGAAAGTTGAATCAAGAAAAACCCTAATTTCAATCTTTAAAAATAAATATTTAAAGAAAATCAAACAAAATTCAAAATAAATTTGAATAATCCACATATGATTTTGCTTGAGGTTTAAAAAATGAGGGATAACCACAAGGAATATTTAAACTCATTAGGTTTTGATTTTCAAAGTAAATATTCATTTTTAGAATGTTTAAAAACAATTAAAAATGAATTTATTCACAAAAATACTAATTATATTAAATAAATAATATAAATCTAATTTTTTGGTGGAATAAAATATTTCAACATTTTTGTGAATAGTTGCAAAAAGAACCAATCAAAAATGATAAAAATTGAAGGAGTTATTAATTTTTCAAATCATTAAAAATAATAATATGAAAAATAACAAAATAAAAAAGTGGTAAAAAGAAGTCTGGGGCGAGGGGGATTCGAACCCCAGACCTCTCGCTTGCCAATACTCAAAAAACCAGCTGATGAACCGCTGGGGCGCAATGCCAATTCATTAATAACATGGTAAGTGAAAAATATATATCAAACTTGTTGGATTTTCTGAAGAATGGCGCCATGACCATCTTCTTCCTCGAGCTCGTGCGTGAAGCACCATATCTCACTCATCTCTCAACCATTGGACATGACTCAAACATCAAACTCGTGCGTTTTTTCACAAGGAATAAGATGGCAATACCCAATTTTATTTATTTTTAGTGTGGAGTAATATAATCATGATGAACACAGATGAACCCTAATTTGCAAAAGCAATCGTGCAGGCATGGTTATAAGGTCTATGATCCAATTTCTTGAGGCAAAACAATCAACACATGATGGCAAGCAAATGGTAAAAATATCATGCGAGGAAATATGCATGGATCATGGAGTTTGAGTTTGAAGCTCACCTTGATGCAAGCTGAAATGGAACTTTACCCAGATGGTGTTCCAGTCGTGAATTGATGATCTCTACAGCTTCAATGGATGTTATGGAGTGTGTTGCAAGCTTTGGAACACTCTGAAACCTTCTGGATCAAGCTAGAGACCTCCACCTGCAAAATTGAAGTATAATGGCTTGGTTGAAGAGTGATTTTGAGCCTGGGGTGTTACAGTTCGTGTTTAAGTGTTTGGACACCTCAAATACATCATATGTGATGTGTTTGAGCAATTGGAATGGATTGATTGTGGCTGCAACTCAAAACCCGATAGTGGTTACTCCAAAACAAGAAAACTTGAGGTTTATGAAAGAATGAGAGAAAGCAGTGTTGTAACTGGCTTTGGTGTGAGTTGAATGATCCATTGGGACCTCTATTTATAGGTGATCAACTTTTGTTTTGGAGGAATAGTGAATGGCTGCTGGATCAGATCACATTGGCTTGGATTGGCTTGGAGGATTTCTTCTAAAGCAAGGCAAGCTAGCCATTCCCAAGAGCAGGGCTATGCCTTGACCAAAACCACATTCCTCAGATGTTTTTAATGTTGTTTACTCAGAGAAATTGACTGAGTAGGGTAGCTACCTTGACAATGCACTATTCCACATTAATGCCCTTTGAATTCAAGGCAAAATGTGCCAAAGTGGATGAACTTCAAGTTGGAAGATTCCTTGGCTTTTTGACTCAGATTTATCACTTGGATTAGATGCAATGTGATTGGTTTGAACACAGGTGGCATAGTGATCCTTAGTCTTTGGCTCAAAATCATGTGTGGCAAGCAAACATGCAAACTGATTTTCTCAAAACAGCCTGCAGCATCATGACTTTGGGCAAGGATTTTTCTTGGCTCAAGTTGAATCAATTCATGCTGTTGAGCTCTTTGAATTCTTGGCAATATGTGTAACAACATTGATGTTTAACTTTGGACTTGATTTAGCTTGCAACTGTGTGAAAAAATCCCACAAGTTTTGGTGTTTCAACAAAATCTGTCTTGGACAGAATTTTTCTAAGTGTTGGAAAATGGTACATTTTCATGTTTTAAGCCACTTTGGCTCACTCATAACTCAAAATCCATAATGAATTGGAGTTAGGCCTAGTTGAAGTTTTTGTAGAGGGTAATGAGATCTACAAATCAAGCTTTGGATGGAAAAAAATGGCCTTGTGGTTTAGGAGTTATGGTCCTTCAAAGTTGGTACCTTTGTCACTTTATCTTTTAACTTAGAAAATTTTCTAAGTTTTTATGGTTACCCCTTTTACAAGTTATCCAACTTTTCTAGATTTTTCTTGATGAATGATGATTCAAATCATACATAAACATCATTTTAGGGTTAAAAATCCATTTTGGTGAAAAATCTCAAAAAGTCAAAGTTGACTTTTGTGCACAGTTGACTTTTTATCAGATGAATTCCAAACTGTGCAATTCTTCAGGAAATCATGTCCTTGACCTAAATCAAACTTGATGGACATGTTCCAAGGGTGTCATAGGGTGTATTGAGGTATGTCCTAGGGTTTAGGAGCATGTCTTGGTCAAAAGTCAAAGTTACAGTTGACTTTTCCCTTAAAACCCTAATTGTGGTGCAGATGAAATTGAGACTTGTTGCTCAAGCCTCTTGGCTTAATCCATTGTTCCAAATGGATCAATTTGGTTTATTAGAGAACCTCAAACCCTCTCTTGAGGTCTTGGCTCATGATTTGCCCCAAAAGTCAACTTAGGGGTGAATTAGGTCAAGAAACCCTAATTCCTGATTTTTGATGTATGCATCCCCTGAGGTCAATTTGACTTGATGATTGGGTCCATGAGGTTCCATGGAGCATATTAGGTTATGTTTTGGATCATTGGCTTGTGCCCAGATGAAAATTTCCATCTGGAGGCCCTGGTCGATCAAAACCCTAATTTGGAGACACTAGCGATCTTGAGGCTTGATCCACCTAGAAGGGAGCAGCTTTGTGCTTAATCCTTAAAGTGGGAGTCCTTTTGATCCTTTTTGGATGTTTGAGAGGTTAGACAAGTTGAAGATCATGTTATTCCTTGATTGATCCTTTGTCTAAGCACTCAGAGAGGGATTGAAACCCTAATTTTGATTGTAGTGAATGCTCACCCATCTTTGGGGAGACTGATGAAGTATGATGGTTCCCCCATATTATAATGATGATTCTCACAATAATGGGAAATCTTAGTGGTCAAAATTTGGGGTATGACAGATGCCCCTATTTAATCTTCTTGGACCCGAAGGTGTGAATGACGAAGGTGTTCAGGCATTCGGGGTGCAAGAGGATTAAATATCGGAATACCCGAAATTTTGATGATGGTCATGAATGGTAGCGCACGCATTCATCTTCTTTTGCTAAGCAATGATGCTTAGAAAAGGTAAAAACTTCCCCTCGATCCTGGTTTCCTACCAAGAACTGGTCTAAGTCTCTGAAATGAACTTCCCCTCGTTTTTGGTTTCCTACCAAGGAACTGGTCTTAGTTTCTTTTGTAAACTTCCCCTCGATCCTGGTTTCCTACCAAGAACTGGTCTCAGTCTCTGAAATGAACTTCCCCTTGTTCTTGGTTTCCTACCAAGGAACTGGTCTTAGTTTCTTTTGTCAATAAGCTTTATTGACAAGGGACGCTATGCGTAGCGGCTTTCCTTCAAACTTCTCGCCGAATTTTCCTGGGAGATGCCATTTGAGTGGAAAAAGTTTCGATGTCAGACTTGCTGGGGAGCCCAGTCGTTTGAGTTGTAGAGGTGCACAAACTTCTATGTTTGGAGACGTCATTTGTCGATTCTATTGGGGAAAGCGAGTCTCTTGAGAGACTGCTTCCGTTTGGGGTCTTTACATCATACTTTTCTCGGGATCTTTTCGGAGAAACGCCATATGATGTGATCCAATTTTGAGGTGCCGATGACCTTTTCATCAGTGGGTTTTTCGGAGAAAAACTGCCGTACTGCTGAATCTCTGATTATGAGGCTTTCTCTCGGGATTTTCCTTGATCCGGGAAAGCAAGGATATCATCTTCAATGGTGAAGAGTGATGTTTGTTGAAAGTTTTCTCTGGCTTTTCAGAGGTTCAAGTTATCAAAGTGGTCGAGTGCCGACTCTGATCTAAAGATACACTGGTGGCGAGATTGTTCAGACACAACGTTTCCTGACAAGGAAAGAACTGACAACTCGATTGGGAGAACTCCTATCACTAAGGGACAAGACCGGCTAGAGTGATACTGATGCAATATGAAATGTAAATGAAAATCAATAATGCATGATGTATGTATGTATATGCGGACAAAACTGACACGACACACAAACTAAAAGATGAACATGACAGGATACTCGGCCGTCGCGGGGCGTGGAAGTACCGTTGGTAAAAAAAAAAGTAGCAATTCTACCTTGCTTAGGAGAGATAGTCCCTAATGGGAGCTTCCATTGATCGGGCTTAGGAGGTAAGAACTCTGCCGTGGCGTGTCAGACGAGACAAGGTCTCTGACACAGTTGATTCCTTCATTCAGGCGTACTGGCGTAGAAGCAGTACTTTGATTCTGCTCTTTGAGGTTCAAACACCTTTGGAGAAGCGATCGAGATTCTTCTGATGTTCAACAGTCAAAAGAAATTGCCGACTTTATTTTAAAAGCAGAAAAAGTTTTAACAAGTAAATTCATTTTTGTTTCATTTCAAGAATCGTTGATTATGTTAAAATGACGTTCTGTAAAGCTAAAACAAAAAAGAATTTCAAACAAAAGCACAAGGGCTTAAATTTTATTGATAAGATGGAAATCAGCCAAGCGCGTGATTCCAAGAGTAATTACAAAGTTTGAAAATGGTAATTTACAGGGAAAAGGGCTACGTTAAAACATAACGACCACTATCCTCCCACCAACTTTGAATTCGGGGCATCCTGAGCTTCTGTCGAAGATGACCTTGACTGGAGTTTTCTGACAGATGATGTAACTGCTGCTGCTGCTGAGGGACTTGCCTCTGTTGAACATAGTTACTTGCCATTATCCCTAATTTTTGCCTAGATTGTACTATGAGATTTCCAATCCATCAGGATGATTTTTTTCATGTCTCTAATTTTTGCCTGGACCGCCCTTTCGGGTTTTCAATCCACCGAGACGTTTTTTTCTTTTTTAGTTTAGGCGAAGTATTTCTTGACTACATCAACATTTGTGGGGTAGGCAAATTCCTCTCCGTCCATGGCTGCAAGTCTCAAGGCGCCGCCTGAGAAAGCTTTCGTGATCACATAGGGGCCATCATAATTTGGGGTCCATTTGCCCCGAGAATCAGTGAGAAATGATTGTATCTTCTTGAGCACAAGGTCCCCTTTTCTGAAAACACGAGGTCGGACCTTTTTGTCGAACGCCCTTTTCATTCTCTGTTGATACAACTGACCGTGGCATAGTGCCGTTATTCTCTTTTCTTCGATCAGATTCAGTTCGTCGTGTCGGCTTTGACACCATTCAGCTTCAGTTAGCTTGGCTTCCATCAACACCCGGATTGATGGGATCTCTATTTCTATGGGGAGCACTGCTTCCATGCCATACACTAGAGAGAAAGGGGTTGCCCCTGTTGAAGTGCGGACATATGTGTGATAACCGTGAAGAGAAAAGGGTAGCATTTTGTGCCAGTCTTTGTAGGTTACAACCATCTTTTGAACGATCTTCTTGATGTTCTTGTTAGCCGCTTCTACCGCTCCGTTCATCTTGGGTCGGTAGGGAGATGAGTTATGGTGTTCGATCTTGAACTCTGCACACAACTCTTTTATCATCTTATTGTTCAAGTTAGATCCATTATCAGTAATGATCTAGCTTGGAACACCATAACGGCAGATGATATTGTTTTTGATAAATCGGACCACCACTTGTTGGGTTACATTAGCGAATGACGCTGCTTCGACCCATTTGGTGAAATAGTCAATGGCTACCAAGATGAACCGATGTCCGTTTGAAGCCTTGGGCTCAATCATGCCAATCATGTCGATTCCCCATATGGAAAAAGGCCACGAGGAAGAAATAACTTTGAGATGTGATGGCGGTACATGAATTTTGTCGGAGTATATCTGACACTTGTGACACCTCCTCATGTACTTGTAGCAGTCGGATTCCATGGTTAACCAGTAGTACCCTGCTCTTAGAATTTTTTTCGCCATTGCGTGTCCCTTGGCATGAGTGCCAAAGAACCCTTCATGAATTTCTTTCATAAGCATGTCTGCTTCTGGTCTGTCGACGCATCGAAGCAAAACCATGTCAAAATTTCTCTTATAGAGAGTGTCACCGCTCAGGAAGAAGTTTCCAGCCAATCTTCTGAGGGTCTTTCTGTCTTTTCTGAGTGCCCCAGGTGGGTACTCTCTTTTCTGAAGGAAGCATTTGATATCATGATACCAAGGTTTATCGTCTATGACTGCTTCGATCGCGAAGATGTAAGCGGGCCGTTCAAGGCGCATTATGTCGATCTTAGGTATGTCATTCCATTGACCTACACTAATCATGGAAGAGATAGTGGCTAATGCATCAGCCATGTGATTCTCATCACGAGGGATGTGATGAAAGTCAACTCTGTTGATGAAAGGTAGCAACCTTCTTGCGTAGTCCTTGTAAGGAATCAATCCTGATTGGTATGTATTCCACTCTCCTTTTATCTGATTAATAACCAAGGTTGAGTCGCCGTATACGTCCAAATTCTTGATCCTTAAATCAATCGCTTCTTCGAGACCCATAATACAAGCTTCATATTCGGCCTCGTTGTTCGTACACTTGAACGTAAGTCTAGCAGTGAAAGGAATATGGGTACCCTGTGGGGTAACAATGATTGCCCCAATTCCATTTCCATAATGATTAACTGCTCCGTCAAAGATCAGTCCCCATTGGGAACCTGGTTCTGGCCCTTCACTGGGTAGCGGTTCATCGTAGTCTTTCATTTTTAGATACATGACATCTTCGTTTGGGAAGTCAAACCTGATTGATTCTTGATCGTCAATCGGTTGATGAGCCAAATGATCGGCTAAAATACTTCCTTTAACGGCTTTCTGAGCGTGGTACTCTATGTCATATTCCGATAACAGCATCTGCCAACGGGCAATTCTTCCCGTAAGAGCAGGCTTTTCAAAAACATACTTAATTGGATCCATTTCGGAGACCAACCAAGTAGTATGACGGATCATGTATTGGCGAAGATGTTTGGCTGCCCAAGCCAAAGCGCAGCAAGTTTTCTCGAGCACCGTGTACCGAGTTTCACAGTCGGTGAATTTCTTGCTTAGATAGTAAATGGTAGACTCTTTCCGTTTGGTTTCGTCTTGTTGGCCAAGTACACATCCCATTGAGTCCTCTAGGACTATGAGGTAAATGATCAGTGGTCTTCCTTCTACTGGAGGTGATAGAATCGGAGGATTCAACAGATATTCCTTAATACTGTCGAAGGTGGTTTGGCAATCTTCTGTCCAAACGCAATCCTGGTTCTTTTTCAGTAATTTGAAGATCGGCGCACAAGTGGAAGTCATGAGGAATATGAATCTAGAGATGTAGTTCAAACGTCCCAGGAATCCTCTGACTTGTTTTTCAGTTTTCGGAGAAGGCATTTCTTGAATGGCCTTGACCTTGTCAGGATCAACTTCAATTCCTTTCTGGCTGACGATGAACCCTAGTAGTTTCCCTGAACGGACACCGAAGGTGCACTTGTTGGGATTCAAGCGGAGCTTGAATTTTCTTAGACGTTCGAACAATTTTGACAGATGTTCAACGTGCTCACTCTCTGTTTTTTATTTTGCAATCATATCATCGACATATACCTCGATTTCTTTGTGTATCATGTCATGAAACAGAGTAATCATGGCCCTTTGATAGGTTGCCCCGGCGTTCTTTAAACCGAACGAAATTTCCTTGTAACAAAAGGTGCCCCATGGGGTAATGAACGAAGTTTTCTCAATGTCTTTCGGTGCCATTTTGATTTGGTTATAGCCCGAGAATCCATCCATGAAGGAGAAAACTTTGAACTTTGTTGTACTATCTACCAGCATGTCAATGTGTGGTAAAGGAAAGTCGTCCTTTGGACTTGCCTTGTTTAGATCTCTGTAATCAATACACATTCTGACCTTTCCATCCTTTTTGGGAACTGGTACAATGTTGGCTAACCATTGAGGATATTCTGATGTGGCGAGGTAACCTGCGTCAATCTGTTTCTGTACCTCCTCTTTGATTTTGATGGCCATGTCCGGGTGAGTGCGTCTCAACCTTTGCTTTACTGGTGGATATTCCAATCTTAATGGTAAGTGATGTTCCACGATGCTGGTATCCAAACCTGGCATATCCTGATAGGACCAAGCGAATACATCGGGGAATTCGTTGAGAAGCTTTATCAAACCCTCTCTGGCAGTTGGACTGAGCAGTGCCCCAATCCTGATTTCTTTTCTCTCTTTTTTTGAACCCAAGTTTACCGTTTCCAATGGCTCTTTGTGAGGTTCAATGGACCTTTCCTCTTGTCTGAGTAGTCGGGAGATCGCTTCTGGAATTTCGTTGTCATTTTCTTCTTCAGCCTCGAATACCGGGAACTCAAAGTTGGGAGAAGGCATCGGATCGTATGTTTCAACGGGGTGTAAAACAAGCAAACTGCATGACGTGATGATTCGTGTTTAGAAGAGATAGAGAAAATGCAAGGGTGTGCAGTGTATTTGTTTTACTGCTTGTTTTTATTTGAATTGTTTTTTAGGATTACCATTTTCGGAAAAAGCAAAAAGAGAAAACAACAATTAATGCGGAAATTACAGAACGACGTTATTTTATTAATGAACAAGTCGATCCTTGAAACTACAGCCCTATAAAATAAAACTCTGTCGCTTCGAGCAAAGCGAAGAGGGAATTTTTACAGAAAGCGAGCCCTATCAAAACATCCGTTTCACCTGGGCAGGGTGAAAGGTTAAAGATGGCAATTACTTTGACTGATGAACGACCTTCGGAACCTCGACGGCAACCCATTGGCGGCGAACTCCTCGGTGAATCACAAAGTCTGGTACCTTCCTCGATTTGTCTTTAGAAATAACGCTGATTTCTGGCGGAGCGGGATCATTGGAATCTGTCTCCCAGGAAGAATTGTCGTAGGAGAATTCCTCTGTTGCATTTTGCATAGTATTTGTGCTTTCAGCTGTATCTCCCCATCCAGTTGGCTGGATGTCTTCGAGCCTGATACGAGAGCTTTCGGGAGCGGTGTACTTGACCATATAGTCGTATTTTCCACTCGGTTGTCCCAAGGTGTCCCAAACTTCTTTGGAACTGGAGGAGTCATCTCTCTCGATGACATTGACCTCGGGAAAAGCATAGTTGATGAATTCAAGTCCTGCAAACGTTGCGAATTCATCTTCATGTTGAGCAGTTTCAGGATGACCTGAGTGTTGATCCCATGCATGGTGGGGACGCAGATATTCTGTTTAATGATGCTCAGCTGAGTTTCATTACTCGGCTGACTTTCTTGCCCCAAGTTTCCTGGATAAGGTTGCCACATTGGCAGACCATCCATTGGGCCATAGTAGGTGTAGTCAAAATTGTCTTTCATCGGAGTGTCTTCCTCTAATGAATTTGGCGGAGCGCGGCATCCTTCCGGATCACAATCCCCGTAGATCATTTCGACATCTGATCTTGGTATAAATCTCATAATTTCTGTAGGAAAGCAAAAAGGCATAGACACCTCTTCCTGAGACATATAACCGTCCTTGTTAAGGTAGGACTTCCACTCTTCATCTGTGTCGGAGGGATCTTCCTCATTAATAGTGTGAACCGCTTGAGACACTGGGTGAAGGAAACTTCCACTGTGGAAGAAGTTTTGAAGGGGATGAAAACTTTCATCGCTGGCAGCTGTCTGGGTACAGGTTGCAGAAAAACCAAGACGCTCCTTTGTTTTATTGTCAATAGGAATGACAAGCTGTCCCCATCCTTTCGTATCGGTACTCTCGACCGCTTTGATAGCATCTTTGTATGAGGAAATCGAGGTTCCTCCTCTGACCTGATTGTTCCTGCTCACCGACAGTTCCTGGAACTGAGTTCCAATAACCTCCTCGGGTTCTATGTCAGTAGATGATGACAAGTTGCTTACAAGTAAGGCCTGTTCCCTACAGACCGTGACAAGTTGATCATTCTTGATGAACTTTAGCTTTTGGTGGAGGGTCGAAGTGACCGCTCCAGCCTGATGTATCCAAGGTCTTCCTAATAAACAACTGTATGTTGCCCGGATATCCATGACCTGGAAAGTGACTTGAAAAGTGTGAGGACCAATAGTTATGGGAAGATCGACTTCGCCGATAACTATTTTTCTGGATCCGTCGAATGCTTTGACGACAACCTCGCTGACTCTCATCGGAGGGCCTTTGAATGATAATTGCATCAAAGTGGACTTCGGCATAACATTCAGGGCTGACCCTGTGTCTACCAGTACGCTGGCTAAAGCATCGTCCTGCAAGTTAACTGTAATATTGAGTGCGATGTTATGACGGCGACTCTCTTCACGTAATTCTTCATCACTAAATCCCAAATTATTGCAGGAAGTGATGTTAGAGACAATGCTATCGAACTGTCTGATTGTTACATCCTGTTCCACAAAGGCTTGCTCCAAGACTTTCTGTAGAGCCTCCCTGTGGGCTTCTGAACTGAGTAACAGTGATAATACCGAGATCTTTGAAGGAGTTTGTAACAGCTGATCAACAATGTTATATTCACTCCTTTGGATGAGCTTCAGCATCTCATCATTATTTTTCGAAAGGTCGGGATTACTGGATTGACCGACTGGCAGATCAGGAGCTTCTGTCTGAAGTTCCTTTTCTTTGTTAGGTTCCCCAACCCCTCGGTTGAAGATTCTGCCACTCCGTGTTACACGACTGATGTCTGCAATATTCACGATGGAGGGTAATGGAATTTACTTTCCATTCTCAATTGTTGTTGCACCGTATTTGTAAGGGATTGCCTTAGCTGATTCATACGGTAGTGGTCCCGACAGATAGATGACTACGGGAACCTTATGATTTTTTTGACCATCATAAGTGATCTCGATTTGTTCCCGGTTGGGAACTTTAGATTCGTCAAGTAGAGGGATAATGGCAAAAACATCCCTGGTCCTGTGATGACCAGAGATGGTGACAACATCCTCAACTTGATTAGCAAGGTAGTTCGGCGTCCAGTTGATGGGTCCGGGACCTGGATATGGACGAATTTCTCCACGATCCACCTGCCCCTGAAGAGCTGCTCTCACAAGGTAACACCCTTGGTTGCTTTCCGAACAGACGCTACAACTGTCATAATTGTGTAGTGGCACCTGGCCACGCCCACTTTGAATACAATGTAACCTCACTAGGTTACCTTCCACTGATCAGACATCCTGACTTTGACGCCGAGTAGGATTCCTGTTACTGATACTAATCTGCTGAGTATCTTCATCCATATAGATTGGCATCCACCAATGATTTAACAAGTGCTGAAGTGCCTCCTGGACAAGGGTACAACCTCGATCGTTTTCGCAACCTGCTTTACAGCTTTGATAGTCGTGTGTTATTAAGAATCCGAGTCGGACCTGCTCAGCATGTAACTCTACCAGGTTGGTATTCATCACGCGAATATCGAAGATCTGAACCATGTTGATCTGATAAGGGTTCCTATCATGGTAGTCTTGGATCCATCCAAGATCCATCTGACGCTGGAGGGCCTCTTGTATGAAAGAGCATCCCTGTTTGTTTACCGAGCAATTCAGACAAGAACTATAATCGTGCCGTGGCAGATTATGATACTGGCTTTGCCTTGAGTGCATCGCCACCAAGTTGACATTCATTGCACAGATGTCGTGGTTCTGAATGATGTTGGAATTCGTGTAGACCATGTTAACTCCACGAACTTGGTGCTCTTGGATCCATCCGAGATCCAACTGTTCCTGTAGAGCTGCTTGCACCACAGAACATCCTTGGTTGTTTTTAGAGCAGATATCACACTGGTGATAGTTATGAGGTGGCACATGGCCATATCCACTCTGTCTACAATGCATCTTGACCAGATTGGTCTTCAACAAGAGTACATCATGAATTTGATAGACGTTGTTAGTCTCTTTCTCAATCAGATTGACTGAAGCCTTTTCATGTTGAGGTAGCGGGTTCATAAGAACATTAGGATTCATATCCTTGAAGGATAAGACCCCGCTCCTAACAAGCTTTTGCACGTCGGATTTAAAATTAAGACAATTCTCTATGTTATGCCCTGGTCCTCCTTGATGATAAGGGCATGTCTGGTCCACCTTAAACCAAAAAGGTAGATTTTTCGGTACTGCAAGAGGGGACTTAGTCTGAATGTGCCCCTTGGCTAGAAGTAATGGAAACAGCTCTGCGTATGTCACGGGTATAGGATCAAATCCCGGTGGCTGTGTTATACAGTTGTTGTTGTATGGAGGACGAGCATGCTGAAAAGGTTGTTGTGTCCTTTGCTGATCAGGTTGGCTCTGCGGAACCTGAGGTTGATACGTAGGAATAGGCACAGGGCTGGTAGAAGGAGTCACAGCTGCTACCGGCTGATAACGTCGCCTTTGCTTTCCGAGAGAGACATTCCCAATATCTTGCTCTTTTTTCTTAGGGAGAGCACTACCGTATTTTTTAGTACCGCTCGTCGATCCAGTGTCTTTTACTAAACGTCCTTCTGTGATGGCTTCCTCAAGACGTACGCCCATTCCGACCATCTCGGTGAAATCACTGGGTGCACTGGCAACCATTCGGTCATAGTAAAATGAGCTCAAGGTCTTTAAGAAGATCTTTGTCATCTCCTTTTCCTCAAGAGGTGGACAAATCTGAGCGGCAATTTCACGCCACCTTTGAGCATACTCCTTAAAGGTTTCCTTGTCCTTTTGCGACATTGATCTAAGTTGATCTCTGTCGGGTGCCATATCCAAATTGTATTTGTATTGTTGGACGAAGGCAGTACCAAGATCTCTGAAAGTGCTGATCGTGGCACGGTTTAAACCCATGTACCATTTGAGTGCGGCACCGGTTAAACTATCCTGAAAGTAGTGAATCAGTAGGTCCTGATTCTCCGTCTGAGCTGACATTCGCCGAGCGTACATCACCAGATGGCTCTGAGGGCAAGAGTTACCCTTATATTTTTCAAAGTCGGGCACTTGGAATTTATTCGGGACTTTCACATTGGGGACTAAGCAGAGATCTGCGGCGTCCTTTCCAAATAGATCTTGACCGCGAATGGCTTGCAGCTCCTTCTGCATTTCCAAGAATTGCTCCTGGAATTCATCCATTCGGTCAAACATAGTTTCCTTTTTACCAGAAGGTATTGGCGGAACCTGTCCTTCTGGGATAGTGTGCACCACAGGAGGTGGTACCGTGACTACGGTGGTGAGTCTTGGCGTTTCCTGAAGTTTGTAACCTTCAGGAGTCTTCAGTATGCCCCTGGCATCTTCGCTTTCCCGAAGTTTGTAACCTTCAGGCCCAACGGCTTCTGTTGTGATTCCCTGATCTTCAGTGATCGGCGGAACATATCCTTCCGGGATATAGTTAACAGGCATGCCCCAAGGACGATCTTTCGGTATCTGATACCTAGGATCATACCTCTCTATGATGGGCGTTGAGGTGATCTTGGAGATCACAGTTTGTTGTAGCTGAGCTTCTGCTATGGCTTGCATGTCGTTACGAAGCTTTGTCATATCCTCTCTTAGAGCGTCGATCTCTTCTTTCAACTCTCTGTTTTCTTCCTCAAGATCATCCATCTTTTTCTGACGATTGGCCCGAGTATTGTACGAATGAGACAGTTTGACTCTAGAATCGAGACACAAACGTGAGATTCGTAGGTAAGAAGAATACGTGATGTGAGAATGATGAATGCAAAGATTATATTAATTGTTTTTTGGTTTAATCAAAATAAACTTCGACAATTAGATTGCAAATATCAAACAGTGGGGAAACCCCTTTTTATTGAATTCGAAGGATTACAGAAACGGAAATACAGTAGATTACAAGATGCGGAAACAGAAACCTAAGCTAATGGGTCCTGAGTTCTTTCTGAAGAGAAATAAGGTGTTGATTCTGGTATCTTCCTTTTCTTTGACCGGGACTCTTGGGCCGTTGTCGGGTTGTCATTCCTTTGCCAGGTGAACGGAGTGAGCAAATTCCTTTGGTCGTCTTGATTCTCTACAGCATGTTGCTCCAAAATTTCAATCAGAGCATCTTTTTCCTTCAGTAATTGCTGTATTTTGACGCACTCTATGTCGAGGGTGCGGTACTTGTTCTTCCAAGACCTTCTCTCCTTCTGAATTTTGTTGAGAGTAACCTGAAGCTTTTCAGTTTCTGTCATGAAGTACATGACCGATTCCCTCGGCGGAAGAATTCCGTAACGAGGATAAGGCATCTTTAGCTTGAGAGCTCTAGTTTGTACCCAGTGGAGATAAGGCTCCACCGAGACACAATCTGGTTTTCCTAGAGACTCTCGTCCTTTCTTATGAACATGTTTCCACGCATGTACTATTTCCATCTTTAGTGCTCTGTCACTTTCCCCTTCTTTGAAGAAAAGACCCTCTAGATGAACACCCAGTGGGATGTGTCTCATCGGGTATCCAAATTGACGGCAAACCAATACCGGATGGTAGTTGATTCCTCCTTTTGTTCCTATGAGGGGTACGGTGGGGAAGTTTCCACAACGATCAATGATCTTGATTCCCTCATAAATCTTATTACACCAGTCTATATCAGAGTTGGTAAGACACATGATCTTCTGCGACCAACGTAAGACACTTTTACAATCCCAAAAAGCAGTCGACTTGGGCAAGTGAGAGATAAACCATTTATAAAGCAGAGGTACACAGCATGTGATCTCCCCTCCACTGTACAAATTTCCCAAGTGTACGGAATGATACGCATCTGCGAGCAAAGTCGGCACAGGGTTTCCAATGAGAAAAACCTTAATGGCGTTGATATCGACGAAGTTATTGATGTTTTGAAACAAAAATAATCCGTAGGTGAGCAAGACAAAGATGCTTTCAAAAGCAGTCCCGTTCCCTATACTAGCAAAGTACATAGCTTTCTTTGTCAAGAACTGGGCTGGAAAACCTTGGACGCCACCCTTAGTAGTTACGTGAGTCCTAACCTCGGACTCGTCTAAATGAATTGCTCTTGCAATAGCTTGATTCTTTGGAATTTCTTCCAGTCCAGAAAATGGAGCTCGATCCGTAATGTGTAGATCGATCAGGTGAGAATACTCCTCCAGCGTTGGTGCAAGCTGGTAATCTGAGAATGTGAAACAGTGATAAACCGGATCGTAGAACTGAATGAGCGCATCCATGATTCCCTCAATCACATGGACTCTTAACAAAGGCAACAGACCCCCGTGTTTGGCTCTGAAAGACTCAGGGTTAGTGATCATCCTTGCTAACTTCCTCAAATCCCCTAATTTTGGAACCTTGAAGGTGTACATATGAGTTCTCCTTCTACCGAAATCCATCAGTGTAATCCTTTTCTCTGATATTTGCAATCACAGTCTTAGTTTAATTTGAAAAACAGAGAGACTAGAAGAGAAGTTTTTTGAATGTTTTAATGTTTTATTAAATGAATGCATGAATGCAGCACACAAAAACATAGAAAAAACATGGGGTCAAAGGGTCGTTGTCATGAAGTCAAGGCTCTACCCATCCCCAAAGGTTTATACTAGGGTGATTTTTGTACCTGTACTCATTATCATCAGCTCCTCCCAGGAAAGCAAAACAACAAGCGGATCGCCAGCGAGTTGTAGAGCAATCTTAGAGTAAGTGCCATTCACCGAGAATAGATCACCAGCCTCAAATGAGGGTAGTATCGCGTAACAACTATTTCCGATAGTTTCCGCACTACAAAAGGGTTTGGCTCCTTAGCTTCTCAGACTTAACAACCGGCCCATTGGCTAGAAGAGTGAATGGGTTGCGTTGGTCAGCCTCCACTAAGGTTGATGGTCGACCTTGTTGCCATCACTTATCTTAAGTGTATACTCACTCTTTCCACATACGACATCACCCGCATTCCCATTAGCAGAAAAATAAACACATATTCAATTAGGAAAAGCAGTAAATATATATTTGTCTTAAACATCCTAGACCTTTAAAGCTAAGGATCCTAAAATCCTGACAGAAAATGGGTTCCCCGGCGGAAGCCCCAATCTGTGGTTTTCAAATAAGTGAAAAAAAAGTTTTAGAAAGACCCGGCCCCACGGTGGGCGCCATTTTTCTGTAGAGAGCGATTTTGGAAGCTGAGGAGCCAAACCCTTTCGTAGTGCGGAAACTATCGGGAATAGTTGTTACGCGATGCTACCCTCATTTGAGGCTGGTGATCTATTCTCGGTGAATGGTGTAGCGAGCGATTTTGGACGCGGTTCTTAAGCGCTGGTCGCTCTCTGCGGTTTAAGCTTAAAACTACAGGTCGATTCATTTTTTATCCTATTGAGGCTGATGAAGGAAGGGAAATAGATGTCTCCAATTAACCCTGCTTTGCATACTGATTTTAAACAGCGGTCTGTTAGGTTACGGATGCTATCAATGTGGGGGGGGGCCGTTGTACTGGTTATTTGTATTTTTGTCAATACGGTTTTCTTTCTTTTTATCTTGGCAGAAGGTTTCTGGCGGGGAACAAGGATTAGGATGTTAGGACTGATGTTTTTGAATTACTGCTTTTGATTGATGGAGATATGGGATTTGGGTTTTTTGTTGATTGTGCTCGCTAAGATTTTTCTTTCAATCTTATGCCTACGTATTCCCGTTTATCCAAAACAGGGAAATCAGAGCGTTCGTAGTTCCTCCTATTCTATGGGAGGAAATGGTTGTTTTTGGTGTCTTGTTCAAAGCCCAAGACGTGAAGCGAAAGGTGATTTGTATCTTGTTCAAAGCCCAAGATGTGAAGCTGAAAAGTCTATTTGTATCTTGTTCAAAGCCCAAGATATGAAGCTTAAAGGTCTCAACTTTAGAAAGAATTTGTCATCTCTAAAGAGGGGTTTGTCTGTCACAACTGTTGGGTGACTGGTTATAAAGGAGAATTACTTTAACCGGGATATGCGAATCCTGGTAACGCCATAATTTCCTTTAAAGGGGGTTTTAACCTGAAGGAGAAGACTTTAACTCAGTGTAGAGTAATACTATCTTTTCTTAGGAATTTCTCATGCTAAAAGAGGGACAGTGGCATGGATGTAGATGATCCAGAGGCTTGCCGCTTACAGCGATTAGATGAAAGGGGAGGAGTTGTTGATGTTTGTGTACTGTGAACGAGGCACAACTTTGATGCTAAAAGGTTGATTGGATCAACCAGTGGTTTTCTTATATAAAGCCTAAGAGGAGGCTAATATGTGTCTCGTACAAAGCCCGAGAAAGAGGCTAAAAATGGGTGACTCAACAGGAGAACCTTTTATACTCAACAAGAGAGTGTTTTTGTATCTCGTACGGAGCCCAAGATGGAGGCTAAAAGGTTTCGATTCAACGAGGGAATCTTTTGGTATCTCGTATAAAGCCCGAGATGGAGGCTGTTGTTTGTTTGGCTCAATAAGAACCTTTTTGTATCTCGTATAAAGCCCGAGATGGAGGCGAAAGAGGTGATTGACTCAACGAGGAAGTCTATTATGTGTCTCGTACAAAGCCCGAGAGAGAGGCTAAACGTTGTTCGACTCCGCTGGGGAGAATCATTGTACCAAGCCCAAGAGGAGGCTAAGATGACTGTTTCAGTTGAGTGACAGGTCCAATATACTGATTTTGAAAGAGAAAATCAGTTCTTATATGAGCAACACTGTACTCATGCATTTGATTCAAGGATCCGGGTTATTCCTGTTCTTTAAGGAAGCGGGAAATCTGAAGGGTATTGAGACTGTCCGAGTCTACAGGTTTCCTTCCTATTTTTTGAAGGGTGCTTGAGAATGTCTTTGAGACTCAAGGAGATTAGACTGTCTAAGTCTAGAGTTTCACCTTTTGTACTATGCTTTGAGAAACAGTAGTAGACTCTATGAAAGGACTGTGCTATGAAGATGACTAGGTTCTGTTCCTATACCTCTAGGAGGTCGTCGGGACAATTTGTACGAAGCCCAAGAGGAGGCTAGAAACTTTTAAAAAGCCGACGAGTCCTTGTACTATGCCCAAGAGGAGGCTATCATTCCCGGAGGAAGATATCATTATACGAAGCCTAAGAGGAGGCTGTGAATACTTCTAAAAAGCTGTAGGGTCCTTGTACTATGCCCAAGAGGAGGCGGGGTTGCTTTTAGGAAGCCTGTGGGTCCTTGTACGATGCCCAAGAGGAGGCCGATGCTTTTAAGAAGCCCGTGGGTCCCCAAACCCCGAGAAATTTAAGGTAATGCTATTCACCAAGAATAGATCAAAGTCAGGAAAGTCCGAGAATTTGGAAGAAACTCAATGATGCCATTCACGGAGAAGACATTCATCTTTGGGGAGTAGAGTTTCTTGACAATTCCTAATGAGGACAGCCGAAGAGAAGACTGTATCTGGTGATCCTATTGGGGATCTAGTTGTCTATTTCTACGAATAAACGAAACGGCGTCACCTAGTTCTAGACGCAGTTGCCGGGGAAACTCTAAATATCTATACTATTATTACACATTTGATATGAGTTTATGAAAGAAGACTTACAGTGAAACAGCCCCACAATACAGTTATATGTATATGAAAGCGGTAAATGAAAGCAATAACCACTTACTCGGTTGTAGAGCTTCCATGCTGTTTGGTTAGTTGTTCAACAAAGAGAGATTGAAAACAACAGTATATTCAAAATCAAAGGAGAAAGTGCTTTGAAAAAGAAAGAATGGGTCTTATAGCTCAAGGAGAGGCCCAGGGTTTTATCAGTATACAAGTGACTGAGGCCAAAAAATGTTTTCTGTACAAAAGGATGGGTCTTACACTCTCTCAAGAGGCCCAAAAAGTTTTAAAGAAAAAGAGTGGGGCTTATAACACGAGGGTAGGCCCAGATGGTTTTTCCGTTTGAAATGGCGATCGCGCCGAGATTTTCTTTTAACGCTGAGGGACTTATACAATAAGTGAGGCCCAAATGATTTTGGTTAAAAGGGGATTGGGTCTTACACTCTATTAGAGGCCCAAGAGTTTTGAATGGGTCTTATAGCTCAAGGAGAGGCCCAAGGTTATTTTTCAAAAGGCGATGATCGTGCCGTTTATTTGAAAGTGTACAGAGGGACTTATACAACGAATGAGGCCCAAAATATTTATGTACAAGTGGGTTGGGTCTTACACTCTCTCAAGAGGCCCAAAGCGTTTTAAAGAAAAGAA
The DNA here is from genome assembly GCA_022829125.1 of Lathyrus tuberosus. NCBI lineage: Eukaryota > Viridiplantae > Streptophyta > Magnoliopsida > Fabales > Fabaceae > Lathyrus > Lathyrus tuberosus. The sequence goes on from JALAZF010000191.1 coordinate 8,254,915, forward strand.
ATGGGTCTTACTACTCGAGGGTAGGCCCAAAAAGTTTGTTTTTCAACGGATGATGATCGCGTCGAACTTTTTGAAATACAACGGGACTTATAGAATAAGTGAGGCCCAAAATGGGTTGTATTTAAAAGGGTTGGGTCTTACACTCTATTAGAGGCTCAAAAGTTTTGAATGGGTCTTATAGCTCAAGGAGAGGCCCAAGGTTATTTTTGAAAATCAATTTTGAAAGTTGAATCAAGAAAAACCCTAATTTCAATCTTTAAAAATAAATATTTAAATAAAATCAAACAAAATTCAAAATAAATTTGAATAATCCACTTATGATTTTGCTTGAGGTTTAAAAAATGAGGGATAACCACAAGGAATATTTAAACTCATTAGGTTTTGATTTTTAAAGTAAATATTCATTTTTAGAATCTTTAAAAACAATTAAAAATGAATTTATTCACAAAAATACTAATTATATTAAATAAATAATATAAATCTAATTTTTTAGTGGAATAAAATATTTCAACATTTTTTTGAATTGTTGCAAAAAGAACCAATCAAAAATGATAAAAATTGAAGGAGTTATTAATTTTTCAAATCATTAAAAATAATAATATGAAAAATAACAAAATAAAAAAGTAGTAAAAAGAAGTCTGGGGCGAGGGGGATTCGAACCCCAGACCTCTCGCTTGCCAATACTCACAAAACCAGCTGATGAACTGCTGGGGCGCAATGCCAATTCATTAATAACATGGCAAGTGAAAAATATATATCAAACTTGTTGGATTTTCTGAAGAATGGCCCCATGGCCATCTTCTTCCTCGAGCTCGTGCGTGAAGCACCATATCTCACTCATCTCTCAACCATTGGACATGACTCAAACATCAAACTCGTGCATTTTTTCACAAGGAATAAGATGGCAATACCCAATTTTATTTATTTTCAGTGTGGAGTAAAATAATCATGATGAACACAGATGAACCCTAATTTGCAAAAGCAATCATGCAGGCATGGTTATAAGGTCTATGATCCAATTTCTTGAGGCAAAACAATCAACACATGATGGCAAGCAAATGGCAAAAATATCATGCGAGGAAATATGCATGATTCATGGAGTTTGAGTTTGAAGCTCACCTTGATGCAAGCTGAAATGGAACTTTGCCCAGATGGTGTTCCAGTCGTGAATTGATGATCTCTACAGCTTCATTGGATGTTATGGAGTGTGTTGCAAGCTTTAGAACACTCTGAAACCTTCTGGATCAAGCTAGAGACCTCCACCTGCAAAATTGAAGCATAATGGCTTGGTTGAAGAGTGATTTTGAGCCTGGGGTGTTACAGTTGGTGTTTAAGTGTTTGGACACCTCAAATACATCATATGTGATGTGTTTGAGCAATTGGAATGGATTGATTGTGGCTGCAACTCAAAACCCGGTAGAGGTTACTCCAAAATAAGAAAACTTGAGGTTTAAGAAAGAATGAGAGAAAGCAGTGCTGTAACTGGCTTTGGTGTGAGTTGAATGATCCATTGGGACCTCTATTTATAGGTGATCAACTTTTGTTTTGGAGGAATAGTGAATGGCTGCTGGATCAGATCACATTGGCTTGGATTGGCTTGGAGGATTTCTTCTAAAGCAAGGCAAGCTAGCCATTCCCAAGAGCAGGGTTATGCCTTGACCAAAACCACATTCCTCAGATGTTTTTAATGTTGTTTAATCAGAGAAATTGACTGAGTAGGGTAGCTACCTTGACAATGCACTATTCCACATTAATGCCCTTTGAATTCAAGGCAAAATGTGCCAAAGTGGATGAACTTCAAGTTGGAAGATTCCTTGGCTTTTTGACTCAGATTTATCACTTGGATCAGATGCAATGTGATTGGTTTGAACACAGGTGGCATAGTGATCCTTAGTCTTTGGCTCAAAATCGTGTGTGGCAAGCAAACATGCAAACTGATTTTCTCAAAACAGCCTGCAGCAACATGACTTTGGGCAAGGATTTTTCTTGGCTCAAGTTGAATCAATTCTTGCTGTTGACCTCTTTGAATTCTTGGCAACATGTGTAACAACATTGATGTTTAACTTTGGACTTGATTTAGCTTGCAACTGTGCGAAAAAATCCCACAAGTTTTGGTGTTTCAACAAAATCTGTCTTGGACAGAATTTTTCTAAGTGTTGGAAAATGGTACATTTTCATGTTTTAAGCCACTTTGGCTCACTCATAACTCAAAATCCATAATGAATTGGAGTTAGGCCTAGTTGAAGTTTTTGTATAGGGTAATGAGATCTACAAATCAAGCTTTGGATGGAAAAAAATGGCCTTGTTGTTTAAGAGTTATGGTCCTTCAAAGTTGGTACCTTTGTCACTTTATCTTTTAACTTAGAAAATTTTCTAAGTTTTTATGGTTACCCCTTTTACAAGTTATCCAACTTTTCTAGATTTTTCTTGATGAATGATGATTCAAATCATACATAAACATCATTTTAGGGTTAAAAATCCATTTTGGTGAAAAATCTCAAAAAGTCAAAGTTGACTTTTGTGCACAGTTGACTTTTTATCAGATGAATTCCAAATTGTGCAATTCTTCAGGAAATCATGTCCTTGACCTAAATTAAACTTGATGGACACGTTCCAAGGGTGTCATAGGGTGTATTGAGGTATGTCCTAGGGTTTAGGAGCATGTCTTGGTCAAAAGTCAAAGTTACTGTTGACTTTTCCCTCAAAACCCTAATTGTGGTGCAGATGAAATTGAGACTTGTTGCTCAAGCCTCTTGGCTTAATCCATTGTTCCAAATGGATCAATTTGGTTTATTAGAGACCCTCAAACCCTTTCTTGAGGTCTTGGCTCATGATTTGCCCCAAAAGTCAACTTAGGGGTGAATTAGGTCAAGAAACCCTAATTCCTGATTTTTGATGTATGCATCCCCTGAGGTCAATTTGACTTGATGATTGGGTCCATGAGGTTCCATGGAGCATATTAGGTTATGTTTTGGATCATTGGCTTGTGCCTAGATGAAAATTTCCATCTGGAGGCCCTGGTCGATCAAAACCGTAATTTGGTGACACTAGCGATCTTGAGGCTTGATCCACCTAGAAGGGAACAGCTTTGTGCTTAATCCTTAAAGTGGGAGTCCTTTTGATCCTTTTTGGATGTTTGAGAGGTTAGACAAGTTGAAGATCATGTCATTCCTTGATTGATCCTTTGTCTAAGCACTCAGAGAGGGCTTGAAACCCTAATTTTGATTGTAGTGAATGCTCACCCATCTTTGGGGAGACTGATGAAGTATGATGGTTCCCCCATATTGTAATGATGATTCTCACAATGATGGGAAATATTAGTGGTCAAAATTTGGGGTATGACAAATGGCACTTACTCTAAGATTGCACTACAACTCGCTGGCGATCCGCTTGTTGTTTTGCTTTCCTGGGAGGAGCTGACGATAATGAGTACAGGTACAAAAATCACCCTAGTATAAACCTTTGGGGATGGGTAGAGCCTTGACTTCATGACAACGACCCTTTGACCCCATGTTTTTTCTATGTTTTTGTGTGCTGCATTCATGCATTCATTTAATAAAACATTAAAACATTCAAAAAAATCTTTTCTTCTAGTCTCTCTGTTTTTCAAATTAAACTAAGACTGTGATTGCAAATATCAGAGAAGAGGATTACGCTAATGGATTTTGGTAGGAGGATAACTCATAAGTATACCTTCAAAGTTCCGAAGCTAGAGGATTTGGGAAGGTTAGCGAGGATGATCACTAACCCTGAGGCTTTCAGAGCCAACCACGGTGGTTTTCTACCACTGTTAAGAGTCCATGTGATTGAGGGAATCATGGATGCGCTCATTCAATTCTACGATCCGGTTTATCACTGTTTCACATTCCCGGATTACCAGCTAGCACCAACAATGGAGGAGTATTCTCACCTGATCGATCTACATATCACCGATCGAGCTCCATTTTCTGGACTGGAAGAAATTCCAAAGAATCAGACCATTGCAAGAGCAATTCATTTGGACGAGTCTGAGGTCAGGACTCACATGACCGCTAAGGGTGGCATCCAAGGTTTGCCAGCCCAGTTCTTGACAAAGAAAGCCCTGTATTTTGCCAGTATAGGAAACATAACTACTTTTGAAAACATCTTTGTCTTGCTCACCTACGGGTTATTTTTGTTTCCCAACATTAATAACTTCGTCGATATTAACTCCATTAAGGTTTTTCTCATTGGAAACGATGTGCCGACTTTGCTTGCAGATGCGTATCATTATGTACACTTGGGGAATTTGTACAGCGGAGGGGAAATCACATGCTGTGTACCTCTGCTTTATAAATGGTTTATTTCCCACTTGCCTAAGTCTGCTGCTTTTTGGGATTGCAAGAGTGCCTTACGTTGGCCGCAGAAGATCATGTCTCTTACCAACTCTGATATAGATTGGTGTAATAGGATTTATGAGGGAATCAGAATCATTGACCGTTGTGGAAACTTCCCCAACGTACCCCTTATAGGAAATAAAGGAGGAATCAACTACCATCCGGTATTGGTTCGCCGTCAATTTGGATACCCGATGAGACACGTCCCACTGGGTGTTCATCTGAAAGGTCTTTTCTTCAAAGAAGGAGAAAACGACAGAGCACTGAAGATGGAAATAGTGCACGCTTGGAAAGATGTTCATAAGAAAGAACGAGAGTCTCTAGGAAAATCGGACTGTGTCTCGGTGGAGCCTTATCTCCATTGGGTACAAACTAGAGCTCTCAAGCTAAAGATGCCTTATCCTCGTTACGGAATTCTTCCGCCGAGGGAATCTGTCATGTACTTCATGACAGAAACTGAAAGGCTTCAGGTTACTCTCAACAAAGTTCAATGGGAAAGAAGGTATTGGAAGAACAAGTACCGTACCCTCGACGTAGAGTGCATCAAAATACAGTAATTACTGAAAGATAAGGACGCTCTGATTGAAATTTTAGAGCAGCATGCTGTAGAGAATCAAGATGACCAAAGGAATTTGCTCGCTCCTTTCACTTGGCAAAGGAATGACAACCCGACAACGGCCCAAGAGCCCCGGTCAAAGAAAAGGAAAATACCAGAATTAACACCCGATTTCTCCTCAGAAAGGACTCAGGACCCATTAGCTTAGGTTTCTATTTCTGCACTTTGTAATCTACTGTATTTCCATTTCTGTAATCCTTTGAATTCAATAAAAAGGGGTTTCCCCACTGTTTGATATTTGCAATCTAATTATCGAAGTTTATTTTGATTAAACCTTAAACAATTAATATAATCATTGCATTCATCATTCTCACGTAACGCATTCTTCTTCCCTACGAATCTCACATTTGTGTCTCAGTTCTAGAGTCAAACTGTCTCATTCGTATAATACTCGGGCCAATCGTCAAAAAAAGATGGATGATCTTAAGGAAGAAAACAGAGAGTTGAAAGAAGAGATCGACGCTCTGAGAGAAGATATGAGAAAGCTTCGTAACGACATGCAAGCCATGGCAGAAGCTCAGCTACAAAGGACTGTGATCTCAGAGATCACCTCAACGCCCATAGTAGAGAAGTATGATCCTAGGTATCAGATACCGAAAGATCGTCCTTGGGGCATGCCTGTTAACTATATCCCGGAAGGATATGTTCCGCCGATCACTGAAGATCAGGGAATCTCAACAGAAGGCGCTGGGCCTGAAGGTTACAAACTTCAGGAAAGCGAAGTTGCCAGGGGCATACTGAAGACTCCTGAAGGTTACAAACATCGGGAGATGCCAAGATTTACTTCCGTAGTCACGGTACCACCCCCTGTGGCGCACACTGTCCCGAAAGGACATATTCCATCAATACCTGCTGGTAAAAAGGAAACTATGTTTGACCGAATGGATGAATTCCAGGAGCAGTTCCTGGAAATGCAGAAGGAGCTGCAAGCCATTCGCGGTCAGGATCTATTCGGAAAGGACGCCGCAGACCTCTGCTTGGTCCCCAATGTGAAAGTCCCGCACAAATTTCAATTGCCCGACTTCGAAAAGTACAAGGGTAACTCTTGCCCTCAAAGCCATCTGGTGATGTACGCTTGGCGGATGTCAGCTCAGACAGAGAATCAGGACCTACTGATTCACTACTTCCAGGATAGTTTAACTGGTGTCGCACTCAAATGGTACATGGGTTTAAACCGTGCTACGATCAGCACTTTCAGAGATCTTGGCACTGCCTTCGTCCAACAAAACAAATTCAATTTGGACATGGCACCCGACAGAGATCAACTCAGATCGATGTCGCAAAAGGACAAGGAAACCTTTAAGGAGTATGCTCAAAGGTGGCGTGAAATTGTCGCTCAAATTTGTCCACCTCTTGAGGAAAAAGAGATGACAAAGATCTTCTTAAAGACCTTAAGCTCATTTTACTATGACCGAATGGTTGCCAGTGCGCCCAGTGATTTCACTGAGATGGTCGGCATGGGCGTACGTCTTGAGGAAGCCGTCCGAGAAGGACGTTTGGTAAAAGACACTGGATCGACGAGCGGTACTAAAAAATACGGTAGTGCTCTCCCTAAGAAAAAAGAGCAAGATACTGGGAATATCTCTCTCGGAAAGCAAAGGCAACGATATCAGCCAGTAGCAGCTGTAACTCCTGCTATCAATCCTGCACCTGTTCCTACTTATCAACCTCAGGTTGCGCAGAGCCAACCTGATCAGCAAAGGACACAACAGCCTCTTCAGCAGGCTCGTCCTCCATATAACAACAACCGTACAACACGGTCACCAGGATTTGATCCTATACCCATAACGTACGCAGAGCTGTTTCCATTACTGCTAGCCAAGGGGCACATCCAGACTAAGTCCCCTCTTATAGTACCGGAAAATCTGCCTTTTTGGTTTAAGGTGGATCAAACTTGCCCTTATCATCAAGGAGGTTCAGGGAATAACATAGAGACTTGTCTTAATTTCAAGTCCGACGTGCAAAAATTTGTTAGGAGCGGGGTCTTATCTTTCAAGGATACAAATCCTAATGTTCTCACAAACCCGCTGCCTCAACATGAGAAGGCTGCAGTCAATTTGATTGAGAAAGAGACTAACAATGTCTATCAAATTCACGATGTACTCTTGTTGAAAACCAATCTGGTCAAGATGCATTGTAGACAGAGTGGATATGGCCACGTGCCACCTCATAATTATCACCAGTGTGATGTCTGCTCTAAAAACAATCAAGGATGTTCTGTGGTGCAAACAGCCCTACAGGAACAAATGGATCTGAGATGGATCCATGAGCACCGAGTTCGTAGAGTTAACATGGTCTATACGAACTCCAACGTCATTCAGAACCACGGCATCTGTGCAATGAATGTCAACTTGGCGGCGATGCACTCAAGGCAAAGCCAGTATCATAATCTGCCACAGCACGATTACAGTTCTTGTCTGACTTGCTCGGTAAACAAACAGGGATGCTCTTTCATACAGGAGGCCCTCCAGCGTCAGATGGATCTTGGATGGATCCAAGACTACCATGATAGAACCCTTATCAGATCAATATGGTTCAGATCTTCGATATTCGCGTGATGAATACCAACCTGGTAGAGTTACATACTGAACAGGTCCGACTCGGATTCTTAATATCACATGACTATCAAAGCTGTAAAGCAGGTTGCCAAAATAATCGAGGTTGTACCCTTGTCCAGGAGGCACTTCAGCACTTGTTAAATCATTGGTGGATGCCAATCTACATGGATGAAGATACTCAGCAAATTAGTATCAGTAACAGGAATCCTACTCGGCGTCAAAGTCAGGACGTCCGATCAGTGGAAGCTAACCTAGAGAGGTTACATGGTATTCAAAGTGGGCGTGGCCAGGTGCCACCACACAATTATGACCGTTGTAGCGTCTGTTCGGAAAGTAACCAAGGGTGTTGCCGTGTGCGAGCAGCTCTCCAGGGTCAGGTGGACCGTGGAGAAATTCGTCCATATCCGGGTTCTGGACCCATCAACTGGACGCCGAACTACCTTGCCAATCAAGTCGAGGATGTTGTCACAATCTCTGGTCATCACCATACCAGGGATGTTTTTACCATTATCCCTCTACTTGACGAATCTAAAGTTCCCAACCAGGAACGGATTGAGATTACTTATGATGGTCAGAAAAATCAGAAAGTTCCCATAGTCATCTATCTGCCGGGACCATTACCGTATGAATCAACTAAGGCTATCCCTTACAAATACGGTGCAACAACCATTGAAAATGGAAAGGAAATTCCATTACCCTCCGTTGTGAATATTGCAGACATCAGTCGAGTAACACGGAGTGGTAGAATCTTCAACCGAGGGGTTGGGGAACCTAACAAAGAAAAGGAACTTCAGACGGAAGCTCCTGATCCATCACTCGGTCAATCCAGTAATCCCGACTTTTCAAAAAACAATGATGAGATGCTGAAGCTCATCCAAAGGAGTGAATATAACATTGTTGATCAACTGTTACAGACTCCTTCAAAGATCTCGGTATTATCACTGTTACTCAGTTCAGAAGCCCACAGGGAGGCTCTACAGAAAGTCTTGGAACAAGCCTTTGTGGAACAGGATGTAACAATCAGACAGTTCGATAGTATTGTCTCTAACATCACTTCCTGCAACAATTTGGGATTTAGTGATGAGGAATTACCTGAAGAGGGTCGCCGTCATAACATGGCGCTCAATATCACAGTTAACTGCCAGGACGATGCTTTAGAAAGCGTACTGGTAGACACAGGGTCAGCCCTGAATGTTATACCAAAGTATACTTTGATACAATTATCATTCAGAGGCCCTCCGATGAGAATCAGCGAGGTCGTCGTCAAAGCATTCGACGGATCCAGAAAAATAGTTATCGACGAAGTTGATCTCCCCATAACTATCGGTCCTCACACTTTCCAAGTCACTTTCCAGGTCATGGACATCCGGGCAACGTACAGTTGTTTATTAGGAAGACCTTGGATACACCAGGCTGGAGCGGTTACTTCAACCCTCCACCAAAAGCTAAAGTTCATCAAGAACGATCAACTTGTCACGGTTTGTGGGGAACAGGCCTTGCTCGTGAGTAACTTATCATCATCTACTTGTGTAGAACCTGAGGAGGTTATTGGAACTCAGTTCCAAGCACTGTCGGTGAGCAAGGACAATCAGTTCAAAGAAGGAACTTCGATTTCTTCATACAACGATGCTATCAAAGCGGTCGAGAGTACCGATACGACAGGATGGGGAGAGCTTGTCATTCCCACTGACAATAAAACAAAGAAGGGTCTTGGTTTTTCTGCAACCTATACCCAGACAGCTACCAATGATGAAAGTCTTCATCCCCTTCAAAACTTCTTCCACATTAGAGGTTTTCTTCACCCAGTGTCTCAGACAGTTCATGCTATCAATGAGGAAGATCCCTCTGACACAGATATGGAATGGAAGTCCTACCTTAACAAGGATGGTTATGTGTCTCAGGAAGAGGTGCCTACGCCTTTTTGCTTTCCTACAGAAAGTTCGAGATTTATACCAAGATCAGATGTCGAAATGATATATGGAGATTGTGATCCGGAAGGATGTCGTGCTCCACCAAATTCGTTAGAGGAAGACACTCCGATGAAAGACAATTTTGACTGCAACTACTATGGCCCAATGGATGGCCTGCCAATGTGGCAGCCTTACCCAGGAAACTTGGGGCAAGAAAGTCAGTCGAGTAATGAAACTCAGCTGAGCATCATTGAACAGAATACCTGTGTCCCCACCATGTCATGGGATCAACACTCAGGTCATTCAGAAACTACTCAACATGACGATGAATTCGCAACGTTTGCAGGACTTGAATTCATCAACTATGCTTTTCCCGAGGTCAACGTCATCGAGAGGGATGACTCCTCCAGTTCCAAAGAAGTTTGGGACACTCTGGGAGAACCAAGTGGAAAATACGACTTCATGGTCAAATACACCACTCACGAAAGCTCTCGTATCAGGCTCGAAGACATCTAGCCAACTGGATGGGGAGATACAGCTGAGAGCACAAATACTACGCAAAATACAACTGAGGAATTCTCCTACGACAACTCTGCCTGGGAGACAGATTCCAATAATCCTGCTCCACCAGAAATCAACATCATTTCTGAAGACAAATCAAGGAAGGTACCAGACTTAGTGATTCACCGAGGAGTTCGCCGCCATTGGATTGCCATCGAGGTTCCGAAGGCCGTTCACCAGTCAAAGTAATTGCCATCTTTTAACCTTTCACCCTGCCCAGGTGAAACGGATGTTTTGATAGGGCTCGCTTTCTGTAAATTTCCCTCTTCACTTGGCCCAAAGCGACAGAGTTTTGTTTTATAGGGCTGTAGTTTCAGGGATCGACTTGTTCATTAATAAAATAACGTCGTTCTGTAATTTCCGCATTAATTGCTGTTTTCACTTTTTGCTTTTTCAGAAAATGGTAATCCTAAAAAACAAATCAATAATAAAAACAAGCAGTAATAACAAAATACACTGCACACACTTGCATTTCTCTCTATCTCTTCTAAACACAAATCATCACGTCATGCATATTGCTTGTTTTAAACCCCGTTGAAACATACGATCCGATGCCTTCTCCCGACTTTGAGTTCCCGGTATTCGAGGCTGAAGAAGAAAATGACAACGAAATTCCAGAAGAGATCTCCCGACTACTCAGACAAGAGGAAAGGTCCATTGAACCTCACAAAGAACCGTTGGAAACGGTAAACTTGGGTTTAGAGCAAGAGAGAAAAGAAATTAGGATTGGGGCACTGCCCAGTCCAACTGTCAAAGAAGGTTTGATAAAGCTTCTCAAAGAATTCCCCGATGTGTTCGCTTGGTCCTATCAGGATATGCCAGGGTTGGATACCAGCATCGTGGAACATCACTTACCCTTAAGATCAGATGTCCGCCAGTAAAGCAAAGGTTGAGACGCACTCACCCGGACATGGCCATCAAAATCAAAGAGGAGGTACAGAAACAGATTGACGCGGGTTTCCTCGCTACGTCAGAATATCCTCAATGGGTAGCCAACATCGTACCCGTTCCCAAAAAGGACGGAAAGGTCAGAATGTGTGTCGACTACAGAGATCTAAATAAGGCAAGTCCAAAGGACGACTTTCCTTTACCACACATTGACATGCTGGTAGATAGCACAGCAAAGTTCAAAGTATTCTCCTTCATGGATGGATTCTCGGGCTATAACCAGATCAAAATGGCGCCGAAAGACATGGAGAAAACTTCGTTCATTACCCCTTGGGGTACCTTTTGTTACAAGGTAATGCCGTTCGGTTTGAAGAACGCCGGGGTAACCTATCAAAGCGCCATGACTACTCTGTTTCATGACATGATACACAAAGAAATCGAGGTATATGTCGATGATATGATTGCAAAATCAAAAACAGAGAATGAGCACGTTGAACATCTGTCAAAATTATTCGAACGTTTAAGGAAGTTCAAGCTCCGCTTGAATCCCAACAAGTGCACCTTCGGTGTCCGTTCAGGGAAACTACTAGGGTTCATCGTCAGCCATTAAGGAATTGAAGTTGATCCTGACAAGGTCAAGGCCATTCAAGAAATTCCTTCTCCGAAAACTGAAAAACAAGTCAGAGGATTCCTGGGACGTTTGAACTATATCTCCAGATTCATATTCCTTATGACCGCCACTTGTTCGCCGATCTTCAAATTACTCAAAAAGAACCAGGACTGCGTTTGAACAGAGGACTGCCAAACCGCCTTCGACAGTATTAAGGAATATCTGTTGAATCCTCCGATTCTATCACCTCCAGTGGAAGGAAGACCACTGATCATTTACCTCACAGTCCTAGAGGACTCAATGGGATGTGTACTTGGCCAACAAGATGAAACCAAAAGGAAAGAGTCTGCCATTTACTATCTAAGCAAGAAATTCACCGACTGCGAGACTCGGTACACGCTGCTCGAGAAAACTTGTTGTGCTTTGGCTTGGGCAGCCAAATGTCCTCGCCAGTACATGATTCGTCATACTACTTGGTTGGTCTCCGAGATGGACCCAATTAAGTACGTCTTCAAAAAACCTGCTCTTACGGGAAGGATTGCCCGTTGGCAGGTGCTGTTATCAGAATATGACATAGAGTACCACGCTCAGAAAGCCGTTAAAGGAAGTATTTTAGCCGATCATTTGGCTCATCAACCGATTGACGATCAAGAATCAATCGGGTTTGACTTCCCAGACGATGATGTCATGTATCTAAAAATGAAAGATTGCGATGAACCACTACCCAGTGAAGGGCCAGAACCAGATTCCCAGTGGGGACTGATCTTTGACGGAGCAGTTAATCATTATGGAAACAGAATTGGGGCAATCATTGTTACTTCTCAGGGTACCCACATTCCTTTCACTGCCAGACTTACGTTCAAATGTACGAACAACGAGGCCGAATACGAAGCATGTATCATGGGTCTCGAAGAAGCGATTGATTTAAGGATCAAGAACTTGGACGTGTATGGCGACTCCGCCCTGGTTATCAATCAGATAAAAGGAGATTGGAACATGTACCAATCAGTACTGATTCCTTACAAAGACTATGCAAGAAGGTTGTTGCCCTTCTTCAACAGAATCGAGTTTCATCATATCCCTCGTGAAGAGAATCACATGGCTGATGCATTAGCCACTATCTCTTCCATGATTAGTGTAGGTCAATGGAATGACATACCTAAGATCGACATAATGTGCCTTGAACGGCCCGCTTACATCTTCACGATTGAAGCAGTCATAGATGACAAACCTTGGTATCACGATATCAAATGCTTCCTTCAGAAACAAGAGTACCCATCTGGGGCACTCAGAAAAGACAGGAAAACCCTCAGAAGATTAGCTGGAAGCTTCTTCCTGAGCGGTGACACTCTTTATAAGAGAAATTTTGACATGGTCTTGCTCCGATGCATAGACAGGCCAGAAGCATACATGCTTATGAAAGAAATTCATGGAGGATCCTTTGGCACTCATGCCAACAGACACACAATGGCGAGAAAAATTCTGAGAGCAGGGTACTATTGGTTGACTATGGAATCCGACTGCTACAAGTACATGAGGAGGTGTCACAAGTGTCAGATATACTCCGACAAAATTCATGTACCGCCATCACATCTCAAAGTTCTTTCTTCCCCATGGCCTTTTTCCATATGGGGAATCGACATGATTGGCATGATTGAGCCCAAGGCTTCAAACGGACATCGGTTCATCCTAGTAGCCATTGACTACTTCACCAAGTGGGTCGAAGCAGCGTCATACGCCAATGTAACCCGACAAGTGGTGGTCCGATTTATCAAAAACAATATCATCTGCCGTTATGGTGTTCCAAGCCAGATCATTACTGATAATGGATCTAACTTGAACAATAAGATGATGAAAGAGTTGTGTGTGGAGTTCAAGATTGAACACCATAACTCATCTCCCTACCGACCCAAGATGAATGGAGCGGTAGAAGCGGCTAACAAGAACATCAAGAGGATCGTTCAAAAGATGGCTGTAACCTACAAAGACTGGCATGAAATGCTACCCTTTGCTCTTCACAGTTATCGAACATCTGTCCGCACTTCAACAGGGGCTACCCCTTTCTCTCTAGTGTATGGCATGGAAGCAGTGCTCCCCATAGAAGTAGAGATCCCATCAATTCGGGTATTGATGGAAGCAAAACTTTCAGAAGCTGATTGGTGTCAAAGTTGACACGACGAACTGAATCTGATTGAAGAGAAGTGAATCACGGCACTATGCCACGGTCAGTTGTATCAGCAAAGAATGAAGAGGGAGTTCGACAAAAAGGTCCAACCTCGTGTCTTCAGAAAAGGAGACCTCGTGCTCAAGAAGATACAATCGTTTCTCACTGACTCTCGGGGCAAGTGGACCCTGAATTACGATGGCCCCTATGTGGTCACGAACGCTTTCTCAGGCGGCGCCTTGAGACTTGCAACCATGGACGGAGAGGAATTTGCCTACCCCACGAATGTTGATGTAGTCAAGAAATACTTCGCCTAAACTAAAAAAAAAAAAACGTCTCGGTGGATTGAAAACCCGAAAGGGCGGTCCAGGCAAAAGTTAGAGACATGAAAAAAAAAACATCCCGATGGATTGGAAACATCAAAGTACAATCCAGGCAAAAATTAGGGATAATGGCAAGTAACTATGTTCAACAGAGGCAGGTCCCTCAGCAACAGTTACACCATCAGAGGAAAACTCCAGTCAAGGTCATCTTCGACAGAAGCACAGGATGCCCCGAATTCAAATTTGGTAGAAGGATAGTGGTCGTTATGTTTCAATGTAGCCTTTTTCCCTGTAAATTACCATTTTCAAACTTTGTATATACTCTTTGGAATCACGCGTTTGGCTGATCTCCATCTTATCAATAAAATTTGAGCCTTTGTGCTTTTGTTTGTAATTCTTACTTGTTTTAGCTTTACAGAACGACGTTGTTAACATGATCAACGATTCTTGGAATAAAACAAAAATGAATTTACTTGTTAAAACTTTTTCTGCTTTTTAATAAAGATGGAAATTTCTTTTGACTGTTGAACACCAAAAGAGCATCGATTGCATCTCCAAAGGCGTTTGAACTTCGAAGTGCAGAATCAAAGTACTCCTTCTAGACCAGTACACCTGAATGAAGGATCAACAATGTCAGAGACCATGTTTCGTCTGATATCCTCGGCCGAGTTCTTATCTCCTAAGCCCGATCAACGATATTCCCAACAGGGACTATCTCTCCTAAGCAAGGTGGAATTGCTATCTTGAACCGGCGATATCTCTACATGCCCCGCGATGGCCGAGTATCCAGTCGTGTTCATCCTTTAGTCTGTATGTTGCGTCTGTTTTGTCAGCATAAACATACATACATCATGCATTTTATTTGCATTCATATTCATATTGCATCACTATCACTCTAGTCGGTCATATCCCCTAGTGATAAAAGTCCTCTCAATCGAGTTGTCAGCCTTTTCCTCGTCAGGAAGTGTTGTGTCTGGACAATCTCTCCTCCAGTTTATTTATGGATTAGAATTGGCCCTTGACCACTTTGATAACTTGAACCTCTAAAAAGCCAGAGAAAACTTTCAACAAATGTCGCTCTTCGCCATCGAAGACGATATCCTTGCTTTCCCGGATTAAGGAAAATCCACAGAGAAAGCCTCATAATCAGAGATCCGGCAGCATGTCAGTTTCGCTCCGAAAAAACCATTGATGGAAAGGTCATCGGCACCTCAAAATTGGACCCCATCATATGGCATTTCTCCGGGAGGATCCCGAGAAAAGTGTGATGCAACCCCAAACGAAAACAGTCTCTCAAGAGACTCGCTTTCCCTAGTAGAATCGACAAATGGCGTCTCCAACCGAGAAGTTTGTGCAACTCTACAACTCAGACGACTGGGTTCCCCTGCAAGTCTGACATCAAAACTTTTTCTGTCAAATGGCATCTCCCCAGGAAAATTCGGCGAGAAGTTTGAAGGAAAACCGCTACGAATAGTGTCCCTTGTCAATTAAGTTTATTGACAAAAGAAACTGAGACCAGTTCCTTGGTAGGAAACCAGGATCGAGGGGAAGTTCACAAAAGAAACTAAGACCAGTTCCTTGGTAGGAAACCAGGATCGAGGGGAAGTTTAATTCAGAAACTGAGACCAGTTCCTTGGTAGGAAACCAGGATCGAGGGGAAGTTCGCAAATCAGAAACTGAGACCAGTTCCTTGGTAGGAGACCAGGATCGAGGGGAAGTTTTACCTTTTCTAAGCATCATTGCTTAGCTAAAGAAGATGAATGCGTAAGCTACCATTCATAACCACAATCAAAATTTCGGGTATTCCGATATTTAATCCTCTTGCACCCCGAATGCCCAAATACCTTCGTCATTCACACCTTCGGGTCCAAGAAGATTAAATAGGGGCATCTGTCATACCCCAAATTTTGACCACTAAGATTTCCCATCATTGTGCAAATCATCATCACAATATGGGGGAACCATCCTACCTTATTAGTCTCCCCAAAGATGGGTGAGCACCCACTACAATCAAAATTAGGGTTTCAAGCCCTCTCCGAGCCTTAGACAAAGGATCAATCAAGGAATGACCTGATCTTCAACTTGTCTAACCTCTCAAACATTCACAATGGATCAAGAGGATTCCCAATTCAAGGATTAAGCACAAGGCTGCTCCCTTCTAGGTGGATTAAGCCTCAAGATCGCCAGTGTCACCAAATTAGGGTTTTGGTCGACCAGGGCCTCCAGGTGGAAATTTTCATCTGGGCATGAGCCAATGATCCAAAACATAACCTAATATACTCCATGGAACCTCATGGACCCAATCACCAAGTCAATTTTACCTTAGGGGATGCATACATCAAAAATCAGGAATTAGGGTTTCTTGACCTAGTTCACCCCTAAGTTGACTTTTGGGGCAAATCATGAGCCAAGACCTCAAGACATGATTTTAGGGTCTCTAATATACCATATTGATCCATTTGGAACAATGGATTAATCCAGGAAGCTTGAGCAACAAGTCTCAATTTCATCTGCACCTCAGTTAGGGTTTTAAGAAAACAGTTAACTGTAACTTTGACTTTTGACCAAGACATGCTCCCAAACCCTAGGACATACCTCAATATACCCTATGACATCCATGAAACATATCCATCAAGTTTGACTTTTTGAGATTTTCACCAAAATGGATTTTTAACCCAAAAATGATGTTTATGATTTGAATCATCATTCATCAAGAAAAATCAAGAAAAGTGGGATAACTTGTAAAAGGGGTAACCATAAAAACATAGAAAATTTTCTAAGTTAAAAATAAAGTGACAAGGGTACCAACTTTGAAGGACCATAACTCCTAAACCACAAGGCCATTTTTTCTCATCCAAAGATGGATTTGTAGCCCTCATTACCCTCTACAAAAACTTCAACTAGACCTAAGTCCAATTCATTAAGGATTTTGAGTTATGGAGTGATCAAAATGGCTGAAAAATGAAAATGTCACTTTTTCCAACACTTAGTGAAATTTTCACTAAGTCAGAATTTGTCTTCATTTTTTTCCAAATGTAGGGGGATTTTTCACTTGGATTCAAAAGAGATCAAAACCAAACATGTTTAAAAAGTTGCTGTATCATGTAAGGGCTTTCCAAAATGGCCAAGAACATTGCCAAATTCCATTTGAGTCATGAGATATGACATTGTTAAGTTGCCTTGCTGAAATCTGTCAAGGCAAGGCAGAATTTGCATTTTTGGTCGATTTGCCAAAATCAGCCAAATTCAAATTCTCCTATCCACTTGGACACCTCAGAGGATTGAATCTAAAGGGCACAATCACTGAGCCAAGCCTCCAAAGTCCATGGAACAAGAAATAGCATGTTGAACCTAGAATGGCCAAAATAGGGACAAGACTTCAAATTTGGATTGGAGCATTCAATGGAAGCCTCAAGGTGGCATGGACTGACCCATTCTCATCTGAAATCAGTCAAGACTTATCCAAGACCAAGGGAACCAAAGCTCTGTGCCCTAACCTCTAGTCAATGGCTAGAGGAGACTTGGATTTTCATTTGCCAACATTGGCCAAACCTACTTAGCAGCTGCCATTCACTATTCCTTGCAAAACAAACTTGCTCTACTATAAATAGAGCTCAATTGTGATCAGTTTGAGTACACCAAAGCCATCTAATAGATGCTTTCCTCAAAATCTCTTTCTCTTGGCAAAAATGCCTTTCTTAGCAAGGTATCTATCGGGTTTTGAGTTTGAGAGCTTTTTCAATCAAACCAATCACTCACACACCTCACATACATCATATAGAAGTGATCCAAACACTCACATAACATCTGGAACAATGATTTCACAAAATCACCAGCCAATTGCTCTAGTTCATGACAGTTTTGCAGTTGAGGTGCCATCTTCAATTCCAAACCATTTCAATCCATTCCAAGCACTCAGACACATCACTTGGCACCTAGGGAAGCTATCCACATCATTGGAACCAAGCTGTAACACCTCCAACACAAATCACGATCACCAGCTGTAAGTGGTAAGCATGAGCTCTTCTAACTCTATGATCCATGCATTTTTTGTTGCACAATAATTTGGCCATATGTTCATAATCATGCATGGAATGTTTCCCCTCAATTAATTGCATTGTTTAAATCGTGTATCAAAAACCCTAGCCTTCATGCAGAAATTAGGGTTCTTGAGGATTTTTCATGATTTCTTGTTATATGTTTAATTAAAATGAAATTAATGGACATAGACATGATCGTGAGGTTGAGACGAGCATAATGATATGTGGATTGCATGTTATAATCAAAGATTCAAGGAGATTGGATAGAAAACGCAAATCAGCCAAACCCAGAACACGCGCGTGTTCTTGGTGTGTTCTTGGCGCCATTTTTGAATAATTTGAATATTTGAATTTTATAATTTTATTTAATTGATTCGAAAATTAATTTCTCTCTGAGTTTTAATGATTTTGAGTTGATTCTTTTTTTAATAATTCACAAAAATGTTAAAATATTTTATTTTCCCAAAAAATCCCAAAAATATTATTTATTTCATATAATTGATATTTTTGCAAAGAATTAATGTTTTAATTGTTTTTAACATTTAAAATATTTTTTCCATCTTGATTTTGCAAGTTTTAATGCTTTCTAATTATTTTGTAGGTCAATACTTCATTTTTGAAGCATTAATCCAAGATCACAATTTGTTTTTCATATGATAAACAATTTTGATCATTTTAATTGAATTTTTATTCAATTAAATACATTTTTGAAAACAAATTAGGGTTTTTGGATTAATTCAACCCTCATAAATCTTTTTCAAAACACTTTGGGCCTCTAATAGAGTGTAAGACCCAATCTTCTTTTGACCAAACCATTTTGGGCCTCAGTGTATTGTATAAGTCCCGATACCTTAAAAAACAAACGGCGCGATCGTCGCCTTTTGAAAAATAACTCTTTGGGCCTCTCCTTGAGCTATAAGACCCATTCAAAGTTTTTGGGCCTCTATTAGAGTGTAAGACCCAACCCCCTTTTAACCAAAACATTTTGGGCCTCAGATATTGTATAAGCCCCTTCGCGTTAAAAGAAAATCTCGGCGCGATCGTCATTTTAAACGGAAAAATCATCTGGGCCTACCCTCGAGTAGTAAGACCCATTTCTTTTCTTTAAACTCTTTGGGCCTCTATTAGAGTGTAAGACCCATCCCTTTGTACATAAAACACTTTTGGGCCTCAGTCACTTGTATAAGTCCCTCTGTACAAATTCAAACAATGCGCTCACTGATTAAACCCTGGGCCTCTCCTTGAGCTGTAAGCCCCAAATCTTTCTTTTTCAAAGCACTTTCTCCTTTGATTTTGAATATACTATTGTTTTCAATCTTTCTTTGTTGAACAACTAACCAAACAGCATGGAAGCTCTACAACCGAGTAAGTGGTTATCGCTTTTATTTACCGCTTTCATATACATATAACTGTATTGTGGGGCTATTTCACTGTAAGTCTTCTTTCATAAACTCATATCAAACTGTGTAATAATAGTATAGATATTTCGAGTTTCCCCGGCAACTACGTCTAGCACTAGGTAAAGCCATTGATCATTCTCTTAGAAATAGTCTAAACTAGATCCCCATAGGATTACCAGACACAATCTTCCCTCCTCTTGGGGTTAAACAATATGGAGATATGAAAGGCAGCATTCCCTATGAACTCTTTCATAGACTGTCACTCATAGAAGTTGTCAAAGAAACTCTATTCCCTAGAGATGATCTTTTCTCCGTGAATGGCATCTCTTGAGTTTCTTCCAAATTCTCGAACTTTCCTGACTTTGATCTATTCTCGGTGAATCGCATTGCCTTGAATTTCTTGGGGTTTGGGGACCCACAGGCTTCTTAAAAGCACTTGTCAAGAAACTCTACTCCCCAGAGATGATCTTTTCTCCGTGAATGGCATCTCTTGAGTTTCTTCCAAATTCTCGAACTTTCCTGACTTTGATCTATTCTCGGTGAATAGCATTTCCTTGAATTTCTCGGGGTTTGGGGACCCACAGGCTTCTTAAAAGCACTTGTCAAGAAACTCTACTCCCAGAGATGAATGTATTCTCCGTGAATGGCATCTTTGAGTTTCTTCCAAATTCTCGAACTTTCCTGACTTGATCTATTCCTTGTGAATAGCTTGCCTTGAATTTCTCGGGGTTTGGGGACCGACGGGCTTCTTAAAAGCATCGGCCTCCTTTTGGGCATCGTACAAGGACCCACAGGCTTCCTAAAGGCAACCCCGCCTCCTCTTGGGCTTAGTACAAGGACCCTACGGCTTCTTAGAAGTATTCACCGCCTCCTCTTAGGCTTCGTATAATGATCTCTTCCTCCGGGAATGATAGCCTCCTCTTGGGCTTAGTACAAGGACCCGTCGGCTTCTTAAAAGTTTCCAGCCTCTTCTTGGGCTTCGTACAAATTGTCCCTACGACCTCCTAGAGGTATAGGAACAGAACCTAGTCATCTTCATAGAACAGTCCTTTCATAGAGTCTACTACTGTTTCTCAAAGCATAGTATAAAAGACAAAACTCTAGACTTGGACGGTCTAATCTGCTTGAGTCTCAAAGACATTCTCAAGTGACCCCTTCGTTAAATAGGAAGGAGACCCGTAGACTCGGACAGTCTCAATACCCTCCGGATTTCCCGCTTCCTTAAAGAACAGGAATAACCCGGATCCTCAAATCAAATCCCTGAGTACAGTGTTGCTCATATAAGAACTGATTTTCTCTTTAAAATCAGTATACTGGATCTGTCACTTAACTGAAACAGTTATCATAGCCTCCTCTTAGGCTTTGTTCAATGATTCTTCCCAGCGAAGCAAACGTTTAGCCTCCATCTCGGGCTTCGTACGAGATACCAAAATTCTCCCCAGCGGAGTCAAACAACGTTTAGCTTCCATCTCGGGCTTCGTACGAGATACAAAGACTCTCTTGTTGAGTCAAACCTTTAGCCTCCATCTCGGGCTTCATACGAGATACAAAGACTCTCTTGTTGAGTCAAACCTTTAGCCTCCATCTCGGGCTTCGTACGAGATACAAAGACTCTCTTGTTGAGTCAAACTTTTAGCCTTCATCTTGGGCTTCGTACGAGATACAAAAACACTCTCTTATTGAGTATAAGAGATTCTCTTGTTGAGTCAACCCTTTTAGCCTCTCTCTCGGGCTTAGTACGAGACACATAAAAACTCCCTCTTGTTGGGCCAATAGCCTCCTCTTAGGCTTTGTATAAGAAAACCACTGGTTGATCCAATCAACCTTTTAGCATCAAAGCTGTGCCTCATTCACAGTACACAAACATCAACAACTCCTTCCCCTTTATCTAATCGCTGTAAGTGGCAAGCCTCTGGATTATCTACATCCATGCCACTGTCCCTCTTTTAGCATGAGAAATTCCTAAGAAAAGATAGCATTGCTCTACACTGAGTTAAAGTCTTCTCCTTCAGGTTGGAAATCCCCTATAAAGGAAATTATGGCATTGCTAGGATCCGCGTATCCCGGTTAAAGTAATCCTCCCTTTATAACCAGTCACCCAACAGTTGTGACAGACAAACCCTTCTTTAGAGATGACAAATTCTCTCTAAAGTCGAGGCCCTTCAGCTTCATATCTTGGGCTTTGAACAAGATACAAATCACCTTCAGCTTCACATCTTGGGCTTTGAACAAGATACAAATCACCTTTTCGCTTCACGTCTTGGGCTTTAAACAAGACACCAAAAACACCCATTTCCTCCCATAGAATAGGAGGAACTACGAACACTCTGATTTCCCTATTTCGGTAAATGGGAATACGTAGGCATAAGATTGAAAGAAAAATCTTAGCGAGTACAAACAACAAAAAAAACCAAATCCCATACTCTCACATTCAAAAGCATCAGTCCTAACATCCTAATCCTTGTTCCCCGCCAGAAACCTTTTGCCCAGATAAAAAGAAAAAAAACAGTATTGGCGAAAATACAAATAACCAGTACAAAGGCCCCCCCACATTGATAGCATTTGTAACCTAACAGACCGCTGTTTAAACTCAGTATGCAAGCAGGGTTAATTGGAGACATCTATTTCCCTTCCTTATTTAGCTCACAATAGGATAAAAAATGAATCGACCTGTAGTTTAAGCTCAAACCGTAGAGAGCGACCAACGCTTAAGAACCGCGTCCAAAATCGCTCGCTACAGGGTTCAAACCCCATGGAGGGCATTTCTATTCTTTTTATCACTTTTTTCCATTTTTAATTTTTATGGTTTATACCTTGTTTTCAAAAGATCATAACTTGCTCATTTTTTATCCTTTTTGATCCATTCTTTTTGCAAAATGTTCATTAACATGTATATTTTATGATTGTAAAAATAAATTGGTGAAAACATCTATTTTTGAAACATTTGTTAAGGTTGGAAGAGAAAGACATTTTTCAGAGCTCGTATAAAGAACATCTTGATTCCTTTTGATACCCTTGCCATATTTCTTTGCTCATGTCCATGAAATAAGACCTAATGCATGTTTTCCAAACCTTTCATGATGCCTTGACTTTGCATATTTTGGTTTTCACCTTATATCTTTAAGGATTAATGTGTTTCTACATAAAAATATCCTTTGAAAACACCATGAGATCTCTTGGAATTATTTGCCCTATAACATGAGTTTTTGTTCAATCAAGTATGTCACTTGTCTACATCTTACAAACTTGAATGCCAGGTTTATACTTTCATCTTGTCCAAGATATGTTCGTCTTGAGAACTTTATGAGTTCCCCCCCCTAAGTGAGGCATGCTTTTCGCTTTCTCCTCGAAACTCATCACTCCCTTTCCTTCCAGAGGAAAAACCTCTCTATTGACCCCAAAGTCATAGAAAGCTTATTATACTTCAACCTTAGGGCCATCATTGCATGATAACATTAGGGTAGAATTCCCCTTAGTATTTTCTTTTCAACTTGAGTCTTCTCTTCGCATCTCATAAAAAATCTAAAAAAACACACTTAATCAAGGTAACGTGTATTGCGCATGAGCCTTGTATGTGGGAAATGAGGAATGAGGGGTTTCCTCTCATCCTTATAGTGTGTATCGTGGACGTCCCATCTTGGGACGATGTGCTATACATTCGTTCCTACATCATAGACTTCGGTGCAATGCAAGTTGCGAATTAACTCCAATCCACTTCTGTCTAAAAAACACAAAAACAAACTCAAATCTCTTTATCCTTCGGGATCATTCAAATTCAAATCATTTTCAGAAAAGGGCACGTAACTTCCGTTTCGTCGCAAACAGGCATCGACCCTAACTGCTGGACGTGAATCTAACATCGCTCTTAAAAAACACTCACCGACCTTGTTAGGTCGAACTACGACTGCTCTGATTTCCTCTCTTTAGTTCGATTGAGGATACGTAGGAACAAGATGGTGATGTCTTGGCGAGCAACCTCCCCCCATTAGTTGGTGTCCGACCTACGTTGACTCTGACTTTCCCATTGCACGAGGGAATACATAGGCCTAGGACAACAATGATGTCCTAATCGAGTCACTTCTATTCTTTTCTCCCTCGTTTCTCTTTTATTTTCCGTTCCCATTCCTTTTTACCTTCCAGTAGCAGTGAAAATCCAAGATGACGATACCCTTTGATTAGACAACAAGCGTGGATCCCATCGAGTACGATGGATGCGTGGGGTGCTAATACCTTCCCCACGTGTAACCGACTCCCGAACCCATACTATGGTTGCAATGACTATGTCTATCCACCAATTCACCCCCATCACAGGTTTACGTGGTGTTTCCTTTCCCTTCTCTTGGGATAAATACACGTCGCTGGCGACTCTATTTTCGCGCCACTCTCGTGTTTGTACCTGGATGAAAATCCCAGGAGCGACAGTTGGCGACTCTGCTGGGGACTTATAATCTAAAGCGAGTCAATCCTAGTGGTTGTCTGTTTATTTTCATTGGGTGTTCATTATTGTGCTTTATTTTGTTGTACACTGCATTTGCATCACTGTTATCTTGCTGCTCTGTTGCTGTTGTATTGATGGTTGGGTTGAATTCACAAGAGATAGCCTAATACACAGGCTTGAGTATACACTTAGGACTTGAGTGGAAAGTAGTGGGGCCTACATGCCATCTTGGTACGTTTGGTGTTCACGAAATTCACATCCAGACGAGGTTATCTTGGGAGATGTTCTGAAGTGCGTGTCTTGCGCATTTCAGGGTGTTGATCTAGAAAGCTGTCGACTCTTGCAACCATTTCTTCAAGGACTCAGCAACGCCTCTCCTCCTGACATGTGATAATGGCAGACCAGAAATGGCAAACCCATTACACTTGTCGATCCGAGGACCCAGTGCTGGGAACTTGCATAAGATGACCTTATTTTTTGGAGAATCAGTGGACGACCTCTTTGTTTGGTGATAGTATTGTACCCTAAGGGATGAATGTACTATTGCTTCTCAAATCAAGAATCCGAGACTGGGGATCTTACTTACTAGAACCCAAATGTGAGAAGGGATGGGTGTTTGCAGGTTTGCAGGTGACATTGACCTTCAACCTACCTGGTTTTCTGGATTTATCATCAGTGTACTGTTACCATCCTGATATTCTGGCAGTTTGAATAAACCATTACTTTGGATTTATGAAGGCCTTGATCTTATGTCTGTTGCATCTGCATCATCATTTTTGCATACATGTTCATTTGCATTTGCATAATCATAAATCATTTTTCTGCATAAGAGGTGTCCATCCCGGGTTTTTCTAACCTTTATTTGGTTAGGAAGGATTGCTGACCAATGAATTCACCGGTATCCTACTAAACCAAACCGACAGAGAATCATGGAACAGATACAAGCAGAGATGGCAGCCATGCAAGCTCGCATGACTCAATTCATGGAAATGATGCAAGGTGTCGCCCAGGGGCAAGAGCAACTGAAGACTTTGGTCCAACCCTTAGTAGCAAGGATAGATGAAGACGGGGTTCTCCATGGCGGGATTCCTGTTGGCGTTGGCCATGCTAATCACCAGCAAGTAAGGGACCAACAAGATGATCAGTTCTCTGTGCTGAATGCTGACATGGGGGCTCGTAATGATGACAGAAGGTATGAAGAGTTAGCTGAGAAAGTAAGAGCCATGGAATGTCAAAATTCCATGGGAATTGATGTTACGGACATGGGGTTGGTGCAAGGGGTGAGGATCCCTCCAAAGTTTAAACCCCTAACCTTTGACAAGTATAATGGAAATACCTGTCCCAAGACTCATATTCAGGCGTATTACAGGAAGATTTCTGCGTATTCTGACGATTACAAGCTGTGGATGTATTTCTTTCAGGACATCCTGTCAGGAGCCTCATTAGAAGGGTACATGAAGCTCGAAAGAGCTTATATCAGGAACTGGAGGGACTTGGGCGATGCTTTCTTGAAACAATATTAGTATAACATTTACATGGCCCCCAATCGTACTCAATTGCAGAATATGACACAGGATCCGAAGGAAGGTTTTAAACAGTACGCCCAAAGGTGGCGCGAACTAGCAGCCCGAATACAACCCCCGTTGATGGAAAGGGAAATGGCTGATGTGTTTATGAATACTTTACAAGGCCCATATGTGGAACGTTTGGCTGGTTGTCCATCCACCGGGTTCTCTGACATTGTAATTGCTGGCGGAAGAATTGAGAATCTGTTGAAATCGGGGAAAATTCAAGATGGAAGTGGGGCAGGCTCTTCCAATGTAAAAAGGATTTTTGGGAGTAGCTCGAAGAAACGTGAATGTGAAACTAGTGCTACCTATGGACAGGGGGGCAAAGGTGAAGGACGTCAAGGCTCGTACCATCAAGCAGCAGCTGTAACTATTCCGGTCCCAGCTGCCGAATCTCAGTCACAATCTCAAAGACAATACCAACCGAGGCAAAGAATGAATGATCACCACTTTGACACTTTACCTATGACGTACGCACAGATGTTGTAGAATTTGCTCCGATTAAAGATGGTACAGTTGAGGACGCTAGCACCACCAGCAGGCAGACCGCCTTACGGCTATGATGCAAATGAGAAGTGTGCATTCCATTCGGATGCGCTGGCCACCATATAGAGAACTGGAAAGCTTTTAAGCACGTAGTTCAGGACCTGGTTGATTCCAAACCTATCAACTTTGCTCCTAATCCAAATGTGATTCAAAACCCCATGCCCACGCATGGCGGACCAAAAGTCAATGCAATAGAAGAAGACAAAGGCCTGAACTCGGTAACAGATGTTAATCAAGTCAGAACACCTTTGGCATTGGTGAAAGGGCGTTTCTTGAAAGGGGACGTGTTCCCTAGTTGTCCGAAAAATTGTTCAGAATGTTTGATTTCTTTGAATGGTTGTGATGAATTGAGGAAGTGCCTTCAGATGATGATGGACGAGGGTCATTTACAGTTTGTTCAGAATGTTTAATTTCTTTGAACGGTCACTATCTACTTTACTCCAGTAGAGATTCCTGTGCCGGTACCTATGCAGATCCCTGCACTTGAACAGGCAGCCCCTATGACTATAACTATTCCAGGTCCTATGCCATATGAAAGTACACAAGTAACCCCATGGCATTACGGAGGCGATGTCTATTATCAAGGACAGAAACAGGAAGCGGAAAGTCCCAAGGAAACTGGCTCAAGTGTGGGGAATGTAGAAGGAATGGGTGGTTTTACTCGTAGTGGAAGGCTTTTTGCTCCACAGACGCTCCGAGACAATAACGCTGAAGCTTTGGCAAAAGCTAAAAGCAAGCAGGTAGTAAACGAAGAGCCCATGCAGGGGGTGGAGTCTGGGGATTCCTTTGAAAAAGACGTCGAAGAGTTTATGAGAATTATCCAAAAGAGCGATTACAAGATAGTGGATCACCTGCATCAAACTCCTTCCAAGATTTCTATCTTGTCACTACTGTTATGTTCCGAGGCACATCGTAATGCTTTACTGAAGATTTTAAATATGGAATATGTTCCACAAGAGATATCGGTGAACCAGCTCGAGGGTGTTATTGCTCATGTCAATGCCAGCAACGGGTTGGGGTTTACTGATTTTGATCTAACGCCCGAGGGAAGAAGTCATAATAAAGCTCTCCATATCTCCATGGAGTGCAAGGGTGCAGTCTTGTCCTACGTGTTGGTGGATACGGGTTCTTCTTTGAATGTACTGCCGAAGAAACCTTTGGCAAAATTAAATATTGAAGGGGTTGTACTCCGACCATGTGATCTAGTTATACGCGCTTTCGACGGCTCCAAAAGATCTGTTTTCGGGGAGATATAGTTTCCTGTGAAGATCGGACCCCAGGTGTTTAATACAGTTTTCTATGTGATGGATATCCAACCCGCCTATAGCTGCTTGCTATGGCGCCCATGGATACATGCTGCGGGGGCTGTTTCGTCAACACTCCATCAGAAGATAAAATTTGTCGTGGATGGTCAGGTTGTCACAGTATGCGGAGAGGAGGATATATTTGTCAGCCATCTGTCATCGTTCAAATATGTGGAAATGGACGGCGAGATTCATGAAACTCTTTGTCAGGCATTCGAAACAGTGAATATTGGAAACGACCCTCCCTCTAGTGGAAAAGGAGCAAGGACTTCTATGACTTCTTACGAGCAGGTTTTCGATGTAGTAAAGTCAGGCCGTGCTGAAGGTTGGGGCCAGGTGATTGAGTTGCCTTTCAAGGAAGACAAGTGCGGAATTGGTTATGAGCCTCCTCGAACTCCTCTGCCAAAAGGACAAGAGCAACAGGGACCTGTCTTTTTCTCTAGCGGGAGAATCATCATCCTTGGTCAAGTCTTTGCTACAACTGAAAACGAGGGGGACAACGATTTTGATTTGGACAATTGGATGCGCCCATGTGTCCTGGGGCAGGAGCTGAACAATTTTTTTCTCTAAAGACCTCATCCAAGTCACTCTGCAGAAAGAGTAATTTTCTTTTTTTTTTTCATGCTGCATGTAGAATCCTAGGCTCTGCCCAAGGCCTAGTGATTTCATTGTAGGGCCACATTTGTTTTCATATGCAAATTTATTATCAATAAAAGGACGTTTTTCGTATTCAAAAATTGTGTTCCATGTCTTTCTTTTTTTCATTTTTATTTTTCAAATAAAATGGAAATGTTTTCTCCATAGTTTATTTTCTTTCTTTTCAAAAAGCTCTTTCTAATATAAAGCATGAACCATCATTCATGCAGAAACAATCCTCCGGATTCTATTGATAACGGTTTTGCTATGGCTCGATATAACTTTGATAATCCAATCTACCAAGCCGAAGAGGAAAGTGAGGAAGATTGTGAACTTCTCGAAGAATTGGCCAGATTATTGAAGCAGAAGGAGAGGACTATTCAACCTCATCAAGAGTCTTTAGAAGTTCTCAACCTGGGTACCGAGAAGGTAAAGAAAGAAGTCAAGATAGGGGCGAACCTGGAAAAGAATGTAAAGAGAGGGTTGATTGAGATGTTACGTGAATATGTTGATATTTTCGCCTGGTTCTATCAAGATATGCCAGGGTTGGATACCGATATTGTTGTGCATAGGTTGCCTCTTAAAGAAGGTTGCTCGCCCGTCAAACAGAAACTCAGAAGAACAAAGCCAGAAATGTCCATCAAGATCAAAGAGGAAGTACAGAAATAGTTAGACGCAGGCTTCTTGGCCGTCACCAACTACCCACCATGGGTTGCGAATATTGTCCCGGTACCTAAGAAAGATGGTAAGGTCCGGATGTGTGTTGATTACCGTGATTTGAATCGAGCAAGTCCAAAAGATGATTTTCCATTGCCTCACATTGATGTGTTGGTAGATAATACGGTTCAATTCTCGGTATTTTCCTTCATGGATGGTTTTTTGGGCTATAATCAGATTAAGATGGAATCGGAAGACATCGAGAAAACAACATTTATCACCCCATGGGGCACGTTCTGCTATAAGGTGATGCCTTTTGGTTTGAAGAACGCTGGAGCAACTTATCAGCGTGCTATGGTGACACTATTTCATGACATGATTCACAAAGAGATTGAGGTTTATGTTGATGACATGATTGCTAAGTCGCAGATTGAAAAGGAACACTTGGTGAATCTGAAGAAGCTCTTTGAACGATTGAGACAATTCAAACTGATGCTGAACCTGAACAAGTGTACTTTTGGGGTGAGATCTGGTAAGCTGTTGGGCTTTATTGTCAGTGAAAGAGGAATCGAGGTTGACCCAGAAAAGATAAAAGCCATACAAGAGATGCCTGAGCCAAGAACAGAAAAAGAGGTTCGGGGTTTCTTAGGGAGATTGAACTACATTGCTAGATTCATCTCTCATCTTACAGCCACTTGCGAGCCAATGTTCAAATTGTTGAGAAAAGATCAATCAATTCATTGGAATAGCGATTGTCAAAAGGTATTTTGATAAGATAAAAGAATACTTGCAGAAGCCTCCGATTCTTATGCCTCCGGTTCTTGGAGACCATTGATAATGTATCTGTCGGTACGGGAAAACTCAATGGGTTGTGTTCTCGGTCAACATGATGAGACAGGTAGGAAAGAACATGTCGTATACTACCTGAGCAAGAAGTTTACAGAGTGCAAATCTAGAAACTCAATGCTTGAGAAGACGTGTTGTGCACTTGCATGAGCTGCTAAGCATTTGAGACAATATATGTTGACTCACACAACTCTATTGATATCAAAGATGGATCCAGTCAAGTACATTTTTGAAAAGCTAGCTCTCACTAGAAGGGTTGCCCGTTGGCATATGGTATTGACAGAATATGATATACAATACACTTCCCAAAAAGCCATCGAGGGTAGTGTTCTGTCCGACTATCTCGCGGAGCAACCAATAGATGATTATCAGCCAATGGAGTTTGAATTCCCTGATGAAGAGATCATGTATCTAAAAATGAAAGATTGTGAAGAGCCGCCGGTCGATGAAGGGCCAGATCCTGATGACAAGTGGAAGCTGATGTTTGATGGAGCTGTTAATATGAATGGTAGTGGTGTTGGGGCAGTTCTCATAACTCCGAAAGGATCTCATATACCTTTCACTGCCAGACTAACTTTTGGTGTTACCAACAACGAAGCTGAGTATGAAGCTTGCATTATGGGTATTGAGGAGGCCATTGATTTAAGGATCAAGACTCTTGATGTATTTGGAGATTCTGCTCTAGTGATTAACCAGATCAATGGAGATTGGCACACCCATAAATCCAACTTGGTTCCTTACAGAGACTATGCAAGAAGACTTTTGACTTTTTTCAAAACAGTAAAATTGTATCATGTACCTCAGGACGAGAATCAAATGGCAGACGCTTTGGCAACATTATCTTCAATGATTCAAGTGAATTGGTGGAATTATATACCCAAAATTGATGTGATGCGGCTTGATAGACCTGTCCATGTGTTTGCAGCCGACACAGTGACCGATGATAAACCTTGGTATCATGATATCAAGAGTTTCTTGGAAAGTCAAGAGTATCCGACTAGGGCATCTAATAAAGACAAGAAGACTTTGATAAGGTTAGCGGGCAATTTCTTCTTGAATGAAGATGGTGTGTTATACAAAAGAAATTTTGACATGGTCTTGCTCAGATGCATGGATAGACAAGAAGCAGAAATGTTAATGCAAGAGGTGCACGAAGGTTCTTTTGGTACCCATGCTGGTGGACACACCATGGCGAAGAAATTTTTGCGAGCTGGTTATTACTGGATGACAATGGAGGCTGATTGTTTCAAACATGCTCGAAAATGCCACAAGTGCCAAATTTATGCTGATAAAGTACATGTGCCACCAAATCCTTTAAACGTGTTGTGTTCTCCTTGGCCCTTTGCCATGTGGGGCATCGATATGATTAGGAAGATTGAGCCCACCGCCTCTAACGAACATCGTTTTATTCTGGTGGCCATTGATTACTTCACCAAGTGGGTGGAAGCTGCTTCGTTTACAAACATCACAAAGCAGGTGGTTGCCCGGTTTATCAAGAAAGAGATTATCTGTCGCTATGGGGTGCCCGAGATGATCATCACTGATAATGGTTCTAATCTTAATAATAAAATGATACAGGAGCTGTGCCAGAGCTTCAAGATTGAACATCACAATTCTTCTCCGTACCGCCCAAAAATGAATGGCGCCGTCGAGGCGGCCAATAAAAACATCAAGAAGATTGTGCAAAAGATGGTTGTAACGTACAAGGATTGGCATGAGATGTTGCCTTTCGCTTTGCATGGGTATCGTACCTCAGTACGTACGTCTACTGGGGCAACCCCGTTTTCACTTGTGTACGGCATGGAGGCAGTCCTACCGGTTAAAGTCGAGATTCCTTCTCTGAGGGTCATCATGGATGTTAAGCTTGATGAGGCTGAATGGGTTCGAACAAGGTTCAACAAGTTAAGTCTCATAGAAGAGAGGAGATTGGAAGTAGTATGCCATGGGCAACTGTATCAAAGAAGGATGAAACGAGCATTTGATCAGAAAGTGCGTCCTCGGACCTATCAGATGGGTGACTTGGTATTCAAAAGAATTCTTCCTCCTAATACAGATCACAGGGGCAAGTGGACTCCGAATTATGAAGGTCCATATGTTGTCAGGAAGGTTTTGTCTGGCGGAGCCTTGATGCTTACAACTATG
The DNA here is from genome assembly GCA_022829125.1 of Lathyrus tuberosus. Classification (NCBI taxonomy): domain Eukaryota; kingdom Viridiplantae; phylum Streptophyta; class Magnoliopsida; order Fabales; family Fabaceae; genus Lathyrus; species Lathyrus tuberosus. The sequence goes on from JALAZF010000191.1 coordinate 8,286,477, forward strand.
GATGGTGAAGATTTTCAGTCACCGGTGAACTCAGACGCAGTAAAAAAATACTTCGCATATATAAACCCACAAAGGGAGATCCAGGAAAAAGGGATTTAAAGCAAAAGGCTGCAATCTGAGTAACTTGTATCCCATCTCATTTTGGTAAGGGTCATTTTTGAAGGATAGGAATCAGTCCAATCATCCCCCTCGGAAAGCAAAGCATTTGGAGAGTCTTGTAGACATATGAACCATAGCAGGATTGAAAGGCAATGAATGTCCGTTTTCCACATAGCCAATAGGATAGTTTATTTTCTCATTTAAGCAATTACCTATTTCCAGGAATTTCCTCTTGATGTAAACGCCTATCTTCGGGCTTTTCAATCAATAAAATTTTCTTCATTCAGAATTTCCATTTCTTGTGTTTTCTTTTACAGTTTGTTTTGGTTGCAAAAAACATCCGAGTTTTTGATAAACATTGCATTTGAAAACATCAAGGTTTTACAATGACATGCGTGCAAAAGAAAACAATTAAAATTGCTTTGAATGCCATGTGTTCTTGGATGATGAATTCAAACCCAGGATACCCTGGGGCATGTGCACTCACCCTTTTGTTTGCAGGTGTTAATGGCGCTGGTCAGCCCATCAATGGATGTCATCCCCAGCAGGAACATGGTTGATCTCCATCCCTCGGCAGGTATTTCCTTCCTCAACAAGAGTTCGTCTGGTCTCAACTCTTCCAGCAGTCAGGCCATAAGGTTTATCATTTCCCCAGCGGAGTTCTATGGCTATAGTTATTCCCCAAGAAGACTGGTTCAGATGATGCCTCCCCAGCAAAGTTATCATTTCCTACAACAACCTCAATAGGTTTGTCAGGTCAGAGCCCAGATCAAGAGATCAGGTCAATTTGTCTTCCCCAGTACGGTTTGCGACCACAAAGTCAATCAAGCTTGTTATCCCCAGCGGAGTTGTCTCCTTTTCCTCAGCATTTATTTTGCTAAGGAACCTCTTTGCATCTTGCATGTAGTATGCATGGCATCCTAAAAAAATACGCGTAGCATTTCCATCCGAGATGGAGCATTACGCCATGGAAAATTCAAACATATGCATGCAGCATAAGCCAGTTTTGCTACCTCGTGCGAGAGCCCAAAACTACCCTTCTATCACATTGACAAAGCTGAAAAGATTGCCTCGCTCATTCCCTAACACAAATTTCAGAGCAGTACAAGGGTTTCACCACTTTACTCCCCACAGAGTCCAATTCCTCGGTTTGTAGATCATTTTGATCATACCTTTCAACCGTACGTCTCCGGACTCTTTCCCAATAGGTTTCCTTTAGCCATTCCAGACAGGAACCCTTTTGAGTTTTAGACCTAGCCGTTCCGGACAGGCTCATTTACCGTTCCAGACAGGTAACCCATAGGTTTTCAGCTTTAGCCGTTCCAGACAGGCACCCTTTTGAGTTTTAAACCTAGCCGTTCCAGACAGGCACATTTACCATTCCAGATAGGTAACCCATAGGTTTTCAACTTTAGCCATTCCTGACAGGCACCCTATAAGTTTTAGACCTAGCCGTTCCCGACAGACCCATTTACCATTCCAGATAGGTAACCCATAGGTTTTCAAATTCAGTCGTTCCAGACAGGCACCCTTTAAGTTTTAAACCTAGCCGTTCCAGACAGGTAGCACACAGGTTTTCAACTTTAGCCGTTCCAGACAGGCACCCTTTAAGTTTTAGACCTAGTCGTTCCCGACAGACCCATTTACAATTCTAGATAGGTAACCCATAGGTTTTCAACTGCAGCCGTTCCAGACAGGCACCCTTTAAGTTTTAAACCTAGCCGTTCCAGACAGGTCCTTTTACCATTCTAGATAGGTAACCCATATGTTTTCAACTTTAGCCTTTCCAGACAGGCACCCTTTAAGTTTTAGACCTATTCATTCCCGACAGACCCATTTACCATTCCAGGTAGGTAACCCATAGGTTTTCAACTTTAGCCGTTCCAGACAGGCACCCTTTAAGTTTTAGACCTAGTCGTTCCCGACAGACCCATTTACCATTCCAGATAGGTAACCCATTGGTTTTCAACTTTAGCCATTCCAGACAGGCACCCTTTAAGTTTTAAACCTAGCCGTTCCAAACAGGCCCATTTACCGTTCCAGACAGGTAGCACACAATTTTTCAACTTTAGCCGTTCCAGACAGGCACCCTTTAAGTTTTAAACCTAGTCGTTCCAGACAGGCCCATTTACCGTTCCAAACAGGTAGCACACATGTTTTCAACTTTAGCCGTTTCAGACAGGTAGCCCACAGGTTTTCAACTTTAGCCGTTCCAGACAGGCACCCTTTTGAGTTTTAAAACCTAGCCGTTCCAGACAGGCCCATTTACCATTCCAGACAGACAACCCATAGGTTTCCAACTTTAGCCGTTCCAGACAAGCGACCTTTGGATTTCACTTATCCAGACTCATCCCCACAACTTCTTTGTTTATCAAATACTTTTTCCTTTTTCCCTCAAAGCACAAATTTTCTGGGTATTTTTGTATTCAATCCCTATGTACTTTGAATTTCTGACAGCCGCTGCTCTCATCCATTTAGGTCCACAGTTGATTGAATAGGGGTAGCTGTAACACCTCAAAATTTGTCCTCTTACTTTTAGCACTAACTGGCTTATGTTTCATTTCATTCTTGCATTATCATCTTTGCATATCATTGGTTCTTAGCATGAGATCAAGGCATCTAAACCTAATTCACAAGAAGAAGATCTTTTATAGAGTTTCAGCAAAAGTTCATGGGTATTGACCAAGGGGTTAAGAGGAGAGATGATTCTTGATATCATCATTGCTTGAGCCACAAGGGATCCTTAGACCTCAGGGCATCCTAAGTTGTCCATCACCTCATCATATGATCAAACTTGGCAAGAGATTTCAAGTGAATCACACTCCCCTAGTTGGATTTCCTGAATTAGGGTTCTATCAAGACAAGTTAATCATAGCTTCTGATTGTGATCAAGATTTGTTCTCAAACCCTAGGGCAGGGCTCCTTAAGATGGTAAACATCCTTAAAGACCATTTATGAGCTTTAGGTTTGATGAAGGAAGCAAGATCACATGAGTTTATCCCAGTGCGTTCACAGTCGAAATTAGGGTTTTGAATAAAACCCTAATCTCTGAGGTTGTTGATCCAAATTACACCTACAAGGCCCTAAATCATCATAACATGTCTCATTGATGGTTTAAGATATGAGAAATTAGGTTTTAAGGAGTTTCTTGCAAAGGAAGCAAGGTTTGGTTCATGAAAACATTTCAAATGTGGAAATTTCACTACTTGGGCCAAAATCGAAACAGTCATAACTTCCAAACCACACATCCAAATGGAGTGACTAAAAGCTCAAATGGAAGCTCTTTCCATGATCTTCAAAACATATTAGAGGACCCTCTTCCAAAAAATGCATGGTTTTTAAGCTACAAGACTTGGAAGGCAAATTTACTTATGACACCAACTTTGAATCATCATAACTCTCACCTCAAGACTCCTTTTGACCTAATTCTTTTTGCAACTTGTCAATAATGAACCAAAGATCATTTGGCACAAAAATTCCTAAAAATTCATGAGCCAATTTCAAATGGCCCAAGATTTAGGATGTTGCTGCACATAAGGCAAGCTGGCAGGCCCATGGCACCACAACTTTGAATCAGCATAACTCCCTCCTCACATGAGCTTTTAATCCCATTCCTTTTGCATTGTGTTAAGGATGTTTCAAGGAGTATTTGGCACAAAAAGGCCTCAAAATGCACGAGCCATTTTTGAATGGCCCAAGTTGGAAGTTTCAGGCCATTTCTAGCAGCATAAACACCAGATTTGCAACCTGAACCTCAGTGCCTTGTTTCTCAAGCTACCATTCAAGTTTGGTAGTGCACTCCAACCTGTAAAATACCAAGATGGCATGTTCAAATCTCAGGCATGATGGAGTGTAAGAAATCACATGGAAACAAGGCCATTATGCAAACATAGCATGTGTTTAAGTGGAGCAAGCACTTCACCACAAGATGCAAGCATGTGTTAACTGAATCTCAGTCCACTCACCTGCATAATCATGCCTCGGCATCATGCTTCCACCATTTCAAAACTTTCCAGCCTGATGCACATGGCACCAAATTAATCCCACTCAAAAGGGAATCTTTCAAAAAGTTAAAGTGCACATGGAGTAATTCTGGCCAGATTTGAATGGCATATCTTGGCCTATAAGTACAACATCATTCCACACTAAAAGAGAGAGAACTCAGAGCATATTACTTGAGCCAAGACCTCTAACACCAGCCCTTGAAATTTCAAGTTACTTTTGTGCCAAGAAATCCAACTTTGCACAAATCTTGCCAAAATCAATTCCAAACCTCAAACCACCAAACCAATCACTCTAACACATCACAAAACATGTGTTAGAAATGTCCAAACTCTTACAATCATCAAAAACATTTTAGAACCAAAAGTCAACTCTCAAACCTAAGAAAATTTGACTTTCTGCATTTTTCAAGATCAGTTCTTGTTCCTCCCATTTCTAATCACTCCAACACTTCAAACACCTTCCATAAATCATCCTCAAGGTGTTCCAAATCCATTTTACCAACTGGAACATCGTTTGCATCAAGTTCACTTTTGGCAACTTTGCACATCTTGCAAGAAAAGAGGCATATCTCATTCCAGTCAGTTCCTTTGATTTCCAAGCATTTAGAAAGGACCAAGGAGGTGTTTAGGGGTTGTCCAGGTCATTGGTTTCTTGTTGGAGCTCCTATTTTGAAAGCTGCTGGTTCTGTCACCAAGAGGTAAGTCATTTCAAACCACAACTCATTAAAGCATAACTATTTTTGATGTACATTGAGCATGCTTAGCTTAAGTATGTTACATATGACATGTTTGATGCATTAATCATGATTGAACCTGGCTATTTTGGACTGCACCATAGAAAATGTAAACTTGGACCTATTTTGGAAACCATTTCGTGTTTTTAATTTGAAGCACTTTTAGAAAAAATCAAGGATACCATCATGATCCTTGTAAAAAAATACACGATTTCCTTTTTTGAATCATCAATTTTCATAAAGTTTTGAGAGAGTTAGGGTGTTCTCGCGAGTGCATGTTTTTTTAGGCCACCAACCAAGCCTTGCCCGACCATGGCGCATTTGATGGGCATGGAAACCAAGTTTCTTATATATATCATTAGAGTTGGTTTTGTTAACGGATGAGGGCGTAGCACCGCTGGTCAATGAAGGTTTGTGTATGCATTAGTGAAGCGAAAAGACTGGGCTTCGAATCCCCCTCGCCCCAGTCTTTTGTTTTTATTTCTGATTTAAACAAGACTTGACATTTATTCCATTTGAACCACCCCTTTGTTACCACGTGTGCACTAGCTGGATTGGCAAAGTTTTGGAGCTGCACACATAAGGACGTGGGGTCAAACCTCATGGAGGGCATTTCTATTCTTTTTATCACTTTTTCCATTTTTAATTTTTATGGTTTATACCTTGTTTTCAAAAGATCATAACTTGCTCATTTTTTTATCCTTTTTGATCCATTCTTTTTGAAAAATGTTCATTAACATGTCTATTTTATGATTGTAAAAAGAAATTGGTGAAAACATCTATTTTTGAAACATTTGTTAAGGTTGGAAGAGAAAGACTTTTTTCAGAGCTCTTATAAAGAACATCTTGATTCCTTTTGATACCCTTGCCATATTTCTTTTCTCATGTCCATGAAATAAGACCTAATGCATGTTTTCCAAACCTTTCATGATGCCTTGACTTTGCATATTTTGGTTTTCACCTTATATCTTTAAGGATTAATGTGTTTCTACATAAAAATATCCTTTGAAAACACCATGAAATCTCTTGGAATTATTTGCCCTATAACATGAGTTTTTGTTCAATCAAGTATGTCACTTGTCTACATCTTACAACCTTGAATGCCATGTTTATACTTTCATCTTGTCCAAGATATGTTCGTATTGAGAACTTTATGAGTTCCCCCCCCCCCCCCCCCCCCTAAGTGAGGCATGCTTTTCGCTTTCTCCTCGAAACTCATCACTCCCTTTCCTTCCAGAGGAAAAGCCTCTCTATTGACCCCAAAGTCATAGAAAGCTCATTATACTTCAACCTTAGGGCCATCATTGCATGATAACATTAGGGTAGAATTCCCCTTAGTATTTTCTTTTCAACTTGAGTCTTATTTCCGCATCTCATAAACAATCTAAAAAAACACACTTAATCAAGGTAACGTGTATTGCGCGTGAGCCTTGTATGTGGGAAATGAGGAATGAGGGGTTTCCTATCATCCTTCTAGAGTGTATGGTGGATGTCCCATCTTGGGACGATGTGCTATACATTTGTTCCTACATCATAGACTTCGGTGCAATGCAAGTTGCGAATTAACTCCAATCCACTTCTGTCTAAAAAACACAAAACAAACTCAAATCTCTTTACCCTTCGGGATCATTCAAATTCAAATAATTTTCAGAAAAGGGCACGTAACTTCCGTTTCGTCACAAACAGGCATTGACCCTAACTGCCGGACGTGAATCTAATGTCGCTCATAAAAAACACTCATCGACCTTGTTAGGTCCAACTATGACTGCTCTGATTTCCTCTTTCTAGTCCGATTGAGGATACGTAGGCACAAGACGACGATGTCTTGGCGAGCAACCTCCCCCCATTAGTTCGTGTCTGAACTACATTGACTCTGACTTTCCCATTGCACGAGGGAATACGTAGGCCTAGGACAACGATGATGTCCTAATCGAGTCACTTCTTTTCTTTTCTCCCTCGTTTCTCCTTTCTTTTCTCCCTCGTTTCTCCTTTCTTTTCCGTTCCCGTTCCTTTTTCCCTTCTAGTAGCAGTGAAACTCCAAGATGACGACACCCATTGATCAGACAACAAGCGTGGATCCCATCGAGTACGATGGATATGTGGGGTGCTAATACCTTCCCCACGTGTAACCGACTCCCGAACCCATACTATGGTTGCGATGACTATTTGTATCCACCAATTCACCCCCATCTCAGGTTTACGCGGTGTTTCCTTTCCCTTCTCTTGGGATAAATACACGTCGCTGGGGACTCTGTTTTCGCGCCACTCTCGCGTTTGTACCAGGATGAAAATCCCTGGAGCGACAGACTGATGTCTGCAATATTCACGACGGAGGGTAATGGAATTTCCTTTCCTTTCTTAATTATCGTTGCACCGTATTTGTAAGGGATCGCCTTAGCTGATTCATACGGTAATGGTCCTGGTAGATAGATAACTACAGGAGCCTTCTGGTTTTTCTGACTGTCGTAAGTAACTTTAATCAGTTCCTGGCTAAGAACCTTTGATTCGTCCAATAGAGGGATGATGGTACAAACATCCTTGTTCTGTTGATGATCAAAGATTATGACAACGTCTCTGATTTGATAAGCGAAGTAGTCCGGCGTCCAGTTGATTGGCTCGAGACTCAGACATGGGTGAATCTCTTTACGATCCAACTGACCTTGAAGAGCTGCCTGCACAAGGTAGCATCCTTGGCTGTTCTCCGAGCAGACTCTACAGCGTTCGTAGTTATGTGGTGGCACCTGGCCATGCCCACTTTGAATGCAGTGCAACCTTACCAGGTTTGTTTCCATAGATCGGACATCCTGATTTTGACGCCGAGTAGGGTTTCCATTAAGCACACTGATTTGTTGCGTGTCTTCCTCCAGATAGATCGGAAGCCACCAGTGGTTTAACAAGTGTTGTAAAGTTCTTTGAATGAGAACACACCCTTAGTTACTCTCACTGCATACTTTACAGTTCAGATAATTGTGAGAAGTGAGAAAACCAAGTTGAACCTGCCTGGCGTGTAACTCCACCAAGCTGGTATTCATCAGAAAAATATCAAAGATTTGAATCATGTTGATCTGATAAGGATTTCTATCATGGTAGTCCTGGATCCATCCAAGATCCATCTGACGCTGGAGGGCCTCTTGTACAAAAGAGCGTCCCTGTTTGTTTACCGAGCAAGTCAGACAGGAATTATAATCGTGCCGCGACAGATTATGATACTGGCTTTGCCTTGAGTGCATCACCACCAAGTTAACATTCATTGCACATATGTCGTGGTTCTGAATGATGTTGGAATTCGTATAGGTCATGTTAACCCCACGAAACTTGATGCTCTTGGATCCACCCGAGATCCAATTGTTCTTGTAGAGCCGATTGCACGATAGAACATCCTTGATTATTCTTAGAGCAGATATCACACTGGTGATAATTATGAGGTGGCACATGGCCATATCCGCTCTGTCTACAATGCATCTTGACCAAGTTGGCCCTTAACAAGAGTACATCATGAATTTGATAGATGTTGTTAGACTCTCCCTCTATCAAATTGACTGCAACTTTCTCATGTTGAGGCAGCGGGTTTGTGAGAACATTAGGATTTGTATCCTTGAAAGATAAGACCCCGCTCCTAACAAGCTTTTGTACGTCGGATTTGAAACTGAGACAGTTCTCTATGTTATGCCCAGGTCCTCCTTGATGGTAAGGACAAGCCTGATCCGCTTTGAACCAGAAAGGCGGATTTTCTGGTACTGTAAGAGGAGACTTGGTTTGGACATGCCCCTTTGAACCCTGATGGTCGTGTTTCATAGTTGTTGTTGTACGGAGGATGAGCCTGCTGAAGATGTTGTTGTGCCCTTTACTGATATTTCTGTTGATTAGGTTGGCTCTGCGTAACCTGAGGTTGATACGTAGGAACAGACACAGGGTTAATAGCAGGAGTTACAGCTGCTACTGGTTGGTAACATCGTCTTTTCTTTCTGAGAGAGATATTCCCAATATCCTGCTCTTTTTTCTTAGGGAGAGCACTACCGTATCATTTTGTACTACTTGATGATCCAGCGTCTTTAACTAGGCGTCCTTCTCGGACAACTTCCTCAAGACGAACTCCCATGCCCACCATCTCGGTAAAGTCACTCGGCGCACTGACAACCATTTTATCATAGTAAAATGAGCTCAAGGTTTTTAAGAAGATCTTTGTCGTCTCTTTTTCCTCAAGAGGTGGAGAAATCTGAGCAGCGATTTCATGCCAACTCTAAGCGTATTCTTTAAAGGTTTCCTTGTCCTTTTGTGACATCGATCTAAGTTGATCTCTGTCTGGTGCCATGTCTAGATTATATTTGTACTGCTGAATGAAGGCAGCGCCCAGATCTCTGAATGTGCCGAACGTAGTGTGGTTTAAACCCATGTACCATTTTAATTCGGCACAGGTTAAACTATCCTGAAATTAGTGAATTAGTAGCTCCTGGTTCTTTGTCTGAGTTGACATTCGTCGAGCGTACATCACTAAATGGCTCTGAGGGCAAGAGTTACCCTTGTACTTTTCAAAGTCGGATACCTGGAATTTGTGTGGAACTTTCACATTAGGGACCAAACAAAGGTCCGCGGCATACTTTCCAAATAGATTTTGACCGCGAATGGCTTGTAGTTCTTTCTGCATTTCCAAGAACTGTTCCTGGAATTCATTCATTCTATCGAACATGCTATTGTTTCCACCAGAAGGTATCTAGGGAATCTTTGCTTCCGAGACAGTGTGTACCACGGGCGGTGGTATAGTTATTATGGCCGAGACTCTCGGTGTCTCCCAAAGTTTGTAACCTTTAGTGGTTGCTGTCATGCCCCTGGCATCTTCGTTTTCCCAAAGTTTGTAACCTTCAGGCCCAGCGGTTCCTGCTGTGGTTCCCTGATCCTCAGCGATCAGCGGAACATATCCTTCTGGTATATAGTTAATAGGCATGCCCCAGGGACGATCTTTCGGCATTTTGTACCTAGGATCATACTTCTTCATTATGGGCGTAGATGTCATCTCTGAGATCATAGTCCATTGTTGTTGCATCTGAGCTTTTGCTAGAGCTTGCATGTCGTTACGAAGCTTTCTCAGATCCACTTTCAGTGTGTCGATCTCTTCTCTCAACTCTCTATTCTCTTCCTCGAGATCATCCATCTTTTTCTGACGATTGGCCCGAGTATTGTACGAATGAGACAGTTTGACTCTAGAACCAAGACACAAAGGTGAGATTGGTAGGTAAGAAGAATACGTTTATGAGAATGATGAATGCAATGATTATTAATTATTTTTGTTTATTCAAAGTAAACTTCGACAATTAGATTACAAATATCAAACAGTGGGGAAACCCCGTTTTATTGAATTCAAAGGATTGCAGAAACGAAAATATAATAGATTACAAAGTTCTGAAAAAGGAAACCTAAACTAATGGATCCTGAGTCCTCTCTGAGGAGAGCTTAAGTGCTGGTTCTGGTACTTTCCTCTTCTTTGACCGGGGCTCTTCAGCCGTTGTCGGGTTTTCATTCCTTTGCCAAGTGAAAGGAGCGAGCAAATTCCTTTGGTCATCCTGATTTTCTACAGCATGTTGCTCTAAAATCTCAATCAGAGCATCTTTTTCTCTTAATAGCTAATGTATTTTCCTACACTCTACATTGAGAACACGGTACTTGTTCCTCCAAGACCTCTTCTCCTGTTGAACTTTGCTGAGAGTAACCTGCAGTTTTTCTGTATCAGACATAAAATAAAGGACATATTCCTTTAACGGAAGAACCTCCTGACGAGGGTAAGGCATCCTCAGCTTGAGAGCTCTAGTTTGTACCCAGTGGAGATAAGGCTCCACCGAGACACAGTCCAGTTTCCCTAGAGACTCTCGTCCTTTGCTATGAACGTGTTTCCAGGCATGCATTATTTCTGTCTTTAGTTCCCTGTCATTTTCTCCTTCCTTGAAGAAAAGACCTTCCAGATGAGCATTATGCAAAACATGCCTCATCGGGTATCCAAATTGACGACGAACGAGAATTAGATTTTAGTTGATTCCTCCCATAGTTCCTATAAGGGGTACATTTGGGAAATTTCCACAACGGTCAATGATTCTGATCCCGTCGTAGATTCGATTGTACCAATCGATGTCAGAGTTGGTAAGAGATATGACTCTCTGCGACCAACGTAAAGTATTCTTTTGATCCCAAAATGCACCAGACTTGGGCAAATGGGAAGTGAACCATTTGTAAAGCAATGGTACACAGGACATGATCATTCCTCAGCTGTATAAATTCCTTAAGTGTACCGAATGACACGCATCTGCGAGTAACGTCAGTACAGGGTTTCCAATCAGACAAATCTTAATGGCATTGATGTCTACGAAGTTATCAATGTTGGGAAACAAAAATCATCCGTAGGTGAGCAAAATAAAAATGCTCTCAAAAGCGGCCACATTCCCTATACTAGCAAAGTATAAAGCCTTCTTTGTTAAGAACTGGGATGGAAAACCTTGGATGCCACCCTTAGTGGTCATGTGAGTCCTGACTTCTGGCTCGTCCAAATAAATTGCTCTTGCAATGGTTTGATCCTTTGGAATTTCTTTCAGTACCGAAAAGGGAGCTTGATCAGTAATGTGTAGATCAGTCAAGTGAGAATACTCCTCTAGCGTTGGTGCTAGCTGATAATCAGGGAATGTGAAACAGTGATAAACCGGATCGTAGAACTGGATTAGCGTGGACATGATTTCTTCGATTACATGGACCCTTAATAGAGACAGCAAACCTCCATACTTAGCTCTGAAAGCCTCGTGGTTGGTGATCATTCTCGCCAAACCTCTTAAATCCTCTAACTTTGGAACCTTAAAGGTGTACTTATGAGTTTTCCTTCTATCGAAATCCATTAGAGCAATCTCCTTCTCTGACATTTGCATCATTGTCTCAGTTTAATTTAAAAAAGAGAGACTAGAAGAGAAGATTTTTTTTAATGTTTTTTAAATGAATGCATGAATGCAGCACACAAAAACATAGAAAAAACATGGGGTCAAAGGGTCGGTTTCATGAAGTCAAGGCTCTACCCCCCAAAGGTTTATACTGGTGATTTTTTGTACCTGTCCGCAAAATCATTGACCCCTCTGGGATAACAACAGCAAGCGGATCGCCAGCGAGCTGATGTATCCTAGAGTAATATTAGATGAGGGTAGTATCGCGTGACAACTATTTCCGATAGCTTCCGCACTATAAAATGGCTTAAGTCTGCTAGAAACCTCAGCTTTTCAGATAACCCAGTCGACCACATTACTTTCAACAACCGAAGTTGTATAGGCAATGTATCTGCAAAGGGAGTCTCCATTGAGTTCGATGGTCGATCAGGGGCTCTTAACTATAATTCACTCCCAGTAAGATTACCCGCATTGCCATCACCTATCTTAGGTGTATACTCAATCTTTCCACATGCGGCATCACACGCATTCCCATTAGCAGAAAAATAAACACATATATCATTTAGGAAAAGCAGTATATATATTTGTCTTAATCATCCTAGACCTCTAGTCTTATGATCCTATACAGACAATGACTTCCCAGGAGAGTCACCATTTCTGTGACATGAATGTGAACTCAAGGTTTCTACCTAAGAGATGGGAAGAGAACAAAATCTCGCTGTCCCCAGTGAAGTCGCCATTTTTCTGGCAGTTTTCAAACTTAAGGTTTCACCCCGAGAGATAAGAGGGACAAGATGCTGTAGCGAGCGATTTTGGACGCGGTTCTTAAGCGCTGGTCGCTCTCTGCGGTTTGAGCTTTGACTACAGGTCGATTCATTTTTTATCCTATTGTGAGCTGAATAAGGAAGGGAAATAGATGTCTCCAATTAACCCTGCTTGCATACTGAGTTTAAACAGCGGTCTGTTAGGTTACGAATGCTATCAATATGGGGGGGCCTTTCTTGTGCTATTTAACAGAATGACAGGTTTTTGACGGGGAACAAGGATTAGGATGTTAGGACTGATGCTTTTGAATTACTGCTTTTGATATGGGATTTTGGGTTTTTTTTTAGTGCGCTCGCTAAGATCTTTTCTTTCAATCTTATGCCTACGTATTCCCGTTTACCGAAACAGGGAAATCAGAGCGTTCGTAGTTCCTCCTATTCTATGGGAGGAAATGGGTGTTTTGGTGTCTTGTTCAAAGCCCAAGACGTGAAGCGAAAGGTGGTTTGTATCTTGTTCAAAGCCCAAGATGTGAAGCTGAAAGGTCTATTTGTGTCTTGTTCAAAGCCCAAGACGTGAAGCTGAAAGACCTCGGCTTTAGAGAGAATTTGTCATCTCTAAAGAGGGGAGAAGGAGAATTACTTTAACTGGGATACGCGGATCCGAGCAATGCCATAATTTCCGAAGAAAGGGTTTTAACCTGAAGGAGAAGACTTTAACTCAGTATAGAGCAATGCCATCTTTCCTTAGGAATTTCTCATACTAAAAGAGGGACAGTGGCGTGGATATAGATGATCCAGAGGCTTGCTGCTTACAGCGATTAGATGAAGGGAAAGAAGTTGTTGATGTTTGTGTACTGTGAACGAGGCACAACTTTGATGCTAAAAGGTTGATTGGATCAACCAGTGGTTTTCTTATACAAAGCCTAAGAGAAGGCTAATTTCCGCTAGGAAAATCATTATACAAAGCCTAAGAGGAGGCTAATTTGTGTCTCGTACAAAGCCCGAGAGAGAGGCTAAAAGGTTTTGACTCGACGATGGAATCTTTTGGTATCTCGTATAAAGCCCGAGATGGAGGCTATTGTTTATTTGGCTCAATAAGAACCTTTTTGTATCTCGTATAAAGCCCGAGATGGAGGCGAAAAGGGTGATTGACTCAACGAGGGAGTCTTTTATGTGTCTCGTACAAAGCCCGAGAGAGAGGCTGAACGTTGTTTGACTCCGCTGGGAGAATCGTTGTACAAAGCCTAAGAGGAGGCTATGGTGACTGTTCAGTTAAGTGGCAGACCCAATATACCAATTTTTAAAGAGAAAATCAGTTATTATATGAGCAACACTGTACTCAGGGATTTGATTTGAGGATCCGGGTTATTCCTGTCTTTTAAGGAAGCAGAAAATCCGAAGGGTATTGAGACTATCTGAGTCTACGGGTTTCCTTCCTATTCTTGAAGGGTGCTTGAGAATGTCTTTGAGACTCAAGGAGATTAGACTGTCTGTGTCTAGAGTTTTATCTTTTGTACTATGCTTTGAGAAACAGTAGTAGACTCTATGAAAGGACTGTTCTATGAGGATGACTAGGTTCTGTTCCTATACCTCTAGAAGGTCGTCGGGACAATTTGTACGAAGCCCAAGAGGAGGCTGGAAACTTTTATGAAGCCGACGGGTCCTTGTACTAAGCCCAAGAGGAGGCTATCATTCCCGGAGGAAGAGATCATTATACGAAGCCTAAGAGGAGGCTGTGAATACTTCTAAGAAGCCGTAGGGTCCTTGTACGATGCCCAAGAGGAGGCCGATGCTTTTAAGAAGCCGTGGGTCTATCATCTCCTTTCCATTAGGAGAGATAACTCTTTTAAAGATAAAAAACACTGGTAAACGTGCGAGGTTTACTATCCAGCGACTTTTAGCTTTTAAAGAGGGTTCCTTAGTTAAGGTCCAAGATTATGACCGTAGTGGGTACCCAAACCCCGAGACATTCAAGGCAAGCTATCCACGAGGAATAGATCAAGTCAGGAAAGTTCGAGAATTTGGAAGAAACTCAAAGATGCCATTCACGGAGAATACATTCATCTTGGGGAGTAGAGCTTCTTGACGATTCCTAAGGAGGACAGCTGAAGAGAAGACTGTATCTGGTGCTCCTATTGGGGATCTAGGCGTCTATTTCTACGAATAAATGAAACGGCGTCACCTAGTTCTAGACGTAGTTGCCGGGGAAACTCGAAATATCTATACTATTATTACACAGTAGATATGAGTTTATGAAAGGAGACTTACAGTGAGCAGCCCCACAATACAGTTTATAATATGAAAGCAGTAAACGAAAGCGATAACCACTTACTCGGTTGGAGTGCTTCCATGTTGTTTGGTTAGTTGTTCAACACAGAAAAATTGAAAACAACAGTATATTCAAAATCAAAGGAGAAAGTGCTTTGAAAAAGAAAGATTTGGGGCTTACAGCTCAAGGAGAGGCCCAGGGTTTTATTAGTGAGCGCACTGTTTGACTTTGTACAGCGGGACTTATACAAGTGACTGGGGCCCAAATTGGTTTTCTGTACAAAGGAATGGGTCTTACACTCTCTCAAGAGGCCCAAAAAGGTTTAAAGAAAAAAGAGTGGGGCTTATAACACGGGGTAGGCCCAAATGATTTTTCGTTTAAAAATGGCGATCGCGCCGAGGTTTTCTTTTAACGCAGAGGGACTTATACAATAAGTGAGGCCCAAGATGTTTGGTTAAAAGGGGGATTGGGTCTTACACTCTAATAGAGGCCCAAAGTGTTTTTGAATGGGTCTTATAGCTCAAGGAGAGGCCTAGATGATTCTTTTATTTTAAACGGGCGACGATCGCGCCGTTTACTTGTACAGAGGGACTTATACAATGAGTGAGGCCCAAAAAGGTTTTGTACAAGGGGGGATGGGTCTTACACTCTCTCAAGAGGTCCAAAAAGTTTTGAAAATGATTTATGAGGGTTGAATTAATCCAAAACCCTAATTTGTTTTCAAAATGTATTTAATTGAATAAAAATTCAATTAAAATGATCAAAATTTGTTTAACACATGGAAAACAAATTGTGATCTTGGATTAATGCTTCAAAAATTAAGTATTGACCTACAAAATAATTAGAAAGCATTAAAAGTCGCAAAATCAATGTAGAAAAAATATTTAAAATGTCAAAAACAATTAAAATATTAAGTCTTTGCAAAAATATAAATTATATGAAATAAATAATATTTTTGGGATTTTTTGTGAAAATAAAATATTTTAACATTTTTGTGAATTATTATAAAAAGAATCAACTCAAAATCATTAAAACTCAGAGAGAAATTAATTTTTGAATCAATTAAACAAAATCACAAAATTCAAATATTCAAATTATTCAAAAATGGCGCCAAGAACAAGCTGAAGAACACGCGCGTGTTCTTGGTTTCTCAGATTTGCATTTTCTATCCAATCTCCATGAATACGTAATCATATCATGCAATCCACATATCATTATGCTCGTCTCAACCTCACGATCATGTCTATGTACTTTAATTTCATTTAAATTAAACATACAACAAGAAATCACGAAGAGACCTCAAGAACCCTAATTTCTGCATGAAGGCTAGGATTTTTGATACACGATTCAAACAATGCAATTAATTGAGGGAAAACATTCCATGCATGATTATGAACATATGGCCAAATTATTGTGCGAGGAAATATGCATAGATTGAGAGATGACCAAGCATGTGCTTACCTCCAAGCCGTGACAGCAAGTTCAAAGTGATTTTTGATTTGGAGGTGTTACAGATGGGTGTTGATGATCTGAACAGCTTCCCTACACCCTATGGATTGTGTTTGGATGGTTGGACTTGATTGAAATTGGCTGGATCATTTTGTGGCACCTCAACTGCACTTTGGTTAAAACCTTGAGCAACCAGCTGGTGATTTTGTGAAATTGATGTTTCAGAAGTAATCTAAGTGTTTGATCAGCTCATATGTGATGTATGTGAGGTGTGTGAGTGATTGGTTTGATTGGAATTGCTCTCAAACTCAAAACCCGATAGTGACTTGCCTTAGAAGGCAAAATTGGAGTGAAAGAAGAGATTTTGAGGAAAGCATCTGTTAGATGGCTTTGGTGTACTCAAACTGACCACAATTGAGCTCTATTTATAGTAGAGCAAGTTTGTTTTGCAAGGAATAGTGCATGGCAGCTGGTAAGTAGGTTTGGCCAATGTTGGCAAATGAAAATCCAAGTCTCCTCTAGCCATTGACTAGAGGTTAGGGCACAGAGCTTTGGTTCCCTTGGTCTTGGATAAGTCTTGACTGATTTCAGATGAGAATGGCTCAGTCCATGCCACCTTGATGGTTCCATTGAATGCCTCATTCCAAATTTGAAGTCTTGTCCCTATTTTGGCCATTCTAGGTTCAACATGTTATTTCTTGTTCCATGGACTTTGGAGGCTTGGCTCAGTGATTGTCCCCTTTAGATTCAATCCTCTGAGGTGTCCAAGTGGATAGGAGCAATTGAATTTGGCTGATTTTAGCAAATCGACCAAAGTTGCAAATTCTGCCTTGCCTTGACAGATTTCAGCAAGGCAACTTGGCAATGTTGTATCTCATGGTGTAGGTTGAATTTGGCAATGCTCTTGGCCATTTTGGAAAGCTCTTACATGATATAAAAACTGTTTGAACAAGTTTGGTTTTGATCTCTTTTGATTCCAAGTGAAAAATCCCCCTACATTTGGCAAAAAGTGAGGCAGAATCTGACTTAGCAAAAATTTCACTAAGTGTTGGAAAAAGTGACATTTTCACTTTTCAGCCACTTTGATCACTCCATAACTCAAAATACTTAATGAATTGGAATGACTTGTAGTTGAAGTTTTTGTAGGTGATAATGAGGGCTACAAATCCATTTTGGATGAGAAAAAATGGCCTTGTGGTTTAGGAGTTATGATCCTTCAAAGTTGGTACCCTTGCCACTTTATTTTTAACTTAGAAAAATTTCTAAGTTTTATGGTTACCCCTTTTACAAGTTATCTCACTTTTCTTGATTTTTCTTGATGAATGATGATTCAAATCATACATTAACATCATTTTAGGATTAAAAATCCATTTTGGTGAAAAATCTCAAAAAGTCAAAGTTGACTTTTGTGCACAGTTGACTTTTTATCAGATGAATTCCAAACTTTGCAATTCTCCAGGAAATCATGTCCTTGACCTAAATCAAACTTGATGGACATGTTCCAAGGGTGTCATAGGGTATATTCAATCATGTATTAGGGTTTGGGAGCATGTCTTGGTCAAAAGTCAAAATTACAGTTGACTTTTCTCTTAAAACCCTAATTGTGGTGCAGATGAAATTGAGACTTGTTGCTCAAGCTTCTTGGATTAATCCATTGTCCCAAATGGATCAATATGGTATATTAGAGACCCTCAAATCATGTCTTGGGGTCTTGGCCCATGGTTTGTCCCAAAAGTCAACTTAGGGGTGAATTAGGTCAAGAAACCCTAATTCCTGATTTTTGATGAATGCATCCCCTGAGGCAAAATTGACTTGATGCATGGGTTCATGAGGTTCCATGAAGTATATTAGGTTATGTTTTGGATCATTGCCTTGTGCCTAGATGAAAATTTCCATCTGGAGGCCCTGGTCGACCAAAACCCTAATTTGGTGACACTGTCGATCTTGAGACTTGATCCACCTAGAAGGGAGCAGCCTTGTGCTTAATACTTGAAGTGGGAGTCCTTTTTGATCCATTGTGGATGTTTAAGAGATTAGACAAGTTGAAGATCATGTCATTTCTTGATTGATCCTTTGTCTAAGCACTCAGAGAGGGCTTGAAACCCTAATTTTGATTGTATTGGATGCTCACCCATCTTTGTGGAGACTGATGAAGCATAAAGGTACATCCATATTGTGATGATGATTTTCACAATGATGGGAAATCTAAGTGGTCAAAATTTGGGGTATTACAGATGCCCTGCGTGGCCCCTCGGTGGGCGCCATTTTTCTGTAGCGAGCGATTTTGGACGTGGTTCTTAAGCACTGTCGCTCTGGGGTACTACAGGTCGATTCATTTTTTATCCTATTAAGTTGACTAAGGAAGGGAAATAGATATCTCCAATTAAACCTGCTTGCATACTGAGTTTAAACAGATGACTGTTGGTTTACAGATGCGGTTTAGATTTTGGGCCTCTCTCTGCTTATTTTGTTAAGAATGAAATGACGGGACTATTCATGGGGGTTTTGGATAGGTACTGGATTTGATGTTTTTCGATTGATGTATGAAGGTACGGGATTTTGAGTTTTTGATTAGTATGCTCGCTAAGACTTTTCCAATCTTATGCCTACGTATTCCCGTTTAACGAAATAGGGAAATCAGAGCGATCGTAGTTCCTCCTATTTTATGGGAGGAAAAAGGTTGTTTTGGTGTCTTGTTCAAAGCCCAAGACATGAAGCTAAAGGTAGTTTGTATCTTGTTTAAAGCCCAAGATGTGAAGCTGAAGGGTTTAGGATTCGAGAGAATTTGTCATCTCTAAAGGGGGATATTTGGTCTGTTTGTCCCAACTGTTGGGTGACTGATTATAAAGGAGAATTACTTTAACTGGGATATGTAAACCCAGCAATGCCATAATTTCCTTTAAGGGGATTTTAAACCTAAAGGAGAAGACTTTAACTCAGTTTAGAGCAATGCCATCTTTCCTTAGGAATTTTTCATGCTAAAAGAGGGACAGTGGCGTGGATGTAAATAATCCAGAGGCTTGCCACTTACAGCAATTAGATGGGGGGAAAAGGAGTTGTTGATGTTTGTATGCTATGAACAAGGCACATCTTTGATGCTAAAAGGTTGATTGACTCAACCGGGGTTTTCCTTATACAAAACCTAAGAGGAGTCTATTGGCCCAACAAGAGGGAGTTTTTATGTGTCTTGTACGAAATCCAAGACAGAGGCTAAAGGTTTGACTCAACAAGAGAGTCTTTTATACTCAACAAGAGAGTGTTTTGTATCCCGTACGAAGCCCGAGATGGAGGTGTCATACCCCAAATTTTGACCACTAAGATTTCCCATCATTGTGTAACTCATCATCATAATATGGATGTACCTTTTTGCCTCATCAATCTCCTCAAGGAATTGTTGAGCATTCACTACAATCAAACTAGGGTTTTAAGGCCTTTCTAAGTCTTAGACAAAATATCAATCAAGGAATGACATGATCTTCAACTTGTCTACACTCTCAAACATCCACAATTGATTAAAGAGGACTCCCATTTCAAGGATTAAGCACAAGGCTTCTCCCTTCTAGGTGGATCAAGTCTCAAGATCACCAGTGTCACCAAATTAGGGTTTTGGTTGACCAGGGCCTCCAGATGGAGATTTTCCTCTGGGCATGAGCCAATGCTTCAAAGCATATCCTAATATGCTCCATGGAACATCATGAACCCAATCATCAAGTCAATTTAGCCTCGGGGGATGCATTCATAAAAAATCAAGAATTAGGGTTTCTTGACCTAATTCACCCCTAAGTTGACTTTTGGGACCAAATATGAGCCAAGACCTCAAGAGAAGATTTGAGGGTCTCTAAAATACCACATTGATCCATTTGTAACAATGGATTGATCCAAGAAGCTTGAGCAACAAGTCTCAATTTCATCAGTACCACAGTTAGGGTTTTGCGGGAAAAGTCAACTGTAGCTTTGACTTTTGACTAGGACATGCTCCCAAGCCCTAGGACATTGATCAATATACCCTATAACACCTATGGAATCAATCCACCAAGTTTTATTTAGGTCAAGGACTTGATTTCATAGAGGATCGCACAGTTTGGAATTTATCTGATAAAAAGTAAACTATGCACAAAAGTCAACTTTGACTTTTTGAGATTTTTCATAAAAATGGTTTTTTAACCATAAAATGATGTTAATGTATGATTGGAATCATCATTCATCAAGAAAAATCAAGAAAAGTGGGATAACTTGTAAAAGGGGTAACCATAAAAACTAAGAAAATTTTCTAAGTTATGAAATAAAGTGGCAAAGGTACAACCTTTGGAGGATCATAACTCCTAAACCACAAAGCCATTTTTCCCCATCCAAAGCTTGATTTGTAGATCTCATTGCCCTCTACAAAAGCTAAAAACTGACCTATTTCCAAATTCCTCATGGATTTTGAGTTATGGGGTGATCAAAATCAAGAAAAGTCACTTTTTTCCAACACTTAGAAAAATTCTGGGCAAGGCAGATTTTGTTGAAACACCAAAACTTGTGAGATTTTTTCACACAGTTACAATTGAATAGATTCATGATGTGAGCATCAAAGTTGTTGTACATATTGCCTACAGTCCAAGCAACTCATTGGCATGAAACCACTCCACTTGAGCCAAGGGTTATGGCTGCCACAACACACCATGTTAAGGCTGCCATGAAAAATCAGTTTGGGAGTTTTCTTGCCATCCACAATTTCTGAGTCAAAAGTAATGCTCACTATGCCACATGCATTTAATCTGATCATAAGCCAGCTGATCCAAGTGATAGAGCTGAGTCAAAAAGCCAAGGAATCTTCCAACTTGAAATTCATGCATTTTGGCACATTTTGCCTTGAATTCAAAGGGCATTAATGTGGAATAGTGCATTGTCAAGGAAACCACTCTATTCAGTCAAGTTCTCTGATTAAACAACAGTAAAAACATGTGAAGAATGTGAATTTGGTCAAGGCATAGCCCTGCTCTTGGGAGAGGCTAGTTTGCCTTGCATGAGAAGAAATGCCACCAAGCCAAAGCCTTTGAATGAGATCTGATCCAGCAGCTATTCACTATTCCTCCAAGACAAGAGTAGATCACCTATAAATAGAGGTTCCAATGGATCATTCAACTCACACCAAAGCCAGTTACAGCACTGCTTTCTCTCATTCTTCCTTAAGCCTCAAGTTTCTTTTTGAGCAACCACTATCGGGTTTTGAGTTGCAGCCTTAAGCAATCAATTCCAATTGCTCAAACATATCACATATGATGTATTTGAGGTGTCCAAACACTTAAACACTAACTATAACACCTTAGACTCAAAATCACCCTTCAACCAAGCCATTATGCCTAAATTATGCAGTTGGAGTGCTCCAGCTTAATCCAAAGTTGCAACACACTCCACAACATCCATTAAAGCTGTAGGGATCATCAAATCACATCTGGAACACCATCTGTGCAAAGTTCCATTTCAGCTTGCATCAAGGTAAGCCTCAAAACTCCAACTCCATGATCCATGCATATTTCCTCGCATGATATTTTTGCCAATTTCTTGCCATCATATGTTGATTGTTTTCCCTCAGAAAATTTGATCATAGTACTCATAATCATGTCTGCTCTATTGCTTTGTAAAATTAGGGTTCATACGGCCACAATGATATAATTTGTTATACACTGAAAATAAATAAAATTGGGTATTGCCATCTTTTTCCTTGTGAAATAACGCATGAGTTTAATGTTTGAATCATGTCCAATGGTTTTCATCCCCTGTCAACTCGGACGTAGTCAAAAAATACTTCGCATGAATTGACCCGCTGGACAAAAAAAAGAAAAGTCCAGGCAAAAAATGGCATCCCGGCGAACCACAAAAATAGAATAAAAAGGTTCGGGCAAAAATTAGGGATAATGAATAAAAAATTGTACACCCGGTGAGTTGAAAATCCGCAGGGACAACTCAGGCAAAAAAGGGTATCCCGGTGGATTGAAAACCCGAAAGGGCGGTCCACGCAAAAGAGGGATTTAAGCGAATGACTACGGTCTGAGTTATCTGTACTCCATCATCGTTTCAACAACTGATATTCCAAAGGGTAGGAATCAACCTGATCATTCCTCAGAAGGCAAGGTCGGGGAGTCTTGAAGACATACTGGCCATAGCAGAATTGAAACTCAGTGGAATGCCATTTTCACATTGCCATTAGGATAGTTTCTATTCTCAATTTTCAGCAATCACCTATTTCCAGGGATTGCTTCCTGATGTAATTGCCTATTCTGGGCTTTTCTTCAATAAATTGAATTTCAGTAAAAAGCTTCTTATTTTGTTTTACTGCTTTGTTTGCAAAAACGTCCTAATTTGTGATAAAACATTGCATTTGAAAATATGGGGGCTTTACAATAACATGCACAGAAAAACATTTAAAATTACTTTGAATGTTGAATAATCCTGGATGGTGGATTCAAACCACGCAATATTCTGGGGCATGTGTGTGTACTCTGTTGTTGCAGGTAATAGGTCTAGATGATTTCAAGCACAAGAGAAGTAATCACTCATTCCCACACAGAAGACTGGGGCAATCATGTTCAAGGAAGGATTCACTGGTCACCCTTTTGTCACAACGTTTACTGATTGTTTCCATTGTTCGGTCTACAGTCGTTCACGACGTTTCGATATCGGTGAATTGAGTTCAACAGGATATCGTTGTATCTTAGAAAGTCGATTCTCTGATTCAGTACTTCCAACTGCTACAAGCTTTTCTGTGTCGATAACGGCTGCAAATTCCCTAGTGGAGTTGCTTCGTAGACACCGAAGTTGATGACCAATCCCCAGTGAAGTCGTCAGGAGCTTGAAGATGCTTAATCTCCTGTAAAATCCTCTTATGACGTTTCTTCGGGTAAGTCTTGTATCATGGAACAGGGAGCAAGTTGTTGACCTTCCCAAGCATGGGGCATTTTGAATTTCCCCTAGCAGGAGATGTTCCAGATCTATTATCCCCTAGTAGAGTTTGAAGATGTTCGGTCTTCTGTAAAATCCTCTCAAAAGGCATTCCCCAGCACGAGACGCTTTAAAGCAGTTCTCCCCAACAGAGTTTGTGGTAAACTCATTATCCCCAGCGGAATCGTCAAACGGAAAGTTCGCTTAACATGGGGGCATTGTGGCACTTATCCTAAGCTCAGCAGTCTTATTCCTCAGTAGACTACCGTGGAGTTGCTTTGGGTTTCCCCAGCAGAACTCTAGGGACTCTTTCTCAGCAAGTTGCAATGGAATATTCAAATAGGATTTGCGTATCCTCGGCAGAGTAGCCCTGATTCCTAGCAAGATCGTATCTCTGATAATTGTACTCCCCACAGAGTTCAGCATTGAATCTTTCCAACAACGCTCCCCAGCTGAGTTGTTTTCTCCCCCACTAGAGGCTTATTGGTCAATAAAGTCTTGTCCTCAGCAAAGTGGTAGTACATTCTCTCCCCAGCCGGTTTAGAAGGCTGATAATCCCCGCAAAGGATCTCAGATTTGATAGATCCCCAAGCAGAGTTTTAATGACTTGTCTCCCCAGCAGGACGTCATTCAGAAAATTCTCATCTCCAGCGGAGTTGCTATGACCAGAATTCATCCCAAAGCAGAGGAAATAATTCCTGTCAGGATCATCACTCCCCTCATATTTCAAAGTCCAATTTATTTTTGGCAAGCGTAATAATTCGAAGTAGACAGATTATTCATTCATTCTCCAGCAGAGATATTATCCTTTCAGGAGTCTCCGAGATCAAATCATTGATTATTGTTCCTCAGCAGAGTCAGCAGAGATGTTTGGCATGGATGCAGAGCGTAATCCAATGCTGATTGAATCCAGAAAGTCCAACAGTAGATTGGCAAAAGTCCGTCTTCGGGTGGCAATAAATCCAACAGTAGATTGGCAAAAGTCCGTCTTCGGGTGGCAGAAAGTCCAATAGTAGATTGGTAAAAGTCCGTCTTCGGGTGGCAAAAAGTCCAACAGTAGATTGACAAAAGTCCGTCTTCGGGTGGCAGAAAGTCCAACAGCAGATTGGCAAAAGTCCGTCTTCAGGTGGCAGAAAGTCCAACAGTAGATTGGTAAAAGTCCATCTTCGGGTGGCAGAAAGTCCACCAGTAGCGTGGCAGGCCAGTAGTCGCCTGACATTGTACAAAAGACATTATTGAAGTCCACCAGCAGCGTGGCAGGCCAGTAGTCATCTGGCATTGTACAAAAGACATTATTGAAGTCCACCAGCAGCGTGGCAAGCCAGTAGTCATCTAGCATTGTACAAAAGACATTATTGAAGTCCACCAGCAGCGTGGTAGGCCAGTAGTCGTCTGGAGTTGTACAAAAGACATTATTGAAGTCTGCCAGCAGCGTGGCAGGCCAGTAGTCATCTGGCATTGTACAAAAGACATTATTGAAGTCCACCGGCAGCGTGGCAGGCCAGTAGTCGTCTGGCGTTGTACAAAAGACATTATTGAAGTCCACCAGCAGCGTGGCAGGCCAGTAGTCGCCTGTCGTTGTACAAAAGACATTAATAAAGTCCACCAGCAATGTGGCGAGCCAGTAGTCATCTGGCGTTGTACAAAAGACATCTCTTCAGTGTTATTCTTCATCATCAAAACATAATTCATTTGGTTGGGTTTATATCCCTTTCCTTCTTCTCCACAGAGTGCAAATTTTCGGGTTATTTTTGGTATTTAATCCCTCCATACCTTGAAAGTCTGACAGCAATCGCTATCATCCGTTCAGGTCTACAGTGATTGAATAGGGGCAGCTGTAACACCCCAAAATTTGCCCTCTTATTTCTTCATATCATTTAGCATGAGCTTTCATTTCATTGCATTGCATTGAAGCATAGAAAAAACAAAACATCAAGCATTTTGCATTGCATCTTGCATAAGGGCATGGGATCAGTGTTTCTCAAAGGTGTTGATTATCCAAAGCAAAAGAATAAGAGCAGGGGTCTTCAAACAAGCCTCAAGGGTCTCTTAAGCCATATATCATCTCACTTTGATCCCACAAGGCAGGAGGAGAGGAGAATTCATCAAGAAGATTGAGCAGTGCATCATCTCCTACACAAGACATTCAAAAATTTGGGATATGACCCCCAAATGGGCAAGCTCTTTGAGTTTTTATCATCTCTAAATGGTATATCTCATCCTTGTTTGAGAGGATGCACGTCATATACAGAGGAATTTGGATTTGGAGGATATGCAATTTCCTCCAAACCAGAGGGTGCCAAAATTAGGGTTTGACCTAAAATCAGTTTATCTCTGATTTTTTGGACAAAACTTGATCTCATGGTATTCCTCATGTTCTTAAGTGTATATGGATGGAAAGTCGCTCATCAATTGGTTTCAGAAGGGTTTCAATTGATCAGTTGCTTGATAATCAATAAATTTGGGGAAAAGTCAACTGGGCAGTGAAAAAAGTTAACTCTTGACTTTTTAAGGTCAAATTCATGAAATTCATGTTGTATATGTTCAATGGACAAAATTTGATCAAGAAATGATGGAGGAATAATGAAAAATCAAGAAATCACAAAACTGCCCAAAATAGAAACTTTGGGGTTTCCAAAAATAGTAAGTTTTGGCCATTTTAGCACCTCTCTTAGAGTCAGGCTTTCTCAATTTTAAAGCATCAATTCAAAAATCCACCAGGCCATAACAAAAGATCTTGTTTCAAGCTTCAAATCCATATAAAGAACATTTCCATTGGATAAAAATTGAGTGAGTTATGGATGATCAAAGTTTGAGAAAAGTAGGTCCAAAATCAAGTCATGACCAAGGATGCCCAGGCCCACACGCCATCATTTGTACAAACACTTGGTGTGCCAAATGTTCACTCATTTTTCTCAATGATAAAAGCTCCAAAGGGAAAACTTTTCAACATCAAAGTTGTTCCTTGCAATGCCCTCTTCAATGTTGATGTTGTACAAATTTTGATTTGATCAAAGTATGATGAAGATATATTGGTGTCAAGTTGGTATGATCACACTGAAACTCCATGCACCAAGATGCTTTGTCAGCCAACCCCTTGCCACGCTCATAAACCAGTTCCAAATCCTTGTGTTATGAGTTACTTTTCACTAACTTCCAAGTCTTAATTCCACCCAAAATCAACATCAAATATGTTCTCCCATATTCCCTCTTTTATTTGACATCAAAAGCTCACTAAATCGTTTACTATGCATGGAAAAATTCGCCACCAAACTACCATGTTTCACCTTAACCATGATAACTCACTCTAACTCACTCACTTAACCACTCTGGTTCACATTTAACTCACACTATAAATCAAAGTTTCACTTCACAAATTAAACTTCAACTTCATTTTCTCATTTTCACTCCCAAAAACACTCTCATACTCTCAACATTCTCTGAACTTTTTCTCTCTCTGTGCACGAATCTTCAGTCACCTTCATCTACTTCATCTCTATCATCATCAATGGCGCATGATTGAAGGAAGAACCATCAAAATCCACACGAATTCTCTAAGCGAATTTCAGCAAGTTTTGAATCTCTCTGCTCTCAAGATATCAAACTCCAGCAGCATTTATTTTGCTTAATTTGAAGCTCCAAAGTTGAAGATCAAGTGTTTTCTCTGGTTTTCTCAAGAATCTCAAGGCACTACAAGTTCAGGTTCCAAAACTCTCAAACGTTTCTCACACATTTTATTGATTATTTTGTTGTTTTCATAATGATATGAGCTCACTAGGAGCATGTTGAATCCGGCTAGTGATATGCACCTTAGGTGCTTAGATCTGAAAATCTAGGGCTTACTTGTTGGCTTCATTTCTCTGTGTTTGCTAGTTATTTATGGATTTGGATATTGAATATGGAATATGCATGAGCTACTCTTCGTTTTGGTACCATGTTTGCGTATTTCTGGAGAATGTGAACTTGCAGGCGGTGGTGAGTGACCAGAGAAGATGACCGGAGGTCCTTCTCCGGCCGGTGGCTTTGACTGCTAGGGTTTATGTGGTTTTAAACATGGCCGTTAGATTGGAAAGGTTGGAGGGCTGGGATTGAGCCAGCACATTAAAATTCACGTGGTGTGCACATGTTTTATTTTTTCTTCAGATTGATCATGTATGTGCGTGTTCATGATTGCTTTGGTGTTCTTTTGATCCGAGCCATTGATCTTTCATACATTGTGAACATGTTGACCGTTTGTGATGCGTTTGATTAATATGATGATGATGAATATGCCAGCATGTTAAAATCCACATGTTCCTCACGTGTTTTTTTTGTTCTCTATGACTGATTACGTACGTGTGTGTGCATCATTAGTATCATATGCTCATGTCATGTGTGCGTGCGTGTGTGTGGCTTAGATGGTATCCACGTGTATTTTCTCACACACCTTATCACGCAAAATCACCAGTGTTGTTGGGTTGGACCATTGTTATTTGTACTCCCTACTCAGAGCCCAATGTATTTCTGAACGTGGAAATTGCTTCTTCGCACCCCTGCTTGCTCTTCTTTTTATTTTAATTTCTTTTTTTACATCTGTTTGATAATTGATTTTTAAAAATACAAAAACATCATTAAAAATTCTATAAAAATTCATGTGATACCTTAGTATGTTAAAATAATTTTCTATTTTTTTTTTAATTCTGATTTTGTGAATATTTACATATTAATCCATGATTTTCTTTTATTTCTTTTGAAATTTGTTTCTATTTTCGTACCTTCATTTCAAAGTTTTATTTCTCATAGCTCCATAAAAATTTTTGCATCAATATTT
Organism: Lathyrus tuberosus; assembly: GCA_022829125.1. Lineage (NCBI taxonomy): Eukaryota > Viridiplantae > Streptophyta > Magnoliopsida > Fabales > Fabaceae > Lathyrus > Lathyrus tuberosus. Next base: position 8,314,441 of record JALAZF010000191.1, read on the forward strand.
TTGCATCAATTCATTAACATCCAAAACTTCATAAAAATATTTTTGTTTCATTTTAAAACTTTTTCATATTGCATCTTAGTCCCTCTCTTTTTCACATTGCATTTTGACTCTTTTGTGGCTTTGCATGATTAATTGAAGGACTTGTCTTGTGAATTTTTGCATGAATTTTTAATATGATATTTGCCTCTGGTTAAGGTCTCTTGAGACCTAATTTGATAATTTTTCAATCATGTTTGGCATTTGTTTGATTACTTTTGTTTGATGTTCCTTTCCATGAACTTCTTTAATCATGTTTGGTTGCTTGCTTGATAAGGCACTTGTGCCATTGTATGAGATCATTTTTTTTGACTTCTTGAGACATGTTTAGATAATTATTGGTTATTGATTGAAATTATAGGTCATTGGTTTGTAGTTGATGTCTTTTTGTGTACATATTCAATGCATGTTTTACATGTTTCATTTTGACCTATTTCTTCTTTCTTTTGCATCTAAGTGCCAACTTGAATTGTAATGGGGTTTGCTTATGCCATGCCATATTATTCATTTTCATTTCATATGATGTATTCCTATGACTTTGAAGTGTTGCATTCATTCCATATGCCATTTATATCTTACTTTGCATACTTGAACATGCTTCATCCAAATGCATGTTTCTTTTGCTTCTAGCTTCTAAATGACTTGTAATTGCTTTAATGTGATTGATTTGTGCATATCATCCTCATTCTAACATGTCATCCTAATTTTGACTTGGATACTTGAGTTTCATCTTAAACTTTTTTAAGTTTGACTTATGACATGAATGTTTTCTTGCCATGTTAAATTCATGTTCATATCTCCCCACTTCTTCTCTTAATCACTCTTAATGCTTGGATACTCGATTACTTGCCTCATATGAAATTTGTGTATCATGTTTAGGCACATGTTTAGGTCATCCACATTCTGACATTGACATTACTTGAAGCATTAATGCATGACCACTTTGCATATCCATTCATTCTTCATCTACTTCCTTCATGATGCATTTCTTTGTGATTTAAGACATGGTTTGTGAGCATTTGATTTGTGTTTGCTCTTATATCATTAGAGAACATTCTTGTGATGTACATTCTGACCTTGAACTTTCTTTAACTTTCAAGTTGCTTTTACTTTGGTTATTGATTGGTTTAAGTCTTACTTGTTCATCTTAACTTGTTTCTTTACTTGTAAATAATTGCACTAACCGTTTCAGGGGCTAATGGTAAGTCATTTGAGTGTGGACATGCATCCACATTCTAATTTCTGCCTTCATCTTTTAGTCATTCAATTTATGTTGTTTAAGCATTTGATAATGCTTTGCTTTCACCATCTTCTTTCTTCCCTCTTAGAAACAACTTAACTTCCATCTTGGAAGTAAGTTGCTTTCTTTCTTTCTCTTCTTCCTTTCCTTTAGGATTAGATTTCTTAAACCTCATTAACCTTAGGATCTCCAAGCATGCTAACGCTAGGGTGAGTCTTAGTCCCCCTTAGTTTTTACCTTTGATCCTCTTTTGATTCTCTCATTTCTCATCTTATAACAAAAAGTAAAAAAATACTTAATAAAGGCATAACACCTATTGTATTTAGGCCTTTCATGTGGGAACGAGGAAGTGTGGGGTCTTCTCTCACTTTCTTGGAATGTTTAGCATACGTCCCGTCTTGGGTCGATATGCGAGGCATTCGATCCTATATGAAGGACTTAAATACAATACTTGTTACAAAACTCAAAAACATTCAAAACACTTCTTTCTTAAAAAGACAAAAAACAAACAATGACGTATTTCCTTCAGGAATTCTTTTCTCATCTTACTCACTCTCAACGTACGAACGTGCTTCTTCTCATTCTCTTGCAAGATGGTAATGCACTCGGACCAGCGAGCCTGCAACACCTGAGCTAGAACGTTAGTCGTTCCCTAAAAAACACAAACAATCCAACCCTAGTGAGGGGAACTACGTCGCTCTGATTCTCGTGTTCCCGATGAGATACGTAGGCAGTGGGATAGGGCCCATGCGAGCACTTCTTTTATTTTCCCTACATTTGTTTCTTGTTCTCTCTCCTTTCTCTTTCCTTTTTTCCTTTTTCTTGTTCCTTTCCTTTCCAGTAGCAGTGGAGCTCCAGATGACGACACCCTTTGATCGAGACAAGCAAGCATGGATCCCATCGGGTACGATGGACGCGAGGAGGTGCTAATACCTTCCTCTCGCGTAACCGACTCCCGAACCCAGTTCTCTTGGTCGCAAGACCATGCTCTTTCCTTTCCCCTCAGGTTTATGCGGTGTTTCCTTTCCCTCTCTTGGGATAAATACACATTGCTGGCGACTCTGTTTCGGTGCCACTTTCGCATTTGTACTTGGATGAAAATCCCGGGAGCGACACCTGCGCCTGTTTCTACGTATCAACCTCAGGTTGCACAGAGCCAACCTAATCAGCAAAGGACACAACAGCCTTTCAGCAGGCTCGTCCTCCATACAAAAACAACCATACAACGCGGCCACAAGGATTCGATCCTATACCCGTATCGTACGCAGAGCTATTTCCATTACTACTGGCCAAGGGGCACATCCAGACTAAGTCCCCTCTTACAGTACTAGAAAATCCACCTTTTTGGTTTAAGGTGGACAAGACATGCCCTTATCATTAAGGAGGATTAGGGCATAACATAGAGAATTGTCTTAATTTCAAATCCGACGTGCAAAAGCTTCCTAGGAGCGGGGTCTTATCTTTCAAAGATACAAATCCCAATGTTCTCACGAACCTGCTTCCTCAACATGAGAAAGCTGCAGTCAACCTGATAGAAGGAGAGTCTAACAATGCCTACCAAATTCACGATGTACTCTTGTTAAGGACCAACCTGGTCAAGATGCATTGTAGACAAAGCAGATATGGCCATGTGCCACCACATAATTATCATCCATGTGATGTCTACTCTAAAAGTAATCGAGGGTGTTCTATGGTGCAATCAGCTCTACAGGAACAGATGGATCTCGGGTGGATCCAAGAGCACCTAGTTCGTTGAGTTAACATGGTCTATATGAATTCCAATGTCGTTCAGAATCACGATATTCTAGCAATGAATGTCAACTTGGTGGCGATGCACTCAAGGCAAAGCCAACATCATAATCTTCCGCAGCACGATTACAGTTCTTGTCTGACTTGCTCGATAAACAAACAGGGATTCTCTTTCATACAGGAGGCCCTCCAGCGTCAGATGGATCTTGGATAGATCCAAGACTACTATGATAGGAATCCCTATCAGATCAACATGGTTCAGATCTTCGATATTCGCTTGATGAATACCAACCTGGTAGAGTTGCATGCTGAGCAGGTCCGACTCGGGTTCCTGATTTCACATGACTATCAAAGCTGTAAAGCAGGTTGTAAAAATGATCAAGGTTATGCCCTTGTCAAGGAAGCACTTCAGCACTTGTTAAATCATTGGTGGATGCCAATCTACATGGATGAAGATACTCAGCAAATTAGTATCAATAACAGAAACCCTGCTCGGCGTCAGAGTCAGGATGTCCGATCTGTGGAAGCTAACCTAGTGAGGTACATTGTATTCAAAGCGGGCGTGGCCGGGTGCCGCCACACAACTATGAACATTGTAGAGTCTATTCGGAAAGTAACCAAGGATGCTACCTTGTGCAAGCAACTCTTCGAAATGTCCAGTGATCCCGACATTTCGAAGAATGATGATGAGATGCTGAAGCTCATCCAAAGGAGTGAATACAACATTGTTGATCAACTGTTACAGACTCCTTCAAAGATCTCAGTATTGTCACTGTTACTAAGTTCAGAAGCGCACAGGGAGGCTTTGCGGAAAGTCTTGGAGCAAGCCTTCGTGGAACAGGATGTAACGATCAGACAGTTTGATATCATTGTCTCTAACATCACTTCCTGTAATAATTTGGGATTTAGTGATGAGGAATTACTTGAAGAGGGTTGCCATCATTACATGGCACTCAATATTACAGTCAACTGCCAGGACGATGCTTTAGCCAGCGTACTGGTAGACACAGGGTCAGCCCTGAATGTTATGCCGAAGTCCACTTTGATGCAATTATCATTCAGGGGCCCTCCGATGAGAACCAGCAAGGTCATCGTCAAAGCCTTTGACGGATCCAGAAAAACAGTTATTGGCGAAGTTGATCTTACCATAACCATCGGTCCTCACACTTTCCAAGTCACTTTCCAGGTCATGGACATCCGGGCAATGTACAGTTGTTTATTAGGAAGACCTTGGATACATCAGGCTGGGGCGGTCACCTCGACCCTCCACCAAAATCTAAAGTTCGTCCAGAACGGTCAACTTGTCACAGTCTGTGGGGAACAGGCTTTGCTCATAAGCAATTTATCGTCATCCACTTATGTGGAACCAGAAGGGATAATCGGGACCCAGTTCCAAACGCTCTCGTTACACAAGGACGGTCAATCAGAAGGAGGAACTTCAATTTCCTCCTACAAAGATGCTATTAAAGCGGTAAGAAGTACCAATACAACAGGATGGGGACAACTTGTCATTCCTACTGACAATAAAACAAAAAAGGGTCTTGGTTTTTCTGTAACCTGTACCCAATCAGCTGCCAACGATGAAAGTCTTCATCCCATTTAGAACTTCTTCCACATTGGAGGTTTCCTTCACCTAGTGCCTCAGGCAGTCCATGCTATCAATGAAGAGGATTCCTCCGATACGGAGGAAGAATGGAAGTCCTATCTCAACGAGGACGGTTATAAGTCTCAGGAAGAGGTGCCTACGCCATTTTGCTATCCCGCACAGGTTCCGAGATTTATACCAAGGTCAGATGTCGAAATGATATATGGAGATTGTGATCCGGAAGGATGTCGTGCTCCACCAAATTCATTAGAGAAAGACACTTCAATGAAGGACAATTTTGAATACACCTACTCTGGCCCGATGGATGGTATGCCGATGTGGGAACCGTATCCAGAAGACTTAGGGCAAGAAAGTAAGCCGAACAATGAAAATCAGCTGAGCATCATTGAACAAAATACCTGTGTCTCCACCATGTCATGGGATCAACACCCAGGTTATCTTGAAAATACCGAACACGACAATGAATTCACAATGTTTGCAAGACTAGAATTCATCAACAATGCTTTTCCCAAGGTCAACGTCATCGAGAGGGATGACTCCTCCAGTTCCAAAGAAGTGTGGGACACCTTAGGACAACCAAGTGGAAAATTTGACTATATGGTCTAGTACACCGCTCCCGAAAGCTCTCGTATCAGGCTCGAAGACATCCAGCCAACTGGATGGGGAGATATACCTGAGAGCACAAATACTCTGCAAAATATAACTGAGGAATCCTCATACGACAACTCTTCCTGGGAGACAAATTCCAATGATCCTGCTCCACCAGAAATCAGCGTTATTTTTGAAGACAAATCAAGGAAGGTGCCAGACTTTGTGATTCACCGAGGAGTTCGCCGCCAATGGGTTGCTGTCGATGTTCCGAAGATTGTTCATAAGTCAAAGTAATTGCCATCTTTAATCTTTCACCCTGCCCAGGTGAAACAGATGTTTTGATAGGGCTCGCTTTCTGTAAATTTTCCCTCTTCGCTTCACCCAAAGCGATAGAGTTTTGTTTTATAGGGCTGTAGTTTCAAGAGTCGACTTGTTCATAAATAAAATAACGTCGTTCTGTAATTTCCGCATTAATTGTTGTTTTCTCTTTTCATTTTTCAGAAAATGGTAATCCTAAAAAACAATTCAAATAATAAAAACAAGCAGTAATAAAATATACACTACACACACTTGCATTTTCTCTATCTGTTCTAAACACGGACCTTCACGTCATGCAGATTTCTTGTGTTTAAACCCCGTTGAAACATACGATCCGATGCCTTCTCCCGACTTTGAGTTCTCGATATTTGGGGCTGAAGAAGAAGTTGACGACGAAATTCCAGAAGAGATCTCCCGACTACTCAGACAGGAGGAAAGGTCCATTGAACCTCACAAAGAGCCATTAGAAATGATCAATGTGGGTTCAGAAAAAGAGAGAAAAGAAATCAGGATTGGGGCACTGCTCAGTCCAACTGCTAAAGAGAGTCTAACAAAGCATCTCAAAGAATTGACCAATGTGTTTGCTTGGTCTTATCAAGACATGCCAGGGTTGGATACCAGCATCGTGGAACATCATCTATCGTTAAGATTGGAATGTCCGCCAGTTAAATAAAGGTTGAGAAGGACTCACCCAGACATGGCCATCAAAATCAAAGAGGAGGTACAGAAACATATTAACGCGGGCTTCCTCACCACATCAGAATATCCTCAATGGTTAGCCAACATCATACCCGTACCAAAAAAGGACGGAAAGGTTAGAATGTGTGTCGACTACAGGGATTTAAACAAGGCTAGTCCAAAGGACGACTTTCCTTTACCACACATTGACATGCTGGTAGACAGTACAACAAAGTTCAAAGTTTTCTCCTTCATGGATGGATTCTCGGGCTATAACCAGATTAAAATGGCGCCTAAAGACATGGAGAAAACTTCGTTTATTACCCCATGGGGTACCTTTTGTTATAAGGTAATGCCGTTCGTTTTGAAGAATGTCGGGGCAACCTATCAAAGGGCCATGACTACTCTGTTTCATGACATGATACACAAAGAAATCGAGGTATATGTCAATGATATGATTGCAAAATCTAAGACAGAAGAGGAGCATGTGACCCACCTATCAAAACTATTCGAGCGTTTGAGAAAGTACAAACTCCGCTTGAATCCCAACAAGTGCACCTTTGGTGTCCATTCAGGGAAACTCTTAGGGTTCATCGTCAGCCAGAAAGGAATTGAGGTTGATCCTGACAAGGTCAAGGCCATTCGAGAAATGCCTTCTCCGAAAACTGAAAAACAAGTCAGAGGATTCCTGGGACGTTTGAACTACATTTCCAGATTCATATTCCTCATGACCACGACATGCGCGCCGATTTTCAAATTACTGAAAAAGAACCAGGACTACGTTTGGACAGAAGACTGCCAAACTGCCTTTGACAGTATTAAGTAATACCTGTTGAACCCGCCGATTCTATCACCTCTAGTGGAAGGAAGACCACTGATAATTTACTTAACAGTCTTGGAAGACTCAATGGGATGTGTAATTGGCCAAGAAGACGAAACAAAACGGAAAGAGTCTGCCATCTACTATCTAAGCAAGAAATTTACCGACTGCGAGACTCGGTACACGATGCTCGAGAAAACTTGCCGCGCTTTGGCTTGGGCAGCCAAACGTCGTCGCCAATACATGATTCGTCACACTACTTGGTTAATCTCAGAGATGCTATTATTGTTCTACCTCCCTATACCCCACCAATTTCTTACCCATAAAGGTTTGTAGAAGTTAAGGTAGACTCCCAATCCAAAATGTATATGGAGGTAGTTGAAAATATCCACACCGAAACACCTTTGTCTGAGGTCCTGCATAAAAATAGAAAATTTGAGGACCATGAAACTAGGGATATCATTACTATTAAGAGGGTAAGGTTACACTTTGAGGTGGTGGATGAAATAGCTAAGCCCAAACTCAAAAAGTTAATACTCAGGACAGATCAAAAACCACCACCACAAGTTCAAAAGAATGAACCACCCCATAGAAGGAAGAAAAGAAAAGGTGAGGGATAAGTGAGATGGCTTGATAAGTGGCCATGGAAACTGAAGATCATTTGTCGTCTAGCTATCGACGTTAAATAAAGCGCTGCATGGGAGGCAACCCACGAGATTTTTAATTTAATGTTTTACTTTTATTGTTTGTGTTTGTAGGAAATAAAGAAATGTATTGCTTGTCTCGTCTCAGCTTCTTCTAGGTGCCCACGGAGATTCCTGTGAATGTCGCTGCTGGTGGTGACACCGATACCGCACTGTATTTTTCTAACACTTTTTGCAGGTACTTCCTCCATAAACGGGCAACATTATGAGTTGTTTCAGAAAAGAGAAAATTCAACAAATGAAGGTATTTCAAAGTGCCCACCGCCGAAGCAGAAGTGGCCAGCGAAGACATGGACAACAAGAGAGGATCAGAGAGGATTTGGCATGTAGTAGTATTCACACAGGTTCTATCTTTCCTTTTCCACCTTTTATCGAAACATTGAGGACAATGTTTGGTTTAATCGTGGGGGAGGAACTCTACCGCTTTACATTTATCGCTTTTTAGTTTGATTTATTGTTTTTTTAGTTTATTTCATACGTTTAGGAATTTTATCTGTTTTTAATGTTTTTCGAGTCTTTGCATGTGCTGTCAAGTCTTTATGCGTGGTTTTCGCTTGTTATTCAATTTCCCCAAAATTTTAAAAAATTTTAACCTCCAACTATTTTTTTGTTTCGATTCATGGCATGACACTCTGTAAGTATATAGGTTGTTTAGGTTCTGTTAGATAGACTTGGGAAAGTTTTGCTAATATTGGTACTGTTCCTACACCTTAGAGTTCCTAAGTATGTGATATCGATTTAAATACACATTATGCCGAGACCTTGTTCCTAGTTCTTTAGAAGTAGCCTCTTGATTAGTTTATACTTGCAGTCAGCACCATCCTTATGTACGAACTAAGTAATGAACTGATGTAAATATGTGTTGATCTCAAAAATTTGAATAATGTGATTTTTATGGAAAAAACGAATGAAAGACATGTTCCCGCTAAGTTAGGTGGTCCTCACCTGACCATCTCGCCTAAAGGTTCGGACTCTTGAAATTCGTAAGCAAAAGCAAAAGAAAAAAAAATGTGCGAAAAAGAAAAAAAAATTGAACAAGAGATCGTATAACACTAACAGGTTCACTTACCATGTAAGTACAAAGGATAATGGGCTTAATGTGATTGCGCTAGAATGAAAGAGAGGTGAAAAAGAACGAAGTCTGTAGGTTGAGTTATAATGTCATGATTTGAACTAGTATTGCATAGAAAGGAAGTCTTTGTTCGTTTTTGCGGAGATGTGTCGTTACGGTATCCTTGTTTTCACTATTTAGTACCTATCCGTGTATCATTAGCCTAGCAACCTTGTGCTTTGATTGTTTTTGTCGTGCCTATGAGTCGAGGGTTGTACTTACTATTTTATATCATTGGGAGTTTGCTTGAGGATTGTAATACCCCAAATTTTGACCACTTAGATTTCCCATCATTATGAAAATCATCATCACAATATGGATGAACCATCATGCTTCATCAGTCTCCCCAAAGATGGGAGAGCATCCAATACAATCAAAATTAGGGTTTCAAGCCCTCTCTGAGTGCTTAGACAAAGGATCAATCAAGAAATGACATGATCTTCAACTTGTCTAATCTCTCAAACATCCACAATGGATCAAAAAGGACTCCCACTTCAAGGATTAAGCACAAGGCTGCTCCTTTCTAGGTGGATCAAGTCTCAAGATCGACAGTATCACCAAATTAGGGTTTTGGTCGACCAGGGCCTCCAGATGGAAATTTTCATCTGGGCACAAGGAAATGATCCAAAACATAACCTAATATGCTTCATGGAACCTCATGAACCCATGCATCAAGTCAATTTTGCCTCAGGGGATGCATTCATCAAAAATCAGGAATTATGGTTTCTTGACCTAATTCACCCCTAAGTTGACTTTTGGGACAAACCATGAGCCAAGACCTCAAGAGATGATTTGAGGGTCTCTAATATACCATATTGATCCATTTGGAACAATGGATTGATCCAAGAATCTTGAGCAACAAGTCTCATTTTCATCTGCACCACAATTAGGGTTTTAAGGGAAAAGTCAACTGTAACTTTGACTTTTGACCAGGACATACTCCCAAACCCTAATACATGATTGAATATACCCTATGACACCCATGGAATATGTCCATCAAGTTTGATTTAGGTCAAGCACATGATTTCCTGAAGAATTGCACAATTTGGAATTCATCTGATAAAAAGTCAACTGTGCACAAAAGTCAACTTTGACTTTTTGAGATTTTTCACCAAAATGGATTATTAACCCTAAAATGATGTTAATGTATGATTTGAATCATCTTTCATCAAGAAAAATCAAGAAAAGTGAGATAACTTTTAAAAGGGGTAACCATAAAACTTAGAAAATTTTCTAAGTTAAAAACAAAGTGGCAAAGGTACCAACTTTGGAGGACCATAACTCCTAAACCACAAGGCCATTTTTTCTCATCCAAAGATGGATTTGTAGCCCTCATTATCACCTACAAAAACTTCAACTACAAGTCATTCCAATTCATTAAGGATTTTGAGTTATGGAGTGATCAAAGTGGCTGAAAAGTGAAAATGTCACTTTTTCCAACACTTTGTGAAATTTTCACTAAGTCAGATTCTGCCTCACTTTTTGCCAAATGTAGGGGGATTTTTCACTTGGAATCAAAAGAGATCAAAACCAAACTTGTTCAAGCAGTTGTTGTATCATGTAAGAACTTTCCAAAATGGCCAAGAACATTGCCAAATTCAACCTACACCATGAGATACAACCTTGCCAAGTTGCCTTGCTGAAATCTGTCAAGGCAAGGCAGAATTTGCAACTTTTCTCGATTTGCCAAAATCAGCCAAATTCAATTGCTCCAATCCACTTGGACACCTCAGAGGATTAAATCTAAAGGGGACAATCACTGAGCCAAGCCTCCAAAGTCCATGGAACAAGAAATAGCATGTTGAACCTAGAATGGCCAAAATAGGGACAAGACTTCAAATTTGGAATGAGGCATTCAATGGAACCATCAAGGTGGCATGGACTGAGCCATTCTCATCTGAAATCAGTCAAGACTTATCCAATACCAAGGGGACCAAAGCTCTGTGCCCTAACCTCTAGTCAATGGCTAGAGGAGACTTGGATTTTCATTGGACAACATTGGCCAAACCTACTTACCAGCTGCCATGCACTATTCCTTGCAAAACAAACTTGCTCTACTATAAATAGAGCTCAATTGTGGTCAGTTTTAGTACACCAAAGCCATCTAACAGATGCTTTCCTCAAAATCTCTTTCTCTTGGCAAAAATGCCTTTCTTAGCAAGGTAGCTATCGGGTTTTGAGTTTGAGAGCAATTCTGCACAAACCAATCACTCACACACCTCACATACATCACATATGAGCTGATCAAACACTCACATAACATCTAGAGCATCAAAATCTCAAAATCACTTGCCATCCACACAAGTTTGAAGTGAAGTTGCAGCTGAGATGCCATAAACTGATCCAGTCCATTTCAATTCAATCCAAGTGTTCAAACACACTCCATATGGTGTAGGGAAGCTGTCCATATCATCACAACTTGTCTGTCACACCTCCAAATCAAAATCACATCTGCTCTTGCTGTCACGACTTGGAGGTAAGCCTAAACTTGGGCATCTCTCAATCTATGCATATTTCCTCGCACAATAATTTGGCCATATGTTCATAATCATGGATGGAATGTTTTCCCTCAATTAATTGCATTGTTTGAATCGTGTATCAAAAATCCTAGCCTTCATGCAGAAATTAGGGTTCTTGAGGTCTCTTCGTGATTTCTTGTTGTATGTTTAATTTAAATGAAATTAAAGTACATAGACATGATCGTGAGGTTGAGACGAGCATAATGATATGTGGATTGCATGATATGATTACGTATTCATGGAGATTGGATAGAAAATGCAAATCTGGGCAAACTGAAAAACGCGCGTGTTCTTGGTGTTGTTCTTGGCGCCATTTTTCACATATTTGAATATTTGAATTTTGTGATTTTGTTTAATTGATTCAAAAATTAATTTCTCTCTGAGTTTTAATGATTTTGAGTTGATTCTTTTTTTAATAATTCACAAAAATGTTAAAATATTTTATTTTCCCAAAAAATCCCAAAAATATTATTTATTTCATATAATTGATATTTTTGTAAAGAATTAATATTTTGATTATTTTTGGCATTTTAAATATTTTTTCTACATTGATTTTGCAACTTTTAATGCTTTCTAATTATTTTGTAAGTCAATACTTAATTTTTGAAGCATTAATTCAAGATCACAATTTGTTTTCCACGTGTTAAACAATTTTTTATCATTTTAATTGAATTTTTATTCAATTAAATACATTTTGAAAACAAATTAGGGTTTTGGATTAATTCAACCTTCATAAATCATTTTCAAAACTTTTTAGGCCTCTTGAGAGAGTGTAAGACCCATCCCCCCTTGTACAAAAACTTTTTGGGCCTCTCCTTGAGCTATAAGACCCATTCAAAACACTTTGGGCCTATATTAGAGTGTAAGACCCAATCCCCTTTTAACCAAAACATTTTGGGCCTCACTTATTGTATAAGTCCCTCTGCGTTAAAAGAAAACCTCGGCGCGATCGCCATTTTTAAACGAAAAATCATTTGGGCCTACCATCGTGTTATAAGCCCCACTCTTTTCTTTAAACCTTTTTGGGCCTCTTGAGAGAGTGTAAGACCCATCCCTTTGTACATAAAACCTTTTTGGGCCCCAGTCACTTGTATAAGTCCCGTTGTACAAAGTCAAACAGTGCACTCACTGATAAAACCCTGGGCCTCTCCTTGAGTTGTCACTTTCCCCTTTGATTTTGAATATACTGTTGTTTTCAATCTTTCTTTGTTGAACAACTAACCAAACAGCATGGAAGCACTCCAACCGAGTAAGTGGTTATCGCTTTCATTTACTGCTTTCATATTATAAACTGTATTGTGGGGCTGCTCACTGTAAGTCTCCTTTCATAAACTCATATCTACTGTGTAATAATAGTATAGATATTTCGAGTTTCCCCGGCTACTACGTCTAGAACTAGGTGACGCCGTTTCATTTATTCGTAGAAATAGACGCCTAGATCCCCAATAGGAGCACCAGATACAGTCTTCTCTTCGGCTGTCCTCCTTAGGAATCGTCAAGAAGCTCTACTCCCCAAGATGAATGTATTCTCCGTGAATGCCATCTTTGAGTTTCTTCCCAATTCTCGAACTTTCCTGACTTGATCTATTCCTTGTGGATAGCTTTCCTTGAATGTCTCGGGGTTTGGGTACCCACTACGGTCATAATCTTGGACCTTAACTAAGGAACCCTCTTTAAAAGCTAAAAGTCGCTGGATAGTAAACCTCGCACGTTTACCAATGGTTTTTATCTTTAAAAGAGTTATCTCTCCTAATGGAAAGGAGATGATAGACCCACGGGCTTCTTAAAAGCATCGGCCTCCTCTTGGGCATCGTACAAGGACCCGTCGGCTTCTTAGAAATATTCACAGCCTCCTCTTAGGCTTCGTATAATGATCTCTTCCTCCGGGAATGATAGCCTCCTCTTGGGCTTCGTACAAGGACCCCTCGGCTTCTTCAAAGTTTCCAGCCTCCTCTTGGGCTTCGTACAAATTGTCCCGACGACCTCCTAGAGGTATAGGAATAAAACCTAGTCATCCTCATAGAACAGTCCTTTCATAGAGTCTACTACTGTTTCTCACAGCATAGTACCAAAGATAAAACTCTAGACTTGGACAGTCTAACTTCCTTGAGTCTCAAAGACATTCTCAAGCACCCTTCGTAAAATAGGAAGGAAACCCGCAGACTCGGACAGTCTCGACACCCTTTGGATTTCCTGTTTCCTCAAAGAGAAGGAAATATCCCTGATCCTCAAATCAAACCCCTGGGTACAGTGTTACTCATATAAGAACTGATTTTCTCTTTTAAAATCAGTATATTGGATCTGTCACTCAACTGAAACAGTTACAATAGCCTCTCTCTCGGGCTTTGTACGAGACACATAAGAGACTCTCTCATTGAGTCAATCCCCCTTTCGCCTCCATCTCGGGCTTTGTACGAGATACAAAAAGGTTCTCATTGAGCCAAATAAACAATCGCCTCCATCTCGGGCTTTATACGAGATACCAAAAGATTCCCCAGTGGAGTCAAAACAACCTTTTCGCCTCTCTCTCGGGCTTTGTACGAGATACAAAAACACTCTCTTACCGAGTATAAAAGATTCTCCAACTGAGTCAACTCTTTGCTAGCCTCCTCTTAGGCTTTGTATAACGATATGCCCCACTGGGTCGAACCCTTTTAGCCTCTTTCTCGGGCTTTGTACGAGACACAAAATAGCCTCCTCTTAGGCTTTGTATAATGATTTTCCTAGCGGAAATTAGCCTCCTCTTAGGCTTTGTATAAGAAAACCACTGGTTAGTCCAATTAACCTTTTAGCATCAAAGTTGTGCCTCGTTCACAGTGTACAAACATCAACAACTCCTTTCCCTTCATCTAATCGCTGTAAGCGGCAAGCCTCTGGATCATCTACATCCATGCCACTGTCCCTCTTTTAGCATGAGAAATTCCTAAGGAAAGATGGTATTGCTCTACACTGAGTTAAAGTCTTCTCCTTCAGGTTAAAACCCTTTCTTCAAAAATTATGGCATTGCTCGGATCCGCGTATCCCAGTTAAAGTAATTCTCCTTCTCCCCTCTTTAGAGATGACAAATTCTCTCTAAAGTCGAGGTCATTCAGCTTCACGTCTTGGGCTTTGAACAAGACACAAATAGACCTTCAGCTTCACATCTTGGGCTTTGAACAAGATACTAACTACCTTTCGCTTCACGTCTTGGGCTTTGAACAGGACACCAAAAACACCCATTTCCTCCCATAGATACGAACGCTCTGATTTCCCTGTTTCGGTAAACGGGAATACGTAGGCATAAGATCGAAAGAAAAGATCTTAGCGAGCGCAATCAACAAAAAACCCAAACCCCATATCTCCATCAATCAAAAGCAGTAACTCAAAAACATCAGTCCTAACATCCTACTCCTTGTTCCCCGCCAGAAACCTTCTGCCCAGGTAAAAAAAAGAAAGAAACCGTATTGGTGAAAATACAAATAACCAGTACAAAGGCCCCCCACATTGATAGCATCCGTAACCTAACAGACCGTTGTTTAAACTCAGTATGCAAGCAGGGTTAATTGGAGACATCTATTTCCCTTCCTTATTCAGCTCACAATAGGATAAAAAATGAATCGACCTGTAGTTAAAGCTCAAACCGCAGAGAGCGACCAGCGCTTAAGAACCGCGTCCAAAATCGCTCGCTACAGAAAAGTGGCGCCCACCGTGGGGCCCGTTCCTTTCTTTCTACTTCTCTTGTGTGAAAAATTACACAAATGGCGACTCTGCTGGGGAGTCTCCTTTTCTGCCTTAGGGCATCATCCCCGTTTTCTACGGAAAATGGGAACTCTACCGAAGAGAAAGATTGACCTATGCTGGTCCATCTCTTAGGCAGGAAACCACAGATTGGGGCTCCGCCGGGGAACCCATTTCTGTCAGGAACTTAGGAATCATAGCTTTATAAGTCTAGGATGATTAAGACAAATATATATACTACTTTTCCTAATTGCTATACATGTTTATTTTTCTGCTAATGGGAATGCGTGTGATGCCGCATGTGGTGAGAATGAGTATACACCTAGAAAAGCCAAACCCTTTCGTAGTGCGGAAGCTATCAGAAATAGCTGTTACGCGATACTACCCTCATTTGAGGCTGGTGATCTATTCTCGGTGAATAGCACTTACTCTAAGATTACACACAACTCGCTGGCGATCCGCTTGTTGTCTTGCTTTCCTGGGAGGAGCTGATGATAATGAGTACAGGTACAAAAATCACCCTAGTATAAACCTTTGGGGATGGGTAGAGCCTTGACTTCATGACAACGACCCTTTGACCCCATGTTTTTTCTATGTTTTTGTGTGCTGCATTCATGCATTCATTTAATAAAACATTAAAACATTCAAAAAACTTCTATTCTAGTCTCTCTGTTTTTCAAATTAAACTAAAACTGTGATTGCAAATATCAGAGAAGAGGATTACGCTAATGGATTTCGGTAGAAGGAGAACTCACCAGTATACCTTCAAGGTTCCAAAATTAGGGGATTTGAGAAAGTTAGCAAGGATGATCGTTAACCCAGAGGCTTTCAGAGCCAAGCATGGTGGTTTGCTACCACTGTTAAGAGTCCATGTGATTAAGGGGATCATGGACGCGCTCATTCAATTCTACGGTCCGGTTTATCACTTTTTCACATTCTCGGATTACCAGCTTGCACCAACGCTAGAGGAGTATTCTCATCTGACTGATTTACATATCACTGATCGAGCTCCATTTTCTGGACTGGAAGAAATTCCAAAGAATTAGACTATTGCAATAGCAATTCATTTGGACGAGTCTGAGGTCAGGACTCACATGACCACTAAGGGTGGCATCCCAGGTTTGACAGCCCAGTTCCTGACAAAGAAAGCTTTGTACTTCGCTAGTATAGGGAACACGACTGCTTTTGAAAGCATCTTTGTCTTGCTCACCTACAGGTTCATAAGAAAGGACGAGAGTCTCTGGGAAAACCGGACTGTGTCTCGGTGGAGCCTTATCTCCATTGGGTACAAACTAGAGCTCTCAAACTAAGGATGCCTTATCCTCGTTACGGAATTCTTCCGCCGAGGGAAACTATCATGTACTTGATGGCGGAAACTGAAAAGCTTCAGGTTACTCTCAACAAAGTTCAAAAGGAAAGAAGGTCTTGGAAGAACAAGTACCGCACCCTCGACGTAGAGTGTATCCAAATACAGCAACTACTAAAAGAGAAAGATGCTCTGATTGAAATTTTGGGGCAGCATGCTGTAGAGAATCAAGATGACCAAAGGAATTTGCTCGCTCCTTTCACTTGGAAAAGGAATGACAACCCGGCAACGGCCCAAGCGCCCCGGTCAAAGAAGAGGACTCGGGACCCATTAGTTTAGGTTTCTGTTTCTGCACTTTGTAATCTACTGTATTTCCGTTTCTGTAATCCTTTGGAATTCAATAAAAAGGGGTTTCCCCACTGTTCGATATTTGCAATCTAATTGTCAAAGTTTATTTTGATTAAACCTAAAAATAATTAATATAATCATTGCATTCATCATTCTCACATCGCGTATTCTCCTTACCTACGAATCTCACGTTTGTGTCTCGATTCTAGAGTCATACTGTCTCATTCGTATAATACTCGGGCCAATCGTCAGAAAAGGATGGATGATCTTGAGGAAGAAAATAGAGAGTTGAAAGAAGAGATCGACGCTCTGAGAGAGGATATGAGAAAGCTTCGTAACGACATGCAAGCCATGGCAGAAGCTCAACTACAAAGAACTGTGATCTCAGAGATCACCTCAACGCCCATCATAGAAAAGTATGATCCTAGGTATCAGATGCCGAAAGATCATCCTTGGGGCATGCCTGTTAACTATATCCCGGAAGGATATGTTCCGCCGATCACTGAAGATCAGGGAATCGCAACAGAAGCCGTTGGGCCTGAAGGTTACAAACTTCGGGAAAGCGAAGATTCCAGGGGCATACTCAAGACTCCTGAAGGTTACAAACTTCGGGAGGCGCCAAGACTTACTGCCGTAGTCACGGTACCACCCCTTGTGGTGCACACTGTCCCGGAAGGACAGATTCCACAGACACCTTCTGGTAAGAAGGAAACTATGTTTGACAGAATGGATGAATTCCAGGAGCAGTTCTTGGAAATGCAGAAAGAGCTGCAAGCCCTTCGCGGTCAGGATCTATTTGGAAAGGACGCCGCAGACCTCTGCTTGGTCCCAAATTTGAAAGTCCCGCACAAATTCCAAGTGCCCGACTTTGAAAAATACAAGGGTAACTCTTGCCCTCAAAGCCATCTGGTGATGTACGCTCGGCGGATGTCAGCTCAGACGGAGAATCAGGACCTGCTGATTCACTACTTTCAGGATAGTTTAACCGGTGTCGCACTCAAATGGTACATGGGTTTAAACCGTACTACGATCAGTACATTCAGAGATCTTGGTACTGCCTTCGTCCAATAATACAAGTACAATTTGGACATGGCACCCGACAGAGATCAACTCAGATCAATGTCACAAAAGGATAAGGAAACCTTTAAGGAGTATGCTCAAAGGTGGCGTGAAATTGCCGCTCAAATTTGTCCGCCTCTTGAGGAAAAAGAGATGACAAAGATCTTCTTAAAGACCTTAAGCTCATTTTACTATGACCGAATGATTGCCAGTGCACCCAGTGATTTCACCGAAATGGTCGGCATGGGTGTACGTCTTGAGGAAGCCGTCCGAGAAGGAATTTCGGTAAAAGACACTGGATCAACGAGCGGTACTAAAAAATATGGTAGTGCTCTCCCTAATAAAAAAGAGCAAGATATTGGGAATATCTCTCTCGGAAAGCAAAGGCGACGTTATCAGCCAGTAGAAGCTGTAACTCTTGCTATCGGCCCCGCGCCTGTTCCTATGCATCAACCTCAGGTTGCGCAGAGCCAACCTGACCAACAAAGGACACAACAGCCTCTTCAGCAGGCTCGTCCTCCATATAACAACCACCGTACAACACGGCCACCAGGATTTGATCCTATACCCGTAATGTACGCAGAGCTGTTTCCGTTACTGCTGGCTAAGGGGCACATTCAGACTAAGTCTCCCCTTTCAGTTTCGGAAAATCCGCATTTTTGGTTTAAAGCGGAACAGACATGCCCTTATCATCAAGGACGATCAGGGCATAACATAGAGACTTGTCTTAATTTCAAGTCTGGCGTGCAAAAGTTTGTTAGGAGCGGGCTCTTATCTTTCAAAGATACGAATCCTAATGTTCTTACGAACCCGCTGCCTCAACATGGGAAAGCTGCAGTCAACCTGATTGAGAAAGAGACCAACAATGTCTATCAAATTCATGATGTACTCTTATTGGGGACCAATCTGGTCAAGATGCATTGTAGACAGAGTGGATATGGCCATGTGCCACCTCATAATTATCACCAGTGTGATATCTTCTCTAAAGACAACCAGGGATGCTCTGTGGTGCAAGCAGCTCTACAGGAACAAATGGATCTTGGATGGATCCAAGAGCACCGAGTTCGTGGAGTTAACATGGTTTACACGAATTCCAACATCATTCAAAACCACGACATCCATGCGATGAATGTCAACTTGGTGGCGATGCACTCAAGGCAAAGCCAGTATCATAATCTGCCGCGGCACGATTACAGTTCTTGTCTGATTTGCTCGGTAAACAAACAGGGATGCTCTTTCATACAAGAGACCCTCCAGCGTCAGATGGATCTTGGATGGATCCAAGAATACCATGATAGGAATCCCTATCAAATCAATATGGTTCAGATTTTCGACATTCGCGTGATGAATACCAACCTGGTAGAGTTACATGCTGAGCAGGTCCGACTTGGATTCTTAATATCACATGATTATCAAAACTGTAAAGCAGGTTGCGAAAACGATCAAGGTTGTACCCTTGTCCAGGAGGCACTTCAGCACTTGTTAAATCACTGGTGGATGCCAATCTATATGGACAAAGATACTCAGCAGATTAGTATCAATCACAGGAATCCTATTCGTCGTCAAAGTTAGGATGTCCGATCAATGGAAGATAACCTAGTGAGGTTACATTGCATTCAAAGTGGGCGTGGCCAGGTGCCACCACACAACTATGACAGTTGCAGCGTCTGTTCGAAAAGTAACCAAGGGTGTTACCTTGTGAGAGCAGCTCTTCAGGGTCAGGTCGATCATGGAGAAATTCGTCCATATCCAGGTTCAGGACCCATCATTTGGTCGCCAAACTACCTTGTCGAGCAAGTTGAGGATGTTGTCACGATCTCTGTTCATCACAGGACCAGGGATGTTTTTGCCATCATCCCTCTACTTGACGAATCTAGAGTTCCCAACCGGGAACGGATCGAGATTACTTATGATAGTCAGAAAAATCAAAAGGTTCCCCTAGTCATCTATCTACCGGGGCCACTACCGTATGAATCAGCTAAGGCTATCCCTTACAAGTACGGTGCTACAATAATTGAGAATGGAAAGGAAATTCCATTACCATCCGTCGTGAACATTGCAGATATCAGTCGTGTAACACGGAGCGGTCGAATCTTCAACCGAGGGGTTGGAAAATCCAACAGAGAAAAGGAACTTCAGACAGAAATTCCTGACCCACCAGTCGGTCAATCTAGTAATCCAGACTTTTCAAAAGACAAAGATGAGATGCTAAAGCTCATCCAAAGGAGTGAATATAACATTGTTGATCAACTGTTACAGACTCCTTCAAAGATCTCAGTATTATCACTGTTACTCAGTTCAGAGGCCCACAGGGAGGCTCTACAGAAAGTCTTGGAGCAAGCCTTTGTGGAACAGGATGTAACAATCAGACAATTCGATAGCATTGTCTCTAACATCATTTCTTGCAATAATTTGGGATTTAGTGATGAAGAATTACCTGAAGAGGGTCGCCGTCATAACATGGCGCTCAACATTATAGTTAACTGCCAGGGCGATGCTTTAGCCAACGTACTGGTATACACAGGGTCAGCCCTGAATGTTATGCCAAAGTCCACTTTGATGCGATTATCATTTAAGGGCCCTCCGATGAGAGTCAGCGAGGTCGTCGTCAAAGCATTTGACGGATCCAGAAAAACAGTTATCGGCGAAGTGGATCTTCCCATAACTATTGGTCCTCACACTTTCCAAATCACTTTCCAGGTCATGGACATCCGGGTAACATACAGTTGTTTATTAGGAAGACCTTGGATACATCAGGCTGGAGCGGTTACTTCGACCCTCCACCAAAAGCTAAAGTTCGTCAAGAATGACCAACTTGTCACGGTTTGTGGGGAACAAGCCTTGCTTGTGAGCAACTTATCATCATCTACTTGTGTGGAACCCGAGGAGGTTATTGGAACTCAGTTCCAAGCACTATCAGTGAGCAAGGACAATCTGTCCAAAGAAGGAACTTCAATGTCTTCATACAAAGATGCTATCAAAGTGGTCAAGAGTACCGATACGACAGGATGGGGATGGCTTGTCATTCCTATTGACAATAAAACAAAGAAGGGTCTTGGTTTTTCTGTAACCTGTACCCAGACAGCCGCCAACGATGAAAGTCTTCATCCCCTTCAAAACTTCTTCCACAGTGGAGGTTTTCTCCACCCAGTGTCTCAGACAGTTCATGCTATCAATGAGGAAGATCCCTCTGACACAGATGAAGAATGGAAGTCCTACCTTAACAAGGACGGTTATATGTCTCAGGAAGAGGTGCCTATGCCTTTGTGCTTTCCTACAGAAAGTTTGAGATTTATACCAAGATTAGATGTCGAAATGATCTACGGAGATTGTGATCCGGAAGGATGCCGTGCTCCGCCAAATTCATTAGAGGAAGTCACTCCGATGAAAGACAACTTTGATCACAATTACTATGGCCCGATGGATGGCCTGCCAATGTGGCAGCCTTACCCAGGAAACTAGGGGCAAGAAAGTCAGCCGAGTAATGAAGCTCAGCTGAGCATCATTGAACAGAATACCTGTGTCCCCGCCATGTCATGGGATCAACACTCAGGTCATTCAGAAACTACTCAACATGAAGATGAATTCGCAACGTTTGCAGGACTTGAATTCATCAACTATGCTTTTCCCGAGGTCAACTTCATCGAGAGAGATGACTCCTCCGGTTTGAAAGAAGTGTGGGACACCTTGGGACAACCAAGTGGAAAATACGACTATATGGTCAAGTACACTGCTCCCGAAAGCTCTCGTATCAGGCTCGAAGATATCCAGTCAACTGGATGGGGAGATACAGCTGAGAGCACAAATGCTATGCAAAATGTAACAGAGGAATCCTCCTACGACAATTCTTCCTGGGAGACAGATTCCAATGATCCTGCTCCACCAGAAATCAGCGTTATTTCTGAAGACAAATCAAGGAAGGTGCCAGACTTTGTGATTCACCGAGGAGTTCGCCGCCAATGGGTTGCTGTCGATGTTCCGAAGGTCGTTCGTCAGTCAAAGTAATTGCCATCTTTAACCTTTCACCCTGCCCAGGTGAAACGGATATTTTGATAGGGCTCGTATTCTGTAAATTTCCCTCTTCGCTTTGCCCGAAGTGACAGAGTTTTGTTTTATAGGGCTGTAGTTTCAAGATTCGACTTGTTCATTAATAAAATAACGTCGTTATGTAATTTTCGCATTAATTGTTGTTTTCTCTTTTTGCTTTTTCAGAAAATGGTAATCCTAAAAAACATTCAATAATAAAAACAAGCAGTAAAATCAAAACACTGCACACACTTGCATTTTCTCTATCTTTTCTAAACACGAATCATCACGTCATGCAGATTGCTTGTTTTATACCCCGTTGAAACATACGATCCGATGCCTTCTTCCAACTTTGAGTTCCCGATATTCGAGGCTGAAGAAGAAAATGACGACCAAATTCCAGAAGAGATCTCCCGACTACTCAGACAAGAGGAAAGGTCCATCGAACCTCACAAAGAGCCTTGGAAACGGTAAACTTGGGTTCAGAAAAAGAGAGAAAAGAAATCAGGATCGGAGCATTGCTCAGTTTAACTTCCAGAGAGGGTTTGATAAAGCTTCTCAAAGAATTCCCCGATGTGTTCGCTTGGTCCTATCAGGATATGACAGGGTTGGATACCAGCATCGTGGAACATCACTTACCGTTAAGATCGGAATGTCCGCCAGTAAAGCAAAGGTTGAGACGGACTCACCCGAACATGGCCATCAAAATCAAGGAGGAGGTACGGAAACAGATCGACACGGGTTTCCTCGCTACATCTGAATATCCTCAATGGTTAGCCAACATCGTACCCGTTCCCAAAAAGGACGGAAAGGTCAGAATGTGTGTTGATTACAGAGATCTAAACAAGGCAAGTCCAAAGGATGACTATCCTTTACCACACATTGACATGTTGGTTGATAACACAGCAAAGTTCAAAGTTTTCTCCTTCATGGATGGATTCTCGGGCTATAACCAGATCAAAATGGCGCCTAAAGACATGGAGAAAACTTCATTCATTACCCCATGGGGTACCTTTTGTTACAAGGTAATGCCGTTCGGTTTGAAGAATGTCGGGGCAACCTATCAAAGGGCCATGACTACTCTGTTTCATGACATGATACACAAAGAAATCGAGGTATATGTCGATGATTTGATTGCAAAATCAAGAACAGAGGATGAGCACGTTGAACATCTGTCAAAATTGTTCGAACGTCTAAGAAAATTCAAGCTCTGCTTGAATCCCAACAAGTGCACCTTCGGTGTCCGTTCGGGGAAATTACTAGGGTTCATCGTCAGCCAGAAAGGAATTGAAGTTGATCCTGACAAGGTCAAGGCCATTCAAGAAATGCCTTCTCCGAAAACTGAAAAACAAGTCAGAGGATTCCTGGGACGTTTGAACTACATCTCCAGATTCATATT
This sequence comes from Lathyrus tuberosus, assembly GCA_022829125.1. NCBI lineage: Eukaryota > Viridiplantae > Streptophyta > Magnoliopsida > Fabales > Fabaceae > Lathyrus > Lathyrus tuberosus. The sequence goes on from JALAZF010000191.1 coordinate 8,337,668, forward strand.
CCTCATGACCGCGACATGCGCGCCGATTTTCAAATTACTCAAAAAGAACCAGGATTGCGTTTGGTCAGAAGATTGCCAAACCGCCCTCGACAGTATCAAGGAATATCTGTTGAATCCTCCGATTCTATCACCTCCAGTGGAAGGGAGACCACTGATCATTTACCTCACAGTCCTAGAGGACTCAATGGGATGTGTACTTGGCCAACAAGACGAAACTAAATGGAAAGAGTCTGCCATTTACTATCTAAGCAAGAAATTCACCGACTGCGAGACTCGGTACACGATGCTTGAGAAAACTTGTTGTGCTTTGGCTTGGGCAGCCAAACGTCTTCGCCAGTACATGATTCGTCATACTACTTGGTTGGTCTCCGAAATGGATCCAATCAAGTACGTTTTTGAAAAACCTGCTCTCACGGGAAGGATTGCTCGTTGGCAGATGTTACTATCAGAATATTACATAGAGTACCATCCTCAGAAAGCCGTTAAAGGAAGTATTTTAGCCGATCATTTGGCTCATCAACCGATTGACGATCAAGAATCAATCGGGTTTGACTTCCCAGACGAAGATGTCATGTATCTAAAGATGAAAGATTGCGATGAACCGCTACCCAGTGAAGGGCCAGAACCAGGTTCCCAGTGGGGACTTATCTTTGACGGAGCAGTCAATCAATATGGAAACGGAATTGGGGCAATCATTGTTACCCCTCAGGGTTCCCACATTCCTTTCACTGCCAGACTTACGTTCAAATGTACGAACAACGAGGCCGAATACGAAGCATGTATCATAGGTCTCGAAGAAGCGATTGATTTAAGGATCAAAAACTTAGACGTATATGGCGATTCAGCCTTGGTTATTAACCAGATCACAGGAGATTGGAACACATACCAATCAGGATTGATTCCTTACAAAGACTATGCAAGAAGGTTGTTACCTTTCTTCAACAGAGTTGAGTTTCATCACATCCCTCGTGATGAGAATCACATGGCTGATGCATTAGCCACTCTCTCTTCCATGATTAGTGTAGGTCGATGGAATGACATACCTAAGATCGACATAATGCGCCTTGAACGGCCCGCCTACATCTTCCCGATTGAAGCAGTCATAGACGACAGACCTTGGTATCACGATATCAAATGCTTCCTTCAGAAACAAGAGTACCCATCTAGGGCACTCAGAAAAGATAGAAAGACCCTCAGAAGATTGGCTGGAAACTTCTTCCTGAGCGGTGACACTCTTTATAAGAGAAATTTTGACATGGTCTTGCTCCGATGCGTTGACAGACCAGAAGCAGACGTGCTCATGAAAGAAATTCATGAAGGATCCTTTGGCACTCATGCCAACGGACACACAATGGCGAGAAAGATTCTCAGGGCCGGGTACTATTGGTTGACCATGGAATCCGATTGCTACAAGTACATGAGGAGGTGTCACAAGTGTCAGATATACTCCGACAAAATTCATGTACCGCCATCACATCTCAAAGTTCTCTCTTCCCCGTGGCCATTTTCCATATGGGGAATCGATATGATTGGTATGATTGAGCCCAAGGCTTCAAACGGACATCGGTTCATCTTGGTAGCCATTGACTATTTCACCAAGTGGGTCGAAGCAGCGTCATTCGCCAATGTAACCCGACAAGTGGTGGTCCGATTTATCAAAAACAATATCATCTGCCGTTATGGCGTTCCAAGCAAGATCTTACTGATAATGGATCTAACTTGAACAATAAGATGATGAAAGAGTTGTGTGCAAAGTTCAAGATTAAACACCATAACTCATCTCCCTACCGACCTAAGATGAACGGAGCGGTAGAAGCGGCTAACAAGAACATCAAGAAGATCGTTCAAAATATGGTTGTAACCTACAAAGATTGGCATGAGATGTTACCCTTTGCGCTTCACGGTTATCGTGCATCTGTCCTCACTTCAACAGGGGCTACCCCTTTCTCTCTAGTGTATGGCATGGAGGCAGTGCTTCCCATAGAAATAGAGATCCCATCAATCCGGGTATTGATGGAAGCGAAGCTCACCGAAGCTGAATGGTGTCAAGGTCGACACGACGAATTGAATCTGATCGAGGAAAAATGAGTCACGACACTATGCCACGGTCAGTTGTATCAACAGAGAATGAAGAGGGCGTTCGACAAAAAGGTCCGACCGCGTGTTTTCAGGAAAGGAGACCTTGTGCTTAAGAAGATACAATCATTTCTCGCTGATTCTCGGGGAAAATGGACCCCAAATTATGATGGCCCCTATGTGGTCACTAAAGCTTTCTCAGGCGACGCCTTGAGACTTGCAACCATGGACGGAGAAGAATTTGCCTACCCCACTAATGTTGACGTAGTCAAGAAATACTTCGCCTAAACTAAAAAAAAAAAAAAACGTCTCGGTGGATTGAAAACCTGAAAGGGCGGTCCAGGCAAAAGTTAGAGACATGAAAAAAAATCATCATCCCGATGGATTGGAAATCTCATAGTACAATCCAAGCAAAAATTAGGGATAATGGCAAGTAACTATGTTCAACAGAGGCAAGTCCCTCAGCAGTAGTTACATCATCTATCGGAGGAAATCTCCAGTCAAAGGTCATCTTCGACAGAAGCTCAGGATGTCCCGAACTCAAAGTTGGTAGAAGGATAGTGGTCGTTATGTTTCAACGTAGCCCTTTTCCCCGTAAATTACCATTTTCTAACTTTGTATGTACTCTTTAGAATCACGCGTTTGGCTGATCTCCATCTTATCAATAAAATTTGAGCCATTGTGCTTTTGTTTGTAATTCTTTACTTGTTTTAGCTTTACAGAACGACGTTGTTTAAACTTAATCAGCGATTATTGAAATAAAACAAAAATGAATTTACTTGTTAAAACTTTTTCTGCTTTTAAAATAAAGATGGCAATTTCTTTTGACTATTGAACATCAGAAGAACATCGATCGCTTCTCCCGAAGTAAGCGAACTTCAAAGTGCAGAATCAAAGTACTCCTTCTAAGCCAGTATGCCTGAATGAAGGCATCAACTGTGTCAGAGACCTTGTTTCGTCTGACACGCCTCGACCGAGTTCTCATCTCCTAAGCCCGATCAACATAGCTCCCAACAGGAATATCTCTCCTAAGCAAGGGGGAATTGCTATTTTGAATCAACGGTACTTCTTCGCCCCGCGATGGCCGAGTATCCAATTGTGTTCATCCATTAGTCTGTATGTCGCGTCTGTTTTGTCACCATATACATACGTACTTCATGCATTTTTTATTTGCATTTACATTTCATATTGCATCGTTATCACTCTAGTCGGTCTTGTCCCCTAGTGATAAACAGTTTTCTCAATCGAGTTTGTCAGTTCTTTCCTCGTCAGGAAGCGTTGTGTCTGAACAATCTCGCCACCAGTGTATCGTTAGATCAGAGTCGGCACTAGACCACTTTGATAACTTGAACCTCTGAATGACCAGAGAAACCTTCAACGGATGTCACTCTTTGCCATCAAAGATGATATCCTTGCTTTCACGGATTAAGGAAAATCCACAGAGAAAGCCTCGTGATCAGAGATTCAGCAGCACGCCAGTTTTGCTCCGAAAAACCACTGATGAGAAGGTCATTGGCACCTCAAAATTGGATCCAATCATATGGCATTTCTCCGGGAAGATCCCGAGAAAAGTATGATGTAACCCCAAACGAAAACAGTCTCCCAAGAGACTCGCTTTCCCCAATAAAATCGACAAATGGCATCTCTCCAGGAAAATTCGGCAAGAAGTTTGAAGGAAAACCGCTACACATAGCGTCCCTTTTCAATAAAGTTTATTGACAAAAGAAACTTAGACCAGTTCCTTGGTAGGAAACCAGGATCGAGGGGAAGTTTAAATCAGAAACTAAGACCAGTTCCTTGGTAGGAAACCAGGATCGAGGGGAAGTTTAAATCAGAAACTAAGACCAGTTCCTTGGTAGAAAACCAGGATCGAGGGGAAGTTTAAATCAGAAACTAAGACCAGTTCCTTGGTAGGAAACCAGGATCGAGGGGAAGTTTACAAAAACTGAGACCAGTTCCTTGTCTGAAGACCAGGATCGAGGGGAAGTTGACAAAAAAGAAACTGAGACCAGTTCCTTGGCTGAAGACCAGAATCGAGGGGAAGTTTACCTTTTCTAAGCATCATCGCTTAGCTAAAAAAGATGAATGCGTAAGCTACCATTCATAACCACCATCAAAATTTCGGGTATTCTGATATTTAATCCTCTTGCACCCCGAATGCCCGAACACCTTCGTCATTCACACCTTCGGGTCCAAGAAGATTAAATAGGGGTATCTGTAATACCCCAAATTTTGACCACTTAGATTTCCCATCATTGTGAAAATCATCATCACAATATGGATGAACCATCATGCTTCATCAGTCTCCCCAAAGATGGGTGAGCATCCAATACAATCAAAATTAGGGTTTCAAGCCCTCTCTGAGTGCTTAGACAAAGGATCAATCAAGAAATGACATGATCTTCAACTTGTCTAATCTCTCAAACATCCACAATGGATCAAAAAGGACTCCCACTTCAAGGATTAAGCACAAGGCTGCTCCCTTCTAGGTGGATCAAGTCTCAAGATCGACAGTATCACCAAATTAGGGTTTTGGTCGACCAGGGCCTCCAGATGGAAATTTTCATCTGGGCACAAGGCAATGATCCAAAACATAACCTAATATGCTTCATGGAACCTCATGAACCCATGCATCAAGTCAATTTTGCCTCTGGGAATGCATTCATCAAAAATCAGGAATTAGGGTTTCTTGACCTAATTCACCCCTAAGTTGACTTTTGGGACAAACCATGAGCCAAGACCTCAAGAGATGATTTGAGGGTCTCTAATATACCATATTGATCCATTTGGAACAATGGATTGATCCAAGAAGCTTGAGAAACAAGTCTCATTTTCATCTGCACCACAATTAGGGTTTTAAGGGAAAAGTCAACTGTAACTTTGACTTTTGACCAGGACATGCTCCCAAACCCTAATACATGATTGAATATACCCTATGACACCCATGGAACATGTACATCAAGTTTGATTTAGGTCAAGGACATGATTTCCTGAAGAATTGCACAGTTTGGAATTCATCTGATAAAAAGTCAACTGTGCACAAAAGTCAACTTTGACTTTTTGAGATTTTTCACCAAAATGGATTTTTAACCCTAAAATGATGGTAATGTATGATTTGAATCATCATTCATCAAGAAAAATCAAGAAAAGTGAGATAACTTGTAAAAGGGGTAACCATAAAACTTAGAAAATTTTCTAAGTTAAAAACAAAGTGGCAAAGGTACCAACTTTGGAGGACCATAACTCCTAAACCACAAGGCCATTTTTTCTCATCCAAAGATGGATTTGTAGCCCTCATTATCACCTACAAAAACTTCAACTACAAGTCATTCCAATTCATTAAGGATTTTGAGTTATGGAGTGATCAAAGTGGCTGAAAAGTGAAAATGTCACTTTTTCCAACACTTAGTGAAATTTTCACTAAGTCAGATTCTGCCTCACTTTTTGCCAAATGTAGGGGGATTTTTCACTTGGAATCAAAAGAGATAAAAACCAAACTTGTTCAAACAGTTGTTGTATCATGTAAGAGCTTTCCAAAATGGCCAAGAACATTGCCAAATTCAACCTACACCATGAGATACAACCTTGCCAAGTTGCCTTGCTGAAATCTGTCAAGGCAAGGCAGAATTTGCAACTTTGGTCGATTTGCCAAAATCAGCCAAATTCAATTGCTCCAATCCACTTGGACACCTCAGAGGATTGAATCTAAAGGGGACAATCACTGAGCCAAGCCTCCAAAGTCCATGGAACAAGAAATAGCATGTTGAACCTAGAATGGCCAAAATAGGGACAAGACTTCAAATTTGGAATGAGGCATTCAATGGAACCATCAAGGTGGCATGGACTGAGCCATTCTCATCTGAAATCAGTCAAGACTTATCCAAGACCAAGGGGACCAAAGCTCTGTGCCCTAACCTCTAGTCAATGGCTAGAGGAGACTTGGATTTTCATTGGACAACATTGGCCAAACCTACTTACCAGCTGCCATGCACTATTCCTTGAAAAACAAACTTGCTCTACTATAAATAGAGCTCAATTATGGTCAGTTTAAGTACACCAAAGCCATCTAACAGATGCTTTCCTCAAAATCTCTTTCTCTTGGCAAAAATGCCTTTCTTAGCAAGGTAGCTATCGGGTTTTGAGTTTGAGAGCAATTCTGCACAAACCAATCACTCACACACCTCACATACATCACATATGAGCTGATCAAACACTCACATAACATCTGGAGCATCAAAATCTCAAAATCACTTGCCATCCACACAAGTTTGAAGTGAAGTTGCAGCTGAGATGCCATAAACTGATCCAGTCCATTTCAATTCAATCCAAGTGTTCAAACACACTCCATATGGTGTAGGGAAGCTGTCCATATCATCACAACTTGTCTGTAACACCTCCAACTCAAAATCACATCTGCTCTTGCTGTCACGACTTGGAGGTAAGCCTAAACTTGGGCATCTCTCAATCTATGCATGTTTCCTCGCACAATAATTTGGCCATATGTTCAAAATCATGCATGGAATGTTTTCCCTCAATTAATTGCATTGTTTGAATCGTGTATCAAAAATCCTAGCCTTCATGCAGAAATTAGGGTTCTTGAGGTCTCTTCGTGATTTCTTGTTGTATGTTTAATTTAAATGAAATTAAAGTACATAGACATGATCGTGAGGTTGAGACGAGCATAATGATATGTGGATTGCATGATATGATTACGTATTCATGGAGATTGGATAGAAAATGCAAATCTGGGCAAACTGAAAAACGCGCGTGTTCTTGGTGTTGTTCTTGGCGCCATTTTTCACATATTTGAATATTTGAATTTTGTGATTTTGTTTAATTGATTAAAAAATTAATTTCTCTCTGAGTTTTAATGATTTTGAGTTGATTCTTTTTTTAATAATTCACAAAAATGTTAAAATATTTTATTTTCCCAAAAAATCCCAAAAATATTATTTATTTCATATAATTGATATTTTTGTATAGAATTAATATTTTGATTGTTTTTGGCATTTTAAATATTTTTTCTACATTGATTTTGCAACTTTTAATGCTTTCTAATTATTTTATAGGTCAATACTTAATTTTTGAAGCATTAATCCAAGATCACAATTTGTTTTCCATGTGTTAAACAATTTTTGATCATTTTAATTGAATTTTTATTCAATTAAATACATTTTGAAAACAAATTAGGGTTTTGGATTAATTCAACCTTCATAAATCATTTTCAAAACTTTTTGGGCCTCTTGAGAGAGTGTAAGACCCATCCCCCCTTGTACAAAAACTTTTTGGGCCTCTCCTTGAGCTATAAGACCCATTCAAAACACTTTGGGCCTCTATTAGAGTGTAAGACCCAATCCCCTTTTAACCAAAACATTTTGGGCCTCACTTATTGTATAAGTCCCTCTGCGTTAAAAGAAAACCTCGGCGCGATCGCCATTTTTAAACGAAAAATCATTTGGGCCTACCATCGTGTTATAAGCCCCACTCTTTTCTTTAAACCTTTTTGGGCCTCTTGAGAGAGTGTAAGACCCATCCCTTTGTACATAAAACCTTTTTGGGCCCTAGTCACTTGTATAAGTCCCGCTGTACAAAGTCAAATAGTGCGCTCACTGATAAAACCCTGGGCCTCTCCTTGAGCTGTAAGCCCCAAATCTTTCTTTTTCAAAGCACTTTCCCCTTTGATTTTGAATATACTGTTGTTTTCAATCTTTCTTTGTTGAACAACTAACCAAACAGCATGGAAGCACTCCAACCGAGTAAGTGGTTATCGCTTTCATTTACTGCTTTCATATTATAAACTGTATTGTGGGGCTGCTCACTGTAAGTCTCCTTTCATAAACTCATATCTACTGTGTAATAATAGTATAGATATTTCGAGTTTCCCCGGCTACTACGTCTAGAACTAGGTGACGCCGTTTCATTTATTCGTAGAAATAGACGCCTAGATCCCCAATAGGAGCACCAGATACAGTCTTCTCTTCGGTTGTCCTCCTTAGGAATCGTCAAGAAGCTCTACTCCCCAAGATGAATGTATTCTCCGTGAATGGCATCTTTGAGTTTCTTCCCAATTCTCGAACTTTCCTGAATTGATCTATTCCTTGTGGATAGCTTTCCTTGAATGTCTCGGGGTTTGGGTACCCACTACGGTCATAATCTTGGACCTTAACTAAGGAACCCTCTTTAAAAGCTAAAAGTCGCTGGATAGTAAACCTCGCACGTTTACCAGTGGTTTTTATCTTTAAAAGAGTTATCTCTCCTAATGGAAAGGAGATGATAGACCCACGGGCTTCTTAAAAGCATCGGCCTCCTCTTGGGCATCGTACAAGGACCCGTCGGCTTCTTAAAAGTATTCACAGCCTCCTCTTAGGCTTCGTATAATGATCTCTTCCTCCGGGAATGATAGCCTCCTCTTGGGCTTCGTACAAGGACCCGTCGGCTTCTTAAAAGTTTCCAGCCTCCTCTTGGGCTTCGTACAAATTGTCCCGATGACCTCCTAGAGGTATAGGAACAGAACCTAGTCATCCTCATAGAACAGTCCTTTCATAGAGTCTACTACTGTTTCTCACAGCATAGTACCAAAGATAAAACTCTAGACTTGGACAGTCTAACTTCCTTGAGTCTCAAAGACATTCTCAAGCACCCTTCGTAAAATAGGAAGGAAACCCGCAGACTCGGACAGTCTCGACACCCTTTGGATTTCCTGTTTCCTCAAAGAGAAGGAAATATCCCTGATCCTCAAATCAAACCCCTGGGTACAGTGTTACTCATATAAGAACTGATTTTCTCTTTTAAAATCAGTATATTGGATCTGTCACTCAACTGAAACAGTTACAATAGCCTCTCTCTCGGGCTTTGTACGAGACACATAAGAGACTCTCTCGTTGAGTCAATCCCCCTTTCGCCTCCATCTCGGGCTTTGTACGAGATACAAAAAGGTTCTCATTGAGCCAAACAAACAATCGCCTCCATCTCGGGCTTTATACGAGATACCAAAAGATTCCCCAGTGGAGTCAAAACAACCTTTTCGCTCTCTCTCGGGCTTTGTACGAGATACAAAAACACTCTCTTACTGAGTATAAAAGATTCTCCAACTGAGTCAACTCTTTGCTAGCCTCCTCTTAGGCTTTGTATAACGATATGCCCCACTGGGTCGAACCCTTTTAGCCTCTTTCTCGGGCTTTATACGAGACACAAAATAGCCTCCTCTTAGGCTTTGTATAATGATTTTCCTAGCAAAAATTAGCCTCCTCTTAGGCTCTATATAAGAAAACCACTGGTTAATCCAATTAACCTTTTAGCATCAAAGTTGTGCCTTGTTCACAGTGTACAAACATCAACAACTCCTTTCCCTTCATCTAATCGCTGTAAGCGGCAAGCCTCTGGATCATCTACATCCATGCCACTGTCCCTCTTTTAGCATGAGAAATTCCTAAGGAAAGATGGCATTGCTCTACACTGAGTTAAAGTCTTCTCCTTCAGGTTAAAACCCTTTCTTCGGAAATTATGGCATTGCTCGGATCCGCGTATCCCAGTTAAAGTAATTCTCCTTCTCCCCTCTTTAGAGATGACAAATTCTCTCTAAAGTCGAGGACATTCAGCTTCACGTCTTGGGCTTTGAACAAGACACAAATAGACCTTCAGCTTCACATCTTGGGCTTTGAACAAGATACAAACTACCTTTCGCTTCATGTCTTGGGCTTTGAACAAGACACCGAAAACACCCATTTCCTCCCATAGAATAGGAGGAACTACAAACGCTCTGATTTCCCTATTTCGGTAAACGGGAATACGTAGGCATAAGATCGAAAGAAAAGATCTTAGCGAGCGCAATCAACAAAAAACCCAAATCCCATATCTCCATCAATCAAAAGCAGTAACTCAAAAACATCAGTCCTAATACCCTACTCCTTGTTCCCCGCCAGAAACCTTCTGCCCAGGTAAAAAAAGAAAGAAACAGTATTGGTGAAAGTACAAATAACCAGTACAAAGGCCCCCCACATTGATAGCATCCGTAACCTAACAGACCGCTGTTTAAACTCAGTATGCAAGCAGGGTTAATTGAAGACATCTATTTCCCTTCCTTATTCAGCTCACAATAGGATAAAAAATGAATCGACCTGTAGTTAAAGCTCAAACCGCAGAGAGCAACCAGCGCTTAAGAACCACGTCCAAAATCGCTCGCTACAAGGATAAGCAAAAGTCTTAGTGTGGGGGAGTTTGATAACTCGAATTCGTATCATATTTTTCGACTCATTACGCGCACTTTTAATACCTTTTTATCGAGTCTTTCATACTATTTACTTTGATTTATTATGATTTCCTTTGTTTTTATGTCGACAGGTGTTTATTCGGCAAGTATGGAAAAAAGAGTGAAAACAGAGCTGAAGAGTGAAGAAAACCAGCAAAAAAGTCAAGTTCTGGCCTCCCCAGAGCAATGGCGCTCGCTATGGCCTGAGGAAGGCGCTCACCATGCCCAAAAAGGAGGGAAATCACCTTTTGAACTAATGGCGGTCTCAATTAGGCATACGGTGATCGCCATTATGCGCGGGAACAGTTTTATCAGCAACAGTTTGGCAGTTTCCTCTATTCAAATTCAAACTCGAACTTGAAGTTTTGGAGCCAAGATTTCTCTATATATAGACCCCTTTGGAGGGCAGTAGACGTCCGGAAGTTGGGCGGAAGTGCTGCTGAATCGCGTTTTAGAACTTAGGCATATATTTTCAATTTCAAAGAAGCAATTACTCACACTGAGGAATTACTGCACTTTGTATTTTCTATTTCCTTGTACTGTTGTATCACTTCAAGTATCAATACAAATCTTGCCGCCATTTTTGTATTCGAGTTCAGTTTCATTTACCGCATCTTTTTACAGGTTCTTTATTTACTGCATTATAGTATAGATTATATTCGAATTTGTTTTAACATGATAGTTCCCTAATTTGAATGCTTTAACATGTTAAGATCATATTTAATTATGTCCAGTTGATTATAATTAGTGACCGTCGTATGAGGACCGTCGTTCCGACGGGACTCTGTAGGAACCATTGGTATGAAAATATGACTGTTCGATATTCTGTTTTTAGTGTCTAAGTTTAATTTAGGTGACTTTGTCGTGAGAGCGAGGGGTTGCTTAGCCGTGTTTTGTCGTGAGAGTGAGAAATGCATTAAGGTGTGTCCGATAGAGCGAGAGTTTGAGGTATTCATCGGATAGTAGACACTGAGCATCGATCCTAAACACAGCGAGAGCGCTTTAGGCTTCGTTTAGGCTTTGTTGGTTTTCAAAATGCGTCTTTTAATTACCGAGCGAGCGAGAGCAAAATCTTGGGGTCATTATGTAACACCCCAATTCCCATCGCAAATAAATAATACATAAATAAATCAGAGTAACTAAAAATTTATTTTTCTGACAGAAACAAGGATGCCACATTTTAAGGTAAGAAAACACAATCCCTGCTCAATTATTAGATACATAACACATAATAGAGAAAATCATTAACGGGAAACTTTTTCCATCTAAAGGGAAAGGTCAATTATGGAATAAAGCGGAAAGATCCATAACCGACGTGTTTTACCAAATAAATCATTTTAGAACATCAACTATATATACAAAGGTACTACAAAATACATTCAACAAATGTATATATATATATATATATATAATCGTTCCCCGACTCTCGTGCTACGTATCAGAGCAGACACCAACACCGACAACAGAACGGAGGACTACTCTTCACAAAAGCCTCCAAGACACTAATCTGCAATTGGCTCATAGAGAAATAAACCACAGCAGAAGGGTGAGAAATAACAACTAAAATCAAGATTGCATAATAATATGCAAATACATAACAATTCACATGCATAGCTATTCTCACCACAAACACCACATACTAATACATATAACATACCACATATACGTAGCATATATATATTAATCCAACAATATAGCACATATCAAGTATCCGATATACTCACATATTTGCACATAAGGCATACCAAGTCATAATATTTAGAAACACATCACACATCACATAGCACATGTCTACGTATAAACATATTATCCACAACCAATGCATTTATCACATATGCACATCAAATTACCAATGCTATCACAATCTCAACACATAACCAATCGATGCACAATTTCCACACATAATCAATCAAATCATGATTTTCCACACATAATGCATCCATTCACAATTCTCACACATAATCAATCCATGAATTATGCAAATGCACAGAGACCGACACAACAACTCTATGCAAATTCCATGCGGTACCGACTTCCAACATTTCTCATCACTAGTTCACTCAGGAACTCTGCTGGAACCATCGCTCGTTACATCACTGTAACTCCCCGTCGGGCATACGATGTTCCCCGTCGCTTTCAGTCCTCTTTGTATAAGGCTCACGACGTTTATGGATCGCTTTTGGTCCTCTTATCTTTAAGGCAATTCATACCTCTTATTTTTAAGGCTCACGATCCGATCGCTCACACCCCACATGGGCACACGATCGTCTATAATCATCGCTTTCGGTCCTCTTATTTTTAAGGTGATTCATACCTCTTATTTTTAAGGCTCACAATGTTATAGCAGATTCCCTCTGGAATCAATCCGTCACTCAGGACGTCACAAGAATGCATATCATGATGCTTGGCATACATTGACTCATGACATTCAAAATGCACACACATACACATCCACAATCATGCATATATCATCAAATACCACACATTGCATTTTCCTGCCCTTAGGCCACAATTCATCATCACAACATGTATCACGTGCATTTTCATTTCACAACAGCACACAAGTCATACAATATCCATATCAACAACACATTGCATGATACACATCAATTACGCACAATGACAACGACAAAAGTCGACAAAACAACACCATTCAAATATCATACATCCATCACCAATGCGTATCAATCATGCACAAAATTTCATCACATATGTTCACGCCATATAACAGCACACCAGCTATACATTACATATCAAAAGCATATAGCATGATAACACATCATTCGCAAACCAATACGACGGTAAAAATCCGAAAAACCAACACTTTTTCAAAACCACAACTTAAATAAATCATCTACTTACCTCCAACCCATTTTTAATAGAAATAATATTTCATTAGTTTTCCAACACTTCAAACGGGGGTCAAAACGGACTTACGGTTCAAAAGTTATGAAGAAAACAAAATCAGACATTTTGGAAAATTTGTGTCACACGCAGGTATGCTCAGGTCGAGTATTTAGGTCGACGCAAGGGCAATATGAGTTGACCTAAAACCCTATGAGTCGACGCATACTGCGCAAAATTTGATAAAAACTCAGTTTTCGATCGTTAAATGACTTTCGGACCTCCGATTTTGATTCTGTAAAAAGCTGCGATCTCAGAATTCAACATACTACAATATTTCCATCATTAAAAAGCCATCTAACACATTTTCCATTTTTGAAATATTTTGAAACATAATTTTATCAGTTTATCCCAACTCCAAACTCGCTCAAAACCACTCGAAAACACACAAATAACCATTCCCGATTAATTCCTATCCTTACCCGATTAAATATCAACCTATACCAATGTTACCAGACATATCCAAACACTTTTACCCGACCACAACGTCAATTTGCACAAAAACCTCAATATATATCAAAAACGCAAAAGTTACAAATTCAACTCGATTCAATCAAACGATCACGCTAAATCACGACCCAACATCACTCGACTCTACTACGCGATTTATTCCGACTTTCGTCCGTAAAAACATCGATTTCTACTCATTTTTACCATTTCGACCTAAAATGAAAACTACAAGAAAATATCCAAAACAATCCAAGAAAACATACACATATACATACACAAGCAAGATATAATTGAAACTTCTCACCCTTACCCGATTATTCGCGCTTGAAACGGAGTTATGTCGATAATTCCACTTTTCCTCTTCTCCCTCTTTTTCTTCTCTTCCTCTTCGTTTCTCTTTTTCTTCTTTCTCTCATTTTCTCTCTATTTCTTTCTATTTATATAAAAACATAAAACTTACCCAAGCAAAAGACCAAAATACCCCTCAGCTCAAATATCTCCCAAACGCTCTCAAAATGCGATAAAACATAAACAACAATGAAAAATAATATATTGTCAAATAAGAGTCAAGAATAAAATAATATAAAAACAAAACTAATTAAATCGACTCGATTAAATAACTAAGACAAAATGGGGCGTTACACATTAGACGTGGCTTTTGTCAATAGCGCGAGAGTGTGAGATGGAGTCTTTAAGTTGGCATTTCTTACGGAATGGTAGTATAGTCATAATCAGTACCAGTATTCTACAAGTCCCTTAGGTTCGCGGAAATCAAATTTTGGGCTTGTTTTAGTATTATTTTCAAACCTTTAGTAATTAGCATTTATATTTCCGTTCGTACCATTTTAATCATAGCCTTAGCTTTACATCGCAGCAATAGATAACAGTAGGTTGATATTGGTCATTGTAGGTTCGACAATATTTTATATTACTTCGATAAATGCGTGCACTTGCGGAGCATCAAGCTGCAGTAAATTTGATAGAGGAAGGGTCTAAACACAGCTATCAAGTTCACAATGTACTCTTATTGGGAACTAATCTGGTCAAAATATATTGCAGACAAAGCGGATACGGTAATGTATGTAATGCCCCGTTTTGTCCGATTTATTTAATCGAGTCGATTTAGTTATTTTTGTTTTATATTATTTTATTCTTGACTTTTATTTGACAATATATTATTTTTCATTGTTGTTTATGTTTTATCGCGTTTTGAGAGTGTTTGCGGGATATTTGAGTTGAGGGGTAAAATAGTCTTTTAGGGGTTTAGATATTTTATATAAATAGAAAGTGGAGAGAAAAAGAGAGAAAAGAAAGGGAAAGAAAAAGAAGAAGAAAGAAAGAGAGAAGAGGAGAAAGAGGAAATCGAGGAAATCTCCGTTTCAAGTGCGGTTAATCGGGTAAGGGTGAGAAGTTTCAATTATATCTTGCTTGTGTATGTATATGTGTTGTTTGTTGTAATTGTTTTGGTTGTTTCACAACTTTTCTTATCGATTAGAATTAGGAGCGATTGATAGAAATCGATGTTTTTACGGTCGGAAATCGATATAAATTGCGTTGTATGATTACACTATGGTTATGAACAATTGCTGATATTTGTTTTGCTGTTGGAAACGAATTGGGTTGAAAAATGGGGATTTTGGGGTGTTGGAATCGTGTAAAAGAGAAACAGAATTTTTCTGCTTCTGGTGTGGAGCGTCGGACGGTGCTTAGAGCGCCGGGTGGTGCGGGTTTGCGCCGGGCGGTGTTTGGGAGGCGCAGTCTAGCACAATTCTGACTCTATTGAGTCATTGGTGAGGAATGGTGACGCCCCTGCTTCGCCGGGCGAAGTAGAGGCGGAGGGTCAGCGCCGGGCGGTCGTTGGGTAGCGCCGGGCGGTCCTGGGGAATTCCAATGAGTTTGTTTTCTTTGATAATGCATAACTTTTGATACGTAAGTCGGATCGGGACGTTCTTGGTACCGATGGAATGCTAATGAGATGTTTTTTCTTATGACAATGGTTTTGAGATTGTTGGCCGATTTAATTATGTCAGGAAACTGAGATAGTGTCGTTTTGTCGACTTTTGTAGTTATAATTGTGTGTAATTGAGGTGTATAATGCAATGTGCTGTTGATATGGATATTGTATGACTTGTGTGCCATTGTGTGATGAAAATGCATGTGATAAATGTTGCGATGATGGTTTGTGGCCTAAGGGCAAGGAAATGTAATGTGTTGTATTTGGTTATATATGCATGATTATGGATGCGTATATGTGTACATTTGAATGTCATGAGTCATTGTATGTCAAGCATCATGATATGCATTCTTGTGATGTCGTGTGCCCTAGTGGGTGTGAGCGAAAAAATGATTCTAGAGAGAATCCGCTATAACATCGTGCACCTTATACAAAGAGGACTGAAAGCGATGATTATAGACGATTGTGCGCCTTATACATAGAGGACTGAAAGCGATCGGATCGTGCGCCTTATACAAAGAGGACTGAAAGCAATCCATAAACGTCGTGTGCCATATACCAAGAGGACCGAAAGCGACGGGGAACATCGTTTTCCCGACGGGGAGTTACACTAAGTAACAAACGATGGTTCCAATAGTTCCTGAGTGAACTAGTGTTGAGATGATGGATGGATGGTACCGCATATGCATTGCATAGAGTCGTTGTTTCGGTCTCTGTGCATTTGCATAAATCATGAATGGATTGATTATGTGTGAGAATTGTGAATGGATGCATTATGTGTGGAAAATCATGAATGGATAGATTATGTGTGAGAATTGTGAATGGATGCATTATGTGTGGAAAATCATGAATGGATTGATTATGTGTGAGAATTGTGAATGGATGCATTATGTGTGGAAAATCATGAATGTATTGATTATGTGTGGAAATTGTGAATTAATTGATTTGTATTGTGTTGAGATTGTGATAGCATTGGTAATTTGATGTGCATATGTGATAAATGCATTGGTTGTGGATAATATGTTTTATGCATAGACATATGCTATGTGATGTGTGATGTGTTTCTATATGTTATGACTTGGTATGCCTTATGTGCAAATATGTGAGTATATTGGATACTTGATATATGCTATGTTGTTGGATTAATAGATATTTGTTACGTATATGTGGCATGATTATATGTATTAGCATGTGATGTTTGTGGTGAGAATAACTATGTATTGCGAATTTATATGTGTTTGTATATTATTATGCAATCTTGGTTTAGTTGTTATTTCTCACCCTTCTGCTGTGGTTTATTGCTCAATGAGGCAATTGCAGATTTGTGTCTTGGAGGTTTTTGTGAAGATTAGTTCTCCATTCTTTTGTCGGTCTTGGTGTCTGCTCTGATACGTAGCACGGGAGTCGGGGAACGTTGTAGATATATATGTATACATTTGTTGAATATATTTTGTAATACTTTGTATGTATATTTTGATGTTATAAAACAATTTATTTTGTAAAACAAGTCAGTTATGGATCTTTCCGCTTTATTCCATAATTGAACTTCATTTTGTTGGAAAAAGTTTCCCTTCGATGTTGTCCCAGTTTGTGTTATGTATCAAATAAATGAGCAGGGATTGTATTTTTATTTCTATTGTTGTGGCATCCTTGTTTCTGTCAGAAAAATAAATTTTTATCTACTCTGATTTATTTATGTATTATTTATTCGCGATGGGAAAAAGTTTTGATGTCAGACTTGCTGGGAAACCCATTTGTCTGAGTTGTAGAGGTATTCAAACTTCTCCGTTAGAGACGCCATTTATTGACTCTACTGGGGAAAACGAGTCTCTTGAGAGACTACTTTCCGCTTGGGGATATTACATCCTACTTTTCGTCGAGATTTTCTCGGAGAAATGGCATATGATGTAATCCAATTTTGAGGTACTGATGACTTCATTATCATTGACTCTCTTGGAGAGAAAAATCAATGTTTTGCTGAGAGTCTTTAGTTGTGAGGCTTTCTTTGGGGATTTTCCTTAATTCGGGAAAGCGAAGATATCATCTTCAATGGTGAAGAGTGACGTTTGTCGAATGTCTCCTTGTTTTTCAGAGGTTCAAGTTATCAAAGTGGTCAAGGACCAACTTCAATCCAGAAATAAATTGGAGGAGAGATTGCTTGGGCGAAACACTTCCTGACGAGGAAAGGACTGACGACTCGATTGAGAGGACTTTTATCACTTGGGGATAAGATCGACCAGCGTGATAGTGATGCAATATGATTATGCATGTGAATCAATAATGCATGATGTATGTATGTATATGTTGACAAAACTGACGCGACATACAGATTAATAGATGAACACGATTGGATACTCGGCAACTGCTGGGGACGAAGAAATACCATTTGGTCCAAAATAGAAATTCTACCTTGCTTAGGAGAGATAGTCTCTGTGGGGAACAACCTTGGTCGGACTTAGGAGATAAGAACTCTGCCGGGGATGTCAGATGAAACATGGTTTCTGACACAGTTGATCCTTCATCCAGGAGTACTGGTTTAGAAGGAGTACTTTGATTCTGCACTTTGAAGCCTAATCGCCTTTGGAGAAGCAATCGATGTTCTTTCGATGTTTAACAGTCAAAAGAAATTGCCATCTTTATTTTAAAAGCGGAAAAATTTGACAAGTAAATTCATTTTTGTTTTATTTCAAGAATCGTTGATCATGTAAAAAATGTCATTCTGCAAAGCTAAAACAAATAAGAATTACAAACAAAAGCACTAGGGCTCAAATTTTATTGATAGGATGGAAATCAGCCAAGCGCGTGATTCCATAGAGTATTTACAAAGTTAGAAAATGGTAATTTAAGGGAAAAGGGCTACATCGAAACACAACAACCGTTATTCTTCTACCAACTTTAAATTCTGGGCATCCTGAGCTTCCATCGAAGATGACCTTGACTAGAGTTTTCCTGATCGATGGCATGACTGCTGCTGGGGGACTTGCCCCTTTGTTGGACGTAGTTACTTGCCATGGATCCCTAACTTTCGCCTGGATTGTACTTTAAGATTTCCAATCCATCAGGATGAATTTTGATTATGTCTCTAATTTTTGCCTAGACCGCCCTTTCGGGTTTTCAATCCACCAAGACATTTTTTTTATTTTTTTTATTTAGGCGAAGTATTTTTTACTACGTCAACATTTGTGGGGTAGGCAAATTCCTCTCCATCCATGGTAGCGAGTCTCAAGGCGCCGCCTGAGAAATCTTTATTGACTACATAAGGGCCGTCATAATTCAGAGTCCATTTGCCCCAGGAATCAGTGAGAAACGATTATATCTTCTTGAGCACGAGGTCTCCTTTTCTGAAGACGCAGGGTCGGACCTTTTTGTCAAACGCATTCTTTAATCTTTGCTGATACAACTGACCATGGCATATAGCCGTTATTCGCTTTTCTTCGATCAGATTCAATTCATCGTATCGACTTTGACACCATTCAACTTCTGTTAACTTGGCATCCATCAATACCCTGATTGACGGGATCTCTACTTCTATGGGAAGCACTGCCTCCATGCCATATACTAGAGAGAAAGGGGCTGCCCCTGTTGAAGTGCGGACAGATGTGCGATAACCATGAAGAGCAACGGGTAGCATCTCGTGCCAATCTTTGTAGGTTACAACCATCTTTTGAACAATCTTCTTGATGTTATTGTTAGCCGCTTCTACCGCTCCGTTCATCTTAGGTCGGTAGGGAGATGAATTATGGTGTTCGATCTTGAATTTAGCACACAACTCTTTCATCATCTTGTTGTTCAAGTTCGATCCATTATCAGTAATGATCTGGCTTGGAATACCATAACATCAGATGAGATTGTTTTTGATAAATTGGACTACCACCTATCAGGTTATATTAGCGTATGACGCTGCTTCGACCCACTTGGTGAAGTAGTCAATGGCTACCAGGATGAACTGATGTTCGTTTGAAGCCTTCGGTTCAATCATGCCAATCATGTCGATTCCCCATATGGAAAAAGGCCACAGGGAAGAGAGAACCTTGAGATTTGTTGGCGGTACATAGATTTTGTCTGAGTATATCTGACACTTGTGACACCTCCTCATGTAGTTGTAGCAATCGGATTCCATGGTCAACCAATAGTATCACACTCTCAGAATTTTTCTCGCCATTGTGTGTCCATTGGCATGAGCGCAAAAGGATCCTTCATGAATTTCCTTCATGAACATGTTTGCTTCTGGTCTGTCTACGCATCGGAGCAAGACCATGTCGAAGTTTCTCTTATAGAGTGTATCACCACTTAGGAAGAAACTGCCAGCCAGTCTTCTGATGGTTTTCCTGTCTTTTCTTAATGCCTCAGGCGGGTACTCTTGTTTCTTAAGTAAGCATTTGATATCGTGATACCAAGGTTTGTCGTCGATGACTGCTTCGATCGTGAAAATGTAAGTGGGCCGCTCCAGGCGCATTATCTCAATCTTAGGTATGTCATTCCATTGACCTACACTAATCATGGAAGAGATAGTGGCTAGTGCATCTGCCATGTGATTCTCCTCACGAGGGATATGGTGAAACTCCACTCTGTTGAAGAATGGTAACAACCTTCTCGCGTAATCTTTGTAGGGAATCAGTCCGGATTGGTATGTTTTCCAATCTCCTTTGATCTGATTGATAACTAGGGTTGAGTCGCCATATACATCCAAGTTCTCGATCCTTAAGTCAATTGCTTCTTCGAGACCCATGATACAAGCTTCGTATTCGGCCTCGTTGTTTGTGCACTTGAATGTCAGTCTAGCAGTGAAAGGAATGCGGGTACCCTGAGGTGTTATGATGATTACCCCAATTCCGTTTCCATAATGATTGACAGCTCCATCAAAGATAATTCCCCACTGGGAACCTAGTTTTGGCCCTTTATTGGGTAGCAGTTCATCGCAATCTTTCATTTTCAAATACATAACATCTTCGTCTGGAAAGTCAAATCCGACTGATTCCTGATCGTCAATCAGTTGATGAGCCAAATGATCAGCTAAAATACTCCCCTTGACGGCTTTCAAAGCATGGTACTCGATGTCGTATTCCGACAACAACATCTGCCAACGGGCTATCCTTCCCGTGAGAGTAGGTTTTTCAAAGACGTACTTGATCAAATTGATTTTGGAGATTAACCAAGTAGTGTGACGAGTCATATACTGGCGAAGACGTTTGGCTGCCCAAGCCAGAGCGCATCATGTTTTCTCAAGCATAGTGTAGCGAGCGATTTTGGGACGTGGTTCTTAAGCACTGTCGCTCTGGGGTACTACAGGTCGATTCATTTTTTATCCTATTGAAGCTGATGAAGGAAGGGAAATAGATGTCTCCAATTAACCCTGCTTGCATACTGAGGTTAAACAGTCAAAACTGTTGGTTTATAGATGCGGTTTAGATCGTGGGCCTCTCTCTGCTTATTTTGTTAAGAATGAAATGATGGGACTATTCATGGGTAGGGGTTTAGGACTGATGCTTTTCGATTGATGTATGAAGGTATGGGATTTTGGGTTTTTGTTTAGTGTGCTCGCTAAGATTTTTCTTTCAATCTTATGCCTACGTATTCCCGTTTACCGAAACAGGGAAATCAGAGCGATCGTAGTTCCTCATATTCTATGGGAGGAAATGGTGTTTTGGTGTCTTGTTCAAAGCCCAAGACGTGAAGAGAAAAGGTTGTTTGTATCTTGTTTAAAGCCCAAGATATGAAGCTGAAGGGTCTATTTGTATCTTGTTCGAAGCCCAAGATATGAAGTTAAAAGGTGTTGTCTTTAGAGAGAATTTGTCATCTCTAAAGAGGGTCGGTTTGTCACAACTGTTTATAAAGGAGAATTACTTTAACCAGGATATGTGAATCTGGCAATGCCATAATTTCCTTTATAGGGGAGTTCCAACCTGAAGGAGAAGACTTTAACTCAGTGTAGAGCAATGCCATCTTTCCTTAGGAATTTCTCATGCTAAAAGAGGGACAGTGGCGTGGATGTAGATGATCCATAGGCTTGCCGCTTACAGCGATTAGATGAAGAGGAAGGAGTTGTTGATGTGTGTATACTGTGAACGTGGCACAACTTTGATGCTAAAAGGTTGATTGTCTCAACCAGGGTTTCCTTATACAAAGCCTAAGAAGAGGCTGATATGTGTCTCGTACAAAGCCCGAGAAAGAGGCTGAAGGGGTCAACTCAACAAGAGAGTCTTTTTGTGTGTCTTGTACAAAGCCCAAGACAGAAGCTAAAAGTCGTTTGACTCAAAAGAATTAAGACTAGTTCCTTGGCTGAAGACCAGGATCGAGGGGAAGTTTATTTCAGAAACTGAGACCAGTTCCTTGGCTGAAGACCAGGATCGAGGGGAAGTTTATTGACAAAAGAAACTAAGACCAGTTCCTTGGCTAAAGACCAGGATCGAGGGGAAGTTTATTGACAAAAGAAAGTGAGACCAGTTCCTTGGTAGGCAGACCAAGATCGAGGGAAAGTTTTTACGTTTTCTAAGCATCATTGTTGTTAGTTCTTGTAGTTGGCTGGAATTTTGGTAAAATAATGTTGTGTCAATGTTGATGTCACATGTCTGATTTCTTAACATTGGTTCCCAACATTAGTTGTTGCAGGGTTGCAGTTTTGTGCGCTGATGTTAAACTTGATGTCATGACATCAGTTGACAGAACATTAGAACATCAGTCTGATGTGTTTTGTTAGGGCTGCGTGTATTAGTTTGTTTTGAGAGATTTGGTGGAGAGATTGCAGGTGAATATCTTGGTGAAGATATATTTTGGTGCAATCATATTTGGAGTAGATCTTGTTGCTGTTTTAAGGGCTGTAAGATATGAAAAGACTTGAAAAGATTTGAAGATAAAATCTGTTTTAGATTCAAATCATATCTGGTTTAATTTCATATCAAATCTGATATTTTCAAGGAGTTGATTTATTCTGAAGAAATCTTTTTCAGTTGTGTTGAAGATTAGTTTGTTGCTATTTTCATGCAAAAAGAAATGGAGAATAATTAGATTTAATTATGAAGATTTGATTGAAGATTTAATTGAAGATCTATTTAGTAGCAGAATCTTTTGCAGATTTGTAGAAGAAGATTTGTTGTGATATGAAGGCCCAAATACAGTTGGGAAATAGGTTATAAATAGAAGCATTGTAACCTAGTTTTAGGATGCTTGTCATCATGTAAATCCTAAGGGCTGAGTTTGTGAACCACTCTCTAGGAGAGTTGGTATGTGTGAACCACTCGGATTGTGAGATGGTCATTGTTCTTAGAGGAAGCTGTTAAGTAACTCTAAGTATTGTTCTTAGTCATGAGGGTCATGTCTAGGTATTATTATATGAGTGTGTCTTCTATGTGTTTGGAGATTTTTTGGAAATCAAGCTGTTGATGCAGTGACTGAGATGTTGACTGCTAGACATCATTGCGATGATTGGGAGTGAGATGGAGTCTCTTATCTAGGGAGAACTTAGATAGAAGGGTCATTGGGTAGTGATTGAGTTAGTGGATTGTCAAATTGTTTGTTGAATCTGTAATTTGATACTGCCAATCGTGGACTTCCTTCCTGGCTTGGTATGCCCCGAGATGTAGGTTGTTAGACCGAACTGGGTGAACAAATTCTGTGTGCACTTTTCTTTTCAGCAACGTATTTAACTATCTATAATTGCCTTGCTGTTTATGTCAGACCGGATGACATCTGGGATCTGTTATACCAGAATTTGAATTGGTATCAGAGCCGGCATCCTGTCTGTTTCTGGATGAGATCTAGGGAAGATACTTTCTGGTTCATGAGCAAGGAAGATAGTTTTATGGAGTTATGGAATTTGTCAGTTCATATAGTTGTTTGTATGATCCCTTGAAGTGAAGGATGCACTATTCATGACAGGGTATCTATTGTACCCATCTGTTGTTATCAGGAGAACTGCTGTTGTGAGTTTGATTTGTTGGCACTTGGTTTATGGTGATGGTGTGCAAGGATTATTGAGTAGTGTCTGAAGGTTGTTAAGGAGTTGTTATGTGTTCCGCTGCATGGTATCTGATGTAACCCTGGTTGGTTCTTGTATCTCTGGTGGTGAGATTCTAGGAAGGTATTCTCTTGGAAAGACATTAGGGTTTGGTCTCCTCAGCAGGATATTCTATGATGTTGTAGTTTATGCAAGACAACTTCAACCGTTTGGTTAGAGATGCCAAAGATACTTGAGGATTATCTCATATCTTTGTTTTGGGAAAGAAGTTATCAAAAGGTGAATGGATCTTATTAAAGACTGTATGACATGGAAGTTTCAGTTTTTTTAGAAGAAGAATATATTTCAAATCAGGCATTGAAGACCAATCTGTCCAGAACATTGATTCCTTCTTTATCAATTTTCTTGATGTTGAAAGAAGAGGGTGGAGCCAAAGCAAAAGAGTATCACTGTCAAATCTTTCATGCGTGAGTGAAGATCTTGATAAGTTATCTCTTAAGCTTAGTTGTGGTGACCTAATTAGGAGGATCTTCCTGGTTATAATGTCAAATGTAGTTCTGGTATATCTGAAGATGAATTCTCTTATGAATATACATGTTTATGATTTTCAAAATCATGAACTGGAGGAAGTTTCATCAAGAAAGAAGCTGAGCTTGATGTGTCAATCCTAATGTCTCGACATCGTGCTACACATCAGCAGTTTATGCTGGAGCTGGTTGAAGAAAAGGTTGTAATCTTGATTGCAGAAGAGAAGGAGATGATCCTTGTTTGAGCTAAACTGTCCGAGGACAATTTTATAGGGAAAATGCATCCAAGAGTATGTGTGTAGTAGCAGTGTAAATCAGCCTGTGGTCAATTGGTGTTTGCATGAGCTCTTTCAGTTTTGTGGCTTGAAGGATTGGAAGTAGCAGATTGTCTATGGTATGTTTATGCAGAAGGATGGCAGTTATCACTCTTAAGTTAGACTAGAGGTCTGAACCTTGTGCTTATAAGAAGAAGCTTCTGGAAGAGTGTGTTATGCAAGTTACTGCAGTTTTGTTGGTCTGATCTTGGAAGTTGACCAAATGTTGATATGTTCTCGTGTGTTCCCTACAAGAGATATGTGTGGATTAATATGGTTGTAGTCTCCAAATCCATATGAGATGTTTAATGTGATTTAGACTAATGTCGAAACTGATGTTGAAACATCATTTCAGTTCTTTGCTCAGGGTGGAGTAAAAGATCAAGATACTAACCTAACCTGGAAGGCTTTTGTGGAATGAATAATGGTCTGTCATGAAGAAGATTCAAAAGTTGCTGGAATCTTAAGAATGGTTAAACCACAGGGATCAATTACTATTTGTGAAATTCACAAGTATTTAATTGATTATCCTTGAAAGACAAGATTAAGGATGTTTTGTCTATTGTTTTAACATCTTTTCATCAGAGGTTTGGAGAATCATGGGAGGGGTTCTACATTCGCTCACAAGTTGCCTAGGTGTTGACCTGGGATTATTGCTTAGCATCTGTTCCTAGAAAGTATTGTGAATGACTTGTCCAGATGGTGGTGCTGTTGAAGCTAAAGATGGAAGACTATGAAGACATCATAATCTTGATGGTTACAACTTGAATCAATTTATTTTTGATTTAAGTGGTTTGGATCATGGTGTTTGCTCTGGTTGTGAAGGTCGAGGATAAGTGGCAGTTATCTCTGGCTTTTTATTGACGACTCTACTAAGGGAAGTGACTTTCTTTAGTATTGCTATGGTGTAGTCTTGGACTACTTATTTTCTGAAGATTCAGATGTGGTAGGTTTGAAGTCTTTGGAGTTTCTAAGCAGGATGGAGGTTGTATACTCAAACTTGATTGTTGAATCAAGTCTATGAGAGCATGGAAATCTATTTTTGCAAAGGGAGGAGGTTCTTCTGAGTGGTAGAAGGTAGAACTGAATTCGAGAGTTGGATGACATAATGTTCTGACATCTAGCTTAACATCAGGAGTCTCAGCTGGTGATGTGGCACATCAGCTAATGATAGGGTGATCTACAGGAATGAACAATAGGATGCTTCAAAAAGATCGTTCTCATGGCAGTTTGCGGGAGCTGCAGGAAGGAGAAGATGTTACACGAGCATGCCTTAGGGAGTCTAAGTGTGTTTGCTTTTGAGCAAGTGGAAGATGTGACTTGAAGATCAAGTTTCCTTGGTGGATCAAGATATCTTTGTGAGAGTTCTGAGAAACATGAAAAAGGTCAAAATGTGGCATTTGGTTGTTTTCATATGAGGATTCATGAATGAGGTGATCAAACTGTGGCATTTGGTTGATCTCAGAAGTGGATTCGAAGAATCAAGATAATCAGAGTGTGGCAGCTGGTTATTATTGAGGATTGTCTTGGAACAAGTTACTCTTGGGCAGAAGGGTGATGAGTTGAAGACTTAAGGAGATTATTCTTCTTGAAGGTGGATGAGAGTTTAATTCTCTAGTTCTTTGGATTACTATGCAATAGTAAGTCCAGTTGGTGGAGCATATCAAGAATCATGGTGATGATATCTTGGTGTGTGGCAAATGTTCTAACTTGTGTTGGGACATTATCTGGTTGAATATCCTTGGTGAAGGATGATTTTGTTCTGGTTCTGAAGATTAGTGCATACATTATGCCTAAGGAGAGTCTACAAAGTCATACGAGAGAATGATGAAGTAGAAGGCCTGCCTTGGATGGAGAATGTAGAGAAGACTGAAGTAGATAAGGTATTGATTGATTGGAAGTCTGAAGATGAAGAGTATGATAGGGAATGAATGCCTTTGGAGAAAGGGACAATGGTACCAAAACGCATGTGCTCAGCAAGTGTGCTCAAATGTTCATCTTCATCTAGAGCATTAGTTAACCATGACAGGGAGAGTACTTGTCTATGGATTTTACTGCAAAGGTGCACATATTGTGAAGCTTGCATGATGATCAAGCTTGTGCAGATTGGTTGCCTCTTCTGAGGATATAATGTCAGATAACATGTTATGACATTAGGCTGTTGGATGGCATGTTGGTGTGGACATGAATGGTTCTAGCCATGTGAAGCTAATTGTTTGAATCATATGTGCACATGCTTATATGGAGGAGTCTGAAGGTCGATTTTATTTGTGCAGATTTTGGAATTACTTTGTGAGGGTCTTTGTTGATGGGAGATGTCACACTTGTCTTGGTGCGTGTTATTAATTCTAAGTAAGAGGAGTTTACTTAGAGTTCAGTGGAAGGCATTGTGTGTGTGCTTCAGAACTTGTGGATGATTGTGTGAAGCATTCCTGACTAGATGGATGAAGACTGTGTATGGATTTTCCAAATGTTATGATCCAGGAGTTCATTGTGATCATTTCTGTGGATATTGTTGAGAGAAGAAGTGTGGATTTGTACAGGGTATGTTTGTTGTAGTATAAGGATGTGATCCTGGTACTTTCGTACTATATGATCATAAAGGTGTCATGGAATATCTTTGGTGTTTTTGGGGTGATTCTTGTTGAAGGAGCATCATTTGTGAAATATAAGGGGAGAACTTCTATCTGTTAAATGTACTAGTGTGGTTCTTGGATTGTTTGAGGATTAAGCATTAAGTGAATGCGTTCAGCAGATGTTATGAACAGAGGGTGCGCTCTTGAAGACATGAAGATGAGTCTTATGTTTTCCATTCATTTTAGGGGGAGTTTATCTTTTGTTGAAGAAGTTGTTTATCAAGATTGTAATGTCAGACAAGATGTCGTGACATTGTGTTACTGGTGAATTTCATGGTGTACTTGATAATCTAGACCTGGTTTCATGGTGTCAGACAAGATATCAATGGATTGAATCAGCAGTATACCTTTACCCCAATGTTTGTTCAGCTATTGAGTTTGGATTTTGTTTTGAGTATATTAGTTGTCAGATTTAGAGGGTGTCCAATTATGGCTAAAAAGGGGGAGAGTTAGCCCATGTGTTGCATGAGGGGGATAGTTTTGTTGGTATAGGCTTGAGGGGGAGTAATCGTGTTTGAACAGCTAGTATGATGGTTCTTGTTTTGAGGGGGAGTTTGTAGTTGTGCAGCTGTTGGATGTTGGATGTTGTTGCTGTTAGTTGTGTGCTAATG
This sequence comes from Lathyrus tuberosus, assembly GCA_022829125.1. Taxonomy (NCBI): domain Eukaryota; kingdom Viridiplantae; phylum Streptophyta; class Magnoliopsida; order Fabales; family Fabaceae; genus Lathyrus; species Lathyrus tuberosus. The sequence goes on from JALAZF010000191.1 coordinate 8,365,342, forward strand.
TTAGTTTGTATGGTGTTGGTATCTCTGGTGTAGGCTGAGATTGTTTTAGCCAAAATTATCCAAATGGGGAGATTGTTAGTTCTTGTAGTTGGCTGGAATTTTGGTAAAACAACGTTGTGTCAATATTGATGTGGCATGTCTGATGTCTTAACATTGGTTCCCAACATTAGTTGTTGCAGGGTTGCAGTTTTGTGTGCTGATGTTAAACTTGATGTCATGACATCAGTTGACAGAACATCAGAACATCAGTCTGATGTGTTTTGTTAGGGCTGCGTGTATTAGTTTGCTTTGAGATATTTGGTGTAGAGATTGCAGGCGAATATCTTGGTGAAGATATATTCTGGTGCAATCATATTTGGAGCAGATCTTGTTGCTGTTTTAAGGGCTGTAAGATATGAAAAGATATGAAAAGATTTGAAGATAAAATCTATTTTAGATTCAAATCATATCTGGTTTAATTTCATATCAAATCTGATATTTTCAAGGAGTTGATTTATTCTGAAGCAATCTTTTTCAGTTGTGTTGAAGATTAGTTTGTTGCTATTTTCATAAAAAAAGAAATGGAGAATAATTAGATTTAATTATGAAGATTTGAGTGAAGATTTGATTGAAGATTTAATTGAAGATCTATTTAGTAGCAGAATCTTTTGCAGATTTGTAGTAGAAGATTTGTTGTGATTTGAAGGCCCAAATCCAGTTGGGAAATAGGTTATAAATAGAAGCATTGTAACCTAGTTTTAGGATGCCAGCCATCATGTAAATCCTAAGGGCTGAGTTTGTGAACCAATCTCTAGGAGAGTTGGTATGTGTGAACCACTCGGATTGTGAGATGGTCATTGTTCTTAGAGGAAGCTGTTAAGTAACTCTAAGTATTGTTCTTAGTCATGAGGGTCATGTCTAGGTATTGTTATATGAGTGTGTCTTCTATGTGTTTGTAGAGTTTTTGGAAATCAAGTTGTTGATGCAGTGACTGAGATGTTAACTGCTAGACATCATTGTGATGATTAGGAGTGAGATGGAGTCTCTTATATAGGGAGAACTTAGATAGAAGGGTCATTGGATAGTGATTGAGTTAGTGGATTGTCAAATGGTTTGTTGAATTTGTAATTTGATACTGCTAATAGTGGACTTCCTTCCTGGCTTGGTATGCCCCGAGATGTAGGTTGTTAGACCGAACTGGGTGAACAAATTCTGTGTGCACTTTTCTTTTCAGCAACGTATTTAACTGTCTATAATTGCCTTGCTGTTTATGTCAGACCAGATATCTCGACATCATGTAAGACATCTGGGATCTGTTATACCAGAATTTCAATTGGTATCAGAGCCGGCATCCTGTCTGTTTATGGATGAGATCTAGGGAAGATACTTTCTGGTTCATGAGCAAGGAAGATAGTTTTACTGAGTTATGCACTTGGTCAGTTCATATAGTTGTTTGTATGATCCCTTGAAGTGAAGGATGGACTATTCATGACAGGGTATGTATTGGACCTGTCTGTAGTTATCAGGAGAACTGTTGTTGTGAGTTTGATTTATTGGCACTTGGTTTATGGTGATGGTGTGCAAGGATTATTGAGTAGTGTCTGAAGGTTGTTGAGGAGTTGTTGTGTGTTCCGCTGCATGGTATCTGATGTAACCCTGGTTGGTTCTTGTATCTCTGATGGTGAGATTCTAGGAAGGTGTTCTCTTGGAAAGACATTAGGGTTTCGTCTCCTCAGCTGGATATTCTATGATGTTGTAGTTTATGCAAGACAGCTTCAACCGTTTGGTTAGAGATGCCAAAGATACTTGAGGATTATCTCATATCTTTGTTTTGGGAAAGAAGTTATCAAAAGGTGAATGGATCTTATTAAAGACTGTATGACATGGAAGTTTCAGTTTTTTTAGAAGAAGAATATATTTCAAATCAGGCGTTGAAGACCAATCTGTCCAGAACATTGATTCCTTCTTTATCAATTTTCTTGATGTTGAAAGAAGAGGGTGGAGCCAAAGCAAAAGAGTATCACTGTCAAATCTTTCATGCGGGAGTGAAGATCTTGATAAGTTATCTCTTAAGCTTAGTTGTGGTGACCTAATTAGGAGGATCTTCCGGGTTATGATGTCAAATGTAGTTCTGGTATATCTGAAGATGAATTCTCTTGTGAATATACATGTTTCTGATTTTCAAAATCATGAACTGGAGGAAGTTTCATCAAGAAAGAAGCTGAGCTTGATATGTCAATCCTAATGTATCGACATCGCGCTACACATCAGAAGTTTATGCTGGAGCTGGTTGAAGAAAAGGTAGTAATCTTGATAGCAGAAGAGAAGGAGATGATCCTTGTTTGAGCAAAACTGTCTGAGGACAATTTTATAGGGAAAATGCATCCAAGAGTTTGTATCCAGTAGCAGTGTAAATCAGCCTGTGGTCAATTGGTGTTTGCATGAGCTCTTTCATTTTTGTGGCTTGAAGGATTGGAAGTAGTAGATTGTCTATGGTATGTTTATGCAAAAGGATGGCAGTTATCACTCTTAAGTTAGACTAGAGATTTGAACCTTGTGCTTATAAGAAGAAGCTTCTGGAAGAGTGTGTTATGTAAGTTACTGCAGTTTTGTTGGTCTGATCTTGGAAGTTGATCAGATGTTGATATGTTCTCATGTGTTCCCTTCAAGAGATATGTGTGGATTAATATGGTTGTAGTCTCCAAATCCATAGGAGATGTTTAATTTGATTTAGACTAATGTCAGAACTGATGTTGAAACATCATTTCAGTTTTTTGCTCAGGGTGGAGTAAAAGATCAAGATACTGACCTAACCTGGAAGGCTTTTGTGGTATGAATAATGGTCTGTCATGAAGAAGATTTAGAAGTTGTTGGAATCTGAAGAAGGGTTAAACCACAGGGATCAATTGCTATTTGTGAAATTCACAATTATTTAATTGATTATCCTTGAAAGACAAGATTAAGGATGTTCTATCTATTGTTTTAACATCTTTTCATCAGAGGTTTGGAGAATCATGGGAGGGGTTCTACATTCGCTCACAAGTCGCCTAGGTGTTGACCTGGGATTTTTGCTTAGCATCTGTTCCTAGAAAGTATTGTGAATGACTTGTCCAGATGGTGGTGTTGTTGAAGATGAAGATGGAAGACTATGAAGACATCATAATCTTGATGGTTATAGCTTGGATCAATTTATTTTTGATCTAAGTGGTTTGGAGCATCGTGTTTGCTCTGGTTGTAAAGGTCGAGGATAAGTGGCAGTTATCTCTGGCTTCCTACTGACGGCTCTACTATGGGAAGTGACTTTCTTTAGTATAGCTATGGGGTAGTCTTGGACTACTTATTTTCTGAAGATTCAGATGTGGTAGGTTTGAAGTCTTTGGAGTTTCTAAGCAGGATGGAGGTTGTATACTCAAACTTGATTGTTGAATCAAGTCTATGAGAGCATGGAAATCTATTTCTGCAAAGGGAAGAGGTTCTTCAGAGTGGCAGAAGGTAGAGCTAAATTCGAGAGTTGGATGACATAATGTTCTGACATCTAGCTTAAAATCAGGAGTCTCAGCTGGTGATGTGGCACATCAGCTAATGATAGGGTGATCCACAGGAATTAACAATAGGATGCTTCAAAAAGATCGTTCTCATGGCAGTTTGCGGGAGCTGCAGGAAGGAGAATATGTTACACGACCATGCCTTAGGGAGTCTAAGTGTGTTTGCTTTTGAGCAAGTGGAACATGTGACTTGAAGATCAAGTTTCCTTGGTGGATCAAGATATCTTTGTGAGAGTTCTGACAAATGTGAAAAAGGTCAAAATGTGGCATTTGGTTGTTTTCTTATGAGGATTCATGAATGAGGTGATCAACCTGTGGGATTTGGTTGATCTCAGAAGTGGATTCGAAGAATCAAGATAATCAGAGTGTGGCAGCTGGTTATTATTGAGGATTGTCTTGGAACAAGTTACTCTTGGGCAGAAGGGTGATGAGTTGAAGACTTAAGGAGATTATTCTTCTTGAAGGTGGATGAGAGTTTAATTCTCTAGTTCTTTGGATTACTATGCAATAGTAAGTCCAGTTGGTGGAGCATATCAAGAATCATGGTGATGATATCTTGGTGTGTGGCAAATGTTCTAACTTGTGTTGGGACATTATCTGGTTGAATATCCTCGGTGAAGGATGATTTTGTTCTGGTTCTGAAGATTGGTGCCTACATTATGCCTAAGGAGCGTCTACAAAGTCATACGAGAGAATGATTAAGTAGAAGGCCTGCCTTGGATGGAGAATGTAGAGAAGACTGAAGTAGATAAGGTATTGATTGATTGGAAGTCTGAAGATGAAGAGTATGATAGGGAATGAATGCCTTTGGAGAAAGGGACAATGGTACCAAAACGCATGTTCTCAGCAAGTGTGCTCAAATGTTCATCTTCATCTAGAGCATTAGTTAACCATGACAGGGAGAGTACTTGTCTAAGGATTTTGCTACAAAGGTGCACATATTGTGAAGCTTGCATGATGATCAAGCTTATGGAGATTGGTTGCCTCTTCTGAGGATATAATGTCAGATAACATGTTATGACATTAGGCTATTGGATGGCATGTTGGTGTGGACATGAATGGTTCTAGCCATGTGAAGCTAATTGTTTGAATCATATGTGCACATGCTTATATGGAGGAGTCTGAAGGTCGATTTTATTTGTGTAGATTTTGGAATTACTTTGTGAGGGTCTTTGTTGATGGGAGATGTCACACTTGTCTTGGTGCGTGTTATTAATTCTAAGTAAGAGGAGTTTACTTAGAGTTCTGTGGAAGGCATTGTGTGTGTGCTTCAGAACTTGTGGATGATTGTGTGAAGCATTCCTGACTAGATGGATGAAGACTGTGTATGGATTTTCCAAATGTTATGATCCAGGAGTTCATTGTGATCATTTATGTGGATATTGTTGAGAGAAGAATTGTGGATTTGTACAGGGTATGTTTGTTGTAGTATAAGGATGTGATCCTGGTACTTTCGTACTATATGATCATGAAGGTGTCATGGAATATCTTTGGTGTTTTTGGGGTGATTCTTGTTGAAGGAGCATCATTTGTGAAATATAAGGGGAGAACTTCTGTCTGTTTAATGTACTAGTGTGGTTCTTGGATTGTTTGAGGATTAACATTAAGTGAATGCGTTCAGCAGGTGTGTTGAACAGAGGGTGCGCTCTTGAAGACATGAAGATGAGTCTTATGTTTTCCATTCATTTTAGGGGGAGTTTATCTTTTGTTGAAGAAGTTGTTTATCAAGATTGTAATGTCAGACAAGATGTCGTGACATTGTGTTACTGGTGAATTTCATGGTGTACTTGACAATCTAGACCTAGTTTCATGGTGTCAGACAAGATGTCAATGGATTGAATCAACAGTATACATTTACCCCAATGTTTGTTCAGCTATTGAGTCTGGATTTTGTTCTGAGTATATTAGTTGTCAGATTCAGAGGGTGTCCAATTGTGGCTAAAAAGGGGGAGAGTTAGCCCATGTGTTGCCTAGTTTTGTTGGTATAGGCTTGAGGGGGAGTACTCGTGTTTGAACAGCTGGTATGATGGTTCTTGTTTTGAGGGGGAGTTTGTAGTTGTGCAGCTGTTGGATGTTGGATGTTGTTGCTGCTAGTTGTGTGCTGATGTTAGTTTGTATGGTGCTGGTATCTCTGGTGTAGGCTGAGATTGTTTTAGCCAAAATTAGCCAAAGGGGGAGATTGTTAGTTCTTGTAGTTGGCTGGAATTTCGGTAAAACAACGTTGTGTCAATGTTGATGTCACATGTCTGATGTCTTATTATTGGTTCCCAACATTAGTTGTTGCAGGGTTGCAGTTTTGTGTGCTGATGTTAAACTTGATGTCATGACATCAGCTGATAGAACATCAGAACATCAGTCTGATGTGTTTTGTTAGGGCTGCGTGTATTAGTTTGTTTTGAGAGATTTGGTGGAGATATTGCAGGCGAATATCTTGGTGAAGATATATTCTGGTGCAATCATATTTGGAGGAGATCTTGTTGCTGTTTTAAGGGCTATAAGATATGAAAAGATATGAAAATATTTAAAGATAAAATCTGTTTTAGATTCAAATCATATCTGGTTTAATTTCATATCAAATCTGATATTTTCAAGGAGTTGATTTATTCTGAAACAATCTTTTTCAGTTGTGTTGAAGATTAGTTTGTTGCTATTTTCATGCAAAAAGAAATGGAGAATAATTAGATTTAATTATGAAGATTTGATTGAAGATTTAATTGAAGATCTATTTAGTAGCAGAATCTTTTGCAGATTTGTAACAGAAGATTTGTTGTGATTTGAAGGCCCAAATCCAGTTGGGAAATAGGTTATAAATAGAAGCATTGTAACCTAGTTTTAGGATGCCAACCATCATGTAAATTCTAAGGGATGAGTTTGTGAACCACTCTCTAGGAGAGTTGGTATGTGTGAACCACTCGGATTGTGAGATGGTCATTGTTCTTAGAGGAAGCTGTTAAGTAACTTTAAGTATTGTTCTTAGTCATGAGGGTCATGTCTAGGTATTGTTATAGGAGCGTGTCTTCTATGTGTTTGGAGAGTTTTTGGGAATCAAGTTGTTGATGCAGTGACTGAGATGTTGACTGCTAGACATCATTGCGATGATTGGGAGTGAGATGGAGTCGCTTATCTAGGGAGAAGTTAGATAGAAGGGTCATTGGGTAGTGATTGACTTAGTGGATTGTCAACTGGTTTGTTGAGTCTGTAATTTGATACTGCTAATAGTGGACTTCCTTCCTGGCTTGGTATTCCCCCAGATGTAGGTTGTTAGACCGAACTGGGTGAGCAAATTCTGTGTGCACTTTTCTTTTCAGCAACGTATTTAACTGTGTATAATTTCCTTGCTGTTTATGTCAGACCAGATGTCTCGACATCATGTAAGACATCTGGGATATGTTATACCAGAATTTCAATTGCTTAGCAAAAGAAGATGGATGAGCAAGCTACCATTCATAACCACCATCAAAATTTTGGGTATTCCGATATTTAATCCTCTTGCACCCCAAATGCCCGAATACCTTCGCCATTCACACCTTTGGGTCCAAGAAGATTAAATAGGGGCATCTGTCATACCCCAAATTTTGACCACCAAGATTTCCCATCATTGTGCAAATCATTTCCACAATATGGAGGAACCTTCATGCCTCATTAATCTCCTGAAGAATTGTTGAGCATTCTCTACAATCAAAGATTAGGGTTTTAACCCCTCTCAGAGCATTTAGGCAAAGGATCAATCAAGAAATGACATGATATTTAACTTGTCTAACCTCTCAAACACATAGAGGACCAATAGCACTCCCACATCAAGAATCAAGCACAAAGTTGCAACATTCCAAGTGGATCAAGCCTCAAGATCGCCAGTGTCACCAAATTAGGGTTTTGGTCGACTGAGGCCTCCAGATGAAGATTTCCATCTGGGCATGAGCCAATGCCTCAATGTATGGTCTAACAAGCTCAAAAGGATCTCAAGAACCCATTCACAATGGCAAAATCCCCTTGAAGGTCCATCTATCAAAAAATCAGGAATTAGGGTTTTGACCTAATTCAACCCTTGAGTTAACTTGTGCAGTGAGGCATGGCTTGAAGCTTCAAAATGAACTTCAAAGACCTCAAATACATCATATTGACATAGTTACAAAATGTGATTAACTCAAAGAGCTCAAGTCATAAGCCACAAGAACTCAAAACCATCTGATCACAAATTAGGATTTATGTAGGAAAAAGTCAACCCTATCCTTGAGTGTTGGCCTACCCTTGATCTCAAACCTTGGGGAGGGGTCCAAGACATTCCTAAATACCCTTGGAGGCCATCCATGAAGTTTAATTGAGCCCAAGGATTGATTTCACAAAAGGATCACAAAGTCAAAATTTCATCTGCTGAAAAAGTCAACTGTACAAAAATCCAAGTTTGACTTTTTGAATTTTTGGTCAACCAAGGTTCTTTAACTCTAAAACAATGTTAATATGTGATCTGAATCATCATTCATCAAGAAAAATCAAAGAAAGTGAGTTAACTTGTAAAAGGGGTAACCATAAAAAACTTAGAATTTTTCTAAGTTATGGAACAAAGTGGCTAGGGTACCAACTTTGCAAGGCCTTTTTCTCCCATTCAAAGCTCAGATTGGAGTTCATGTTACATACTTCAAATATGTCAACTAGACCTCATTTCAATTCATCGTGGATTTTGAGTTATTGTTTGAGCAAAATCACAAAAAACATGAAAATGACATTTTTCCAACACTTAGTGAAGTTTTTACTAAGTCAAAATCTGCCTTACTTTTTCCAAAATGTAGGGACATTTTTCACCTTGATCCAAGTCAAACCAGGTCTAGGGATGAACATCAAAGTTAAAGTATGCCATAAGGGCTTTCCAACAAGTACCAGATCATCTCCAAATTCAATTTGAGCAGGGAGATACAACCCTTGAAACATGGCCTCATGAACTGGTTTTACAAGGCAGAATTATGCACATTTGCTCGATTTGTTCAAATCTGATAACTAGAAGCCTTGTCATCAATTTGGACACATCAGAGGATCAAATCCAAGGGGGGTGATCTGATCTCCAAGCCTCCCAAGTCCAAGAATCTACATTAGGCTTGTCATCCCTAAAAAGGCTACAAAGATGCCAAGACTCCATTTTTGTTTCCAAGCCTTTAATGAATGCATCAAGGTGGCATGAACTGAGCCTATTGCAACTGAATTCAGTCAAGACTTATCTCTGAACCAAAGCTACAAGACATGTGCTCTAATCTCAAGTCAATGGTTAGAGAAGACTTGAGATTCCATTTGATCACAATTGGCCAAAGGCCTGTTGCTGTTACCACACACTGTTGCTTGCAAAACAAACTTGACACACTATAAATAGGCCTCATTTGTGATCAGTTTGAGTACACCAAAGCACCCAAACTGATGCTTTCCTCAAAATCACCACTTTCACTCCAATTTTGCCTTCTAACTCAAGTCACTATCGGGTTTTGAGTTTGAGAGCAATTCCAACAAAACCAATGGTTCTCAAACCTCACATATAACATATAGAAGTGATCCATAACACAAAATCACATATGGAACATCATATTCTCAAAATCACCAACCAATTGCTCAAGTTCTTGACAGATTTGCAGTTGAGGTACCACAACCAGTTCCAGCTCAATTCAATCCACTCCAAGCATTCAAACACACTCCTTAGCACCTAAGGAAGCTGTCCAGATCATTGGAACCTAGCTGTAACACCTCCAACTCTGAACTCGATCATCCGCTGCAAGAGGTAAGCATGAACTCTTCAAACTCCATGATGCATGCATATTTTACTGCACAATAATTTTGCCACATGTTCATAATCATGTATGGAGTGATAACCCTCATCAATTGCCATGAATCAGCCGTGTATGGAATTTCATTATGGTCATGCTGAAATTAGGGTTCTTGAGGTTTTCTTCTGATTTCTCACTCAATACTCAAAATAAATGCAATTAAACTATATGGTTGTGATCCTTGTTCAAAAGCGAACAAGATTGGTACTTGAATCGTGCAAAGCCATTGAGAAATCATGGAGAAAAGTGAGAAAATGCAAATCTGAAAAAACACAGGGCGCGGGCAAGAACCAAGTGTTCTTGGCGCGATAATTTAAATTTTTGAATTTTAGTTATTTTTGTTAATTGATTCAAAAATTAATTTCTCTCTGATTATTCATGTTTTTGAATTGATTCTTTTTCTCAAAATTCATAAAAATGTTAAATTATTTTATTTTACAAAAAAATCCAATTTATATTATTTATTTAATATAGTTAGAATTTTTGTAATTAATTTCCTTTTATTTGTTTTTAAATATTTTTAAATGAAATTCCCACTTTGATCTTTCAAAATCAATTGAATTTTAAACTTTAATATGATTAAACATGATTTTTCAAGATATTTTCCAAAGTGTATAACTTGTTTTGAAATATAATTGATATTTTGTCATTTATTATTTAAATTACCTTTGAAAAAATAACATTTTATTTAAAATTAGGGTTTCCTCTCGATTTTAAATTTTCAAACACTCTTGGGCCTCTAATAGAGTGTAAGACCCAATCTCTTTTTAACCAAAACCTTTTTGGGCCTTAGACATTGTATAAGTCCCACTGCCTTTTCAAAAATCTCGGCGCGATCGCCAGTTCAAAAGCAAAACCATTATGGGCCTCTCCCTGAGTTGTAAGCGCCATCACTTATACAAAAATAAATCTTTGGGCCTCTAATAGAGTGTAAGATCCAATCCTTTGTAAATACAAACCATTTTGGGCCTCAGATGTTGTATAAGTCTCGTTGTATTTTCAAAATCACGGCGTAGTCGTTGCCTTTTAAAATAAAATCAACCAGGCCTCCACTCGTGTTGTAAGTTCCATCTTTCTTTTTCAAAACATCTTCGGGCCTCTTAAAAGAGTGTAAGACCCAACCCTCTTATAAAGAAAACCTCTTTTGGGCCTTAGTCGTTGTATAAGTCCCGATACGATCTTCAAAACAACGGTGCAATCACTGTTAAACCTTGGGCCTCTCCTTGAGTATAAGCCCCAACAATCTTTTCAACAACTTCTCTTTTGATTTAGATTCAAATATACATGTTGTTATCAAAACTTTCTTTAATTTCTTTGAACAGCTAACAACACAACGTGGAAGCTTGCTCGCCTGTAAGTTTTTATCGACTTTCATTTACTCGCTTTCATATATATATAACTGTATTGCGGGAAGTTGCTCCTCTGTAAGTCCTTCTTTCATACCCTTTTAAATACTTGTCATATATCAACTGTATAAATACTAGTATAGTTATTTAGAGTTTTCCCCGACAATTAGGTCTAGAACTAGGTAAAGCCAGTTGGTTACTCTTTAATACGGTCAAAACTATATCCCAATAGGACTTCCAGATATAGTCTTGCCTTCTCTTGGGCTTAAACAATATAGAACAAAGAGAAAGGCGGTATTCTCGGTGAACCTTTTCACAGACTGTCACCCCTAGAACTTGTCAAAGAAATTCTATTCCCCAGAGGTGATCTATTCTCGGTGAATGTCATCTTTTGAATTTCTTCAAGCCTCAGAACTTTCACTAAATGATCTATTCTCGGTGAATAGCATTTCTTGAAATTTTCTTGGTTTTGGACCCACAAGCTTCCTAAAAGCATCTCCGCCTCCTCTTGGTCATTGTATAAGGACCCTCCGGCTTCTTAAAAGTTCTCATGCCCTCTCTTGGGCTTAATACAAGGACCCTGAAGACCTCCTAAAGGTATAAGACATAACTTAGTCATCCTTTGCTAGAGCAGTCTTTCTAGTGTCAAATCTCAGACCAATTTAGGGTTGATTCTCATCCCTTAAAACACTTCCCTCCTCTTGGGCATCATACAAAGATAAACTCTCAAGTTCCTTACAAACATAGGAGAAACCCTGGTCATTCTAGATCAATCTTCGGTAGAGCTAAAACCCAGTCTCTCTCCTAAAATCCCTGAGCCTGGGTTAACACTATCCCAAATCAGAACCTCAAGGGATCTGATATCTCAACTCTTCTGTAACCCTTAGCAAGAGTTGATTCCCTATTTGGACCTGCCTCGGGATTCCAACAATCCCCAGCAAAGTTAGCCTCCTCTTAGGCTTTGTATAATGATCTGTCCTCAACATATTTAGCCTCCTCTTTGCCTTTGTACAATGATTCTCCCTAATGGAGCTAACCTTTTCAGACTCTCTTGTTTAGTCAATCACCTTTTAGCACTCTCTTGTTGAGTAAACCCTTTTAGCCTCAATCCTGGGCTTTGTACAGGACAGATAAAAACACTTTTTTGTTGAGTCAATATTTTCCAGCCTCCATTTAGGCTCGGTATAAGGATTTCCCCTAGCAGAAGTCATCCTTCTCTTAGGTTTGGTATAAATATTTCTCTAGCTTGTTCAGCCACAATCCTGGGCTTTGTACAGGACAGATGAAAGCACTCTCTTGTTGAGTCAAACCCTTTTAGCCTTAATCTTGGGCTTTGTACAAGACATAAATCTTCATAACCTTCTCTTAAGCTTGGGACAAATATCTTCCCCAGCGAAGTCAGTTCCTCCCAGCCTTCCTTTAGGCTTTGAGAAACAAATTTCCCAAAGCTGAGTCAAACTTATTTCAGCCTCAATCTTGGGCTTTGTACAAGACAGATAATAATCTCCAGCAGAGTCAAATTCAGTTAAGCCTCAATCTTGGTCTTTGTACAAGACACCTAAAATTCCCTCAGTCGAGTCATTTTAGCCTCAATCTTGGGCTTTGTACAAGACAGATAAAGATTTCTTTCCCACAGAGTCAGTCTCTTTTTTAGCCTCAATCTTGGGCTTTGTACAAGACAGATAGAACATTTTCCCCGAAAAAGTCAAACTTTTAGCCTCCTCTTAGGCTTTGTATAATGATATCCCTAAAGAGTCAGTTTCATTTTTGCCTCAATCTTGGGCTTTGTACCAGACATATAAACACTCTCTTGTTGAGTCAGTCTTTTCCAGCCTCCTCTTAGGCTTTATATAAGGACTTCCCCAGTGGAGTCAATCAATCTCTTAGCTTCAACCTTGGGCATTGATTAAAGCACACAAAAATCAACATCCCCTCAAAGGAAATCAAAATCTCTCTGTAGGAAGTCATTTCTCAGTTTATCACTTATTAAAACAGACATTCAAATCAAACCCTAATCCCAGATAACTGCTGTAAGTGGCACACTTGTTGATTCAAACATCCAAGCTATTGTCCATATTTTATCCTGGTAAATCCTCTCTTTCATCTAATTGCTGTACGCGGCAAGCCTCTGGATTATTTACATCCACGCCATTGTCCCTCTCTTAGTATGAGAAATTCCTAAGGAAAACTGGCATTTGCTCTACACTGACTTAATGTTTTCTCCTTCAGGATAACACCCCTATAAAGGAAATTATGGCATTTTTCGATTCACATACCCTATTTAAAGTAACCCTCCTTTATAAACAGTCACCCAACAGTTGTGATAAACAGATGAGATGCCTCCCCTTTAGAGATGACAAATTCTCTCTCAGTCAAACCTTTAGCTTCAATCTTGGGCTTTGAACAAGACACAAATACTTAACCTTTAGCTTCAATCTTGGGCTTTGAATAAGACACCAAAATATCTTTTTCCTCCCTTAGAATAGGAGGAACTACGATTGCTCTGATTTTCTTGTTTCATTCAAACTGGAATACGTAGGCATAAGATTGCGAAATCTTAGCGAGCATACTAATAAAAAACTCTAGGTCCAGCACCTTCATATCAATCAAAAACTTAGGTCCAGTACCTTACCAAAAACATCGAAAAAATCTGAATATCAACAAAAACTCACTCTCTCTCTCATATTTCCCAAGAAACTTTCCCAACCCATTAACGGATAAACACCATCAAGTACAAAGCGAAACCTAAAGCTAAGATCCTGTGGATAACCACATATAGGATGGGTAATTGACAACTACTCATTGTATAACCTGACCCCGAATCTCTTTAAGCATTTGTTCAGTTAAACATTCACGTGCAAGGTTAGTTTTAGATAGCTTCCCTTTTCCTTCCAGCTTCATGGGATAAATAAGAAATCAGAAAGTAGCACCCCCCTCTTCTTCATTGAGGAGAAAACCCAAATTCTGCGATAAGGTGGTCGCGTCACCGACAAAAATCGTGCGCTACAGACAGATGCCCCTATTTAATCTTCTTGGACCTGAGGGTGAGAGTAGCAAAGGTTCTCTTGCAATCAAGGTACAAGGGGATTAAATATAAGAATACCCATAATTTTCAGCCGAAAAGGGTTGACGTAAAAGGTGATGAATCAGTAGGATGTCTTGAAAAAGGGGTGGACATCGGTTAAGGCCGGTTCGAGTTCAGGCCCAAAACCTCAATCCGACCCAATCTTCGGGTGACATATATTGATCCAATTTCGACCGATTCAATCATCGATTTTTTCGAGTTTGGGCTGAAACGGGTTCGGATAACTAAAATGATTTATTTCGGATTTCGATTACAATTGAACCATTACGAAATTCAACCCAAATAGTAAAATCCAACAGATTTTTTCTACTTTTTTTAATTCTTTTTATTGGGCCAGTTAAATTTCAAGCCCAATTACAATCTAATATAAATTTTATTTTAATTTTAAAAATAACAAATTATCTTATATTTTATTAAAAATAACTATTGATTAATTGGATTAAAAAATACTAATTATTTGTTCAAAGTGACTATTTTGAGCCTTTTAGTTCATCGTTCTAAATATCAATAAAAATAATAGTTAAATATTTTCAATAAAATTGGATACTAAATCATCCAAAAACAATAGTAAATATCATTAAAAAAAGAAACTAAATTCTTCTGGATCTACATCTTCAGGAAAGGTGGCTTGACCAATGTAAATATATTGCATTTCATCCTTCCATGTCTGCATAAGCACCACTAAAGCTTTATCACAAAAAAACATAAGAATGATAATCATTAAAGAATAACTAAACCAAAGAGCACAAATAAAATAAGAAGTTTGTTTCAAACTTTCAACCTCATATCGGAAAGAGATCCTCGAACTGGGAACATTTGTCTTGTGAATGTCATTTCCTTCAGAACCTCTCTAAGAAATATTTATCCCCTAGTCAGTGTAATTGAAAGAGAAAAAAATGATATAATAATGTAAACAAAAAGTGAAGACACTCATGAGGATGGAAGAAATTCAGCAAATAAGAGTTTGGATAAGAAATCGTTATTAATAACTTATTCCTGAGAATTTTTAATACATGAAACAAATTCCCTCTTAACATACATTAAAGATAGAACCCTCAAATAGCAAATTATTTAAGCCCAAAATAAATGAAATCATTTGATAAAAAGTCATAATATGCATAACAATTCACAATCAATCATCTGTATTTTGTATAAATACAGTTATGCAAAAGCATGAAATTCCTACATTCTTCTCAATTACCTTGGCTTCATGTGAAAATCCAGATTGGTAAACAAAATTTCTAGCAATCTCACATAGGTCACAAGCCAAGAGCTTCCATACCTGCAATGCACAATTTAGTAAGATATATATGATCCCAGGGAAAGTAAACAGAATATTTGACCTCCCTTTAAACAAACATGCTAAGAATTAAGCAGAAAACAACATTTGCTGCAACACTATATTCTTCTAACAATGGTTCTTTTGTCAAATGAATTTGCAAAGGATCATCAGTAGATAGAGAGATATTCAGCCCTCACTGGAAAAACATGGGCAAAGGATTGCGGTGGTAGTCCAAGAAAAGCGAATTATTGCTAAGCGGCGACATAGCTAATCTAACCTAAATAGAACATAATGACATTAGTATATTATCAATCATACATCAAAACACAATGATACAATGAATCAAACTCGGAATGCAGCAATATCTAAAATGAAATTCTGGTATGATAGATCCCAAATGTCCTACAGGATGTCGAGACATCTGGTCTGACAGAAACAACAAGGTATAAACAATAACAGTACTGAAAAACAAAAACAACACACAAGGATTGTTCAACCAGTTCGGTCTAACAACCTACATCTGGGGGCATACCAAGCCAGGAAGGTAGTCCACTATTAGTAGTATCAATTCATAGGCCCTACAACCAACACACCCGTTGACGATCTACTCACTTAATCACTACCCAATGACCGTTCTACCTAAGTCCTCCCTAGGTAAGAGACTCCATCTCACTTTCAATCATCGCAATGATGTCCAGCAGTCAACACCTCAGCCACTGCATCAACAACTTGATTTCCAACAACTCTTAAGTTACAGAAAAGTAGAAGACACACTTCAAAGTAACAAAATCATCATTTCTTAAAAGCTCATAGATGATTGACAAATACAACTCAACCAAACAGTCCAACTCTAAGTACAAAATAGTACCAGAGTAGGTCAAAATTTCACACAAACCCTAATGATCTACATCTTGGACCCGTGTCTATTTCTAGGTTACAAGCATTCTATTTATAACTTATTCCCAACTGGATTTGGGCTTCAAATCACAGCATACCAGCTGCTACAAATCAGCAGAAACTTCTGCTACATAATAGGTCTTCAAGCAAAACTTTCCTAATTTATCTCCATAATTAGAAAGTCATTATTCTTCAATATTCTTCTTTATTTTGACTTGAATCTTCCAGACTTATAAATCAGCTCCATAATATTTCCAGGATATTATGTATCTTTTAAATCTTCACTTTTTAATTCAGCTTCAAGATCTTCTCCATAAAAATAGGAACAAATCTCCAAATAGTTTCCTAAAAAGTCTCCAAGATCCTTTTTATGAAACCCAATTAAATATGCACTTTGTTCCTAATAAATCTCCTTGACCTGCGTATAATGATGAGGTATATCCAAACAGATCTCATCAAATCAAATCAAATCCGTCAAGAGATATACAACAACAGTACTTGTTGTCCCAGACAAAGATGTCGTGACATCTCCTTTGACATCTTGATTAAAAATCACATGACAGCAAAACAGCAACACCTGCTATACCAGACTAAGATGTCATGACATCTTCTTCAACATCTGTCACATAACAGCAGCAACTGCTGTGCCAGAACCAAGATGTTATGACATACTGTCATGACAGTAATACTGCCATATCTGTACTGATGTCTGATTAACCATGTCAGGACATCTTACCCAACATCCTGCAATACTAAAAGCACACCACCTGCAGAATGTCAAGACATCAAGCAAGACATCTTGATGTACCACATTGTTTTACCAAAATTGCTGCCAATTCAGAACTAACAATCTTCCCCTTTGGCAAATTTTGGCTAAAACAACTCCATATCAGAGATCCCTGCAGCAACCCACACAAACACAACTAACATTCTCAGAAAAACGGAAACTCCCCCTCAAGCCAAGGAGCCCAGAAAAAAAATTAAGAAAACCAGCACCTGCACACTCGAAAACCATCTACAAAACCATCTGCAAAACCAGCAAAACAACTACTACACTACTCTCCCCCTTTTTAGCCACAATTGGACAAACTGCAGTATAAGATAAATCCAGAAGAACCATACTAAAATTATCAAAATGAAGTTGTTAACAATAGCAGTACACATCTAAGCACAATAAGTTCCAAAGCCAAACTCTGAATCATCCAACCAACATAAATAGCTGAACAAACCTACTTCTCTCCCCCTTTTTTGTCAAAAATTGACAACCATTGGGGTAAATGTACTCTTCTGGTTCAATCAATTGACACACCAGGTCTAAACTGTCATGTCCACCATGAACTTCACCAGTAACACAATGTCACGACATCTTGTCTTACATAACACCCTCACCAGAGCCACAAACAATCTTGATAAACAAAATTTCAACTCCCCATATCTAAGATAACTAGTGCTCCTTTGCAAGATGAACACCTTAAATGAATGGAAAACGTAAGACTCATCTTCATGTCTTCAAGAGCGCACCCTCTGTTCAACACACCTGCTGAATGCATTCACATAATGCTTGATCCTCAAACGACACTAGTACATTTAATTGACAGAAGTTGCTCCTTCAACAAGAAACACCACAAAATCACCAATGGTATCCCATGACACCTTTATGATCATATAGTAAGAAAGTACCAGGATCACATCCTTGTACTACAACCAACAAACTCTTGGATTGAGACCAAAATCACCATTGATCCCTCTCATCCCGAAACCATCCATACCCTGTACAAATCCACCTTGAATTTTTCATCCATAGACATTCTTGTTCCTTGAGATACAATCCACTTGAATCAGGAATGCTTCACACAATCATCCACAAGTTCTGAAGCACAAACACACTGCCCTCCGCTACACTTTAAGTAAAGTCCTCTTACTTTGAATTAATAACACACACCAAGACACCCTCCAGTAGCCTAATGTCATAGCATGTTATCTGACATTATATCCTCATAACAGGCAACCAATCTCCACAAGCTTGATCAGCATGCAAGCTTCACAATATATGCACCTTTGCAGCAAAATCCATAGACAAGTACTCCCCCTGTCATGGATAACTAATGCTCTAGATGGAGATGAACCTTTGAGCACCAGATCTTCACACACTTGCTTAGCACATTCACATACTGTACTCTCACTCCTACAGCACATCTAATTAGCCTGACTGGTTTGACACTGCTCACAACCTCCACGAATTCTCAGCTTACTTAAAAGCTTTACTGATATCCGATCTCTTCAAGAGAAAGAACAACTCCAAAAAAAACTTTCTGATCAAATCACCCCATCTGACACAATTCCTCTGCCATTACATCCACTAGTAGTTGTTGATACTAGTGAGGTCTTCAAAAATAGTAGTCATGCTTTTCCAGAACATACTACTAAAAACAAGATCAGAATCTCCACATTCTAATCCACATAGTCAAAAACACCACTTCTGACAATAATGTATGAGCATCCAACTCCACATGCACAATCTCAATCATCTTCCAAATATAACCATCAACAATCATGATGTTACAACATCATTTGGGACATCAGCTTCCCATCACCATTCAAAGGACTCGTTGCACATAGAAGTCCTTCAAGAAGCTCCCAATAAAACACAGCCAGAGCAGCTTATTCAGGTTAACAAAAACACCTGAACACCATAGAGAGGAATAAACTAGCACACCCTCTCTGAAGCAAAGAGTTCAGACTGCAGAATTACATACTCACATCAGACAAATACTTAGCTCCCGTCAAAGTATTTATCATTAGTCAGATGCACACCTTTATCAGAGGACAGACAAATACTCAGCTCCCGTCAAAGTATCTATCATTAGTCAGATAAGACTACCTTCTCACACAAAGTAGGGCATTTGGTCTGACATTATTCTTTCGCACACATCAGGCATCTGTTGATTCTTCTTCATGACAAACCATCAAGACAACCATTCACACCACAAAATCATTCCAGATTAGGTCAGTGTCTTGACCTTTCACTCTACCTTGAGCTAAATAAACTTCCTTGGATGAGGAAGCAAAGAACTGACATAATGTTTCAACATCAGTTCCGATATCAGTCTAAATCACAATAAACATCTACTATGGCTTTTGAGACAACAACCACAGTAACCCACACACATCTCTTGCAAGGGACATAAGAGGATCGACCATCAGTATCTGATCAACCTTCAAAACCAGACCATACACACAAGCAGGAACCTGCATACTCTACATCTCAAGAATCTTCTTCTCAAACTTCTAATGTTCAGACCTTATGTCTGTCTTTGAGATGTTGAATGCCATCCATCTGCACCTAAAGGGGAGATTCCCTCTAACAAGCTTCTGGAGCAAAAACCATTGACTGGTCATCACAAACAGCATGTTCATAGACACATATGCTTCTCCCAATGCTTCAACCTACAAGGATGCCCTTCAATCCTCAAAAAAATGTTCCATTATGTGAGGACACCACATAACTAAACTCTAGCTTAAGAAGAAACTTCTCATGCAGATACCAGGGAACCATAATCCTTTAGTGCCAAAAAAAACACCAACTCCTCCTTGCTCCAAACACACATCTGAAATGTTCATCCTAGATGGTTTGGATGACAATCCAACAATGAAGACACCAGGAAACCAGTTAGGTTAATATATCTCTTCTGTGCACATCCCTTTGAGTTTCTCTTCCACTAGAACAAGAGTTCCATGCTCTCATAGACTTGATAGTGATATCAAGTTTGAGTAAACAACCTTCATCCTGTTTTTGAGAAACACCACCAGACATATTGAGAAAAATAAATTCTCAATACAAAGATGTCAAGACATTATGTCTGACATTTCTTCGAGTTCTTCCAGCATCAGATTAAGGACTCTCCTTTGTTAACTACTAAGAACTCCTAAGGGCATTATTCATTCTCCCATCCAACAGCTGCACATCCTGTGGTTAGTACACACATATAACTCATTTCAAATAGAATCTGCTCCATGTCCATAAAGAATATTCCATACATCTGGCCCATTAGATCAGAAGGCACTTCCAGATTTCAAAGAGAATGTCCTTGATATTTGAGCTTGACCTCCACACAAAAAAAAACAGCCTTTGTGCTCCTACTCACTTGGATCAGAAATACACTAATCCAACACACTTATCTAAGACATGTTTCTTGAAAGAAACTTCTTAGACACACAACCCAGATGCCTCCTCTTCCAAGCCAGGAGTAAGTTCCAAATAGATGTGATCAATATACATTTGTTTAGCCCCCCAAGCATCTGCTATGTCATACCTTTATCCAACAAGATTCTGCATAATCTGCTGGTTTGATGTTCCAACATCTGGTAGGAAATTAGTTCCGTTCTCAAGAAAAACACCAAGAGATCTTTTATCAAAGCCCAGAGACTGGCCTTTTAGGGTTGGAAGTAAGAATAAATTGCTTCTAGATCTCTTTTCAACAAACTCATATAAAAGTGCCTTTATGAGTGGACTTGGGATGAACCTTAAGTATCTTTGGCAACTCTAACAAGCTAGTTGAAGCTATCCTCAAGTATCACCACACCATGTGATACACCTTCAAAGGAGAATAGAGTGTTGCAGCCTCAACACACAAACCACCAGGAGTTTTCTAACAGATACATGAGAAGTGGAACACAGAAAGAGAAAACCCCTCAACAACCTTCAGGCAAAACTTAATAACCTTTGCACAAACACCACACTCCATGTGCAATAGGTCAACATAGGTTTGAAAATAAATCAAACCACACAGCAGCTCACCACAAAAGCTACAATCCTGATAACAAACAGGTCCACTACACACCCTATCATGAACAGTCCATCCTCCACTTCTAGGGACCATTCAAACAACAATATGAACTTCTCCAAGTTTAAACAACTTTTCAGTAGGTACCACCTACCTAGCCCATCACCAGAAAGTATCTTCCCTAGGATCTCACCCAGAAAATAGAACAGGATGTCTTCTCTGATACCAATTGAAATTCTGGTATGACAGATCCCAGATGTCCTATAGGATGTAGAGACATCTGGTCTGACAGAAACAACAAGGTATAAACAATAACAGTACTGAAAAGCATAAACAACACACAAGGATTGTTCACCCAGTTCTGTCTAACAACCTACATCTGGGGGCATACCAAGCCAGGAAGGAAGTCCATTATTATTAGTATCAATTTATAGACCCTATAGCCAACACACCCGTTGACGATCTACTCACTTAATCACTACCCAATGACCCTTCTACCTAAGTCCTCCCTAGGTAAGAGACTCCATCTCACTTCCAATCATCGCAATGATATCTAGCAGTCAACACCTCAGCCACTGCATCAACAACTTGATTTCCAATAACTCTTAAGTTTCAAAAAAGTAGAAGACACACTTCAAAGAAACACAATCATCATTGCTTAAAAGCTCATAGATGATTGACAAATACAACTCAACCAAACAGTCAAACTCTTAGTACAAAACAGTACCAGAGTGGCTCACAATTTCACACAAACCCTAATGATCTACATCTTGGACCCGTGTCTTTTTCTAGGTTACAAGAATTCTATTTATAACTTATTCCTAACTGGATTTGGGCTTCAAATCACAGCATATCAGCTGCTACAAATCAGCAGAAACTTCTGCTACATAATAGGTTTTCAAGCAAAACCTTCCTAATTTATCTCCATAATTAGAAAGTCATTATTCTTCAATATTCTTCTTGATTTTGACTTGAATCTTCCAGACCTATAAATCAGCTCCATAATATTTCCAGGATATTATATATCTTTTAAATCTTCACTTTTTAATTCAGCTGCAAGATCTTCTCCATAAAAATAGGAACAAATCTCCAAATAGTTTCCTAAAAAGTCTCCAAGATCCTTTTTATGAAATCCAATTAAATATGCACTTTGTTCCTAATAAATCTCCTTGACCTGCGTATAATGATGAGGTATATCCAAACAGATCTCATTAAATCAAATCAAATCCGTCAAGAGATATACAACAGCAGTACTTGCTGTCCCAGACAAAGATGTCGTGACATCTCCTTTGACATCTTGATTAAAAATCACATGATAGTAAAATAGCAACACCTACTATACCAGACTAAGATGTCAAGACATCTCCTTCAACATCTGTCACATAACAGCAGCAACTGCTGTGCCAGAACCAAGATGTTATGTCATACTGTCATGACAGTAATACTACCATATCTGTATTGATGTCTGATTAACCATGTCCGAACATCTTACCCAACATCCTGCAATACTAAAAACACACCACCTGCAGAATGTCAAGACGTCAAGCAAGACATCTTGATGTACCACATTGTTTTACCAAAGTTGCTGCCAATTCAGAACTAACATAAAATATTAGAGATATTTAAAGGTTAAAACTAAGTTGACCAATTGAATAATTCTGCCTGAGAGCCAAACCTGCGCAAGGTAATATAAATATAGCAAAACAAGAGTCTTCCTTAGATTTATGCCATGAGAAATGTTATGGCATAGGAGGAAGGTAGCAGCCAAATGATCATTATCGCCTGCCTGCATGAGTAAATCAATATAAGCATCTTAATAATTATACATAATTAAACCATACCAGTAAGGGTGCAGAAAATAACCTCTCCACAATGAGGCCACAACATTATTATTGTCATTCCTTTAGATTCACGAAGCTGAAACCAAACGACAGTAAGATATTAATTTAGTTTATAACCAAAAGTTCCTTTTCACTATCTTTTTCTTCTTTTCACTGCTGTGCTTGAGGGATCTTCCAAAATAAATAAGTCAAGGAAACCAAAATAAAATAAGCCAAGGAAATTTTCCAAAATAAAATAAGTCAAGAAAACCAAAAGACTTACAGGGGAATAATGTTGGTCTAAAATATAGCTATTTACCTCCAGTACAAGTATTTTTTCTGTGTTTTAACCGAGAAATCTTCTAAAATTGTAAAGTTTTGCTTGCATAGACAACAAGACAATAGTCAAACTATAATATTGTGATACTAGATCAGTTTTCCTAACAAGTAAAAGAAAATGAACAAGTTCTAAACTAATATTGTGATACTAGATCAGTTTTCCTAACAAGTAAAAGAAAATGAACAAGTTCTAAACTAATCAGACAAAGAATCTTTAGTGTTCTTTCAAGCTGCAACAAGATTATGCAAAATAGAAAATAACTATGAGAAAATAATAAAAAACTTACAAAAAATAAGAATCAAAGGTTGATGTCCAAACTTTAACAACTATTACCTCAAAAGAAGAATCATTCGTCATTACATCAGTTTGTTGAACCTGAAATCAAAGCACAATCAAAATCAAAACAAAACTATTTAATCTTAAAATTCAAAAAACTCAAATGCTAACTCTAGATCACTTATAGAGAAAAAACCCTGAATAAAAACCCATAAAAACTTAAAAATCAACAAAAAAAACTAACCATTTGTAAGATTTAATTTCATCCAAGTAGAACCATCTCTTGTAGCTTCAATTCTGTTCAACACCCTCCAACTCAGTTCAACACTTGAAAATAAATTATTTATGGAATAATTATAGATGAAAATGAGAAGACAATGAAGAAGACAAGTAGTGGTACGATGGTGATAAGAAAAAGAGGCGAATGTGAAACAGAAAAAAATAAACAATGACAGAAGAAGGAAGATAAGGTGAGAGTGGCGGCGGCGGAGATGAGAAGGAAGATAAAGTGTGAGACTGAGATAGAAATGAATTAAGGTTTTCACAGACCAACTCTTATAATAAGTAACCATATAAATATATAAGGATATAATATTAACTAGGCTCGGCCGGATTCGGACACCGATGGGTCTAATATTTTAATCTGAACCGTAAGAATCCAATTTAAACCGTATAGATCACCCGCTTTTACCGTTGACCCGATCTAATCCGATCCGGAGTGCATATTTTGATTCGGTCCGGTCGGTTAATCATGGGTGATTATCTTTTGTCCACCCCTACCCCACAATGCATGTGAGAGAAAGGAATCAAAAGAGATCTCCTTTTCTGATGAGAATCCGCGGCCCCCCTATATGACGCGTTTGGATACTCTAATAGTGGGAAAACCATTTTTCTTCTTCTTCTTCTTTCCATTAGACACGTGGCACCTTCTAGATAGGATCAGATTCTCTTATTGTATTTTTATTTTATTTTATTCATAAAATGCTATTTTTTTATTGGGTAGAATGAATGGTCATTGATTACTAATATAGGCATTTGATTAATCTTAATTTAATAATCGATATTAATTCAAAGAAGCACACTAAGAAACACAAATTATAAAGAAATTAAAAATGCCTAAAATGCCCCTTCTAGATGATTTAATTGATTTAAATCAAATTAATTCAATTAAATCAAATAAAATTCAAATTTTTCTAAATCCACATGATAAAATTAAAATGAAGACTTGGAAAATTCTATTTTATTATTCCGAATATTTTGGCGAAAAAATAAAAATAAAACTGCCAAAAATGTATAAAAATCGGGTGACAAAGTGCCCGAAAAATTAAATTGACTACATTAAAATTATCAACGCAGAATAAACGAATCGAAAAAAACAGCGTTTTGTCAATTTTGAAAATGAACTGGGGTCATAAAATGGCTCAGACTGATCGAAATACGATTGAAAATTCTTCAAAAAATAAGACGAGCGCGTTAGTTTAAACTATGTGAATAGTAGATCAATAATACTGATGTCTGCAAGCTCGATTTCGAAACTTTTCAACCACTGATTTTTTGGATATTTGAAAAACAATTTAATCGGTATGTCTGTATATCAAAGTATTCATTCTGTCTGACATTTTAGGATTATTCATGCTGAAAACAAGTTATGTTATGCAGGCGAAGCAAAATGAAAATAAAGTCGTATGCAAGAAAAACTAAAAAAATGTAGGACAAATTTGGGGTATGACAGATGCCCCTATCTAATTGTCTTGAACCCGAGAAAATGAATTCTTGCATGACGTTCATTTTTAGGGTAGAAGTCCATTAAATACAAGAAGACCCAGAAATTTGTCTGACAAGAAAGTAAAGTGCAATGCAAGAATGAAATAAGAGATATCAGAATGGGATGGTAGGGTGTAAAATGAACAAAACAACTTGAGATTCTTTGGATTACCAAAGTTGTATCTCAATTCAAGAAATCTCAAAGACGCACGAAGCAGTACCTTATGACAAAACAAAATTAATATTTATAAAGAGGAATAAATACAATGTTGATTAAAATATTTTTATATTGGAGAGAAAAATACTATTGTTATAAACGAGAACAACTATACGATTGATTCAAACATTTTTATAAATATTTTCAAAACAAAAATAATATTTTGATTTAAATATTTTTATAAACTTAAACAACTTTACTATTGAATCAAATATTTTAATAAATATTGTTAAAACAAAAATAATATTTTGATTTAAATATTTTTATAAACGGGAATGTAACACCCATATATAACAACATACATCAAAGCATATATATTATACATGAATCCAAATATTTGGTACTGAAATACCATAAGTTCCTAGTTAACACATTATATACATTAAATGCCCTAAATACAAAGTTCTAAAGTCTACGGCATAACATATACAAGATGTCCCAAAATACACTAAGAACTAGATCAATACAATGATCTCAAAATAAAAAGCCATAGCGGAAGCCATGCCATTTCAAAAGCTACGATCCGTAAGGAAAAGTCAAACCACTTTGTCCTTACCCTTCGTCGAACCTGTAGTACCTGTGATGTAAACAACAACGTGGGGGTGAGATACATCAAATCTCAGTGAGTCCGCTATCTTATAGTCCTCTCGACTCTACAAGGTTCTAACAAACCTAACTCAAGTCAAAAGGGAAGAGGGATGACTTTGAGTACACACACACTATATGGAAACATGTCATGAGTTCCACAACTCACACTATATATCACTAAAAGGTAACCACACCAAGGTATCCCCTTTTCCTGTCCGCTTCTACATCTAGAAGTCGACCCGAGTCATGGATCCTGGTAACCTACTTGACATACGAATGGATTCGGGTTCTACGGGCCATTAACCGTTATGAACCGTCACCTCACACAGGCCATTAACCATCACAAGCATACGCTCCCAGAGCGCCATTCGTACTGCACGCGGGAATCAAACCTGCTAAGTAGTTGTGCACATGTTTCAGAGGTGCTCGAGACCCATGAAACGCACTCACAAGATAACCGGTTATGATTACGTGATCACACTCACAAACGTGATCGTATTCTACGATCACAAGGCCATAACGCCTTAGCACAACCACAAAGGTAAACACACATTTTCCATACTAGTGTTTATTCATTCCATGACATTAGTATCTGACACACGCCTCGGCACCGCACGCACGATCGTTGTCATTATGTCATTCCACACTTTCCGACATTATTTACGGTAATAATCCTCACTCTACATATTTCGTACTTAGCATGCATACATACTCAAACATGTTCAACAATAAGAGCATAGTCAAATATTCGTTAATCACATAATGGAAACACATAATTCAACGTACCCCAAATTACACTAATTCACGGTTCCCCCTGATTTACTTAATTGGCATCAAAACAAGTATTTTCTACTTCCATTATCTAGAGTATTTTCGTAGCTTCAAATCGATATAAGGAACTCTTAAATCAGATAAACAAGTCAAAAGTTATAAAAGAAACAAGTGGGAGGATCTGTCATGTTCGCTAGGCGAACCTCCCAGCGAGCGTTCGCTAGGCGAAGCTCTAGGCGAATGAACAAACCGAACAAAACAGACCTAAAGTTCGCTTCGCGAACTCTCGGGCGAACATTCGCCTCGCCCTTCGCTTCGCGAACTCCCTGGTGAAGCAAGGCAGAACCAACCAGCACTGAAAAGGCACAAAGTTCGCTAGGCAAACGTCATTGCCGAACCTTCGCTAACCTTCGCTGCCGGGTTCGCTAGGTGAACCATCGAAAGCTTGCTCGCTGTGACTCGCCCCAGGTTCGCTAGGCGAACCCTGGAAAACCCAACTTCCCAACAGCGTTGTTCTTCATCAAAAGTCAATAGTTTTCCCATTCAACACGCCTCCAATCCTGAACATAACAATCAAAACACAGTATAACCATAACAACAAGTATTAAACAACATTTATATTACATTTCATCTGTTAGATTCATGATTTTAGCACAATTACTAATTTTCTCACAATTTCAAGCTAACTCTAAAACTCATGAATTTCTACAACTATGGCATCTATCTAGAACCCACCTTGAATTGATGATGATGATGAAGATTGGAAGATGATTTGATGAAGAATGGATGATGGTTGAAGATCTTGTGTTCTTGAGCTTTTTCCTCTCCTTTCCTTTCCTTTCTCTCCAACTTCTTCTATCTTTCCTTTATTTGTTTCTAAGTGGAAAAAGGGTGGAAAGTAAATGATGTAGTAAGATATCATCATTAGTAACACTACTAATTGCCCAAAAAGTCTTTAAAGTTCCAAATATTAAAATATCTCAGAGTCCGATAATATTAATTAGATTTGCTCTGAGCTCAGCCGTTACTCTAATTATCTTTGCAGCTAATTTCTCATAGTACACTGAAACTCAGTAGATCACAACTAATATTATCCAGAGTAATTAAAATACGGGGTATTACATCCTCCCCCTTAATTAGAAATTCGCCCACGAATTTAAAACAATTACCTAAAAAGATGAGGATAGACCTCCCGCATCTCCAATTCCAATTCCCAAGTTGCATCGCCCGGATGCGTCTCATCCCACTGGACCTTAACAAGAGGAATCTCTTTATTCCCTAACACCTTAGTTTCTCTTCCTGTGATATGACTCGGTTGAGGCTCAAACGTTAAATCCTCTTCTATCGCAATTGTATCTGGTAAAATTGGCTGAAGAGGATCTGGGACAAATTTTCGAAGTTGAGACACATGAAAAACGTCGTGCATCTCCGACAGAGATGGCGGTAAGGCCAATCTGTAAGCTACTTCACCAATTCTTTCCAAAATCAGATACGGTCCCACGTATCTCGGACTAAATTTCTGCGACTGAAACGGTCCTTTCAACCGCAATCTCGGAGTAACTTTCAAAAACACGTGATCACCTTCTTCAAATTCTAATGGTCTTCTATGGTTATCCGCATAACTCTTCTGACGATCTTGTGCTTGTTTGACCTTATCACGGATCATCCTAATCTTCTTCGTAGTTTCATGAATAATCTCGGGTCCCAACATTCTATCTGCACCAACTTCTGCCCAACACAAAGGTGTCCTACACTTCGTTCCATACAATGCCTCATAAGGTGCCATACCAATAATTGCATGATAACTGTTATTATAAGAGAACTCAATCAACGGCAAAAGTTCTATCCAATTTCCTCCACTTTCAAGTACACAAGCTCTCAACATATCTTCCATGGTTTGTATTGTCCTTTCTGTCTGACCATCCGTTTGCGGATGATTCGACGTACTCAAACACAACTTCGTTCCCATAGCTTGTTGAAAAGCTCTCCAAAATCTGGAAGTAAACTTTGGATCTCTATCCGAAACGATACTAGTGGGAATACCATGCAATCTCACTATCTCTGAAATGAACAACCTTGTAAGATGACTTGCCTTAAAGGTAGTCTTTACAGCTAAGAAATGCGCGGATTTCGTTAACCGGTCCACAATTACCCAAATCAAATCATAACCACCCTGAGTACGGGGTAGTCCAACGGTGAAGTCCATAGAAATACTATTCCATTTCCATACCGGAATTTCTAAAGGTTGCAATAAGCCACCCGGTCTTTGGTGTTCGATCTTCACTTGTTGGCACACCGCACATTCTGACACATACACCGCAATATCCTTTTTCATCCCGGACCACCAATAGTCCCTCTTTAGATCTTGATACATCTTTGAAGACCCCAAATGTATAGTAAAAGCACCCTTATGCGCTTCTTCCAAAATCCTTCTTTTTAACTCCGTTTTATCCGGAACACAAATCCTTTGGTTAAACAAAATAATTCCTTCGGCAGCTCGCACAAAACCTAGTTGTACTAACACTTCTTGTAACTTCTCATCTAACCCTTGCGCTTATTGGATTTCTTCCGTAAGAGTAGAATTGATATTCAAATTTCCCATAATCACACCATTAGGAGTCCAAACAAATTGGAGATTTAGATCTCGAAATTTTTCCAATAAAGTATACTCTAGCATCATCAACTCGGCATTATGCAACACCTTCCTGCTCAATGCATCCGCCACTTTATTTGCTTTGCTCGGATGGTATTTTAACTCCAAATCATAATCCTTCAAATACTCCATCCACCTCCTTTGATGCATGTTCAACTCTTTCTGATCAAAGAGGTACTTTAAGCTCTTGTGGTCGCTAAACATCTCAAAACGTACACCATACAAGTAGTGACGCCACACTGTCAAAGAAAATACAACTGCCGCCAATTCTAAATCATGTGTTGGATAATTCTCTTCATGGACTTTCAACTGCCGAGAAACATAAGCCACTACATGTCCATCTTGCATTAACACACCTCCTAATCCCATCTTCGATGCATCACAATATACCTCATACGACTTGCTAGGATCAGGAATAACCAAAACAGGAGCGGTCGTCAATCTCTCTTTCAAACTCATAAAACTTTGCTCACAAGCCGAATCCCATTCATACGAATAATCCTTCCGGGTAAGTCTCGTCATCGGTAAATCCAGTTGGGAAAAACGTTTAATAAACCTTCTATAATAACCAGCTAACCCCAAGAAACTCCTAACCTCGGAAACGTTCTTCGGTCTCTCCTAATTAATCACCGCGTCAACTTTTGATGGATCAACCGCCACACCTCCTTGAGATATGACGTGACCAATAAAATTTACCTCAGACATCCAAAACTCGCATTTGCTTAGCTTGGCAAAAAATTGCCTCTCTTGTAATATGGATAAAACGATTCTTAGGTGTTCTCTGTGCTCTCGAGGATCACGAGAATAGATAAGAATGTCATCAATTAAAATCACCACAAATTGGTCCAAGTAAGGTTGAAATATACGATTCATATAATCCATGAAAACTGCCGGAGCATTCGTCACACCGAAAGGCATCACCAAAAATTCATAATGACCATAACGGGTTCTAAACGCAATCTTTGGTACATCTGAACTCTTCACACGAATCTGATGATAACCCGACCGTAAATCAATCTTCGAGAACACACAGGCTCCTTTCAATTGATCTAACAAATCGTATATCCTTGGTAATGGGTATTTATTCTTGATGGTGACCTTATTCAACTGACGGTAATCGATACACAACCACGTTCCACCATCCTTTTTCTTTACCAGTAACACTGGAGCTCCCCAGGGCGAAACACTGGGTCGAACAAAATGCTTAGCCAATAACTCTTCCAATTGATCCTTTAATTATCTTAATTCAAGTGGTGTCATCCGATACGGGGAAATGGATATTAGAGTCGTTCCTGGTATCAGGTCAATAGAGAATTCCATTTCCCATTCCGGAGGAATAGAAGTGATATCCTCGGGGAAAACTTCAGGAAACTCACAAACTATCAGAATACTCAAAACTTGAAGGTTACTACTCTCCTCCGTAGTAAGAATCAAAAGAACGAATTTTTCCTCCTCAAACAAGAAATTTATCATTCCAACCGTACCTTCTAAAATAGTTGTCAAAACATCCTTCGGAGTAGCTTCAGTAGATGGAATAATGATTAGTTTTTCTTCACACCCGATAAATACCGAATTAGCTGAAAGCCAATCCATTCCCAAAACAACATCCACTTTCTTAAGTGGTAAACAAATCAAATCAATTAGTAAAACTCTTCCATCCACCGATAAAACACAATTTTCACACATTAAAGGTGTTTCAACCATCTCATCCATGACAGTAGTAACCACCATGAGTGGAGACAACGAAACCGCTTGCAACCCAAGCCACTTTACACATTGCATCGATACAAAAGAGTGTGTAGCTCCACAATCAAATAAAACAAAGCACGGATTTCCATTCACAAAACACGTACCAGCAATCCAAGGTATACACTCGCCCGGTATTCTTCTCTTACGTCTGATTCCTCCTCTGAGGACAATCCCTTGCTAAGTGGCCCACTTTCTGACACTGATAACACCTCACACCTTTGATACCACACCTTCCCTGATGATTCCTACCACAAAGACGACATACAGGAGGTGCATTAGTCCTAGAACTCTGAACTTGCTTCCCTTTGAAAGATTGTTGCCTTGGTCTAAATTGTTGATTCGATCTCCCACGATCACTTTGATTCACCCTACTCAACTCTCCTTCTTCTTGCACTTTCTTTAAGCTATGTTCTGCCACATAACACTATCGTAACAATTCAACATAGTTAGTGAATTCCCTCTGTGACACGCTATGCGAAATTTCGGCCCTCAAACCAAAAAGAAACTGATCAATCTTCCACCTCTCATCGGGAGCATACATAGCATGCCTAGAATAAGCAGCCATAACCTCGAACTTTTCTGCATAAGATGCCACAGTCAAGTTGCCTTGTCTCAACTGTTGAAACTTGAATTCCTTCTGAGACCTTAAGGAACTTGAGAAATACTTCTCCATAAAATTTATCTTAAACTGCTCCCATACCTTCGGTACCTCTTGAATTGTCATTAAGGCCGAAGCACTCTCCCACCACCTCATGGCAGGACCCTTCAATAAGTGAGAAGCGAAAACAACCTTATTTTCCTCACTGCACTGAACTATCAAGAAAATCTGCTCCATATCGGATATCCACTCATGAGCCTTTACTGGATCTAACCCTCCCTGAAACTCCGGAGGATTCATACAAATGAAATCCCTAAAGGTTCCCCCTACAGCTTCGGCAACAACCACTGGAGGATGCACGCCACCTGCCATTTGCTGTACCATTTGTTGCACAAACTGATTCTGTTATTGCTGCATCTGCTGAATGAATTGATACAAATGGGCATTCCCTTCGTCCCCTGGTGGATTTGTCCCTACTGGAGTAGTTCTCGATCTACCACTGATGTTTCTGCGCCCGTCGGCCAAGTTCCTAAATTTCATACAGATAGGATTAAGTTGATCAGGCTCAATACCATAAATATATAAAGTAAGACCAATGGCGACACAACGCATATGAAACGGGAAAGAAATACTTATACTATTTCATGGCTAGGTCGAGGATACGACCTGCTCTGATACCAACGGTAACACCCATATATAACAACATACATCAAAGCATATATATTATACATGAATCCAAGTATTTGGTACTGAAATACCATAAGTTCCTAGTTAACACATTATATACATTAAATTCCCTAAATACAAAGTTTTAAAGTCTACGGCATAGCATATACAAGATGTCCCAAAATACACTAATAACTAGATCAATACAATGATCTCAAAATAAAATGCCATAGTGGAAACCATGCCATCTCAAAAGCTGCGATCCGTAAGGAAAAGTCAAACCACTTTGTCCTTACCCTTCGCCGAACCTGTAGTACCTGTGATGTAAACAACAACGTGGGGTGAGATACATCAAATCTCAGTGAGTCCGCTATCTTATAGTCCTCTCGGCTCTACAAGGTTCTAACAAACCTAACTCAAGTCAAAAGGGAAGAGGGATGACTTTGAGTACACACACACTATATGGAAACATGTCATGAGTTCCACAACTCACACTATATATCACTAATCGGTAACCACACCAAGGCATCCCCTTTTCCCGTCCGCTTCTACATCTAGAAGTCGACCCAAGTCATGGATATTGGTAACCTACTTGACATACGAATGGATTCGGGTTCTACTAGCCATTAATCGTTATGAACCGTCACTTCACACGGGCCATTAACCATCACATGCATATGCTCCCAGAGCACCATTCGTACTGCACGCGGGAATCAAACCTGCCAAGTTGTTGTGCATATGTTTCAGAGGAGCTCGAGACCCATGAAACGCACTCACAAGATAACCGGTTACGATTACGTGATCACACTCACAAACGTTATCGTATTCGACGATCACAAGGCCATAATGCCTTAGCACAACCACAAAGGTTAACACACATGTTCCATACTAGTGTTTATTCATTCCATGACATTAGTATCTGACACACGCCTTGGCACCGCACGCACGATCGTTGTCATTATGTCATTCCACACTTTCCGACATTGTTTACGGTAATAATCCTCACTCTACTTATTTCGTACTTAGCATGCATACATACTTAAACATGTTCAACAATAAGAGCATAGTCAAATAGTCGTTAATCACATAATGGAAACACATAATTCAACGTACCCCAAATTACACTAATTCACGGTTCCCCCAGATTTATTTAATCGGCATCAAAACCAGTATTTTCCACTTCCATTATCTAGAGTATTTTCGTAGCTTCACATCGATATAATGAACTCTTAAATTGGATAAACGAGTCAAAAGTTATAAAAGAAACAAGTGGGAGGATCTGTCATGTTTGCTAGGCGAACCTCCCAACGAGCGTTCGCTTCCGCCTTCGCTAGGCGAAGCTCCAGGCGAATGAACAAACAGAACAAAACAGACCTAAATTTCGCTTCGCAAACTCTCTGGCGAACATTCGCCTCGCCCTTTGCTTCGCGAACTCCCTGGCGAAGCAAGGCAGAACCAACCAGCACTGAAAAGGCACAAAGTTCGCTAGGCGAATGTCGTTGGCGAACCTTCGCTGCCGGGTTCGCTAGGCGAAACCACGAAAGTTTGTTCGCTGTGACTCACCCCAGGTTCACTAGGCGAACCCTGGAAAACCCAACTTCCCAACAGCGTTGTTCTTCATCAAAAATCAATAGTTTTCCCATTTAACACGCCTCCAATCCTTAACATAACAATCAAAACACAGTATAACCATAACAACAAGTATTAAGCAACATTTATATTGCATTTCATCCGTTAGATTCATGATTTTAGCACAATTACTCATTTTCTCACAATTTCAACCTAACTCTAAAACTCATGAATTTCTACAACTAAGGCATCTATCTAGAACCCACCTTGAATAGATGATGATGATGAAGATTGGAAGATAATTTGATGAAGAATGGATGATGGTTGAAGATCTTGTGTTCTTGAGCTTTTTCCTCTCCTTTCCTTTCCTTTCTCTCCAACTTCTTCTATCTTTTCCTTTATTTGTTTCTAAGTGGAAAAAGGGTAGAAAGTAAAGGATATAGTAAGATATCATCAATTAGTAACACTACTAATTGCTCAAAAAGTCTCTAAAGTTCCAAATATTAAAATATCTCAGAGTCCGATAATATTAATTAGATTTGCTCTGAGCTCAACCGTTACTCTAATTATCTTTGCAGATAATTTCTCAGAGTACACTGGAACTCAGTAGATCATAACTAATATTATCCAGAGTAATTAAAATACAGGGTATTACAGGGAACAACTTTACTATTGATTCAAATATATTTATAAATAATGTCAAAACAAAAATAATATTTTGATTTAAATATTTTTATAAACGGGAGCAACTTTACTATTGATTCAAATATATTTATAAATAATATCAAAAGAAAAATAATATTTATATACGAAAAAAAATATATTGTTTATTAAAATATTTTTATATACGGAAACAAATACTATTGTTATAAACTGGATCAACTTTACTACTGATTCAAATATTGAATAATAGAATTTATCGACCATTGTATTCTCTCTTATAACATAATTGTCTTATTTGTTAAAAAAATTAAACAATTATTTTAGGCTTAAATAGTATTTTCGTCCCTGAATTTTTTTTTTTCGATTTTAGTCCCTATATCTTACTTTTTGTTGGTGTTTAGTCCCGACAGAGGTTTCAATGTTTGTTTAATCATATTATTACAAGTTTCAATGTTTGTTTAATCATTTCATTCCTTTAATCATATATAATACAAGTTTCAATGTTTGTTTAATCATATTATTATTGATATTGTTATTTACCTTTTATCTTTTACATGTATTACTATTTCAACTTAAATTTACTATTATTCTTAAGTTTTTTCTACTTACAACTTTCAAAATTTATGACAGTCTGCAAACAAATGCTCGTCCAAAATACCACTTTAGTTACTAAGGAATGAAATGTTGTTGGCATATCCAAGGACGAATCCAGAAATCTTGGTCAGTGGGGGCAGAATATATATATTATTCTCTTTGATCTAATTTATATGAGAAAATTTAATTTTTAGATCCATTCAACAATCAATATATTTGGCCGAATATTAAAGCATATACATTAGTTATTCAATTAATCTAAAACATAAAGTATCTCTTATAAATAGAACCAAAAAAAGTATTATAAATATTTATATTAATATAAAAGTACTAAATTATTGTGTAAAAAAGTTTAAAATATTTATATCAATATAAAAGTAATAAATTATTGTGTAAAAAGTTTAAACTATCTAAACATTGTTATTCTATATCCACAAAAGAATCAAAGATATTTAAATATATTAAAATAAAATCTACATGTCATTGAAACTGTTAAATTTATTTTAAATATTTAACAAAATAACCATTCTTTCATTTATGCATTTTTAATTTATCAAGCACACACATGTTATTTTTATGCGGGGGCGTTGATTTTGTTTCATTGGGTGAAAACAAACTTTATTAATTAATTTAAGAAACATAAGCATCCTAGTGGGGGCAGTTGCCCCCAATGCCATATATGTAGATCCGTCCCTAGGCATATCTAATGGTAATATTATAAGAAGTAATAAAATGGTTGTATGTTTGAAAGTTAAAGCCAACTAACTAATCAAGTTTTTAACCATAAGCCCCCTTTGCTGATTAAAATATTTTTATATAACAGAGAAAATACTATTGTTGTAATACCCCATATTTTTACTTTTTGCTCTAGATAATATTGGTTCTGATCAACTGGGTTCCGGTGTACTCGGTGAAATTATCAGCAAAGATAATTAGAGTAACTGAAGAGTTCAGAGCAGGTCAAATTAATATTATCTGACCATGAGGTTTTATCTAGTGATACATTAGAGACAAATTGGACATTTAAGTTAGTGTTACTAACTAATGATATTTCTCCATGTCATTTCATTTCCCTCACTTGTACAAAATAGAAACAAAAGTTGGAAAAGATAGTAAGAGTAGAGAGAAGGAGGAGCAAGAGGAGAAAAAGAGAGAAAACTTGGAATTTAAGAGAAAGCTTCAATCTTCATCATCTCTTCTTCATCAATCAACCCAACATCTTCTCCATCTTCTTCATCTTGTTGTTGGTGAGTTCTAGTTAGAACCCCAAGTATAGAAACTTAGGTTAGAACTTGAATAAAATTGGAGAAATTTGATTAATCATGCTAAATGTTGTTTGTTATGGTTGAAATATGAAATAGAACACATTATATGTTTGGGTTGTGTGAGAAATTAATGTTTGATACTTGTTATTATGTTGAGCTATGTGTTGATGAGTTTCCATTGGATTCCATGTTGAAAATAACAGGTTTTTGACCTCTAGTTTAGTGGTAACCGGTTACTCGTTTTGAGGTAACCGGTTACTTGCAGGAAAAATAGATGTTTTTACGCACAAATGAACTGAGTAACCGGTTATTCATTTTGAGGTAACCGGTTACCCTATTGGATTTTGGTTACTGTCTGCGCAGGATGAATGCATAACCGGTTACTCATTTTGAGGTAACCAGTTACCATTGTTATGTTTTGAAAAATATTTTAGAAAATTAATATCTTTTGAACCGTGCTTCCGATCGAGGTGTTCTTGGTACCGATGGAAAGCTATGGAAATATACTACATGTTAAAGGTGAAAAATATTATTTTCGATACCCGATTAAATAAATCAGAGGGAACCTAAGGGTTATGTAACTTTTAATTGAATTATTATATGTAATTCTAAAATGCATATGTAATATGCTTTGTCTAATATTGATGTTAAACATGATTGAGAGAATATGTATGTTAAAATATGGAATAGGTAGAGTGAGGAAACCTCACTATGAACTTATATTATAACCTAGTGTCATACCCCAAATTTTGACCACCAAGATTTCCCATCAATGTGCAAATCATCATCATAATTTGGATGTACTTTCATGCCTCATCAATCTCCTCAAAGATGATTGAGCATTCATCACAATCAAGAATTAGGGTTTTGAGTCCTCTCAGAGCACTTAGACAAAGGATCAATCAAGGAATGACATGATCTTCAACTTGTCTAACCTCTTAAACACCTATAAAGGATCAAGAGGACTCCCACATCAAGAATCAAGCACAAGGTTACAACATTCCAAGTGGATAAAGCCTCAAGATCGCCACTGTCACCAAATTAGGGTTTTGGTCGACCAAGGCCTCCAGATGGAAATTTTCATCCGGGCATGGGCAAATTCTTCAAAGCACAACCCAAGATACTCCAAGGGACCTCATGGACCCCATCATCAAGTCAATTTAGCCTCAGGGGATGCATTCATAACAAATCAGAAATTAGGGTTTCTTGACCTAATTCACCCCTAAGTTGACTTTTGGGACAAAGCATGAGCCAAGACCTCAAGACATGATTTGAGGGCCTCCAATATACTACATTGATCCATTTGCAACAATGGATTTACCCAAGAAGCTTGGTTCACAAGTTTTAATTTCACCAAGACCAGAATTAGGGTTTTGAGGAAAAAGTCAACTGTATCTTTGACTTTTGACCAAGACATGCTCCCAAACCTTGGGACATGATTCAATACACTCTATAACACCTATGGAATCCATCCATTAGTTTTGATTTAGGTCAAGGACTTCATTTCACAAAAGATCACAGAGTTTGGATTTCATCTGACAAAAAGTCAACTATGCACAAAATCAAGTTTTACTTTTTGGAATTTTTCACAAATATGGTTCCCCTAAGTCAAAAATAATGTTAATGTATGGTATTGATCATCATTCATTAAGAAAAATCAAGAAAAGTGAGGTTTCTTGCAAAAGGGGCAACCTTGAGAAACCAAAAATTTTCTAAGTTATGGAACAAATGTGGTTTTTGTACCAACTTTGCAAGGTCATAACTCCTAACCTACAAGGCCTTTTTCTCCCATTCAAAGCTCAAATGAAAGTCCATCTGACATACTTTAAAAGTGTCAACTACAAGAGATTCCAAATCCTCATGGATTTTGAGTTATGGAGTGATCAAAATGAAAAAATGAAGAAAATTACACTTTTCCAACACTTAGTGAAAATCATCCTAAGTTACCAGCCTTGGACATCAATGATCATGAGTTTAAAAACAAACTATGATCACACAAGTATTGTATCATATGAGGGCTTTCTAAAAAGCACAAGAGCCTTCCATAACTCAACCTGAGCAAGGAGATATGATTCTCTCAAAATCACCATTTCCAACTGTCTTGTACAAGGCAGATTTTGGCATTTTTGTCATCCATTTTGACACATCAGAGGATGAAATCAAAAGAGAATGATCTGATCCCCAAGCCTCTCCAGTCCAAGAATCTACACATAGCCATAGCAAAC
Organism: Lathyrus tuberosus; assembly: GCA_022829125.1. Classification (NCBI taxonomy): domain Eukaryota; kingdom Viridiplantae; phylum Streptophyta; class Magnoliopsida; order Fabales; family Fabaceae; genus Lathyrus; species Lathyrus tuberosus. The sequence continues at coordinate 8,403,822 of JALAZF010000191.1, forward strand.
CTAAAAAGGCTAAAAAGTGCAAAAGACTCCAATTTTGTTTCCAAGAATTTAATGGATGCATCAAGGTGGCATGGACTGACACATTCCTAACTGAATGAGTCAAGAATCAACTCTGAATAAAAGAACCATAGACCTGTGCCCTAACCTCAAGTCAATGGCTAGAGGAGACTAAAGATTCCTTTGGATCAACATTGGCCAAAGGCCTGTACCAACTGCCATTCACTATTGCTTGCAAAACAAACTTGTTGCACTATAAATAGAGCTCATTTATGCTCAGTTTGAATACACCAAAGCACTACAACTGATGCTTTCCTCAAAATCTCTTTCTCTAGGCCAAAATGCCTTCTTTTGCAAGTAATCTCTGAGTTTTTGAGTTAGAGAGCAATTCCACCACAGATCATGATCCAAACACATCCAATATGTCATATCTAAGCTGTCCAAACACTCACCTTTGATCTGAAACACCAAAATCAGAAAGTCAACCTCCAAAACCTCAAAAATTGACTTTTCTTCATTTTTAAAGCCATGTCTTGATTGAGTCACTTCCAAGACCAAACAAGGCCTCAAACACACTCCAAATATCATCCTCAAATTGTCCCAATTGGTTTCCCTCATCTGGAACACCATTTGAGAGAGTTGCTATATTGGTCACTTTTGCCACTTTTGCAAGAAAGAGCCTATTCTTGTTCCTGAGGATTCCAGCTGGTTCTGATAGTCCTAAAAGCTTCTTCGGGATCAATCAAGAGTGTTCAAAGCATTGAATTACTTCTGGCACAAGGAACTTGGCAGATAGCACAAGAAGCTCTAAGAGGTAAGTGCATCACAACTTGAACTCTCTAAATCATGCATTGCTTTGAGGTCCATTGATCATGGACCTCTCATACATATCATACGTGTTGTGTTTGAACCAATTTATCATGCTATTATTGCATGTACCATGAGATAGCATAGAACAGGAAAAATTTGGCCTATTTTGAAATCACTATCGGATTTTAAAATGGAAACATTTTCTGAAAATTCTAAGGGCACCATTGGATTCCTCGTGAAATTCTAGGTCAGATGCACCTAAATTTTGTCCCAATCAATGGAGAAATGAGAAAGTTAGAGCCTTCATGCAAATCCACCAAGACTTGGTTTTTTGCCTTGGCCACGCCTAAAAACCAAGTCACCCATATATACACATGGGGTGGTTTTGATACACGGATGTATCACCACCCCAGTGGTAGCACGCATGTGTGTTTGGCTTAATGGTCTAGGTTCAACTCCCACCCAGACCATTTTTTTACCTTGCCATATTTTGATATTTTTGCTATTTTTATGATTTTTATTAATTAATTCTAAAATTAATTTCTCTCCCAATTTTAATTGTTTTTTATTGGTTCTTTTTTTGAAAATTCCCAAAAATGTTAAAATATTTTATTACATAAAAATTTCACAAAAATATTATTTATTTCATATATTTAGTATTTTTTTTGTAAAGAATTATGTTTTATTTGTTGTTTTAACACTTAAGTTATTTCTTTCCCTTGATTTTACAAATTCAAATAATTTTCAAATCATTCCATGAATGAAACATGATTTTTCAAACATTAATCCAAGATCAAAACTTGTTTTTTACACATGTTTGATAATTTTGATCATTTTAATCGAATTTTTATTCAATTAAAATACATTTTAAAATCAAATTAGGGTTTTGATTATTTTCACCCTCACAAATCTTTTTCAAAACACTTTGGGCCTCTAATAGAGTGTAAGACCCAACCCTCCTTTGTACATAAATAATTTTGGGCCTCAGTTATTGTATAAGTCCCAGTACAGTTTTCAAAACTACGGTGCGATCACTGTCTTTCCATGGGCCACTCCTTGAGTTGTAAGACCTATCCCTTGTACAAAAACAAACTTTTGGGCCTCTAATATAGTGTAAGACCCAATCCTTGTTGTACATAAACCTTTTTGGGCCTCAGTCATTGTATAAGTCCCACTGTGTTTCTAAAATCTCGGCGCGGTCGTCGTCTTTTAAACAAAAATCATATGGGCCTACCCTTGTGTTGTAAGTCCAATTTATTTTCTTTTTCAAACCTTTGGGCCTCTACTTGATTTGTAAGACCCATCCCTTTGTACATAAAACCTTTTTGGGCCTCAGTCGTTGTATAAATCCCGATACAATTTTTAGATCAACGGTACAATCACTGTTTTTCATCTGGGCCTCTCTTTGAGTATAAGCCTCAATCTTCTGTTCAAAAATAACATTCCCTTTTGATTTAGGTTCAAACTCATAGTTGTTATCAAAACATTCTTTAATTTCTTGAACAACTAACCATACATCTGTTAAAATGGAAGCTTGTCTCCTGTAAGTTTTATCAGCTTTCTTTTACATACTTGAACATATATATAATTGTTTGTACTGGAAGCTTGCTCACCTGTAAGTCCTCCTACTCTCTTTTACATACAGTATATATTTCATCTGTATATATATTCGTGTATATTATCTGCTTAGAGTTTTCCCCGGCAATTAGGTCTAGGATTAGACAAAGCCATTGGTCGCTCTTTCAACATAGTCAAAACTAGTTTTCCATACGAATTTCCAGATACAGTCTTGCCTTCTCTTGGGCTTATACAATATGGAACAAAGAGAAAGGCATTATTCCCAGTGAAACTTTTCTCAGACTGTCACTATTAGAAAACTGTTAAAGAAATTCATTTCCCCCAGAGAGTATTAATTCCCGGTGAAGCCTCTCTTGAATTTTTTCAAACCCTAGAACTGTTCATTAAAGAAAAGATTATTCCCAGTGAAACTTTTCTTGAACTTTTCTTAAGTTTGATCCACAAGCTTCCTAAAAGCATCCCCGCTTCCTCTTAGGCTTTGTACAAGGACCCTCCGGCTTCTTAGAAGTTCTCATGCCTTCTCTTGGGCTTAATACAAGGACCCTGAAGACCTCTTAAAGGTATAGGACAGAACTTAGTAATCCTTTGCTAGAGCAGTCTTTCTAAAGAGTCAAAACCTCAGACCAATTTTTAGGGTTGACACTCATCCCTTAAAACAACAGCCTCCTCTTGGGCATCATATAAAGAAAAACTCTTCCATACCAGTAGACTTGGACAATCTAATCTCCTCTTGGATCTCAAAGACATTCTCAAGTCCCCTACAAACACAGGAAAAGAACCCTGGTCATTTAACCAATTTCCAATAGAGTTAAAACCCTCACCGGATCTAAAACTCAGTCTTTCATCCTAAATTTCCCCAACTAGGGTCAGCTTATCATCTGAACCTCAAGGCATCTGATACCTCAACTCTTCGGTAACCCCTAGTAAGAGTTGATCCCCCGACATGGACCTGCCTCTGGATCTCAATAATCCTCAGTAGAAGTCAGCCTCCTCTTAGGCTTTGTATAATAATTTTCCACAGCAGAATTATCCCCAACAACACCCTTTTGTTGAGTCCATCTTCTTTATTAAAACACTCTCTTGTTGAGTTAACCCTTTTTAGCCTCAATCTTGGGATTTGTACAAGACACCTAAAAACACTCTCTTGTTGAGTCAATCACATTTTAAAAACACTCTCTTGTTGAGTCAACCTCTTTCTGCCTCAATCTTGGGCTTTGTACAAGACATTATAATAGCACTCTCTTGTTGAGCCAGTCATCTTTTTTAGCCTCAATCTTGGGCTTTGTACAAGACATATATAAACTTTCTCCAACAAAGTCAAAATCTTCATAACCTTCTCTTAAACTCTGGATAAATATCTTCCCCAGTGAAGTCAATTCCTCCCAGCCTTCTTTTAGGCTTTGAGAATTAATATCCCTAAGCAAAGTAAATCCTCTTTTCAGCCTGAATCTTGGGCTTTGTACAAGACACCCATAAATATCCTCTCACTAGTAGAGTCAACATCCTCTTCAGCCTCAATCTTGGGCTTTGTACAAGACACCGTATAAATCTCACCAATAGAGTCAATCCTCTTCAGCCTTAATCTTGGGCTTTGTACAAGACACCAAATAAAACACTCTCTAGTTGAGTCAGTCTCATTTCAACCTCAATCTTGGGCTTTATACAAGACACCGTATAAATCTCTCCAGCAGAGTCAATCTTCTTTTAGCCTCAATCTTGGGCTTTGTACAAGATAGATAAAATCTCTCACCTATAGGGTCAGTTTCCTCTTTTAGCCTCAATCTTGGGCTTGGTTGGCATTTATTTTGCTAAAACTATTCTAGCAGCAAGATGTTGAAACAAGATGTTCTAATTTGCTGCATTCAACATGTCTAATAAAGATGTCCCATACTGGCTCATAGGACATCGAGTCTGAATTCAGTTTTAAAAGAAGATTATGTTGTTGTTAATTGTTACTGAATATTCTGTGAATATTTGGTTATCCTATGTGGCATCCAAAGTATTTTTGGATTGTGTTTTTGTGTTGGTTTTTGGATTTTTAGCACTTTCTAATTATGGAGACATATTAGGAAACGTTAGATTGAAGACCTATTTTGTTGGAGTTTATTTTGCAGATTTGTGAGCAGTCTCTTTGCTGCGTTTTTGAAGCCCAATCCAGTCCAGATTTAATGCTATATATTGACTGGTGTAAACCTAGTTTAGGTGTGGAACTTACGTGTGTTTTTGTCAGGCTTTTCGAGTGTTATTTGTGAGCCTAACTGGTATCATTCTGATAGCAGTATAAGGACTGGCTTTTGTGTTGTAAGTTCTGTCAGTTACTCATAAGCTTTTAAGCATTGAGTTTCTTGTGTGTTAATTCTCATAAGCTTTGAAGTATTGAGAATTGTGTGTTTTGAAAGTGTGAATTTTTTGGTGCTACTTGTGTGGAAAGAAACCAATCACGGGTTGTGGTTGTAGAGGGATTTGAGGAGGGCCTCATACCTAGGTGAGTCTTAGGTAGAAGTCATAGGAAGAGTAGTGATTAAGTGAGCAGATTATAACAGGGTTGGTTATTGTATGATCTGTGAATTGATACTATCATATATTGGTTTCGTCCCTGGCTTGGTAGCCCCCAGAGTAGGATTGTTGATTCGAACTGGGTAAACATATCACTGTGTTCTTTACTTTCTGCACTGTTATTATTATTGTTATCTTGTTCATTGTGTTGGATATCAGTGTCTCAACATCTGTGTAGGACGTCTGATATCTGTGCCAGAATTTCAATTGGCATCAAGAGCTTGCACCCTTGTTTGGTTCTGGGTGAGATTCAGGGAAGGTACTTTCTGGTACAATGGACAAGGATGGAGGATTTTTGAACAAACCACCTCTGCTTGATGGTTCCAACTATGACTATTGGAAACCAAGGATGATAGTATTCATCAAATCCATGGATGATCAAGCATGGAAAGCTGTTATAAAAGGATGGGAACCCCCAAAGGTTAGAGATGGAGAAGGTAAATCTACTGATGTGGTGAAGGAAAAGGAAAACTAGGATGATGCAGATTACACAGGGTCCTTGGGAAATTCCAAAGCCATGAATGCATTGTTTATTGGTGTTAACAAAAATATCTTCAGGTTGATTAAACACTGCACCATTGCAAAAGAGGCTTGGCAGGTCTTGAAGGTTGCTCATGAAGGGACCTCAAAGGTGAAGATTTCAAAACTTTAGATCCTCACTACCAAGTTTGAAAATTTGAAGATGAAGGAAGATGAGAGCATTCATGACTTTCACATGAATATTATTGAGATAGCTAATGCTTCAAGTGCCCTAGGTGAAAAGATGTCTGATAGCAAACTGGTCAGAAAAATCCTCAGATCTCTACCTAAGAGATTTGACATGAAAGTGACTGCCATAGAGGAAGCTCAGGACATAGATAAGATGAAAGTGGATGAACTTGTGGGATCACTTCAAACATTTGAATTGGGGATCAGTGAAAAGACTGAAAAGAAGAAGAGTATAGATTTTGTGTCAAAGGCAAGTGATTCAGAAGTCGAAAGTAATCTGGACAGAGATGAAGGCCTCTCAGAAGATCTGGTGTTACTTGGCAAACAATTCAACAAAGTGCTCAGAAGGGTGGACTGGATGTCAAGATCAAATGTTAGGGACAAGCCATCTGACATCAGTAAAAATTAGAATGCGGGGAGAAATACCAGTACTGAAGATAATTCCAACCAAGGGAGAGGAGCTCAGTGTCATGAGTGTGATGGTTTTGGGCACATAAAATCTAAGTGCCCCACATATCTCAAGAGGCAAAAGAAGGGGCTATCAGTCTCATGATCAGAAGATGACTCTGAAACTGAAACTGATGAGAAGTTTGGAAAGAGGGTTACAACATTAACAGGTGTGTGTGAGTCTGATGAAGAGTCAGCCAGTGAAGATCTTACTTTTGAAGAGCTAGCTGCTTCCTATAAGAACTTATGCATTAGAAGTGAAGAAGTATGTCAGCCGAAAGAAAAACAAAAGAAAGTTATTGCTCATCTAAAAGTTGAAAAGGTAGAGCATTTGGTTACTATCTCTGATTTGAAAAGTGAAGTGGTTGTTCTGAATTCAAAACTGGATAATGTTATCAAGACAGTCATAATGCTCAATAGCAGCTCTGATGTGCTTGATAAGATTCTGAAGTCAGGGAGAGATGTTGGAGATGTTAGTGGTCTTGGGTTTGAAAGTTCTAGTGAGATAGACAAGGGAAAATGGCCTGAAGTGACACCTGCTCAATCTAAGAAAGAATTAAAGATGCCATATAACATGTTGCAACATCCTCACAGACATCAGAAGAATTTCACAAGAAGAAAGAATCAAAGATGGAAATGCCACTATTGTGGAAGGTTTGGCCATATAAAACCCTTCTGCTACAGATTATATGGCTACCCCAAGACTAGGTTACAGTCTAGTAGGGATCAAGAGTGGGTTGGAGCAACGAAAGTGTGGACTCCCAATAGTACTGCAGAAGAACACATAGCTCATAAGTCTTTCAGTGTCTTTGCAAGGGAAAAGTGGTACTTTGACAGTGGATGTTCCAGGCACATGACTGGTATCAAAGGATGTCTGTCAGATGTTAAGTCTCATTCTATTAACTATATGACCTTTGGTAATGGATCAAAAGGGAGAGTAATAGGTGTTGGAAAACTGGACTGTACAGGTCAACCCAATTTGGAGGAGGTATTACTTGTTGAAGGCTTAGATGCAAACTTGATAAGCATAAGTCAACTATGTGATCAAGGTCTCAAGGACAACTTTACCAATTCTGAATGTCTGATAACAAATGAGAAGGGTAAGGTTATCATGAGAGGCGAGAGAGCATCAGATAATTGTTATCTGTGGAGTTCTGAGAACACTGCAATATGCTTGGAAACTAAGAAAGCTATTGGAAAGACTATTGAGTTAGAACAGGTGCTGATCAATTGTAAATCAACTTATAATGTTTGCATGGTGAACTGTAATAATGAGATTAAACTTAGTAAGTATGTTAGCAAGGTAAATTTAGAAGGAGAGTTTGATGAAGGGACATTTGAGGCGAATCAGGTGCTCAAAGTCTGTGAATACCGCGCTTCTCTGGGCCCAGTACTCAAAAGTATAAATAGGCAGGCAAACACACTATACCTACAGCAAACTTATTCTACAAAAATTCCTCTTTCCCTTTCTCTCCAAAGTTCACGAGCCTTAGGGTTTTCTCCTAACATTCTCAATATTGTACCGTGTGATCAATAAAAAATGTCTCAACATCATGGCTCAGAATCCATGCATGGCTCCTTTGATAACTCAGGATCTCCTCGAACTAATGCTGGAGATGGTGAATCACTTCGAATGATCAACCTCTCTGATCTTGTGCTTGATATTGCTCCCTTGAACGTTGTACCGGCTGACCCTAAAGGAAAACGGCAAGCTTCTCACACAACGAATGTCAATATTCCTGGTAAGAAGTCTAAACCTTTTTCACCTAGGAAGAAAGTTCACTCGATGACTAGTTTGTATGCTGACCAAATAAGCCCTAGAAAAAACTTGTCCGAAAAGGGGTCTAAGTCTGGTTTGGTTGAGAAGAAGAAGGATACTAAATCATGTGGTATAAACAAGAATTTCACTGATGATGATGTAGTAAAAAAGGATAAGGAACTTTGGAGGTTCGTTGCCACGATTCTGAGTGGAGTAGAGACAGATGTCGGGTCTGATGTTCCAACATCCTCGACAAGAAATGTCAATAGCAGCCCTACAGATAGGACTGATGATGGTGTCCCCATTCATGTGGACCGTGAAAGAAGGAGTAAAAAGAAAGTCGATGTAAGAAGGACTGATGATGTTATTAATGTTGATGACCTCACTTCTGATGAGGAACCCATTGCTGGAATGTTAAGGAAAATTAAGAGAAGAAGAGAGAAAACTGTGATGAGTGAAGGCTCAAAGTCTGCGAAACTACATAGACAATCTGGAGGTGTGGAGGGAAAAGTTCGAGCTGGGCCTCCTAAACAATGGAGTAAGGTTGTTGTGCCAACTAAGAAGAGAAAAACCACTGATCATAGTGAGTCTGAATATGAGGCTGCAACAGATGTTCAAGACATCATTGGTGTGAAAACCTCTACCTGCAAAAAGACTTATTCTGAAAGTTCTATGAGAAATGCAGATAGATGGAGAATTGTGGATCAAAGGAGGATTGCTCTAGAGAGAGATTTGGGTAAGGATTTCGATAAATACAAAGAAATCATGGATCTTATTGCAGCTGTTGGATTGATGAGAACTGTGTCTAAGATAGGACCCTGCTATGAGAATTTAGTCAAGGAATTTGTGGTGAAGATATCTGAAGAGTGTGATGATAACAGGAGTAACAACCTTAGAAAAGTGTCTGTGAGAGGAGAAGTTGTCACTTTTTCTCCTGAAGTTATCAACAACTTTCTGGGCAGGTGTAAGGAACCTCAACCTGAGTTAGAGGTCACAGACAATGCAGTATGCAAGGAGATTACAGGTGGTTGTATTAAACACTGGCCAAATGAAGAAAAGTTGTCGTCTGGAAAACTAAGTGTTGAATATGCCATCCTCGACAGGATTGCTGTTGTGAATTAGGTTCCTACCAATCACACATCTACTATTTCCTCCATACTTGGTAAATTCATTTATGCTATCGGGAAAAAGGTTTCTTTTGATTTTGGGTCATACATATTTGAATAGTTTCTAAAACAAGCAAGTTCAACTGCTGTCAAGATGTCTATTTGCTTTCCATCCTTGATCTATGGTGTTATCTTAGATCAGTGTCCTAATCTTGTGTTAGGGAGTGACACTGCTCTCAAAAGAAAACCTCATCTGTCCCTACACTACAAGTTACTTGGTGGAGCACATGTCTCAGACATTGTTGGGACTTCTTCTCAAACTTCCTGTCATGCTAACCTTGATGATGAAGTCATTGCACAGCTGCAAGAGACGTGCAAGGAACTGGAAGATTCCATCAGAAAAGACACTGCTCAGAAGGCCAAACTTGAACAGTTAATCAAAACCTTCATGGAGAAAAGGAATGCTTCTGCTGGAACAGCTGGTAAAGACAAAGGAACTGCTGAAGGTGATTCCTCTGGAGAATCTGATAGAGAATGTGAATAGAGTTCAGATGACTCAGGATCTAGAAGTGGTGATACTGATGGAGAGAGTGAAGACATTGTAGAATCCGACGATGATGGTGCTGCAGAATAATGGCATGATTTCTGCAGAAGATTTTTTTGCTTAACTTGTTTTTGTCTGAACACCTAGAATAAATTTTCTATGTCTCTACTTCTGAACTTTAACCTTTGTTGTGTTTTTACTTTGAACTGTTCTCTTGCCTTTGTCATATTTCTGGCTAAAAAGGGGGAGTAGTGTGCTTGTGTGTGTTGTGCTGGTACTGCCGCTGAGGGGGAGAATATGGAATGTTTGTGTTGCTGCAGTTGAGGGGGAGTTTTTCTATGCGGGGAGTTTTTTGCTATGTGTGTTGTGTGTTGGTATTTCGCTGCTGTCTCTATTTCGCTGCTGTCTCTGATATGGATTTTTTTTGTGCTTGTGCTTCTTTACAAGATGTGTTTGGTGTGTAGCTTTAGCCAAAATAAGCCAAAGGGGGAGATTGTTATTTCGTTGTTTTTGTGGTTGGCATTTATTTTGCTAAAACTATTCTAGCAGCAAGATGTTGAAACAAGATGTTCTAATTTGCTGCATTCAGCATGTCGAATGAAGATGTCCCATACTGGCTCATAGGACATCGCGTCTGAATTCAGTTTTAAAAGAAGATTCTGTTGCTGTTAATTGTTACTGAATATTCTATGAATATTTGGTTATCCTATGTGGCATCCAAAGTATTTTTGGATTGTGTTTTTGTGTTGGTTTTCGGATTTTCAGCGCTTTCTAATTATGGAGACATATTAGGAAACTTTAGATTGAAGACCTATTTTGTTGGAGTTTATTTTGCAGATTTGTGAGCAGTCTCTTTGCTGCATTTTTGAAGCCCAATCCAGTCCATATTTAATGCTATATATTGACTGGTGTAAACCTAGTTTAGGTGTTGAACTTACGTGTGTTTTTGTTAGGGTTTTCGAGTGTTATTTGTGAGCCTAACTGGTATCATTATGATAACAGTATAAGGACTGGATTTTGTGTTGTAAGTTCTGTCAGTTACTCATAAGCTTTTAAGCATTGAGTTTCTTGTGTGTCAATTCTCATAAGCTTTGAAGTATTGAGAATTGTGTGTTTTGAAAGTGTGACTTTCGTGGTGTTACTTGTGTGGAAAGAAACCAATCACGGGTTGTGGCTGTAGAGGGATTTGAGGAGGGCCTCATACCTAGGTGAGTCTTAGGTAGAAGTCATAGGAAGGGTAGTGATTAAGTGAGCAGATTGTAACAGGGCTGGTTATTGTATGATCTGTGAATTGACACTATCGTATATTGGTTTTGTCCCTGACTTGGTAGCTCCCAGAGTAGGATTGTTGATTCGAACTGGGTAAACATATCACTGTGTTCTTTACTTTCTGCACTGTTATTATTATTGTTATCTTGTTCATTGTGTTGGATATCAGTGTCTCAACATCTGTGTAGGACATCTGATATCTGTGCCAGAATTTCAAGTTTCCTCGTTTAGCCTCAATCTTGGGCTTTGTACAACACAGACAAAATATTTCCCCAAAAAAGTCAACTTTTAGCCTCCTCTTGGGCTTTATATAATGATATCCCCAAAAGAGTCAGTCTCTTTTTAGCCTCAATCTTGGGCTTTGTACAAGACAGATAAACACTCTCTTGTTGAGTCAGCCTTTTCCATCCTGCTCTTAGGCTTTGTATAAGGACTTCCCCAGTGGAGTCAATCAATATCTTAGCTTCAACCTTGGGCTTTGATCAAGGCACACAAAAACCAACATCCTCTCAGAGGAAATCAAAATCTCTCTGTAGGAAGACGTTTCTCTGTGTTATCAAACATCAAAACAAACAAATCAAATAAACCATAATCCCAGATAACTGCTGTAAGTGGCACACTTGTTGATTTAAAAATCCAAGTTGTTGTCCATCTCTTATCCTGGTAAAAATCCTCTCTTTCATCTAATTGCGGTAAGCGGAAAGCCTCTGGATTATTTACATCCATGCCACTGTCCTTCTCTTAGCATGGAAAACTCCTAAGCAAAAATGGAATTGCTCAACACTGAGTTAAAGTTTTCTCCTTCAGGACAAATCCCTCATAAAGGAAATTATGGCATTGCTGGATTCTCATATCCCAGTTAAAGTAATCCTCCTTTTTAAACAGTCACCTAACAATTGTGATAAACAGACAAGATGTCTCCCTTTAGAGATGACAAATTCTCTCTCAGTCAAACCTTTTAGCTTCAATCTTGGGCTTTGAATAAGACACAAATAAACCTTTTAGCTTCAATCTTGGACTTTGAATAAGACACCAAACATCTTTTTCCTCCCATAGAATAGGAGGAACTACGATTGCTCTGATTTCCCTGTTTATCTTTAACGGGAATACGTAGGCATAAGATTGCGAAATCTTAGCGAGCATACCAAACAAAAACTTTAGGTCCAGTACCTTCATTCATCCAAAACCTCGGAAAACCCAAAATCAAACAAAAAATCTCTCTCACTCTCTATCTAAAAAAAAACCTCCCAAAGGAGAAACTTTCCCAACCCAAAACAGATAAACACCATCAAGTATAAAAGCAGAACCTAATGCTAACAACCTGTGGATAACCACATATAGGATTGGTAATTGACAACTCCCCATTGTTTAACCTGACCCCGAACTCCCCGAATCTCTTTTAGCGTTTGTTCAGTATAACATTCGCGTGCAAGGTTAGTTTTAGATAGCTTCCCTTTCCCTTATAGCTTCATGGGATAAATAAGAAATCAGAAAGTAGCACCCCACTCATACCATTGCGGTGAGGAAAAACCCATGGCGATAAGGTGGTCGTGTCACCGACAAAAATTGCATGCTACAAAAAAATGGCGACTCTGCTGGGGAGTGCCATTAGGATTTGTCTTACTTAGGTCATCATTCGTCCCCATTTTACAACAGGAAAATGGCGACTCTGCTGTGGAGTGCCATTATGATCTGTCTTACTTTGGTCATCATTCGTCCCCATTTTCCAATAGGAAAATGGTGACTCTGCTGGGGAGTACCATTAGGATCTGTCTTACTTTAGTCATCATTCGTCCCCATTTTTCAAACGGAAAAAGGCGACTCTGCTGGGGAGTCATTTTTTCTGTTTAGGACTAGAATTATAGTTCCTAAGAGGTCTAGGATGTTAGTTTTAGGAATTATAATATATATATATATATATATATATATATATATATATATATATTGCTTTTCCTACTTGATATCCGTGTTTATTTTTCTATCAATGGGAATGCGAGCGATGTCGCCTGTGGAAAGTATGAGAGAACCTTAAGATAAGTGATGGCATAGATGGGTGGTATTACAGGGAGTGATTCCTGAATAAGCGATCCTGGTAGACCATCAAATCAGTGGAGATATCCCCTAACAAATTAGATGTTGAATGACAATCGTCGTGAAAGCAGATTGCCCAAATGTGGTATCCGTGAAACTGAGGATTTAGTAGACATTAACCATGTGGCCATTTGGTAGTGCGGTAGCTATCGAAAATAGTTGATACGCGATACTACACTCAATTGAGATTACCCTAGGATGCTACAACTCTCTCAGGTGAACCAGCTTGCTGTTGGTATCCCTAGGGGGTCAATGATTTTGGGAACTTTTAACCAGTTCTACAGGTACAAAAATTCACCAGAATACAACCTTTGGGGATGGGTAGAGCTATGACTCCATGCTCGTGACGTTGAACCCTTGAACCCATGTTTTTTCAATGTTTTTGTGTGCTGCATTCATGCATTCATCTAAAAAACTCTTAAACAAAGAAAAAAAATCTTTTTTTCTCTTCTCTCTTTTTTTTCAAATTAAACTAAAACAATTATTGCAAATATCAGAGAGAAAGATTACGTTATGGATTTCGGTAGAAGAAAGACGCACAAGTACACCTTCAAGGCTCCAAAACTAGAGGATTTAAGGGGGTTGGCAAGGATGATCACCAACCCTGATGCTTTCAGAGCTAAGCATGGAGAACTGCTGTCTCTATTAAGGGTCCATGTAGTTGAAGGAATCATGTTTACGGTGATTCAGTTCTACGATCCGGTTTATCACTATTTCATATTACCGGTTATCAACTAGCACCGACGCTAGAAGAATACTCTCACCTGACTGATTTACCCATCACTGACCAAGCTCCCTTTTCTGGACTGGAAGAAATTCCAAAGGATCAAACCATTGTAAGAGAAATCTATTAGGACGAGTCAGAAGTCAGGACTCACATGACCACTAAGGAAGGAATCCAAGGTTTACCGGCCAAGTTTTTGGTAGAGAAAGCGCTATACTTTGCCAGTATAGGAAACGTTACTGCTTTCAAAGATATCTTTGTTCTACTCACATACGGGTTATTCCTTTTTCCCAACATTGATAACTTCGTCGATACCAATGCCATTAAGATTTTTCTGATTGGAAACCCCGTACCAACTTTGCTCGCAGATGCTTATCATTTTGTACACTTAAGGAATTTATACAGTGGAGGAATGATCACATGTTGTGTACTCCTACTTTATAAATGGTTAATTTCCCACTTACCCAAGTTTGCTGCTTTTTGGGATCATAAGAGTACTCTACGTTGGTCACAGAGAATCATGTCTCTTACCAACTCTGACATAGATTGGTACAATAGGATTTATAACGGGACAAGGATCATCGACAAATGTGGAAACTTCCCTAATGTACCCCTCATAGGAACTAAAGAAGGAATCAACTATCACCCAATTTTAGTTCGTCGTCAACTCGGATACCCGATGAAGCATATCCCGCAAAATGTTCATTTGGAAGGTCTTTTCTTCAAGGAAAGAGAAAATGACAGGGCATTAAAGAAACAAATAGTGCATGCCTGGCAACATATTCACAAGAAAGGAAGAGAGTCTCTTGGAAGACCAAGCTGTACCGCCGTGGAACCTTATCTCCACTGGGTGCAAACTAGAGCTCTCAAGCTGAGGATGCCTTACCCTCGTCAAGAAGTTCTTCTGTTAAAGGAATATGTCCTTTATTTTATGTCTGATACGGAAAAACTCCAGATCGCTCTCAACAAAGTTTAATGATAAAAAAACTCTTTGAAGAACAAATACCGCATTCTCAATGTGAAGTGTACTAAGATTCAGGAACTGTTAAAAGAGAAGGATGCTCTGATTAAGATACTAGAACAACATGTTGTAGAAAATCAAGATGAATGAAGAAATTTGCTCGCTCCTTTCACTTGGAAAAGGACTGACAACCTGACAACGGCTGAAGAGCCCCATTCAAAGAAAAGGAAAATACCAGAACCAGCATCTGAGTTCTCCTTAGAGAGGACTCAAGATCCATAAGTTCAGACATTTTTTTACAGCACTTTGTAAAATAATGTATTTCCCTTTCTGCAATCTTTCAAATTCAATAAAATGGGATCTCCCCACTGTATAATATTTGCAATCTATTTGTTGAAGTTTCTTTTTTAAAGCAAAAACAAAAAAATTAATATATATATCATTGCATATCATTCATCATTCTCACATAACGCATTCTTCTTTCCTTCAAATCTCACGTATGTGTCATGATTCTAGAGTCAACTGTCTCATTTGTACAATACTTGGGCCAATCGACAAAAGAAAATGAACGATCTCGAGGAAGAGAATAGAGAGCTAAGAGAAGAAATCGAAGCTCTGAAAAAACTCGCAGTGACATGCAAACCCTGGCAACAGCTCAGAGGAAACAACAAAGGAATGTGATCTCAGAGATCACATCTATGCCCATAGTGGAGACGTATGATCCTTGGTACAACATGCCTAAAGATCGTCCCTGGGGCATGCCTATCAACTTTGTCCCTGAAGGATACATCCCGCCGGTCACTGAAGACCCATAAATTATAGCAGGAACTGATGGGCCTGAAGGTTACAAACTTTGGGAAAGCGAATATGCGAGAGGCATAACAGCAACTCCTGAAGGTTACAAACTTCGGGGCATAGAAGCACCAAAAGTCACCGTCATAATGACTATACCACAACTAGTGGTACACACTGTCCCGGAAAGACAGATTCCAAAAGTAATTCCTAGTGGAAACAAAGACATGTACGACAGGATGAATGAGTTCCAGGAGCAATTCCTGGATATGCAGAAGGAACTGCATGCCATTCGCGGCCAGGATTTATTTGGAAAGGACGCCGCAGACCTTTGTTTGGTCCCCAATGTGAAAATCCCGCAAAAATTCAAGGTGCCTGACTTTGAAAAATATAAGGGCAACTCTTTCCCTAAAAGTCATTTTGTGATGTACGCTCGAAAGATGTCAACTCAGACAGAGAATCAACAGCTACTGATCCATTATTTCCAAGACAGTTTAACCGGTGCCGCACTCAAATGGTACATGGGTTTAAACCGCACCAAGATCGTCACTTTCAGAGATCTTGGCGTTGCCTTCGTTCAGAAATATAAATATAACCTAGACATGGCACCAGACAGAGATCAACTCAGAGCGATGTCGCAGAAAGACAAAGAAACTTTTAAGGAATATGCTCAGAGATGGCGTAAAATTGTCGCCCATATCTGTCCCCCTCTTGAGGAAAAAGAGATGACAAAGATCTTTTTGAAGACCATGAGCTCATTCTATTACGACCGAATGGTTGCCAATGCACCCAGTGACTTCACTGAGATGGTGAACATTGGGGTACGCCTTGAAGAAGCAGTCCGAGAAGGACGTCTGGTAAAAAATACAGAACCATCTAGCAGTACCAAAAGATATGGTAGTGCTTTCCCAAAGAAAAAAGAGCCAGATATTGGTAATATCTCTCTCTGGAAGTAAAGACGAAGGTATCAACTAGTAGCAGCAGTAACTCCTACTATCAACCCAACGCCGGCTCCAATGTATCAACCTCAGGTTACTCAGAGCCAACCAAATCAACAAAAGTATCAACAAAGGACACAACAACCCCTTCAGCAGGCTCGTCCACAGTACAACAACAATCGTACGACACGACCACCAGGGTTTGACCCTATACTGATGTTGTACGCAGAATTGTTTCCACTCTTATTGGCCAAGGGGAACGTCCAAAATAGGTCTCGTCTTGCAGTACCGTAAAATCTGCCTTATGGGTTCAAAGCGGATCAAATTTGCCCTTAGCATCAAGGAGGACCGGGGCACAACATTGAGAACTGTCTCAGCTTCAAATCTGATGTGCAGAAGCTTGTCAGGAACGGGGTATTATCCTTCAAGGATACAAATCCAAATGTCCATACGAACCCGTTGCCTCAACATGAGAAAACTGTAGTAAATTTGATAGAGGAAGAATTTAACCACAGCTATCAAATTCACGATGTACTCCTATTGGGAACCAATCTGGTCAGGATGCATTGCAGACATAGCGGGTACGGTCATGTACCGCCTCACAAATATCTCCAGTGTGATATCTTCTTAAAGAATAATCAAGGATGTTCCGTATTGCAATTAGCTCTACAAGAACAAAGGAATCTCGGATGGATTCAAGATCATCGAATCCGTGAGGTCAATATGGCTCACGCAAATCCCAACATTGTCCAGAACCACAACATTCTGGCGATGAACGTCAACTTAGTGGTAATGCACTAAAGGCAAAGTCAACATCATGATCTGCCACGGCACGATTACAATTCTTGTACGATCTGCTCAATAAATAATCAGGGATGCTCTTTTGTACAAGAGGCCCTCTGCGTCAGATGGATCTCAAATGGATCCAGGATTACCGTGATAGAAGTAGACATCAAGTTAATTTGATTCAAATCTTTGATATTCGCTTGATGAATACCCGTCTGGTAGAATTACATGCTAAACAAGTCAGGCTTGGCTTTCTGGTTTCACATGATTATCAGGACTGTAAAGTGTGTCGTAAAGACGGCCAAGGATGTGCACTTGTCCAAAGAACACTTCAACACTTATTTGACCACTGGTGGCTTGCAATCTACTTGGATGAATCTACACAATAGATCAGTATGACTGACGGGAATCCTACTAGGCATCAAAGTCAGGATGTCCGCTCGATGGAAACGGATCTAGTAAGGTTGCACTGCATACAAAGCGGACATGGTCGGGTGCCACCACACAATTACGAGCGCTGTAGAGTTTGCTCAAAAAACAACTAAGGATGCTACCTCGTGTGGGAGATTCTTAAAAATCAGTTAGACCGGAAAGAGATTCGACCATGTTCAAGTTTTGTTTTGATCAACGTGATACCCGACTATCTCCTTGATCAAAGCAAAGAAGTTGTCTTAATCTCTAATCATGAAATGGCCAAAGACGTATGCGCTATAATCCCTCTACTCCATGAATCAAGAGTTCCTCTTGATAGTAGAAAGATTCTCAACCCCAAACCAATTGAGGCCGGCTACGATGGTCAGAAAAATCAAAAGGCTCATATGGTTATCTATCTGCCGGGATCAATACCGTACAAATCTGATAAGGCTATCCCTTATAAGTACGGTGCAACAACAATCGAAAATGGAAACGAAACTCTCTTACCCTCTGTCATAAACACTGCCTATATCAGTCGAGTAACACAGAGCGGCCGGGTCTTCAACAGAGTAGTTGAAGAACCCACCAAAGAAAAGGAACCTCAAACAGAAGTTCCCAATCAACCAACAGGGCAATCCAGTAATTCCGACCTTTCAAGGAACAACGATGAGATGCTGATGCTCATCCAAAAAAGCGAGTACAACATTGTAGACCAAATGTTGCAAACTCCTTTGAGAATCTCTGTGCTATCTCTCTTGCTCAGTTCCGAAGCTCACATAGAAGCTCTACAGAAAGTCTTAGAGCAAGCCTTTGTGGAACAAGATGTGACGATAGAACAGTTTGACAACATCATCTCCAACATCACTTCCTGCAAGAACTTAGGATTCGGTGATGAAGAACTGCCAGAAGAAGGAAAAAATCACAACATGGCACTTAACATTATAGTCAACTTTCAGGATGATGCTTTAGCCAGCATACTGGTAGATACCAGATCAGCCCTAAATGTTATGGCAAAATCTACTCTGATGCGACTATCATTTCAAGGATCTCCGATGAGAGGCAGTGAGGTCATCGTTAAAGCATTTGACGGATCCAGAAAAACAGTTATCGGCGAAGTCGATCTTCCCAAAACTATCGGTCCTCACATTTTCCAATTCACTTTCCAGGTCATGGAAATCCGGGCAGCATACAGCTGTTTATTAGGAAGACCTTGGATACACGAGGCGGGGGCAGTCACTTCGACACTTCACCAGAAGCTGAAGTTCGTCAAAAATGACAAACTAGTCACAGTCTGCGGAGAGCAGGCCTTGATCGTGAGCAACTTATCCTCGTTTTCCTGTGTAGAACCAGAGGAGGTCATTAGAACTCAGTTTCAAGCACTCTCAGTAAGCAATGAGAATCAATCAGAAAAAGGAACGTCGATTTCCTCATACAAAGATGCTCTCAAAGTGATCGAGAGTAACAACACAAAAGGATGGGGGCAGCTTGTAATTCCTACTGATCGCAAGACGAAGAAAGGTATTGGTTTTTCTTTAGCCTGTACCCAAACTGTAAAGAAGGATGAAAGCTTTCATCCTATTCAGGACTTCTTCCACAATGGAGGTTTCCTTAACCCAGTGTCTCAAGAAGTACACACCATCAATAAGGGTGACTCCTCCGATACAGATGAAGAGTGGAAGTCCTATCTCAATGAGGATGGTTATATGTCTCAGGAAGAAATGCACACGTCATTTTGCGATCCCACGCAAAGTTCGAGATATCTACCAAGATCAGACGTCAAGATGATGTACGGAGATTACGATTCGGAAGGATGTCGTGCTTCGTCCAACTCATTAGAGGGGGACACTCTGATGAAAGATAACTTTGACTATGACTAATATGACCCAATGGATGACTTGCCTATCTGGCAGCCATATCCAGAAGACTTGGGGTAAAAGAGTTAGCCAAATGATGTATATCAGCTGAGCATCATTGAAAAGAATACCTATGTCCCCACCAAATCATGGGATCATTACTCAGGACATTCCGAAAATATCCAGCACAACGATAAATCTGCAAAGATTGCAGGACAAGAATTCATCAACTATGCTTTCCCTGAGGTCAACGTCATCGAGAAGGATGACTCCTCTTCTCCTGCAGAAGT
Organism: Lathyrus tuberosus; assembly: GCA_022829125.1. Lineage (NCBI taxonomy): Eukaryota > Viridiplantae > Streptophyta > Magnoliopsida > Fabales > Fabaceae > Lathyrus > Lathyrus tuberosus. The sequence goes on from JALAZF010000191.1 coordinate 8,423,445, forward strand.
ATGGGACACCTTAGGACAACCGAGTGGCAAGTACGACTTCTTGGTCAAGTACACCGCTCCTGAAATATCTCGTATCAGGCTCGAAGATATCCAGCCAACTGGATGGTGAGATCCGCCTGAGAGTAAAAACACTGTGTAAAATACAACAGAAGAGTTCGTCTACGATAACTCTGCATGGGAGGAAGACTCCAACGATCCTGCTCCGCCAGAAATCAGCGTCATTTCTAAGGAAAAAGCAAGAAAGAAGGTACCAGACTTTGTGATTCACCAAGGAGTTCACCGCCAATGGGTTGCTGTCGATGTCCCGAAAGTCGTTCATAAGTCTAAGTAATTGCCATCTTTGTTTTAACCTTTCACCCTGCCCAGGTGAAACGGATGTTTTTATAGGGCTCACTTTCTGTAAATATCCCTCTTTGCTTCACCCAAAGCTACAGAGTTTTGTTTTATAGGGCTGTAGTTTCAAGAATCGACAAAATCATAAATAAATAACGTTGTTCTGTAATTTCCGCATTTTATTGCTGTTTTCACTTTTCACATTTTTCAGAAAATGGTAATCCTAAAACAACCCAAAAATAAACACAAGCATTGTTCAGAAAATACACTGTGCACACTCTTGCATTTCTCTCTATCTCTTCTAAAAAAAATCATCACGTCATGCAGATTGCTTGTTTTAAACCCCGTTGAAACATACGATCCAATGCCTTCTCCCAACTTTGAATTCCCGATATTTTAGGCAGAAGAAGAAGACGAAGAAATTCCATAAGAGATCTACCGATTACTCAGACAAGAGGAAACATCCATTGAACCTCACAGAGAGCCTTTGGAAATGGTAAACTTGGGTTTAGAAGAAGAAAGGAAAAAAGTGAAGATTGGGGCACTACTCAGTCCGACAGTCAAAGAAGATTTGGTAAAGCTTCTCAAAGAGTTTCCAGATGTTTTTGCTTGGTCCTATCAGGACATGCCAAGGTTGGACACCAGCATCGTGGAACATCATCTACCGTTAAGATCAGAATGTCCGCCGGTAAAACAAAGACTAAGACGGACTCATCCAGACATGGCCATCAAAATCAAAGAGGAAGTACAGAAGTAGATTGACGCGGGTTTCCTCGCCACCTCAGAATATCCTCAATGGCTAGCTAACATAGTGCCAGTTCCGAAAAAGGACGAAAAAGTCAGAATGTGTGTAGAATATAGGGATCTGAATAAAGCAAGTCCAAAGGACAACTTCCCCTTACCACACATAGACATGCTGGTTGACATTACAACAAAGTTCAAAGTCTTCTCCTTCATGGATGGATTCTCGGGCAATAATCAAATCAAAATGGCACCGAAATATATGGAAAAAACTTCATTCATCACCCCATGGGGCACCTTTTGTTACAAGGTAATGTCGTTCGGTTTGAAGAACGTCGGGGAAACCTATCAAAGGGCCATGACTACTTTGTTTCATGACATGATGCACAAAGAAATCAAAGTGTATGTCGATGATATGATTGCCAAATCTAAAACAGAAGAGAAGCATGTGACCCATTTGTCAAAACTATTCGAGCGTCTGAGAAAGTACGAACTCTGCTTGAATCCCAACAAATGTACGTTTGGTGTTCGCTCAAGGAAACTTTTAGGGTTCATCGTCAGCCAAAAAGGAATTGACAAGGTAAAGGCCATTCAAGAAATGACTTTGCCAAAGACTGATAAACAAGTTAGAGGATTCCTGGGACGTCTGAATTACAAAGGAACCTTTGTGAACTTCTTCCATTAACAGGCCTGCCTCGTGTTCATCAACACAACGTAGCAAGACCATGTCAAAGTTTCTCTTGTATAACACATCCTCTTTGTTCAAAAAGAAGTTTCCTGATAACCTCCTCAATGTCTTTTTATCCTTGGAAGATGCCCCAACTGGGTATTCCTGACTCTTCAAAAAGACTTTGATATCATGATACCAGGTCTTACCATCTGATACACCTTCAACCGCAAATACAAAAGCAGGTCTGTCCAAGCGCATGATTCTGATTGAAGGAGTTTCATTCCAACGATTCACTTGATACATCGATGACAACGTTGCCAACACATCATCCATCTGATTCTCTATCCGGGGAATGTGATGGAAGTCCACTCTGTCAAAGAAAGGTAACAACCTTCTGGCATAGTTGTTATACGGAACAAGATTCGTTTCACGAGTCTCCCATTCACCTGTAATCTTATTAACCACCAACGCAGAATCACCAAAAACATCGAGGTTCTTGATTCTCAAATCAATCGCTTCTTCTAACCCCATGATGCATGCTTCATATTCTGCCTCGTTGTTGGTGCATACGAACGCTAATCGGGCAGTGAAGGGTATATGAGAGCCCTTTGGAGTCGTAATGATTGCCCCGATTCCGTTACCATATGAATTAACAGCTCCATCAAAAACCATCTTCCACTGAGATCCAATCTCAGGTCCTTCATCCTGCAAAGGTTCTTCACAATCCTTCATCTTCAGATACATGATATGCTCATCTGAAAATTCAAACTTCATCGGTTAATAATCCTCAATTGGCTGTTCGGCAAGATATTCTGACAAAAGACTTCCCTTAATGGCCTTTTGGGAAACATACTGAATATCGTATTCCGTCAGAACCATCTGCCAACGGGCTATTCTACCACAAAGTGCTTGCTTCTCAAACACATACTTGATCAGACCCATCTTTGAAATCAAGAAGGTTGTGTGGTTTAACATATACTGCCTCAAACGCTTAGCGGCCCAAGCGAGTGCACAACATGTTTTCTCCAGCATCGAGTACCTTGACTCGCAATCAGTAAACTTTTTACTTAGGTAGTATATGGCGTGCTCCTTTCTACCTGACTCGTCTTGTTGACCGAGCATACAACCATTGAATTCTCAAGAACCGTGAGATACATAATCAAAGGTCGTCCTGGCACCGGTGGTATAAGGACCGGAGGATCCTGCAAGTATTCTTTAATCTTTTCAAACGCCTTTTGACAATTTTCATTCCACCTGACCGCTTGATCTTTTCTTAGCAACTTGAAGATTGGTTCACACGTGGCTGTGAGATGCGAGATGAACCTAGCAATGTAGTTCAATCTCCCTAAGAAACCACGAACCTCTTTTTCTGTTCTCGGCTCAGGCATTTCTTGTATGGCTTTTACATTCGTAGGATCAACCTCGATACCTTTTTCACTAACAATAAACCCCAACAATTTTCCTGATCTTACCCCGAAGGTGCATTTGTTTGGATTCAACCTCAATCTGAATTTTCTCAATCTTTCAAATAGCTTCTGAAGATTCACCAGATGTTCTTCATCCGTCTGTGACTTCGCAATCATGTCATCAACATAGACCTCAATCTCTTTGTGAATGATATCATGAAAGAGAGTCACCATCGCCCGCTGATAGGTTGCCCCTGCATTTTTCAATCCAAAGGGCATCACTTTGTAGCAGAATGTTCCCCACGGTGTTATGAACGTTGTTTTCTCCATGTTCTCTGGGGTCCTCTTGATTTGGTTATACCCAGAGAAGCCTTCCATGAAGGAAAACACCAAATACTGAGCAGTATTGTCAACTAACACGTCAATGTGAGGGAGTGGGAAATCGTCCTTTGGGCTTGCTCTGTTCAAATCCCTGTAATCAACACACATCCTGACCTTCCCATCCTTCTTAGGTACAGGCACGATGTTAGCAACCCATGGAGGATAATTTGTTACGGCAAGAAAACCAGCATCTAACTGTTTCTAAACCTCTTCCTTGATTTTGACAGACATCTCCGGTTTAGTTCTTCTCAACTTTTGTTTGACCGGAGCACAACCTTCTTTAAGTGGTAGCCGGTGTACAACAATATCAGTATCGAGCCCAGGCATGTCTTGGTAAGACCAGGAGAAGATGTCCACATACTCACGGAGCATTTCAATCAATCTTCTCTTGACACTGTCTTCCAATGCAGCCCCTATCCTTACTTCCTTTCTGGTATCCTTGTTTCCTAGATTCACAATCTCAATTTCCTTCTGATGAGGTAGGATGACCTTGTCCTCTTGCTTTAACAATCTGGCCAACTCTTCGGGCAGTTCACAATCTTCGTCAGTCTCTTCTTCAGCCTGATAGATTGGATTATCAAAGTCATACCGAGCTATAGTTGAGTCATGATCGGTGTCATCTGAACAAAGAGACCTGCATGATTGATTAGGTATGTTTTATTATGTATGCAACAAAAGAAACACATTGCCATTTTGATGTGGGTTTTTAATGCATAAAAATAAAACAGAAAGACAGAGATCAAAATATTTGAGTGTGAAAAGTCCTTTATTGATGATAAAGCAAAACATGCAACAGTTAAAAGTCCTACAAATAAAATCACTACGTCTTGGGCAGAACGCAGGATTAACATAATAGGAAAATAAAGCAATTACTTGAAGCTAGTCACTTGAATGACATTTTCAGAAGACCAGTTGCACAGACTTTCTCCGGGGACGCAAGGGCGGATCCAACTATCCATACCACAATCATTGTCCCCTTCTTCCTCAATGGCATTACCTCTGTCGAAGAAAACATCGGCACTGGTGAAACGGACTGGGCCATAGAATTTGGGAGGATCCCTGGCTCTCCTGGGTGGCTTGTATCTTAATCCATAGGTATTCCCTTTCGGCTAAACTTTAATCACTTGGCCCCACCTCTGTGAGCTACTAGCTTCGACTATAGCCTTGGCGTCTTTAAACAAAGACATAGAAACCTTGGGTTGATCCGCCACTGCGGGCTGCTTTGTGGTCTCGGACTGATCCTCAAACTGAATAACCTCTTCAGACACCTTCACTTTTTCAAACCCCTGACACAGCGTCTCATGGATTTCACCATCCACTTCCACGTATTTAAAGTTTGACAGCTGACTAATCATTATGTCCTCTTCTCCGCACACTATCACCACGTGACCATCTACTATGTATTTCAACTTTTGATGCAAAGTGGAGGTTACAGCGCCTACACCATGGATCCAAGGAGGACCCAACAGACAGCTGTATGCTGACTGAATATCCATTATATAAAATGTTGCATCAAATACTTCCGGCCCAACCTTGATCGGAAGCACAATCTCACCAAAGACAGATCTCTTCGAGCCATCAAAAGCTCACACCACCAAGTCGCTTGGTGTATAAATAAGTCCCCTGGTATCTAACTTCATTAATGCTTTCTTTGGCAATACATTCAACGATGATCCAGTATCAACCAACACATGTGACATCAGTGAACCACGACACTCAATCAAAATATGCAGGGCATTGTCATGATTCCTCCCAGCGCGAGTCAAATCAAGATCCGTAAAGCCCAAGCCATTACCCGCATTCAGGTGCGCTACAACCTCTTCAAGCTGGTTAACAGAAATCTCCTAGGGCACATAGGCCGCATTCAAGACTTTCAGAAGAGCATTCCTATGAGCTTCAGAACACAACAGCAATGACAGAATAGAAATCTTGGACGGGGTCTGATGTAACTGGTCCACAATTTTGTAATCACTTTTCCGGATGAGCCTTATAAACTCCTCGACATTTTCAGAAAAAGCATCACCATCCGGCTTTACCGTAGAATCCACAATCCCTGGAGTTTGAACAGAACCATCCATTACCTGTTTTCCCCTATCTTGCCTAGAAGTACTGGGTTGATCATTAACAGGAGTAAGCACTCTACCACTTCTCGTTATAGCATCAGCTTCAACCTTAACTTCAGGACTAGAACTCACTGATGAAGTAGCCATTAATTCCTGCTTTTGTCCATTGACAAACACCTCTGCGCCGTAATTCCAGGGAATAGCCTTAGTACTTTCATACGGAATGGGTCCTGCTCTTGTGCTGATAACTGGTAGTGGCCTTGCCGGACCAGAAATAGTAATTATTTTGAACGGAATGGTGATAGTAGCAACCTTCTCACTAACAACCTCTTCTTGCTGATTACCTCTATCAAACAGTAAACAACCCTCATTAATCAGATTCTGGATACCCATCTTCAATGAATCACAACCATTATCCTTTGTCAAACAATCTGAACAGTTCTCATCACAACCCGGATAAACGCCACCCTTCAATAAGCTGTTTTTAACCACAGCCAGCGGAGTTTTCAGCTCCTCAACATCCATGATCAAATTCAAAGCTTCACATTCCTCAATTATCGCATTCACCCTCGGCCTATTGTGATCAGGCATCAGGTTTTAAATAACATTGGGCCCATCATTCAAGAAATTAATAGCCTTGGAGTCTACAAAGTCTTGCAGCTTGTGATGAAACGCCCTACATTTCTCCACAGTATGCCCCGGAGCACCAGAGTGAAAATCGCAGTGTGCGTTAGCATCGTAGCCTCGTGGGAGTTCCCCTGTTGGTGGAGCCAGGGTACGGAGCTCAACTAGATGCAACTGCAGCAAATGTTGTAACAACTGTGCATACGACATCGGTGGTTGCACAAAATGCCTCTCTGTATTTATTTGTCTATTCTGGTACTGGCCCTGCTGCCTGTTCTGATTAACATTATTCCTTTGTTGCTGTGGTGGAGGTAACGTTGCTGGGATAGTTACCGATGCTACTTGTTGATTATTGTTCTAGCGCTGTTTCCCTTTTCCCTTGTAAGATGATACAACATTGGCTTCTCCTTTCTTCTTATAACCATCAAATGGCTTCTTTCCATGCCCGGAGGACGATCTGTCACCACTAGAAACTTTTCCAGCCTTAATTCCAACCTCTACCTTCTGTCCGATCACAATCACATCTACAAACTTGCCTAGTGAACAAGGCAATAACTTTTCATAATAGTGCTTAGGCAGTCTGTCCATAAACATATCCAACATCTCCTTTTCCAGCATTGGTGGTTGTACCCTAGCCGCCAATTCACGCCACCTTTGCGCGTATTCTTTGAAACTTTCATCATTTTTCTGGGACATGCTCAACAGTTGAGTTCTGTTGGGAAGCATGTCTATGTTGTATTGGTAATGCTTGATAAAACCTGCAGCTAACTCTCTCCAAGTACGAACATCTCTACTTTCCTGCGCCATATACCATTCCAAAGACGTGCCGGACAGGTTGTCTTGGAAAAAGTGCATCATTAGCTTTTCGTCCTTGGCATGGGCAACCATCTTCCTAGTATACGCCTTTTCATGAGTTCTCGGGCAAGTAGAACCATTATACTTCTCCAGTGTGGGAATCTGAATCTTGTGCGGAATGACAATATCAGGGACCAACCCTAGGTCGTCCAAATCTATTCCCAGATCATCCTGCTTCACAACCCCTTTCAGTTGCGCCTCAATAAAACGGATCCTCTCATCACTAACCACAGGAGGGCCAGCGTCCAAGCTTCTGACTGAAAAAACATCATCCCATTGATCATTAAAACGATGGCCATGGATAGCTCGAATAGTGCTTCCTTCTCCAACCACTGAAGGAATCCCACCCTGTCCACCAGCACCAGGGATAGGAATGTTGCTACCAGCACCACCTCCGCCCAGAGGAATAACACGATTAAGAAGACCACCATGTAAGATACCATTTTCATCAACCTGCGCCACCAAAGGCTGAACTAGAGTTCTGAATTCATTCTGTTTCTGCACCATACCTTGCATCATCTCCGTGAATTGATCGATGCGAGCTTGCATAGCTGCCATGTCTGCCTAAGCTTTGTCCATCACTCTGCTTTGATTAAGCCTGGTAGAATAATGATGAGCTGGTTGATCAATCCTGACTGCCAAAAAGAGAGAGCATAAGAAATCCAGAGAATCCGAGATAACCTGCTATGCAAAATGAGATGATTATGCAAATACAAATGCAAGCATGTATGAACATTATCAAGGCGATCTATCCCTTGATTCCAGTTTTAACAACAAAAGAGAACTGAATTCATGATCATATAAAGAGAATAAGCATCTGTTACAACACAAGTCTGAATAAGCATAAACAAAGACCCCGACCAACAAGCCTGGCGGTGATCCCTGAAATACAAAGAAAACAGCAGCAAGGAAACTAAGGCATATCATTAAGACTCAGCCATGCTAAAATTCCCCATTCGTCATTCTTTTTGCATCAATTCTGCACTTCCTTGAGAAGCTTCTTGGTATTAGGATGCTCTGGTCTCTGAATCAACTCCTGAATCAAAAGATCCCTCCTGTGTAAGATCCCTGTTAAATAACGACTATGCAATTCCCAATCATCTTCCCCAGAAGCTCCACCTGAACTTGGAACTTCGCTTCTAGCTCTCTTCACCTCGGCTTGGATCTTCAGCTGTTCCATATCTGCCATGGTTTCCTTGAGCTTTTCCTCAATTGCTCTCTTCTCAAAGATCCCTGAAAAAGTCTCCTTATCCTTCTTCCGAAGCTTTGTCTTCAAATCTTTAATCTGCTCCAGATACTTGTCCTCTTTCAACCTGTTGGCAGTAATTGCTGTATTCTGACGGTCACGGAACCTGTGAATTCTTGTCATAGCATAAGCCAACTCTTTCATTTTAGACGAAAGGACCTTGCTAACACTTTTCAACACTTGAGCCACTTTCTCTCTGGCTGTGGCTTCTTTAGACAATTCTTTCTCCTTCACAGTCAAAAGTTCTGATTTCAACCTGGCAACATGGATAGCTTCGCCATTTTCGTGCTTCAACTAACCAACCTCTCTGCCCAGCTCACGATTCTCCTCTCGGAGTTTCTCCTTCTCAGCCCATAACTTATCATACTTCTCTATATCAACAGTCGTGGGAGCCTTGATCATCAAAGGATACAAAGGTGGTTCCACCGGGAAAGGAAGAAGCTCCTCTTCTGCTCTTTTCTTAATCCACTCTTCATAGGAAGGAAAAGCCCAGTTATTACATTTCCCGAATGAAGTTTTTCCCTTCTTGGTCACCTGCTTCCAAGCATTCACAATCTTCCTTATCATCTCTTGATCCCCAGTACCATTGAAGAATAAGGACTCTCTGATATCTCGCTCTTCAGGTGGACCCCTCAAAGGATAACCAAACTGCCTAATAACAAGGGAAGGATTATAGTTAATTCCACCTTTTCTCCCTATCAAGGGTACATTAGGGAATTCTCCGCACTTGCAAATAATCTCCATCCCTAGCAAGTCATGGTTGAACCAAATAATGTTGTTAGCAGTCAAGCCCATTAACCTCTTTGACCACTTTAGAGAATCTCTCGTATCAACGAAAGCGCCAGCTTCGGGGAGATGACTCAGAAACCAAGTAGATAAGAGTGGTGCACAGCAACTCACATTTTTTCCACGCCTATTTTAATTCTTGTAGTGGACTGTGTGATACACATCACCTAGCAAGGTAGGTATAGGATTCTTTGAAATAAAGATTCTGACAACATGCATATCCACCAGATCAGGAACATTGGGAAATAGGACAATCCCATAGATGCACATAGCCAGAATAGCTTGGAAATCAGTCCAATTCCTCTCCTTAACATGTATGCAAGCTTGATCAAACAAGAACTTCAATAAGAAACCCTTAGCTCCTTGTTTCTCCACAATATTACTGCTCAGAGCAAATTCACCAATATGAAGAGCAATGGCCATTTCTTTGATCCCGGGGCGTTCTTCAGAAAAGAATACTATGTCATTCCTGACGGGGATTCCCAAAATAAATGAGAACTCCTCCAACGTTGGAGCCAAGATATAGTCTGGGAAAGTGAAGCAACGCAAAGACGGATCATATAACTGAAGAAGTGTATGAATGGCATCCTTCTCATACTTGGAGATACTGTAGACAAACTTTATAAGTCTCCCATACTCTCCACCGAAATCTGTACGAACTCCGGGACCAGCCATACTAATCAGCTTGTGAATCAACGTCAAGGTCGGGTCTGGGAACGAATAAGCAACAATCTTCTTTCTCTGGACATCCATGTTAAGGCAACCTCAGAAAACCGGAATCAAGAGTAAGATGCAAGCCCTGAAAAATGCCAAACATGTTAGAATGCAAGAAAAATGATATGCACATGAAAGCATGGGATCAAGGCATCACTTCTGGTTGTGCTGTGCTGTTAACTGAACGAGAACCATAACCCAGAAAACCATAATTCTAGAATACCGAACCACTGAGATAACCAGCAACCCAAATAATCAAAACACTGATGAGAAATCCAGAAAACCGGGTAGGTTGAAGGTTGAAGGTTTCCTGCAAGCCTGTAAACACCCATCCCATCTCATATGAGGGTTCTAGAAAGCCGAGGATCTTCAATATCATGGGCTTTCAGGTCGAGAAATGATGATACGTTCACCATTTCTGGTTTGGCATCATCATCAATCGAGGAGGCCTTAACTGATTCCCCTAAAAAATAAGGTCATCCTATGCGAGTCCCTCAGCATTGGGTCCTCGGATCGACAAGTGTAATGGGTTTGCCATTTCTGGTCTGCCATTATCACAGGTCGGGAGGAGAGGCGCAACTGAGGTATCGGAGAAACGGTCACCAGAGTCGACAGCTCTCTAGATCAACACCCTGAAATGCATAAGACACACACGTCAGAATGCGTCCCAAGATAGCCTCGTCTAGTTGTGACTTTCGTGAACACACAAACGCACCAAGATGGCACGTAAGTCCCACTACTCTCCACTCTAGTCCTAGGGTGTACTCAAGCCTGGGTATTGGGCTTATCTCTCAGACCAACCCAACCTGCCAAACAGAAACCAGCCATCACAACACAGTAATATCCAGTATGACAGTAATAAAATGAAATACAATGTAACAAAAGCTGTAAAACAGTAATATACAACATAATAAAGCACAACAAATAAACACCCAACGAAAAAAACAAACAAGCGCTAGGATCGACTCGCTAAAGGGGACGGACCAACAAGAGGTCAACCAGAGTCCCCAGCAGATTCGCCAGCTGTCGCTCCTGAAAGATTCGCATCCAACGGTACAAATGCGAGAGTGGCACAGAAAACACAGAGTCGCCAGCAATGTGTATTTATCCCGAGAGAAGGAAAGGAAACACTGCATAAACCTGAAGAGAAAGGGGGAAAGTCATGGTCATCGCAACCATAGTCCGGGTTCGGGAGTAGGTTATGCGAGGGGAAGGTGTTAGCACCCCACGCATCCATCGTACTCAATGGGATCCATGCTTGTTGTCTAAACGGGGATGAGCTGTCCTACTATCTATGGCTGAACAAAAGAAAACGGGGATGGGGATGACTAAGACGGACTCGGTAAGACATATTCGATGCCCTAGGCCTACGTACTCCCTCTGTACAATGGGAAAGTCAGAGTCAACGTAGTTCGGATGGGAACTGTGGGGTAAGGTTGCTCGCCAAGACAATCGCTGTCTTATGCCTACATATCCTCAATCGGATGAGAGAGAGGAATCATAGCTAATGTAGTTCGTGGGTACGACCACGAATGGGTAAGTGTTTTTTACGTGAGCGACGAGCTCTTTTCTGAAAATGAAATTTGAAACCCAACAATCCCGAAGGATAAAAATATTTGAATTTGTTTTTGTGTTTTCTAGACAAAAGTGTTTTCTTTTTAAGTTAGTTCATAACTTGCATTGCACCAAAGTCTAGGGCACAGGGACGAATACTTAACGAATCATCCCAAGACAGGACGCCCGCTAAGCACTATAGAAAGATGAGAGGAAGCCCCTCATTTCTCCTTCCCCACACTTAAGGCTCGTGCGCAATACACTTTATCTTTATTAAGTGTTTTCAAGAAGTTTTGAGATGAGAAGAGAGAAGACCCAAAGGAAACTCTAAAGGGAAACTAAGAGTCCTAATGTTATCATGCATGGGTGACCCATGGTTAGTGAGGCTTAAGAGGGACAACTACCTAAAACCTAATGCTAATCCTACTCCAAGCTTAATCAAAAATTAAGTTGGACTAGGTAGCTCTAAAGGGAGAGAATCCAAGACTTAAACAAGTCTTGAGATTCATGGGAGAAAGAGAGTGAAAGAGAAGAAGGAGAAAGAGAAGGATGAGATAAGAAACAAGATAGGTCAGCAAGCACATCATATCAAGTATATCCAACTTACATCAATAAATAAGTCTCAAAGATCATGCAAAACATCTCAAGTAAGCATGCAAAGGTAATCATGAAAGAATGCAAGCATACTTATATGAAATACACAATTAAGCTCCAATGAATTTCATATCAAGATGAAATGAGAAAAATAAGATGAAGATGAAAGCAAGTTAGAATCAAGATCATACCATCATCAACAATTCTCATGTGCAAGAGAAGATCAAAACATGAAACATTATGCACCAAAGAAAGTCCACAAAAGGAAGTCAAAGTTCAAGCACTTAAAGCATACCCAAACATGATCCACAAATTGAAAAATTTGGTTATAAGGGACCTCAAGATGTCCTCTGAAACTTGTAGAACTCAGAATACACCAAGAAATCCTTCAGAAAGCTGCAGATCTACTCCTTGGGACTTCTGATTGCAAAATAAATGCAACATGAGGCTTGAATCAGGCTGGATCTTGAAGTTTGAAAGTGAGCAACTCAAATTTGAATCTGATGAAAACCTTGCTTAGAGTTTCAAACAATGGTTGATTCTTGTTCTATGGAGTATGTGGATCAAGAATATGGAAAAAGTTCTTCAGAAACCCTTGTGATGAGTGAGTTTCGAAGAGGAAAGTTTTGAGTGAAAAATGAAATTCAGAGCAAATGAGAGTGCATGAGGTGTGAATGAACGTGTGAGTCTCCTTATATACACTTGGTTAGAGCTCTGAGCATGATTAGGGTTTGATTAATCCCTTGATTAAGGCTATCCAAAGTGATTTGCAAAAATGCAAGTTGTGATGCACATCCTTGTTCACACGCGTGTGGGTCATGAAATAAGTATGATTCACCTCCATTTTACTTGCTGATCATAATGGAATTGGGTTTGGGCTTTGTAGTGGTCTGATTTGTGAGATTCAATCCATTTTGCAAATTTTCATTTTGTGGAATTCATGAAGTACATGGCACGGATTGGAGTGATTCAAGGGTCAGAAATGGTTCTCATGGAGTGTACTTGAATGTTGTAATGTGACTAGAAGCATTAGAACTAATTACAAGTCAATTTGAACAAAAATGCAAAAGGTGGAAAAAATGGATACATGTGAAAACCTTAAAAACACTTTGCCTTCTTTTGGTTCTATCTTGAGTTTCACAAATGGTATGGAGATGATCTATTACTTTTTGGAAAGGGGAGAGAGAGATCTTCAACTTTCATGTTTGAGGAAAATTCATTTGAAGCTTCTTTGATGATGAAAAGTCAAGTTGAAGATGGTTTGAAAAGTTGCCAAAAATGGAAGTTTCACATTATAGGTCATTTTCCAAAAATAGTAACTTTTGCACAAACTCTTGCCTCTTGATGAATGACATGAATCTTGACATTTGAGGACCATATGAGGGCATAAGACCTTAAAAATCATGAAGAGGACCTCAAAATTCCATGGTTGACTTTCCTCCTTACAGTTGACTTTTCATGGTTCACAAGCAACTGATCCACTGAACATCTTCCACAATGAACCACTAGCCAAGCCTTCCTCTATGAGTGTTTGGGAGCATATGGAACCCATGAGAGCATGCTTGAACCCACAAAGTTTTCTCAAGAAGCTCTTTGAACCCAAGAACCCTAATTTGGTCCCTCTGGTTAGGAGGGAAAGATTCACTTGAAAACCTTTGCCATTCTTGATCTTATGAAGATATGATGACCTCCACAAAACACCTTGAGACTCCTTTGAGATGAACCAAGTACCTTGATCCCATGCTAAGAATCAATGCTATGCACAAATGCTAATGCAAGAAATGTAAAGAAACATAAGCCAGTTAGCTTTAAAACAAAAGGGCAAATTTTGGGGTGTTACATCTGGGTGGGTGTTGAACCCATAACCATCAAGCTAAACACACATGCGCGCTACCACTGGGGTGGTGATACATCCGTGTATCAAAACCACCCCATTAATACATAAGGGGTGCCAAGTTCTAGGCCTGGCCCTTGCCCAAGGCAAGGCCTAGTCTTGGCAGTTTGCATAAAGCCTCTAACTTTCTCATTTGTCCATGGATTGGGACAAAATTTAGGTGCATTTGACCTAGAATTTCATGAGGAATCGAATGGTGCCTTTAGATTTTTCAGAAGATGTCCCTATTTTAAAACCCGATAGTGGTTTCAAAATAGCCCTAAATTTGCATTTTCTATGCTATCTTATGGTACAGACAATAATAGCATGATAAATTGGTTCAAACACAACTCATATGATATGTATGAGAGGTCCATGATTAATGGACCTCAAAGCAATGCATGAATTAGAGAGTTCAACTTGTGATGCACTTACCTCTTCAAGCTTCTTGTGCTATCTGCCAGGTTCCTTATGCCAGAAGTAATCTAATGCTTTAGACACTCTCAATTGATCCCTTAGAAGCTTTAGGATGATCATAACCAGCTGGAATCCTCAGGAACAAGTATAGGCCTTTTCTTGCAAAAGGGGCAAAAGTGACCAAGATAGCAACTCTCTCAAATGGTGTTCCAAATGAGGGAAACTAATTGGGACAGCTTCAGGATGATATTTGGAGTGTGTTTGAGGCTTGGTATGGTTTTGGAAGTGATTGAATCAAGACATGGCTTGGAAAATGCATAAAAGTCCAATTTTGAGGTTTGGGAGGTTGATTTTCTGATTTTGGTGTTTCAGATCACAAGTGAGTGTTTGAACAGCTTAGGTATGACATATTGGATGTGTTTGGATCATGAGCTATGGTGGAATTGCTCTCTAACTCAAAAACTCAGAGATGACTTGCAAAAGAAGGCATTTTGGCCTAAAGATAGAGAGAGAGAGAGAGAGAGAGAGAGAGAGAGATTTTGAGGAAAGCATCAGTTGTAGTGCTTTGGTGTACTCAAACTAAGCACAAATGAGCTCTATTTATAGTGCAACAAGCTTGTTTTGCAAGCAATAGTGAATGGTAGCTGGTACAGGCCTTTGGCCAATGTTGATCCAAGGGAATCTTTAGTCTCCTCTAGCCATTGACTTGAGGTCAGGGCACATGCCTATGGTTCGTTGATTCAGTACTAAATCTTGACTCATTCAGTTAGGAATGTGTCAGTCCATGCCACCTTGATGCATCCATTAAATGCTTGGAAACAAAATTGGTTTCTTTTGCACTTTTTAGCCTTTTTAGGTTTGTTATGGCTATGTATAGATTCTTGGACTTGGGAGGATTAGGGATCAGATCATTCCCTTTTGATTTTATCCTCTGATGTGTCCAAATGGATGACAAGGCTTGGAGTTGTCCAAATTTGCCAAATCGAGCAAAATGCCAAAATCTGCCTTGTGCAAGACAGTTGGAAATGGTGATTTTGAGGGAATCATATCTCCTTGCTCAGGTTAAGTTATGGGAGGCTCTTGTACTTTTTAGAAAGCCCTCATATGATACAAAACATGTGTGATCATAGCTTGTTTTGAAACTATGTGGATCCAACTGAAAAATCCTCATGAACATTGATGTCCAAGGCTGGTAACTTAGGCAGATTTTCACTAAGTGTTGGAAAATTGCCATTTTCTTCATTTTTGTCATTTTGATCAGTCCATAACTCAAAATCCATGAGGATTTGGAATCTCTTGTAGTTGACACTTTTAAAGTATGTCATATGGACTTTCATTTGAGCTTTGAATGGGAGTAAAAGGCCTCGTGGTTTAGGAGTTATGACCTTGCAAAGTTGGTACCAAAACCACTTTTGTTCCATAACTTAGAAAAGTTTTGGTTTCTCAAGGTTGCCCCTTTTGCAAGAAACCTCACTTTTCTCAATTTTTCTTAATGAATGATGATCAATACCATACATTAACATTATTTTTTACTTAGGGGAACCATATTTGTGAAAATTTCCAAAAAGTCAAACTTGATTTTGTGTACAGTTGATTTTTTATCGGATGGAATCCAAACTGGGCGATCCTTTTGTGAAATCAAGTACTTGACCTAAATTAAACCTAATGGATGGATTCCATAGGTGTTATAGGGTGTATTGAATCATGTACCAAGGTTTGGGAGCATGTCTTGGTCAAAAGTCAAAGATACAATTGACTTTTTCCTCAAAACCCTAATTATGGTCCTGGTGAAATTGAAACTTGTGAACCAAGCTTCTTGGGCCAATCCATTGTTGAAAATGGATCAATATTGTGTATTGGAGGCCCTCAAATCATGTTTTGAGGTCTTGTCTTAGGCTTTGTCCCAAAAGTCAACATAGGGGTGAATTAGGTCAAGAAACCCTAATTCCTGATTTTTGGTAAATACATCCCCTGAGGTTAAATTGACTTGATGATTGGGTCCATGAGTTCCCTTGGAGTATCTTGGATTGTGCTTTGAAGCATTGGCTCATGCCCAGATGAAAATTTTCATTTGGGAGGCCTTAGTCGACTAAAACCCTAATTTGGTGACACTGGCGATCTTAAGGCTTGATCCACTAGGAATGTTGCAGCCTTGTGCTTGATTCTTGATGTAGGAGTCCTCTTAATCCTTTATAGGTGTTTGAGAGATTAGACAAGTTGAAGATCATGTCATTCCTTGATTGATCCTTTGTCTAAGTGCTCTGAGAGGGCTCAAAGCCCTAATTCTTGATTGTGGTGAATGCTCAATCATCTTTGAGTAGATTGATGAGGCATGAAAGTACATCCATATTGTGATGATGATTTGCACAATGATAGGAAATCTTGGTGGTCAAAATTTGGGGTATGACAGCATGATTGAACCCAAAGCTTCTAACGTACATCGGTTCATCCTGGTAGCCATTGACTACTTCACCATGTGGATCGAAGCAGTGTTATACACCAATGTAACCCGAAAAGTTGTGGTCCTATTTATCAAGAACAATTTCATATGCCGTTATGGTGTTCCAAGCCAGATCATTACTGATAATGGATCCAACTTGAACAACAAGATAATGAAAGAGTTGTGTGATGAGTTCAAAATTGAACACCATAACTCATCTCCCTACCGACATAAGATGAACGGAGCGGTAGAAGCGGCAAACAAGAACATCAAGAAGATTGTTCAAAAGATGGTTGTAACCTACTAAGACTGGCACGAGATGCTACCCTTTGCTCTTCACGGTTATTGTACATTTGTTCGCACTTCAACATGGACAACCCTTTTCTCCCTGGTATATGGCATGGAGGCAATGCTTCCCATAGAAGTAGAGATCCCATCAATCTGGGTAATGATGGAAGATAAGCTAACAGAAGCTGAATGGTGTCAAAGTCGACACAATGAACTGAACCTAATCGAAGAAAAGCGAATAACGACTCTATGCCATGGTCAGTTGTATCAGCAAAGAATGAAGAAAACGTTTGGCAAAAAGGTCCGACCTCGCGTCTTCAGGAAAGGAAACCTCGTGCTCAAGAAGATACAATCATTCCTCACTGATTCTAGGGGCAAATGGACTCCGAATTACGATGACCCCTATGTGGCCAAGAAAGCCTTCACAGGCAGCGCCTTGAGACTCGCAACCATGGACGGAGAAGAGTTTGCCTACCCCACGAATGTTGATGTAATTAAGAAATACTTCTCCTAAATAAATAAAAAAGGTCTCGGTGGATTGAAAACCTGAAAGGGTGATCCAGGCAATAATTAGAGATATAAGCAAAAAAATCATCCCGATGGGTTGGAAATCTCAAAGTCCAATCCAGGCAAAAGTTAGGGATTCATGCCAAGTAACTACGTCCGACGAGTTTAAATCCCCAACAGTAATGTCGTCCATACAGAGAACTTCCAATCAAGGTCATCTTCGACAGAAGCTCAGGATATCTAGAATTCAAAGTTGGTAAAAGGATAACGGTCGTTATGTTTCAATGTAGCCCTTTTTCCCTTAAATTACCATTTTCTAACTTTGTAAATACTCTATGGGATCACGCGCTTGGCTGATTTCCATCCTATCAATAAAATTTGAGCCCTAGTGCTTTTGTTTGCAATTCTTATTTGTTTTAGCTTTACAGAATAACATTTTTAACATGATCAACGATTCTTGAAATAAAACAAACATGAATTTAATTGTCAAAATTTTTTCTGCTTATAAAATAAATATGGCAATTCTTTTGACTGCTGAACATCGAAAGAAGATCGATCGCTTCTCTAGAGGTGATTGAACCTCAAAGTACAGAATCAAAGTACTCCTTCTACACCAGTACGCCTGAATGAAGGATCAACTGTGTCAGAGACCATGTTTCATCTGACATCCACGACAGAGTACGTATCTCTTAAGACCGATTAAACAATTCTTTCTTCCCACAGGGACCATCTTTCTTAAGCAAGGCAGGATTGCTATTTTGAACCAATGATACTTTTCTTCCCCCGTAGTGGCCGAGTATCCAATCGTGTTCATTTATAAGTCTGTATGTTGCATCAGTTTTGTCAGTATAAACATACATAAGTCATGCATTATTGATTCATATTCATATTCATATTGCATCACTATCACTCTGGTCAGTCTTATCCCCAAGTGATAAAAGTCCTCTTATCAATCGAGTTGTCAGTTCTTTCCTCGTTAGGAAATGTTTTGTCTCAACAATCTCTCTCCCCCAGTTTATTACTGGATTGGAGACGGTCCTTGACCACTTTGATGACTTGAACCTCTGAAATACAAGAAGGCATTCGACAAACATCACTCTTCACCATTGAAGATGATATCTTCGCTTTCCCGGATTAAGGAAAATCCCCAGAGATAGCCTCGCCACTAAAGACTCTCAGCAACACATTGGTTTTTCTCTTCAGAAAGTCAATGTTAATGAAGTCATCAGCACCTCAAAAGTGGATTACATCACATGGCATTTCTCTGAGAAGATCTAGAAGAAAAGTATAATGTAATATCCCTAAGGGAAAATAGGTCTCTCAAGAGACTCATTTTTCCCCAGTAGAGTCAACAAATGGCATCTCCAACAGAGAAGTTTGCACACCTCTACAACTTAGACAATGGGTCCCCCAGCAAGTCTGACATCAAATATTTCAATCAAATGGTGTCTCCCCCAGTAAACTCGGTGAGAAGTTTGATGAAAACCGCTACACATAGCGTCCCTTGTCATGGAAGGAACTGAAAAAAACTGAGACCAGTTCCTTGAGTAAGGACCAGGATCGAGGGGAAGTTTATTTCAAGAAGTAAACTTAAACTAGTTCTGTGGCTGAAGACCAGGATTGAGGGGAGGTTTATTTCAAAAGAAATTGAGATCAGTTCCTCGGCTGAAGACCAGGATCGAGGGGAAGTTTATTTAAGAGACTTAGACCAGTTCTGTGGTTGAAAACCAGGATCGAGGGGAAGTTTTACGCTTTTCTAAGCATCATTTCTTAGCAAAAGAAGATAGACGGGCAAAATGCCATTCATAACAACTGTCAAAATTTTGGGTATTTCGGTACTTAATCCTCTTGCACCCTAAATGCCCGACTACCTTCGCCATTCACACCTTTGGGTCCAAGAAAATTAAATAGGGGCATCTGTCATACCCCAAATTTTTATTACAAATATTTCCCATCATTGTGCAAATCATCATCACAATATGGATGTACATTCATGCCTCACCAATCTCCTCAAAGATGATTTAGCATTTACCACAATCAAGAATTAGGGTTTTGAGCCCTCTCAGAGCACTTAGACAAATGATCAATCAAGGAATGACATAATCTTCAACTTGTCTAACCTCTCAAACACCTATAAAGGATCAAGAGGACTCCCACATCAAGAATCAAGCACAAGGTTGTAACATTCCAAGTGGATCAAGCCTCAAGATCGCCAGTGTCACCAAATTAGAGTTTTGGTCGACCAAGGCCTCCAGATGGAAATTTTCATCTGGGCATGACCCAATGCTTCAAAGCACAACCGAAGATACTCCAAGGGACCTTATGGACCCCATCATCAAGTCAATTTAGCCTCAGGGGATGCATTCATAAAAAATCATGAATTTGGGTTTCTTGACCTAATTCACCCCTAAGTTGACTTTTGGGACAAACCCTGAGCCAAGACCTCAAGACATGATTTGAGGGCCTCCAATACACTACATTGATCCATTTGCAACAATGGATTGACCCAAGAAGCTTTGTTCACAAGTTTCAATTTCACCAGGACCACAATTAGGGTTTTGAGGAAAAAGTCTATTGTATCTTTGACTTTTGACCAAGACATGCTCCCAAACCTTGGGACATGATTCAATACACCCTATAACACCTCTGGAATCCATCCATTAGGTTTTATTTAGGTCAAGGACTTGATTTCACAAAAGATCACACAGTTTGGATTTCATCTGACAAAAAGTCAACTGTGCACAAAATCAAGTTTGACTTTTTGGAATTTTTCACAAATATTGTTCCCCTAAGTAAAAAATAATCTTAATGTATGGTATTGATCATCATTCATTAAGAAAAATCAAGAAAAGTGAGGTTTCTTGCAAAAGGGGCAACCTTGAGAAACCAAAATTTTTCTAAGTTATGGAACAAAAATGGTTTTGGTACCAACTTTGCAAGGTCATAACTCCTAAACCACAAGGCTTTTTTCTCCCATTCAAAGCTCAAATGAAAATCCATCTGACATACTTATAAAGTGTCAACTATAAGAGATTCCAAATCCTCATGGATTTTGAGTTATGGACTCGTCAAAATGACAAAAATGAAGAAAATGGCACTTTTCCAACACTTAGTGAAAATCAGCCTAAGTTACCAGCCTTGGACATCAATGTTCATGAGGATTTTTCAATGGGATCCAAATACTCTCAAAACAAACTATGAGCAAGGAGATATGATTCCCTCAAAATCACCATTTCCAACTGTCTTGTACAATGCAGATTTTGGCATTTTGCTCGATTTGGAAAAGTTGGACAACTCCAAGCTTTGTCATCCATTTGGACACATCAGAGGATGAAATCAAAAGGGAATGATCAGATCCCCAAGCCTCCCAAGTCCAAGAATCTACACATAGCCATAACAAACCTAAAAAGGCTAAAAAGTGCAAAAGACTTCAATTTAGTTTCCAAGCATTTAATGGATGCATCAAGGTGGCATGGACTGACACATTCCTAACTGAATAAGTCAAGAATCAGCTCTGAATCAAAGAACCATAGGCATGTGCCCTAACCTCAAGTCAATGGCTAGAGGAGACTAAAGATTCCTTTTGATCAACATTGGCCAAGAGCTTGTACCAGCTGCAATTCAATATTGCTTGCAAAGCAAACTTGTTGCACTATAAATAGAGCTCATTTGTGCTCAGTTTCAGTACACCAAAGCACTACAACTGATGCTTTCCTCAAAATCTCTTTCTCTAGGCCAAAATGCCTTCTTTTGCAAGTAATCTCTGAGTTTTTGAGTTAGAGAGCAACTCCACCACAGTTAATGATCCAAACACATCCAGTATGTCATATCTAAGCTGTCCAAACACTCACCTTTGGTCTGAAACACCAAAATCAGAAAGTCAACCTCCAAAACCTCAAAAATGGACTTTTCTGCATTTTTCAAGCCATGTCTTGATTCAGTCACTTCCAAAATCAAACAAGGCCTCAAACACACTCCAAATATCATCCTCAAACTGTCCCAAATGGTTTCCATCATCTGGAACACCATTTGAGAGAGTTGCTATATTGGTCACTTTTGCAACTTTTGCAAGAAAGAGCTTATTCTTGTTCTTGAGGATTCCAGCTGGTTATGATCATCCTAAAACCTTCTAAGGGATCAATCAAGAGTGTTCAAAGCATTGAGTTACTTCTGGCACAAGGAACTTGGCAGATAGCACAAGAAGCTCCAAGAGGTAAGTGCATCACAACTTGAACTCTCTAAATCATGCATTGCTTTAAGATAGCATAGAACATGCAAAATTTTGCCTATTTTGAAATCACTATCGGATTTTTAAATGGAAACATTTTCTGAAAATTCCAAGGGCACCATTGGATTCCTCATGAAATTCTAGGTCAGATGCACCTAAATTTTGTCCCAATCCATGGAGAAATGAGAAAGTTAGAGCCTTCATGCAAATCCACCAAGACTTGGTTTTTTGCCTTGGCCAGGCCTAAACACCAAGTCACCCATATATACACATAGGGTGGTTTTGACACACGGATGTAACACCACCCCAGTGGTAGCGCGCATGTGTGTTTGGCTTGATGGTCGTGGGTTCAACACCCACCCAGACTATTTTTTTACCTTGCCATATTTTGATATTTTTGCTATTTTTATGGTTTTTATTAATTAATTCCAAAATTAATTTCTCTCCCAATTTTAATTATTTTTTATTGGTTCTTTTTTTGAAAATTCCCAAAAAAGTTAAAATATTTTATTCCATAAAAATTTCACAAAAATATTATTTATTTCATATTGTCATACCCCAAATTTTGACCACTAAGATTCCCATCATTGTGTAAATCATCATCACAATATGGATGTACCTTTATGCCTCATCAGTCTCCCCAAAGATGGGTGAGCATTCACTACTATCAAAATTAGGGTTTCAAGCCCTCTCTGAGTGCTTAGACAAAGGATCAATCAAGGAATGACATAAACTTCAACTTGTCTACAATCTCAAACATACACAAAGGATCAAAAAGGACTCCCACTTCAAGGATTAAGCACAAGGTTGCTCCCTTCTAGGTGGATCAAGCCTCAAGATCGCTAGTGTCACCAAATTAGGGTTTTGGTCGACCAGGGCCTCCAGTTGGAAAATTTCCTTTGGGCATGAGCCAATGCTTCAAAGCATATCCTAAAATACTCCATGGAACCTCATGAACCTAATCATCAAGTCAATTTACCTCAAGGGATGCATACATAAAAAATCAGGAATTAGGGTTTCTTGACCTAATTCACCCCTAAGTTGACTTTTGGGACAAATCATGAACCAAGACCGCAAGACACGGTTTGATGGTCCCTAATATACCATATTGATCCATTTGGAACAATGGATTGATCCAAGAAGCTTGAGCAACAAGTTTCAATTTCATCTGGACTACAGTTGGGGTTTCGCGGGAAAAGTCAACTGTAACTTTGACTTTTGACCCGGACATGCCCCCAAACCCTAAGACATAATTCAATATACCCTATAACACCCATGGAACATGTCCATCAAGTTTAATTTAGGTCAAGGACATGATTTCCTGAAGAATTGCACAGTTTGGAATTCATCGGATAAAAAGTCAACTGTGCGCAAAAGTTAACTTTGACTTTTTGAGATTTTTCACAAAAATGGATTTTTAACCCTAAAATGATGTTTATGTGTGATTTGAATCATCATTCATCAAGAAAAATCAAAGAAAATGGGATAACTTGTAAAAGGGGTAACCATAAAAACTTAGAAAAAATTTCTATGTTATGGAAAAAGTGACAAAGGTACCAACTTTGGAGGATCATAACTCCTAAACCACAAAGCCATTTTTTCCATCCAAAGCATGATTTGTATATCTCATTGCCCTCTACAAAAGCTTCATACTGACCTTTGTCCAAATTCCTCATAGATTTTGAGTTATGGAGTGATCAAAATCAAGAAAAGTCACTTTGTTCCAACACTTAGTGAAAATTTCACTAAGTCAGATTTTGCCTTACTTTTTTCCAAATGTAGGGACAATTTTCACTTGGATTCAAAAAGTGTCAAAACCAAATATGATCAGACAGTTGTTGTATCATATAAGAGCTTTCTAAAATGGCCAAGAACATCACCAAATTCAATTTGGGCCACGAGATATGACATTGGCAAGTTGCCTTGCTGAAATCTGCCAAGGCAAGGCAGATTTTTGAACTTTTGGTCGATTTGCCAAAATCAGCCAATTCCAAGCCTTGTCATCACTTTGGACACATCTGAGGATTGAATCTAAAGGGGACAATCACTGAGCCAAGCCTCCAAAGTCCTTGGAACAAGAAATAGCATGCTAAACCTAGAATTGCCCAAAATAGGGACAAGACTCCAATTTTGGATTGGAGCATTCAATGGAAGCATCAAGGTGGCATGGACTGAGCTCTTAGCAACTAAATTCAGTCAAGACTTATCCAAGACCAAGGGGACCAACAACCTATGCCCTAACCTCTAGTCAATGGCTAGAGGAGACTTGGATTTTCATTTGCCAACATTGGCCAACCCTACTCAGCAGTTGCCATTCACTATTCCTGGCAAAACAAATTTGCTCTACTATAAATAGAGCTCAATTGTGATCAGTTTAAGTACACCTAAGGCCTACAACACTTGCCTTTCTCAAAAACTACTTCTCACTCTCAAAAATGCCTTTCTTAGCAAGTCACTATCGGGTTTTTCATTAGAGAGCAATTCCACTCAAACCAATCACACACACACCTCATATACATCATATGTGAGTTGATCAAACGCTTAAACAACATTTGGAACACTGAATTTTAATGATTTTGAGTTGATTCTTTTTTTAATAATTCACAAAAATGTTAAAATATTTTATTTTCCCAAAAAAATTCCAAAAATATTATGTATTTCATATAATTGATATTTTTGCAAAGAATTAATATTTTAATTATTTTTGACATTTTGAATATTTTTTCCACCTTGATTTTGCAACTTTTAATGCCTTCTAATTATTTTGCAGGTCAATACTAAATTTTTGAAGCATTAATCCAAGATCACAATTTGTTTTCCATATGTTAAACAATTTTGATCATTTTAATTGAATTTTTATTCAATTAAAACACATTTTGAAAACAAATTAGGGTTTTTGGATTAATTCAACCCTCATAAATCATTTTCAAAACTTTGGGCCTCTAATAGAGTGTAAGACCCAACCCTTTGTAAATACAAAACATTTTTGGGCCTCACTTATTGTATAAGTCCCGTTGTATTTCAAAAAGTTCGACGCGATCATCATCCATTGAAAAACAAACTTTGGGCCTCTCCTTGAGCTATAAGACCCATTCAAAACTTTTGGGCCTCTAATAGAGTGTAAGACCCAATCCCCTTTTAACCAAAACATTTTTGGACCTCAGATATTGTATAAGCCCCTTCGCGTTAAAAGAAAGTCTTGGCGCGATCGCCATTTTAAACGAAAATCATCTGGGCCTACCCTCGAGTAGTAAGACCCAACTCTTTTTCTTTAAACTTCTTGGGCCGCTTGAGAGAGTGTAAGACCCATCCCTTGTACAGAAAACCATTTTTGGGTCTCAGTCACTTGTATAAGTCCCTCTGTACAAATTCAAACAACAGTGCGCTCACTGATAAAACCCTGGGCCTCTCCTTGAGCTGTAAGCCCCAATCTTCTTTTTCAAAGCAATTTCTCCTTTGATTTTGAAATATACTGTTGTTTTCAATCTTTCTTTATTGAACAACTAACCAAACAGCATGGAAGCTCTACAACCGAGTAAGTGGTTATTGCTTTCATTTATCGCTTTCATATACATATAACTGTATTGTGGGGTTGTTTCGCTGTAAGTCTTCTTTCATAAACTCATATCAACTGTGTAATAATAGTATAGATATTTAGAGTTTCCCCGACAACTACGTCTAGCATTAAGCCCGTTGATCGCTCTTAAATAGTCAAAACTAGATCCCCATAGGATTACCAGACACAGTCTTCCCTCCTCTTGGGGTTAAACAATATGGAGACATGAAAGGCAGCATTCTCGGTGAACCCTTTCATAGACTGTCACTCGTAGAAGTTGTCAAAGAAACTCTATTCCCCAGAGATGATCTTTTCTCCGTGAATGGCATCTCTTGAGTTTCTTCCAAATTCTCGAACTTTCCTGGCTTGATCTATTCTTGGTGAATGGCATGCCTTGAACTTCTCGGGGTTTAGGGACCCACAGGCTTCTTAAAAGCACTTGTCAAGAAACTCTACTCCCCATAGATGATCTTTTCTCCGTGTCGCTCCCAGGATTTTCATCCAGGTACAAACGCGAAAGTGGTGCGGAAAACAGAGTCGCCAGACGTATAAATTTATCCCAAGAGAGGGAAAGGGAACACCGCATAAACCTGAGGAAGAGGGAAAGGAATGTTCATCGCAACCATAACCTGGGTTCAGGAGTCGGTTACGCAAGGGGAAGGTGCTAGCACCCCACGCGTCCATCGTACTCGATGGGATCCACGCTCGTTGTCTATTTTAAGGGTGAGTTATCCTATCATCTATGACTGTACTAAGACGGGGAAAGGAAAACAAAGACAGACTCGGTAGGACGTCGACGTCCTAGGCCTACGTACCCCCTTTGTGCAATGGGGAATTCAGAGTCAACGTAATTCGGACCAAGCTCTTTTTGTGTTTTTTATGAGCGACGTTAAGTTCGCGTCCGACAGTTAGGGTCGATGCCTGTTTGCGACTCAGACGGAAAGTAACGTGCCCTTTTTGAAAATATCCTTTAGTTTGACGATCCCGAAGGACAAAAAGTTTTGAGATTTGTTTGTATTTTTTAGGACAGAAGTGACTTGAGTTAGTTCGTAACTCAACTTGAACCAAAGTCTATGACACGTGAACGAATGCATCGCATGGTCGTCCCTAATGGGACGTATGCTCAACACTCTAGAAGAGAGAAGGGGGACCCCTCAATCTTCATTTCCTATGTTTAAGGCTCGTGTGCAAGGCAAGTTGACCTTATTAAGTATCTTAGAGATGTTATGAGATGAGAAGAGGGACTCAAGAGAAAAGAAAAACACTGCGGGGAGAATCTATCCTAATGTTATCATGCAAAGATGGCCCTAAGGGGAGGTTTGACAATAACCTAAGCCTAAATAAAAAAAAATATGAGAGAAATAAAGAATGAGAGTGACCATGGATAACTATCCACACCCTCGAATAACTTACCTCAGCCTCTGCATAAAAGGTTAGTACCAAACAGACATAAGTAAGAATAAGACTAATGAAACCCAAGCAATGACATAAAATGGTAATCAAGTGGCCTATGACAATTCAAACATGGTTTATGAAGTCAAAGAAGCAATCTCAAATAATGGCACAAGTGCCTTCTCAAGCAAGTAATCAGACATAATCAAGGATGTGCATACAAGAAGACCTCAAGCAAAGAGCACCCACATAATTAGTAAAACATCTTCTAAAATCACCAAATTAATTATCAAAATAGCTCAACCAGAAACAAATAAGATGTCAAAATCTCATGCAAAAATTCACAAGATAGGTCACCCAAACAAATGTGCAAAGTTCAGACAAGAAACATGACTGAATATGCAAAAGAGGAGGACTAAAATGCAATATGAAATGATTTTAAAAATAAGATAAAAATATTTTAATGCAATTCAATGTGTTGATAAAAATGATTTCAAAAAGTTTGATGGATGATGAGAAATAAATTTTACAATGCAATGTGTGAAAAATGAGACAAATTCAAAAAGAAATTATTAAAATAATTAATTTAGATGATAAAAATAAAATAAAAATAAAAAATAAATTTGGGAAAATTTTACAAAACTATAAATATGATTCATGAATTTTTTGGGAATTTTTTAATGCAATTTTATATTTTTAATAATTAAAAATGAGAAACAGACAATTAAATAAATAAAAAAATACAAGGAAATATGCAGGGGGTGAGTTTAGCAACAAAAACACGTTAAAAAGGACACCTGGGCTTAAATGGAGGGTGTGGAAAGCAAGCCCAACCCAAAAATCCATCAGAAAAAATAAAATAAAAAAAAGGATGCACGCGTGGACTTCAGTCAATGGATTGACTCAACCCTCACCATAAGATCAATCTGGCGCTCTAGATTTAGTCAACCAAATAAAAAGTAATACAGATTAGCAGCTCAGATTCACATGCACACGATAGTAAAGATGCACGCACCCACACACAATTGCTCAGAAAATAAATAAAATAAAAAAGGCACGTGGTAAGGCACATGGTAACATTAATGTGTTGTCACCATAATATCCACACGATTAATCCAACACATCATAATCAGTCAATGAAATAGGAAGTCAGCATGATGAGTGGGTATGATTATACGCACACAATAAGAAGTGTGGAAAGGCACACACGCAATTAATAAAAATAAAACAGAAAATTAAAAACGTGGCAAGCTGATGACCGTGGGATCAAGCGAATCAACGGTGGAAACTTCATCTTCCCCACCTGAACCCTTCACCGGCCGGAAAAAAAATAGACGCCGGAGCCCTTGCTCCGGTCGTCCCTTCCGGTGACCTGCAACTCAAAAGAACCCAGAAAAAGCAAACACGTATACCTTCCTGACCAGAATTTGATGAGGATCAACAATATCACCTTAAAAATTTCAAATAATCAACATACAAAGAGAACCGAATGAAACAAGTATAGATCCAAAACTTTAAAACTCACGATACCACCATATTACACGTCCAAATTCAAAACAAAATATACCAGAATGATCAATGAATGTCACACATCATTATGCATGTCAAAAATCTGAGTTTTAAGATCATGAAAAATACCACTGACCTGAGATTAAGCAACACGTGTCCTTGCTATTAGCTTTAGATGAGGGTTGGTTTATGCTCTATGGATTCCAAGGATGAAGACAGTGAAAGAATTTCGCCCAAAGCCTTTGTGGATTGTGAGATTCGAAGGATTGAAGCTTTAGGGTTGCAAACTTTGTTCTCCTCAAAATCACGTGTCTTCTCTCCTAACCAATGCATGAGTAATCTTAAATACTTAGGGTTAATCCACTGATTAGTATTTGGGCCTTGTTAATTCTTCACTCAATGAGTTTTGGATGATTTTAGAAAATTACATAATGTGAAACACACCCTCCTCCATGCATTTATATCCAAACCCTTGATGATGGATCACTTATTTAACAATTGCTAATCACACCTGAATTGGATTTGGGCCTTGAGATGTCTTGGTTCATGAGTTTTCAATGATCTTGCAATTTTGCGCAATGGAAAATAAGTGATGAATAAACCATGGCTCCACTTGATTCAAAGGCTAAAACTGATCCTTATGGATTGTTCTTTGATGTTAGAATGTGGCTTGAAACAAAGGAATCAATTATAGGTCACTATGTCCCAAAATGCAAAAGTTGTAAAAATGGAATCATGAGAAACCCTAAAAACCACTTTGCCTTCTTTTGATCATATCTTGAGTTTCACAAATGATATGGAGACCATCTAGTACTTGTTGGAAAGGGGAGAAAAAGATATTCAACTTTCATGTTTGAGGAAAATTCATTTGAAGCTTTCTTGATGATGAAAAGTCAAGTTGAATGTAGTGTAAGAACTCGCCCAAAAAGGAAACTTTCAAATTATAGGTCATTTCCATATTTGGTAACTTTTGTACCAACCCTTGATTCTTGATAAATGGTATGAAACTTGACTCTTGAAGACCATATGAGGATGTGAGACCTTGAAAACCTTGAAGAGAACCTCAAAATTTCACAGTTGACTTCCCCTCTCCCTGTTGACTTTTCTCCAATTCTCCTGATTTGCAATCAACTGGCCAATTGAATCTCTCATGAACCACAATGATGGACCAGCTTCCATTCCTAAATACTTAGGGACCCAAGGAATACCATGGAATTAAGTCTTGCCCAAAAAATCATAAATAAACTGACTTTATAGCAAACCCTAATTTTGGTACCCTCAGTCTAGATGAAAATAACACAGTCTCCAAATCCAAATTCCTCTGAATATGATGTGTATCCTCTCCAACAAAGATAAGATATGCCATTTGGTGATGATAGAAACCCAAGAAGCTTGCCTATTGGAGCAATAAACCCAGGAATCTCAAAACCCTAATTTCTGCACTGGTTAGGAGAGAGTGATCCACTTGAGCTCTCTTGGACAATACAAGGACTCTTGCTTGACTCTTTGAAGAATTGCCTCAGGCTCCTTGACCCCATGCTAAGAACCAATGATATGTACACACGATAATGCAAAAATGAAGTAAGGAGGGCAAATTTTGGGGTGCTACACTCCGTGAATGGCATCTCTTGAGTTTCTTCCAAATTCTCGAACTTTCCTGGCTTGATCTATTCCTTTTGAATAGCCTGTCTTGAACTTCTCGGGGTTTGGGGACTCATCGGCTTCTTAAAAGCATCGGCCTCCTCTTGGGCATTGTTCAAGGACCCACGGGCTTCCTAAAAGCATTCCCCGCCTTCTCTTGGGCGTTGTACAAGGACCCGTCGGCTTCTTATAAGTATTCACAGCCTCCTCTTAGGCTTCGTATAATGATTCTTCCTCCGGGAATGATAGCCTCCTCTTGGGCTTCGTACAAGGACCTCTCGGCTTCTTAAAATTTTCCAGCCTCCTCTTGGGCTTCGTACAAATTGTCCCGACGACCTCCTAGAGGTATAGGAACAAAAATCAGTCATCTTAATAGAACAGTCTTTCCAAGAGTCTACTACTATTTCTCAAAGCATAGTATAAAAGATGAAACTCTAGACTTGGACAGTCTAATTTCCTTGAGTCTCCAAGACATTCTCAAGCACCCTTCAAGAATAGGAAGAAAAACCCGTAGACTCGGACAGTCTCGATACCCTTTGGATTTCCCATTTCCTTAAAGAAAAGGAAATAACCCTGATCCTCGAATCAAATCCTTGAGTACAACATTACGCATATAAGAACTGATTTTCTCTTTAAATCAGCATACTAGACCTATCACTCAACTGAAACAGTCACAATAGCCTCCTCTTGCGCTTTGTACAATGATTCTCCCCAGCGGAGCTAACAATTTTAGCCTCCATCTCGGGCTTTATACGAGATACCAAAAAGACTCTCTTGTTGAGTCAAATAGCCTCCATCTCGGGCTTTATACGAGATACCAAAAATATTCTCTTGTTGAGTCAAATAGCCTCCATCTCGGGCTTTATACGAGATACTAAAAAGACTCTCTTGTTGAGTCAAATAGCATCCATCTCGGGCTTCGTACGAGATACAAAAGACTCTCTCTTGTTGAGTCAATCCCTTTCAGCCTCCATCTCGGGCTTTATACGAGATACAAAAAGATTCCCTCATTGAGTCAAAAACCTTTTAGCCTCTCTCTCGGGCTTTGTACGAGACACATACTAGCCTCCTCTTAGGCTTTGTATAAGAAAACCACTGGTTGATCCAATCAACCTTTTAGCATCAAAGTTGTGCCTCGTTCACAGTACACAAACATCAACAACTCCTTCCCCTTCATCTAATCGTTGTAAGCGGCAAGCCTCTGGATTATTTACATCCATGCCACTGTCCCTCTTTTAGCATGAGAAATTCCTAAGGAAAGATATCATTGCTCTACACTGAGTTAAAGTCTTCTCCTTTAGGATGGAAATCCCCTATTAAGGAAATTATGGCATTTTCGGATTCACACATCCCGGTTAAAGTAATCCTCCTTTATAAACAGTTGTGACAGACAAACCCCTCTTTAGAGATGGAAAATTCTCTCTAAAGACAACACCTTTTAGCTTCACATCTTGGGCTTTGAACAAGATACAAATAGACCCTTTAGCTTCACATCTTGGGCTTTGAACTAGATACAAATCACCTTTCGCTTCACGTCTTGGGCTTTGAACAAGACACCAAAATACCATTTCCTCCCATAGAATAAGAGGAACTACGATCGCTCTGATTTCCCTGTTTCGGAAAAAATGGGAATACGTAGGCATAAGATTGAAAGAAAAATATTAGCGAGCACACTAAACAAAAACTCAAAATCCCATACTTTCATATATCCGTCCTAACATTTAAAACTCCCACCAATCGACCGAACACTACTTTTAACAAAATAAACCTAATAGAGACCCCGAATCTTTGTAGCATCTGTAAACCAACAGTTTTGACTGTTTAATCTCAGTTTGCAAGCAGGGTTAATTTGAGACATTTGTTTCCCTTCCTTCATCAGCTTCAATAGGATAAAAAATGAATCGAGCTGTAGATACCAAAGAGCGGTAGTGCTTCGCAACCACATCCAAAATCGCCCGCTACAGAAAAATGGCGACTTCATTGGGGATCTGTCATTAGGATCTATCTCACCTTTGTAGCGAGATCTTGTTCTTTTCCCATCTATTAGGTGGAAACTTTAAAAGTAGCGCCCCGTGGGGCCGGTCTTTTTGGGATAGGACTCTTTGTTAACTTCACTAGGATCTTATGGCAAAAAACCCTTTAAGTGGGGAAGGAACCACAGAATGGCGTCTCCGCCGGGGAACCATTTTCTGTCAGGAACTTAAGATTCATAGCTTTTAAAGGTCTAGGACATTAGGACAAATATATATATACTGCTTTTCCTAATTGATATCTGTTTTTATTTTTCTGCTAATGGGAATGCGTGTGATGCCGCATGTGGAAAGATTGAGTATACACTTAAGATAAGTGATGGCGACGAGGTCGACCATAAACCTCATTGGAGGCTTCCCAATGCAACCCATTCCCTCTCATAGGCAATGGGTTGATTGTGACGTCTGTGAAGCTGAGGAGCCAACCCTTTTGTAGTGCGGAAGCTATCGGAAATAGTTGTCACGCGATACTACCCTCATTTGAGGCTGATGGTCTATTCTCGGTGAATAGCATTTACTCTAAGATTTCATTCAGCTCGCTAGTGATCCGCTTGCTATTTGTTATCCTGGGAGGAGCTGATGATTTTGAGTATAGGTACAAAAAATCACCCTAGTATAAACCTTTGGGGATGGGTAGAGCCTTGACTTCATGACAACGACCCTTTGACCCCATGTTTTTTCTATGTTTTTGTGTGCTGCATTAATGATTCATTTAAAAAACATTAAAACATTCAAAAAAAAAATCTCTTCTAGTCTCTCTGTTTTTTTCAAAATAAACTAAGACTGTGATTGTAAATATCAGAGAAAAGGATTATGCTAATGGATTTCGGTAGAAGGAGAACTCATAAGTACACCTTCAGGATTCCAAAACTAGAGGATTTAAGAGGTTTGGCGTGGATGATCACAAACCAAGAAGCTTTCAGAGCCAAGTACAGAGGTTTGCTATCTCTGCTAAGAGTCCATGTGATTGAGGGAATCATGGATGCGCTCATTCAGTTCTACGATCCGGTCTATCATTATTTCACATTCCCAGATTACCAGCTAGTGCCAAAGCTGGAGGAATATTCTCATCTGATTGATCTACACATTACAGATCAAGCTCCATTTTCTGGACTGGAAGAAATTCCAAAGAATCAGACCATTGCAAGAGCAATTCATTTGGATGAGTCTGAGGTCAGGACTCACATGACCACTAAGGGTGGCATACAAGGTTTTCCAGCCCAGTTCTTGACAAAGAAAGCCCTGTACTTCGCCAGTATCGGGAACGTGACTGCTTTCGAAAGTATCTTTGTTTTACTCACCTACGGGTTATTTTTGTTGCCCAACATTAATAACTTCGTCAATTTCAACTCCATTAAGGTTTTTCTCATTGGGAACCCTGTGCCGACTTTGCTCGCAGATGTGTAACATTCTGTACACTTGGGAAATTTGTACTACGGAGGGGAGATCACATGTTGTGTACCTCTGCTTTATAAGTGGTTTATCTCTCATTTGCCCAAGTCTGCTGCTTTTTGGGATTACAAGAGTGCCTTACGTTGGTCGCAGAAAATCATGTCCCTCACCAACTCTGACATAGATTGGTGTAATAGGATTTATGATGGAATCAGGATCAATGACCGTTATGGAAACTTCCCCAACGTACCCTTTATAGGAAATAAGGGAGGAATCAATTATCATCCAGTTCTCGTTTGTCGTCAATTTGGATACCCGATGAGGCACGTCCCATGGGGTGTTCATCTGGAAGGTCTTTTCTTCAAGGAAGGAGAAACTGATAAAGCACTAAAGACGGAAATAGTGCACGCTTGGAAGCATGTTCATAAGAAAGGACGGGAGTCTCTAGGAAAACCCAACTGTGTCTCGGTGGAGCCTTATCTCCACTGGGTACAAACTAGAGCCCTCAAGCTAAAGATGCCTTATCCTCGTCACAGAGTTCTTCCACTGATGGAGTCTGTCATGTACTTCATGACTGAGACTGAAAAGCTTCAGGTTACTCTCAACAAAGTTCAACGGGAGAAGGGGTCTTGGAAGAACAAGTACCGCACCCTCAACGTAGAGTGCATCAAAATACAACAACTACTGAAAAATAAAGATGCTCTGATTGAAATTTTAGAGCAACATGCTG
Source organism: Lathyrus tuberosus (assembly GCA_022829125.1). Taxonomy (NCBI): domain Eukaryota; kingdom Viridiplantae; phylum Streptophyta; class Magnoliopsida; order Fabales; family Fabaceae; genus Lathyrus; species Lathyrus tuberosus. Next base: position 8,457,415 of record JALAZF010000191.1, read on the forward strand.
TAGAGAATCAAGATGACCAAGGGAATTTGCTCGCTCCTTTCACCTGGCAAAGGAATGACAACCCGACAACGGCCCAAGAGCCCCGGTCAAAGAAAAGGAAAGTACCAGGATCAGCACCCGATTTCTCTTCAGAGAGGACTCGGGACCCATTAGCTTAGGTTTCTATTTCTGCATCTTGTAATCTACTGTATTTCCATTTCTGTAATCCTTTGAATTTAATAAAAAGGGGTTTCCCCACTGTTTGATATTTGCAATCTAATTGTCGAAGTTTATTTTGATTAAACCAAAAAACAATTAATATAATCATTGAATTCATCATTTTCACATCGCGTATTCTTCTTACCTATGAATCTCACGTTTCTGTCTCGGTTCTAGAGTCAAACTGTCTCATTCGTATAATACTCGGGCCAATCGTCAAAAAAAGATGGATGATCTTGAGGAAGAAAATAGAGAGTTGAAAGAAGAGATCGACGCTCTGAGAGAGGATATGAGAAAGCTTTGTAACGACATGCAATCCATGGCAGAAGCTCAGCTACAAAGGACTGTGATCTTGGAGATCACTTGAATGCCCATAGTGGAAAAGTATGATCCTAGGTATTAAATGCCAAAAGATCATCCTTGGGGCATGCCTGTTAACTATATCCTGGAAGGATATGTTCCGCCGATCACTGAAGATCAGGGAATCATAACAGAAGCTGCTGGGCCTGAAGGTTACAAACTTCGGGAAAACGAAGATGCCAGGGGCATACTAAAGACTCCTGAAGGTTACAAACTTCGGGAAATGCCAAGATTCACTGCCGTAGTCACGGTCCCACCTCATGTGGTGCACACTGTCCTGGAAGAACAGATTCCGGCGATACCTTCTGGTAAGAAGGAAACTATGTTCGATAGAATGGATGAATTCCAGGAACAGTTCCTTAAAATGCAGAAGGAACTGCAAGCCATCCGTGGTCAGGATCTATTTGGAAAGGACGCCGCAGACCTTTGTTTGGTCCCCAATGTGAAAGTTCCGCACAAGTTCCAAGTGCCCGACTTTGAAAAATACAAGGGTAACTCTTACCCTCAAAGTCACTTGGTGATGTACACTCGGCGAATGTCAGCTCAGACGGAGAATCAGGACCTACTGATCCACTACTTTCAGGATAGTTTAACCGGTGCCGCACTCAAATGATACATGGGTTTAAACCGTGCTACGATTAACACATTCAGAGATCTTGGTACTGCCTTTGTCCAACAATACAAATACAATTTGGACATGGCACCAACCAGAGATCAACTCAAATCAATGTCACAAAAGGACAAGGAAACCTTTAAGGAGTACGCTCAGAGATGGCGTGAAATTTCCGCTCATGTTTGTCCACCTCTTGAGGAAAAAGAGATGACAAAGATCTTCTTAAAGACCTTAAGCTCATGTTACTATGACAGAGTGGTTGCCAGTGCACCCAGTGACTTTACCGAGATGGTCGGCATGGGATTTCGTCTTGAGGAAGCCATCCGAGAAGGACGTTTGATAAAAGACGCTGGATCATCGAGTAGTACAAAACGATACGGTAGTGATCTCCCTGTAGCACCCCAAAATTTGCTCTCCTTACTTTAGTACTAACTGGCTTATGTTTCATCTCATTTTGCATTATCATGTGTGCATATCATTGGTTCTTAGCATGGGGTCAAGGTGCTTGAGGCAGCTCAAGAGGAGAAGATGTTCTTCAAAGAGTCAAGCAAGAGTCCTTGTATTGTGGATCACTCTCTCCTAACCAGTACAGAAATTAGGGTTTTGATATTCTTGGGTTTATTGCTCCAATGGCAAGCTTCTTGGGTTTCTATCATCACCACATGGCATATCTTATCTTTGTTGGAGAGGATACACATCATATTCAGAGGAATTTAGATTTGGAGACTGTGTTATTTCCTCCTAGACTGAGGGTACCAAAATTAGGTTTGCTATAAAGTCAGTTTATTTCTGATTTTTTGGGCAAGACTTGATTCCATGATATTCCTTGGGTCCCTGAGTATCTAGGAATGGAAGATGGTCCATCAGTTTGGTTCATGAGAGATTCAATTGGCCAGTGGATAGGGAATCAGGAGAATTAAGGGAAAAGTCAACAGTGAGAGGGGAAGTCATTTGTGGAATTTTGAGGTACCCTTCAAGGTTTCCAAAGTCTCACATCTTCATATGGTCTTCAAGGGTCAAGTTTCATACCATTTATCAAGAATCAAGGGTTGGTACAAAAGTTACTAAATATGGAAATGACCTATAATTTGAAAGTTTCCTTTTTGGGCAAGTTCTCACACTATATTCAACTTGACTATTCATCATCAAAGGAGCTTCAAATGAATTTTACTCAAACATGAAAGTTGAAGATATTTTTCTTCCCTTTCCAACAAGTACTAGATGGTCTCCATATCATTTGTGAAACTCAAGTTATGATCTAAAGAAGGCAAAGTGGTTTTTAGGGTTTCCTTATGGTTCCATTTTCATAACTTTTGCATTTTGGGACATATGGACCTATAATTGTTTCCATTGCTTCAAGGCACATTCTAACATCAAAGTAAATTCCATAAGGACCATTTTTGGCCTTTTAATCAAGTGGATCCATGGCTTATTCATCACTTATTTTCCATTATGCAAAATTGCAAGATCATTGAAAATTCATAAACCAAGACATCTCAAGGCCCAAATCCAATTCAGGTGTGATTAGCAATTGTTAAAAAGGTGATCCATCATCAAAGACTTGGGTGTACATACATGGAGGAGGGTGTATTCCACATTATACAAATTTCCAAAATCACCCAAAACTCATTAAGTGAGGAATTAACAAGGCACAAGTGATGATCAGTGGATTAACCCTAAGTATTTAAGCTAACTCATGCACTGGTTAGAGAAAAAAGACAGGTGATTTTGGAGAGTTTTCAAGAGTGAACCCTAAAACTTTTCTTCATCGAATCTCTCAATCCTTTAGAGTTTTTCCAAAACCTCTTTCACCATCTGAACCCTTGGGATCCCTAGAGCACGAAGCAATCATCATTTGCAGCTAACAGCAAGGATACAGTTTGCATAATCTCAGGTTGGTGCAATTTTTCATGATCCTAAAACTCTCTTTTTAAATGCGCATGATGATATGTGATGGTTGTTGATGACTCTGATGTGTTTTATTTTGAGTTTAGACGTGTATTGTGTGCATATCGTGAGTTTTAAGTTTTGGAACCATAACTTGTTTCGTGCAAATCTCTTGGTATGTTGATTATTTGTGATTTCTAATGTGATATTGTTGATCCTCGTGGAATTCTGGTCAAGAAGGTATATTCCTTTGCATGTTTTGGTAGTTTTCTGGTTGCAGGTGACCGGAGAGGGTGACCGGAACCCTAGCTCCGGTGGCTGGTTCAGGTTCCGGCCGGTGAAGGTGTTGGAGGAAGAAGACGAAGCCTGAGTTGTTGATTGCCTTGATCGTGTGGCCCATATGCTGCCACGCATTTTAAAATTTGTTTTTATGTTAGTGGCTATGTGTGTGTTATCCCACGGTAAGTGTTGTGTTCCTCAAATCCAAACCACACATCATGTTTCGTTTGATTAATTCTGGGACGCTGATCTAATCTGATGGCCATTATGAGGCCAGCACATTAATGATAGAGTATGCTGTGCACGTGTTCCCTTTTTTTTTCTGATGGATTTTTGGATTGGGCTTCCTATTCACGCCCCCACCTAAGCCCATTGTCATTTCTAACGTGTTTTTATTGCTATTCGTACCCCCTTGCATATTTCATAGTTTTTATTTTATTTAATTGTTTGCATTTCATTTTTAATTTTTTAAAAATAGTTTTGTACATTAAAAAATTACCAAAAAATTCATGAAGCATTTTTATAGTTTTATAAAATTTTACCAAATTTTATTTTATTGTTTTCTTTTATTTATAGTGACTAAATTAATTATTTAATGGATTTGTTTTTGAATTGTTCTTATTGCAGAATTTATTTCTCATCATCCATAAAGCATTGTGAACTCATTCTTTTTGTATTGTTTCATCAACATATTGAATGTCATTAAAACATTTTTCTCTCATTTTTAAAACTTTTTTCTTATTGCATTTTGGCCCTCCTCTTTTGCATATTGAACCATATTTCTCATTTGACTTTGCATAATTGTTTAAAGGACCTATCTTGGGAATTTAGGCATGAGCTTTTGACATGTTATTTTCCTCTGGTTGAGGTGTTTTGGGTTTTAATTTGGTAATTTTAGAAGATGTTTTGCTAATTATGTGATTGCTCTTTGTTTGAGGTCTTCTTGTATGCACATCCTTGATCATGTCTGATTACTTGTTGGGGAAGGCACTTGTGCTATTGTTTGAGATTGCTTCTTTGACTTCATAAACCATGTTTGAATTGTTATAGGTCACTTGACTGCTATTATAGGTCATTAGTGTGAGGTTGTTGCCTACTTTGTGCATATGTTCAATGTTTGATTTACATGTCTCTTTGTGTTTCATATTCTCATTTCTTCTCATCTGTGTCTCATCATGACTTATGTTTGGTTTATGCATGCCATACCTTATCATTCATTTGAATTCCATTTGATATATGTTTCTGACCTTAGAAATTTGCATTCATTCATGTCATATGCTATTCATGCTTCATCTTATATGCTTGAACATGTTTCCCTTATATGCTTCCTTCTTCTTCTATTGATGTTTGGTGCTTGGATATCTGTTTGCATGCCTCATGTGACATTTGCATAGCATGTTTAGGCACATGTTTAGGTCATCCACATTCTGGTTTGGATGAGTTTCATTTGATTTGTAACCTTTTCTCTTTGGTTTGTGACTTGCTTGGGTTTCATTTATCTTATTGTTACGTATGTCTGTTTTGTACTAACCTTTTATGCAGAGGCCGAGGTAAGTAATTTGAGAGCGTGGATGGTTATCCATGTTCACCCTCACTCCTTCTTTCTCTCATATTTTCTTTTCTTTAGGCTTAGGTTGTTGTCAAACCTCCCCTTAGGGCCATCTTTGCATGATAACATTAGGATAGATTCTCCCCGTAGTGTTTTTCTTTTCTTTTGAGTCCCTCTTCTCATCTCATAACATCCCTAAGATACTTAATAAGGTCAACTTGCCTTGCACACAAGCCTTAAACATAGGAAATGAAGATTGAGGGGTCCCCCTTCTCTCTTCTAGAGTGTTGAGCATACGTCCCATTAGGGACGACCATGCGACGCATTCGTTCCCGTGTCATAGACTTTGGTTCAAGTTGGGTTACGAACTAACTCAAGTCACTTCTGTCCTAAAAAAACACAAAAAAACTTCAAACCTTTTTGTCCTTCGGGATTGTCAAACTAAAGGCTATTTTCAAAAATAGCACGTTACTTTCTGTCTGAGTCACAAACAGGCATCAACCCTAACTGCCGGACGCGAACTTAACGTCGCTCATAAAAAACACAAAAAGAACTTGGTCTGAACTACGTTGACTCTGAATTCCCCATTGCACAAAGGGGGTACGTAGGCCTAGTACGTCGACGTCCTACCGAGTCTGTCTTTGTGTTCCCCTCCCCCGTCTTAGTACAACCATAGATGATAGGATAACTCACCCTTAGAATAGACAATAAGCGTGGATCCCATCGAGTACGATGGACGCGTGGGGTGCTAGCACCTTCCCCTCGCGTAACCGACTCCCGAACCCAGGCTATGGTTGTGATGACCATTCCTTTCCCTCTTCCTCATGTTTATGCGGTGTTCCCTTTCCCTCTCTTGGGATAAATTTACACGGCTGGCTACTCTGTTTTCTGCGCCACTTTGGCGTTGGTACCTGGATGAAAATCCTGGGAGCGACACTCCCCAAGAAAAAAAAGCAAGATATTGGGAATATCTCTCTCGAAAAGAAAAGGCGATGTTATCAACTGGTAACAGCTGTAACTCCTGCTATCAGCCCTGCGTCTATTCCTACGTATCAACCTCAGGTTGCGCAGGGCCAACCTAATCAGCAAAGGACACAACAGCCTCTTCAGCAGGCTCGTCCTCCATACAATAACAACCGTACAACACGGCCACCAGGGTTTGATCCTTTACCCATGTTGTACGCAGAACTATTTCCATTACTACTAGCTAAGGGGCACATCCAAACTAAGTCTCCTCTTACAGTACCAGAAAATCTGCCTTTTTGGTTTAAGGTGGATCAGACATGCCCTTATCATCAAGGAGGTCCAGGGCATAACATAGAGAATTGTCTCAATTTCCAATCTGACGTTCAAAAGGTTGTTAGGAGTGGGCTCTTATCTTTCAAAGATACGAATCCCAATGTTCTCACAAACCCACTGCCTCAACATGAGAAAGCTGCAGTCAACCTGATTGAGAAAGAATTTAACAACGTCTATCAAATTCGCGATGTACTATTGTTGAGGACCAATCTAGTCAAGATGCATTATAGACAGAGTGGGTACGGCCATGTGCCACCTCATAATTATCACCAGTGTGATGTCTGCTCTAAAAATAATCAAGGATGTTCTGTGGTGCAAGCAGCGCTACAGGAACAGATGGATCTCGGGTGGATCCAAGAGCACCAAGTTCGTGGAGTTAACATGGTTTACACAAATTCCAACGTCATTCAGAACCACGACATCCGTGTAATGAATGTCAACTTGGTGGAAATGCATTTAAGGCAAAGCCAGTATCATAATCTTCCGTGGCACGATTACAGTTCCTGTCTGACTTGCTCGGTAAACAAACAGGGATGCTCTTTCATACAAGAGGCCCTCCAGCGTCAGATGGGTCTTGGATGGATCCAGGACTACCATGATAGGAATCCCTATCAGATCAATATTGTTCAAATCTTCGACATTCGCTTGATGAATACCAACTTGGTAGAGTTACATGCTGAGCAGGTCCGACTCGGATTCCTGATATCACATAATTATCACATCTGTAAAGCGGGTTGCGAAAACGATCAGGGATGTGCCCTTGTCCAGGAAGCACTCCAACACTTGTTAAATCATTGGTGGATGCCAATCTACATGGATGAAGATACTCAGCAAATTAGTATCAATAACAGGAACCCCACTCGGCGTCAAATTCAGGATGTCCGACTCATGGAAGTTAACCTAGTGAGGTTACATTGTATTCAAAGTGGGCGTAGCCAGGTGCCACCACATTATTATGAACGTTGTGGAGTCTGTTCGGAAAGTAACCAAGGGTGCTACCTTGTGCGAGCAGCTCTCCAGGGGCAGGTGTATCATGGAGAGATCCACCCATATCCAGGTTCCGGACCCATCAATTGGTCGCCGAACTACCTTGCCAGTAAAATTGAGGACGTTGTCGTCATCTCTGATCATCAAAGGACCAGGAATTTTTTCACCATCATTCCTCTACTTGACGAATCCAAAGCTCCCAACCGAGAACGGATCGAGATTACGTATGATGGTCAGAAGAACCAGAAGGTTCCCATAGTCATCTATTTTTCAGGACCACTACCGTATGAATCAGTTAAGGCAATCCCTTACAAATACGGTGCGATGATAATTGAAAATGGAAAGGAAATTCCATTACCCTCCGTCGTGAATATTGCAGACATCAGTCGTGTAACGAGGAGTGGTAGAATCTTCAACAGAGGAGTTGGAGAGTCCAACAAAGAAAAGGAACTTCAGAAAAAAGCTCCCGATCCTTCAGTCGGCCAGTCCGGTAATCCCGACCTTTCGAAAAACGATGATGAGATGCTGAAGCTCATCCAAAGGAGTGAATATAACATTGTTGATCAGCTTTTACAAACTCCTTTAAAGATCTCGGTATTATCACTGTTACTCAGTTTAGAAGCGCACTGAGAGGCTCTACAAAAAGTTTTGGAGCAAGCCTTCGTAGAACAGGATGTAACCATCAGACAGTTAGATAGTATTGTCTCTAACATCACTTCCTGCAACAATTTGGGGTTTAGTGATGAGAAATTACCTGAAGAGGGTCACCGTCATAACATGGCGCTCAATATTACAGTCAACTGCCAGGACGATGCTTTAGCCAGCGTACTGGTAGACACAGGGTCATCCCTGAATGTTATGCCGAAGTCCACTTTTATGCAATTATCATTCAAGGGCCCTCAGATGAGAACCAGCAAGGTTGTTGTCAAAAGCATTCGACAGATCCAGAAAGACGGTTATCGGCGAAGTCGACCTTCCCATAACTATTGGTCCTCACACTTTTCAAGTTACTTTCCAGGTCATGGACATCCGGGCAACTTACTGTTGTTTATTAGGAAGACCTTGGATACATCAGGCTGGAACGGTCACTTCAACCCTTCACTAAAAGCTAAAATTCGTCCAGAACGGTCAGCTCATCACAGTCTGTGGGGAACAGGCTTTGCTCGTCAGCAATTTATCATCATCCACTTATGTGGAACCAGAAGGGATAATTGGAACCCAGTTCCAAACGCTTTCGTTTCATAGTGGCGATCAATACGAAGGAGGAACTTCGATTACCTCGTATAAAAATGCTATTAAAGCGGTCGAGAGTACCAATACAACAGGATGGGGACAGCTTGTCATTCCTACTAGCAATACAACAAAGAAGGGTCTTGGTTTCTCTGCAACCTGTACCCGGACAGCTGCTAACGATGAAAGTCTTCATCCCCTTCAGAACTTCTTCCACAGTGGAGGTTTCCTTCACCCAGTGCCTCAGGCAATCCATGCTATCAATGAGGAGGATCCCTCCAACACAGATGAAGAATGGAAGTCCTATCTTAACGAGGACGGTTATATGTCTCAAGAAGAGGTGCCTACGCCATTTTGCTATCCCGCATAGAGTCCGAGATTTATACCACGGTCAAACATCAAAATGATATACGGAGGTTGTGATCCGGAAGGATGGCGTGCTCCACCAAATTCATTAGAGGAGGACACTCCAATGAAAGACAACTTTGACCACAATTAATATGGCCCGATGGATGGCCTGCCAATGTGGCAGCCTTACCCAGGAGACTTGGGGCCAGAAAGTCAGCCGAGTAATGAAACTCAGGTGAGCATCATTGAACAGAATACCTGTGTCCCCACCATGTCATGGGATCAACACTCAGGTCATTCAGAAACTACTCAACATGACGATGAATTCGCAATGTTTGCAGGACTTGAATTCATCAACTATGCTTTTCCCGAGGTCAACATCATCGAGAGGGAAGACTCCTCCAGTTCGAAAGAAGTGTGGGACACCCTGGGACAACCGAGTGGAAAATATGACTATATGGTTAAGTACACCGCTCCCGAAAGCTCTCGTATCAGGCTCGAAGACATCCAGCCAACTGGATGGGGAGATACAGCTGAGAGCACAAATGCTATGCAAAATGCAACAGAGGAATCCTCCTACGACAACTCTGCCTGGGAGACAGATTCTAATGATCGTGCTCCACCGAAAATCAGTGTCATTTCTGAAGACAAATCAAGGAAGGTGCCAGACTTTGTGATTCACTGAGGAGTTCGCCGCCAATGGGTCGCAGTTGATGCTCCGAAGGTTGTTCGCCAGTCAAAGTAATTGCCATCTTTAACCTTTCACCCTGCCCAGGTGAAACAGGTGTTTTGATAGGGCTCGCTTTCTGTAAATTTTCCCTCTTCGCTTTGTCCAAAGCGATAGAGTTTTGTTTTATAGGGTTGTAGTTTCAAGAATCGACTTGTTCATTAATAAAATAACGTTGTTCTGTAATTTCCGCATTGGTTGTTGTTTTCTTTTTTACTTTTTCTCAGAAAATGGTAATCCTAAAAAACAATTCAAATAAAAACAAGCAGTAAAAAAAAATATATACACTGCACACACTTGCATTTTCTCTATCTCTTCTAAACACGAATCATCACGTCATGCAGATTGCTTGTTTTAAACCCAGTTGAAACATACGATCCGATGTCTTCTCCCAACTGTGAGTTCCCGGTATTTGGGGCTGAAGAAGAAGTTGACAACGAAATTCTAGAAGAGATCTCCCGATTACTCAGACAGGAGGAAAGGTCCATTGAACCTCACAAAGAGCCGTTGGAAACGGTAAACTTGGGTTCAGAAAAAGAGAGAAAAGAAATCAGGATTGGGGCACTGCTCAGTCCAACTGCCAAAGAGAGTTTGATAAAGCTTCTCAAAGAATTCCCCGATGTATTCGCTTGGTCCTATCAGGATATGCCAGGGTTGGATACCAGGATCGTGGAACATCACTTACCGTTAAGATCGGAATGTCCGCCAGTAAAGCAGAGGTTGAGACGCACTCACCCGAACATGGCCATCAAAATAAAGGGGAGGTGCAGAAACAGATTGACGCGGGTTTCCTCGCTACGTCAGAATATCCTCAATGGTTAGCCAACATCGTACCCGTTCTGAAAAAGGACAGAAAGGTCAGAATGTGTGTCGATTACAGAGATCTAAACAAGGCAAGTCCAAAGGACGACTTTCCTTTACCACGCATTGACATGATGGTTGACAGTACAGCAAAGTTCAAAGTTTTCTCCTTCATGGATGGATTCTCGGGCTATAATCAGATAAAAATGGCGCTGAAAGACATGGAGAAAACTTCATTCATCACCCCTTGGGGTACCTTTTGTTACAAGGTAATGTCGTTCGGGTTGAAGAACCTTGAGGCAACCTATCAAAGGGCCATGACTACTCTGTTTCATGACATGATACATAAGGAAATCGAGGTATATGTCGATGATATGATTGCAAAATCTAAGACAGAGGAGGAGCATGTGACCCACCTGTCAAAACTTTTCGAGCATTTGAGAAAATACAAACTCCGCTTGAATCCCAATAAGTGCACCTTCGGTGTCCGTTCAGGGAAACTTTTAGGGTTCATTGTCAGCCAAAAAGGAATTGAGGTTGATCCTGACAAGGTCAAGGCCATTCGAGAAATGCCTTCTCCGAAAACTGAAAAAACAAGTCAGAGGATTCCTAGGACGTTTAAACTACATCTCCAGATTCATATTCCTCATGACCGTGACCTGTGCGCCGATTTTCAAGTTACTCAAAAAGAACCAGGACTACATTTGGACAGAAGATTTCCAAACCACCTTCGACAGTATTAAGGAATATCTGTTGAATCCACCGATTCTATCACCTCCAGTGGAAGGAAGACCACTGATCATCTACCTCACAGTCTTGGAGGACTCAATGGGATGTGTACTTGGCCAACAAGACGAAACCAAATGGAAAGAGTCTGCCATTTACTATCTAAGCAAGAAGTTCACCGACTGCGAGACTCGGTATACGATGCTTGAGAAAACTTGTTGCGCTTTGGCTTGGGCAGCCAAATGTCTTCGCCAATACATGATTCGTCACACTACTTGGTTGATCTCCGAAATGGATCCAATCAAGTATGTCTTCGAAAAGTCTGCTCTCACGGGAAGGATTGCCCGTTGACAGATGTTGCTATCAGAATATGACATAGAGTACCATGCTCAAAAAGTCGTTAAGGGAAAGTATTTTAGCCGATCATTTGACTCATCAACCGATTGACGATCAAGAATCAATCGGGTTTGACTTCTCAGACGAAGATGTCATGTATTTAAAAATGAAAGACTGCGACGAACCGCTACCCAGTGAAGGGCCAGAACCAGATTCGCAGTGGGGACTAATCTTTGACGGAGCAGTTAATCATTATGGAAACGAAATTGGGGCAATAATTGTTACCCCTCAGGGTACCCACATTCCTTTCACCGCTCGACTTACGTTCAAATGTACAAATAATGAGGCCGAATACAAAGCTTGTATTATGGGTCTCGAGGAAGCGATTGATTGAAGGATAAAAAACTTAGACGTATACGGCGACTCAGCCTTGGTTATCAATCAGATAAAAGGAGATTGGAACACGTACCAATCAAGATTGATTCCTTACAAAGACTATGCAAGAAGGTTGTTACCCTACTTCAACAGAATCGAGTTTCATCACATCCCTCGTGATGAGAATCACATGGCTGATGCGTTAGCCACTCTTTCTTCCATGATTAGTGTAGGTCAATGGAATGACATACCTAAGATCGACATAATACGCCTAGAACGACCCGCTTACATCTTCACGATCGAAGCAGTCATAGACGACAAACCTTGGTATCACGATATCAAATGCTTCCTTCAGAAATAACAGTACCCACCTGGGGCACTAAGAAAAGACAGAAAGACCCTCAGAAGACTGGCTGGAAACTTCTTCCTAAGCGGTGATACTCTATATAAGAGGAACTTTGACATGGTCTTGCTCCGATGCGTCGATAGGCCAGAAGCAGACATGTTGATGAAAGAAATTCAAGAAGGGTCCTTTGGCACTCATGCCAATGGACACACAATGGCGAGAAAAATTCTAAGAGCAGGGTACTATTGGTTGACAATGGAATCCGACTGCTACAAGTACATGAGGAGGTGTCATAAATGTCAGATATACTCCGACAAAATTCATGTACCGCCATCACATCTTAAAGTTCTCTCTTCCCCTTGGCCTTTTTCCATATGGGGAATCGACATGATTGGCATGATTAAACCTAAAGCTTCAAACGGACATTGGTTCATCCTGGTAGCCATTGATTACTTCACCAAGTGGGTCGAAGCAGCGTCATATGCTGATGTAACCCGACAAGTGGCGGTCCGATTTATCAAAAATAATATCATCTACCATTATGGTGTTCTGAGCCAGATCATTACTGATAATGGATCTAACTTGAACAACAAGATGATGAAAGAGTTGTGCGCAGAGTTCAAGATCGAACACCATAACTCATCTCCCTACCGACCAAAGATGAACGGAGCGGTAGAAGCGGCTAACAAGAACATTAAGAAGATTGTTCAAAAGATGGTTGTAACCTAAAAAGATTGGCACGAGATGCTACCCTTTGCTCTTCACGGTTATCGAACATCTGTTCGCACTTTAACAGGGGCAACCCCTTTCTCTCTAGTATATGGCATGGAAACAGTGCTCCCCATAGAAGTAGAGATCCCGTCAATCCGAGTATTGATGGAAGCTAAGCTTACAGAAGCTGAATGGTGTCAAAGTCGACACGACGAACTGAACCTGATCGAAGAGAAGCGAATCACGGCACTATGCCACGGTCAGTTGTATCAACAAAGAATGAAGAGGGCGTTCGACAAAAAGGTCCGACCTCGTGTCTTTAGGAAAGGAGACCTTGTGCTCAAGAAGATACAATCATTCCTCACTGATTCGCGAGGTAAATGGACTCCAAATTACGACGGCCCCTATGTGGTCACGAAAGCTTTCTCAAGCGGCGCCTTGAGACTTGCAACCATGGACGGAGAGGAATTTTCCTACCCCACAAACGTTGATGTAGTCAAGAAATACTTCGCCTAAAAAAAACAAAAAATAAAAAACGTCTCGGTGGATTGAAAACCCGAAAGGGCGGTCCAGACAAAAGTTAGAGACAAAATAAAAAAAATCATCCCGGTGGATTGGAAACATCACAGTACAATCCAGGAAAAAGTTAGGAATAATGGCAAGTAACTATGTTCAACAGAGGCAAGTCCCTCAGCAGCAGTTACACCATCCATCGGAGGAAAATTCCAGTCACGGTCATCTTCGACAGAAGCTCAGGATGTCCCGAATTCAAAGATGGTAGAAGGATAGTGGTCGTTATGTTTCAACGTAGCCATTTTCCCTGTAAATTACCATTTTCTAACTTTGTAAATACTCTTTGGAATCATGCGTTTAGCTGATCTCCATCTTATCAATAAAATTTGAGCCCTTGTGCTTTTGTTTGTAATTCTCATTTGTTTTAGCTTTACAGAATGACATTTTAATATGATTAATGATTCTTGAAATAAAACAAAAATGAATTTACTTGTAAAACTTTTTCTGCTTTAAAATAAAGATGGCAATTTCTTTTGACTGTTAAACATCAAAAGGACATCGACCGCTTCTTCGAAGGTGGTTGAGCTTCAAAGTGCAGAATCAAAGTACTCCTTCGAACCCAGTACACCGGATTGAAGGATCAGCTATTTCAGAGACCGTGTTTCATCTGACACCCCTCGTCCGAGTTCTCATCTCCTAAGCCCGACCAACATAGTTCCCCGTGAGGACTACTTCTCCTAAGCAAGGTAGAATTGCTACTTTTGGACCAACGGTACGTCATCTCCCATTGTGGCTGAGTATCCTGTCATGTTCATCCATTAGTCTGTATGTCGCGTCGGTTTTGTCAGCATATACATACATACATCATGCATTGTTAATTTGCATTCGCATTCATATTGCATCACTATCACTCTAGTCGGTCTTATCCCCTAGTGATAAAAGTCCTCTCAATCGAGTTGTCGATTCTTTCCTCGTCAGGAAGTGAATCATCTGAACAATCTCGCCTCCAGTTATTTCTGAATTGAAGATAGGTCCTGGACCACTTTGATAACTTGGACCTCTGAAAAACCATAGAAACTTTCAACAAATGTCACTCTTCGTCATTAAAGATGATATCCTTGCTTTCCCGGATTAAATAAAATCCAGAGAGAAAGCCTCCTTATCAGAGATTCGGTGGTACAGCAGCTTCTTTGAAAGAACCACTGATGTCATCGGCACCTCAAAATTGGATCCCGTCATATGGCATTTCTCCGGGAAGATCCCGAGAAAAGTATGATGTAAGACCTCAAATGAAGGCAGTCTCTCAAGAGACTCGCATTCCCCAAATAGAGTCAACAAATGGCATCTCCAACAGAGAAGTTTGTGCACCTCTACAACTCAGACGACTGGATTCCCCAGGAAGTTTGACATCAGAACTTTTTTCGTCAAATGGCGTCTCCCTAGGAAAATTCGGCGAGAAGTTTGAGGAAAACCGCTATGAATAGTGTCCCTTGTCAATTAAGTTTATTGACAAAAGAAACTTAGACCAGTTCCTTGGTAGGAAACCAGGATCGAGGGGAAGTTTAAATCAGAAACTAAGACCAGTTCTGTAACAACCCTAATTTATACCCCCAATTAAATAAAGCAGTAAAAGAAAATTCAAAATTTCATCAGAGTATATTTATATTATAATGGCATAGACGGGGGAATCACATTATATTGAAACAATTCATACAACACCTGCTCATAAAGATATGCAACAGTGGGGTAGCAATCAACAGAGGAACTCAGTTCCTTACACCCACATTTCAGATTTTAGAATAAAAGCTGAAAATCTAAAACTGAATAACATATATATATATATATATATATATATATATATATATATATATATATCACCTGAAAAGTTTGTCATACATCAAGTTATACTTGCACAAGCCAAAAGATATATATATATACATAATACACAATAATCACAAACGGCCTCCCTAACTACCCGGTGTCACATATCAGAGCCGATCGACAAAAGAATGAAGGCGCAAAGCTTCACAAAAATACCTCCAGCAACTCTAATCTGCAATGCCTCATAGAGCATTATAAAACAGCAGAAGGGTGAGAAAAACAACCATAATATAATTGCATACAATTATATATAACACCCAAAAATACACATATAAAATGTTCTCACCACAACTCACACCATAATTCAGACACAATACAACACAATGTATAATTCATATTTCCCTCACCAAGGTATACCAACCGTACACATTACAAGTATCACCAACACGTATCCATATATCAATTTTATCCACAATTCACCACACATAAACAACCATTGATGATTTATGCAAATGCAAGAGACCGACACAACGACTCTATGCATATGCACATGCGGTACCGACTTCCAATGTTTCTCATCACTAGTTCACTCAGGAACTCTGCTGGAATCATCGCTCATTACATCACTGTAACTCTCCGTCGGGCATACGATGTTCCCCGTCGCTCACACCCCACACGGGCACACGACGTTTATGGATCGCTCACACCCCACACGGGCACACGACCCGATCCCTCACACCCCACATGGGTACACGATCATCTATAATCATCGCTCACACCCCACACGGGCACACGGCGTTTTAGCGGATTCCCTCTGGAACCAAACCGTCACTCAGGACGTCACAACAATGCATATCATGATGCTTGGCATACAAGGACTCATGACATTCAAATACACACATATATGCAACCATCTCTCTTAACAAAATTGCACTTTGCACTTAAGCCCAAAATAATGCATTTAATTGCCATACGGCCACAAATCATCTCAACACCATCTAAACACATGCAATTACATCATACAACAGCACCTTGCATGATACACATTAATTACGCACAATTACCACGACAAAAGTCGACAAACCGACACTATTCCAAATTTTCGACATAATTAAATTGGCTAACAATTTCCAAATCATCATAATAAGAAAGTACAGCTCAGTAGCTACACAATGATACCAAGAATGTAAAAATCGGATAAACGGAACCCAAGTTACGAAAGAAAAATGAAAACGATATTTTGAAAAGTCCCATTTTACAATTTTCCTGACTATACGCATATGGCCCCTTGTCATACGCGTATTACCCTGATTCCTCGCCATTCCATACGCGTATTGCCCAAGGTTATACGCATATGGGCAGAGATCATTTTCTTCCCAAAATTCCCATTAAAAGTACAATACGTGTAGTGTCAACACCATACGCGTATTGCCCTCAAGTGTTACGCGTACCATACGCAAATGGATAGTTGGCCGAGAAATTGAAGCTTCCATACACGTATTGCCCAATTTTCCTCAATGCCATACGCGTATTGCCTGTACCAATACGCGTATTGCCTTGAGCGATACGCGTATGGGCAGTGGAAAATCCAGAAATTTTTTTGCAGAATTTTTCTGCGTTTTCCCAATCCAAAATCTTCCATTTTCACCTATACACCAGAAAATTACCAATACAATGCCGAATAACATGTATATATCATGTAACTACAATAATGAACACTAAAAACATGATTTCCAACACATTTAATCAATTTCTAATCAATTTTACATAATATGGGTTTTACTAAATTTTTTCCAATTCAATCCAATAACAACCACAAACACACATACATAATCATACACAAGCATACAATAATTGAGTTTCGCACCCTTACCCGATTTAATCGCGTTTAGAAAAGTCGGGAGATCGATTTCTTGATTTCTAAGTTTTTCTCACTTTTTCTCTTCTTCTTCTCTTTTCTTCCCCTTTTCTTTCTTCTCTTTTTCTTTCTCTCTATTTTTCTCTCTTTCTATTTTCTATTCTTTCTATCTTAATGAAAATATCATGAAATGACCAAAATACCCCCACACTCAAATATCTCGCAAACGTTCCCAAAACCCGATAAAATATCATAACATTGAAAAATAACATTTCCAAATAAAAGTCGAAAATAAAATAAAATAATAATAAAATAATCAAAACGACTCGATTAAATAAAAACTGACAAAACTGGGGCGTTACAACTCTCCCCCACTTAGAAATTTTCGTCCTCGAAAATATACCTGAGACGAATCCGGATACGACTCCCGCATCCGACTCTCCAACTCCCAAGTCAAATTGCCCTTAGTAGCGCCTCCCCACGCTACTTTCACAAGCGCAATATCCTTGCCCCTCAACCGCTTCACTTCGCGATCCAAAATCTCAACCGGTAATGCCTCAACCGTAAGGTTCTCCCTTACCTCAACCTCATCCATCAGAATCACATGTGACAGATCCAAAACATACTTCTGAAGTTGCAAAACATGAAACACATCGTGCAAATTCGACAGATTCGGCGGTAACGCCACCCTATAAGCCACAGCACCCACTCTCGCGGATATCTGGTAAGGACCAATAAACCGAGAAGTAAGTTTCTTCGATTTCAATGCACGACCCACACCCGTTACCGGCGTAACCCTCAGAAATACATGATCGCCCTCTTGAAACTCAAGATCCTTCCGTCTCCGATCATGATACCTCTTTTGCCTACTCTGAGAAGCCTTCATTTTCTCACGAATAAACTTCACTTTCTCCGTAGTCTGTTGCACCAACTCCGGTCCAACCACCCAAATAGTATTATGCCCTCGCGGCATATTCGGCAACCCGGTTACAAAATCCATAGAAATGCTATCCTATTTCCACTTAGGAATATCCAACGGTTGTAACAAACCACTAGGCCTCAGATGTTCCACCTTCGATTTCTAACAAGTCAAACATGCATAAACAAACTGAGCCACATCTCTTTTCAATCCAGCCCACCAGAAAATCTTCTTCAAATCTTGGTACATCTTATTCGCTCCCGGATGTATACTTAAATTACTCCGGTGTCCTTCCTCCAAAATCATCTTTTTCAACTCTGCATCATCAGGAATACAAATTCTGCCTCGGAATCTCAAAACACCATTAACATCCACTTGAAAATCACTATTCGCATCTTTACCTCCTACCAACATCAAATCCACAAATTTCACATCCAACTTCTGTTTCTCACTAACAGTCATCAGAAAATCATTAGTAATCGTTAGCATCCCAATCCTCACGCTATCCGACGTCACTTCACAAACCAAACTCAAATCCCTAAACGATTCCAAAAGTTCCCACTCTTTAACCATTAAAGCGGACATATGTAACGATTTCCGACTCAACGCATCAGCTACCACATTAGCTTTACCACGATGGTAATTCAAGCCAAAGTCGTAGTCCTTCAAAAATTCCAACCATCTACGTTGCCTCGTATTTAGCTCTTTCTGATCAAACAAATATTTCAAACTTTTATGATCACTAAAGACTTCAAACCTTGCACCGTAGAGATAATGCCTCCAGATCTTCAACACAAAAACCACAGCCGCTAATTCAAGATCATGAGTAGGATAATTCTTCTCATGCACTCTCAATTGCCTTGAAGCATAAGCCACGACCTTACCTTCTTGCATCAGAACACCACCTAGACCAATCAAAGAAGCATCACAATAAACCACAAATGGTTCATTAGGATTCGGCAAAATCAAAATCGGAGCTGTCGTCAATCTTCTCTTTAGCTCATTAAAACTTTCCTCGCACCGAATATCCCAAATGAACGCTTTCCCTTTACAAGTCAACTGGGTCAAAGGAAGTGCTAGCTTAGAAAAACCTTCAATAAACCTTCGATAATATCCAGCCAAACCCAAAAAGCTTCGAATTTCAGTAATAGATCTCGGAGCCTCCCATTGTAGAACTGCTTCTACTTTAGATGAATCCACAGAAATACCATTACCTGAAATCACGTGTCCAAGAAAACTCACTTCCGACAACCAGAACTCACACTTGGACAACTTGGCAAAAAGCTTCCTTTCTTTCAAAACCTGCAAAATAATACGCAAATGGTCCGCATGCTCCTCCCAAGACTTAGAATAAATCAAAATGTCATCAATAAACACAACAACAAATCGATCCAAATGCTCGTGAAAAATACGATTCATGTACTCCATAAACACACCTGGCGCATTAGAAACCCCGAACGGCATCACAGAATATTCATAATGACCGTAACGTGTCCTAAAAGCCGTCTTCTGAATATCTTCCTCTTTCACTCTTATCTGATGATAGCCTGACCTCAAGTCAATCTTACTGAACACACAAGCACCAACTAACTGATCCATCAGATCATCAATTCGCGGAAGAGGATACTTATTCTTAATCGTCACCTTATTCAACTGGCGATAATCAATACACAATCGCATACTTCCATCTTTCTTTTTCACCATTAAAACTGGAGCACCCCAAGGAGACACACTTGGTCTCACAAACCTCTTCTCCAACAACTCATTCAACTGTTTCTTTAACTCACCCAACTCAGATGCCAACATACGATAAGGTGCCATCGAAACAGGTCTAGTACCAGGAACTAGATCTATAGAAAACTCCACTTCTCTCTCTGGCGGCAAGTCTGAAATATCCTCGGGAAACACTTCCGGAAATTCACACATAACAGGAAACACATCAAGTGAAACTTGACTATCCACAGTCAACGATGCAAACAACCCAAACAACTGAGCTTCCTCCGCCAAAAGTCTCTTCAACTCTTTGGTAGATAAGAAACTCGAGTCTTCGTCTTCCTCAAGAGAAGGAAACCTTACCAGCTTATGATAACAATCAATATGGACTCGGTTGAATTGCAACGAATTCATTCCCAGAACCACATCTAAACCCTCCAACGGCAAACACACCAAATCCATCTCAAAGTCTTTACCATAAATGGTCAAAGGATAACTTAAACAAACCAAAGAAGTAGTTACTGACCCCATTGCTGGAGTATCAATAACCATCTCACCACCCATCAAAGACAACACAAGATTCAAACGCTTCGCGTACTCAGACGAAATAAACGAATGAGTCACTCCAGTATCAATAATAGCAACTAAAGGAGTACTATTAATAAAACAAGTACCTCTGATCAGACGATCTGCACTTAAAGTCTGAGTTCCCGCCAAGGCAAACACTTTCCCACCAGATGGAGCCTGCTTCAGTTTCGGACACTTCGTACTAATATGACCAGGTTCACCACAGTTGTAACATTTCACCACATTTTTCCTGGCACAATCAGCAGCAACATGTCCTACACCTCCACAATTAGTACACTTCCTCAAATCCTTCCTGCACTCAAACTGACGATGCCCCAACTCACTACACCTATAACACCTCAGAGGACCAGACATCCCTCCTCCACTTGACCTTTTCTCAAAATTTCCCCTTTGTTTACCCTTATCAGCTGATGTTACATACGGACCACCACGAAACTGTTGCTTCCCTTTCCTCTCGCTCACACTCTTGTAGTGAGTAGAACGAGCCTTACTATCCTCTTCATTAATCCTACAACAATCCACCAAATCAGAAAACCTCCGAATCCTTTGATATCCAATTGCCTACTTTATCTCAGGATGCAAGTCGTTCTCAAACTTTACACACTTAGAAAATTATGCGGTCGCTTTGGCATAATGAGGATAAAACTGCACAAGTTCCACAAACTTAGCAGTATAATCAACAACAGACATATTACCTTGTTTCAGTTCCAAGAACTCAATTTCCTTCTTTCCTCTTACATCTTCAGGAAAATACCTCCTCAGAAACTCCATACTAAACACAGCCCAAGTAATATCCTCCTCTGCAGCTTCCAACATATGTCGAGTACTAACCCACTAATCATCAGCTTCTTCCAGCAACATGTGAGTACCCAGTCTCACCTTCTGATCCTCAGCACAATCCATCACTCAGAAAATCCTTTCAATCTCTTTCAGCCAAACCTGAGCACCATCAGGATCATATCTTCCTTTGAAGACAGGCGGTTTGTTCTTCCTGAACTCATCATTACCAGCAGCATTAGGTGCACCCTGCACAGCACGAGCCATAACTTGCATAGCAGCAGCCAAAGCAGCATCATTCCTACCAGCCATATTTTGTTCATTTCCAATAACAGAAACTATGGTTAAACAAACAGCTCACCCAACAACAACGACCAACAAGGACTGACACAACTGACACGGACTGGCACAAACTGACACGGACTGGCTCTGATACCACTTAATGAAACACCCCCAATTTATACCCCCAATTAAATAAAGCAGTAAAAGAAAATTCAAAATTTCATCAGAGTATATTTAAATTATCATGGCATAGACGGGGCAATCACATTATATTGAAACAATTCATACAACACCTGCTCATAAAGATATGCAACATTGGGGTAGCAATCAACAGAGGAACTCAGTTCCTTACACCCACATTTCAGATTTTAGAATAAAAGCGGAAAATCTAAAACTGAGTAACATATATATATATATATATATATATATATATATATATATATATATATATCACCTGAAAAGTTTGTCATACATCAAGTTATACATGCACAAGCCAAAAGATATATATATACATAATACACAATAATCACAAACGGCCTCCCTAACTACCCAGTGTCATATATCAGAGCCGACCGACAAAAGAATGAAGACGCAAAGCTTCACAAAAATACCTCCAACAACTCTAATCTGCAATGCCTCATAGAGCATTATAAAACAGCAGAAGAGTGAGAAAAACAACCATAATATAATTGCAAACAATTATATATAACACCCAAAAATACACATATATACTGTTCTCACCACAACTCACACCATAATTCGGAACAATACAACACAATGTATAATTAATATTTCCCACACCAAGGTATACCAACCGTACACATTACAAGTATCACCAACACATATCCATATATCAATTTTATCCACAATTCCACACATAAACAACCATTAATGATTTATGCAAATGCAAGAGACCGACACAACGACTCTATGCACATGCACATGCGCTACCGACTTCCAATGTTTCTCATCACTAGTTCACTCAGGAACTCTGTTGGAATCATCGCTCGTTACATCACTGTAACTCCCCGTCGGGCATACGATGTTCCCTGTCGCTCACACCCCACACGGGCACACGACGTTTATGGATCGCTCACACCCCACACGGGCACACGACCCGATCGCTCACACACCGTATGGGCACACGATCATCTATAATCATCGTTCACACCCCACACGGGCACACGACGTTAAAGCGGATTCCCTCTGGAACCAAACTGTCACTCAGGACGTCACAACAATGCATATCATGATGCTTGGCATACAATGCAGAATTTTTCTGCGTTTTCCCAATCCAAAATCTTCCATTTTCACCTATACACCAGAAAATTACCAATACAATGCCTAATAACATGTATCTATCATGTATCAACAATAATGAAAACTAAAAACATGATTTCCAACACATTTAATCAATTTCTAATCAATTTTACATAATATGGGTTTTACTAAATTTTTTCCAATTCAATCCAATAACAACCACAAACACACATACATAATAATACACAAGCATACAATAATTGAGTTTCGCATCCTTACCCGATTTAATCGCATTTAGAAAAGTCGGGAGATCGATTTCTTGATTTCTAAGTTTTTCTCACTTTTTCTCTTCTTCTTCTCTTTTCTTCCCCTTTTCTTTCTTCTCTTTTTCTTTCTCTCTATTTTTCTCTCTTTCTATTTTCTATTCTTTCTATCTTAATAAAAATATCATGAAATGACCAAAATACCCCCACACCCAAATATCTCGCAAACGTTCCCAAAACCCGATAAAATATCATAACATTGAAAAATAACATTTCCAAATAAAAGTCGAAAATAAAATAATATAATAATAAAATAATCAAAACGACTCGATTAAATAAAAACTGACAAAACTGGGGCGTTACAAGTTCCTTGGTAGGAAACCAGGATCGAGGGGAAGTTTACATCAGAAACTAAGACCAGTTCCTTGGAAGGAAACCAGGATCGAGGGGAAGTTTAAATCATAAACTAAGACCAGTTCCTTGGAAGGAAACCAGGGACGAGGGGAAGTTTAATTCAAAAACTTAGACCAGTTCCTTGGTAGGACACCAGGATCGAGGGGAAGTTTAAATCAGAAACTAAGACCAGTTCCTTGGTAGGAAACCAGGATCGAGGGGAAGTTCATCTCAAAAGAAAACTGAGACCAGTTCCTTGGTAGGAAACCAGGATCGAGGGGAAGTTTACCTTTTCTAAGCATCATTGCTTAACAAAAGAAGATGAATGCGATCTGCCATTCATAACCACCATCAAAATTTCGGGTATTCCGATATTTAATCCTCTTACACCCCGAATGCCCGAATACCTTCGTCATTCACACCTTCGTGTCCAAGAAGATTAAATAGGGGTATCTGTCATACCCCAAATTTTGACCACTAAGATTCCCATCATTGTGTAAATCATCATCACAATATGGATGTACCTTTATGCCTCATCAGTCTCCCCAAAGATGGGTGAGCATTCACTACTATCAAAATTAAGGTTTCAAGCCCTCTATGAGTGCTTAGACAAAGGATCAATCAAGGAATGACATGATCTTCAACTTGTCTACAATCACAAACATACACAAAGGATCAAAAAGGACTCCCACTTCAAGGATTAAACACAAGGTTGCTCCCTTATAGGTGGATCAAGCCTCAAGATCGCCAGTGTCACCAAATTAGGGTTTTGGTCGACCAGGGCCTCTAGTTGGAAAATTTCCTCTGGGCATGAGCCAATGCTTCAAAGCATATCCTAAAATACTCCATGGAACCTCATGAACCCAATCATCAAGTCAATTTACCTCAAGGGATGCATACATCAAAAATCAAGAATTAGGGTTTCTTGACCTAATTCACCCCTAAGTTGACTTTTGGGACAATTCATGAACCAAGACCTCAAGACATGGTTTGAGGGTCTCTAATATACCATATTGACCCATTTGGAACAATGGATTGATCCAAGAAGATTGAGTAACAAGTTTCAATTTCATCTGGACTACAGTTAGGGTTTCGCGGGAAAAGTCATTTGTAACTTTGACTTTTGACCAGGACATGCCCCCAAACCCTAAGACATGATTCAATATACCCTATAACACCCATGGAACATGTCCATCAAGTTTGATTTAGGTCAAGGACATGATTTTCTGAAGAATTGCACAGTTTGGAATTCATCGGATAAAATGTCAACTGTGCGCAAAAGTCAACTTTGACTTTTTGATGTTTTTCACAAAAATGGATTTTTAACCCAAAAATGATGTTTATGTATGATTTGAATCATCATTCATCAAGAAAAATCAAAGAAAATGGGATAACTTGTAAAAGGGGTAACCATAAAAACGTAGAAAAATTTTCTAAGTTATGGAAAAAGTGACAAAGGTACCAACTTTGGAGGATCATAACTCCTAAACCACAAAGCCATTTTTTCCATCCAAAGCTTGATTTGTAGATCTCATTGCCCTCTACAAAAGCTTCATACTGACCTATGTCCAAATTCCTCATGGATTTTGAGTTATGGAGTGATCAAAATCAAGAAAAGTCACTTTGTTCCAACACTTACTGAAAATTTCACTAAGTCAGATTTTGCCTTACTTTTTTCCAAATGTAGGGACAATTTTCACTAAATTCAAAAAGTGTCAAAACCAAATATGATCAGACAGTTGTATCATATAAGAGCTTTCCAAAATGGCCAAGAACATCACCAAATTCAATTTGGGCCATGAGATATGACATTGGCAAGTTGCCTTGCTGAAATCTGCCAAGGCAAGGCAGATTTTTGCACTTTTGGTCGATTTGCCAAAATCAGCCAATTCCAAGCCTTGTCATCACTTTGGACACATCTGAGGATTGAATCTAAAGGGGACAATCACTGAGCCAAGCCTCCAAAGTCCTTGGAACAAGAAATAGCATGCTAAACCTAGAATTGCCCAAAATAGGGACAAGACTCCAATTTTGGATTAGAGCATTCAATGGAAGCATCAAGGTGGCATGGACTGAGCTCTTAGCAACTGAATTCAGTCAAGACTTATCCAAAACCAAGGGGACCAGCAGCTTGTGCCCTAACCTCTAGTCAATGGCTAGAGGAGACTTGGATTTTCATTTGCCAACATTGGCCAACCCTACTCAGCAGTTGCCATTCACTATTCCTTGCAAAACAAACTTGCTCTACTATAAATAGAGCTTAATTGTGATTAGTTTAAGTACACCAAAGGCCTACAACACTTGCATTTCTCAAAAACCACTTCTCACTCTCAAAAATGCCTTTCTTTGCAAGTCACTATCGGGTTTTTCATTAGAGAGCAATTCCACTCAAACCAATCACACACACACCTCATATACATCATATGTGAGCTGATCAAACACTTAAACAACATCTGGAACACTGATTTCTCATAATCACCAGTCAATTGCTCAAGGTTTTAACCAAGTTGCAGTTGAGATGCCATGAAGTGATCCAGCCAATTTCCATTAAGTCCAAGCATTTAAACACACTCCATAGGGTGTAGGGAAGCTGTTCAGATCATCACAATTCATCTGTAACACCTCCAACTCAGGAATTAATTTGCTCTTGCTGTAACGACCTAGAGGTAAGCCTAAACTTGGTCATCTCTCAATCTATGCATATTTTCCCGCACAATACTTTTGCCAAATGTTCATAATCATGCATGGAATGTTTCCCCTCAAGTAATTGCTTTGTTTGAATCGTGTATCAATAATCCTAGCCTTAATGCAGAATTTAGGGTTCTTGAGGATTTTTCGTGATTTCTTGTTTTATGCTTAATTTAAATGAAATTAAATGACATAGACATGATCGTGAGGTTAAAATGAGTTGATTGGCATATGGATTGCATGATATGATCAAGTATTCAGTGAGATTGGATAGAAAATGCAAATCTGGGAAACTCATAACACACGCGTGTTCTTGCCTTTGTTCTTGGCGCCGTTTTCCAACATTTGAATATTTGAATTATGTGATTTTTATTTAAGTGATTCAAAAATTAATTTCTCTCTGAGTTTTAATGATTTTGAGTTGATTCTTTTTTTAATAATTCACAAAAATGTTAAAATATTTTATTTTCCCAAAAAATCCCAAAAATATTATTTATTTCATATAATTGATATTTTTGCAAAGAATTAATATTTTAATTGTTTTTGACATTTTGAATATTTTTTCCACCTTGATTTTGCAACTTTTAATGCCTTCTAATTATTTTGTAGGTCAATACTAAATTTTTGAAGCATTAATCCAGGATCACAATTTGTTTTCCATATGTTAAACAATTTTGATCATTTTAATTGAATTTTTATTCAATTAAAACACATTTTGAAAACAAATTAGGGTTTTTGGATTAATTCAACCCTCATAAATCATTTTCAAAACTTTGGGCCTCTAATAGAGTGTAAGACCCAACCCTTTGTAAATACAAAACATTTTTGGGCCTCACTTATTGTATAAGTCCCGTTGTATTTCAAAAAGTTCAACGCGATCATCATCCGTTGAAAAACAAGCTTTGGGCCTCTCCTCGAGCTATAAGACCCATTCAAAACTTTTGTACAAGACACCTAAACGTACTCTCTTGTTGAGTCAATCACCTTTTAAAAACACTCTCTTGTTGATTCAACCTCTTTCAGCCTCAATCTTGGGCTTTGTCAAGACAGCATAAAAGCACTCTCTTGTTGAGTCAGTCATCTTTTTAGCCTCAATCTTGGGCTTTGTACAAGACATATATAAACTTTCTCGAACAAAGTCAAAATCTTCATAACCTTCTCTTAAACTCTGGATAAATATCTTCCTCAGTGAAGTCAATTCCTTCCAGCCTTCTTTTAGGCTTTGAGTAATAATATCCCTAAGTAGAGTAAATCCTCTTTTCAGCCTCAATCTTGGGCTTTGTACAAGACACCCATAAATATCCTCTCACTTGTAGAGTCAACATCCTCTTCAGCCTCAATCTCGGGCTTTGTACTAGACACCGTATAAATCTCACCAATAGAGTCAATCCTCTTCAGCCTCAATCTTGGGCTTTGTACAAGACACCAAATAAAACACTCTCTTGTTGAGTCGGTCTCATTTCTGCCTCAATCTTGGGATTTGTACAAGACACCGTATAAATCTCTCCAGCAGAGTCAATCTTCTTTTAGCCTCAATCTTGGGCTTTGTACAAGACAGATAAAATCTCTCACCTATAGGGTCAGTTTCCTCTTTTAGCCTCAATCTTGGGCTTTGTACAAGACAGACAAAATATTTCCCCGGAAAAGTCAACTTTTAGCCTCCTCTTAGGCTTTGTATAATGATATCCCCAAATGAGTCAGTCTCTTTTTAGCCTTAATCTTGGGCTTTGTACAAGACAGATAAACACTCTCTTGTTGAGTCAGCCTTTTCCAGCCTCCTTTTAGGCTTTGTATAAGGACTTCCCTAGTGGAGTCAACCAATCTCTTAGCGTCAACCTTGGGCTTTGATCAAGGTACACAAAAATCAACATCACCTCAGAGGAAATCAAAATATCTCTGTAGGAAGACATTTCTCTGTGTTATCACACATCAAAACAAACAAATCAAACAAACCCTAATCCCAGATAACTGCTGTAAGTGGCACACTTGTTGATTCAAAAATCCAAGATGTCGTCCATCTCATATCCTAGTAAAGATCCTCTCTTTCATCTAATTTCGGTAAGCGGCAAGCCTCTGGATTATTTACTTCCACGCCACTGTCCTTCACTTAGCATGGAAAACACCTAAGGAAAAATGGCATTGCTCAACACTGAGTTAAATTTTTCTCCTTCAGGACAAATCCCTCATAAAGGAAATTATGGCATTATTGGATTCTCATATCCCAGTTAAAGTAATCCTCTTTTATAATCAGTCACCCAAAAGTTGTGATAAACAGACAAGATGTTTCCCTTTAGAGATGACAAATTCTCTCTCAGTCAAACCTTTTAGCTTCAATATTGGGCTTTGAACAAGACACAAATATACCTTTTAGCTTCAATCTTGGGCTTTGAACAAGACACCAAACATCTTTTTCCTCCCAAAGAATATGAGGAACTACGATTGCTCTGATTTCCCTGTTTATCTTTAACGGGAATACGTAGGCATAAGATTGCGAAATCTTAGCGAGCACACCAAACAAAAACTTTAGGTCCAGTACCTTAACTCAACAAAAATCTCGAAAAACCCGAAATCAAACAAAAACTCTCTCTCACTCTCTCTCTCAAAAAAACCTCCCAATGGAGAAACTTTCCCAACCCACAACAGATAAACACCATCAAGTATAAAAGCAGAACCTAATGATAACAACATGTGGATAACCACATATAGGATGGCTAATAGATAAATCCCCATTGTATAACCTGACCCCGAAATCCCCGAATCTCTTTTAGCGTTTGTTCAGTTAAACATTCGTGTACAAGGTTAGTTTTAGATAGCTTCCCTTTCCCTTCCAGCTTCATGGGATAAATAAGAAATCAGAAAGTAACACCCCACTCCTACCATTGCGGTGAGGAGAAACCCATGGCGATAAGGTGGTCGCGTCACCAATAAAAATCGCATGCTACACCTAATAATAAGCTAGGAAATTTATAGATAACTTAATGATGACGCTCGTGCAGAAGAGGCCGAGGCGTGTGTCCAGTACCGAATGGTATAGAAAGAATAAGACACAAGTATGGAACACGTGTAATTATGTTTATAGAGAAAAGGTAAAAGAGGCCTAAAGGCAAATGTGGCCTAGTATTTGCTGAATACAATTATGGTTGTATGTGAAATCACGAAATCGGAACCATTCCCCATTATTGTGCCGTTTCATGAGTAACGAGCTCCTCTGGAATGACTGCACGATTACTTGGTAGGTTTGATTCCCAATGTTACAGTACGAATGGAACCTATATGGTAAAGAGACTTGTGACGGTGTACGGACCGTGTGAAGTGACGAATTAAGGTGATAATGTGTCCCTTAGTTCCGAATCCATATCGTATGCCAAGTAATCTACGAGGATCCATAACTCATTCCGACTTCTAGACGTAGAAGAGGACAGGAAGAAGTGATGCCTTGATAGGGTTGACGATAGTGATAACTTTTGAGTTAACGGACTCAATAACGTGTTTCCATATAGTGTGAGATTATTGAAGTCATGGTCATTCCCTTCCCTTTGACTTGGGTTAGGATGATAGAACCTTGTAAAGCCGAGAGAATCAATAAGATAGGGAACTCACTAATATTTAATATCTCACCCCATGTTGTTGATTATATTACAGGTGCTTCAGGTTTTGCGAAGGGTAAGGATAAGGTCGTTTGATTATCATTACTTATCATGGCTTTTGGGATGGCAAGACTTCTGTCGTTGGAGTTTATTTTTGGGATCATTGTATTGATCTAGTTCTTATTGCATTGGAACATCTTGTATATATTATGCCATAGTTTTTTTCATGTTGTATTTTGGGCATGTATATGTACAATGTGTTAGCTAGGAACTTATGGTATTTCAATACCAAGACTTGGATTCATGTATAATATTTATGGTTTGATGTATGATGTTATATGTGGGTGTTATAGTTGGTATCAGAGCAGGTTGTATCCTCGACCTTGCCATGAAATAGTATAAGTATTTTTTTCCGTTTCATATGCGTTATGTTGCCATTGGTCTTAAGTGTTATATTTATGGCATTGAGCCTGATCAACTTAATTCTATCTATATGACCTTTAGGAACATGGCTGACGGACGCAGAAGCAATCATGGTTGAAATTCTGGCCTATATATCAGATGTCCTATCGAGATGTCGAGACACTGATATACGACAACAATGAACAAGTTTAAACAAAAGTGTGCAGAAAATGTAAAGAACACCAGAAATTGTTAACCCAGTTCGGATCTAACTATCCTACATCTGGGGGCTACCAAGCCAGGGATGAAATCAATATTCGATAGTATCAATTCACTGATAACCACACCCGGTTCAATCAGCTCACTTAATCACTATCCTTCCTATGACTTCTACCTAAGACTCCCCTAGGTATGAGGCCCTCCTCAAATCCCTCTTCAATCACAACCCGTGACTGGTTCCTTACACGATAAGTAACAATGGTCGAAACACAAATTCTCAGTACTTCACAGCTTATGAGAATTAACACAAAGCTACTCAATTCTTAAAAGCTTATGAGCAACCTTACACAACTTACACTACAGTCCTTATACTATTATCATAAGATACCAGTTAGGCTCACAAAACACAAGCACACAACCCTAAAAATACATGTAAGTTCGACACCTAAAACTAGGTTTACATCAGTCTATTTATAGCTTGTAATCTGGACTGAATTTGGGCTTCAAAACCGCAGCAATTAGACTGCTCACAATTCTGCAAAATTAACTCCAATAAAATAGGTCTTTAATCCAAAGTTTCCTATTATGTCTCCATAATTAGAAACTGCAGCAAATCCGAAAACCAACAAATAACCCTACTCCAAAAATGCTTTGGATGCCACATAGGATACCCAAATATTCACAGAATTTTCAGTTACAAAACATAGTAACAGAATCTGCATTAAAACTGACATCACAGCGCGATGTCCTATGAGCTGCCATGGAACATCTTTATTCGACATGTTGAAAAAGTAATGAAACAAATTATTAGACGTCTTCATTCAACATCTGCTGCTACATGAGTTTTAGCAAAATAATGCCAACCATAAAACCAAGGAAATAACAATCTCCCCGTTTGGCTTATTTTTGGCTATAACTCCACACACACTCAAACATCATCAGTATCAGCAGCGGAAAAAAAAACTCCATAAAACCAACTGCAAAAAAAAACTCCCCTTCAGCTGCATAAACCACACAGTACAGCAAGAACACTCATCATAGTAAACTGGCAAAACTCCCCCTCAACAGCAGCAACATTTCACATTCTTCCCCTCAGCAACTGCAGCAACACAAACTCAAACATAATCTACCTGCAGCACACATACTCCCCCTCAATAGCACAAGCACATAACAAAGCTGCTCCCCCTCACATCCTCACACTTATTATTACTCCCCCTTTTTAGCCACAAATATGACAAAGAGAGGTAGAACAAGTCATCGTAAAAATGAACCAGAGTAAACTGCATCAGAGAGTAGATGCACACCACATCACATGCCCAAACGTCATGCACACACTGCACTACTAGAATCTCCTTTAGTCTTTTCAATCTGGCAGCCAGAAAGCACATTGATTGCTATAGGTCTTCATGAATGCATACCCCAAGTCTGCTCCTCAGGTTTTCAAACTGAACATCATCCAGAGCCTTGGTAAATATGTCAGCAAGCTGATTTTCTGTGCTCACATGCTCAAGAGTTATGACTTTGTCCTCCACAAGTTCTCTGATGAAGTGATGCCTGATGTCAATGTGCATAGTCCTGCTATGTTGAATAGGATTTTTGGAAATATTAATAGCACTCAGGTTATCACAAAATAATGTCATGACATCTTGTGTGACATTATACTCTGACAACATCTGCTTCATCCATACCAGTTGCGCACAACTACTATCAGCTGCTATGTACTCAGCTTCAGCAGTAGAAAGGGATACTGAATTCTGCTTCTTGCTAAACCATGAAATAAGATTATTTCCCAAAAAGAAGCATCCACCAGAGGTACTCTTCCTATCGTCAGCACTTCCAGCCCAATCAGCATCACAATATCCTAATAAAATGGGACTTGAGTCATGGGAGTAAAGCAACCCATAATCATATGTACCACTCACATACTTTAGAATTCTTTTCACTTGATTGATGTGACTGACCTTGGGTTCTGCTTGATATCTTGCACACACACCAACAGCAAAAGTGATGTCTGGCCTACTTGCTGTAAGATACAGCAGACTGCCAATCATACTTCTATACAAACTTTGTTCAACATCCACTCCCTTTTCATCTTTGGATAATTTCAAGTGAGTAGGAGCAGGAGTCCTCTTATGCTTGGCATTATCCAGTCCAAACTTTTTCACAATGTTCCTCGCATATTTGCTCTGACAAATATAAATGGAGTCTTCCATCTGCTTGACTTGTAATCCAAGGAAGTAGATCAATTCACCCACCAAGCTCATCTCAAATTCAGACTGCATTTGAGTGACAAAATGTTGGACCATTTCATCCGACATCCCGCCAAACACAATATCATCTACATAAATCTGAGCAATCATTAGTTTCCCATCCTTCTCCTTGACAAAAAGAGTTTTATTAATACCACCCTTCCTGTACCCATTGTTAACTAAGAACTCAGTCAGTCTTTCATACCAAGCTCGTGGAGCTTGTTTCAGACCATATAGAGCCTTCTTCAGCTTGTAAACATGATCAGGAAAGTTTGGATCCACAAACCCTTTATGTTGCTCAACATAGACTTCCTTATTAAGATAGCCATTTAGAAAAGAACTCTTGACATCCATTTGAAATAGTTTGAATTTCAGAAAACATGCCAGTCCTAGCAACAATTTGATGGATTCCAATCGAGCCACAGGCGCAAATGTTTCATCAAAGTCTACTCCTTCAATCTGTGTGTATCCTTGAGCTACTAGTCTGACTTTGTTCCTGGTAACAACTCCTTGCTCATCAGACTTATTCTTATAAACCCATTTTGTTCCAATTACCTTTGTTCCTGCTGGTCGTGGCACCAGTTCCCAAACTTCATTCCTCTTGAACTGACAAAGTTCATCTTGCATAGCACTTATCCAAAACTCATCTGTCAATGCTTCTTTGACACTCTTTGGTTCGATCTTTGACACAAAGCAAGCATTCGACACAGTCTCCCTCGTTCTGGTTCTTACACCTTCATTCAGATCTCCAATAATTAATTCCTTAGGGTGATCCTTCTGAATCCTTATAGAGGGTCCCCTGTTCACATCCTTTACTTCTTCATTCTCAGCTCTAGTGTTGATTTCTTGAGCACTATCTTCTACAGATTCAATGTCTTGAGAGTTTTCATTGTTCAGGGGCAGACATGCTCCAACATCATCTGGGACATCTTTATCTTTGCCAGAGTCATCAACCACTACATTTATGGATTCCATCATCACCTGAGTTCTAGAATTAAATACCCTATAAGCTTTACTATTCGTAGAGTAACCCAAAAATATTCCTTCCTCAGTCTTAGGGTCCATCTTTCGCCATTGCTCACGATCCGCTAAGATATAGCACTTACTACCAAACACATGGAAGTACTTCACATTTGGCCTTTTACCTTTCCATAGCTCATAGAGAGTGACAGAAGTACCTGACCTGATAGTCACCCTATTGTGTATATAGCAAGCAGTATTCATGGCTTCAGCCCAAAAATGATATGGAAGCTTTTTGGCATGAATCATGACTCTTGCACACTCTTGTATGGTCCTGTTCTTGCGTTCCACCACACCATTCTGCTGAGGAGTAATCAGTGATGAGAATTCATGAGTGATTCCCTCAGATAAGCAGAACTCTTCAAACCTGCTGTTTTCGAATTCTTTCCCATGGTCACTTCTAATTCGAACAACACCACAATCCTTTTCCCGTTGAATTCTTTGACACAATTCTTTAAAAATAGCAAACACTTCGGCCTTTTCTCTGATGAAACTTATCCAAGTGAACCTGGAGTAGTCATCTACGACAACAAGGGCATACTTCTTCCCGCCAAGGCTTTCAACCTGCATAGGCCCATTAAGTCCATGTGAAGAAGTTCTAGAACTCTAGAAGTTGTGGTAAGATGTTGAAGCTTTTTGTGTGACACCCTTGTTTGCTTCCCAACTTGACATTCACCACATATTTTGTCCTCATCAATCTTCAGCTTGGGAATACCTCTAACAGCTTCACTTGACATAACCTTCTTCATCCCTTTCTGGTGTAAGTGACCCAATTTCTGATGCCACAGTTTGGTTTCAGCTTCCTTTAACATCAAACAAGTAGATAGGTATTCAGGTTCTTAAGGATTCCAAAGATAGCAGTTATCTTTAGACCTGGTACCCTTCATAACAACTTCATCTTTCTCATTGGTTACTAGACATTCAGACTTGGTGAAATTTACCTTGAGCCCTACATCACACAATTGGCTTATACTGATTAAGTTTGCAGCCAGTCCTTTGACAAATAGAACACGATCCAGATTTGGGTATCCTGTGTAGTCCAGCTTTCCAACACCTTTTATCTCACCCTTTGATCCATCCCCAAAAGTGACATAATTGGTGGAGTGAGGCTTAATCTCTGACAAGAATTTCTTCACACCAGTCATGTGTCTTGAACACCCACTGTCAAAGTACCAATCTTCTCTTGCAGATGCTCTAAGAGAAGTATGTGCTACGAGACCAGCCATCATTTGTCTAGTAATCCATCTTCTCTTCACTTTACCCCAACTCTGTTCTTTATTTTGTTGCTGAACAGTTTTGGGATAGCCATGTAGCTTGTAACAAAAGGCCTTTATGTGACCAATCTTGCCACAGTAATGGCATCTCCATGGTTTATACTTTGATCTACAAACTCCTTTCTGATGGTTCATCTGATGTTGAAACATGTGATTTGACATCCCCACTTCTTGCTTTATTTTCTGAGGAGCAAACTGCAATACAGTCTTCTTGGAAGTCTCGGCTTGATTGTTAAAACTAAGGTCGTGCATATTTCCAGCTTCTTTCCCATTCTGAAGGATCTCATCCAGCTGCGTGGTACCACTGTTCAGCATTCTTATAGATTTGGTCATGTTGGCAAGTTTTGACTTTTGCCATTCAACCTCCTCCTTCAGATCAGCAATGGTTGATAGATGTTCTTCCTTCTCAGCTTCCAGTTGAGCTATCAAAATCTTCTGCTCCAATATAATCTGGCACCTTTCTTCGTTCTTGATACACAATTCTGAGAACCCTGAGAATACTTCTTCCTTAGTGAGTTCTCCAACATAGGATTCTTTGTCAGAGTCAGATTCACAAGAAGTTTCTCCATCAACCTTACAAATTCCAGTCAAAGCTGTCACCAATTTTGCTGATTCTTCTTCAACATCACTCTCAGACTCTCCTTCTGACCAAGACACGGATAGGCCCTTCTTCTGCCTTTTGAGATACGTGGGACACTCAGTCTTTATATGCCCATATCCCTCACATTCAAAGCACTGAACTCTCTTCCCTTGATTGGAGTCTTCTTCAGTTCTGGGTCTTCTGCCTCCATCCTGGTTCTTACTGATGTCGAGTGACTTGTTCTGAGCATTTGCTCTCGACTTCCAGTCAATCCTTTTCAACACTTTGTTAAATTATTTACCAAGTAATACCAGATCTTTAGACACATCTTCTTCATCATCTGAGTCATCAACATTCGACACAAATGCTATACTCTTCTTCTTTTCAGCTTTTTCACTGAATCCTAACTCAAAAGTTTAGAGTGATCCCATAAGCTCATCCACCTTCATCTTGTCAATGTCCTGAGCTTCCTCTATAGCAGTGACCTTCATATCAAATCTCTTAGGTAGAGACCTGAGAATCTTTCTGACCAGCTTGCTGTCAGACATCTTTTCTCCTAAGGCACTAGAGGCATTAGCTATCTCAATAATGTTCATGTGAAAATCATGAATGATCTCATCCTCTTTCATCTTCAAACTCTCAAACTTGCTAGTGAGAAGCTGAAGCTTTGACATTTTCACCTTTGAGGTCCCTTCATGAGAAACTTTCAAGACCTGCCACGCCTCTTTGGCAATAGTGCATGCTCAATCAGCATGAAGATATTTCTGTTGACACCATTGAACAATGCATTCATGGCTTTAGAGTTTCCAACAGACCCTTTGTAGTCAGAATCATCCCAGTCCTTTTCTTCCTTCAGAACATCAGTAGGGTTACCTTTATCATCTTTAACCTTATGGGGCTCCCATCCTTTGATGATAGCTTTCCATGCTTGATCATCCATGGATTTGATGAAAGTTATCATCCTGGGTTTCCAATACTCATAGTTTGAACCATCCAGCAAAGGTGGTTTATTCAGAGCTCTTCCATCCTTGCCATTGTACCAGAAAGTACCTTCCCTGAATCTCACCCAGAAACAACTAAGGGTGCAAGCTCTTGATGCCAATTGAAATTCTGGCCTATATATCAGATGTCCTATCGAGATGTCGAGACACTGATATACGACAACAATGAACAAGTTTAAAGAAAAGTGTGCAGAAAATGTAAAGAACACCAGAAATTGTTAACCCAGTTCGGATCTAACTATCCTACATCTGGGGGCTACCAAGCCAGGGATGAAATCAATATTCGATAGTATCAATTCACTGATAACCACACCCGGTTCAATCAGCTCACTTAATCACTACCCTTCCTATGACTTCTACCTAAGACTCCCCTAGGTATGAGGCCCTCCTCAAATCCCTCTTCAATCACAACCCGTGACTGGTTCCTTACACGATAAGTAACAATGGTCGAAACACAAATTCTCAATACTTCACAGCTTATGAGAATTAACACACAGCTACTCAATGCTTAAAAGCTTATGAGCAACCTTACACAACTTACACTACAGTCCTTATACTGTTATCATAAGATACCAGTTAGGCTCACAAAACACAAGCACATAACCCTAAAAATACATGTAAGTTCGACACCTAAAACTAGGTTTACATCAGTCTATTTATAGCTTGTAATCTGGACTGAATTTGGGCTTCAAAACCGCAGCAATTAGACTACTCACAATTCTGCAAAATTAACTCCAATAAAATAGGACTTTAATCCAAAGTTTCCTATTATGTCTCCATAATTAGAAACTGCAGCAAATCCGAAAACCAACAAATAACCCTACTCCAAAAATGCTTTGGATGCCACATAGGATACCCAAATATTCACAGAATTTTCAGTTACAAAACATAGTAACAGAATACATTAAAACTGACATCACAGCGCGATGTCCTATGAGCTGCCATGGAACATCTTCATTCGACATGTTGAAAAAGTAATGAAACAAATTATTAGACGTCTTCATTTAACATCTGCTGCTACATGAGTTTTAACAAAATAATGCCAACCATAAAACCAAGGAAATAACAGTGGTAGACCCAGAACTATTCCTGTTGGGACTAATCCTCCAGGCGGCGAGGAGTATGTCCCATGGCCTCAGTTTTTGCAACAGATGCTGCAGCAGCATAAATAATTCTTGCAGTTGATGGTACAACAAATGAATGGGGGTCTTCATCCTCCAGTAGTTGTTCCAGGTGCTGTAGGTTGGAGTTTTTGGGATTTCATCCGCATGAATCCCCAGAATTTCAAGGCGGATTAGATCTTGTGAAAGCTCATGAATGGATGGCTGACATGGAGAGAATTTTCCTGATAGTCCATTGTAGTGAGGAAAACAAGGTGGTGTTCGCTTCTCATTTGTTGAAGGGTCCTGCTATAAGGTGGTGGGAGAGTACCTCAGCCCTAATGACTATCCAAGAGGTGCCTAAGGTCTGGGAGTAATTTGAGATTACTTTTATGGAGAATTATTTCCCTAGTTCCTTGAGGACCCAGAAGGAATTTGATTTCCAACAATTGAGATAGGGTACTTTAATTGTGGCTGCTTATGCTGAGAGGTTTGAGATTATGGCTGCTTATTCTAGGTAGGCCATGTATGCTCCGGATGAGAGGTGGAAGATTGACCAGTTTCTTTTTGGTTTAAAGGCTGAGATTTCTCATATTGTGTCTCAAAGAGAGTTCACTAGTTATGCTGAATTGCTAAGGTTGTGTTATGTGGCAGAGAACAGTTTAAGGAAAGTTCAGGCAGAAGGAGATTTGCGTAGGTCAGGTCAGAATGATCGTGGGAGATCAAACCAACAGTTTAGGCCTAGGCATCAAGCCTTCAAGGGGAAACAAGTTCAAGATTCTAGATCGAGTGCGCCTCTTATATGTCGTACTTGTGATAAGATGCATTTTGGTAGATGTCACCTCGTAGGAATGGAGTGCCATTGGTGTCATAAAGTGGGTCATATGGCAAAATATTGTCCTCAGAATAGTAATCAAACGCAAGAAAGGAGTACCGGCCGAGTTTATACCTTGGATGCGAAGAAAGCAAAGGGCGATAACTCTTTGAATGTTGGTACGCATTTTGTTAATGGGAATCCTGGTTTTGTATTATTTGATTGTGGAACAACACACAATGCAATGTGTGAAGCGACTTGGGTTGCAAGCTATTCTGTTGTCTCCACCCATGGTGGTGACTACTGCCATGGATGAGATAGTTGAAACACCTTTAATGTGTGAAAATTGTGTTTTATCCATGGATGGGAGAGTTTTTCAGATTGATCTTATTTGTTTGCCGCTTAAGAAAGTAGATGTTGTTTTGGGGATGGATTGCCTTTCTGCTAATTCAGTATTTATTGGGTGTGAAGAAAAGTTAATCATCATTCCATCTGTTGAAGCTACTCCAAAAGATGTGATAACAACTATTTTAGAAGGTACGGATGGAATGATAAATTTCTTGTTTGAGAAGGAAAAATTTGTTCTTTTGGTTCTCACTAAGGAGGAGAGTAGCAGCCTTCAAGTTCTGAGTATTCCTGTAGTCTGTGAGTTGGTGAAGTTTTCCCCGAGAATATCACTCCTCTTCCTCCGAAAAGGGAAGTGGAATTATCTATTGACCTGAAAGCGGGAACGACTCCTATATCCGTTTCACTGTATCGAATGGCCCCACTTGAGTTAAAAGAATTGAAGGATCAATTGGAAGAACTAATGGATAAGTATTTTGTCCGACCTAGTGTTTCTCCCTAGGGAGCCCCAGTGTTATTGATAAAGAAGAAGGATGATGGAATGCGGTTATGTATTGATTACCGGCTGTTGAATAAAGTCCCCATCAAGAACAAATACCCATTACCAAGGATAGACGACCTGTTAGATCAATTGAAAGGAGCCAGTGTGTTCTCGGAGATTGATTTACGGTCGGGTTATCACCAAATCCGTGTGAAGAGTTCAGATGTATCAAAGACCCCGTTTAGAACCAGTTATGGTCATTATGAATTCTTAGTGATGCCTTTCGGTGTGACGAATGCTCCGGAAGTTTTTATGGATTATATGAATTGGATATTTCAAGCTTACTCAGACCAATTTGTAGTGATCTTCATTAATGATATTCTTATTTATTCCCGTACTTCTCAAGAGCATGAAGAGCATTTAAGAATCATTTTGTCAATCTTGCAAGAGAGGCAACTTTTTGCTAAGCTAAGCAAGTATGAGTTTTGAATGTCAGAAGTTAGTTTTCTTGGTCATGTCATATCTCAAGGAGGTGTGGTGGTAGATCCATTAAAAGTGGAAGCAGTGATTAATTGGGAGAGACCAAAGAATGTTTCCGAAGTTAGAAGTTTCTTGGGACTGGCAGGTTATTATAGAAGGTTTATCAAGGAATTTTCTCAATTGGCCTTACCAATGACTAAACTTACTCGAAATGATTGTCCTTATGAGTGGGATTCGGCCTGTGAACAAAGTTTTATGAGTTTGAAGGAAAGATTGATGACTGCTCCTGTTTTGATCATTCCTAATCCTAGCAAGTCGTATGAGGTATTTTGTGATGCATCAAAGATGGGATTATGAGGCGTTTTAATGCAAGAGAGTCACGTGGTAGCTTATGCTTCTCGACAATTAAAGGTTCACGAGAAGAATTATCCAACGCAT
This sequence comes from Lathyrus tuberosus, assembly GCA_022829125.1. Classification (NCBI taxonomy): domain Eukaryota; kingdom Viridiplantae; phylum Streptophyta; class Magnoliopsida; order Fabales; family Fabaceae; genus Lathyrus; species Lathyrus tuberosus. The sequence continues at coordinate 8,497,252 of JALAZF010000191.1, forward strand.
GATTTGGAATTGGTGGCAGATGCATTAAGCTGAAAAGTGTTGAAAAATGCCAAGTCGATGATGTTAGAGTATACCTTATTGGAAAAGTTTCGAGATCTTAATCTCTAATTTGTTTGGACTCCTAATGGTGTGATTAACGGAAATTTGAATGTCAATTCTAATCTTAGGGAAGAAATTCAACAAGGACAAGTATTGGATGAGAAGTTATAGAAATTGTTAGTTCAACCGGGTTTTGTGCGAGCTACCGATAGAGTTATTTTGTTTAACCAAAGGATTTGTGTTCCGGATGAGGCAGTGTTGAAAAGAAGAATTTTGGAGGAAGCGCATAAGAGTGCTTTTACTATACATCCTGGTTCTTCAAAAATGTATCAAGATGTAAAGAGGGACTATTGGTGGTCCGGTATGAAAAGAGATATTGCGTTGTATGTATCGGAGTGTGCAGTATGCCAACAGGTAAAGATTGAACACCAAAGACCGGGTGGCTTATTACAACCGTTAGAAATTCCGGTATGGAAGTGGGATAGTATTTCTATGGACTTTGCAGTTGGATTACCCCGTGCATCGGTTGACGAAATCTGCGCATTTCTTAGCCGTAAAGACAAATTACAAGGCAAGTCATCTTGCAAGGTTGTCTATTTCGGAAATTGTGAGGTTGCATGGTATTCCCTCTAGTATTGTGTCCGATAGAGACCCAAAGTTTACTTCAAGATTTTGGAGAGCTTTTCAACAAGCTATGGGAACAAAGTTGTGTTTGAGTACGTCGAATCATCCGCAAACGGATGGTCAGACGGAACTGACAAAACAAATGATGGAAGATATGTTAAGGGCTTGTGTGCTTGAAAGTGGAGGAAATTGGATAGGACTTTTACCATTGATTGAGTTTTGAAACAATAATAGTTATCATGCAAGTATTGGTATAGCTCTTTATGAGGCATTATATGGAAGGAAATGTAGAACGCCTTTGTGTTGGGCGGAGGTTGGCGAAGATAGAATTTTAGGATCCGAGATTATCCAAGAGACTACAGAAAAGATTAGAATAATCCGTGATAAAGTTAAACAAGCACAAAATCGTCAGAAGAGTTATGCGGATAACCGTAGGAGACCTTTAGAGTTTGATGAAGGTGACCATGTGTTTTTGAAAGTTACTCCGAGATTGAGATTGAAAGGACCGTTTAAGTCACGGAAGTTAAGTCCGAGATACGTGGGACCGTATCAAATTTTAGAAAGGATTGGTGAAGTAGCTTACAGATTAGCCTTACCGCCTTCTTTGTTAAAAATGCATGATGTTTTTCATGTGTCTCAACTCTAGAAGATTGATCCAGACCCTCTTCAGCCAATTCTACCAGATACGATTGAGATAGAAGCAGATTTAACGTTTGAGCCTCAACCAAGTCGTATCACAGGAAGAGAAACTAAGGTACTAAGGAATAAAGAGATTCCTCTTGTTAAAGTTTAGTGGGATGAGACGCATCTGGGCGATGCAACTTGGGAACTAGACTCAGAGATGCGAGATGCTTACCCTCATCTATTCAGGTAATTTTAAATTCGAGGACGAATTTCTATTTAAGGAGGGGAGGATGTAATACCCCGTATTTTTACTCTTTGCTCTGGATAATATTGGTTCTAATCAACTGGGTTCCGGTGTACTCTGTGAAATTATCTGCAAAGATAATTAGAGTAATTGACGAGCTCAGAGCAGGTCAAGTTAATATTATCTGACCCTGAGGTTTTATCAAGTGATACATTAGAGACAAGTTGGACATTTAAGTTAGTGTTACTAACTAATGATATTTCTCTATGTCATTTCATTTCCCTCACTTGTACAAAATAGAAACAAAAGTTGGAAAAAATAGTAATAGTAGAGAGAAGGAAGAGCAAGAGGAGAAAAAGAGAGAAAACTTGGAATTAAAGAGAAAGCTTCAATCTTCATCATCTCTTCTTCATCAATCAACCCAACATCTTCTCCATCTTCTTCATCTTGTTGTTGGTGAGTTCTAGTTAGAACCCTAAGTATAGAAACTTAGGCTAGAACTTGAATAAAAATGGAGAAATTAGATTAATCATGCTAAATGTTGTTTGTTATGGTTGAATTATGAAATAGAACACATTATATGATTGGGTTGTGTATGAAATTGATGTTTGATACTTGCTATTATGTTGAGTTATGTGTTGATGAGTTTCCATTGGATTCCATGTTGAAAATAACAGGTTTTGACCTCTGGTTCAGTGGTAACCGGTTACTCATTTTGAGGTAATCGATTACTTGCAGGAAAAATAGTTGTTTTTACGCAAAAATGAACTGAGTAACCGGTTACTCATTTTGAGGTAACCGGTTACCCTATTGGATTTTGGTTACTGTCTGCGCAGGATGGATGCGTAACCGGTTACTCATTTTGAGGTAACCGGTTACCACTGTTATGTTTTGAAAAATATTTTAGAAAATTAATATCTTTTGAACCGTGCTTCCGATCGAGGTGTTCTTGGTACCGATGGAAAGCTATGAAAATATACTACATGTTAAAGGAGAAAATATTGTTTTCGATACCCGATTAAATAAATCGGAGGGAACCTAAAGGGTATGTAACTTGTAATTGAATTATTATATGTAATTCTAAAATGCAATTGTAATATGCTTTGTCTAATATTGATGTTAAACATGATTGAGAGAATATGCATGTTAAAATATGGAATAGGTAGAGTGAGGAAACCTCACATGAACTTATATTAGAACCTAGTAATAAGCTAGGAAATTGATAAATAACTTAATGACGACGCTCGTGCAGAAGAGGTCGAGGCGTGTGTCCAGTATCGAATGGTATAGAAAGATTAAGACACTAGTATGGAACATGTATAATTATGTTTATAGAGAAAAGGCAAAAGAGGCCTAAAGGCAAATGTGGCCTAGTATTTGCTGAATAGAATTATGGTTGTATGTGAAATCACGAAATCGTAACCATTCTCCATTATTGTTTCGTTTCATGAGTAACGAGCTCCACTAGAATGAATGCACGATTACTTGGTAGGTTTGATTCCCAATGTTATAGTACGAATGAAATCTATACGGTAAAGAGACTTGTGACGGTGTACGGACCGTGTTAAGTAATGAATTAAGGTGATAATGTGTCTCTTAGTTCCGAATCCATCTCGTATGCCATGTAATCTACGAGGATCCATGACTCGTTCCGACTTCAAGACGTAGAAGAGGACGGGAAGAAAGGATGCCTTGATAGGGTTGACGATAATGATAACTTTTGAGTTAATGGACTCAATAACATGTTTCCATATAGTGTGAGATTATTGAACTCATAGTCACTCCCTTCCCTTTGACTTGGGTTGGGATGATAGAACCTTGTAAAGCCGAGATATTCAATAAGATAGGGAATTCACTGAGATTTAATATCTCACCCCATGTTGTTGATTATATTACAGGTGCTTCATGTTTCGCGAAGGGTAAGGATAAGGCCGTTTGATTATCCTTACTTATCTTGGCTTTTGGGATGGCAAGACTTCCGTTGTTGGAGTTTATTTTTGGGATCATTGTATTGATCGAATTTTTAGTGCATTGGAACATCTTGTATATATTATGCGATAGTTTTTTTTCATGTTGTATTTTGGGCATGTATATGTACAATGTGTTAACTAGGAAGTTATGGTATTTCAATACCAAGACTTGGATTCAGGTATAATATTTATGCTTTGATGTATGATGTTATATGTGGGTGTTATAATTGTTATAAATGAAAACAACTTTATTATTTATTCAAATATTTTAATAAATATTGTCAAAACAAAAATCTTATTTTAATTCAAATTTTTTTATATATGGGGACATCATTACTATTGATTAAATATTTTATAAGTAGTGTCAAAACAAAATTCATATTTATATACCGGAACAAAATATATTATTGAATAAAAAAAATTTATATAGGTGAGAAAATATCATTATTATAAACGGGAACTACTTTACTATTGATTCAATTATTTTTATAAATATTGTCAAAAGAAAAAAAATATTTAGATTAAAATATTTTTATATATGAGAACAACTTTACTATTGATTCAAATATTTTTATAAATAATTTCAAAACAAAACAAAAATATTTTGATTAAAATATTTTTATATACGGGAACAACTTTACTATTGATTCAATTTTTTTTTATATATAGTGTCAAAACAAAATTAATATTTATATACGTGAAAAAATATATTGTTGATTAAAATTTTTTTATATAGGAAGAAAATACTATTGTTATAAACCAGAACAACTTTACTATTTATTCAAATATTTTTATAAATAATTTGCAAAATAAAAATAATATTTTGATTAAAATATTTTTATAAACAGTAACAACTTTACTATTGATTCAAGATAAAATAATATTTATATACAAGAAAAAATACATTGTTGATTAAAAGATTTTTATATATGGAAACAAATATTATTATTATAAACGAGATCAACTTTACTACTGATCCAAATATTGAATAATAGGAATTTATCGACCATTGTATTCTCTTTTACAACATAATAGTCTTATTTGTTAAAAAAACTTAAACGATTAATTTATCTAATACACGTTTCAATAATTTTTTTAATCATATTATTATTGATATTGTTGTTTACATTTCATCTTCTATATGTATTACTATTTCAAATTAAATTTACAATTTTTCTTTAGTTTTTTTTTTCTATTTTCAACATTTAATTTTTATGACAGTCTACAAACAAATACGTGTCCAAAACCATATCACAACAAAAAATGTACCAAGTGTGTAGGCATGGGTTTTTTAATAGTTTATATAATACATAGATTTTCATATGTGATATATCTTCCTCAAATGAAAAATAATAAATCATTATTGAATTTGTGATTTTAGAATTATCCATAGAAACACTTAATTTTTCTAAACATTTTAAACTTCTCGAAGTAATAAATCTCAAGAAATAATAGACACATATGATTAAATAAAAATCCTTAAAAAATAATATATTTGCGATTGACACCTTCAATGTTTCGTTCTGTAAGAATAAATGGAGTAAGGAGCGGTGATAACGGCATATCCAAGCTTTTGTGCAGCAGAGAGAGGGTTGACTTGAAAGTTTAGCACTCCAACATTCAAATCAATATATAAGAGAGTAAATTGAAATTGAGTTTGAATGATTGGTGGTGTCATTTATGAATGATTTGTGGTGTCATTTATGAATGAAATGAAATTTATTTATAGGTTCTAGAAAGGATATTTTAAGAATTATGCATAGAGTATGAGTAGCATCTAAAAATTTATTTAATTAAATAAGAAATAATGATGTCATATATATATATATAATATTTAAAATAGAACATTCAATAAAATACCACAATCCATCACTATTATAAAAAAAATTACATTTGTTGAATAATTGTTTTTAAGTTGATAATGTGTTTGTTTGTGCATGCATTGCATGTGCGTGCGTGCAAGATATTCCCTGAACGATTTTTTTCAGATTTACAAAGTAAGAGTTGTCAAATCTATTTTGACTCCCGTAATTCAAATATTTTAATTTGAAATACAGTAGACAATTTAATATTCAAAATATTAATAAACAACTCAATTTTTAAACAAGTACCCTATTTGGATACAATTATAAGTAATAACTACTTTTACATTAAATTCATGTACAATCAAAGTAAAATTTATTATAATATCCCTAGTTATATTTAATGAATCAACTAATAACATTAAATTCTTTTGAATTAAATCATGGATCTACTAGTGATAATTTTTTACAAAATCATCATAGTTTTCAAGAGTGAGAAAGTCTCGTCCATCTCTTGAACCATCCGGCGTAGTGGGTCGCTTCTTCCGAACCCCTTTCTTTTTTCATCTTCTTCCATGGTTTTTCAGCGCTGTTGATTCGATCATGTTCAGAGCTCGGTAGCTGAGAAGGTTTTGGGTTCGCGTTAACATTTTGGGGTGTGTTTGGTTTAAACTCCTAATTTTCAAATTAGGGACCTTCTCACCTTGATTCGCTTGTGGTGCCTGTAGTGTTTTATATTTCTTTGTGTCGGCTGAGTTTTCGTCGGGCTGTTCCATTGTCATGGTGTAATACCCCATATTATCTAAATGCTCAATTGGATATTAGATGAGATCAGATGAGTATCTATGTGCCTTATCTTTGGATAATTGGATTAATGGAATCCTCTAAGCACTTTAATTATTACCAATTGGGATCAATAGAGCAACTGATGAACTCTGAAGAGATAAATTATTTTATTAAAGAGACAGATCAATTATTTTAACTCAAGAAAGTATTTTAAGGTAACTCTAATAATTGATCAATTGGGTTGAGACGATAAAATATCAATTGGAGATATTTTACTCTATTGGATTATATTATATAATATTGGTATTATATATATAATATATATATGTTATAAGAAAAGAAGAAAGACAAGTTGGTAAGAGATAGTAAGAAGAAGAAAAGGAAAACGTGGAAGCAGAGGAAGAGAAGAGAAAGAGGAAGAAGAGAGAAAATCCATGGATCATCTTCAATGTTCATCATCTTCTTCAACCTCCTCTTCAATGCTAAGGTGGGTTCTTGTTAGAAACTCTAAGTTCTAGAAATATATGTTTGGAACTTAGGTTAGATTTGATAGAAAATGATTAAACGGTTAATCAATGAAATTTAACGGATGAAATTCGATTAAACTGCGTAGAATACTTGTTGTTAAGTTTGGAACATGTTTAGACTGATATAGTAGGGACTGGGTATGTTGGATTGAGTTGAATTGAATGGGTTTGGTTGGAAAACCTAAACTTTTCCTATTTGATAAATTGGTATTAATTTTGGAATTAAGTTGTATGGCTTCTTAATGGTGAAAATATTGTAGTGTGTTGAATTCTTAGACCGGGGCTTTTTACGGAATCGAAAGCGGAGGTCCGGAAGGCATTTAACGGTCGAAAACTGAGTTTTTAGCAGAATCTGTGCATTTATGCGCTAACCCCCAGGATTATGCGTCGACGCATGATCTCGTGCGCTGACCCGGGCGAAATCCCCAAGTTTATGCGTCGGCGCATGGTCACAGAATTTTCCAAAAATGTCAGATTTTGTTTTCTTCATAACTTTTGAACCGTAAGTCTGTTTTGGTCCTCGTTCGAAGCGTTGGAAAGCTATTTAAATGCTCTTTGTGATGGTGAGGTAGAATCATAGCTATATTCTATAGATTGATCAGATAAATATGGAAAAGTAATGCATGCGTGAATACGGTAGTTCTTGTTTCCACCAAAACTCAAGAATCAAGAATCCGATTAATACGAGTCCAAAGCCTTTGGAAAGATAATCCAATAAGGTAGAGAATGGTAATGAGAGACCATGATTTAAACAAGGATGCTTGGTAGAGGATAGTAATGGCTTGTATGCCTTAAAATGTGTGTGAACTACTATGTGAAAAGTGATGTTTTATGTGATGTGTGATTATACGTGTTTACTTGTAATATATGTGTTATGCCATGTCTATCTAATTGTAAATTATGAATGAAAGAAATATGCATGTTAAAGTGAATTAGGAAGAGTGAGGAAACCTTACCCCAAAACAAATGGCATAGTTAAGATTGTTATAATTCTAGGTTGTGAATAGAATTGTGATAGAAACTCTAGATGGCGACGCTCGTGCATTCATTGACGAGTTCTGGCCTGGAGTAGATAACTTTATGACAAATGCTTATGCTTGAGGTGTCGAGACGTGTGTCTGACAACGCTCGTGCGTGCGGTGCCGAGGCGTGTGTCAGATACAATGTCATAGAAAGAGTCAAACACTAGTATGGAACATGTGTGTAAACTATTGTGATTATGAGAAAAGGCGAATGTAGCCTTAAGGCATTGTGGCCTTGTGATTGTCGAATACAATCAAGTTTGTGTGTGAGATCACTTAATCGTAACCGGTTCTTTGAGTCGTAGTTTCATGAGTCTCGAGCTCCTCTAAAACAAGGCATGGTACTTGGCAGGTTTGATTCCCGTGTGTAGTACGAATGGAACCTAAGGGTAGAGACTTGTGATGGTTAACAGGCCATGTGAAGTGACGGTTCACGGCTAACAGGCCGATGTTCCCGAATCCATTTCGTATGTCAAGTAAATTGCAAGGATCCATGACCCGGGTTGACTTCTAGACTTAGAAGAGGACGGGAAAAGGGGATGCCTTGGCATGGTTATCGATTAGTGATATTTATGAGTTAACAGACTCGTGACATGTTTCCATATAGTGTGAGATTGTGAGTTGTGTACTCAAGGTCATTTTCCCTTCCCCTTGACTTGAGTTAGGATTGATAGAACTCTGTAAAGCCGAGAGGACCTATAAGATAGAGAACTCATTGAGATTTGATGTGTCTCACCCCGCTATAGTTGCTTTATTTCAGGTGTGGTTTGCAGGTTTGGTTTACAAGTGGAGCGATGCTCGGATGTTTCAAGAGAAGCTTAATTAAGCTTATTTCCGCTGTGTATTATCTTCTTGTACAATGAGGAATATTGTATAATGATCTTAGTTTTTATTGTTTTGGCTAATTTCCATGTCTTGTTCCATAGTTTGTTTTATGTTTTAGAAATGGGCAAGTATGTGAATTATGCCATTAGGCACTTATGATGGTGTCAGTACCAAATCAAATGCTTGTATTGTATTATTCTAGATATATATTATACAGGACATTACAGTTGGTATCAGAGCAGGTCGTGTCCTCGACCTAGCCTTGAAACATCATAAGTAAATCTATTCCTGCCTCTTAAGTGTGTCTTGCCAGCTTGAAACTTAATATCATACTATGTAGTGTTTGGCCTGATCAACCTAATGTTATGTATGTGATAGGTAGAATCATGGTTGAGCGACCACGAGGACTCCGAAGTGTTGTTGGAACTTGTGTTGTATGGTTAGGCTCAAGCCAAGAGTTAATAGTGAAGAGGTTTGGTCAGCTCAGTGAGGTTTTAGTAGAAGTTGTGTTTTGGGTAGCATGGAAATTAAAGAGTGGTGTGTTGTTCAAGCAATCCTTTGGAATTTTGGAGCCTGAAAGTTAAGGATCTCTATTGGACGATTGGTTAAGGTATTGAGGAAGATGTAAAATCGCTAGTAGAGATGGATTGGCCACTAGTGCGGATAAGGATTTTAAGTAATCTCATTCCGTGGAAAAGAAAAGTTTTTTGTGGAATGTGTGACATAAGGTCCGGGAGTGAAATAAGTATTGGTGCCTCAGTTTCTAAGGTCACTATGGTATCTTGAATGGACAAGAGTACCTTAAGGAATGTGTTCAGAACAATATCTTCCAACTGGTTAGAAGTGAGAGCTAAGGACGTTCGGCTTTATGGAAATCTAAGGTAGTATAGAAGTGTGTGAAAGAACACAATGATGTGTTTACATGATTCAAGTGAAACAGGTATGTGCCGGGCGTAGAGCATGAGATTAATTATGTATCTTCGGTTAGGAGGGGACATTAGGTTCAGGAGAATACATCAAGATTTCTGTTTTCAGTAATAGACCAATTTGGAAATGTTAAATTACCCAAGGAACAACATAAGGCATTGTGTCGGAGAAAGTTTGGACTTCATTTAGTAGCAGAAAGCGTAGCGATACGGACCGGAAGAGGTTTATTAAGAAACAAAGTAAGTACCTTGGATTTAAGGGAATTTTATTATGATGATTTGATATTTGGACATAAGAGGATTACAATGGAGGGCGAAGTAAACGCGGTATGGAAAACGGTATTAACGGTATGCTAATAAGAAGTGGCAATGGAACGTATCTTGGACGAGTGTGCAATGGAATTTTAAGGTGTTGATGAACCTATAGTTAAGGAAGTGTAATTACGGATGGTTCACCTGAGAGGAGCCTATTAGTATGATGTGAAATGAGAAAAGTTACAACTTGGTATTAAGAACGAGCGTAGTAGTAGCACCGTGGTCACAAGTGTACGTGATGGATTCTTATTCTTGAGACGAGTGTGAAGGGATGTACCTTGTGGAGCAGTGAATATTGTATTTTAAGAAGTAAAAGGGCAGAAAATAACGAGAAGCAAATCAAGACTTATTACGGACTAAGTGTAAATCATGGAACGGTTTATACCGAGAGGGTTTTGTAAATAGTTGATGAGAATTGTCGGTTGCGAATCTTCCATTAAGTGATTTGGTAAGTGGAATGTGTAATGGATAGTGAAGGGTAAGGAATCCCGGTTAATGTGTACGAAGTGATGGAAAGGTTCTTCAAGAGGATGCATTACCCCAATTTACTTTCAAGTGTAGAGAAACTTCTGTGTTTGTGAATAATCGGAATATTTGGAATCTACCTTTTGTTGGACTAAGAACGTGGTGGTATTAATTCTCTCCAAGGAGTTAAAGTAAGGGAATAAGGTGGTATGCTTGATATGAGATGTCCATCTTTTGTGGTATCGTATAATGGTTGTGTGTTGAGTTTTGCTTATGGACGAATCAAGTATAAGTGTGGTAAGAACCATAGATGTCGTCATTATTGACTTCTCGCTGGTGCAATTGTTTGAGCAGAAAAATGAACTATCCCGCTGAAGTTTTGTAGTGTGATCGTGCCAGAATTTGGAATTTTGCCTTGTCACTTGGTTGGAGTGTGTCGTCGGCATGTTTTGACCTTGTGGGTGTTACTTGAGTGATTAATGGTAAGTAAATGAAAGACGGATTTGTGTTTTGAAATCGGAACTTGTGGAAGGATATTACTTAGTCGATCATCTATTTAGATGACAAAGGAGTTTGACTTCGAGGAAGTAATCTTACAAACTGGGTTGAGTATTAGGAAGTCTTAGGTGCATTGTTATTATTATTGTTGAGAACTTTAAGAACGAAGTTGGAAAATACTCACGAAGTATTGACCACGCAAGGAAATATTTCGGTGTGTATTCATGGTGTTGGATTGAGGCTCCGTGAGAGGGGTACCAGTTGTGTGCAATTGTGTTTTTACCACGAGGGTGAAATTTGAAAGTTATCTTTCAAGTACGAGTAAGAATTGAACGTTCTGAAGTTAAGCATGTAACTTGGATCCTTTATGGACAAAACGATTAAGAAAAGTGGATTCAATTGAGAAGCGTGGTATGGACTTCGATGGTGTGTGTACGTGGAGTGTTGTTTGTTAATTGATGAGTGGTATGGAACTCACAATTCCGCTTTGAATGGTTTAAGTTTTGATAAATGGTGATTCTCGTATGAATGAATTTTCGTGTTGGTTTTATGTTGGTATTTGGTTGAGATCTCGCGTCAACAAGAAACCTTAAGTAAGTCGGAAGCCGTAAGAATAATTTATACAGAATGTGGTAACCAAAACCGAAGGTTGTTAAACTACTTTTGGATGAATTATTTGAATTTTGAATGAATTTAGGAGTTGTTTATGTTATGATTGCGACAGTGTAACTCCTGTACTTTATCGCCGGGAGAGTGTTGGACCGATGTTAAGATATTGTGTGTTGGAAAAGAAATTATTCTACCGTAAGACGCCAGTAAGTTTCTTGTACCATTGGTTAGTAAAGATCCTAGTGGATAAGTGTGTTTCTCCGTGGACTGTTAACTACTTGGTAATGCTTAAGAATTGGTGGTATCCCATTGTTATAACTAAAGTTGCGCAGTGGGAGGTGACAAATGAAAGTGCTCAGTTGGATTTATAAGAATCAGAGGAGAAATTGATTATAAGATTGGAAATAAGAAGATTTTGTTCTAAGTGTGTTACCTTTTGGTGTGATACGAAAGAGATGAAATATCGGATATGATGGGTACCATGTACAGCATCAGACTAGATGAAACTGGTAAAGAAGTCGTTTGACTAGTTATGAAGTGGTTCGAAGGTTAATAAATTGATGGAAGGATAGTCGTCAGTGATTCCATGAAGATAAGAAATCATTGAATTACATCGCAATAATTTGATGAGTGTTTATTATCCTAAACCAAGATAAGGTGTTACGGTCTTGTTGTGACTTAGTAGGGGAATGTAGAATGGTACATTTTTTTCCGAAGTAAGATGCGACCAAGTGTTTTGTATGGAACAACAGATGAATTGAGGAGAAGCAACGTTCGAAGCTAACCCAATATTGGAATGAGAGTATGACTAAGGACGTGAAGTTTGATAACTTGTGAAAAATAAGGATTTTATATTTGTGAAGTCAAGTTGGAATCGGATTATGTCAGAAATTTTAACGGAAGTGAAGTTAAGGGTGAATCTAAGGCAATGATGCAAGTTGCAGTTACTGTCGAATAGAGGAAATTCGGGGGCGAATTTCAATTTAAGGGGGGGAGAGTGTAATACCCCATATTATCTAAATGCTTAATTGGATATCAGATGAGATTAGATGAGTATCTATGTGCCTTATCTTTGGATAATTGGATTAATGGAATCCACTAAGCACTTTAATTATTACCAATTGGGATCAATAGAGCAACTGATGAACTCTGAAGAGATAAATTATTTTATTAAAGAGACAGATCAATTATTTTAACTCAAGAAAGTATTTTAAGGTAACTCTAATAATTGATCAATTGGGTTGAGACGATAAAATATCAATTGGAGATATTTTACTCTATTGGATTACATTATATAATATTGGTATTATATATATAATATATATATATATGTTATAAGAAAAAAAGAAAGAAAAGTTGGTAAGAGATAGTAAGAAGAAGAAAAGGAAAACGTGGAAGCAGAGGAAGAGAAGAGAAAGAGGAAGAAGAGAGAAAATCCATGGATCATCTTCAATGTTCATCATCTTCTTCAACCTCCTCTTCAATGCTAAGGTGGGTTCTAGTTAGAAACTCTAAGTTCTAGAAATATATGTTTGGAACTTAGGTTAGATTTGAGAGAAAATGATTAAACGGTTAATCAATGAAATCTAACGGATGAAATGCGATTAAACTGCATAGAATACTTGTTGTTAAGTTTGGAACATGTTTAGACTGATATAGTAGGGACTGGGTATGTTGGATTGAGTTGAATTGAATGGGTTTGGTTGGAAAACCTAAACTTTTCCTATTTGATAAATTTGTATTAATTTTGGAATTAAGTTGTATGGCTTCTTAATGGTGAAAATATTGTAGTGTGTTGAATTCTGAGACCGGGGCTTTTTACGGAATCGAAATCGGAGGTCCGGAAGGCATTTAACGGTCGAAAACTGAGTAATATGTGTTTGAATGAAAGAAATATGTGTGTTATGCCATGTCTATCTAATTGTAAATTGTGAATGAAAGAAATATGCATGTTAAAATGAATTAGGAAGAGTGAGGAAACCTTACCCCAAAACAAATGGCATAGTTAAGATTGTTATAATTCTAGGTTGTGAATAGAATTGTGATAGAAACTCTAGATGGCGACGCTCGTGCATTCATTGACGAGTTCTGGCCTGGAGTAGTTAACTTTATGGAAAACGCTCGTGCTTGAGGTGCCGAGACGTGTGTCTGACAAAGCTCGTGCGTGCGGTGCCGAGGCGTGTGTCAGATACAATGTCATAGAAAGAGTGAAACACTAGTATGGAACATGTGTGTAAACTATTGTGATTATGAGAAAAGGCGAATGTAGCCTTAAGGCATTGTGGCCTTGTGATTGTCAAATACAATCACGTTTGTGTGTGAGATCACGTAATTGTAACCGGTTCTTTGAGTTGCAGTTTCATGAGTCTCGAGCTCCTCTGAAACAAGGCATGGTATTTGGCAGGTTTGATTCCCGTGTGTAGTACGAATGGAACCTAAGGCTAGAGACTTGTGATGGTTAACAGGCCATGTGAAGTGACGGTTCACGACTAACAGGCCGATGTTCCCGAATCCATTTCGTATGTCAAGTAAATTGCAAGGATCCATGACCCGGGTCGATTTCTAGACGTAGAAGAGGATGGGAAAAGCGGATGCCTTGGCATGGTTATCAATTAGTGATATTTATGAGTTAACAAACTCATGATATGTTTCCATATAGTGTGAGATTGTGAGTTGTGTACTCAAGGTCATTTTCCCTTCCCCTTGACTTGAGTTAGGATTGATAGAACCCTGTAAAGCCGAGAGGACCTATAAGATAGAGAACTCACTGAGATTTGATGTATCTCACCCCACTATAGTTGCTTTATTTCAGGTGTGGTTTGCAGGTTTGGTTTACAAGTGGAGCGATGCTCGGATGTTTCAAGAGAAGCTTAGTTAAGCTTATTTCCGCTGTGTATTATCTTCTTGTACAATGAGGAATATTGTATAATGATCTTAGTTTTTATTGTTTTGGCTAATTTCCATGTCTTGTTCCATAGTTTGTTTTATGTTTTAGAAATGGGCAAGTATGTGAATTATGCCATTAGGCACTTATGATGGTGTCAGTACCTAATCAAATGCTTGTATTGTATTATTCTAGATATATATTATACAGGGCATTACACATGGTTTGGGAGACTGCATCAAAGAAAAATTTTCGTTTCATTTCGCCTAGATGGGACATTTTCACGAAGGGGAAAGGCTCTTGGGATGTCTCTTCATTAGTGTCGATATATTTTTCGGAGTTCCCTGATCGGATGAAATCAGTGGATTTTTTTGAGTTATTTGGGTGTGAAGGAGAGGTGGTGGAGGTGATGATCTCTCCTAGGCGGAACAATATGGGCAAACGTTTCGATTTCGCAAGGTTCACAGAAGTGCAAGATGCGAGGGTCCTTGCGGTGAAGATCGATAATATTCAGATTAATGGTCAGAAGATTCATGCTAACCTGCCAAAGTTTGAAAGGGGTAATCGTTTCAAGGAGAACGAGGTTAGAGGTTCGGCTTATGATGGCCAATTTTGGCGTTTCGTTCGCCGCCCGGAGGTTTCTAAGAATCATTTTGCTCCAAGGAAGGAGGGGAGCAGTTCTTATGCAAATTTTGTCAACAAGACGAGGTTTTCGGATCAGGTAATAGCGGTTGAGGGAGCGAATTCAGTTGTGGAATACTCGTCAGATAGTTCGAGGAAAGATAATCTTTGAAAAGCTTATATCGGCTCTACTCTTTCTCCTGGTATGTCATATAAGGTTCAGTTTGGTTTGGAAATGCAGGGGTTCTCTTCTATCAAAATCACTCCGATTGGGCCCTCTTTATGCCTTCTTGAAGAAGCAGTGGAAGGTGACATATTCATTCTGATTGCAAATGGTGAATCTGTATGGAAGAAATGGTTTCTGAATATTAAACCATGGAAGTAAACAGATGTGGATATTGAGAGGGTGGTGTGGCTTCGCTTGTGCGGAGTTCCGGTGCATGCGTGGCATCTGGATTTCTTCAAGGTTTTTGCGAGTTCTTTTGGGTCGTTTATCAAAGCCGATGAAGCTACTATATCCAGTTTCTGCAAAGATGCCGCAAGAATTTTGGTTAAGGTTCCTTTTGGTTATATTTTTCGGGATTTCATGGACGTCGTTATTGATGATTTACCCTTCAAGATTTTTATTCATGAAGATTTTCTGGAACCAATGAGGGGATCTTCGTATAATGGTGTTTTGGATGTTTTGGAAATGGAATTTGAGGTGTCCAGTTCGGAAGATGAAAGAAGGAGCTTTTTTAATGGTTTCAACGTTGATGATGATGGGATTTTCTTGGAGGAATCGGGTTATCATGTTCTTTCTCCGGTTTGTGAAGAAGATGACGGAACGAAAGCTGATCAGGGAACGGGGGCTCTCTCTTGTCCAGTGGTCAATTTGAACTTCTTGCGGGACAATTCGATGCAGAACTCTGCACCTTGTGATAGGGACAGGGGGAAGGAAGTAGATGATGTGGCAGCTTTGGGGTCGTTTGATAAAGCTGTTACCTCTTTAAAAGAGTTTCCTCAACAACTTTTCCCATTGTGTCAGGAGGATTCTGATGTTGGGAGATTAGCGCAGGGTAACGTGGGGACCACTGTGCCATGTACTATATCTTTCGTTCAACCAGCGCTTAATCCTTTGGATGAGGGGGCTTCTAAAGTGGACCCTAAGAAAGTTACTTTTAAAAACAACAGTAAAAGGAAGGTTTTGAAAAGTTTAAAATTAAAACACCTTTATGAGGTGGGTGGACAGCTTTCTGGTTTTAATAAGAAACAAAGGAAGACTAAGAATTTAAAAGGGAGGAAGGGAAGAACTCGTTTTCACTCGTTGATGTCGGGAAGAGGGGCGTCTTATAGTGAAAATAGTAGGGACAACAGGGAGTGTGAAAAGTGGGCGTATTTTCATGGCGATCACTCGACGGAATCTGGAATCGATAGATGCAATTTAAGATTAATGGAGAATTTAGATACTAATATTGGTGATAAATTATGGGAGGCTATCTCTAACTTGGGTGTTGAAAAGGGTGAATCAAAGGGAGATTTTCAAAGAAGATTAATTGATATGGAGAGAGTCGATAAAGCAAAAATGATTGGTGGGAAGGTGAATTTAAATTGGTTGTGATGATTGTGGGAACCATGAACATTAGAAGGGGTGCAACAGAGCTAAAAGGAGTAGGATTTCTCGCATTATTGCTAAGGGTAAAGCGGACATGTTTTTATTACAAGAAACAAAAATTCAAGATCTATCGGACCATGTTGCTAGGAGTTTTTGGAGAAGGGACGATGTTGAGTACTCTTTTGTTAATTCGGAAAGGATGTCAGGTGGATTACTTATTCTTTGGAAGTCTAGCTCGGTCGAAGTTTTATGCTGTTTTAGAGGAGCGGGTTTTTTGGGTGTTAAGGTTAGGTGGAAAAATAAAGTTTACTTTGTTGTCAACATTTATGCTCCTTGTTCTCTTTCCTCGAAAAGATTTTTGTGGAAGAATTTGTTAGAATTGAAGACTAAATTTGCGGATGGTGAATGGGTTTTTGGAGGAGATTTCAACGCGGTAAAAAATTCGCATGAGAGGAGAGGTAGAACCACTTTTAATTCGAGTTCAGAATGGAGGGAGTTTGAGAAATTTATTTTGGAGGGCAAGTTGGTGGATTTACCTTGTAAGGGGAAAAGGTTTAGTTGGTATGGTGTTGACGGCAAGGCTAAAAGTAGGATTGATAGGTTCTTAGTGACAAATGGTATTGTGGAAGAGTGGGGGCGGTGGGTCAATTGATTGGTGAGAGAGACATCTCCGATCATTGTCCGATTTGGCTTTTAGTCGATAAAGCGGATTGGGGTCCGAAACCTTTTAGAGTTAACAATGAGTGGTTTTCTAACTCGTCTTTCCTTCCTTTTGTGGAAAAAGAGTGGAAAAAGATTTATGTGGTCGGGAGGAAAGATTTTGTTCTTAAAGAGAAGTTGCGGTTATTAAAAGAGAACCTAAAGTGGTGGAACATTTATTTTTTTGGTAGATTTGATTTGGATATGGAGGAGGGTGTAAAGGTTTTGAATGAAGGGGATGACGAGGAGGTAGATTTGGGGGAGTTAGAGGAGAAAGAGCTCTTGAGGAAGAAAAAAAGGGCTAGTAGCAAGTTTTGGGTGAATTTGAAGATTAAGGAAAATATGCTTATTCAAAAAGCTAGATTGAAGTGGCTTAATGATGGGGATTCTAATAGCCGCTATTTCCATAGGGTTATGAAAGAGAGGAGGAGGCGTAATTTCATCGGTTCTATTCGGACGGAAAATGGAATTATTGATAAGGTGGAGGAGGTAAAGAAGGAGGTGAGGAATCATTTTGCTTCTAAATTCTTGGAAATGGACTTGGCTAGACCGAGGCTTGATGGCATTGATTTTAAGACTATTAGCTTTTCGGAGAAATCTCTTCTTGAAGCTCCTTTTTCGGATGAGAAGATTAAAGAGGCGGTTTGGAGTTGTGATGGTTATAAAAGTCCGGGTCCCGACGGATACACTTTTCTTTTCATTAAAAAGTGTTGGCATTTCATGAAAGATGATTTGATTCGTTGTTTCCAAAGCTTTCATTTCGGAGCCCTTTTCTCTAAGGCCTTTGTTTCATCTTTTTTGACGTTGGTCCCTAAATCTTCTAATCCTTTGGGATTGGATGATTATAGGCCTATATGTCTCATCGGGTGTGTCTATAAAGCTTTATCGAAGCTTTTGGCGGCTAGATTGAAGTTGGTTTTGAACTCGATTATATCTAGTTGCCAAAGTGCTTTTGTTCCGGGTAGGCAATTGCTCGATGGCGTTTTGGTGGCTAATGAAGTGGTAGATTTTGTAAAAAAGGAGGATAGAAGTTGTTTGCTTTTCAAGGATGATTTTGAGAAAGTTTACAATAAGGTTAGTTAGAATTTCCTTCGTTTTATGCTTCGTAAAATGGGTTTTGGGGAGGTTTGGTTAAAATGGATGGAAGCCTTGATTTTTTCAAGTAAGATGTCGGTGCTTGTTAACGGTAGTCCTACGAAGGAATTTATAGTGGACAGAGGTTTGAGTCAAGGAGACCCTCTCTCCCCTTTTCTTTATGTGATAGTCGTGGAAGGTTTGAAGGGTATGGTTACTAGGTCGATGGCGAATGAGGAGTTTGAAGGTTTTAATATAAAGGGTAAGTGCCATGTTGATATCCTCCAATTTGCGGATGATACCCTTTTGTTTGGTGGGGGAAGTTGGAAGCATATTTTGGCTATTAAAGCGGTTTTGAGAAGTTTTGAATTAGTTTTCGGTTTGGGAATTAATATTCATAAGAGCAAACTTTTTGGTGTTAATATTGAAAATAGGTTTTTGGAGGTTGCTTCTTTTTTCCTTTCTTGTAGGAGGGAGGATAGTAATTTTGTTTTCCTCGGAATTCCTATTGGATTCTATTCCAATAGAATGGATATGTGGAAGGAGTTGGTGGGGAAGATGAAACGGAGGCTCTCTTGTTGGAACAATAGACTTCTTAGTTTTGGGGGAAGGCTTACTTTGTTAAAATCGGTGCTTTCTAGCGTTTCTATTTTTATGCTTTCTTTCTACAAAGCTCCGAGGAAGGTTGTCAAAGAGATCACTAGAATTCAAAGTAATTTTCTTTGGGGCAGTAAGGAGGAGAAAAGAAAAATTCATTGGGTTAGTTGGAAGGACGTGTGCCTTCCGCTCTATAAAGGTGGTTTAGGTTTGAGAAGGGTGGATGATTTCAATTTGGCTCTTATCAACAAATGGAGATGGAGGATTTTAACGGAAAACAATGTTTTATGGTATAATGTTTTAAAAGCTAGATATGGAAATATTAACTTGGAGATGGTGGATAGTAGTTGTTCTCCATTGAAGGCGAATTGTTCTTCCTTTTGGTGGAGAGATTTATGTAGTTTGGATAAAGGTTTACCGTGTAATTGTTTTGTATCTAATTGCAAATTTTCTATTGGTAATGGTTTTTTATTGTCGTTTTGGAACTCTTGGTGGATAGGAGATTGTTGTTTAAAGGATAGATTTCCTATTCTTTTTCACCCATCTTGCCTTAAAGGAGTTTCGGTGGCTTGCATGGGAGGTTGGTTAGAAGAGAGGTGGATTTGGGGTGATTTTGGGGTGGTCGGTCCGATGGATGATGTTGTAGCCGCGGATATGGTGCGTTTGCGCTATTTGTTGGAGCATGTTCGTCCGATGCTCGATGGCGTAGGCACGGTTGATTGGATTTCGCGTCCTTTGGAGGGTTACTCGGTACGTGATTTTTATAATATTCTTTTAAAGTTCCGCATTCATTTTGGGCCGAGTAATAATTTCGATGAAGCTTATTCTTATATTTGGAATTTAGAAGTCCCTTCTAAGGTTAAGGCTTTTGGTTGGAGGAGTTTTATTAATAGGCTACCTACTAAGGTTGCTCTCTTTGGTAGAGGTTGTGTTTTTCTGAATAGTGGTTTGGAGTGTATTTTTTGTTCTTCGGCGGAGGATTCTTTAGAGCATCTTTTTTTGAATTGTTGTGTTTCTTTGTTGGTTTGGAAGGAGATGGCCGATTGGATCGGTTTTGAGGATTGGGGAGCAAATAACATTAAAGAAAGTTTTTTAAGGTGGTGTGCTTTTTCTAAACTTAGTAGGGTGAAGAAAGAGAAAGTTGGTTGTGTTTGGTTGGCTACGACTTGGTATTTGTGGAATTTGCGGAACGAAATTATTTTTAGGAACGATAGTTGGAATGTGTTGGATATCGTTTGGAGTATTAAGACGATAGTGTGGAGATGGTCTTTCATCGGGAAAATTACCCGCTCCAATTTTAGCTTTTATGAGTTTAATAAGTTTCCTTTATTCTACTTAACTTAAGGCTTAATTGGGTTGTAATTTTCTTTTTGGCTCGTGGATAGCCTCGCTTTTTGTAAGTGGGTTCGAGAACCCTTTGTTCTCGCTTTCAATGAATTCTTGCTTATAAAAAAAAAGGATCTACTAGTGATACATGCATCAATTAGTTTGACAATTTATGACTTTTGCTCATATTAGTGACGAAGATTTAAGAATTTTTTTTTCTTATAATATTGACTGGAGGAGATCATTATATTTATTTATTTATTTAAATTATATATTAAATAATTATTCTGCACCTTGTAATATATTGTATTTGATGAAGAAAAAACCATAGAAATACGATCATTTGAATATCTTCTAGTTAATAGCAGACATATCTTCCTAATTTCATCATTAGTAGTACTCTTCACTCCAATATTGCTCATTTTCACCATTGATTTTTCAACGTTAATATTAAACAAGTCCAATATATCCAAGTATTTTTGCACTATCCTTTTTGTAGAAGAATCATTCCACATTGTTTGGTCGGATTGAAGAATTTCCGGGCCAATTTTAAGATTTCCAAAGTAAGAGTTGTCAAATCTAATTTGATTCTCTATATCCAAAGCAACTTTGTTTGAAGCATCACTATTTTGGGAATATAGCATCTATAAATTTGGAAGAAACAAAGGGTCGATTGAAGGGTATGTTGAACCATCTGCAGTGAAGTTATACAATTTGTAACTGAACAACTGACATTTGGTAGTATCAAATGTATGGCTTTCATCTATAAATATTCACTTAAAGTGAATAATTAAAATATTAGAACTTCTAAAATGACACTTTGTGATCATTTATTTTTCCATTTGGAATTTTTTCTTATGTTTTATCCTACTTATTTATCTAATACATAAATTTTCGTATGTGATATATCTTCCTCAATGAAAAATAATAAATCATTATTGAATTTGTGATTTTAGAATCATCCATAAAAACACTTAATTTTTCCAAACATTTTAAACTTCTAGAAGTAATAAGTCTCATGAAATAATAGACACAAATAATTAACTAAAATTCCCTAAAAAATAATATATTTGCAATTGACAGCGTCAATGTTTCATTTTAAAAGAATAAATTGAGTAAGGAGCAGTGATAACGGCATATCCAAGCTTCTGTGGGGCCGAGAGAAGGTTGGCTTGTATGGTTAGCACTCCAACATTCAAATCAATATATAAGAGAGAGTGGATTGAAATTAAGTTTGAAAATGTTACCTGAATTTGGTGCCTTCTGTATGAATAGTAGGGAGAGAATAACAAACTTACTTTTTGTTATGAGTACATTGTTGAGAGTCGTTGGATGTAAATGCAGTTGAGATTCTTTGTGATCATCTTGAGGATAGTCCTCGTGTGCTAAAAAGA
Organism: Lathyrus tuberosus; assembly: GCA_022829125.1. Taxonomy (NCBI): domain Eukaryota; kingdom Viridiplantae; phylum Streptophyta; class Magnoliopsida; order Fabales; family Fabaceae; genus Lathyrus; species Lathyrus tuberosus. The sequence continues at coordinate 8,518,717 of JALAZF010000191.1, forward strand.
ATCTAGATGGATTAGAACTCCTTTAGAGTGGTTGTTCGAGGTCGAGATGAAATAAATCAAAATTACTCATGTGTCAGGTATATCCAATTTCTTTTCAAATGTTGTTCAGATTGATTTCATATACTAAAATTTGATTTCTATGGATTTACTGGGTGGTAATCATTATTCGCTCTAGTGGATGCAAGGCCATGTATAGCACTTGCTGTCATCGTTTATACTGATCCTTACTGTTTAATCTTAATTTTGACAGATCAAAAACTTAGAATCCCAACTTTGATAAGGTGTCGTACGTGAACAATGATGTTTATCTGGAGCTTTCGAAATTGGATTACAACAACTGTCAAGCAATGCATAATAAAGAGTGAGACGAATGAAATAGTTAGATAAAACATTGGAATAGTTAGATAAAAAGTTGGAATAGATCTCATAGTTGAAAAGATGTTGTAGTCATCTCGAAGATGGTTTTGAACTTTGATAAAGATGATCCATAGAAGCATTACATTGGTAAAAGGAGTATAAACTACATGGAGGATATTTCAATAGTTAGGGGTAGGAAGAGACCAAGGAAAATTGTAAGATATATTTGGACTTAAGTAATGTATCTTTGGATGTGATTCATGGCAGGGCAGTATGACATCAATTTATTTGTGTAACCAACCTTACCCAATGAGAAATGGATTTTGGTGAGACTCTTATTCAAATTTTTTAGTGTTATGATAGGTAATTTGCGTAATATTTTTTGTATGGTTGGTTTGTTTATTTTAGTTTCTGATCTTCTTGCATTGGTTTTGTAGTTGTGTGCCGTCATATAATTTTGATTATATTTTTTATTATCTGATGTATACAAATATTAGCTTTGTAGACTGGTATGCCATGTTTCTTCCCAATAGAGTTGGTTGATCTTTTCTTTTATGGTTGTGTGGACAAGATTGATGCTCATAAAGTGTTTGGTTATGCTCTTTTCAAGGATGGGAAACATACCCATCTCTCTTATCCTTTGGAAAAGTTTCATGGAGATTCAAGAACACTTCAAACTCTTGATTTTGAATCAATTGAGTTTCCATACAAAATAGTGGTGATTAATATACTAATTAAGTGCAACAAGAATAATAATGCAAAACAAAATTCAATAAATAAAATTAATTCACATTTAATCACTTTTCCTCATGGAGGTTCAAGAACACTTTAAACTCTTGATTTTAAATCAACTGAGTTTCCATGCAAAATGGTGATGATTAATATGCTAATTAAGTGCAACAAGAATAATAATGCAAAACAAAATTAAATAAACAAAAATCAATTCACATTTAATCACTTTTGCTCATGGAGATTCAAGAACACTTTAAACTCTTGATTTTAAATCAATTGAGCTTCCATGCAAAATGGTGATGATTAAGGTACTAAATAAATGAAACAAGAATAAAATTGCAATAGAATTAAATAAATGACAAGCATAATAGCCTACTTAAAATAAAATTCAATAAAGAAAGAAAGAAATATTTTGAAGAAAAATGAAAAGAGTTTTTGCTTAGTTTTTGTAATGATTCGTGGTGTCATTTATGAATGATTGGTGGTGTCATTTATGAATGAAATGAAATTTATTTATAGGCTCTAGAAAGGATATTTTAAGAATTATGCAAAGAGTATGAGTACCATCTAGAAACTTATTTAATTAAATAGTTAATAATGATGTAATATATATATATATATATACATATATATATATATATATATATATTTAATATTTAAAATAGAACATTCAATAAAATACCACAATCAATCACTATTATAAAAAAAATTACATTTGTTGAATAATTATTTTTAAGTTGATAATGTGTTTGTTTGTGCATGCATTGCATGTGCGCGCGTGCAAGGCATTCCCTGAACGAATATTCAGATTTACAAAGTAAGAGTTGTCAAATCTATTTTGACTCCCACAATTCAAATATTTTAATTTGAAATACAGTAGACAGTTTAATATTTCAAATATTAATAAATAATTCAATTTTTAAACAACTATCAAATGGGTACAATTATAAGTAAAAATAACTACTTTTGTATTGAATTCATGTAAAATTAAAGTAAAATTTATTATAATATCTCTAGTTATATTTGATGAATCAATTAATAACATTAAATGCTTTTGAATTAAATCAAGAGTCTACTAGTGATACATGCATTAATTAGTTTGACAATTAATGACTTTTGATTATATTAATGACGAAGATTTAAGATTTTTTCCTTATAATATTGATTGGAGGAGATCATTTTATTTATTTATTTATTTATTTGAATTATATTTTAAATAATTATTCTGCACCTTGTAATATATTGTATTTGATCAAGAAAAAACCATAGAAATACGATCATTTGAATATCCTCTAGTTAATAGCAGAACATATCTTCCTAATTTCATCATTAATAGCAGAACATATCTTCCTAATTTCATCATTAGTAGTACTCTTCACTCCAATATTACTCATTTTCACCAATGATTTTTCAACGTTACTGTTAAACAAGTCCAATATATCCAAGTATTTTTGCACTATCCTTTTTGTAGAAGAATCATTCCATATCGGATTGAAGAATTTCCTGGTCAATTTTAAGATTTCCTAGTAAGAGCTGTCAAATCAATTTTGATTCTCACTATCCAAAGCAACTCTATTTGAAGCATCACTATTTTGGGAATATAGCATCTATAAATTTGGAAGAAACAAAGGGTCTGTTGAAGGGTATGTTGAACCATCTGCAGTGAAGTTATACAATCTGTAACTGAACAACTGACATTTGGTAGTATCAATTGTATGGCTTTCATCTATAAATATTCACATAAAGTGAATAATTAAAATATTATCACTTCTAAAATGACACTTTATGATCATTTATTTATCCATTTGGAATTTTTTCTCATGTGTTATCCTACTTATTTATCTAATACATAGATTTTCGTATGTGATATATCTTCCTCAAATGAAAAATAATATTACCTCCGGTCCTTTTTATAAAGAACATTTCATTTTTTTAGATTCATTAAATAATTAATATATTTGGTATATAATGCAGACCATATACATTAATTATTTAACGAATCTAAAAAGTGAAGTTTTCCTTATAAAAAGGACCGGAGGGAGTAAATCATTATTGAATATGTGATTTTAGAATCATACATAAAAACACTTAATTTTTTCAAACATTTTAAACTTCTTGAAGTAATAAGTCTCAAGAAATAATAGACACGTGATTAACTAAAAATCCTTAAAAAATACTATATTTGCGATTGACAGCGTCAATGTTTCATTTTAAAAGAATAAATTGAGTATGGAGCGGTGATAACGGTATATCCAAGCTTCTGTGCGGCAGAGAGAAGGTTGACTTGTAAGGTTAGCACTCCAACATTTAGATCAATATATAAGAGAGAGTGGATTGAAATTGAGATTAAAAATGTTACCTGAATTTGGTGCATTTTGTATGAATAGTAGAGAGAGAATAACAAACTTGCTATTTGTTATGAGTACATTGTTGAGAGTCATTAGATGTAAATGCATTTGAGATTCTTTGTGATCATCTCTAAGATAGTCCTCGTGTGCTAAAAAGATTCTAGATGAATTAGAACTCTTTTAGAGTGGTTGTTCGAGGTCGAGATAAAATAAATCAAAATTACTCATGTGTCAGGTATATCCAATTTCTTTTCAAATGTTGTTCAGATTGATCTCAAATACTAAAATTTGATTTCTATAGATTTACTGGCTGGTAATCCTTATTTATTAATCTAAGGAACAAAATACAAACTAACTTCATTTTGAATTTTCTGTAGTCATATGCATTTTTATGCTCGGCCAATGGGGTGAAGTTGGATATGCGTAACATTTTATTCTTCTTTATTCTCCCTGGTGGATGCAAGGCAATGTAGAGCACTTGCTGTCATCGTTTATGCTTATCCTTACTGTTTAATCATAATTTCGACAGATCGAAAACTTAGAATCCCAACTTTGATAGGGCGTCGTACATGAACAATAATGTTTATCTGGAGCTTTCGAAATTGGATTACAACAACTGTCAAGCAGTGCATAATAAAGAGTGGGACGAATGAAATAGTTAGATAAAACATTGGAATAGTTAGATAAAAAAATTGGAATAGATCTCATAGTTGAAAAGATGTTGTAGTCATCTCGGAGATGGTTTTGAACTTTGATAAAGATGATCCATAGAAGCATTACATTGATAAAAGGAGTGTAAACTACATGGAGAATATTTCAATAGTTAGGTAGGAAGAGACCAAGGAAAATTGTAAGATATATTTGGAGTTGAGTAATGTATCTTTGGATGTGATTCATGGCAGGGCAGTATGACATCAATTTATTTGTGTAACCAACCTTACCCAGTGAGATAAAGATTTTGGTGAGACTCTTATTCAAATTGTTTAGTTTTCTAATAGGTAATTTGCTCAGTATTTTTTGTATGGTCAGTTTGTTTATTTTAGTTTCTGATCTTCTTGCAATGGTTTTGTAGCTGTGTGTCGTCATATAATTTTGACTATATTTTTTATTATCCGATGTATACAAATATTAGCTTTGTAGACTGGTATGCCATGTTTCTTTCCAATAGAGTTGGTTGATCTTTTCTTTTATGGTTGTGTGGACAAGATTGATGCTCATAAAGTGTTTGGTTATGCTCTTTTCAAGGATGGAAAACATACCCGTCTCTCTTATCCTTTGGAAAAGGTTCACTCATATGTTTCTAGCAGAAGTTTTCACAATGGACGTTTTATTCAGAGGATGCGAGAGAAAGTTGCCTCCCTTCGAAAGTATTAATTTCTTCCTTTGGATGCATAATGTATGCTCGTGCTGTGTATTTTTCTTTTATATATATATATATATATATATATATATATATATATATATATATATATATATATATATATATATATATATATATATATATATATATATATATATATATATATATTATGCTCTTTTCAAGGATGGGAAACATACTCGTCTCTCTTATCCTTTGGAAAAATTTTACTCATATGTCTCTAACAGAAGTTTTCACAATGGACGTTTTATTCAGAGGATGCGAGAGAAAGCTGCCTCCCTTCCCAAGTATTAATTTCTTCCTTTGGATGTATAGTGTATGCTCGTGTTATGTATTTTTCATTTATATATATATATATATATAAAGTTAATAAATTTGGTTATGGGTCTCATAATTAATTTCAATAAAAAAATTTATTTTATGTTTAATTGAAAATATACAACAACCGTTTTAGTTTTTTCCTCTAATATAATTTTATTAATTTTTTTCCTATTATGGATATTATATGAAACTATCCAAATATTAAAAAATGAAAATTTATCAATCATGTTTTAAAATGTGCGAACAAATGTGCTTACCAAATTAGTATGTGTACGTAGGCATTGATGTAACTATGAGGAGAAAATATAATATTGAAACAAATACCATAAAAATATGAGTCACTTATTAAAATTATTACAATTAAAAAATGATTGAATAAATGTTTCTAGTTGGAAATATGTAACACCCATATATGACATAATACATCAAAGCATAAATGTCATACATGAATCCATGTTTGGGTACTGAAATACCATAAATTCTTATCTTATAGATTCTCTCGGCTTTACAAGATGGGGTGAGATATTAAATCTCAGTGAGTTCCCTATCTTATAAATTCTCTCAGCTTTACAAGGTTATATCACCCTAACTCAAGTCAAAAGGGAAGGGGAGTGGCCTTGAGTTCATAATCTCATAATCTCACACTATATGGAAACATGTTATGAGTCCGTTAACTCAATAATTATCACTATCATTAACCTCATCAAGGCATCCCTTCCTCCCGTCCTCTTCTACGTCTAGAAGTCGGAATGAGTCATGGATCCTCGTAAATTACTTGGCATACGAGATGGATTCGAAACTAAGGGACACGTTATCACCTTAATTCGTCACTTTACATGGTCCGTTCACCGTTATAAGTCTCTTTACCCGTAGCTCAATTCGTACTATAATATTGGGAATCAAACCTACCAAGTAATCGTGCGTTCATTCCAGAGGAGCTCGTTACTCATGAAACGGCACGTAAGGGGAAACGGTTACGATTTCATGATTTCACATACAACCAAAATTGTATTTAATAAATCTATGCCACATTAGCTTTTAGGCCTCTTTTTCCTTTCTCAATACTTACAAAGTTACACATGTTCCATAATAGTGTTTATTCCTTTCTATACCATTCGGTATTTGGTTACACGCTTTGGCCTTTCATGCGCGAGTGTTAACATTAGATTGTTTATCAATTTCCTAGCCCATTACTAGGTTCTAATATAGGTTTATTGTAAGGTTTTCCTCACTCTTTCTATTCCATATTTTAACATGCATTTTCTCTCAATCGTGTTTAATAACCACATATTAGACAAAGCATATTAAAATTGTATAGTAGAATTACATATAATAATTCATTCACAAGTTTCATAACTCTTAAGTTCCCTCAGGGTAAAGCGACCATAAGAGTTTGAAGTATCTATTTGACCAAAAAGAGTTGAACATGCGTCAAAGGAGATGGATGGAGTATTTGAAGGATTATGACTTGGAACTAAAGTACCATCCGGGTAAAGCGAATAAAATGGCAGATGCATTAAGTTGAAAAGTATTGAAAAATACCAAGTCGATGATGTTAGAGTATACCTTATTGGAAAAGTTTCGAGATCTTAATCTCCAATTTGTTTGGACTCCTAATGGTGTGATTATGGGAAATTTGAATGTCAATTCTAATCTTAGGGAAGAAATTCAACAAGGACAAGTATTGGATGAGAAGTGACAGAAATTGTTAGTTCAACCGGGTTTTGTGCGAGCTACCGATAGAGTTATTCTGTTTAACCAAAGGATTTGTGTTTCGGATGAGGCAGTGTTGAAAAGAAGAATTTTGGAGGAAGCGCATAAAAGTGCTTTTACTATACATCCTGGTTCTTCAAAAATGTATCAAGATGTAAAGAGGGACTATTGGTGGTCCGGTATGAAAAGAGATATTGCGCTGTATGTATCGGAGTGTGCAGTATGCCAACAGGTAAAGATTGAACACCAAAGACCGGGTGGCTTATTACAACCGTTAGAAATTCTGGTATGGAAGTGGGATAGTATTTCTATGGACTTTGCAGTTGGATTACCCCGTGCACAAGGTGGTTATGATTCTATTTGGGTAATAGTGGATCGGTTGACGAAATCTGCGCATTTCATAGCCGTAAAGACTACTTACAAGGAAAGTCATCTTCCAAGGTTGTTTATTTCGTAAATTGTGAGGTTGCATGGTATTCCCTCTAATATTGTGTCCGATAGAGACCAAAAGTTTACTTCAAGATTTTGGAGAGCTTTTCAACAAGCTATGGGAACAAAGTTGTGTTTGAGTACGTCGAATCATCCGCAAACGGATGGTCAAACGGAACTGACAAAACAAATGATGGAAGATATGTTAAGGGCTTGTGTACTTGAAAGTGGAGGAAATTGGATAGAACTTTTACCGTTGATTGAGTTTTCATACAACAATAGTTATCATGCAAGTATTGGTATAGCTCCTTATGAGGCATTATATGGAAGGAAATGTAGAACGCCATTGTGTTGGGCGGAGGTTGGCGAAGATAGAATTTTAGGACCCGAGATTATCCAAGAGACTACAGAAAAGATTAGAATGATATGTGATAAAGTTAAACAAGCACAAAATCGTCAGAAGAGTTATGCGGATAGCCGTAGGAGACCTTTAGAGTTTGATGAAGGTGACCATGTGTTTTTGAAAGTTACTCCGAGATTGAGATTGAAATGACCGTTTAAGTCACGGAAGTTAAGTCCGAGATACGTGGGACCGTATTAAAATTTAGAAAGTATTGGTGAAGTTGCTTACAGATTAGCCTTACCGCCTTCTCTGTCAGAAATGCATGATGTTTTTCATGTGTCTCAACTCCAGAAGATTGTTCCAGACCCTCTTAAGCCAATTCTACCAGATACGATTAAGATAGAAGTAGATTTAACATTTGAGCCTCAACCAAGTCGTATCACAGGAAGAGAAACTAATTTACTAAGAAATAAAGAGATTCCTCTTGTTAAAGTTTAGTGGGATGAGACGCATCCGGGCGATGTAACTTGGGAACTAGACTCAGAGATATGAGATGCTTACCCTCATCTATTCAGGTAATTTTAAATTCAAGGACGAATTTCTATTTAAGGAGGGGAGGATGTAATACCCATATTTTTACTCTTTGCTCTGGATAATATTGGTTCTAATCAACTGGGTTTCGGTGTACTCTGTGAAATTATCTGCAAAGATAATTAGAGTAACTGACGAGCTCAGAGCAGGTCAAATTAATATTATCTGACCCTGAGGTTTTATCAAGTGATACGTTAGAGACAAGTTGGACATTTAAGTTAGTGTTACTAACTAATGATATTTCTCTATGTCATTTCATTTCCCTCACTTGTACAAAATAGAAACAAAAGTTGGAAAAGATAGTAAGAGTAGAGAGAAGGAGGAGCAAGAGGAGAAAAAGAGAGAAAACTTGGAATTGAAGAGAAAGCTTCAAGCTTCATTATCTCTTCTTCATCAATCAACCCAACATCTTCTCCATCTTCTTCATCTTGTTGTTGGTGAGTTCTAGTTAGAACCCTAAGTATAGAAACTCAGGTTAGAACTTGAATAAAAATGGAGAAATTGGATTAATCATGCTAAATGTTGTTTGTTATGGTTGAAATGTGAAATAGAACACATTATATGGTTGGGTTGTGTATGAAATTGATGTTTGATACTTGCTATTATGTTGAGCTATGTGTTGATGAGTTTCCATTGGATTCCATGTTGAAAATAGCAGGTTTTAACCTCTGGTTCAGTGGTAACCGGTTACTCATATTGAGGTAACCTGTTACTTGCAGGAAAAATAATTGTTTTTACGAAAAAATGAACTGAGTAACCGGTTACTCATTTTAAGGTAACCGGTTACCCTATTGGATTTTGGTTACTGTCTATGCAGGATGAATGCGTAACCGGTTACTCATTTTGAGGTAACCGGTTACCACTGTTATGTTTTGAAAAATATTTTATAAAATTAATATCATTTAAACCGTGCTTCCGATCGAGGTGTTCTTGGTACCGATGGAAAGCTATGAAAATATACTACATGTTAAAGGTGAAAAATATTGTTTTCGATGCCCGATTAAATAAATCGGAGGGAACCTAAGGGTTATGTAACTTGTAATTGAATTATTATATGTAATTCTAAAATGCAATTGTAATATGCTTTGTCTAATATTGATGTTAAACATGATTGAGAGAATATGCATGTTAAAATATGGAATAGGTAGAGTGAGGAAACCTCACTATGAACTTATATTAGTACCTAGTAATAAGCTAGGAAATTGATAAATAACTTAATGACGACGCTCGTGCAGAAGAGGCCGAGGCATGTGTCCGGTACCGAATGGTATAGAAAGAATAAGACACTAGTATGGAACACGTGTAATTATGTTTATAGAGAAAAGGCAGAAGAGGCCTAAAGGAAAATGTGACCTAATATTTTCCGAATAGAATTATGGTTGTATGTGAAATCACGAAATCGTAACCATTCCTCATTATTGTTCCGTTTCATGAGTAACGATCTCCTTTGGAATGAATGCACAATTACTTGGTAGGTTTGATTCCCAATGTTATAGTACAAATGGAATCTATATGGTAAAGAGACTTGTGACGGTGTACGGACCGTGTGAAGTAATAAATTAAGGTGATAATGTGTCCCTTAGTTCTAAATCCATCTCGTATGCCAAGTAATCTACGAGGAACCATGACTCGTTCCGGCTTCAAGACGTAGAAGAGGACGGGAAGAAGGGATGCCTTGATAGGGTTGACGATAATGATAACTTTTAAGTTAACGGACTCAATAACATGTTTCCATATAGTGTGAGATAGTGTGAGATTATTGAACTCATAGTCATTCCCTTCCCTTTGACTTGGGTTAGGATGATAGAACCTTGTAAAGCCGAGATAATCAATAAGATAGGGAACTCACTGATATTTAATATCTCACCCCATGTTGTTGATTATATTACAGGTGCTTCAAGTTCTGCGAAGGGTAAGGATAAGGCTGTTTGATTATCCTTACTTATCTCGGCTTTTGGGATGGCAAGACTTCCGTTGTTGGAGTTTATTTTTGGAATCATTGTATTGATCTAATTCTTAGTGCATTGGAACATCTTGTATATATTATGCCATAATTTTTTTTCATGTTGTATTTTGGGCATGTATATGTACAATGTGTTAACTAGGAAGTTATGGTATTTCAATACCAAGACTTGGATTCAGGTATAATATTTATGCTTTGATGTATGATGTTACATGTGGGTGTTATAATTGTTATAAATGAAAACAGCTTTATTATTTATTCAAATATTTTTATAAATATTGTCAAAAACAAAAATCATATTTTAATTCAAATTTTTTTATATACGGGAACAACATTACTATTGATTAAATATTTTATAAGTAGTGTCAAAACAAAATTCATATTTATATACGGGAAAAAAATACATTATTGAATAAAAAAAATTTATATAGGTGAGAAAATATCAATATTATAAACGGAAACTACTTTACTATTGATTCAAATATTTTTATAAATATTGTCAAAAGAAAAAAAAAATTTTGATTAAAATATTTTTATATATTAGAACAACTTTACTATTGATTCAAATATTTTTATAAATAATTTCAAAACAAAAAAAAATTTTGATTAAAATATTTTTATATACCGGAATAACTTTACTATTGATTCAAATTTTATATATATATAGTGTCAAAACAAAATTAATATTTATATACGGGAAAAAATATATTGTTGATTAAAATATTTTTATATAAGAAGAAAATACTATTGTTATAAATGAGAATAACTTTACTATTTATTCAAATATTTTTATAAATAATTTGCAAAATAAAAATAATATTTTGATTAAAATATTTTTATAAACAGTAACAACTTTACTATTGATTCAAGAAAAAATAATATTAATATACAAGAAAAAATACATTGTTGATTAAAATATTTTTATATACGGAAACAAATATTATTATTATAAACGAGATCAACTTTACTGCTGATCCAAATATTGAATAACAGGAATTTATCGACCATTGTATTCTCTCTTACAACATAATAGTCTTATTTGTTAAAAAAAACTTAAACGATTAATTTATCTAATACAGGTTTCAATAATTTTTTTAATCATATTATTATTGATATTGTTGATTACATTTCATCTTCTATATGTATTACTATTTTCAAATTAAATTTACTATTATTCTTTAGTTCTTTTTTCTATTTTCAACATTTAATTTTTATGACAGTCTACAAACAAATACGTGTCCAAAACCATATCCCAACAAAAAACATACCAAGTGTGTAGGCACGGGTTTTATACTAGTTTATATAATACATAGATTTTCATATGTGATATATATATATATTTTTTTGGAAATAAGAGTATTTTAATACCAAAAAACAGTTATTACACGCTGATTTTAACATCCCGGCCTCAAAACGACTTAACCAATCTAGGAAGGACACAACACAACATTACAATCTACTAAGATATTCAAGCATCTTTTTGTGACTTTCAGTTCTACTCAACACAATCTCTTTGACTGTGTCCACATTCAACTCAGCTCTTGAATTTTCATGGAAGGTGATAGTATTTCTTGTGCTCCAGATATGGTAAATACATTCTGTAATTACGCATTTCATTAGCTTTGCCTTCAGCCCTTTTCCTTTCGTTGCTTGCATGATCCAGTTGGCATTCACGACCTGCGATTTTTGAATTTGGAGGTACTGCAAGATATCAAACCGGAATTTCATAGAGGTGGTGCATTGATATAACAGGTGATCATTTGTTTCTATGTTGGTGCAAAAAGTACATCTACCATCAGTCAGTATCCCAAGTCTATGTAATCTATCTTTGGTCATTAGTCTTCCTTGACACGCCATCCACGTAATAAATCGAGCTCTTGGTCTTGCACAATTGCTAAACATCATATTCTTCCAAGCCACTACAGGTTTCTCACCTCTGAGTTCGTTATAGATATCTCTAGTGGTGTATGCCCCTATTGTTACAGCTTTTGCCATGCATTTAATTAAGTTATTTGGTCGCGCCTCTTGATCATAGCTTTGATGATCCATGAAATTGTTTTAGATGGTATATAATGACTGAATTCCTCTCCTCTAATGTAGTATGCGTGCAACCATTTAATCCATATGATATCTTTCTTCATCCAAATATTCCAAAGTAACTTGCCTAAGGTAGCATGATTCTAATCCTGCAATGATATAACTTTATGACCACCTGCACCCACTGGGTTGCAGATTTGCTCCCAATAAATGGGAGATTTCCTACTATTTCCTTCTTTACCAGTCCACATGAATACTCTACAAATCTTCTCTATGTGATAAATTACTTGCTGGGGAAGAGGAAAGATTTGGAGCCAATAGTTTGCCACAGCAAATAGCACACTCTTTATAAGTTGTAACCGACCTGCATAAGAGAGAAATCTCGTACTCCAATGGTTTATCCTTTTCGTAATTTTGTCAATTAGCGGCTGGCAGTTGTTAATTGTCAACTTTCTGCTACTGAGTGGTACTCCTAAGTACTTGAAGGGCACATGTCCTTCTGCAAGACCAATCCTACTTAGTAGTTGTTCCCTTTCTCTTTCATTTATTCCACCCATGTATATCTTGCTTTTCATAGAACTCATTCTTAAACCTGTAGAATTTGAAAATTGGTTCACCTTTTACATCATGAGTTGAATTGAGATATTGTCCCCTCGTGCGAAAAGGAGGATGTCATCAGCAAAGAACAAGTTGATGATGTTTAACTTTTCACATTTGGGATGGAAATTAAAGTTGGGCAGATTAGTCAAGGTTTGCATAACTCTATGCATGTATTCCATGGTCAGTACAAATAGGAGAGGTGAGATTGGGTCACCCTGCCTCAGACCCCTTTTATCTTGGAGAATGGTAGAAGGCTTGCCATTTATGGAAAACTTATAGGATACCGATGTCACACACGCCATAATCCACTCAGTAGAGGGACCCCTAATTCCATCAGAATATTTTGTAAGGCCTGTCAATCAACTGTATCATACGGTTTTTGTATGTCTAGTTGCACCATACATCTGGGTGAAATTTGCTTCCTACCATACCCTTTAACCAGCTCCTGTGCCAACATGATATTATCATGAATCACTCTGCCTGGAATAAATGCAGATTGGGATGAGGAGACTATGTTACCAATCACTGAAGCAAGCCTTTTGGTAAGGATTTTAGAAACAATCTTGTATATTGTCGTGCACAAGCAATGGGCCTGAAATCCTTCACTGTCTTAGCCTCAGAGGTTTTAGGTATTAATGTGATCAGGGAGCAGTTGAAAGCCTTGTACAAGGAGTTTGTTGCAAAGAACTCCTTTACAGCACCTTTGACATCTTGACTGACTATGGTCCAGGTTTTCTTAAAGAAGTGAGAAGTGTATCCATCCACACCTGGAGATTTATTGTCTCCAATATTGTTGACTGCCTCCCAAATTTCATTATCCTCTATTGGTCTGATAAGACTTTGTGCATCCTCAGGCTGTAGAGTTTTCCCATTTCTTTTGACTGTGCAGTCTATACCTCTGAGCCTATGATCTCTTGTGCCAACCAATTAGGTGTAGAAGTCAATAATCTCCTTTTCTATTCCCTCATGGGTTGTAATGATATCTCCATTTAAAGCTATCAGTCTGTGCATACCTTTGTATTTTATTTTTTCTTTGACTGAGGCATGGAAATAAGCATTGTTGCTATCCCCTAGTTGCAGCCAATTGATCTTAGACTTTTGCTTTAAGAGTTCTTCCTCTTAGTTGTTGAGAAGTAGGACTTTGTCTGTGCATTCCTTTACCTGTTGCATAATTTGATTGTTAAGAGGGTCCTGATTCAACTTGTCCTGCAATGAGTGCAAGTACTGTCTTGCCTACTTCAGGGTTTCTTGATTACTGGTGAGCTTTCTTGTTAAGGGTTTAAGTTGATGTTGTAATCTTTTGAGCTTAATCCACAGTTTCTTCATCTGTCCTCCTCTGGCTGGTTTATTCCAACTCTCTTCCACAATCTTCAAGAAACAATTCTCTTTAGTTAGACAGTTTATGAATTTAAACATGGACACTCCTCTGTGTACCTGGTCTGGCATGTTGATTTTGATGGGGTGATGGTCTGAAACATTAGGGGCCATGTTTTCAACTACTGCATCTTGGAACTTTTGGTACCAGCTTGCATTACCTATTACCCTATCTATCCTGGAACAAATGATCCCTGAAGTATGCTTGTTTGTCCAAGTATAGTATGACCCCTCAGTAGTAGCTTCATATAAACCTGTCTGTTGCATCATATTTCTAAGATCTCTGTATTCAGCTTCCACCACTTCCTTCCCCCCAATTCTGTCCTTGTTAGATAACACATTATTATAGTCTCCTACCACTATCCAAGGACTATTCATCAGTTTTCCTATGTCTTCTACTTCCTTCCAAAGAGCTCTCCTATGTTCTAGTTGATTCATAGCATATATAATAGTAACAGTTTGGCAGAGATTGTGATCTAGAATATAAACTTCCAAATGAATGTACTGACTATGAGTTTTGATTACCTTTATCATGACTTTATTAGGTTGCCAAAGGACCCAAATTCTCCCATTATGGTGGTTGTTGTAATTATCCACAAACTCCCAATGAGAACCAAAGACACTTCTAATCCTATCAGCATTATTCTTCTTGATTCTAGTTTCCAACAGGGCACAGATTGGTACGTTGAAAGTAGAGATATAGGAGCTTATCTCTCTGTGTCGTGCCTCTTTATTCATGCCCCTAACATTCCAAGATGCTAGTATGGATCCATTTGAGGACCCCCATTAGAACATTCTCCAATTCTTAATGGGGTAAATGGATTATGGAAGCCACCTTCTTTCTGATTCTTGACTGGTGTTGCTGTTCGCTTATTCTTGTCCAATATATTTGAGTTTGTGCAATACCCCGTATTTTTAATTACTCTGGATAATATTAGTTGTGATCAACTGAGTTCCAGTGTACTCTGAGAAATTATCTGCGAAGATAATTAGAGTAACGGTGGAGCTCAGGGAAAATCTAATTAGTATTATCTGACTCTGAGATATTTTAATATTTGGAACTTTAGAGACTTTTTCGGTAATCAGTAGTATAACTAATGATATTTCTTTTTCCTATATCAACTCTTTCTTCTCATTTTTCCAAAGAAGGAGACATTTGGTGTAAGGGAAAGAAAAGAGAAGTAAAGGAAATGAGAAGAAAACTTAGAAGAGAGAAAGATCTTTAACCATCATCCATTCTTCACCAAATCATCTCATCTTTATCATTATCATCCTCTGTTTAAGGTGGGTTCTAGATAGATGCTCTAGATGTAGAATTCCATGTGTTTTAGAGTTAGGTTGGAATTGTGAAAAAATGAGTAATTGTGTTAAAATTATGAATTTAACGGATGAAATGCAATATAATTGTTGTTAAATGCTTGTTGTTATGATCATGTTATGTTTTGATGGTTATAATAAGGTTTGGGGGTATTTTGATTGGAAAATTATTGATTTTGGGATGAAGAACAACGCTGTTGAGAAGTGAGATTTTCCAGGATTCGCCTCGTGAACCTGGGGCGAGTTGTAGCGAACAGATTTTCGAGGGTTCGCCTAGCGAAGGTTAGCGAATGTTCACCAACAACGTTCGCCTAGCGAACTTTGGACCTTTTCAGTGCTGTTTGGTTCTGCCTTGCTTCGCTGAGTTGTTCGCGAAGCGAAGGGCGAGACGAATGTTCGCTAGGGAGTTCGCGAAGCGAACTTTATGTCTGGTTTTGTTCTGTTTGTTCATTCGCCAGGGGCTTCACCTAGCGAAGGCTGGAGCGAATGCTCGCTGGGTAGTTCGCCTAGCGAACATGTTAGGTTATGCAGTTTTGTTTCTTTCCTAACTTTTGACCCGCTTATCCTATTTTAGTGTTTTTGACATCAATAGAAAGCCGTGGAAATAATCTATATGATGACAGTAAAAGATGCTGGTTTTGATGCTCGATTAAATTAATCGGAGGGAATCGTAAATTTGTATAATTTGTGGTATATGGAATTATATGTTTCCATTATGAGATTGATGACTAATTGCCTATGTTCTTATTGTTAAGCATGTTTGAATATGTATGCATGTTAAAATATGAAATAGGTAGAGTGAGGAACATTACCGTATACAATGTAGAAAAGGGTGGAATGGCATAATGACAACGCTCGTGCATGAGAGGCCGAGGCATGTGTCTAGTAATCATAACCGATTTATCTTGCGGTGTAGTTTCATGAGACTCGAGCTCCTCCTCTGAAACGTATGCACAATTACTTGGTAGGTTTGATTCCCTACGTGTAGTACGATTGGAGCCTATGCATTGGGTTGAGACTTGTGTGGTTAACAGGCCATGAGAAGTGATGGTTCAGGGTTAACAGGCCGGTGATCCCGAATCTAATTCGTATGCCAAGTAACTACAAGTATTCATCACTCGGGTCATCTTCTAGACGTAGAAGCGGACAGGAAAAGGGGATGCCTTGGTACGGTTATTGATTAGTGAGATTCTTGAGTTAACAGGCTCAGGATTTAACATTGTAATAGTGTGAGTTAACAGGCTCACGAGTGTGGATCCATATAGGGTGCGTGAGTACTCAAAGTCATTTCCCTTCCCCTTTGACTTAAGTTAGGATCGATAGAACCTTGTAAAGCCGAGAGGACTATAAGATAGCGAACTCACTGAGATTTGATGTATCTCACCCCACGTTGTTGTTTACATCACAGGTACTACAGGTTCGGCGAAGGGTAAGGACAAAGTGGTTTGACTTTTCCTTACGGGTCGTAGCTTTTGAGATGGCATGGCTTCCGCTATGGCGTTTTATTTTGAGATCATTGTATTGATCTAGTTCTTAGTGTATTTTGGGACATCTTGTATTTGTTATGTCGTAGGATTTAGAACTTTGTATTTAGGGCATTTAATGTATATAATGTGTTAGCTTGGAACTTATGGTATTTCAGTACCAAATACTTGGACTCATGTATAATATATATGCTTTGATGTATGTTGTTATGTATGGGTGTTACAGTTGGTATCAGAGCAGGTCGTATCCTCGACCTAGCCATGAAATAGTATGAGTATTTTCTTTCCGTTTCATATGCGTTGTGTCGCCATTGGTCTTAAGTGTTATATGTATAGTATTGAGCCTGATCAACTTAATCCTATCTATATGACGTTTAGGAACATGGCTGGCGGACGCAGAAGCAATTGTGGTAGACCCACAAACCCTCCAGCTGGGACGAATCCTCCAGGCGGCGATGAGAATGCTCCTTTGTATCAGGTTATGCAAGAGATGCAGCAGTAACAAAATTAATTCATGCAACAGATGGTGCAACGGATGAATGGAGGTCTTCATCCTCAGGTGGTTGTTCCAGATGTGGTAGGTGGAAGTTTTTAGGATTTCATCCGCCTGAATCCTCCAGAATTTCAGGGCTGATTGGATCTAGTGAAAGCTCATGACTGGATTGCGGGCATGGAGAGAATCTTCCTGATAATTTACTGTAGTGAGGAGGACAAAGTAGTGTTTGCTTCTCACTCACTGAGAGGTCCTGCTAAGAGGTGGTGGGATATTGTTTCAGCTTTTATGACTATTCAAGGTGTGCCTAAAGTGTGGGAGCAATTCAAGTCTAATTTTATGGAAAATTACCTTCCTAGTTCTTTGAGGATCCGAAGAGAGTTTGAATTCCAACAGTTGAGGCAAGGTAGTGTGGCAGTAACTGCTTATGTCGGGTCGCTAGGGCAAGGTTATGTGGTTGAGAATGATTTGAGGAGTGTTCAGACAGAAAGGGGTTCGCGTAGGTCTAATCAGAATGATTGTGGGAAGTCAAGCCAACAGTTTATGCCTAGACAACGAGCTTTCAAAGGGAAGCAAGTCCACAATTCTAGTACTAGTGCGCCTCTTGTGTGTCGTACTTATGGTATGATGCATTCTGGTAGATGTCGCTATGAAGGAGTGGAGTGTTATCAATGTCAGAAGATGGGCCATATGGCGGGAGATTGTTCTCAGAATAAGAATCAAGTATAAGGAAATAGTACCGGTCGAGTGTATACTCTGGATGTAAAGAATGCAGAGGGCGATAACTTCTTGATTGTAGGTACGTAGTTCGTAAGCAGACATTCTTGTCTTGTTTTATTTGATTGTGGAACAACACACTCCTTTGTGTCTGTGCAATGTGTGAAATTGTGTATTTCCAGTAGTCTGTGAGTTTCCGGAAGTTTTTCCCGAGGATATCACTTCTCTTCCTCTGGAGAGGGAAGTGGAATTTTCTATTGACCTGATACCAGGAATAGCTTCGATATCCGTTTCTCCGTATCGGATGGCACCACTTGAATTAAAGGAACTAAAGGGAAATTAGAGGAGCTTATCGCTAAGAATTTTGTTAGACTTAGTGTCTCACCGTGGGGAGCTCCAGTATTGTTGGCAAAGAAGGAGGGTGGTGGAATGCGGTTATGTATTGATTACCGTCAGTTGAATAAGGTCACCATCAAGAACAAATACCCATTGCCAAGGATAAATGACCCGTTAGATCAATTTAAAGGAGCCTGAGTGTTCTCGAAGATTGATTTACGGTCGGGTTATCATCAGATTCGTGTGAGGAGTTCAGATGTACCAAAGACTACGTTTAGAACCCGTTATGGCCATTATGAATTTTTGGTGATGCCTTTCGGTGTGACGAATGCTCCGGCAGTTTTCATGGATTATATGAATCGGATATTTCAACCTTATCTGGACCAATTTGTTGTGATTTTCATGGATGACATTCTTTTCTATTCTCGGGATCCTCAAGAGCACGGAGAACACCTAAGAATCGCTTTATCCATCTTACAAGAGAGGCAACTTTTTGCTAAGCTAAGTAAGTGTGAGTTTTGGATGTCGGAGATTAATTTTCTTGGACGTGTCATATCTCAGGGAGGTGTAGCAGTTGATCCATCAAAAGTTGAAGCAGTGATTAATTGGGAGAGACCGAAGAATGTGTCAGAAGTTAGAAGCTTTTTGGGATTAGTAGGTTATTACAGAAGGTTTATTAAAGGCTTTTCTCAACTGGCTTTACCGATGACGAGACTGACTCGGAAGGATTATTCGGATGAATGGCATTCGGCTTGTGAGCAAAGTTTTATGAGCTTGAAGGAAAGGTTGACGACCACTCCTGTTTTGGTCATTCCTGATCCTAGCAAGTCATATGAGGTATATTGTGATGCATTGAGGAAGGGATTAAGAGGTGTGTTAATGCAAGATGGACATGTGGTGGCTTATGCTTCTCGACAGTTGAAAGTCCATGAAGAGAATTATCCAACGCATGATTTAGAATTGGCGGCCGTTGTTTTTACCTTGAAGGTGTGGCGTCACTATTTGTATGGTGTACGTTTTGAGATGTTTAGTGACCACAAGAGTCTAAAGTATCTTTTTGACCAGAAAGAGTTGAACATGCGTCAAAGGAGATGGATGGAGTATTGGAAATATTACGACTTGGAGTTAAAATACCATCCGGGTAAAGCGAATAAAGTGGCGAATGCATTGAATAGGAAGGTGTTGCATAATGCTGAGTTGATGATGCTAGAGTATACCTTGTTGGAAAATTTTCGAGATCTAAATCTTCAATTTGTTTGGACTCCCAATGGTGTAATCATGGGAAATTTGAATATCAATTCTATTCTTAAGGAAGAAATCCAACAAGACCAAGGGTTATATGAGAAGTTACAAGAAGTGTTAGTACAACCGGGTTTTGTGCAAGCTACCGACGGACTTATTTTGTTTAACCAAAGGATTTATGTTTCAGATAACACAAAGTTAAAAAGGAGGATTTTGGAAGAAGCGCATAAGAGTGCCTTTACTATACATCCGGGATCTTCAAAGATGTATCAAGATTTAAAGAGGGACTATTGGTGGTCCAGGATGAAAAGGGATGTTGCGGTGTATGTGTCAGAATGTGTGGTGTGTCAACAAGTAAAGATCGAACACCAAAGACCGGGTGGCTTGTTGCAACCTTTAGAAATTCTGGTATGGAAGTGGGATAGTATTTCGATGGATTTAGAGGTAGGATTACCCTGTGCGCAAGGTGGTTATGATTCGATTTGAATAATTGTGGATCGGTTAACGAAATCCGCGCATTTCTTAGCTGTGAAGACTACCTACAAGGCGAGTCATCTCGCAAAGTTGTTCATTTTAGAAATAGTGAGATTGCATGGCATTCCCACTAGTATCGTTTCGGATAGAGATCCAAAGTTTACTACGAGATTTTGGAGAGCTTTTCAACAAGCCATGGGAACGAAGTTATATTTGAGTACGTCGAATCATCCGCAAACGGATGGTCAGACGGAACGGATAATACAAACCATGGAAGACATGTTGAGAGCTTGTGTACTTGAAAGTGGGGGGAAATTGGATAGAACTTTTGCCGTTGATTGAGTTCTCGTTATCATGCAAGTATTGGTATGGCACCTTATGAGGCGTTGTATGGAAGAAAGTGTAGGACACCGTTGTGTTGGGTAGAAGTTGGTGAAGATAGGATGCTGGGACCCGAGATTATTCATGAAACTACAGAGAAGATTAAGATGATCCGTGGAAAAGTTAAGTAAGCACAGGATCGTCAGAAGAGTTATGCAGATAACTGAAGAAGACCTTTAGAATTTGAAGAAGGTGATCACGTGTTTTTGAAGGTTACTCCGAGATTGCGGTTGAAAGGACCATTTTGGTCGCGGAAGTTAAGTCTGAGATACGTGGGACCATATCAGATTTTGGAAAGAATTGGTGAAGTAGCCTACAGATTAGCCTTACCGTCTTCTCTGTCAGAGATGCACGACGTTTTTCATGTGTCTCAGCTTCGAAAATTTGTCCCAGATCCTCTTCAGCCAATTTTACCGGATACAATTGAGATAGAAGCATATTTAACGTTTGAGCCTCAACCAAGTCGTATCACCGGAAGAGAAACTAAGGTGTTAAGGAATAAAGAGATTCCTCTCGTTAGGGTCCAGTGGAATGAGACGCATCCGGGCGATGCAACTTGGGAAATACAATCGGAGATGCGGGAGGTTTATCCTCATCTTTTCAGGTAATTGTTTTAAATTCGGGGGACAATTTCTATTTAAGGGGGGGAGGATGTAATACCCCGTATTTTTAATTACTCTAGATAATATTAGTTGTGATCAACTGAGTTCTAGTGTACTCTGAGAAATTATCTGCGAAGATAATTAGAGTAATGGTGGAGCTCAGGGCAAATATAATTAGTATTATCCGACTCTGAGATATTTTAATATTTGGAACTTTAGAGACTTTTTGGGCAATCAGTAGTATAATAACTAATGATATTTCTTTTTCCTATATCAACTCTTTCTTCTCATTTTTCCAAAGAAGGAGACATTTGGAGTAAGGGAAAGAAAAGAGAAGTAAAGGAAAAGAGAAGAAAACTTGGAAGAGAGAAAGATCTTCAACCATCATCCATTCTTCACCAAATCATCTCATCTTTATCATCATCATCCTCTATTTAAGGTGGGTTCTAGATAGATGCTCTAGATGTAGAATTCCATGTGTTTTAGAGTTAGGTTGGAATTGTGAGAAAATGAGTAATTGTGTTAAAATTATGAATTTAACGGATGAAATGCAATATAATTGTTGTTAAATGCTTGTTGTTATGATCATGCTATGTTTTGATGGTTATAATAAGGTTTGGAGGTGTTTTGATTGGAAAATTATTGATTTTGGGATGAAAAACAGCGCTGTTGAGAAGTGGGATTTTCCAGGCTTCGCCTCGCGAATCTGGGGCGAGTCGCAGCGAACATATTTTCGAGGGTTCGCTTAGCGAACCCGTCAGTGAAGGCAGCGAATGTTCGCCAAGGACGTTCGCCTAGCGAACTTTGGACCTTTTCAGTGTTGTTTGGTTCTGCCTTGCTTCGCTGAGTTGTTCGCAAAGAGAAGGGCGAGGCGAATGTTCGCCAGGGAGTTCGCGAAGCGAACTTTATGTCTGTTTTTGTTCTGTTTGTTCATTCGCCAGGGGCTTCGCCTAGCGAAGGCTGGAGCGAATGCTCGCTGGGTAGTTCGCCTAGCAAACATGTTAGGTTATGCAGTTTTGTTTCTTTCCTAACTTTTGACCCGCTTATCCTATTTGAGTGTTTTTGATATCAATAGAAAACCGTGGAAATAATCTATATGATGATAGTAAAAGATGCTGGTTTTGATGCCTAATTAAATAAATCGGAGGGAACTGTAAATTTGTATAATTTGTGGTATGTGGAATTATATGTTTCCATTAGGAGATTGATGACTAATTGCCTATGTTCTTATTGTTAAGCATGTTTGAATATGTATGCATGTTAAAATACGAAATAGGTAGAGTGAGGAACATTACTGTATACAATGTAGAAAAGGGTGGAATGACATAGTGACAACGCTCGTGCATGAGAGGCCGAGGCGTGTGTCTAGTAATCATAAACGATTTATCTTGCGGTGTAGTTTCATGAGACTCGAGCTCCTCCTCTGAAACGTATGCACAATTACTTGGTAGGTTTGATTCCCTACGTGTAGTACGATTGGAGCCTATGCATTGGGTTGAGACTTGTGATGGTTAACAGGCCATGAGAAGTGACGGTTCACGGTTAACAGGCCGGTGATCCCGAATCCAATTCGTATGCCAAGTAACTACAAGGATTCATGACTCGGGTCGTCTTCTAGACGTAGAAGCGGACGGGAAAAGGGGATACCTTGTTACGGTTATTGATTAGTGAGATTCTTGAGTTAACAGGCTCAGGATTTAACATTGTAATAGTGTGAGTTAACAGGCTCACGAGTGTGGATCCATATAGGGTGCGTGAGTACTCAAAGTCACTTCCCTTTCCCTTTGACTTGAGTTAGGATCGATAGAACCTTGTAAAGCTGAGAGGACTATAAGATAGCAAACTCACTGAGATTTAATGTATCTCACCCCACGTTGTTGTTTACATCACATGTACTACAGGTTCGGCGAAGGGTAAGGACAAAGTGGTTTGACTTTTCCTTACGGGTCGTAGCTTTTGAGATGGCATGGCTTCCGCTATGGCGTTTTATTTTGAGATCATTGTATTGATCTAGTTCTTAGTGTATTTTGGGACATCTTGTATATGTTATGCCGTAGGCTTTAGAACTTTGTATTTAGGGCATTTAATGTATATAATGTGTTAGCTAGGAACTTATGATATTTCAATACCAAATACTTGGACTCATGTAAAATATATATGCTTTGATGTTTGTTGTTATGTATGGGTGTTACAGTTTGTGATAAGAGTCCTTCCTATTTCTGAATTGTTGTGAGGTATATGAGGTTGTTGATGTAGATTCATTTTTTCCTGTGTATTCTGACTATTTGTCTTTATTGTAGAAGCTTGCACCTCAGTATGTGGACCTTTACTCGATTGCCTTTTTTCTGCTACCTGCTTCCATATCTTAGTGGCTTTTGGTTGGTGTTTGGGTTTGTCACAATCATATCCTATTGTCAAGAAATGTTGGCAATATAGAGGTCTCCACTCGTACTCCACCCTTTGTTCCAAAAGCTAGCCTGTATGATCTCTGATTTTTATCGTATCCTGTGGTCTTTGTGTAATGTCAACTTCTATGAGAACCCGAGCATACGAAATTCTCAGTTTTTTGGCCGTGCATTCATCAGTTGTCATTGGTTTCCCTATTGCACTGGCTATCTTGGATAGACTCTTCTCCCCCCATAGATGAAGAGGTAGATTTGGGAAGTTAACCCATAGTGGCAATACACGCAGGAAATCATATTTCAGTTCAAATTCTGGTGTCCACTCTCTGAGAAGTATTGGTTTTCCATAAATGAAGTAGGGTCCTTGAGCCATTACCTGTTGTCGATCTTGCTCCTCTTTGAATCAAACTATAAAATATCCCTCATCATTGTAATATAAATCAGGCAACGCAACAAAGCTCCATGTAGATTCCATTAACTTTTTGACAGCATTCATTGACAGTGAATCCCCCATTGCAAAAAGGATCATCGAATCTTTCCAGAACATTAGCTCGTCTTCCATATCTGTTTCATCAATTTGGATTTCAATTGTTCCTTCTATGATGTCTGGTGCCACAAATCCAACCGCCATACCTCTATTCAAGGTTCGATTACCCTTGATAACATCCACCCACGATCGATTCATCTTATCATCATTTTTTTGTCGTGTGTCTTCTTTGTTGATCTCTTCTTCGTGTTGTGATTTATTCTCCTCTTCTTCTTCCTGTAGATTAGTCGATCGAATTTCTAGATTGCCTTCATTAGTTTGGTTCATTTCAGGTTCTTTAGCTATCGGTTCCAGTTCCTTCTCGTCCTCAGTTGTTGACTCTGCGTTCGCATGTGAGATGATGGTTCTTACTGCCCCTTTTCGGTACGCCACCGCCTGTGTCCTTGGCCGGCTGACGCCTCGCTTTCCCATGGTTTTTTTCAAAACCCTAGCAGAGCGGGAACCTTAAATGAATTATTATTGAATTTGTGATTTTAGAATTATCCATAGAAACACTTAATTTTTCTAAACATTTTAAACTTCTCGAAGTAATAAATCTCAAGAAATAATAGACACATATGATTAAATAAAAATCCTTAAAAAATAATATATTTGTGATTGACACCGTCAATGTTTCGTTCTTTAAGAATAAATGGAGTAAGGAGCGGTGATAACGGCATATCCAAGCTTCTGTGCGGCAGAGAGGGGGTTGACTTGAAAGTTTAGCACTGCAACATTCAAATCAATATATAAGAGAGTAAATTGAAATTGAGTTTGAATGATTGGTGGTGTCATTTATGAATGATTTGTTGTGTCGTTTATGAATGAAATGAAATTTATTTATAGGTTCTAGAAAAGATATTTTAAGAATTATGCATAGAGTATGAGTACCATCTAAAAATTTATTTAATTAAATAGGAAATAATGATGTAATATATATATATATATATAATATTTAAAATAGAACATTCAATAAAATACCACAATCCATCGCTATTATAAAAAAATTACATTTGTTGAATAATTGTTTTAAAGTTGATAATGTGTTTGTTTGTGCATGCATTGTATGTGCGTGCGTGCAAGGTATTCCCTGAACGATTTTTTTCAGATTTACAAAGTAAGAGTTGTCAAATATATTTTGACTCCTGTAATTCAAATATTTTAATTTGAAATACAGTAGACAATTTAATATTCAAAATATTAATAAACAACTCAATTTTAAACAACTACCCTATTTGGGTACAATTATAAGTAAAAATAACTCCTTTTACATTGAATTTATGTACAATCAAAGTAAAATATATTATAATATCTCTAGTTATATTTGATGAATCAACTAATAACATTAAATGCTTTTGAATTAAATCAATGATCTACTAGTGATACATGCATTAATTAGTTTGACAATTAATGACTTTTGCTCATATTAGTGACGAAGATTTAAGAATTTTTTTTTTCTTATAATATTGACTGGAGGAGATCATTTTATATATTTATTTATTTGAATTATATCTTAAATAATTATTCAGCACCATGTAATATATTGTATTTGATTAAGAAAAAACCATAGAAATACGATCGTTTTAATATCTTCTATTTAATAGCAGAACATATCTTCCTAATTTCATCATTAGTAGTACTCTTCACTCCAATATTGCTCATTTTAACCATTGATTTTTCAACGTTAATATTAAACAAGTCCAATATATCCAAGTATTTTTGCACTATCCTTTTTGTAGAAGAATCATTCCACATTGTTTGGTCGGATTGAAGAATTTTTGGGCCAATTTTAAGATTTCCAAAGTAAGAGCTGTCAAATCTATTTTGATTCTCCCTATCCAAAGCAACTCTGTTTGAAGCATCACTATTTTGGGAATATAGCATCTATAAATTTGGAAGAAACAAAGGGTCGGTTGAAGGGTATGTTGAACCATCTGCAGTGAAGTTATACAATTTGTAACTGAACAACTGACATTTGGTAGTATCAAATGTATGGCTTTCATCTATAAATATTCACATAAAGTGAATAATTAAAATATTAGCACTTCTAAAATGACACTTTGTGATCATTTATTTTTCCCTTTGAAATTTTTCTCATGTTTTATCCTCCTTATTTATCTAATACATAAATTTTCGTATGTGATATATCTTCCTCAATGAAAAATAATAAATCATTATTGAATTTGGGATTTTAGAATCATCCATAAAAACACCTAATTTTTCCAAACATTTTAAACTTCTCGAAGTAATAAGTCTCAAGAAATAATAGACACAAATAATTAACTAAAAATCCTTAAAAAATTATATATTTGCGATTGACAGTGTCAATGTTTCGTTTTAAAAGAATAAATTGAGTAAGGAGCAGTGATAACGACATATCCAAGCTTCAGTGGGGCAGAGAGAAGGTTGGCTTGTAAGGTTAGCACTCCAACATTCAAATCAATATATAAGAGAGAGTGGATTGAAATTGAGTTTGAAAATGTTACCTGAATTTGGTGCCTTCTGTATGAATAATAGGGAGAGAATAACAAACTTGTTATTTGTTATGAGTACATTGTTGAGAGTCGTTGGATGTAAATGCAGTTGAGATTCTTTGTGATCATCTTGAGGATAGTCCTCGTGTGCTAAAAAGAATCTAGATGGATTAAACTCCTTTAGAGTGGTTGTTCGAGGTCGAGATGAAATAAATCAAAATTACTCATGTGTCAGGTATATCCAATTTCTTTTCAAATGTTGTTCAGATTGATTTCAAATACTAAAATTTGATTTCTATGGATTTACTGGCTGGTAATCATTATTCGCCCTGGTGGATGCAAGGCCATGTAGAGCATTTGTTGTCATCGTTTATGCTGATCCTTACTGTTTAATCTTAATTTCGACATATCGGAAACTTAGAATCCCAACTTTGATAGCGTGTCGTACGTGAACAATGATGTTTATCTGGAGCTTTTCGAAATTGGATTACAACAACTGTCAAGCAGTGGATAATAAAGAGTGGGAAGAATGAAATAATTAGATAAAACGTTGCAATAGTTAGATAAAAAGTTGGAATAGATCTCATAGTTGAAAAGATGTTGTAGTCATCTCGAAGATGGTTTTGAACTTTGATAAAAATGATCCATATAAGCATTACATTGGTAAAAGGAGTGTAAACTACATGGAGGATATTTCAATAGTTAGGGGTAGGAAGAGACCAAGGAAAATTGTAAGATATATTTGGAGTTAAGTAATGTATCTTTGGATGTGATTCATGGCAGGGCAGTATGACATCAATTTATTTGTGTAACCAACCTTACCCAATGAGAAATGGATTTTGGTGAGACTCTTATTCAAATTGTTTAGTGTTCTAATAGGTAATTTGCTCAATATTTTTTGTATGGTTGGTTTGTTTATTTTAGTTTCTGATCTTCTTGCATTGGTTTTGTAGCTGTGTGCCGTCATATAATTTTGATTATATTTTTTATTATCTGATGTATAGAAATATTAGCTTTGTAGACTAGTATGCCATGTTTCTTCCCAATAGAGTTGGTTAATCTTTTCTTTTATGGTTGTGTGGACAAGATTGATGCTCATAAAGTGTTTGGTAATGCTCTTTTCAAGGATGGGAAACATACCCGTCTCTCTTATCCTTTGGAAAAGTTTCATGGAGATTCAAGAACACTTCAAACTCTTGATTTTGAATCAATTGAGTTTTCATACAAAATAGTGGTGATTAATATACTAATTAAGTGCAACAAGAATAATAATGCAAAACAAAATTCAATAAAAAAAATTAATTCACATTTAATCACTTTTCCTCATGGTGGTTCAAGAACACTTTAAACTCTTGATTTTAAATCAACTGAGTTTCCATGCAAAATGGTGATGATTGATATGCTAATTAAGTGCAACAAGAATAATAATGCAAAACAAAATTAAATAAACAAAAATCAATTCACATTTAATCACTTTTGCTCATGGAGGTTCAAGAACACTTTAAACTCTTGATTTTAAATCAATTGAGCTTCCATGCAAAATGGTGATGATTAAGGTACTAAATAAATGAAACAAGAATAAAATTGCAATAAAATTAAATAAATGACAAGCATAATAGCCTACCTAAAATAAAATTCAATAAAGAAAGAAAGAAATATTTTGAAGAAAAATGAAAAGGGGTTTTGCTTAGTTTTTGTAATGATTCATGGTGTCATTTATGAATGATTGGTGGTGTCATTTATGAATGAAATGAAATTTATTTATAGGCTCTAGAAAGGATATTTTAAGAATTATGCAAAGGGTATGAGTACTATCTAGAAACTTATTTAATTAAATAGTGAATAATGATGTAATATATATATATATATATGTATATATATATATATATATATATAATATTTAAAATAGAACATTTAATAAAATACCACAATCAATCACTATTATAAAAAAATTACATTTGTTGAATAATTGTTTTTAAGTTGATAATGTGTTTGTTTGTGCATGCATTGCATGTGCACGCGTGCAAGGTATTCCCTGAAATGCAGTAGACAATTTAATATTTTAACTCCCGCAATTCAAATATTTTAATTTGAAATGCAGTAGACAATTTAATATTTTAAATATTAATAAATAATTCAATTTTTAAACAACTACTAAATAGGTACAATTATAAGTAAAAATAACTACTTTCATATTGAATTCATGTACAATTAAAGTAAAATTTATAATAATATCCCTAGTTATATTTGATGAATCAATTAATAACATTAAATGCTTTTGAATTAAATCAAGAGTCTACTAGTGATACATGCATTAATTAGTTTGACAATTAATGACTTTTGTTTATATTAATGACGAAGATTTAAGATTTTTTTTCTTATAATATTGATTGGAGGAGATATTTTATTTATTTATTTATTTA
Organism: Lathyrus tuberosus; assembly: GCA_022829125.1. NCBI lineage: Eukaryota > Viridiplantae > Streptophyta > Magnoliopsida > Fabales > Fabaceae > Lathyrus > Lathyrus tuberosus. The sequence continues at coordinate 8,547,774 of JALAZF010000191.1, forward strand.
TTTGAATTATATCTTAAATAATTATTCTGCATTTTGTAATATATTGTATTTGATCAAGAAAAAATCATAGAAATACGATCATTTGAATATCTTCTAGTTAATAGCAGAACATATCTTCCTAATTTCATCATTAGTAGTACTCTTCACTCCAATATTACTCATTTTCACCAATGATTTTTCAACGTTAATATTATACAAGTCCAATATATCCAAGTAACAAAGGATCTATAAATTTGGAAGAAACAAAGGATCGGTTGAAGGGTATGTTGAACCATCTGCAGTGAAGTTATACAATCTGTAACTGAACTATTGACATTTGGTAGTATCAATTGTATGGCTTTCATCTATAAATATTCACATAAAGTGAATAATTAAAATATTATCACTTCTAAAATGATACTTTGTGATCATTTATTTTTCCATTTGGAATTTTTTCTCATGTGTTATCCTACTTATTTATCTAATACATTGATTTTCGTATGTGATATATTTTCCTTAAATGAAAAATAATAACTCATTATTGAATTTGTGATTTTAGAATCATCCATAAAAACACTTAATATTTTCAAACATTTTAAACTTCTAGAAGTAATAAGTCTCAAGAAATAATAGACACATGAATAACTAAAAATCCTTAAAAAATAATATATTTGCGATTGACAGCGTCAATGTTTCATTTTAAAAGAATAAATTGAGTATGGAGCGGTGATAACGGTATATCCAAGCTTCTGTGCGGCAGGGAGAATGTTGATTTGTAAGGTTAGCACTCCAACATTCAGATCAATATATAAGAGAGAGTGGATTGAAATTGAGATTGAAAATGTTACCTGAATTTGGTGCATTTGGTATGAATAGTAGAGAGAATAACAAACTTGCTATTTGTTATGAGTACATTGTTGAGAGTCGTTAGATGTAAATGCATTTGAGATTCTTTGTGATCATCTTGAGGGTAGTCCTCGTTTGATAAAAAGATTCCAGATGTATTAGAACTCCTTTAGAGTGGTTGGTCGAGGTCGAGATAAAATAAATCAAAATTTCTCATGTGTCAGGTATATCCAATTTCTTTTCAAATGTTGTTCAGATTGATTTCAAATACTAAAATTTGATTTCTATGGATTTACTGGCTGGTAATCCTTATTTTTTAATCTAAGGAACAAAAAACAAACTAACTTCATTTTGAATTTTCTGTAGCCATATGCATTTTTATGCTCGGCCAATGGGGTAAAGTTGGATATGCGTAACATTTTATTCTTCTTTATTCTCCCTGGTGGATGCAAAGCAATGTAGAGCACTTGCTGTCATCGTTTATGCTTATCCTTACTGTTTAATCATAATTTCGACAGATCGAAAACTTAGAATCCCAACTGTGATAGGGTGTCGTACGTGAACAATGATGTTTATCTGGAGCTTTCGAAATTGGATTACAACAACTGTCAAAAAGTGAATAATAAAGAGTGGGCCGAATGAAATAGTTAGATAAAACGTTGGAATAGTTAGTTTAAAATTTGGAATAGATCTCATAGTTGAAAAGATGTTGTAGTCATCTCGGAGATGGTTTTGAACTTTGATAAAGATGATCCATAGAAGCATTATATTGATAAAAGGAGTGTAAACTACATGGAGAATATTTCAATAGTTAGGTAGGAAGAGACCAAGGAAAATTGTAAGATATATTTGGAGTTGAGTAATGTATCTTTGGATGTAATTCATGGCAGGGCAGTATGACATCAATTTATTTGTGTAACCAACCTTACCAAGTGAGAAAAGGATTTTGGTGAGACTCTTATTCAAATTGTTTAGTGTTCTAATAGGTAATTTGCTCAGTATTTTTTGTATGGTCAGTTTGTTTATTTTAGTTTCAGATCTTCTTGCAATGGTTTTGTAGCTGTGTGTCGTCATATAATTTTGATTATATTTTTTATTATCTGATGTATACAAATATTATCTTTGTAGACTGGTATGCCATGTTTCTTCCCAAAAGAGTTGGTTGATCTTTTCTTTTATGGTTGTGTGGACAAGATTGATGCTCATAAAGTGTTTGGCTATGCTCTTTTCAAGGATGGGAAACATACCTGTCTCTCTTATCCTTTGGAAAAGGTTCACTCATATGTCTCTAGCAGAAGTTTACACAATGGATGTTTTATTCAGAGGATGCGAGAGAAAGTTGCCTCCCTTCGAAAGTATTAATTTATTCCTTTGGATGTATAATGTATGCTCGTGCTGTGTATTTTTCCGTTATATATATATATATATATATATATTATGCTCTTTTCAAGGATGGGAAACATACTCGTCTCTCTTATCCCTTGGAAAAGTTTCACTCATATGTCTCTAATAGAAGTTTTCACAATGGACATTTTATTTAGAGGATGCGAGAGAAAGCTGCCTCCCTTCTCAAGTATTAATTTCTTCCTTTGGATGTATAGTGTATGCTCGTGTTATGTATTTTTCATTATATATATATATATATATATATATATATATATATATATATATATATATATATATATATATAAAATTAATAAATTTGGTTATGGGTCTCATAATTAATTTCAATAAAAAAAATTAATTTATGTTTAATTCAAAATATACAACAACCGTTTTATTTTTTTCCTCTAATATAATTTTATTAATTTTTTTTTCTATTATGGATATTATATGAAACTATCCAAATATTAAAAAATGAACATTTATCAATCATTTATTAAAATGTGCGAACAAATGTGCTTACCAAATTAGTATGTGTACGTAGGCATTGATGTAGCTACGAGGAGAAAATATAATATTGAAACAAATACCATAAAAATATGAGTCACTTATTAAAATTAATACAATTAAAAAATGATTGAATCAATATTTCTAGTTGGCAATATGTAACACCCATATATGACATAATACATCAAAGCATAAATATCATACATGAATCCAAGTTTGGGTACTGAAATACCATAAATTCTTATCTTATAGATTCTCTCGGCTTTACAAGATGGGGTGAGATATTAAATCTCAGTGAGTTCCCTATCTTATAAATTCTCTCGGCTTTACAAGGTTCTATCACCCTAACTCAAGTCAAAAGGGAAGGGAAGTGACCTTGAGTTCATAATCTCATAATCTCACACTATATGGAAACATGTTATGAGTCCGTTAACTCAATAATTATCACTATCATTAACCTCATCAAGGCATCCCTTCCTCCCGTCCTCTTCTACGTCTAGAAGTCGGAATGAGTCATGGATCCTCGTAAATTACTTGGCATACGAGATGGATTCAGAACTAAGGGACACATTATCACCTTAATTCGTCACTTTACACGGTCCATTCACCGTTACAAGTCTCTTTACCCGTAGCTCCATTCGTACTATAACATTGGGAATCAAACCTACCAAGTAATCGTGCATTCATTCCAGAGGAGCTCGTTACTCATGAAATGGCACATAAGGGGAAATGGTTACGATTTCATGATTTCACATACAACCAAAATTGTATTTAATAAATCTATGCCACATTAGCCTTTAGGCCTCTTTTGCCTTTCTCAATACTTACAAAGTTACACATGTTCCATAATAGTGTTTATTCCTTTCTATACCATTCGGTATTTGGTTACACGCTTTGGCCTTTCATGCGCGAGCGTTAACATTAGATTGTTTATCAATTTCCTAGCCCATTACTAGGTTCTAATATAGGTTTATTGTTAGGTTTTCCTCACTCTTTCTATTCCATATTTTAACATGCATTTTCTCTCAATCGTGTTTAATAACCACATATTAGACAAAGCATATTAAAATTGTATAGTAGAATTACATATAATAATTCATTCACAAGTTTCATAACTCTTAAGTTCCCTCCAGGTAAAGCGACCATAAGAGTTTGAAGTATCTATTTGACCAAAAAGAGTTGAACATGCGTCAAAGGAGATGGATGGAGTATTTGAAGGATTATGACTTGGAACTAAAGTACCATCCGGGTAAAGCGAATAAAATGGCAGATGCATTAAGCCGAAAAGTGTTAAAAAATGCCAAGTAGATGGTGTTATAGAATACCTTATTGGAAAAGTTTCGAGATCTTAATCTCCAATTTGTTTGGACTCCTAATGGTGTGATTATGGGAAATTTGAATCAATTCTAATCTTAGGGAAGAAATTCAACAAGGACAAGTATTGGATGAGAAGTTACAGGAATTGTTAGTTCAACCGGGTTTTGTGCGAGCTACCGATAGAGTTATTCTGTTTAACCAAAGGATTTGTGTTCCGGATGAGGCAGTGTTGAAAAGAAGAATTTTGGAGGAAGCACATAAGAGTGCTTTTACTATACATCTTGGTTCTTCAAAAATGTATCAAGATGTAAAGAGGGACTATTGGTGGTTCGGTATGAAAAGAGATATTGCGCTGTATGTATCAGAGTGTGCAGTATGCCAACAGGTAATGATTGAACACCAAAGACCGGGTGCCTTATTACAACCGTTAGAAATTTCGGTATGGAAGTGGGATAGTATTTCTATGGAATTTTCAGTTAGATTACCCCGTGCACAAGGTGGTTATGATTCTATTTGGGTAATAATGGATCGGTTGATGAAATCTGCGCATTTCTTAGCCGTAAAGACTACTTACAAGGCAAGTCATCTTGCAAGGTTGTTTATTTCGGAAATTGTGAGGTTGCATGGTATTCCCTCTAGTATTGTGTCCGATAGAGACCAAAAGTTTACTTCAAGATTTTGGATAGCTTTTCAACAAGCTATGGGAACAAAGTTGTGTTTGAGTACGTCGAATCATCCGCAAACAGATGGTCAGACGGAACTGACAAAACAAATTATGGAAGATATGTTAAGGGCTTGTGTACTTGAAAGTGGAGGAAATTAGATAGAACTTTTACCGTTGATTGAGTTTTCATAGAACAATAGTTATGATGTAAGTATTGGTATAGCTCCTTATGAGGCATTATATGGAAGGAAATGTAGAACGCATTTGTGTTGGGCCGAGGTTGGCGAAGATAGAATTTTAGGACCCGAGATTATCCAAGAGTCTACAGAAAAGATTAGAATGATCCGTGATAAAGTTAAACAAGCACAAAATCGTCAGAAGATTTATGCGGATAACCGTAGGAGAACTTTAGAGTTTGATGAAGGTGACCATGTGTTTTTGAAAGCTACTCCGAGATTGAGATTGAAAGGACCGTTTAAGTCACTGAAGTTAAGTTCGAGATACGTGGGACCGTATCAAAATTTAGAAAGGATTGGTGAAGTAGCTTACAGATTAGCCTTACCGCCTTCTCTGTCAGAAATGCATGATGTTTTTCATGTGTCTCAACTCCAGAAGATTGTTCCAGACCCTCTTCAGCCAATTCTACCAGATACGATTGAGATAGAAGCAGATTTAACGTTTGAGCCTCAACCAAGTCGTATCACAGGAAGAGAAACTAAGGTACTAAGGAATAAAGAGATTCCTCTTGTTAAAGTTTAGTGGGATGAGACGCATCCGGGCGATGCAAATTGGGAACTAGACTCAGAGATGTGAGATGCTTACCCTCATCTATTAAGGTAATTTTAAATTCGAGGACGAATTTCTATTTAAGGAGGGGAGGATGTAATACCCCGTATTTTTACTCTTTGCTCTGGATAATATTGGTTCTAATCAACTGGGTTCCGGTGTACTCTGAAATTATCTGCAAAGATAATTAGAGTAACTGACGAGCTCAGAGCAGGTCAAATTAATATTATCTGACCCTGAGGTTTTATCAAGTGATACATTAGAGACAAGTTAGACATTTAAGTTAGTGTTACTAACTAATGATATTTCTCTATGTCATTTCATTTCACTCACTTGTACAAAATAGAAACAAAAGTTGGAAAAGATAGTAAGAGTAGAGAGAAGGAGGAGCAAGAGGAGAAAAAGAGAGAAAACTTGGAATTGAAGGGAAAGCTTTAATCTTCGTCATCTCTTCTTCATCAATCAACCCAACATCTTCTCCATCTTCTTCATCTTGTTGTTGGTGAGTTCTAGTTAGAACCCTAAGTATAGAAACTTAGGTTAGAACTTGAATAAAAAGGGAGAAATTGGATTAATCATCCTAAATGTTGTTTGTTATGGTTGAAATATGAAATAAAACACATTATATGATTGGGTTATGTATGAAATTGATGTTTGATACTTGCTATTATGTTGAGCTATGTGTTGATGAGTTTCCATTGGATTCCATGTTGAAAATAACAGGTTTTGACCTCTGGTTCAGTGGTAACCAGTTACTCATTTTGAGGTAACCGGTTACTTGCAGGAAAAATAGTTGTTTTTACGCAAAAATGAACTGAGTAACCGGTTACTCATTTTGAGGTAACCGGTTACTCTATTGGATTTTGGTTACTGTCTGCGCAGGATGAATGCGTAACCGGTTACTCATTTTGAGGTAACCGGTTACCACTGTTATGTTTTGAAAAATATTTTAGAAAATTAATATCTTTTGAACCGTGCTTCCGATCGAGGTGTTCTTGGTACCGATGGAAAGCTATGAAAATATACTACATGTTAAAGGTGAAAAATATTGTTTTCGATACCCGATTAAATAAATCGGAGGGAACCTAAGGGTTATGTAACTTGTAATTGAATTATTATATGTAATTCTAAAATGCAATTGTAATATGCTTTGTCTAATATTGATGTTAAACATGATTTAGAGAATATGCATGTTAAAATATGGAATAGGTAGAGTGAGGAATCCTCACTATGAACTTATATTAGAACCTAGTAATAAGCTAGGAAATTGATAAATAACTTAATGACGACGCTCGTGCAGAAGAGGCTGAGGCGTGTGTCCAGTACCGAATGGTATAGAAAGAATAAGACACTAGTATGGAACACGTGTAATTATGTTTATAGAGAAAAGGCAAAAGAGGCCTAAAGGCAAATGTGGCCTAGTATTTGCAGAATAGAATTATGGTTGTATGTGAAATCACGAAATCGTAACCATTCCCCATTATTGTTCTGTTTCATGAGTAACGAGTTCCTCTGGAATGAATGCACGATTACTTGGTAGGTTTGATTCCCAATGTTATAGTACGAATGTAATCTATACGGTAAAGAGACTTGTGACGGTGTACGGACCGTGTGAAGTAATGAATTAAGGTGATAATGTATCCCTTAGTTCCGAATCCATCTCGTATGCCAAGTAATCTACGAGGATCCATGACTCGTTCCGACTTCAAGACGTAGAAGAGGAAGGGAAGAGGGATGCCTTGATAGGGTTGACGATAATGATAACTTTTTAGTTAACGAACTCAATAACATGTTTCCATATAGTGTGAGATAGTGTGAGATTATTGAACTCAAAGTCATTCCTTTCCCTTTGACTTGGGTTGGGATGATAGAACCTTGTAAAGCCGAGAGAATCAATAAGATAGGGAACTCACTGAGATTTAATATCTCACCCCATGTTGTTGATTATATTACAGGTGCTTCAGGTTCCGCGAAGGGTAAGGTTAATGCCGTTTGATTATTCTTACTTATCTTGGCTTTTGGGATGGGAAGACTTCCGTTGTTGGAGTTTATTTTTGGGATCATTGTATTGATCTAATTCTTAGTGCATTGGAACATCATGTATATATTATGCCATAGTTTTTTTTCATGTTGTATTTTGGGCATGTATATGTACAATGTGTTAACTAGGAAGTTATGGTATTTCAATACCAAGACTTGGATTCAGGTATAACATTTATGCTTTGATGTATGATGTTATATGTGGGTGTTATAATTGTTATAAATGAAAACAACTTTATTATTTATTAAAATATTTTTATAAATATTGTCAAAACAAAAATCATATTTTAATTCAAATTTTTTTATATACGGGAACAACATTACTATTGATTAAATATTTTATAAGTAGTGTCAAAACAAAATTTATGTTTATATACGGGAAAAAAAATACATTATTGAATAAAAAAATTTATATAGGTGAGAAAATATCATTATTATAAATGGGACTACTTTACTATTGATTCAAATATTTTTATAAATATTGTCAAAAGAAAAAAAAATATTTGATTAAAATATTTTTATATATGAGAACAACTTTTCTATTGATTCAAATATTTTTATAAATAATTTCAAAACAAAAAAACAATATTTTGATTAAAATATTTTTATATATGGGAACAACTTTACTATTGATTGAATTTTTTTATATATATAGTGTCAAAACAAAATTAATATTTATATACGGGAAAAAATATATTGTTGATTCAAATATTTTTATATAGGAAGAAAATACTATTGTTATAAACGAGAACAACTTTACTATTTATTCAAATATTTTTATAAATAACTTGCAAAATAAAAATAATATTTTGATTAAAATATTTTTATAAACAGTAACAACTTTACTATTGATTCAAGAAAAAATAATATTTATATACAGGAAAAAATACATTGTTGATTAAAATATTTTTATATACGAAAACAAATTTATTATTATAAACGAGATCAACTTTACTACTGATCCAAATATTAAATAATAGGAATTTATCGACCATTGTATTCTCTCTTACAACATAATAGTCTTATTTGTTAAAAAAAAACTTAAACGATTAATTTATCTAATACAAGTTTCAATAATTTTTTTAATCATATTATTATTGATATTGTTGTTTACATTTCATCTTCTATATGTATTACTATTTCAAATTAAATTTACTATTATTCTTTAGTTTTTTTTCTATTTTCAACATTTAATTTTTATGACAATCTACAAACAAATACGCGTCCAAAACCATATCCCAACAAAAAACGTACCAAGTGTGTAGGCACGGTTTTTTTTACTAGTTTATATAATACATAGATTTTCATATGTGATATATCTTCCTCAAATGAAAAATAATAAATCATTAATGAATTTGTGATTTTAGAATTATCCATAGAAACACTTAATTTTTCTAAACATTTTAAACTTCTCGAAGTAATAAATCTCAAGAAATAATAGACACATATGATTAAATAAAAATCCTTTAAAAATAATATGTTTGCGATTGACACCGTCAATGTTTCGTTCTGTAAGAATAAATGGAGTAAGGAGCGGTGATAACAGCATATCCAAGCTTCTGTGCGGCAAAGAGAGGGTTGACTTGAAAGTTTAGCACTCCAACATTTAAATCAATATATAAGAGAGTAAATTGAATTTTTTTTTAATAAGCAAAATATATATAAATAGGATACTAGGTGTATCCTAACCCGCTTACAAAAATAGCACCGGCCCAACACAAGCGCAAAGCCTAAGTAAATGATTTTGTTAATTTTTTCCCTATCCACCACCAAGAAACTAGAATAATCTTGTGAACTAACTCATCCAAATCCCACAAACCATTATTAAACATAATGTTGTTTCTGCAATTCCACAACACCCACCCCACCACCAGCCACAACCCCATAGCATTTTTCGAGATGACGCCACGAGAGTAAATTGAAATTGAGTTTGAATGATTGATGGTGTCATTTCTGAAGGATTGGTGGTGTCATTTATGAATGAAATGAAATTTATTTATAGGTTCTAGAAAGGATATTTTAAGAATTATGCATAGCGTATGAGTACCATCTAAAAATTTATTTAATTAAATAGGAAGTAATGATGTAATATATATATATATATATATATATATATATATATATATATATATATATATATATATATATATATATATATATATACATAATATTTATAATTGAACATTCAATAAAATACCAGAATCCATCACTATTATAAAAAAAATTACATTTGTTGAATAATTGTTTTTAAGTTGATAATGTGTTTGTTTGTGCATGCATTGCATGTGCGTGCGTGCAAGGTATTCCCAGAACGATTTTTTTTCAGATTTACAAAGTAAGAGTTGTCAAATCTATTTTGACTCCCGTAATTCAAATATTTTAATTTGAAATACAGTAGACAATTTAATATTTAAAATATTAATAAACAACTCAATTTTAAACAACTATCCTATTTGGGTACAATTATAAGTAAAAATAACTACTTTTACATTGAATTTATGTACAATCAAAGTAAAATTTATTATAATATCCCTAGTTATATTTGATGAATCAACTAATAACATTAAATACTTTTGAATTAAATCAAGGATCTACTAGTGATACATGCATTAATTAATTTGACAATTAATGACTTTTGCTCGTATTAGTGACGAAGATTTAAGAATTTGTTTTTCTTATAATATTGACTGGAGGAGATCATCTTATTTATTTATTTATTTATTTGAATTATATCTTAAATAATTATTCTGCATCTTGTAATATATTGTATTTGATCAAGAAAAAACCATAGAAATACGATCATTTGAATATCTTCTAGTTAATAGCAGAACATATCTTCCTAATTTCATCATTAGTAGTACTCTTCACTCCAATATTGCTCATTTTTACCATTGATTTTTCAACGTTAATATTAAACAAGTCCAATATATCCAAGTAGTTTTGCACTATCCTTTTTGTAGAAGAATCTTTCCACATTGTTTGGTCGGATTGAAGAATTTCCTGGCCAATTTTAAGATTTCCAAAGTAAGAGCTGTCAAATCTATTTTAATTCTCCCTATCCAAAGCAACTCTGTTTGAAGCATCATTATTTTGGGAATATAGCATCTATAAATTTGGAAGAAACAAAGGGTCGGTTGAAGGGTATGTTGAATCATCTGCAGTGAAGTTATACAATTTGTAATTGAACAACTAACATTTGGTAGTATCAAATGTATGGATTTCATCTATAAATATTCACATAAAGTGAATAATTAAAATATTAGCACTTCTAAAATGACACTTTGTGGTCATTTATTTTTCCATTTGGAATTTTTTCTCATGTTTTATCATACTTATTTATCTAATACATAAATTTTCGTATGTGATATATCTTCCTCAATGAAAAATAATAAATCATTATTGAATTTGTGATTTTAGAATCATCCATAAAAACACTTAATTTGTCCAAACATTTTAAACTTCTCGAAGTAATAAGTCTCAAGAAATAATAGACACAACTAATTAACTAAAAATCCTTAAATAATTATATATTTGCGATTGACAACGTCAATGTTTCATTTTAAAAGAATAAATTGAGTAAGGAGCAGTGATAACGGCATATCCAAGCTTCTATGGGGCAGAGAGAAGGTTAGCTTGTAAGGTTAGCACTCAAACATTCAAATCAATATATAAGAGAGAGTGGATTGAAATTGAGTTTGAAAATGTTACCTGAATTTGGTGCCTTCTGTATGAATAGTAGGGTGAGAATAACAAACTTGTTATTTGTTATGAGTTCATGGTAGAGAGTCGTTGGATGTAAATGCAGTTGAGATTCTTTGTGATCATCTTGAGGATAGTCCTCGTGTGCTAAAAAGAATCTAGATGGATTAGAACTCCTTTAGAGTGGTTGTTCGAGGTCGAGATGAAATAAATCAAAATTACTCATGTGTCAGGTATATCCAATTTCTTTTCAAATGTTGTTCAGATTGATTTCAAATACTAAAATTTGATTTCAATGGATTTACTGGCTGGTAATCATTATTCGCCCTGGTGGATGCAAGGCCATGTAGAGCACTTGCTGTCATCGTTTATGCTGATCCTTACTGTTTAATCTTAATTTTGACAGATCGAAAACTTAGAATCCCAACTTTGATAGGGTGTCGTACATGGACAATGATGTTTATCTGGAGCTTTCAAAATTGGATTACAACAACTGTCAAGCAGTGCATAATAAAGAGTGGGAAGAATGAAATAGTTAGATAAAACATTGGAATAGTTAGATAAAAAGTTGAAATAGATCTCATAGTTGAAAAGATGTTGTAGTCATCTCGAAGATGGTTTTGAACTTTGATAAAGATGGTACATAGAAGCATTACATTTGTAAAAGGAGTGTAAACTACATGGAGGATATTTCAATAGTTAGGGGTAGGAAGAGACCAAGGAAAATTGTAAGATATGTTTGGAGTTAAGTAATGTATCTTTGGATGTGATTCATGGCAGGGCTGTATGACATTAATTTATTTGTGTAACCAACCTTACCCAATGAGAAATGGATTTTGGTGAGACTCTTTTTCAAATTGTTTAGTGTTCCGATAGGTAATTTGCTTAATATTTTTTGTATGGTTGGTTTGTTTATTTTAGTTTCTGATCTTCTTTCATTGGTTTTGTAGCTGTTTTCCGTCATATAATTTTGATTATATTTTTTATTATCTGATGTATACAAATATTAGCTTTGTAGACTGGTATGTCATGTTTCTTCCCAATAGAGTTGGTTGATCTTTTCTTTTATGGTTTTGTGGACAAGATTGATGCTCATAAAGTGTTTGGTTATGCTCTTTTCAAGGATGGGAAACATACCTGTCTCTCTTATCCTTTGGAAACGTTTCATGGAGATTCAAGAACACTTCAAACTCTTGATTTTGAATCAATTGAGTTTCCATACAAAATAGTGGTGATTAATATACTAATTAAGTGCAACAAGAATAATAATGCAAAACAAAATTCAATAAAAAAAATTAATTCACATTTAATCACTTTTCCTCATGGTGGTTCAAGAACACTTTAAACTCTTGATTTTAAATCAACTGAGTTTCCATGCAAAATGGTGATGATTGATATGCTAATTAAGTGCAACAAGAATAATAATGCAAAACAAAATTAAATAAACAAAAATCAATTCACATTTAATCACTTTTGCTCATGGAGGTTCAAGAACACTTTAAACTCTTGATTTTAAATCAATTGAGCTTCCATGCAAAATGGTGATGATTAAGGTACTAAATAAATGAAACAAGAATAAAATTGCAATAGAATTAAATAAATGACAAGCATAATAGCCTACCTAAAATAAAATTCAATAAAGAAAGAAAGAAATATTTTGAAGAAAAATGAAAAGGGGTTTTGCTTAGTTTTTGTAATGATTCATGGTGTCATTTATGAATGATTGGTGGTGTCATTTATCAATGAAATGATATTTATTTATAGGCTCTAGATAGGATATTTTAAGAATTATGCAAAGAGTATGAGTACCATCTAGAAACTTAGTTAATTAAATAGTGAATAATGATGTAATATACATATATATATATATATATATATATATATATATATATATATATATATATATATAATATTTAAAATAGAACATTCAATAAAATACCACAATCAATCACTATTATAAAAAAAATTACATTTGTTTAATAATTATTTTTAAGTTGATAATGTGTTTGTTTGTGCATGCATTGCATGTGAGCGCGTGCAAGGTATTCCCAAAACGAATATTCAGATTTACAAAGTAAGAGTTGTCAAATCTATTTTGACTCCCGCAATTCAAATATTTTAATTTGAAATACAGTAGACAATTTAATATTTAAAATATTAATAAATAATTCAATTTTTAAACAACTACCAAATAGGTACAATTATAAGTAAGAATAACTACTTTCATATTGAATTCATGTACAATCAAAGTAAAATTTATTATAATATCCCTAGTTATATTTGATGAATCAATTAATAACATTAAATGTTTTTGAATTAAATCAAGAGTCTACTAGTGATACATGCATTAATTAGTTTGACAATTATGACTTTTGCTTATATTAATGACGAAGATTTAAGATTTTTTTTTTTATAATATTGATTGGAGGAGATCATTTTATTTATTTATTTATTTGAATTATATCTTAAATAATTATTCTGCAACTTGTAATATATTGTATTTGATCAAGAAAAAACCATAAAAATACTATCATTTGAATATCTTCTAGTTAATAGCAGAACATATCTTCCTAATTTCATCATTAGTAGTACTCTTCACTCCAATATTACTCATTTTCACCAATGATTTTCAACGTTAATATTAAACAAGTCCAATATATCCAAGTATTTTTGCACTAACCTTTTTGTAGAAGAATCAATCCACATTGTTTGGTCGGATTGAAGAATTTCCTGGTCAATTTTAAGATTTCCTAGTAAGAGCTGTCAAATCAATTTTGATTCTCACTATCCAAAGCAACTCTATTTGAAGCATCACTATTTTGGGAATATAGCATCTATAAATTTGGAAGAAACAAAGGGTCGGTTGAAGGGTATGTTAAACCATCTGCAGTGAAGTTATACAATCTGTAACGGAACAACTGACATTTGGTAGTATCAATTATATGGCTTTCATCTATAAATATTCACATAAAGTGAATAATTAAAATATTATCACTTCTAAAATGACACTTTGTGATCATTTATTTTTTCATTTGGAATTTTTTCACATGTGTTATCCTACTTATTTATCTAATACATAGATTTTCGTATGTGATATATCTTCCTCAAATGAAAAATAATAAATCATTATTGAATTTGTGATTTTAGAATCATCCACAAAAACACTTAATTTTTTCAAACATTTTAAACTTCTCGAAGTAATAAGTCTCAAGAAATAATACACACATGATTAACTAAAAATCTTTAAAAAATAATATATTTGCGATTGACAGCGTCAATGTTTCATTTTAAAAGAATAAATTGAGTATGGAGCAATGATAACGGCATATCCAAGCTTCTGTGCGGCAGAGAGAAGGTTGACGTGTAAGGTTAGCACTCCAACATTTAGATCAATATATAAGAGAGAGTGGATTGAAATTGAGATTGAAAATGTTACCTAAATTTGGTGCATTTTGTATGAATAGTAGAGAGAGAATAACAAACTTACTATTTGTTATGAGTACATTGTTGAGAGTCGGTAGATGTAAATGCATTTGAGATTCTTTGTGATCATCTTAAGGATAGTCCTCGTGTGCTAAAAAGATTCTAGATGAATTCGAACTCCTTTAGAGTGGTTGTTTGAGGTCGAGATAAAATAAATCAAAATTACTCATGTGTCAGGTATATCCAATTTCTTTTCAAATGTTATTCAGATTGATTTCAAATACTAAAATTTGATTTCTATGGATTTACTGGCTGGTAATCCTTATTTTTTAATCTAAGGAACAAAATACAAACTAACTTCATTTTGAATTTTCTGTAGCCATATGCATTTTTATGCTCGGCCAATGGGGTGAAGTTGGATATGCGTAACATTTTATTCTTCTTTATTCTCCCTGGTGGATACAAAGCAATGTAGAGCACTTGCTGTCATCGTTTATGCTTATCCTTACTGTTAATCTTAATTTCGACAGATCGAAAACTTAGAATCCCAACTTTGATAGGGTGTCGTACGTGAACAATGATGTTTATCTGGAGCTTTCGAAATTGGATTACAACAACTGTCAAGCAGTGCATAATAAAAAGTGGGACGAATGAAATAGTTAGATAAAATGTTGGAATAGTTAGATAAAAAATTGGAATAGATCTCATAGTTTAAAAGATGTTGTAGTCATCTCGGAGATGGTTTTGAACTTTGATAAAGATGATCCATAGAAGCATTACATTGATAAAAGGAGTGTAAACTACATGGAGAATATTTCAATAGTCAGGTAGGAAGAGACCAAGGAAAATTGTAAGATATATTTGGAGTTGAGTAATGTATCTTTGGATGTGATTCATGGCAGGGCAGTATGACATCAATTTATTTGTGTAACCAACCTTACCAAGTGAGAAAAGGATTTTGGTGAGACTCTTATTCAAATTGTTTAGTGTTCTGATAGGTAATTTGCTCAGTATTTTTTGTATGGTTGGTTTGTTTATTTTAGTTTCTGATCTTCTTGCATTGGTTTTGTAGCTGTTTGCCGTCATATAATTTTGATTATATTTTTTATTATCTGATGTATACAAATATTAGCTTTGTAGACTGGTATGTCATGTTTCTTCCCAATAGAGTTGGTTGATCATTTCTTTTATGGTTGTGTGGACAAGATTGGTGCTCATAAAGTGTTTGGTTATGCTCTTTTCAAGGATGGGAAACATACATGTCTCTCTTATCCTTTGGAAACGTTTCATGGAGATTCAAGAACACTTCAAACACTTGATTTTGAATCAATTGAGTTTCCATACAAAATAGTGGTGATTAATATACTAATTAAGTGCAACAAGAATAATAATGCAAAACAAAATTCAATAAAAAAAATTAATTCACATTTAATCACTTTTCCTCATGGAGGTTCAATAACACTTTAAACTCTTGATTTTAAATCAACTGAGTTTCCATGCAAAATGGTGATGATTAATATGCTAATTAAGCGCAACAAGAATAATAATGCAAAAAAAATTAAATAAACAAAAATCAATTCACATTTAATCACTTTTGCTCATGGAGGTTCAAGAACACTTTAAACTCTTGATTTTAAATCAATTCAGCTTCCATGCAAAATGGTGATGATTAGGGTACTAAATAAATGAAACAAGAATAAAATTGCAATAGAATTAAATAAATGACAAGCATAATACCCTACCTAAAATAAAATTCAATAAAGAAAGAAAGAAATATTTTGAAGAAAAATGAAAAGAGTTTTTGCTTAGTTTTTGTAATCATTCGTGGTGTCATTTATGAATGATTGGTGGTGTCATTTATGAATGAAATGATATTTATTTATAGGCTCTAGAAAGGATATTTTAAGAATTATGCAAAGAGTATGAGTACCATCTAGAAACTTAGTTAATTAAATAGTGAATAATGATGTAATATACATATATATATATATATATATATATATATATATATATATATATATATATATATATATATATATATAATATTTAAAATAGAACATTCAATAAAATACCACAATCAATCACTATTATAAAAAAAATTACATTTGTTGAATAATTATTTTTAAGTTGATAATGTGTTTGTTTGTGCATGCATTGCATGTGAGCGCGTGCAAGGTATTCCCTGAACGAATATTCAGATTTACAAAGTAAGAGTTGTCAAATCTATTTTGACTCCCGCAATTCAAATATTTTAATTTGAAATAAAGTAGACAATTTAATATTTAAAATATTAATAAATAATTCAATTTTTAAACAACTACCAAATAGGTACAATTATAAGTAAGAATAACTACTTTCATATTGAATTCATGTACAATCAAAGTAAAATTTATTATAATATCCCTAGTTATATTTGATGAATCAATTAATAACGTTAAATACTTTTGAATTAAATCAAGAGTCTACTAGTGATACATGCATTAATTAGTTTGACAATTAATGACTTTTGCTTCTATTAATGACGAAGATTTAAGATGTTTTTTTTTATAATATTGATTGGAGGAGATCATTTTATTTATTTATTTATTTGAATTATATCTTAAATAATTATTCTGCAACTTGTAATATATTGTATTTGATCAAGAAAAAACCATAGAAATACGATCATTTGAATATCTTCTAGTTAATAGCAGAACATATCTTCCTAATTTCATCATTAGTAGTACTCTTCACTCCAATATTACTCATTTTCACCAATGATTTTCAACGTTAATATTAAACAAGTCCAATATATCCAAGTATTTTTGCACTAACCTTTTTGTAGAAGAATCAATCCACATTGTTTGGTCGGATTGAAGAATTTCCTGGTCAATTTTATGATTTCCTAGTAAGAGCTGTCAAATCAATTTTGATTCTCACTATCCAAAGCAACTCTATTTGAAGCATCACTATTTTGGGAATATAGCATCTATAAATTTGGAAGAAACAAAGGGTCGGTTGAAGGGTATGTTAAACCATCTGCAGTGAAGTTATACAATCTGTAACGGAACAACTGACATTTGGTAGTATCAATTATATGGCTTTCATCTATAAATATTCACATAAAGTGAATAATTAAAATATTATCACTTCTAAAATGACAATTTGTGATCATTTATTTATCCATTTGGAATTTTTTCTCATGTGTTATCCTACTTATTTATCTAATACATAGATTTTCGTATGTGATATATCTTCCTCAAATGAAAAATAATAAATCATTATTGAATTTGTGATTTTAGAATCATCCATAAAAACACTTAATTTTTTCAAACATTTTAAACTTCTCGAAGTAATAAGTCTCAAGAAATAATAGACACATGATTAACTAAAAATCTTTAAAAAATAATATATTTGCGATTGACAGCGTCAATGTTTCATTTTAAAAGAATAAATTGAGTATGGAGCAATGATAACGGCATATCCAAGCTTCTGTGCGGCAGAGAGAAGGTTGACTTGTAAGGTTAGCACTCCAACATTTAGATCAATATATAAGAGAGAGTGGATTGAAATTGAGATTGAAAATGTTACCTGAATTTGGTGCATTTTGTATGAATAGTAGAGAGAGAATAACAAACTTGCTATTTGTTATGAGTACATTGTTGAGAGTCGGTAGATGTAAATGCATTTGAGATTCTTTGTGATCATCTTAAGGTTAGTCCTCGTGTGCTAAAAAGATTCTAGATGAATTAGAACTCCTTTAGAGTGGTTGTTCGAGGTCGAGATAAAATAAATCAAAATTACTCATGTGTCAGGTATATCCAATTTCTTTTCAAATGTTGTTCAGATTGATTTCAAATACTAAAATTTGATTTCTATGGATTTACTGGCTGGTAATCCTGATTTTTTAATCTAAGGAACAAAATACAAACTAACTTCATTTTGAATTTTCTGTAGCCATATGCATTTTTATGCTCGGCCAATGGGGTGAAGTTGGATATGCGTAACATTTTATTCTTCTTTATTCTCCCTGGTGGATGCAAAGCAATGTAGAGCACTTGCTGTCATCGTTTATGCTTATCCTTACTGTTAATCTTAATTTCGACAGATCGAAAACTTAGAATCCCAACTTTGATAGGGTGTCGTACGTGAACAATGATGTTTATCTGGAGCTTTCGAAATTGGATTACAACAACTGTCAAGCAGTGCATAATAAAAAGTGGGACGAATGAAATAGTTAGATAAAATGTTGGAATAGTTAGATAAAAAATTGGAATAGATCTCATAGTTTAAAAGATGTTGTAGTCATCTCGGAGATGGTTTTGAACTTTGATAAAGATGATCCATAGAAGCATTACATTGATAAAAGGAGTGTAAACTACATGGAGAATATTTCAATAGTCAGGTAGGAAGAGACCAAGGAAAATTGTAAGATATATTTGGAGTTGAGTAATGTATCTTTGGATGTGATTCATGGCAGGGCAGTATGACATCAATTTATTTGTGTAACCAACCTTACCAAGTGAGAAAAGGATTTTGGTGAGACTCTTATTCAAATTGTTTAGTGTTCTGATAGGTAATTTGCTCAGTATTTTTTGTATGGTTGGTTTGTTTATTTTAGTTTCTGATCTTCTTGCATTGGTTTTGTAGCTGTTTGCCGTCATATAATTTTGATTATATTTTTTATTATCTGATGTATACAAATATTAGCTTTGTAGACTGGTATGTCATGTTTCTTCCCAATAGAGTTGGTTGATCTTTTCTTTTATGGTTGTGTGGACAAGATTGATGCTCATAAAGTGTTTGGTTATGCTCTTTTCAAGGATGGGAAACATACATGTCTCTCTTATCCTTTGGAAACGTTTCATGGAGATTCAAGAACACTTCAAACACTTGATTTTGAATCAATTGAGTTTCCATACAAAATAGTGGTGATTAATATACTAATTAAGTGCAACAAGAATAATAATGCAAAACAAAATTCAATAAAAAAAATTAATTCACATTTAATCACTTTTCCTCATGGAGGTTCAATAACACTTTAAACTCTTGATTTTTAATCAACTGAGTTTCCATGCAAAATGGTGATGATTAATATGCTAATTAAGCGCAACAAGAATAATAATGCAAAAAAAATTAAATAAACAAAAATCAATTCACATTTAATCACTTTTGCTCATGGAGGTTCAAGAACACTTTAAACTCTTGATTTTAAATCAATTCAGCTTCCATGCAAAATGGTGATGATTAGGGTAGTAAATAAATGAAACAAGAATAAAATTGCAATAGAATTAAATAAATGACAAGCATAATAGCCTACCTAAAATAAAATTCAATAAAGAAAGAAAGAAATATTTTGAAGAAAAATGAAAAGAGTTTTTGCTTAGTTTTTGTAATCATTCGTGGTGTCATTTATGAATGATTCGTGGTGTCATTTATGAATGATTGGTGGTGTCATTTATGAATGAAATGATATTTATTTATAGGCTCTAGAAAGGATATTTTAAGAATTATGCAAAGAGTATGAGTACCATCTAGAAACTTAGTTAATTAAATAGTGAATAATGATGTAATATACATATATATATATATATATATATATATATATATATATATATATATATATATATATATATATATGATATTTAAAATAGAACATTCAATAAAATACCACAATCAATCACTATTATAAAAAAAATTACATTTGTTGAATAATTATTTTTAAGTTGATAATGTGTTTGTTTGTGCATGCATTGCATGTGAGCGCGTGCAAGGTATTCCCTGAACGAATATTCAGATTTACAAAGTAAGAGTTGTCAAATCTATTTTGACTCCCGCAATTCAAATATTTTAATTTGAAATAAAGTAGACAATTTAATATTTAAAATATTAATAAATAATTCAATTTTTAAACAACTACCAAATAGGTACAATTATAAGTAAGAATAACTACTTTCATATTGAATTCATGTACAATCAAAGTAAAATTTATTATAATATCCCTAGTTATATTTGATGAATCAATTAATAACGTTAAATGCTTTTGAATTAAATCAAGAGTCTACTAGTGATACATGCATTAATTAGTTTGACAATTAATGACTTTTGCTTCTATTAATGACGAAGATTTAAGATGTTTTTTTTTATAATATTGATTGGAGGAGATCATTTTATTTATTTATTTATTTGAATTATATCTTAAATAATTATTCTGCAACTTGTAATATATTGTATTTGATCAAGAAAAAACCATAGAAATACGATCATTTGAATATCTTCTAGTTAATAGCAGAACATATCTTCCTAATTTCATCATTAGTAGTACTCTTCACTCCAATATTACTCATTTTCACCAATGATTTTCAACGTTAATATTAAACAAGTCCAATATATCCAAGTATTTTTGCACTAACCTTTTTGTAGAAGAATCAATCCACATTGTTTGGTCGGATTGAAGAATTTCCTGGTCAATTTTATGATTTCCTAGTAAGAGCTGTCAAATCAATTTTGATTCTCACTATCCAAAGCAACTCTATTTGAAGCATCACTATTTTGGGAATATAGCATCTATAAATTTGGAAGAAACAAAGGGTCGGTTGAAGGGTATGTTAAACCATCTGCAGTGAAGTTATACAATCTGTAACGGAACAACTGACATTTGGTAGTATCAATTATATGGCTTTCATCTATAAATATTCACGTAAAGTGAATAATTAAAATATTATCACTTCTAAAATGACAATTTGTGATCATTTATTTTTCCATTTGGAATTTTTTCTCATGTGTTATCCTACTTATTTATCTAATACATAGATTTTCGTATGTGATATATCTTCCTCAAATGAAAAATAATAAATCATTATTGAATATGTGATTTTAGAATCATCCATAAAAACACTTAATTTTTTCAAACATTTTAAACTTCTCGAAGTAATAAGTCTCAAGAAATAATAGACACATGATTAACTAAAAATCTTTAAAAAATAATATATTTGCGATTGACAGCGTCAATGTTTCATTTTAAAAGAATAAATTGAGTATGGAGCAATGATAACGGCATATCCAAGCTTCTGTGCGACAGAGAGAAGGTTGACTTGTAAGGTTAGCACTCCAACATTTAGATAAATATATAAGAGAGAGTGGATTGAAATTGAGATTGAAAATGTTACCTGAATTTGGTGCATTTTTTATGAATAGTAGAGAGAGAATAACAAACTTGCTATTTGTTATGAGTACATTGTTGAGAGTCGGTAGATGTAAATGCATTTGAGATTCTTTGTGATCATCTTAAGGTTAGTCCTCGTGTGCTAAAAAGATTCTAGATGAATTAGAACTCCTTTAGAGTGGTTGTTCGAGGTCGAGATAAAATAAATCAAAATTACTCATGTGTCAGGTATATCCAATTTCTTTTCAAATGTTGTTCAGATTGATTTCAAATACTAAAATTTGATTTCTATGGATTTACTGGCTGGTAATCCTTATTTTTTAATCTAAGGAACAAAATACAAACTAACTTCATTTTGAATTTTCTGTAGCCATATGCATTTTTATGCTCGGCCAATGGGGTGAAGTTGGATATGCGTAACATTTTATTCTTCTTTATTCTCCCTGGTGGATGCAAAGCAATGTAGAGCACTTGCTGTCATCGTTTATGCTTATCCTTACTGTTAATCTTAATTTCGACAGATCGAAAACTTAGAATCCCAACTTTGATAGGGTGTCTTACGTGAACAATGATGTTTATCTGGAGCTTTCCAAATTGGATTACAACAACTGTCAAGCAGTGGATAATAAAAAGTGGGACGAATGAAATAGTTAGATAAAATGTTGGAATAGTTAGATAAAAAATTGGAATAGATCTCATAGTTTAAAAGATGTTGTAGTCATCTCGGAGATGGTTTTGAACTTTGATAAAGATGATCCATAGAAGCATTACATTGATAAAAGGAGTGTAAACTACATGGAGAATATTTCAATAGTCAGGTAGGAAGAGACCAAGGAAAATTGTAAGATATATTTGGAGTTGAGTAATGTATCTTTGGATGTGATTCATGGCAGGGCAGTATGACATCAATTTATTTGTGTAACCAACCTTACCAAGTGAGAAAAGGATTTTGGTGAGACTCTTATTCAAATTGTTTAGTGTTCTGATAGGTAATTTGCTCAGTATTTTTTGTATGGTTGGTTTGTTTATTTTAGTTTCTGATCTTCTTGCATTGGTTTTGTAGCTGTTTGCCGTCATATAATTTTGATTATATTTTTTATTATCTGATGTATACAAATATTAGCTTTGTAGACTGGTATGTCATGTTTCTTCCCAATAGAGTTGGTTGATCTTTTCTTTTATGGTTGTGTGGACAAGATTGATGCTCATAAAGTGTTTGGTTATGCTCTTTTCAAGGATGGGAAACATACATGTCTCTCTTATCCTTTGGAAACGTTTCATGGAGATTCAAGAACACTTCAAACACTTGATTTTGAATCAATTGAGTTTCCATACAAAATAGTGGTGATTAATATACTAATTAAGTGCAACAAGAATAATAATGCAAAACAAAATTCAATAAAAAAAATTAATTCACATTTAATCACTTTTCCTCATGGAGGTTCAATAACACTTTAAACTCTTGATTTTAAATCAACTGAGTTTCCATGCAAAATGGTGATGATTAATATGCTAATTAAGTGCAACAAGAATAATAATGCAAAAAAAATTAAATAAACAAAAATCAATTCACATTTAATCACTTTTGCTCATGGAGGTTCAAGAACACTTTAAACTCTTGATTTTAAATCAATTGAGCTTCCATGCAAAATGGTGATGATTAGGGTACTAAATAAATGAAACAAGAATAAAATTGCAAAAGAATTAAATAAATGACAAGCATAATAGCCTACCTAAAATAAAATTCAATAAAGAAAGAAAGAAATATTTTGAAGAAAAATGAAAAGAGTTTTTGCTTAGTTTTTGTAATCATTCGTGGTGTCATTTATGAATGATTGGTGGTGTCATTTATGAATGAAATGATATTTATTTATAGGCTCTAGAAAGGATATTTTAAGAATTATGCAAAGAGTATTAGTACCATCTAGAAACTTAGTTAATTAAATAGTGAATAATGATGTAATATACACATATATATATATATATATATATATATATATATATATATATATATATATATAATATTTAAAATAGAACATTCAATAAAATACCACAATCAATCACTATTATAAAAAAATTACATTTGTTGAATAATTATTTTTAAGTTGATAATGTGTTTGTTTGTGCATGCATTGCATGTGAGCGCGTGCAAGGTAGTCCCTGAACGAATATTCAGATTTACAAAGTAAGAGTTGTCAAATCTATTTTGACTCCCGCAATTCAAATATTTTAATTTGAAATAAAGTAGACAATTTAATATTTAAAATATTAATAAATAATTCAATTTTTAAACAACTACCAAATAGGTACAATTATAAGTAAGAATAACTACTTTCATATTGAATTCATGTACAATCAAAGTAAAATTTATTATAATATCCCTAGTTATATTTGATGAATCAATTAATAACGTTAAATGCTTTTGAATTAAATCAAGAGTCTACTAGTGATACATGCATAAATTAGTTTGACAATTAATGACTTTTGCTTCTATTTTTGACGAAGATTTAAGATGTTTTTTTTTATAATATTGATTGGAGGAGATCATTTTATTTATTTATTTATTTGAATTATATCTTAAATAATTATTCTGCAACTTGTAATATATTGTATTTGATCAAGAAAAAACCATAGAAATACGATCATTTGAATATCTTCTAGTTAATAGCAGAACATATCTTCCTAATTTCATCATTAGTAGTACTCTTCACTCCAATATTACTCATTTTCACCAATGATTTTCAACGTTAATATTAAACAAGTCCAATACATCCAAGTATTTTTGCACTAACCTTTTTGTAGAAGAATCAATCCACATTGTTTGGTCGGATTGAAGAATTTCCTGGTCAATTTTAAGATTTCTTAGTAAGAGCTGTCAAATCAATTTTGATTCTCACTATCCAAAGCAACTCTATTTGAAGCATCACTATTTTGGGAATATAGCATCTATAAATTTGGAAGAAACAAAGGGTCGGTTGAAGGGTATGTTAAACCATCTGCAGTGAAGTTATACAATCTGTAACGGAACAACTGACATTTGGTAGTATCAATTATATGGCTTTCATCTATAAATATTCACATAAAGTGAATAATTAAAATATTATCACTTCTAAAATGACACTTTGTGATCATTTATTTTTCCATTTGGAATTTTTTCTCATGTGTTATCCTACTTATTTATCTAATACATAGATTTTCGTATGTGATATATCTTCCTCAAATGAAAAATAATAAATCATTATTGAATTTGTGATTTTAGAATCATCCATAAAAACACTTAATTTTTTCAAACATTTTAAACTTCTCGAAGTGATAAGTCTCAAGAAATAATAGACACATGATTAACTAAAAATCTTTAAAAAATAATATATTTGCGATTGACAGCGTCAATGTTTCATTTTAAAAGAATAAATTGAGTATGGAGCAATGATAACGGCATATCCAAGCTTCTGTGCGGCAGAGAGAAGGTTGACTTGTAAGGTTAGCACTCCAACATTTAGATCAATATATAAGAGAGAGTGGATTGAAATTGAGATTGAAAATGTTACCTGAATTTGGTGCATTTTGTATGAATAGTAGAGAGAGAATAACAAACTTGCTATTTGTTATGAGTACATTGTTGAGAGTCGGTAGATGTAAATGCATTTGAGATTCTTTGTGATCATCTTAAGGTTAGTCCTCGTGTGCTAAAAAGATTCTAGATGAATTAGAACTCCTTTAGAGTGGTTGTTCGAGGTCGAGATAAAATAAATCAAAATTACTCATGTGTCAGGTATATCTAATTTCTTTTCAAATGTTGTTCAGATTGATTTCAAATACTAAAATTTGATTTCTATGGATTTACTGGCTGGTAATCCTTATTTTTTAATCTAAGGAACAAAATACAAACTAACTTCATTTTGAATTTTCTGTAGCCATATGCATTTTTATGCTCGGCCAATGGGGTGAAGTTGGATATGCGTAACATTTTATTCTTCTTTATTCTCCCTGGTGGATGCAAAGCAATGTAGAGCACTTGCTGTCATCGTTTATGCTTATCCTTACTGTTAATCTTAATTTCGACAGATCGAAAACTTAGAATCCCAACTTTGATAGGGTGTCGTACGTGAACAATGATGTTTATCTGGAGCTTTCGAAATTGGATTACAACAACTGTCAAGCAGTGCATAATAAAAAGTGGGACGAATGAAATAGTTAGATAAAATGTTGGAATAGTTAGATAAAAAATTGGAATAGATCTCATAGTTTAAAAGATGTTGTAGTCATCTCGGAGATGGTTTTGAACTTTGATAAAGATGATCCATAGAAGCATTACATTGATAAAAGGAGTGTAAACTACATGGAGAATATTTCAATAGTCAGGTAGGAAGAGACCAAGGAAAATTGTAAGATATATTTGGAGTTGAGTAATGTATCTTTGGATGTGATTCATGGTAGGGCAGTATGACATCAATTTATTTGTGTAACCAACCTTACCAAGTGAGAAAAGGATTTTGGTGAGACTCTTATTCAAATTGTTTAGTGTTCTGATAGGTAATTTGCTCAGTATTTTTTGTATGGTTGGTTTGTTTATTTTAGTTTCTGATCTTCTTGCATTGGTTTTGTAGCTGTTTGCCGTCATATAATTTTGATTATATTTTTTATTATCTGATGTATACAAATATTAGCTTTGTAGACTGGTATGTCATGTTTCTTCCCAATAGAGTTGGTTGATCTTTTCTTTTATGGTTGTGTGGACAAGATTGATGCTCATAAAGTGTTTGGTTATGCTCTTTTCAAGGATGGGAAACATACATGTCTCTCTTATCCTTTGGAAACGTTTCATGGAGATTCAAGAACACTTCAAACACTTGATTTTGAATCAATTGAGTTTCCATACAAAATAGTGGTGATTAATATACTAATTAAGTGCAACAAGAATAATAATGCAAAACAAAATTCAATAAAAAAAATTAATTCACATTTAATCACTTTTCCTCATGGAGGTTCAATAACACTTTAAACTCTTGACTTTAAATCAATTGAGTTTCCATGCAAAATGGTGATGATTAATATGCTAATTAAGTGCAACAAGAATAATAATGCAAAAAAAATTAAATAAACAAAAATCAATTCACATTTAATCACTTTTGCTCATGGAGGTTCAAGAACACTTTAAACTCTTGATTTTAAATCAATTGAGCTTCCATGCAAAATGGTGATGATTAGGGTACTAAATAAATGAAACAAGAATAAAATTGCAATAGAATTAAATAAATGACAAGCATAATAGCCTACCTAAAATAAAATTCAATAAAGAAAGAAAGAAATATTTTGAAGAAAAATGAAAAGAGTTTTTGCTTAGTTTTTGTAATCATTCGTGGTGTCATTTATGAATGATTGGTGGTGTCATTTATGAATGAAATGATATTTATTTATAGGCTCTAGAAAGGATATTTTAAGAATTATGCAAAGAGTATGAGTACCATCTAGAAACTTAGTTAATTAAATAGTGAATAATGATGTAATATATATATATATATATATATATATATATATATATATATATATATATATATATATATATATATATATATATATATATATATATATATATATACATATATATAATATTTAAAATAGAACATTCAATAAAATACCACAATCAATCACTATTATAAAAAAAATTACATTTGTTGAATAATTATTTTTAAGTTGATAATGTGTTTGTTTGTGCATGCATTGCATGTGAGCGCGTGCAAGGTATTCCCTGAACGAATATTCAGATTTACAAAGTTAGAGTTGTCAAATCTATTTTGACTCCCGCAATTCAAATATTTTAATTTGAAATAAAGTAGACAATTTAATATTTAAAATATTAATAAATAATTCAATTTTTAAACAACTACCAAATAGGTACAATTATAAGTAAGAATAACTACTTTCATATTGAATTCATGTACAATCAAAGTAAAATTTATTATAATATCCCTAGTTATATTTGATGAATCAATTAATAACGTTAAATGCTTTTGAATTAAATCAAGAGTCTACTAGTGATACATGCATTAATTAGTTTGACAATTAATGACTTTTGCTTCTATTAATGACGAAGATTTAAGATGTTTTTTTTTATAATATTGATTGGAGGAGATCATTTTATTTATTTATTTATTTGAATTATATCTTAAATAATTATTCTGCAACTTGTAATATATTGTATTTGATCAAGAAAAAACCATAGAAATACGATCATTTGAATATCTTCTAGTTAATAGGTGAACATATCTTCCTAATTTCATCATTAGTAGTACTCTTCACTCCAATATTACTCATTTTCACCAATGATTTTCAACGTTAATATTAAACAAGTCCAATATATCCAAGTATTTTTGCACTAACCTTTTTGTAGAAGAATCAATCCACATTGTTTGGTCGGATTGAAGAATTTCCTGGTCAATTTTAAGATTTCCTAGTAAGAGCTGTCAAATCAATTTTGATTCTCACTATCCAAAGCAACTCTATTTGAAGCATCACTATTTTGGGAATATAGCATCTATAAATTTGGAAGAAACAAAGGGTCGGTTGAAGGGTATGTTAAACCATCTGCAGTGAAGTTATACAATCTGTAACGGAACAACTGACATTTGGTAGTATCAATTATATGGCTTTCATCTATAAATATTCACATAAAGTGAATAATTAAAATATTATCACTTCTAAAATGACACTTTGTGATCATTTATTTTTCCATTTGGAATTTTTTCTCATGTGTTATCCTACTTATTTATCTAATACATAGATTTTCGTATGTGATATATCTTCCTCAAATGAAAAATAATAAATCATTATTGAATTTGTGATTTTAGAATCATCCATAAAAACACTTAATTTTTTCAAACATTTTAGACTTCTCGAAGTAATAAGTCTCAAGAAATAATAGACACATGATTAACTAAAAATCTTTAAAAAATAATATATTTGCGATTGACAGCGTCAATGTTTCATTTTAAAAGAATAAATTGAGTATGGAGCAATGATAACGGCATATCCAAGCTTCTGTGCGGCAGAGAGAAGGTTGACTTGTAAGGTTAGCACTCCAACATTTAGATCAATATATAAGAGAGAGTGGATTGAAATTGAGATTGAAAATGTTACCTGAATTTGGTGGATTTTGTATGAATAGTAGAGAGAGAATTACAAACTTGCTATTTGTTATGAGTACATTGTTGAGAGTCGGTAGATGTAAATGCATTTGAGATTCTTTGTGATCATCTTAAGGTTAGTCCTCGTGTGCTAAAAAGATTCTAGATGAATTAGAACTCCTTTAGAGTGGTTGTTCGAGGTCGAGATAAAATAAATCAAAATTACTCATGTGTCAGGTATATCCAATTTCTTTTCAAATGTTGTTCAGATTGATTTCAAATACTAAAATTTGATTTCTATGGATTTACTGGCTGGTAATCCTTATTTTTTAATCTAAGGAACAAAATACAAACTAACTTCATTTTGAATTTTCTGTAGCCATATGCATTTTTATGCTCGGCCAATGGGGTGAAGTTGGATATGCGTAACATTTTATTCTTCTTTATTCTCCCTGGTGGATGCAAAGCAATGTAGAGCACTTGCTGTCATCGTTTATGCTTATCCTTACTGTTAATCTTAATTTCGACAGATCGAAAACTTAGAATCCCAACTTTGATAGGGTGTCGTACGTGAACAATGATGTTTATCTGGAGCTTTCGAAATTGGATTACAACAACTGTCAAGTAGTGCATAATAAAAAGTGGGACGAATGAAATAGTTAGATAAAATGTTGGAATAGTTAGATAAAAAATTGGAATAGATCTCATAGTTTAAAAGATGTTGTAGTCATCTCGGAGATGGTTTTGAACTTTGATAAAGATGATCCATAGAAGCATTACATTGATAAAAGGAGTGTAAACTACATGGAGAATATTTCAATAGTCAGGTAGGAAGAGACCAAGGAAAACTGTAAGATATATTTGGAGTTGAGTAATGTATCTTTGGATGTGATTCATGGCAGGGCAGTATGACATCAATTTATTTGTGTAACCAACCTTACCAAGTGAGAAAAGGATTTTGGTGAGACTCTTATTCAAATTGTTTAGTGTTCTGATAGGTAATTTGCTCAGTATTTTTTGTATGGTTGGTTTGTTTATTTTAGTTTCTGATCTTCTTGCATTGGTTTTGTAGCTGTTTGCCGTCATATAATTTTGATTATATTTTTTATTATCTGATGTATACAAATATTAGCTTTGTAGACTGGTATGTCATGTTTCTTCCCAATAGAGTTGGTTGATCTTTTCTTTTATGGTTGTGTGGACAAGATTGATGCTCATAAAGTGTTTGGTTATGCTCTTTTCAAGGATGGGAAACATACATGTCTCTCTTATCCTTTGGAAACGTTTCATGGAGATTCAAGAACACTTCAAACACTTGATTTTGAATCAATTGAGTTTCCATACAAAATAGTGGTGATTAATATACTAATTAAGTGCAACAAGAATAATAATGCAAAACAAAATTCAATAAAAAAAATTAATTCACATTTAATCACTTTTCCTCATGGAGGTTCAATAACACTTTAAACTCTTGATTTTAAATCAACTGAGTTTCCATGCAAAATGGTGATGATTAATATGCTAATTAAGTGCAACAAGAATAATAATGCAAAAAAAATTAAATAAACAAAAATCAATTCACATTTAATCACTTTTGCTCATGGAGGTTCAAGAACACTTTAAACTCTTGATTTTAAATCAATTGAGCTTCCATGCAAAATGGTGATGATTAGGGTACTAAATAAATGAAACAAGAATAAAATTGCAATAGAATTAAATAAATGACAAGCATAATAGCCTACCTAAAATAAAATTCAATAAAGAAAGAAAGAAATATTTTGAAGAAAAATGAAAAGAGTTTTTGCTTAGTTTTTGTAATCATTCGTGGTGTCATTTATGAATGATTGGTGGTGTCATTTATGAATGAAATGATAATTATTTATAGGCTCTAGAAAGGATATTTTAAGAATTATGCAAAGAGTATGAGTACCATCTAGAAACTTAGTTAATTAAATAGTGAATAATGATGTAATATACATATATATATATATATATATATATATATATATATATATATATATAATATTTAAAATAGAACATTCAATAAAATACCACAATCAATCACTATTATAAAAAAAATTACATTTGTTGAATAATTATTTTTAAGTTGATAATGTGTTTGTTTGTGCATGCATTGCATGTGAGCGCGTGCAAGGTATTCCCTGAACGAATATTCAGATTTACAATGTAAGAGTTGTCAAATCTATTTTGACTCCCGCAATTCAAATATTTTAATTTGAAATAAAGTAGACAATTTAATATTTAAAATATTAATAAATAATTCAATTTTTAAACAACTACCAAATAGGTACAATTATAAGTAAGAATAACTACTTTCATATTGAATTCATGTACAATCAAAGTAAAATTTATTATAATATCCCTAGTTATATTTGATGAATCAATTAATAACGTTAAATGCTTTTGAATTAAATCAAGAGTCTACTAGTGATACATGCATTAATTAGTTTGACAATTAATGACTTTTGCTTCTATTAATGACGAAGATTTAAGATGTTTTTTTTTATAATATTGATTGGAGGAGATCATTTTATTTATTTATTTATTTGAATTATATCTTTAATAATTTTTCTGCAACTTGTAATATATTGTATTTGATCAAGAAAAAACCATAGAAATACGATCATTTGAATATCTTCTAGTTAATAGCAGAACATATCTTCCTAATTTCATCATTAGTAGTACTCTTCACTCCAATATTACTCATTTTCACCAATGATTTTCAACGTTAATATTAAACAAGTCCAATATATCCAAGTATTTTTGCACTAACCTTTTTGTAGAAGAATCAATCCACATTGTTTGGTCGGATTGAAGAATTTCCTGGTCAATTTTAAGATTTCTTAGTAAGAGCTGTCAAATCAATTTTGATTCTCACTATCCAAAGCAACTCTATTTGAAGCATCACTATTTTGGGAATATAGCATCTATAAATTTGGAAGAAACAAAGGGTCGGTTGAAGGGTATGTTAAACCATCTGCAGTGAAGTTATACAATCTGTAACGGAACAACTGACATTTGGTAGTATCAATTATATGGCTTTCATCTATAAATATTCACATAAAGTGAATAATTAAAATATTATCACTTCTAAAATGACACTTTGTGATCATTTATTTTTCCATTTGGAATTTTTTCTCATGTGTTATCCTACTTATTTATCTAATACATAGATTTTCGTATGTGATATATCTTCCTCAAATGAAAAATAATAAATCATTATTGAATTTGTGATTTTAGAATCATCCATAAAAACACTTAATTTTTTCAAACATTTTAAACTTCTCGAAGTAATAAGTCTCAAGAAATAATAGACACATGATTAACTAAAAATCTTTAAAAAATAATATATTTGCGATTGACAGCGTCAATGTTTCATTTTAAAAGAATAAATTGAGTATGGAGCAATGATAACGGCATATCCAAGCTTCTGTGCGGCAGAGAGAAGGTTGACTTGTAAGGTTAGCACTCCAACATTTAGATCAATATATAAGAGAGAGTGGATTGAAATTGAGATTGAAAATGTTACCTGAATTTGGTGCATTTTGTATGAATAGTAGAGAGAGAATAACAAACTTGCTATTTGTTATGAGTACATTGTTGAGAGTCGGTAGATGTAAATGCATTTGAGATTCTTTGTGATCATCTTAAGGTTAGTCCTCGTGTGCTAAAAAGATTCTAGATGAATTAGAACTCCTTTAGAGTGGTTGTTCGAGGTCGAGATAAAATAAATCAAAATTACTCATGTGTCAGGTATATCCAATTTCTTTTCAAATGTTGTTCAGATTGATTTCAAATACTAAAATTTGATTTCTATGGATTTACTGGCTGGGAATCCTTATTTTTTAATCTAAGGAACAAAATACAAACTAACTTCATTTTGAATTTTCTGTAGCCATATGCATTTTTATACTCGGCCAATGGGGTGAAGTTGGATATGCGTAACATTTTATTCTTCTTTATTCTCCCTGGTGGATGCAAAGCAATGTAGAGCACTTGCTGTCATCGTTTATGCTTATCCTTACTGTTAATCTTAATTTCGACAGATCGAAAACTTAGAATCCCAACTTTGATAGGGTGTCGTACGTGAACAATGATGTTTATCTGGAGCTTTCGAAATTGGATTACAACAACTGTCAAGCAGTGCATAATAAAAAGTGGGACGAATGAAATAGTTAGATAAAATGTTGGAATAGTTAGATAAAAAATTGGAATAGATCTCATAGTTTAAAAGATGTTGTAGTCATCTCGGAGATGGTTTTGAACTTTGATAAAGATGATCCATAGAAGCATTACATTGATAAAAGGAGTGTAAACTACATGGAGAATATTTCAATAGTCAGGTAGGAAGAGACCAAGGAAAATTGTAAGATATATTTGGAGTTGAGTAATGTATCTTTGGATGTGATTCATGGCAGGGCAGTATGACATCAATTTATTTGTGTAACCAACCTTACCAAGTGAGAAAAGGATTTTGGTGAGACTCTTATTCAAATTGTTTAGTGTTCTGATAGGTAATTTGCTCAGTATTTTTTGTATGGTTGGTTTGTTTATTTTAGTTTCTGATCTTCTTGCATTGGTTTTGTAGCTGTTTGCCGTCATATAATTTTGATTATATTTTTTATTATCTGATGTATACAAATATTAGCTTTGTAGACTGGTATGTCATGTTTCTTCCCAATAGAGTTGGTTGATCTTTTCTTTTATGGTTGTGTGGACAAGATTGATGCTCATAAAGTGTTTGGTTATGCTCTTTTCAAGGATGGGAAACATACATGTCTCTCTTATCCTTTGGAAACGTTTCATGGAGATTCAAGAACACTTCAAACACTTGATTTTGAATCAATTGAGTTTCCATACAAAATAGTGGTGATTAATATACTAATTAAGTGCAACAAGAATAATAATGCAAAACAAAATTCAATAAAAAAAATTAATTCACATTTAATCACTTTTCCTCATGGAGGTTCAATAACACTTTAAACTCTTGATTTTAAATCAACTGAGTTTCCATGCAAAATGGTGATGATTAATATGCTAATTAAGTGCAACAAGAATAATAATGCAAAAAAAATTAAATAAACAAAAATCAATTCACATTTAATCACTTTTGCTCATGGAGGTTCAAGAACACTTTAAACTCTTGATTTTAAATCAATTGAGCTTCCATGCAAAATGGTGATGATTAGGGTACTAAATAAATGAAACAAGAATAAAATTGCAATAGAATTAAATAAATGACAAGCATAATAGCCTACCTAAAATAAAATTCAATAAAGAAAGAAAGAAATATTTTGAAGAAAAATGAAAAGAGTTTTTGCTTAGTTTTTGTAATCATTCGTGGTGTCATTTATGAATGATTGGTGGTGTCATTTATGAATGAAATGATAATTATTTATAGGCTCTAGAAAGGATATTTTAAGAATTATGCAAAGAGTATGAGTACCATCTAGAAACTTAGTTAATTAAATAGTGAATAATGATGTAATATACATATATATATATATATATATATATATATATATATATATATATATATATAATATTTAAAATAGAACATTCAATAAAATACCACAATCAATCACTATTATAAAAAAAATTACATTTGTTGAATAATTATTTTTAAGTTGATAATGTGTTTGTTTGTGCATGCATTGCATGTGAGCGCGTGCAAGGTATTCCCTGAACGAATATTCAGATTTACAATGTAAGAGTTGTCAAATCTATTTTGACTCCCGCAATTCAAATATTTTAATTTGAAATAAAGTAGACAATTTAATATTTAAAATATTAATAAATAATTCAATTTTTAAACAACTACCAAATAGGTACAATTATAAGTAAGAATAACTACTTTCATATTGAATTCATGTACAATCAAAGTAAAATTTATTATAATATCCCTAGTTATATTTGATGAATCAATTAATAACGTTAAATGCTTTTGAATTAAATCAAGAGTCTACTAGTGATACATGCATTAATTAGTTTGACAATTAATGACTTTTGCTTCTATTAATGACGAAGATTTAAGATGTTTTTTTTTATAATATTGATTGGAGGAGATCATTTTATTTATTTATTTATTTGAATTATATCTTTAATAATTTTTCTGCAACTTGTAATATATTGTATTTGATCAAGAAAAAACCATAGAAATACGATCATTTGAATATCTTCTAGTTAATAGCAGAACATATCTTCCTAATTTCATCATTAGTAGTACTCTTCACTCCAATATTACTCATTTTCACCAATGATTTTCAACGTTAATATTAAACAAGTCCAATATATCCAAGTATTTTTGCACTAACCTTTTTGTAGAAGAATCAATCCACATTGTTTGGTCGGATTGAAGAATTTCCTGGTCAATTTTAAGATTTCTTAGTAAGAGCTGTCAAATCAATTTTGATTCTCACTATCCAAAGCAACTCTATTTGAAGCATCACTATTTTGGGAATATAGCATCTATAAATTTGGAAGAAACAAAGGGTCGGTTGAAGGGTATGTTAAACCATCTGCAGTGAAGTTATACAATCTGTAACGGAACAACTGACATTTGGTAGTATCAATTATATGGCTTTCATCTATAAATATTCACATAAAGTGAATAATTAAAATATTATCACTTCTAAAATGACACTTTGTGATCATTTATTTTTCCATTTGGAATTTTTTCTCATGTGTTATCCTACTTATTTATCTAATACATAGATTTTCGTATGTGATATATCTTCCTCAAATGAAAAATAATAAATCATTATTGAATTTGTGATTTTAGAATCATCCATAAAAACACTTAATTTTTTCAAACATTTTAAACTTCTCGAAGTAATAAGTCTCAAGAAATAATAGACACATGATTAACTAAAAATCTTTAAAAAATAATATATTTGCGATTGACAGCGTCAATGTTTCATTTTAAAAGAATAAATTGAGTATGGAGCAATGATAACGGCATATCCAAGCTTCTGTGCGGCAGAGAGAAGGTTGACTTGTAAGGTTAGCACTCCAACATTTAGATCAATATATAAGAGAGAGTGGATTGAAATTGAGATTGAAAATGTTACCTGAATTTGGTGCATTTTGTATGAATAGTAGAGAGAGAATAACAAACTTGCTATTTGTTATGAGTACATTGTTGAGAGTCGGTAGATGTAAATGCATTTGAGATTCTTTGTGATCATCTTAAGGTTAGTCCTCGTGTGCTAAAAAGATTCTAGATGAATTAGAACTCCTTTAGAGTGGTTGTTCGAGGTCGAGATAAAATAAATCAAAATTACTCATGTGTCAGGTATATCCAATTTCTTTTCAAATGTTGTTCAGATTGATTTCAAATACTAAAATTTGATTTCTATGGATTTACTGGCTGGGAATCCTTATTTTTTAATCTAAGGAACAAAATACAAACTAACTTCATTTTGAATTTTCTGTAGCCATATGCATTTTTATACTCGGCCAATGGGGTGAAGTTGGATATGCGTAACATTTTATTCTTCTTTATTCTCCCTGGTGGATGCAAAGCAATGTAGAGCACTTGCTGTCATCGTTTATGCTTATCCTTACTGTTAATCTTAATTTCGACAGATCGAAAACTTAGAATCCCAACTTTGATAGGGTGTCGTACGTGAACAATGATGTTTATCTGGAGCTTTCGAAATTGGATTACAACAACTGTCAAGCAGTGCATAATAAAAAGTGGGACGAATGAAATAGTTAGATAAAATGTTGGAATAGTTAGATAAAAAATTGGAATAGATCTCATAGTTTAAAAGATGTTGTAGTCATCTCGGAGATGGTTTTGAACTTTGATAAAGATGATCCATAGAAGCATTACATTGATAAAAGGAGTGTAAACTACATGGAGAATATTTCAATAGTCAGGTAGGAAGAGACCAAGGAAAATTGTAAGATATATTTGGAGTT
This sequence comes from Lathyrus tuberosus, assembly GCA_022829125.1. Lineage (NCBI taxonomy): Eukaryota > Viridiplantae > Streptophyta > Magnoliopsida > Fabales > Fabaceae > Lathyrus > Lathyrus tuberosus. The sequence goes on from JALAZF010000191.1 coordinate 8,584,633, forward strand.
GAGTAATGTATCTTTGGATGTGATTCATGGCAGGGCAGTATGACATCAATTTATTTGTGTAACCAACCTTACCAAGTGAGAAAAGGATTTTGGTGAGACTCTTATTCAAATTGTTTAGTGTTCTGATAGGTAATTTGCTCAGTATTTTTTGTATGGTTGGTTTGTTTATTTTAGTTTCTGATCTTCTTGCATTGGTTTTGTAGCTGTTTGCCGTCATATAATTTGGATTATATTTTTTATTATCTGATGTATACAAATATTAGCTTTGTAGACTGGTATGTCATGTTTCTTCCCAATAGAGTTGGTTGATCTTTTCTTTTATGGTTGTGTGGACAAGATTGATGATCATAAAGTGTTTGGTTATGCTCTTTTCAAGGATGGGAAACATACATGTCTCTCTTATCCTTTGGAAACGTTTCATGGAGATTCAAGAACACTTCAAACACTTGATTTTGAATCAATTGAGTTTCCATACAAAATAGTGGTGATTAATATACTAATTAAGTGCAACAAGAATAATAATGCAAAACAAAATTCAATAAAAAAAATTAATTCACATTTAATCACTTTTCCTCATGGAGGTTCAATAACACTTTAAACTCTTGATTTTAAATCAACTGAGTTTCCATGCAAAATGGTGATGATTAATATGCTAATTAAGTGCAACAAGAATAATAATGCAAAAAAAATTAAATAAACAAAAATTAATTCACATTTAATCACTTTTGCTCATGGAGGTTCAAGAACACTTTAAACTCTTGATTTTAAATCAATTGAGCTTCCATGCAAAATGGTGATGATTAGGGTACTAAATAAATGAAACAAGAATAAAATTGCAATAGAATTAAATAAATGACAAGCATAATATAGCCTACCTAAAATAAAATTCAATAAAGAAAGAAAGAAATATTTTGAAGAAAAATGAAAAGAGTTTTTGCTTAGTTTTTGTAATCATTCGTGGTGTCATTTATGAATGATTGGTGGTGTCATTTATGAATGAAATGATATTTATTTATAGGCTCTAGAAAGGATATTTTAAGAATTGTGCAAAGAGTATGAGTACCATCTAGAAACTTAGTTAATTAAATAGTGAATAATGATGTAATATACATATATATATATATATATATATATATATATATATATATATATATATATATATATATATATATATATATATATTTATATATATATATATATATATATATATATATATATATATATATATATATATATATAATATTTAAAATAGAACATTCAATAAAATACCACAATCAATCACTATTATAAAAAAAATTACATTTGTTGAATAATTATTTTTAAGTTGATAATGTGTTTGTTTGTGCATGCATTGCATGTGAGCGCGTGCAAGGTATTCCCTGAACGAATATTCAGATTTACAAAGTAAGAGTTGTCAAATCTATTTTGACTCCCGCAATTCAAATATTTTAATTTGAAATAAAGTAGACAATTTAATATTTAAAATATTAATAAATAATTCAATTTTTAAACAACTACCAAATAGGTACAATTATAAGTAAGAATAACTACTTTCATATTGAATTCATGTACAATCAAAGTAAAATTTATTATAATATCCCTAGTTATATTTGATGAATCAATTAATAACGTTAAATGCTTTTGAATTAAATCAAGAGTCTACTAGTGATACATGCATTAATTAGTTTGACAATTAATGACTTTTGCTTCTATTAATGACGAAGATTTAAGATGTTTTTTTTTATAATATTGATTGGAGGAGATCATTTTATTTATTTATTTATTTGAATTATATCTTAAATAATTATTCTGCAACTTGTAATATATTGTATTTGATCAAGAAAAAACCATAGAAATACGATCATTTGAATATCTTCTAGTTAATAGCAGAACATATCTTCCTAATTTCATCATTAGTAGTACTCTTCACTCCAATATTACTCATTTTCACCAATGATTTTCAACGTTAATATTAAACAAGTCCAATATATCCAAGTATTTTTGCACTAACCTTTTTGTAGAAGAATCAATCCACATTGTTTGGTCGGATTGAAGAATTTCCTGGTCAATTTTAAGATTTCCTAGTAAGAGCTGTCAAATCAATTTTGATTCTCACTATCCAAAGCAACTCTATTTGAAGCATCACTATTTTGGGAATATAGCATCTATAAATTTGGAAGAAACAAAGGGTCGGTTGAAGGGTATGTTAAACCATCTGCAGTGAAGTTATACAATCTGTAACGGAACAACTGACATTTGGTAGTATCAATTATATGGCTTTCATCTATAAATATTCACATAAAGTGAATAATTAAAATATTATCACTTCTAAAATGACACTTTGTGATCATTTATTTTTCCATTTGGAATTTTTTCTCATGTGTTATCCTACTTATTTATCTAATACATAGATTTTCATATGTGATATATCTTCCTCAAATGAAAAATAATAAATCATTATTGAATTTGTGATTTTAGAATCATCCATAAAAACACTTAATTTTTTCAAACATTTTAAACTTCTCGAAGTAATAAGTCTCAAGAAATAATAGACACATGATTAACTAAAAATCTTTAAAAAATAATATATTTGCGATTGACAGCGTCAATGTTTCATTTTAAAAGAATAAATTGAGTATGGAGCAATGATAACGGCATATCCAAGCTTCTGTGCGGCAGAGAGAAGGTTGACTTGTAAGGTTAGCACTCCAACATTTAGATCAATATATAAGAGAGAGTGGATTGAAATTGAGATTGAAAATGTTACCTAAATTTGGTGCATTTTGTATGAATAGTAGAGAGAGAATAACAAACTTGCTATTTGTTATGAGTACATTGTTGAGAGTCGGTAGATGTAAATGCATTTGAGATTCTTTGTGATCATCTTAAGGTTAGTCCTCGTGTGCTAAAAAGATTCTAGATGAATTAGAACTCCTTTAGAGTGGTTGTTCGAGGTCGAGATAAAATAAATCAAAATTACTCATGTGTCAGGTATATCCAATTTCTTTTCAAATGTTGTTCAGATTGATTTCAAATACTAAAATTTGATTTCTATGGATCTACTGGCTGGTAATCCTTATTTTTTAATCTAAGGAACAAAATACAAACTAACTTCATTTTGAATTTTCTGTAGCCATATGCATTTTTATGCTCGGCCAATGGGGTGAAGTTGGATATGCGTAACATTTTATTCTTCTTTATTCTCCCTGGTGGATACAAAGCAATGTAGAGCACTTGCTGTCATCGTTTATGCTTATCCTTACTGTTAATCTTAATTTCGACAGATCGAAAACTTAGAATCCCAACTTTGATAGGGTGTCGTACGTGAACAATGATGTTTATCTGGAGCTTTCGAAATTGGATTACAACAACTGTCAAGCAGTGCATCATAAAAAGTGGGACGAATGAAATAGTTAGATAAAATGTTGGAATAGTTAGATAAAAAATTGGAATAGATCTCATAGTTTAAAAGATGTTGTAGTCATCTCGGAGATGGTTTTGAACTTTGATAAAGATGATCCATAGAAGCATTACATTGATAAAAGGAGTGTAAACTACATGGAGAATATTTCAATAGTCAGGTAGGAAGAGACCAAGGAAAATTGTAAGATATATTTGGAGTTGAGTAATGTATCTTTGGATGTGATTCATGGCAGGGCAGTATGACATCAATTTATTTGTGTAATCAACCTTACCAAGTGAGAAAAGGATTTTGGTGAGACTCTTATTCAAATTGTTTAATGTTCTGATAGGTAATTTGCTCAGTATTTTTTGTATGGTTGGTTTGTTTATTTTAGTTTCTGATCTTCTTGCATTGGTTTTGTAGCTGTTTGCCGTCATATAATTTTGATTATATTTTTTATTATCTGATGTATACAAATATTAGCTTTGTAGACTGGTATATCATGTTTCTTCCCAATAGAGTTGGTTGATCTTTTCTTTTATGGTTGTGTGGACAAGATTGATGCTCATAAAGTGTTTGGTTATGCTCTTTTCAAGGATGGGAAACATACATGTCTTTCTTATCCTTTGGAAACGTTTCATGGAGATTCAAGAACACTTCAAACTCTTGATTTTGAATCAATTGAGTTTCCATACAAAATAGTGGTGATTAATATACTAATTATGTGCAACAAGAATAATAATGCAAAACAAAATTCAATAAAAAAAATTAATTCACATTTAATCACTTTTCTTCAAGGAGGTTCAATAACACTTTAAACTCTTGATTTTAAATCAACTGAGTTTCCGTGCAAAATGGTGATGATTAATATGCTAATTAAGTGCAACATGACTAATAATGCAAAAAAAATTAAATAAACAAAAATCAATTCACATTTAATCACTTTTGCTCATGGAGGTTCAAGAACACTTTAAACTCTTGATTTTAAATCAATTGAGCTTCCATGCAAAATGGTGATGATTAAGGTACTAAATAAATGAAACAAGAATAAAATTGCAATAGAATTAAATAAATGATAAGCATAATAGCCTACCTAAAATAAAATTCAATAAAGAAAGAAAGAAATATTTTGAAGAAAAATGAAAAGAGTTTTTGCTTAGTTTTTGTAATCATTCGTGGTGTCATTTATGAATGAAATGAAATTTATTTATAGGCTCTAAAAAGGATATTTTAAGAATTATTCAAAGAGTATGAGTACCATCTAAAAACTTAGTTAATTAAATAGTGAATAATGATGTAATATACATATATATATATATATATATATATATATATATATATATATATATATATATATATTTATATAATATTTAAAATAGAACATTCAATAAAATACCACAATCAATCACTATTTTAAAAAAATTACATTTGTTGAATAATTATTTTAAAGTTGATAATGTGTTTGTTTGTGCATGCATTGCATGTGAGCGCGTGCAAGGTATTCCCTGAACGAATATTCAGATTTACAAAGTAAGAGTTGTCAAATCTATTTTGACTCCCGCAATTCAAATATTTTAATTTGAAATAAAGTAGACAATTTAATATTTAAAATATTAATAAATAATTCAATTTTTAAACAACTACCAAATAGGTACAATTATAAGTAAGAATAACTACTTTCATATTGAATTCATGTACAATCAAAGTAAAATTTATTATAATATCCCTAGTTATATTTGATGAATCAATTAATAACGTTAAATGCTTTTGAATTAAATCAAGAGTCTACTAGTGATACATGCATTAATTAGTTTGACAGTTAATGACTTTTGCGTCTATTAATGATGAAGATTTAAGATGTTTTTTTTTATAATATTGATTGGAGGAGATCATTTTATTTATTTATTTATTTGAATTATATCTTAAATAATTATTCTGCAACTTGTAATATATTGTATTTGATCAAGAAAAAACCATAGAAATACGATCATTTGAATATCTTCTAGTTAATAGCAGAACATATCTTTCTAATTTCATCATTAGTAGTACTCTTCACTCCAATATTACTCATTTTCACCAATGATTTTCAACGTTAATATTAAACAAGTCCAATATATCCAAGTATTTTTGCACTAACCTTTTTGTAGAAGAATCAATCCACATTGTTTGGTCGGATTGAAGAATTTCCTGGTCAATTTTAAGATTTCCTAGTAAGAGCTGTCAAATCAATTTTGATTCTCACTATCCAAAGCAACTCTATTTGAAGCATCACTATTTTGGGAATATAGCATCTATAAATTTGGAAGAAACAAAGGGTCGGTTGAAGGGTATGTTAAACCATCTGCAGTGAAGTTATACAATCTGTAACGGAACAACTGACATTTGGTAGTATCAATTATATGGCTTTCATCTATAAATATTCACATAAAGTGAATAATTAAAATATTATCACTTCTAAAATGACACTTTGTGATCATTTATTTTTCCATTTGGAATTTTTTCTCATGTGTTATCCTACTTATTTATCTAATACATAGATTTTCGTATGTGATATATCTTCCTCAAATGAAAAATAATAAATCATTATTGAATTTGTGATTTTAGAATCATCCATAAAAACACTTAATTTTTTCAAACATTTTAAACTTCTCGAAGTAATAAGTCTCAAGAAATAATAGACACATGATTAACTAAAAATCTTTAAAAAATAATATATTTGCGATTGACAGCGTCAATGTTTCATTTTAAAAGAATAAATTGAGTATGGAGCAATGATAACGGCATATCCAAGCTTCTGTGCGGCAGAGAGAAGGTTGACTTGTAAGGTTAGCACTCCAACATTTAGATCAATATATAAGAGAGAGTGGATTGAAATTGAGATTGAAAATGTTACCTGAATTTGGTGCATTTTGTATGAATAGTAGAGAGAGAATAACAAACTTGCTATTTGTTATGAGTACATTGTTGAGAGTCGGTAGATGTAAATGTATTTGAGATTCTTTGTGATCATCTTAAGGTTAGTCCTCGTGTGCTAAAAAGATTCTAGATGAATTAGAACTCCTTTAGAGTGGTTGTTCGAGGTCGAGATAAAATAAATCAAAATTACTCATGTGTCAGGTATATCCAATTTCTTTTCAAATGTTGTTCAGATTGATTTCAAATACTAAAATTTGATTTCTATGGATTTACTGGCTGGTAATCCTTATTTTTTAATCTAAGGAACAAAATACAAACTAACTTCATTTTGAATTTTCTGTAGCCATATGCATTTTTATGCTCGGCCAATGGGGTGAAGTTGGATATGCGTAACATTTTATTCTTCTTTATTCTCCCTGGTGGATGCAAAGCAATGTAGAGCACTTGCTGTCATTGTTTATGCTTATCCTTATTGTTAATCTTAATTTCGACAGATCGAAAACTTAGAATCCCAACTTTGATAGGGTGTCGTACGTGAATAATGATGTTTATCTGGAGCTTTCCAAATTGGATTACAACAACTGTCAAGCAGTGCATAATAAAAAGTGGGACGAATGAAATAGTTAGATAAAATGTTGGAATAGTTAGATAAAAAATTGGAATAGATCTCATAGTTTAAAAGATGTTGTAGTCATCTCGGAGATGGTTTTGAACTTTTATTAAGATGATCCATAGAAGCATTACATTGATAAAAGGAGTGTAAACTACATGGAGAATATTTCAATAGTCAGGTAGGAAGAGACCAAGGAAAATTGTAAGATATATTTGGAGTTGAGTAATGTATCTTTGGATGTGATTCATGGCAGGGCAGTATGACATTAATTTATTTGTGTAACCAACCTTACCAAGTGAGAAAAGGATTTTGGTGAGACTCTTATTCAAATTGTTTAGTGTTCTGATAGGTAATTTGCTCAGTATTTTTTGTATGGTTGGTTTGTTTATTTTAGTTTCTGATCTTCTTGCATTGGTTTTGTAGCTGTTTGCCGTCATATAATTTTGATTATATTTTTTATTATCTGATGTATACAAATATTAGCTTTGTAGACTGGTATGTCATGTTTCTTCCCAATAGAGTTGGTTGATCTTTTCTTTTATGGTTGTGTGGACAAGATTGATGCTCATAAAGTGTTTGGTTATGCTCTTTTCAAGGATGGGAAACATACATGTCTCTCTTATCCTTTGGAAACGTTTCATGGAGATTCAAGAACACTTCAAACTCTTGATTTTGAATCAATTGAGTTTCCATACAAAATAGTGGTGATTAATATACTAATTATGTGCAACAAGAATAATAATGCAAAACAAAATTCAATAAAAAAAATTAATTCACATTTAATCACTTTTCCTCATGGAGGTTCAATAACACTTTAAACTCTTGATTTTAAATCAACTGAGTTTCCATGCAAAATGGTGATGATTAATATGCTAATTAAGTGCAACATGAATAATAATGCAAAAAAAATTAAATAAACAAAAATCAATTCACATTTAATCACTTTTGCTCCTGGAGGTTCAAGAACACTTTAAACTCTTGATTTTAAATCAATTGAACTTCCATGCAAAATGGTGATGATTAGGGTACTAAATAAATGAAACAAGAATAAAATTGCAATAGAATTAAATAAATGATAAGCATAATAGCCTACCTAAAATAAAATTCAATAAAGAAAGAAAGAAATATTTTGAAGAAAAATGAAAAGAGTTTTTGCTTAGTTTTTGTAATCATTCGTGGTGTCATTTATGAATGATTTGTGGTGTCATTTATGAATGAAATGATATTTATTTATAGGCTCTAGAAAGGATATTTTAAGAATTATGCAAAGAGCATGAGTACCATCTAGAAACTTAGTTAATTAAATAGTGAATAATGATGTAATATACATATATATATATATATATATATATATATATATATATATATATATATATATATATATATATATATATATATATATATAATATTTAAAATAGAACATTCAATAAAATACCACAATCAATCACTATTATAAAAAAAATTACATTTGTTGAATAATTATTTTTAAGTTGATAATGTGTTTGTTTGTGCATGCATTGCATGTGAGCGCGTGCAAGGTATTCCCAAAACGAATATTCAGATTTACAAAGTAAGAGTTGTCAAATCTATTTTGACTCCCGCAATTCAAATATTTTAATTTGAAATAAAGTAGACAATTTAATATTTAAAATATTAATAAATAATTCAATTTTTAAACAACTACCAAATAGGTACAATTATAAGTAAGAATAACTACTTTCATATTGAATTCATGTACAATCAAAGTAAAATTTATTATAATATCCCTAGTTATATTTGATGAATCAATTAATAACGTTAAATGCTTTTGAATTAAATCAAGAGTCTACTAGTGATACATGCATTAATTAGTTTGACAATTAATGACTTTTGCTTCTATTAATGACGAAGATTTAAGATGTTTTTTTTTATAATATTGATTGGAGGAGATCATTTTATTTATTTATTTATTTGAATTATATCTTAAATAATTATTCTGCAACTTGTAATATATTGTATTTGATCAAGAAAAAACCATAGAAATACGATCATTTGAATATCATCTAGTTAATAGCAGAACATATCTTCCTAATTTCATCATTAGTAGTACTCTTCACTCCAATATTACTCATTTTCACCAATGATTTTCAACGTTAATATTAAACAAGTCCAATATATCCAAGTATTTTTGCACTAACCTTTTTGTAGAAGAATCAATCCACATTGTTTGGTCGGATTGAAGAATTTCCTGGTCAATTTTAAGATTTCCTAGTAAGAGCTGTCAAATCAATTTTGATTCTCACTATCCAAAGCAACTCTATTTGAAGCATCACTATTTTGGGAATATAGCATCTATAAATTTGGAACAAACAAAGGGTCGGTTGAAGGGTATGTTAAACCATCTGCAGTGAAGTTATACAATCTGTAACGGAACAACTGACATTTGGTAGTATCAATTATATGGCTTTCATCTATAAATATTCACATAAAGTGAATAATTAAAATATTATCACTTCTAAAATGACACTTTGTGATCATTTATTTTTCCATTTGGAATTTTTTCTCATGTGTTATCCTACTTATTTATCTAATACATAGATTTTCGTATGTGATATATCTTCCTCAAATGAAAAATAATAAATCATTATTGAATTTGTGATTTTAGAATCATCCATAAAAACACTTAATTTTTTCAAACATTTTAAACTTCTCGAAGTAATAAGTCTCAAGAAATAATAGACACATGATTAACTAAAAATCTTTAAAAAATAATATATTTGCGATTGACAGCGTCAATGTTTCATTTTAAAAGAATAAATTGAGTATGGAGCAATGATAACGGCATATCCAAGCTTCTGTGCGGCAGAGAGAAGGTTGACTTGTAAGGTTAGCACTCCAACATTTAGATCAATATATAAGAGAGAGTGGATTGAAATTGAGATTGAAAATGTTACCTGAATTTGGTGCATTTTGTATGAATAGTAGAGAGAGAATAACAAACTTGCTATTTGTTATGAGTACATTGTTGAGAGTCGGTAGATGTAAATGCATTTGAGATTCTTTGTGATCATCTTAAGGTTAGTCCTCGTGTGCTAAAAAGATTCTAGATGAATTAGAACTCCTTTAGAGTGGTTGTTCGAGGTCGAGATAAAATAAATCAAAATTACTCATGTGTCAGGTATATCCAATTTCTTTTCAAATGTTGTTCAGATTGATTTCAAATACTAAAATTTGATTTCTATGGATTTACTGGCTGGTAATCCTTATTTTTTAATCTAAGGAACAAAATACAAACTAACTTCATTTTGAATTTTCTGTAGCCATATGCATTTTTATGCTCGGCCAATGGGGTGAAGTTGGATATGCGTAACATTTTATTCTTCTTTATTCTCCCTGGTGGATGCAAAGCAATGTAGAGCACTTGCTGTCATCGTTTATGCTTATCCTTACTGTTAATCTTAATTTCGACAGATCGAAAACTTAGAATCCCAACTTTGATAGGGTGTCGTACGTGAACAATGATGTTTATCTGGAGCTTTCCAAATTGGATTACAACAACTGTCAAGCAGTGCATAATAAAAAGTGGGACGAATGAAATAGTTAGATAAAATGTTGGAATAGTTAGATAAAAAATTGGAATAGATCTCATAGTTTAAAAGATGTTGTAGTCATCTCGGAGATGGTTTTGAACTTTGATTAAGATGATCCATAGAAGCATTACATTGATAAAAGGAGTGTAAACTACATGGAGAATATTTCAATAGTCAGGTAGGAAGAGACCAAGGAAAATTGTAAGATATATTTGGAGTTGAGTAATGTATCTTTGGATGTGATTCATGGCAGGGCAGTATGACATCAATTTATTTGTGTAACCAACCTTACCAAGTGAGAAAAGGATTTTGGTGAGACTCTTATTCAAATTGTTTAGTGTTCTGATAGGTAATTTGCTCAGTATTTTTTGTATGGTTGGTTTGTTGTTTTTAGTTTCTGATCTTCTTGCATTGGTTTTGTAGCTGTTTGCCGTCATATAATTTTGATTATATTTTTTATTATCTGATGTATACAAATATTAGCTTTGTAGACTGGTATGTCATGTTTCTTCCCAATAGAGTTGGTTGATCTTTTCTTTTATGGTTGTGTGGACAAGATTGATGCTCATAAAGTGTTTGGTTATGCTCTTTTCAAGGATGGGAAACATACATGTCTCTCTTATCCTTTGGAAACGTTTCATGGAGATTCAAGAACACTTCAAACACTTGATTTTGAATCAATTGAGTTTCCATACAAAATAGTGGTGATTAATATACTAATTAAGTGCAACAAGAATAATAATGCAAAACAAAATTCAATAAAAAAAATTAATTCACATTTAATCACTTTTCCTCATGGAGGTTCAATAACACTTTAAACTCTTGATTTTAAATCAACTGAGTTTCCATGCAAAATGGTGATGATTAATATGCTAATTAAGTGCAACAAGAATAATAATGCAAAAAAAATTAAATAAACAAAAATCAATTCACATTTAATCACTTTTGCTCCTGGAGGTTCAAGAACACTTTAAACTCTTGATTTTAAATCAATTGAACTTCCATGCAAAATGGTGATGATTAGGGTACTAAATAAATGAAACAAGAATAAAATTGCAATAGAATTAAATAAATGACAAGCATAATAGCCTACCTAAAATAAAATTCAATAAAGAAAGAAAGAAATATTTTGAAGAAAAATGAAAAGAGTTTTTGCTTAGTTTTTGTAATCATTCGTGGTGTCATTTATGAATGATTTGTGGTGTCATTTATGAATGAAATGATATTTATTTATAGGCTCTAGAAAGGATATTTTAAGAATTATGCAAAGAGCATGAGTACCATCTAGAAACTTAGTTAATTAAATAGTGAATAATGATGTAATATACATATATATATATATATATATATATATATATATATATATATATATATATATATATATATATATATATATATATATATATATATATATATATATATATATATATAATATTTAAAATAGAACATTCAATAAAATACCACAATCAATCACTATTATAAAAAAAATTACATTTGTTGAATAATTATTTTTAAGTTGATAATGTGTTTGTTTGTGCATGCATTGCATGTGAGCGCGTGCAAGGTATTCCCTGAACGAATATTCAGATTTACAAAGTAAGAGTTGTCAAATCTATTTTGACTCCCGCAATTCAAATATTTTAATTTGAAATAAAGTAGACAATTTAATATTTAAAATATTAATAAATAATTCAATTTTTAAACAACTACCAAATAGGTACAATTATAAGTAAGAATAACTACTTTCATATTGAATTCATGTACAATCAAAGTAAAATTTATTATAATATCCCTAGTTATATTTGATGAATCAATTAATAACGTTAAATGCTTTTGAATTAAATCAAGAGTCTACTAGTGATACATGCATTAATTAGTTTGACAATTAATGACTTTTGCTTCTATTAATGACGAAGATTTAAGATGTTTTTTTTTATAATATTGATTGGAGGAGATCATTTTATTTATTTATTTATTTGAATTATATCTTAAATAATTATTCTGCAACTTGTAATATATTGTATTTGATCAAGAAAAAACCATAGAAATACGATCATTTGAATATCATCTAGTTAATAGCAGAACATATCTTCCTAATTTCATCATTAGTAGTACTCTTCACTCCAATATTACTCATTTTCACCAATGATTTTCAACGTTAATATTAAACAAGTCCAATATATCCAGGTATTTTTGCACTAACCTTTTTGTAGAAGAATCAATCCACATTGTTTGGTCGGATTGAAGAATTTCCTGGTCAATTTTAAGATTTCCTAGTAAGAGCTGTCAAATCAATTTTGATTCTCACTATCCAAAGCAACTCTATTTGAAGCATCACTATTTTGGGAATATAGCATCTATAAATTTGGAAGAAACAAAGGGTCGGTTGAAGGGTATGTTAAACCATCTGCAGTGAAGTTATACAATCTGTAACGGAACAACTGACATTTGGTAGTATCAATTATATGGCTTTCATCTATAAATATTCACATAAAGTGAATAATTAAAATATTATCACTTCTAAAATGACACTTTGTGATCATTTATTTTTCCATTTGGAATTTTTTCTCATGTGTTATCCTACTTATTTATCTAATACATAGATTTTCGTATGTGATATATCTTCCTCAAATGAAAAATAATAAATCATTATTGAATTTGTGATTTTAGAATCATCCATAAAAACACTTAATTTTTTCAAACATTTTAAACTTCTCGAAGTAATAAGTCTCAAGAAATAATAGACACATGATTAACTAAAAATCTTTAAAAAATAATATATTTGCGATTGACAGCGTCAATGTTTCATTTTAAAAGAATAAATTGAGTATGGAGCAATGATAACGGCATATCCAAGCTTCTGTGCGGCAGAGAGAAGGTTGACTTGTAAGGTTAGCACTCCAACATTTAGATCAATATATAAGAGAGAGTGGATTGAAATTGAGATTGAAAATGTTACCTGAATTTGGTGCATTTTGTATGAATAGTAGAGAGAGAATAACAAACTTGCTATTTGTTATGAGTACATTGTTGAGAGTCGGTAGATGTAAATGCATTTGAGATTCTTTGTGATCATCTTAAGGTTAGTCCTCGTGTGCTAAAAAGATTCTAGATGAATTAGAACTCCTTTAGAGTGGTTGTTCGAGGTCGAGATAAAATAAATCAAAATTACTCATGTGTCAGGTATATCCAATTTCTTTTCAAATGTTGTTCAGATTGATTTCAAATACTAAAATTTGATTTCTATGGATTTACTGGCTGGTAATCCTTATTTTTTAATCTAAGGAACAAAATACAAACTAACTTCATTTTGAATTTTCTGTAGCCATATGCATTTTTATGCTCGGCCAATGGGGTGAAGTTGGATATGCGTAACATTTTATTCTTCTTTATTCTCCCTGGTGGATGCAAAGCAATGTAGAGTCTGAGTACCATCTAAAAACTTAGTTAATTAAATAGTGAATAATGATGTAATATACATATATATATATATATATATATATATATATATATATATATATAATATTTAAAATAGAACATTCAATAAAATACCACAATCAATCACTATTATAAAAAAATTACATTTGTTGAATAATTATTTTAAAGTTGATAATGTGTTTGTTTGTGCATGCAGTGCATGTGCGCGCGTGCAAGGTATTCCCTGAACGAATATTCAGATTTACAAAGTAAGAGTTGTCAAATCTATTTTGACTCCCGCAATTCAAATATTTTAATTTGAAATACAGTAGACAATTTAATATTTTAAATATTAATAAATAATTCAATTTTTAAACAACTACCAAATGGGTACAATTATAAGTAAAAATAACTACTTTCATATTGAATTCATGTACAATCAAAGTAAAATTTATTATAATATCCCTAGTTATATTTGATGAATCAATTAATAACATTAAATGCTTTTGAATTAAATCAAGACTCTACTAGTGATACAAGCATTAATTAGTTTGACAATTAATGACTTTTGCTTATATTAATGATGAAAATTTAAGATTTTTTTTTATAATATTGATTGGAGGAGATCATTTTATTTATTTATTTATTTGAATTATATCTTAAATAATTATTCTGCACCTTGTAATATATTGTATTTGATCAAGAAAAAACCATAGAAAAACGATCATTTGAATATCTTCTAGTTAATAGCAGAACATATCTTCCTAATTTCATCATTAGTAGTACTCTTCACTCCAATATTACTCATTTTCACCAATGATTTTTCAACGTTAATATTAAACAAGTCCAATATATCCAAGTATTTTTGCACTATCCTTTTTGTTGAAGAATCATTCCACATTGTTTGGTCGGATTGAAGAATTTCCTGGTCAATTTTAAGATTTCCTAGTAAGAGCTGTCAAATCAATTTTGATTCGCACTATCCAAAGCAACTCTATTTGAAGCATCACTATTTTGGGCATATACCATCTATAAATTTGGAAGATACAAAGGGTCGGTTGAAGGGTATGTTGAACCATCTGCAGTGAAGTTATACAATCTGTAACTGAACAACTGACATTTGGTATTATCAATTGTATGGCTTTCATCTATAAATATTCACATAAAGTGAATAATTAAAATATTATCACTTCTAAAATGACACGTTGTGATCATTTATTTTTCCATTTGGAATTTTTTCTCATGTGTTATCCTACTTATTTATCTAATACATAGATTTTCGTATGTGATATATCTTCCTCAAATGAAAAATAATAAATCATTATTGAATTTTTGAATTTAGAATCATCCATAAAAACACTTAATTTTTTCAAACATTTTAAACTTCTCGAAGTAATAAGTTTCAAGAAATAATAGACACACGATTAACTAAAAATCTTTAAAAAATAATATATTTGCGATTGACAGCGTCAATGTTTCATTTTAAAAGAATAAATTGAGTATGGAGCAATGATAACGATATATCCAAGCTTCTGTGCGGCAGAGAGAAGGTTGACATGTAAGGTTACACTACAACAAAAAAGCTATTTAATAGCGTTTTTTTTGCTTTTTGATAGCGCTTAAAAGCGCTATTAACCAGCCTGTTATTGTAAATATTTTCGTTTGATAGCACTTTAAAAGGGCTATTATAGTATAGGTAATTAATAGCGTTTTTCCAAAAGCGCTATTATAGTACCAGTATTTAATAGCGTTTTTCCAAAAGCGCTACAAAAGTAGACATTTTGTATTTTATAATACATATTTTGCTTTGATTTTGATAGCACTTTCAAGCAAAGCGCTATTATAAGGCACGTGTTTGATAGCGCTTTTTCATAAAAGTGCTATTATATTATGTTTCATTAATAGCACTCTCTCTACAAAACGCTATTGTAGTACCTTCTTTTTTTACAAAATCATTCTTTTGATCAATATATATATATATATATATATATATATATATATATATGGCATTTGCATTTTACGATATAAGAATTCATAAAAAATAATGATTATAACCAACTAAAATATTTGAAAATGAAATAAAACCACTTATTCAAGAACAAATGTGATACCATATATATCTACCACTGCCATAATAAAAACGGAAGGAACTGGATGATCAATCTACACTACATAATAGTGGTAACAAACAAATTAACAAACCATATTCAACATTGATCTCAATGTAATTAAGCTAAAACTTTTGCCACAAGTTATTAATTTGGTCCAACTTAGAGTACTTCAAACCAAATTCCAAACAAAAATTACAATCACTTAGCTAGCCATATTCTCTAAACTAAAGAAAAACATCTAAAAAAACAAGAAAGGACAACAAAACAACATCAAGTAGTAACCACTTCGCGCACCAAAACACTGCTACACCCAGAGATACAATCACTTTGCTAGCTAGCTAGGCAAAATAAATGCTTCTTGTTTTCCCGTATCATATATAGAAAGAATATTGATTATGTATTGTACATTAATCAGAAAACCGAAACCTGATAGTGAAATTTTAATATATAATTAAAAAATACTGAAACATAAAGATCACCAAATCAAAATTACAATGGCAATAGTGGCTATTTTACTCGAACTTAGTACCTTGAGGGTATAAGGTTAAGCTCTTACCACTGAACTAACACTTCAAGTGTAATACTTAAGATAATTGAAATGTAACTATTTACCTTAGCAGCTTCAGCTGATGAACCTCTGGGAAGTGTAACTCCCACCTGGTCCAGCTGTAAAGAAGCCAACATAGTTAAGCCGCATAAAAATCAGAATGAGAGCAATTTAATTTAAATTGTGTTTTACAAAATTAAAAATTATATATATGCTTCTGATATAAAATTTTATGAATGCATGAGAAGTTCATTCTATGATAACTTCCATAGCATTATACATTGCTCGGACAAGTTATTATTCCAACTATATTCCTAATGCACATGTAAAAATTAGCCAAATTTAAGCAAACAAGGATGAAAAGTTTCTGCCCATAACACTACAAAACTACTCTGCACTACTGATAACTCTTAAGCTAGTAGACTATGCCACCATAAAGGCCTCAACATTGTATTTACCCCAGGAAAGCATTCATTTCGGATTTACTTTTAAAATACTTGTGTTTTCTTTAGCATGCTGTAGGAAATAGGAATACAAACCCTCGCCCACAATTGTATGTCTACACAATGACTTGCTTACTCATATTAATGCTTGTCTGTAAATGTAATAAGTAAATCTTCATTTGACACCCATTTATAGTTATGTTTAAGAAACACAGGAGGAGAAAAAAATTACAAATTCATGTTTATTTAAGGTACATCCATAGAATTTTGTGATGTAGAAACATCTTGTTCATGTTCGTTATGTCCATAGTCAAAACTGAGTTCCCCATCACCATTCTCATTATAACCATTGTCGTCGTCGTCTTCTTCATAACCACCTTAGTCCCCGTCCTCCTCTTCCAGACCACTGAAGTGGTAGTCAATGTGTTGTTGTTCAGTAACAGACTTCACATGTGGTTCTACTGTCTCAAGAGACTTGGCTGCTTTCTTGAAGAAACACGTCTGTTTTGGGGTGTAACAGAATGCATGGGAATCATCAGCATAAAAAATTATAAATAACTTCTAAGGAAATAGGTGATAAGACAAACGAACCTGAGCAGCATTGTGACGTGCCGCCTGTGTTAGAAGACTCTGTTCGCTTAAACCACATATGTAAGTTTCATCTAAAAAATACCACATATACCAATAAAAAAGCATCAGTTCGCTTAAACCACGGTACTTAAGAAAAATATCAGAAAAAAAATTGTATAGTTATTGTTGATATCATTTAATCTCTCATTTTTGGATTAAAGGCTTTATAATACTCTTACAGTATAGGGGTTAGTTGTTAAAAATAATATATTTGGCGAAGCATGCTTTTACTAATATTAAACTATATATGAAAGACTGTTATTTCCT
The DNA here is from genome assembly GCA_022829125.1 of Lathyrus tuberosus. Taxonomy (NCBI): domain Eukaryota; kingdom Viridiplantae; phylum Streptophyta; class Magnoliopsida; order Fabales; family Fabaceae; genus Lathyrus; species Lathyrus tuberosus. The sequence goes on from JALAZF010000191.1 coordinate 8,602,549, forward strand.
ACAATTTATTACACCTCCTACAAGATCAAACTCAAAAAGGAAAAGTAACCAAACAATGTTATATAAAACATGACTGTAGAAAGTCATGGCTCTGCAAAACCAGAGCTCATTTACTAATGTTCTTGAAACCCATAGAAATCAGCTTTAATATGTTATCTAAAAAAGTTTATTATGACATACAAGGAAAATAATATTTAAAACAGTCAAGATTTTCCCCCACAACTTAATTAAAATTATAAAACCCTAAACAAAAATTAGTTTTCAATGTGTGGTTTGTATTTTACTAAAATATAATTGTGATACCTTGGAAACCCAATGAGATCTTGCAAACTTTGGACCATACTTGTATATAAGAAGCATTGGGAAATCTGCAATCATTTTACCGAGTTGCCGAAGACATAAGCTGAGACAAATAATATTTTACATTTACTTCAAACTTATGAACTATGATGTATTCTAAAAGCTAACATCCAAAAGCTACAACATTTCCAATAAGTTCTGCAGTGACTCCAGCCTTGGTCATCAAGAATATGACCTATACAAGATGCAAATTCAGCGCACAAGACAATTGCGACCACTACATATGCCTTTTCATTGAAATTTAATTATTGTGATAAACTATTGTAGTTGTAAGGTAGGCTATGGTAATATAACTGAATGATAACAAACTTTGTAGCAACAAAAGAAAAGGACAAACTATTATTTTAAATTGCGGTCCGCAACCGCAATTGCGTCCGTAATATTGTTGATGTGGTAGTCACCGCATCCGTATTGGACTGCAATCGCGGTGTGATTTGAAATCATGCATTCAACTACATTAGAATTCGCATCAAATAGCTTCACCCATGTTTTTCACATATTTTTATCATAACTCAAAATTTGAGACTCAAAAACTCAATTTACATCTCATTTGTAATGTACAAGATTAACATCAAGAGTTTTTAATGGTATATTTCAAATATCTTTCAATAAAAATTCACGCCGCAATGGCCGCAATACGTATCGCAGCAACCGTAATAGCCGCAATCGCTACACACGCAAACGCAACCGCATCCGCAACCGCAATTTAAAACTATGGGACAAACTACTATCCCACTCTTGTTGTACAGATTATAATTAGAGTAGGAAAAGTACACATTGTATGGCTAATCTTATTGTCCAGGTTAAATGAATAAAAAATGAGGAAGAACTAAAAATATACTTTGGAATTACCATATTTAATTTATAAAAACCCATTCAAGTTTGCTCTGGTCCAGAATTTATAGTACTGGCAGGAGTAGAAGTTAAACAATGTTACAGAAAGGAATTTATGCCTGAACTAATATTGTTAACCTGAAGCTTAAACTATCATACTGCCAAATAAAATAATAAGTCTATAACTATAAGTAATATCTGCTTCCAACATAGCTTATACTATAGAAAATTAGAATTTTAATATAACCTTCCTAGAGTCCTTGTCCAAAAACGAAGAGGAAAAATAACAGATGAGCACAAAATACAAAAGTACAACTCATGAAATTAAAATACTAGGTTTCATAATATCCTAAGTTCACGTTTACTTAAAATATTATCCAATAGCAAAAATTGAACTAATAGGATTTTCAATGGAATAGTTAACCCAAATAAAGGAGTTTTGAGTTCTGACAGCAAATTTATATTTATATTCAGGAGTGAGATAAATACCACTCAGTCACACATTAATTGTAAATTGTAATTGACATGATGAAATAATACCAAAAGACTCGCCAGGAAGTAACTAAATAAATTAGTGCTCACATACAAATCAAATCCTTATTTGTTTCCTAGTGCACTTTAAACTAGAACTCAGTACCTACAGATTCATCTGAAAGATAAAATTGAGATTCTTAAAAAGGGATAGCTCTTATCTCCCTCTATATTATCAGTAAGAAAAAAGTAATGTGCCAATCAACAGATTTCCATTCACCTATCTTCATTCACAATACAATTTTGTTATACAAAGCATGGGACATATAAGAAAATAATGATATAAAACAAACACTTCAACCAGACCAGTTCAAATCAAATCCCCAAAGTTAGCGTATATAAAAACTCTAGTTAGAGTAAAAATCTGACTTTCTGCAACAAATTTCTAATGGGATTTGAGAGGGGTTGAAAGACTTACAAATTTAAGGAAGTGAAAAATGACTGAGTCTCAAATTTGTGTTGTTGTTGGAGTAGTTTCTCTTGCTGAGGTAGGCTTATGGTAAAACTACAACCTCACCGGGATTTCAAAGAGTAGGTTGATGGCTCTCAACTAAGGGTTTCAAATAGAAGGTTTTAAGGTTTTGAAAATCGATGTTGCAATTGAAACCGTAACCCTTGATTTGAAGTATGGATCAATGAAAATGACTGTGATGATGAGAGTTTATGAGTTCTATAGAGGGTGAGGGGATTCAGAGCTCAACGATAGTAGGGTGAGGGTGAATTCAATGGTTCTGAGTTCGTGAGGGATAGTGTGAGATTTTAATTTTTTATTTGGAAGAACATTAATTAAATAAAAGTTACGTGTTTTTTTATTTGGAAATATGAGAAATTAAAAATAAAAAAAAAGCATTTTATAATAGCGTTTATCCATTAACTGCTATCAAACCATGGTATTTATAATAGCATTTATCTATAAAGCGCTATTAAATATTTCTGTGTAAATTATTTAATAGCACTTATCCATAAAACGCTATTAAACTAGGGTAATTATAATAGCACTTATTTGTAAAGTGATATTATATGTTTTTTTCTTGAATTATTTAATAGCGTTTAACTCAAAAGCGCTGTTATAAATCAAAATTATAGTAGTGTATGATAGCGTTTTCAAGAAAGTGCTATCTTAGTAAAGTTTAATAATAGCGTTGTTTTACAAAGTGCTATCAAAGTCACATTGCTTGTATCCTATGATAGCGCCTGACCATAAAGTGCTATTATAGATGTGTTTGTTTCCTTTTTAATAGCATTTTTTTTAAAAATCCTATTAAATTAGGCGAGACAAAATATCAATTTTGGCGTAATCTTAGCACTCCAACATTTAGATCAATATATAAGAGAGAGTGGATTGAAATTGAGATTGAAAATGTTACCTGAATTTGGTGCATTTTGTATGAATAGTAGAGAGAGAATAACAAACTTGATATTTGTTATGAGTACATTGTTGAGAGTCGTTAGATGTAAATGCATTTGAGATTCTTTGTGATCATCTTGAGGATAGTCCTCGTGTGCTAAAAAGATTCTAGATGAATTAGAACTCCTTTAGAGTGGTTATTCGAGGTCGAGATAAAATAAATCAAAATTACTCATGTGTTAGGTATATCCAATTTATTTTCAAATGTTGTTCAGATTGATTGCAAATACTAAAATTTGATTTCTATGGATTTACTGGCTGGTAATCCTTATTTTTTAATCTAAGGAACAAAATACAAACTAACTTCATTTTGAATTTTCTGTAGCCATATGCATTTTTATGCTCCGCCAATGGGGTGAAGTTGGATATGCGTAACATTTTATTCTTCTTTATTCTCCCTGGTGGATGCAAAGCAATGTAGAGCACTTGCTGTCATCGTTTATGCTTATCCTTACTGTTAATCTTAATTTCGACAGATCGAAAACTTAGAATCCCAACTTTGATAGGGTGTCGTACGTGAACAATGATGTTTATCTGGAGCTTTCGAAATTGGATTACAACAACTGTCAAGCAGTGCATAATAAAAAGTGGGACGAATGAAATAGTTAGATAAAATGTTGGAATAGGTAGATAAAAAATTGGAATAGATCTCATAGTTTAAAAGATGTTGTAGTCATCTCGGAGATGGTTTTGAACTTTGATTAAGATGATCCATAGAAGCATTACATTGATAAAAGGAGTGTAAACTACATGGAGAATATTTCAATAGTCAGGTAGGAAGAGACCAAGGAAAATTGTAAGATATATTTGGAGTTGAGTAATGTATCTTTGGATGTGATTCATGGCAGGGCAGTATGACATCAATTTATTTGTGTAACCAACCTTACCAAGTGAGAAAAAGATTTTGGTGAGACTCTTATTCAAATTGTTTAATGTTCTGATAGGTAATTTGCTCAGTATTTTTTGTATGGTTGGTTTGTTTATTTTAGTTTCTGATCTTCTTGCATTGGTTTTGTAGCTGTTTGCCGTCATATAATTTTGATTATATTTTTTATTATCTGATGTATACAAATATTAGCTTTGTAGACTGGTATATCATGCTTCTTCCCAATAGAGTTGGTTGATCTTTTCTTTTATGGTTGTGTGGACAAGATTGATGCTCATAAAGTGTTTGGTTATGCTCTTTTCAAGGATGGGAAACATACATGTCTTTCTTATCCTTTGGAAACGTTTCATGGAGATTCAAGAACACTTCAAACTCTTGATTTTGAATCAATTGAGTTTTCATACAAAATAGTGGTGATTAATATACTAATTATGTGCAACAAGAATAATAATGCAAAACAAAATTCAATAAAAAAAATTAATTCACATTTAATCACTTTTCCTCATGGAGGTTCAATAACACTTTAAACTCTTGATTTTAAATCAACTGAGTTTCCATGCAAAATGGTGATGATTAATATGCTAATTAAGTGCAACATGAATAATAATGCAAAAAAAATTAAATAAACAAAAATCAATTCACATTTAATCACTTTTGCTCATGGAGGTTCAAGAACACTTTAAACTCTTGATTTTAAATCAATTGAGCTTCCATGCAAAATGGTGATGATTAAGGTACTAAATAAATGAAACAAGAATAAAATTGCAATAGAATTAAATAAATGATAAGCATAATAGCCTACCTAAAATAAAATTCAATAAAGAAAGAAAGAAATATTTTGAAGAAAAATGAAAAGAGTTTTTGCTTAGTTTTTGTAATCATTCGTGGTGTCATTTATGAATGAAATGAAATTTATTTATAGGCTCTAAAAAGGATATTTTAAGAATTATTCAAAGAGTCTGAGTACCATCTAAAAACTTAGTTAATTAAATAGTGAATAATGATGTAATATACATATATATATATATATATATATATATATATATATATATATATATATATATATAATATTTAAAATAGAACATTCAATAAAATACCACAATCAATCACTATTATAAAAAAATTACATTTGTTGAATAATTATTTTAAAGTTGATAATGTGTTTGTTTGTGCATGCATTGCATGTGCGCGCGTGCAAGGTATTCCCTGAACGAATATTCAGATTTACAAAGTAAGAGTTGTCAAATCTATTTTGACTCCCGCAATTCAAATATTTTAATTTGAAATACAGTAGACAATTTAATATTTTAAATATTAATAAATAATTCAATTTTTAAACAACTACCAAATGGGTACAATTATAAGTAAAAATAACTACTTTCATATTGAATTCATGTACAATCAAAGTAAAATTTATTATAATATCCCTAGTTATATTTGATGAATCAATTAATAACATTAAATGCTTTTGAATTAAATCAAGACTCTACTAGTGATACAAGCATTAATTAGTTTGACAATTAATGACTTTTGCTTATATTAATGACGAAAATTTAAGATTTTTTTTTATAATATTGATTGGAGGAGATCATTTTATTTATTTATTTATTTGAATTATATCTTAAATAATTATTCTGCACCTTGTAATATATTGTATTTGATCAAGAAAAAACCATAGAAAAACGATCATTTGAATATCTTCTAGTTAATAGCAGAACATATCTTCCTAATTTCATCATTAGTAGTACTCTTCACTCCAATATTACTCATTTTCACCAATGATTTTTCAACGTTAATATTAAACAAGTCCAATATATCCAAGTATTTTTGCACTATCCTTTTTGTTGAAGAATCATTCCACATTGTTTGGTCGGATTGAAGAATTTCCTGGTCAATTTTAAGATTTCCTAGTAAGAGCTGTCAAATCAATTTTGATTCGCACTATCCAAAGCAACTCTATTTGAAGCATCACTATTTTGGGCATATACCATCTATAAATTTGGAAGAAACAAAGGGTCGGTTGAAGGGTATGTTGAACCATCTGCAGTGAAGTTATACAATCTGTAACTGAACAACTGACATTTGGTATTATCAATTGTATGGCTTTCATCTATAAATATTCACATAAAGTGAATAATTAAAATATTATCACTTCTAAAATGACACGTTGTGATCATTTATTTTTCCATTTGGAATTTTTTCTCATGTGTTATCCTACTTATTTATCTAATACATAGATTTTCGTATGTGATATATCTTCCTCAAATGAAAAATAATAAATCATTATTGAATTTTTGAATTTAGAATCATCCATAAAAACACTTAATTTTTTCAAACATTTTAAACTTCTCGAAGTAATAAGTCTCAAGAAATAATAGACACATGATTAACTAAAAATCTTTAAAAAATAATATATTTGCGATTGACAGCGTCAATGTTTCATTTTAAAAGAATAAATTGAGTATGGAGCAATGATAACGATATATCCAAGCTTCTGTGCGGCAGAGAGAAGGTTGACTTGTAAGGTTACACTACAACAAAAAAGCTATTTAATAGCATTTTTTTTGCTTTTTGATAGCGCTTAAAAGCGCTATTAACCAGCCTGTTATTGTAAATATTTTCGTTTGATAGCACTTTAAAAGGGCTATTATAGTATAGGTAATTAATAGCGTTTTTCCAAAAGCGCTATTATAGTACCAGTATTTAATAGCGTTTTTCCAAAAGCGCTACAAAAGTAGACATTTTGTATTTTATAATACATATTTTGCTTTGATTTTGATAGCACTTTCAAGCAAAGCGCTATTATAAGGCACGTGTTTGATAGCGCTTTTTCATAAAAGTGCTATTATATTATGTTTCATTAATAGCACTCTCTCTACAAAACGCTATTGTAGTACCTTTTTTTTTTACAAAATCATTCTTTTGATCAATATATATATATATATATATATATGGCATTTGCATTTTACGATATAAGAATTCATAAAAAATAATGATTATAACCAACTAAAATATTTGAAAATGAAATAAAACCACTTATTCAAGAACAAATGTGATACCATATATATCTACCACTGCCATAATAAAAACGGAAGGAACTGGATGATCAATCTACACTACATAATAGTGGTAACAAACAAATTAACAAACCATATTCAACATTGATCTCAATGTAATTAAGCTAAAACTTTTGCCACAAGTTATTAATTTGGTCCAACTTAGAGTACTTCAAACCAAATTCCAAACAAAAATTACAATCACTTAGCTAGCCATATTCTCTAAACTAAAGAAAAACATCTAAAAAAACAAGAAAGGACAACAAAACAACATCAAGTAGTAACCACTTCGCGCACCAAAACACTGCTACACCCAGAGATACAATCACTTTGCTAGCTAGCTAGGCAAAATAAATGCTTCTTGTTTTCCCGTATCATATATAGAAAGAATATTGATTATGTATTGTGCATTAATCAGAAAACCGAAACCTGATAGTGAAATTTTAATATATAATTAAAAAATACTGAAACATAAAGATCACCAAATCAAAATTACAATGGCAATAGTGGCTATTTTACTCGAACTTAGTACCTTGAGGGTATAAGGTTAAGCTCTTACCACTGAACTAACACTTCAAGTGTAATACTTAAGATAATTGAAGTGTAACTATTTACCTTAGCAGCTTCAGCTGATGAACCTCTGGGAAGTGTAACTCCCACCTGGTCCAGCTGTAAAGAAGCCAACATAGTTAAGCCGCATAAAAATCAGAATGAGAGCAATTTAATTTAAATTGTGTTTTACAAAATTAAAAATTATATATATGCTTCTGATATAAAATTTTATGAATGCATGAGAAGTTCATTCTATGATAACTTCCATAGCATTATACATTGCTCGGACAAGTTATTATTCCAACTATATTCCTAATGCACATGTAAAAATTAGCCAAATTTAAGCAAACAAGGATGAAAAGTTTCTGCCCATAACACTACAAAACTACTCTGCACTACTGATAACTCTTAAGCTAGTAGACTATGCCACCATAAAGGCCTCAACATTGTATTTACCCCAGGAAAGCATTCATTTCGGATTTACTTTTAAAATACTTGTGTTTTCTTTAGCATGCTGTAGGAAATAGGAATACAAACCCTCGCCCACAATTGTATGTCTACACAATGACTTGCTTACTCATATTAATGCTTGTCTGTAAATGTAATAATTAAATCTTCATTTGACACCCATTTATTGTTATGTTTAAGAAACACAGGAGGAGAAAAAAATTACAAATTCATGTTTATTTAAGGTACATCCATAGAATTTTGTGATGTAGAAACATCTTGTTCATGTTCGTTATGTCCATAGTCAAAACTGAGTTCCCCATCACCATTCTCATGATAACCATTGTCGTCGTCGTCTTCTTCATAACCACCTTAGTCCCCGTCCTCCTCTTCCAGACCACTGAAGTGGTAGTCAATGTGTTGTTGTTCAGTAACAGACTTCACATGTGGTTCTACTGTCTCAAGAGACTTGGCTGCTTTCTTGAAGAAACACGTCTGTTTTGGGGTGTAACAGAATGCATGGGAATCATCAGCATAAAAAATTATAAATAACTTCTATGGAAATAGGTGATAAGACAAACGAACCTGAGCAGCATTGTGACGTGCCGCCTGTGTTAGAAGACTCTGTTCGCTTAAACCACATATGTAAGTTTCATCTAAAAAATACCACATATACCAATAAAAAAGCATCAGTTCGCTTAAACCACGGTACTTAAGAAAAATATCAGAAAAAAAATTGTATAGTTATTGTTGATATCATTTAATCTCTCATTTTTGGATTAAAGGCTTTATAATACTCTTACAGTATAGGGGTTAGTTGTTAAAAATAATATATTTGGCGAAGCATGCTTTTACTAATATTAAACTATATATGAAAGACTGTTATTTCCTACAATTTATTACACCTCCTACAAGATCAAACTCAAAAAGGAAAAGTAACCAAACAATGTTATATAAAACATGACTGTAGAAAGTCATGGCTCTGCAAAACCAGAGCTCATTTACTAATGTTCTTGAAACCCATAGAAATCAGCTTTAATATGTTATCTAAAAAAGTTTATTATGACATACAAGGAAAATAATATTTAAAACAGTCAAGATTTTCCCCCACAACTTAATTAAAATTATAAAACCCTAAACAAAAATTAGTTTTCAATGTGTGGTTTGTATTTTACTAAAATATAATTGTGATACCTTGGAAACCCAATGAGATCTTGCAAACTTTGGACCATACTTGTATATAAGAAGCATTGGGAAATCTGCAATCATTTTACCGAGTTGCCGAAGACTTAAGCTGAGACAAATAATATTTTACATTTACTTCAAACTTATGAACTATGATGTATTCTAAAAGCTAACATCCAAAAGCTACAACATTTCCAATAAGTTCTGCAGTGACTCCAGCCTTGGTCATCAAGAATATGACCTATACAAGATGCAAATTCAGCGCACAAGACAATTGCGACCACTACATATGCCTTTTCATTGAAATTTAATTATTGTGATAAACTATTGTAGTTGTAAGGTAGGCTATGGTAATATAACTGAATGATAACAAACTTTGTAGCAACAAAAGAAAAGGACAAACTATTATTTTAAATTGCGGTCCGCAACCGCAATTGCGTCCGTAATATTGTTGATGTGGTAGTCACCGCATCCGTATTGGACTGCAATCGCGGTGTGATTTGAAATCATGCATTCAACTACATTAGAATTCGCATCAAATAGCTTCACCCATGTTTTTCACATATTTTTATCATAACTCAAAATTTGAGACTCAAAAACTCAATTTACATCTCATTTGTAATGTACAAGATTAACATCAAGAGTTTTTAATGGTATATTTCAAATATCTTTCAATAAAAATTCACGCCGCAATGGCCGCAATACGTATCGCAGCAACCGTAATAGCCGCAATCGCTACACACGCAAACGCAACCGCATCCGCAACCGCAATTTAAAACTATGGGACAAACTACTATCCCACTCTTGTTGTACAGATTATAATTAGAGTAGGAAAAGTACACATTGTATGGCTAATCTTATTGTCCAGGTTAAATGAATAAAAAATGAGGAAGAACTAAAAATATACTTTGGAATTACCATATTTAATTTATAAAAACCCATTCAAGTTTGCTCTGGTCCAGAATTTATAGTACTGGCAGGAGTAGAAGTTAAACAATGTTACAGAAAGGAATTTATGCCTGAACTAATATTGTTAACCTGAAGCTTAAACTATCATACTGCCAAATAAAATAATAAGTCTATAACTATAATTAATATCTGCTTCCAACATAGCTTATACTATAGAAAATTAGAATTTTAATATAACCTTCCTAGAGTCCTTGTCCAAAAACGAAGAGGAAAAATAACAGATGAGCACAAAATACAAAAGTACAACTCATGAAATTAAAATACTAGGTTTCATAATATCCTAAGTTCACGTTTACTTAAAATATTATCCAATAGCAAAAATTGAACTAATAGGATTTTCAATGGAATAGTTAACCCAAATAAAGGAGTTTTGAGTTCTGACAGCAAATTTATATTTATATTCAGGAGTGAGATAAATACCACTCAGTCACACATTAATTGTAAATTGTAATTGACATGATGAAATAATACCAAAAGACTCTCCAGGAAGTAACTAAATAAATTAGTGCTCACATACAAATCAAATCCTTATTTGTTTCCTAGTGCACTTTAAACTAGAACTCAGTACCTACAGATTCATCTGAAAGATAAAATTGAGATTCTTAAAAAGGGATAGCTCTTATCTCCCTCTACATTATCAGTAAGAAAAAAGTAATGTGCCAATCAACAGATTTCCATTCACCTATCTTCATTCACAATACAATTTTGTTATACAAAGCATGGGACATATAAGAAAATAATGATATAAAACAAACACTTCAACCAGACCAGTTCAAATCAAATCCCCAAAGTTAGCGTATATAAAAACTCTAGTTAGAGTAAAAATCTGACTTTCTGCAACAAATTTCTAATGGGATTTGAGAGGGGTTGAAAGACTTACAAATTTAAGGAAGTGAAAAATGACTGAGTCTCAAATTTGTGTTGTTGTTGGAGTAGTTTCTCTTGCTGAGGTAGGCTTATGGTAAAACTACAACCTCACCGGGATTTCAAAGAGTAGGTTGATGGCTCTCAACTAAGGGTTTCAAATAGAAGGTTTTAAGGTTTTGAAAATCGATGTTGCAATTGAAACCGTAACCCTTGATTTGAAGTATGGATCAATGAAAATGACTGTGATGATGAGAGTTTATGAGTTCTATAGAGGGTGAGGGGATTCAGAGCTCAACGATAGTAGGGTGAGGGTGAATTCAATGGTTCTGAGTTCGTGAGGGATAGTGTGAGATTTTAATTTTTTATTTGGAAGAACATTAATTAAATAAAAGTTACGTGTTTTTTTATTTGGAAATATGAGAAATTAAAAATAAAAAAAAAGCATTTTATAATAGCGTTTATCCGTTAACTGCTATCAAACCATGGTATTTATAATAGCATTTATCTATAAAGCGCTATTAAATATTTCTGTGTAAATTATTTAATAGCACTTATCCATAAAACGCTATTAAACTAGGGTAATTATAATAGCACTTATTTGTAAAGTGATATTATATGTTTTTTTCTTGAATTATTTAATAGCGTTTAACTCAAAAGCGCTGTTATAAATCAAAATTATAGTAGTGTATGATAGCGTTTTCAAGAAAGTGCTATCTTAGTAAAGTTTAATAATAGCGTTGTTTTACAAAGTGCTATCAAAGTCACATTGCTTGTATCCTATGATAGCGCCTGACCATAAAGTGCTATTATAGATGTGTTTGTTTCCTTTTTAATAGCATTTTTTTTAAAAACCCTATTAAATTAGGCGAGACAAAATATCAATTTTGGCGTAGTCTTAGCACTCCAACATTTAGATCAATATATAAGAGAGAGTGGATTGAAATTGAGATTGAAAATGTTACCTGAATTTGGTGCATTTTGTATGAATAGTAGAGAGAGAATAACAAACTTGATATTTGTTATGAGTACATTGTTGAGAGTCGTTAGATGTAAATGCATTTGAGATTCTTTGTGATCATCTTGAGGATAGTCCTCGTGTGCTAAAAAGATTCTAGATGAATTAGAACTCCTTTAGAGTGGTTATTCGAGGTCGAGATAAAATAAATCAAAATTACTCATGTGTTAGGTATATCCAATTTATTTTCAAATGTTGTTCAGATTGATTGCAAATACTAAAATTTGATTTCTATGGATTTACTGGCTGGTAATCCTTATTTTTTAATCTAAGGAACAAAATACAAACTAACTTCATTTTGAATTTTCTATAGCCATATGCATTTTTATGCTCCGCCAATGGGGTGAAGTTGGATATGCGTAACATTTTATTCTTCTTTATTCTCCCTGGTGGATGCAAAGCAATGTAGAGCACTTGCTGTCATCGTTTATGCTTATCCTTACTGTTAATCTTAATTTCGACAGATCGAAAACTTAGAATCCCAACTTTGATAGGGTGTCGTACGTGAACAATGATGTTTATCTGGAGCTTTCGAAATTGGATTACAACAACTGTCAAGCAGTGCATAATAAAAAGTGGGACGAATGAAATAGTTAGAAAAAATGTTGGAATAGTTAGATAAAAAATTGGAATAGATCTCATAGTTTAAAAGATTTTGTAGTCATCTCGGAGATGGTTTTGAACTTTGATTAAGATGATCCATAGAAGCATTACATTGATAAAAGGAGTGTAAACTACATGGAGAATATTTCAATAGTCAGGTAGGAAGAGACCAAGGAAAATTGTAAGATATATTTGGAGTTGAGTAATGTATCTTTGGATGTGATTCATGGCAGGGCAGTATGACATCAATTTATTTGTGTAACCAACCTTACCAAGTGAGAAAAGGATTTTGGTGAGACTCTTATTCAAATTGTTTAATGTTCTGATAGGTAATTTGCTCAGTATTTTTTGTATGGTTGGTTTGTTTATTTTAGTTTCTGATCTTCTTGCATTGGTTTTGTAGCTGTTTGCCGTCATATAATTTTGATTATATTTTTTATTATCTGATGTATACAAATATTAGCTTTGTAGACTGGTATATCATGCTTCTTCCCAATAGAGTTGGTTGATCTTTTCTTTTATGGTTGTGTGGACAAGATTGATGCTCATAAAGTGTTTGGTTATGCTCTTTTCAAGGATGGGAAACATACATGTCTTTCTTATCCTTTGGAAACGTTTCATGGAGATTCAAGAACACTTCAAACTCTTGATTTTGAATCAATTGAGTTTCCATACAAAATAGTGGTGATTAATATACTAATTATGTGCAACAAGAATAATAATGCAAAACAAAATTCAATAAAAAAAATTAATTCACATTTAATCACTTTTCCTCATGGAGGTTCAATAACACTTTAAACTCTTGATTTTAAATCAACTGAGTTTCCATGCAAAATGGTGATGATTAATATGCTAATTAAGTGCAACATGAATAATAATGCAAAAAAAATTAAATAAACAAAAATCAATTCACATTTAATCACTTTTGCTCATGGAGGTTCAAGAACACTTTAAACTCTTGATTTTAAATCAATTGAGCTTCCATGCAAAATGGTGATGATTAAGGTACTAAATAAATGAAACAAGAATAAAATTGCAATAGAATTAAATAAATGATAAGCATAATAGCCTACCTAAAATAAAATTCAATAAAGAAAGAAAGAAATATTTTGAAGAAAAATGAAAAGAGTTTTTGCTTAGTTTTTGTAATCATTCGTGGTGTCATTTATGAATGAAATGAAATTTATTTATAGGCTCTAAAAAGGATATTTTAAGAATTCTTCAAAGAGTCTGAGTACCATCTAAAAACTTAGTTAATTAAATAGTGAATAATGATGTAATATACATATATATATATATATATATATATATATATATATATATATATATATATAATATTTAAAATAGAACATTCAATAAAATACCACAATCAATCACTATTATAAAAAAATTACATTTGTTGAATAATTATTTTAAAGTTGATAATGTGTTTGTTTGTGCATGCATTGCATGTGCGCGCGTGCAAGGTATTCCCTGAACGAATATTCAGATTTACAAAGTAAGAGTTGTCAAATCTATTTTGACTCCCGCAATTCAAATATTTTAATTTGAAATACAGTAGACAATTTAATATTTTAAATATTAATAAATAATTCAATTTTTAAACAACTACCAAATGGGTACAATTATAAGTAAAAATAACTACTTTCATATTGAATTCATGTACAATCAAAGTAAAATTTATTATAATATCCCTAGTTATATTTGATGAATCAATTAATAACATTAAATTCTTTTGAATTAAATCAAGACTCTACTAGTGATACAAGCATTAATTAGTTTGACAATTAATGACTTTTGCTTATATTAATGACGAAAATTTAAGATTTTTTTTTATAATATTGATTGGAGGAGATCATTTTATTTATTTATTTATTTGAATTATATCTTAAATAATTATTCTGCACCTTGTAATATATTGTATTTGATCAAGAAAAAACCATAGAAAAACGATCATTTGAATATCTTCTAGTTAATAGCAGAACATATCTTCCTAATTTCATCATTAGTAGTACTCTTCACTCCAATATTACTCATTTTCACCAATGATTTTTCAACGTTAATATTAAACAAGTCCAATATATCCAAGTATTTTTGCACTATCCTTTTTGTTGAAGAATCATTCCACATTGTTTGGTCGGATTGAAGAATTTCCTGGTCAATTTTAAGATTTCCTAGTAAGAGCTGTCAAATCAATTTTGATTCGCACTATCCAAAGCAACTCTATTTGAAGCATCACTATTTTGGGCATATACCATCTATAAATTTGGAAGAAACAAAGGGTCGGTTGAAGGGTATGTTGAACCATCTGCAGTGAAGTTATACAATCTGTAACTGAACAACTGACATTTGGTATTATCAATTGTATGGCTTTCATCTATAAATATTCACATAAAGTGAATAATTAAAATATTATCACTTCTAAAATGACACGTTGTGATCATTTATTTTTCCATTTGGAATTTTTTCTCATGTGTTATCCTACTTATTTATCTAATACATAGATTTTCGTATGTGATATATCTTCCTCAAATGAAAAATAATAAATCATTATTGAATTTTTGAATTTAGAATCATCCATAAAAACACTTAATTTTTTCAAACATTTTAAACTTCTCGAAGTAATAAGTCTCAAGAAATAATAGACACATGATTAACTAAAAATCTTTAAAAAATAATATATTTGCGATTGACAGCGTCAATGTTTCATTTTAAAAGAATAAATTGAGTATGGAGCAATGATAACGATATATCCAAGCTTCTGTGCGGCAGAGAGAAGGTTGACTTGTAAGGTTACACTACAACAAAAAAGCTATTTAATAGCGTTTTTTTTGCTTTTTGATAGCGCTTAAAAGCGCTATTAACCAGCCTGTTATTGTAAATATTTTCGTTTGATAGCACTTTAAAAGGGCTATTATAGTATAGGTAATTAATAGCGTTTTTCCAAAAGCGCTATTATAGTACCAGTATTTAATAGCGTTTTTCCAAAAGCGCTACAAAATTAGACATTTTGTATTTTATAATACATATTTTGCTTTGATTTTGATAGCACTTTCAAGCAAAGCGCTATTATAAGGCACGTGTTTGATAGCGCTTTTTCATAAAAGTGCTATTATATTATGTTTCATTAATAGCACTCTCTCTACAAAACGCTATTGTAGTACCTTTTTTTTTTACAAAATCATTCTTTTGATCAATATATATATATATATATATATATATATATATATATATATATATATATATGGCATTTGCATTTTACGATATAAGAATTCATAAAAAATAATGATTATAACCAACTAAAATATTTGAAAATGAAATAAAACCACTTATTCAAGAACAAATGTGATACCATATATATCTACCACTGCCATAATAAAAACGGAAGGAACTGGATGATCAATCTACACTACATAATAGTGGTAACAAACAAATTAACAAACCATATTCAACATTGATCTCAATGTAATTAAGCTAAAACTTTTGCCACAAGTTATTAATTTGGTCCAACTTAGAGTACTTCAAACCAAATTCCAAACAAAAATTACAATCACTTAGCTAGCCATATTCTCTAAACTAAAGAAAAACATCTAAAAAAACAAGAAAGGACAACAAAACAACATCAAGTAGTAACCACTTCGCGCACCAAAACACTGTTACACCCATAGATACAATCACTTTGCTAGCTAGCTAGGCAAAATAAATGCTTCTTGTTTTCCCGTATCATATATAGAAAGAATATTGATTATGTATTGTACATTAATCAGAAAACCGAAACCTGATAGTGAAATTTTAATATATAATTAAAAAATACTGAAACATAAAGATCACCAAATCAAAATTACAATGGCAATAGTGGCTATTTTACTCGAACTTAGTACCTTGAGGGTATAAGGTTAAGCTCTTACCACTGAACTAACACTTCAAGTGTAATACTTAAGATAATTGAAATGTAACTATTTACCTTAGCAGCTTCAGCTGATGAACCTCTGGGAAGTGTAACTCCCACCTGGTCCAGCTGTAAAGAAGCCAACATAGTTAAGCCGCATAAAAATCAGAATGAGAGCAATTTAATTTAAATTGTGTTTTACAAAATTAAAAATTATATATATGCTTCTGATATAAAATTTTATGAATGCATGAGAAGTTCATTCTATGATAACTTCCATAGCATTATACATTGCTCGGACAAGTTATTATTCCAACTATATTCCTAATGCACATGTAAAAATTAGCCAAATTTAAGCAAACAAGGATGAAAAGTTTCTGCCCATAACACTACAAAACTACTCTGCACTACTGATAACTCTTAAGCTAGTAGACTATGCCACCATAAAGGCCTCAACATTGTATTTACCCCAGGAAAGCATTCATTTCGGATTTACTTTTAAAATACTTGTGTTTTCTTTAGCATGCTGTAGGAAATAGGAATACAAACCCTCGCCCACAATTGTATGTCTACACAATGACTTGCTTACTCATATTAATGCTTGTCTGTAAATGTAATAAGTAAATCTTCATTTGACACCTATTTATAGTTATGTTTAAGAAACACAGGAGGAGAAAAAAATTACAAATTCATGTTTATTTAAGGTACATCCATAGAATTTTGTGATGTAGAAACATCTTGTTCATGTTCGTTATGTCCATAGTCAAAACTGAGTTCCCCATCACCATTCTCATCATAACCATTGTCGTCGTCGTCTTCTTCATAACCACCTTAGTCCCCGTCCTCCTCTTCCAGACCACTGAAGTGGTAGTCAATGTGTTGTTGTTCAGTAACAGACATCACATGTGGTTCTACTGTCTCAAGAGACTTGGCTGCTTTCTTGAAGAAACACGTCTGTTTTGGGGTGTAACAGAATGCATGGGAATCATCAGCATAAAAAATTATAAATAACTTCTAAGGAAATAGGTGATAAGACAAACGAACCTGAGCAGCATTGTGACGTGCCGCCTGTGTTAGAAGACTCTGTTCGCTTAAACCACATATGTAAGTTTCATCTAAAAAATACCACATATACCAATAAAAAAGCATCAGTTCGCTTAAACCACGGTACTTAAGAAAAATATCAGAAAAAAAATTGTATAGTTATTGTTGATATCATTTAATCTCTCATTTTTGGATTAAAGGCTTTATAATACTCTTACAGTATAGGGGTTAGTTGTTAAAAATAATATATTTGGCGAAGCATGCTTTTACTAATATTAAACTATATATGAAAGACTGTTATTTCCTACAATTTATTACACCTCCTACAAGATCAAACTCAAAAAGGAAAAGTAACCAAACAATGTTATATAAAACATGACTGTAGAAAGTCATGGCTCTGCAAAACCAGAGCTCATTTACTAATGTTCTTGAAACCCATAGAAATCAGCTTTAATATGTTATCTAAAAAAGTTTATTATGACATACAAGGAAAATAATATTTAAAACAGTCAAGATTTTCCCCCACAACTTAATTAAAATTATAAAACCCTAAACAAAAATTAGTTTTCAATGTGTGGTTTGTATTTTACTAAAATATAATTGTGATACCTTGGAAACCCAATGAGATCTTGCAAACTTTGGACCATACTTGTATATAAGAAGCATTGGGAAATCTGCAATCATTTTACCGAGTTGCCGAAGACATAAGCTGAGACAAATAATATTTTACATTTACTTCAAACTTATGAACTATGATGTATTCTAAAAGCTAACATCCAAAAGCTACAACATTTCCAATAAGTTCTGCAGTGACTCCAGCCTTGGTCATCAAGAATATGACCTATACAAGATGCAAATTCAGCGCACAAGACAATTGCGACCACTACATATGCCTTTTCATTGAAATTTAATTATTGTGATAAACTATTGTAGTTGTAAGGTAGGCTATGGTAATATAACTGAATGATAACAAACTTTGTAGCAACAAAAGAAAAGGACAAACTATTATTTTAAATTGCGGTCCGCAACCGCAATTGCGTCCGTAATATTGTTGATGTGGTAGTCACCGCATCCGTATTGGACTGCAATCGCGGTGTGATTTGAAATCATGCATTCAACTACATTAGAATTCGCATCAAATAGCTTCACCCATGTTTTTCACATATTTTTATCATAACTCAAAATTTGAGACTCAAAAACTCAATTTACATCTCATTTGTAATGTACAAGATTAACATCAAGAGTTTTTAATGGTATATTTCAAATATCTTTCAATAAAAATTCACGCCGCAATGGCCGCAATACGTATCGCAGCAACCGTAATAGCCGCAATCGCTACACACGCAAACGCAACCGCATCCGCAACCGCAATTTAAAACTATGGGACAAACTACTATCCCACTCTTGTTGTACAGATTATAATTAGAGTAGGAAAAGTACACATTGTATGGCTAATCTTATTGTCCAGGTTAAATGAATAAAAAATGAGGAAGAACTAAAAATATACTTTGGAATTACCATATTTAATTTATAAAAACCCATTCAAGTTTGCTCTGGTCCAGAATTTATAGTACTGGCAGGAGTAGAAGTTAAACAATGTTACAGAAAGGAATTTATGCCTGAACTAATATTGTTAACCTGAAGCTTAAACTATCATACTGCCAAATAAAATAATAAGTCTATAACTATAAGTAATATCTGCTTCCAACATAGCTTATACTATAGAAAATTAGAATTTTAATATAACCTTCCTAGAGTCCTTGTCCAAAAACGAAGAGGAAAAATAACAGATGAGCACAAAATACAAAAGTACAACTCATGAAATTAAAATACTAGGTTTCATAATATCCTAAGTTCACGTTTACTTAAAATATTATCCAATAGCAAAAATTGAACTAATAGGATTTTCAATGGAATAGTTAACCCAAATAAAGGAGTTTTGAGTTCTGACAGCAAATTTATATTTATATTCAGGAGTGAGATAAATACCACTCAGTCACACATTAATTGTAAATTGTAATTGACATGATGAAATAATACCAAAAGACTCGCCAGGAAGTAACTAAATAAATTAGTGCTCACATACAAATCAAATCCTTATTTGTTTCCTAGTGCACTTTAAACTAGAACTCAGTACCTACAGATTCATCTGAAAGATAAAATTGAGATTCTTAAAAAGGGATACCTCTTATCTCCCTCTACATTATCAGTAAGAAAAAAGTAATGTGCCAATCAACAGATTTCCATTCACCTATCTTCATTCACAATACAATTTTGTTATACAAAGCATGGGACATATAAGAAAATAATGATATAAAACAAACACTTCAACCAGACCAGTTCAAATCAAATCCCCAAAGTTAGCGTATATAAAAACTCTAGTTAGAGTAAAAATCTGACTTTCTGCAACAAATTTCTAATGGGATTTGAGAGGGGTTGAAAGACTTACAAATTTAAGGAAGTGAAAAATGACTGAGTCTCAAATTTGTGTTGTTGTTGGAGTAGTTTCTCTTGCTGAGGTAGGCTTATGGTAAAACTACAACCTCACCGGGATTTCAAAGAGTAGGTTGATGGCTCTCAACTAAGGGTTTCAAATAGAAGGTTTTAAGGTTTTGAAAATCGATGTTGCAATTGAAACCGTAACCCTTGATTTGAAGTATGGATCAATGAAAATGACTGTGATGATGAGAGTTTATGAGTTCTATAGAGGGTGAGGGGATTCAGAGCTCAACGATAGTAGGGTGAGGGTGAATTCAATGGTTCTGAGTTCGTGAGGGATAGTGTGAGATTTTAATTTTTTATTTGGAAGAACATTAATTAAATAAAAGTTACGTGTTTTTTTATTTGGAAATATGAGAAATTAAAAATAAAAAAAAAGCATTTTATAATAGCGTTTATCCATTAACTGCTATCAAACCATGGTATTTATAATAGCATTTATCTATAAAGCGCTATTAAATATTTCTGTGTAAATTATTTAATAGCACTTATCCATAAAACGCTATTAAACTAGGGTAATTATAATAGCACTTATTTGTAAAGTGATATTATATGTTTTTTTCTTGAATTATTTAATAGCGTTTAACTCAAAAGCGCTGTTATAAATCAAAATTATAGTAGTGTATGATAGCGTTTTCAAGAAAGTGCTATCTTAGTAAAGTTTAATAATAGCGTTGTTTTACAAAGTGCTATCAAAGTCACATTGCTTGTATCCTATGATAGCGCCTGACCCTAAAGTGCTATTATAGATGTGTTTGTTTCCTTTTTAATAGCATTTTTTTTAAAAACCCTATTAAATTAGGCGATACAAAATATCAATTTTGGCGTAGTCTTAGCACTCCAACATTTAGATCAATATATAAGAGAGAGTGGATTGAAATTGAGATTGAAAATGTTACCTGAATTTGGTGCATTTTGTATGAATAGTAGAGAGAGAATAACAAACTTGATATTTGTTATGAGTACATTGTTGAGAGTCGTTAGATGTAAATGCATTTGAGATTCTTTGTGATCATCTTGAGGATAGTCCTCGTGTGCTAAAAAGATTCTAGATGAATTAGAACTCCTTTAGAGTGGTTATTCGAGGTCGAGATAAAATAAATCAAAATTACTCATGTGTTAGGTATATCCAATTTATTTTCAAATGTTGTTCAGATTGATTGCAAATACTAAAATTTGATTTCTATGGATTTACTGGCTGGTAATCCTTATTTTTTAATCTAAGGAACAAAATACAAACTAACTTCATTTTGAATTTTCTGTAGCCATATGCATTTTTATGCTCCGCCAATGGGGTGAAGTTGGATATGCGTAACATTTTATTCTTCTTTATTCTCCCTGGTGGATGCAAAGCAATGTAGAGCACTTGCTGTCATCGTTTATGCTTATCCTTACTGTTAATCTTAATTTCGACAGATCGAAAACTTAGAATCCCAACTTTGATAGGGTGTCGTACGTGAACAATGATGTTTATCTGGAGCTTTCCAAATTGGATTACAACAACTGTCAAGCAGTGCATAATAAAAAGTGGGACGAATGAAATAGTTAGATAAAATGTTGGAATAGTTAGATAAAAAATTGGAATAGATCTCATAGTTTAAAAGATGTTGTAGTCATCTCGGAGATGGTTTTGAACTTTGATTAAGATGATCCATAGAAGCATTACATTGATAAAAGGAGTGTAAACTACATGGAGAATATTTCAATAGTCAGGTAGGAAGAGACCAAGGAAAAT
The DNA here is from genome assembly GCA_022829125.1 of Lathyrus tuberosus. Taxonomy (NCBI): domain Eukaryota; kingdom Viridiplantae; phylum Streptophyta; class Magnoliopsida; order Fabales; family Fabaceae; genus Lathyrus; species Lathyrus tuberosus. Next base: position 8,624,429 of record JALAZF010000191.1, read on the forward strand.
TGTAAGATATATTTGGAGTTGAGTAATGTATCTTTGGATGTGATTCATGGCAGGGCAGTATGACATCAATTTATTTGTGTAACCAACCTTACCAAGTGAGAAAAGGATTTTGGTGAGTCTCTTATTCAAATTGTTTAGTGTTCTGATAGGTAATTTGCTCAGTATTTTTTGTATGGTTGGTTTGTTTATTTTAGTTTCTGATCTTCTTGCATTGGTTTTGTAGCTGTTTGCCGTCATATAATTTTGATTATATTTTTTATTATCTGATGTATACAAATATTAGCTTTGTAGACTGGTATATCATGCTTCTTCCCAATAGAGTTGGTTGATCTTTTCTTTTATGGTTGTGTGGACAAGATTGATGCTCATAAAGTGTTTGGTTATGCTCTTTTCAAGGATGGGAAACATACATGTCTTTCTTATCCTTTGGAAACGTTTCATGGAGATTCAAGAACACTTCAAACTCTTGATTTTGAATCAATTGAGTTTCCATACAAAATAGTGGTGATTAATATACTAATTATGTGCAACAAGAATAATAATGCAAAACAAAATTCAATAAAAAAAATTAATTCACATTTAATCACTTTTCCTCATGGAGGTTCAATAACACTTTAAACTCTTGATTTTAAATCAACTGAGTTTCCATGCAAAATGGTGATGATTAATATGCTAATTAAGTGCAACATGAATAATAATGCAAAAAAAATTAAATAAACAAAAATCAATTCACATTTAATCACTTTTGCTCATGGAGGTTCAAGAACACTTTAAACTCTTGATTTTAAATCAATTGAGCTTCCATGCAAAATGGTGATGATTAAGGTACTAAATAAATGAAACAAGAATAAAATTGCAATAGAATTAAATAAATGATAAGCATAATAGCCTACCTAAAATAAAATTCAATAAAGAAAGAAAGAAATATTTTGAAGAAAAATGAAAAGAGTTTTTGCTTAGTTTTTGTAATCATTCGTGGTGTCATTTATGAATGAAATGAAATTTATTTATAGGCTCTAAAAAGGATATTTTAAGAATTATTCAAAGAGTCTGAGTACCATCTAAAAACTTAGTTAATTAAATAGTGAATAATGATGTAATATACATATATATATATATATATATATATATATATATATATATATATATATATATATATATAATATTTAAAATAGAACATTCAATAAAATACCACAATCAATCACTATTATAAAAAAATTACATTTGTTGAATAATTATTTTAAAGTTGATAATGTGTTTGTTTGTGCATGCATTGCATGTGCGCGCGTGCAAGGTATTCCCTGAACGAATATTCAGATTTACAAAGTAAGAGTTGTCAAATCTATTTTGACTCCCGCAATTCAAATATTTTAATTTGAAATACAGTAGACAATTTAATATTTTAAATATTAATAAATAATTCAATTTTTAAACAACTACCAAATGGGTACAATTATAAGTAAAAATAACTACTTTCATATTGAATTCATGTACAATCAAAGTAAAATTTATTATAATATCCCTAGTTATATTTGATGAATCAATTAATAACATTAAATGCTTTTGAATTAAATCAAGACTCTACTAGTGATACAAGCATTAATTAGTTTGACAATTAATGACTTTTGCTTATATTAATGACGAAAATTTAAGATTTTTTTTTATAATATTGATTGGAGGAGATCATTTTATTTATTTATTTATTTGAATTATATCTTAAATAATTATTCTGCACCTTGTAATATATTGTATTTGATCATGAAAAAACCATAGAAAAACGATCATTTGAATATCTTCTAGTTAATAGCAGAACATATCTTCCTAATTTCATCATTAGTAGTACTCTTCACTCCAATATTACTCATTTTCACCAATGATTTTTCAACGTTAATATTAAACAAGTCCAATATATCCAAGTATTTTTGCACTATCCTTTTTGTTGAAGAATCATTCCACATTGTTTGGTCGGATTGAAGAATTTCCTGGTCAATTTTAAGATTTCCTAGTAAGAGCTGTCAAATCAATTTTGATTCGCACTATCCAAAGCAACTCTATTTGAAGCATCACTATTTTGGGCATATACCATCTATAAATTTGGAAGATACAAAGGGTCGGTTGAAGGGTATGTTGAACCATCTGCAGTGAAGTTATACAATCTGTAACTGAACAACTGACATTTGGTATTATCAATTGTATGGCTTTCATCTATAAATATTCACATAAAGTGAATAATTAAAATATTATCACTTCTAAAATGACACGTTGTGATCATTTATTTTTCCATTTGGAATTTTTTCTCATGTGTTATCCTACTTATTTATCTAATACATAGATTTTCGTATGTGATATATCTTCCTCAAATGAAAAATAATAAATCATTATTGAATTTTTGAATTTAGAATCATCCATAAAAACACTTAATTTTTTCAAACATTTTAAACTTCTCGAAGTAATAAGTTTCAAGAAATAATAGACACATGATTAACTAAAAATCTTTAAAAAATAATATATTTGCGATTGACAGCGTCAATGTTTCATTTTAAAAGAATAAATTGAGTATGGAGCAATGATAACGATATATCCAAGCTTCTGTGCGGCAGAGAGAAGGTTGACATGTAAGGTTACACTACAACAAAAAAGCTATTTAATAGCGTTTTTTTTGCTTTTTGATAGCGCTTAAAAGCGCTATTAACCAGCCTGTTATTGTAAATATTTTCGTTTGATAGCACTTTAAAAGGGCTATTATAGTATAGGTAATTAATAGCGTTTTTCCAAAAGCGCTATTATAGTACCAGTATTTAATAGCGTTTTTCCAAAAGCGCTACAAAAGTAGACATTTTGTATTTTATAATACATATTTTGCTTTGATTTTGATAGCACTTTCAAGCAAAGCGCTATTATAAGGCACGTGTTTGATAGCGCTTTTTCATAAAAGTGCTATTATATTATGTTTCATTAATAGCACTCTCTCTACAAAACGCTATTGTAGTACCTTTTTTTTTTACAAAATCATTCTTTTGATCAATATATATATATATATATATATATATATATATATATATATATATATGGCATTTGCATTTTACGATATAAGAATTCATAAAAAATAATGATTATAACCAACTAAAATATTTGAAAATGAAATAAAACCACTTATTCAAGAACAAATGTGATACCATATATATCTACCACTGCCATAATAAAAACGGAAGGAACTGGATGATCAATCTACACTACATAATAGTGGTAACAAACAAATTAACAAACCATATTCAACATTGATCTCAATGTAATTAAGCTAAAACTTTTGCCCCAAGTTATTAATTTGGTCCAACTTAGAGTACTTCAAACCAAATTCCAAACAAAAATTACAATCACTTAGCTAGCCATATTCTCTAAACTAAAGAAAAACATCTAAAAAAACAAGAAAGGACAACAAAACAACATCAAGTAGTAACCACTTCGCGCACCAAAACACTGCTACACCCAGAGATACAATCACTTTGCTAGCTAGCTAGGCAAAATAAATGCGTCTTGTTTTCCCGTATCATATATAGAAAGAATATTGATTATGTATTGTACATTAATCAGAAAACCGAAACCTGATAGTGAAATTTTAATATATAATTAAAAAATACTGAAACATAAAGATCACCAAATCAAAATTACAATGGCAATAGTGGCTATTTTACTCGAACTTAGTACCTTGAGGGTATAAGGTTAAGCTCTTACCACTGAACTAACACTTCAAGTGTAATACTTAAGATAATTGAAATGTAACTATTTACCTTAGCAGCTTCAGCTGATGAACCTCTGGGAAGTGTAACTCCCACCTGGTCCAGCTGTAAAGAAGCCAACATAGTTAAGCCGCATAAAAATCAGAATGAGAGGAATTTAATTTAAATTGTGTTTTACAAAATTAAAAATTATATATATGCTTCTGATATAAAATTTTATGAATGCATGAGAAGTTCATTCTATGATAACTTCCATAGCATTATACATTGCTCGGACAAGTTATTATTCCAACTATATTCCTAATGCACATGTAAAAATTAGCCAAATTTAAGCAAACAAGGATGAAAAGTTTCTGCCCATAACACTACAAAACTACTCTGCACTACTGATAACTCTTAAGCTAGTAGACTATGCCACCATAAAGGCCTCAACATTGTATTTACCCCAGGAAAGCATTCATTTCGGATTTACTTTTAAAATACTTGTGTTTTCTTTAGCATGCTGTAGGAAATAGGAATACAAACCCTCGCCCACAATTGTATGTCTACACAATGACTTGCTTACTCATATTAATGCTTGTCTGTAAATGTAATAATTAAATCTTCATTTGACACCCATTTATAGTTATGTTTAAGAAACACAGGAGGAGAAAAAAATTACAAATTCATGTTTATTTAAGGTACATCCATAGAATTTTGTGATGTAGAAACATCTTGTTCATGTTCGTTATGTCCATAGTCAAAACTGAGTTCCCCATCACCATTCTCATCATAACCATTGTCGTCGTCGTCTTCTTCATAACCACCTTAGTCCCCGTCCTCCTCTTCCAGACCACTGAAGTGGTAGTCAATGTGTTGTTGTTCAGTAACAGACTTCACTTGTGGTTCTACTGTCTCAAGAGACTTGGCTGCTTTCTTGAAGAAACACGTCTGTTTTGGGGTGTAACAGAATGCATGGGAATCATCAGCATAAAAAATTATAAATAACTTCTAAGGAAATAGGTGATAAGACAAACGAACCTGAGCAGCATTGTGACGTGCCGCCTGTGTTAGAAGACTCTGTTCGCTTAAACCACATATGTAAGTTTCATCTAAAAAATACCACATATACCAATAAAAAAGCATCAGTTCGCTTAAACCACGGTACTTAAGAAAAATATCAGAAAAAAAATTGTATAGTTATTGTTGATATCATTTAATCTCTCATTTTTGGATTAAAGGCTTTATAATACTCTTACAGTATAGGGGTTAGTTGTTAAAAATAATATATTTGGCGAAGCATGCTTTTACTAATATTAAACTATATATGAAAGACTGTTATTTCCTACAATTTATTACACCTCCTACAAGATCAAACTCAAAAAGGAAAAGTAACCAAACAATGTTATATAAAACATGACTGTAGAAAGTCATGGCTCTGCAAAACCAGAGCTCATTTACTAATGTTCTTGAAACCCATAGAAATCAGCTTTAATATGTTATCTAAAAAAGTTTATTATGACATACAAGGAAAATAATATTTAAAACAGTCAAGATTTTCCCCCACAACTTAATTAAAATTATAAAACCCTAAACAAAAATTAGTTTTCAATGTGTGGTTTGTATTTTACTAAAATATAATTGTGATACCTTGGAAACCCAATGAGATCTTGCAAACTTTGGACCATACTTGTATATAAGAAGCATTGGGAAATCTGCAATCATTTTACCGAGTTGCCGAAGACATAAGCTGAGACAAATAATATTTTACATTTACTTCAAACTTATGAACTATGATGTATTCTAAAAGCTAACATCCAAAAGCTACAACATTTCCAATAAGTTCTGCAGTGACTCCAGCCTTGGTCATCAAGAATATGACCTATACAAGATGCAAATTCAGCGCACAAGACAATTGCGACCACTACATATGCCTTTTCATTGAAATTTAATTATTGTGATAAACTATTGTAGTTGTAAGGTAGGCTATGGTAATATAACTGAATGATAACAAACTTTGTAGCAACAAAAGAAAAGGACAAACTATTATTTTAAATTGCGGTCCGCAACCGCAATTGCGTCCGTAATATTGTTGATGTGGTAGTCACCGCATCCGTATTGGACTGCAATCGCGGTGTGATTTGAAATCATGCATTCAACTACATTAGAATTCGCATCAAATAGCTTCACCCATGTTTTTCACATATTTTTATCATAACTCAAAATTTGAGACTCAAAAACTCAATTTACATCTCATTTGTAATGTACAAGATTAACATCAAGAGTTTTTAATGGTATATTTCAAATATCTTTCAATAAAAATTCACGCCGCAATGGCCGCAATACGTATCGCAGCAACCGTAATAGCCGCAATCGCTACACACGCAAACGCAACCGCATCCGCAACCGCAATTTAAAACTATGGGACAAACTACTATCCCACTCTTGTTGTACAGATTATAATTAGAGTAGGAAAAGTACACATTGTATGGCTAATCTTATTGTCCAGGTTAAATGAATAAAAAATGAGGAAGAACTAAAAATATACTTTGGAATTACCATATTTAATTTATAAAAACCCATTCAAGTTTGCTCTGGTCCAGAATTTATAGTACTGGCAGGAGTAGAAGTTAAACAATGTTACAGAAAGGAATTTATGCCTGAACTAATATTGTTAACCTGAAGCTTAAACTATCATACTGCCAAATAAAATAATAAGTCTATAACTATAAGTAATATCTGCTTCCAACATAGCTTATACTATAGAAAATTAGAATTTTAATATAACCTTCCTAGAGTCCTTGTCCAAAAACGAAGAGGAAATATAACAGATGAGCACAAAATACAAAAGTACAACTCATGAAATTAAAATACTAGGTTTCATAATATCCTAAGTTCACGTTTACTTAAAATATTATCCAATAGCAAAAATTGAACTAATAGGATTTTCAATGGAATAGTTAACCCAAATAAAGGAGTTTTGAGTTCTGACAGCAAATTTATATTTATATTCAGGAGTGAGATAAATACCACTCAGTCACACATTAATTGTAAATTGTAATTGACATGATGAAATAATACCAAAAGACTCGCCAGGAAGTAACTAAATAAATTAGTGCTCACATACAAATCAAATCCTTATTTGTTTCCTAGTGCACTTTAAACTAGAACTCAGTACCTACAGATTCATCTGAAAGATAAAATTGAGATTCTTAAAAAGGGATACCTCTTATCTCCCTCTACATTATCAGTAAGAAAAAAGTAATGTGCCAATCAACAGATTTCCATTCACCTATCTTCATTCACAATACAATTTTGTTATACAAAGCATGGGACATATAAGAAAATAATGATATAAAACAAACACTTCAACCAGACCAGTTCAAATCAAATCCCCAAAGTTAGCGTATATAAAAACTCTAGTTAGAGTAAAAATCTGACTTTCTGCAACAAATTTCTAATGGGATTTGAGAGGGGTTGAAAGACTTACAAATTTAAGGAAGTGAAAAATGACTGAGTCTCAAATTTGTGTTGTTGTTGGAGTAGTTTCTCTTGCTGAGGTAGGCTTATGGTAAAACTACAACCTCACCGGGATTTCAAAGAGTAGGTTGATGGCTCTCAACTAAGGGTTTCAAATAGAAGGTTTTAAGGTTTTGAAAATCGATGTTGCAATTGAAACCGTAACCCTTGATTTGAAGTATGGATCAATGAAAATGACTGTGATGATGAGAGTTTATGAGTTCTATAGAGGGTGAGGGGATTCAGAGCTCAACGATAGTAGGGTGAGGGTGAATTCAATGGTTCTGAGTTCGTGAGGGATAGTGTGAGATTTTAATTTTTTATTTGGAAGAACATTAATTAAATAAAAGTTACGTGTTTTTTTATTTGGAAATATGAGAAATTAAAAATAAAAAAAAAGCATTTTATAATAGCGTTTATCCATTAACTGCTATCAAACCATGGTATTTATAATAGCATTTATCTATAAAGCGCTATTAAATATTTCTGTGTAAATTATTTAATAGCACTTATCCATAAAACGCTATTAAACTAGGGTAATTATAATAGCACTTATTTGTAAAGTGATATTATATGTTTTTTTCTTGAATTATTTAATAGCGTTTAACTCAAAAGCGCTGTTATAAATCAAAATTATAGTAGTGTATGATAGCGTTTTCAAGAAAGTGCTATCTTAGTAAAGTTTAATAATAGCGTTGTTTTACAAAGTGCTATCAAAGTCACATTGCTTGTATCCTATGATAGCGCCTGACCCTAAAGTGCTATTATAGATGTGTTTGTTTCCTTTTTAATAGCATTTTTTTTAAAAACCCTATTAAATTAGGCGATACAAAATATCAATTTTGGCGTAGTCTTAGCACTCCAACATTTAGATCAATATATAAGAGAGAGTGGATTGAAATTGAGATTGAAAATGTTACCTGAATTTGGTGCATTTTGTATGAATAGTAGAGAGAGAATAACAAACTTGATATTTGTTATGAGTACATTGTTGAGAGTCGTTAGATGTAAATGCATTTGAGATTCTTTGTGATCATCTTGAGGATAGTCCTCGTGTGCTAAAAAGATTCTAGATGAATTAGAACTCCTTTAGAGTGGTTATTCGAGGTCGAGATAAAATAAATCAAAATTACTCATGTGTTAGGTATATCCAATTTATTTTCAAATGTTGTTCAGATTGATTGCAAATACTAAAATTTGATTTCTATGGATTTACTGGCTGGTAATCCTTATTTTTTAATCTAAGGAACAAAATACAAACTAACTTCATTTTGAATTTTCTGTAGCCATATGCATTTTTATGCTCCGCCAATGGGGTGAAGTTGGATATGCGTAACATTTTATTCTTCTTTATTCTCCCTGGTGGATGCAAAGCAATGTAGAGCACTTGCTGTCATCGTTTATGCTTATCCTTACTGTTAATCTTAATTTCGACAGATCGAAAACTTAGAATCCCAACTTTGATAGGGTGTCGTACGTGAACAATGATGTTTATCTGGAGCTTTCCAAATTGGATTACAACAACTGTCAAGCAGTGCATAATAAAAAGTGGGACGAATGAAATAGTTAGATAAAATGTTGGAATAGTTAGATAAAAAATTGGAATAGATCTCATAGTTTAAAAGATGTTGTAGTCATCTCGGAGATGGTTTTGAACTTTGATTAAGATGATCCATAGAAGCATTACATTGATAAAAGGAGTGTAAACTACATGGAGAATATTTCAATAGTCAGGTAGGAAGAGACCAAGGAAAATTGTAAGATATATTTGGAGTTGAGTAATGTATCTTTGGATGTGATTCATGGCAGGGCAGTATGACATCAATTTATTTGTGTAACCAACCTTACCAAGTGAGAAAAGGATTTTGGTGAGTCTCTTATTCAAATTGTTTAGTGTTCTGATAGGTAATTTGCTCAGTATTTTTTGTATGGTTGGTTTGTTTATTTTAGTTTCTGATCTTCTTGCATTGGTTTTGTAGCTGTTTGCCGTCATATAATTTTGATTATATTTTTTATTATCTGATGTATACAAATATTAGCTTTGTAGACTGGTATGTCATGTTTCTTCCCAATAGAGTTGGTTCATCTTTTCTTTTATGGTTGTGTGGACAAGATTGATGCTCATAAAGTGTTTGGTTATGCTCTTTTCAAGGATGGGAAACATACATGTCTCTCTTATCCTTTGGAAACGTTTCATGGAGATTCAAGAACACTTCAAACACTTGATTTTGAATCAATTGAGTTTCCATACAAAATAGTGGTGATTAATATACTAATTAAGTGCAACAAGAATAATAATGCAAAACAAAATTCAATAAAAAAAATTAATTCACATTTAATCACTTTTCCTCATGGAGGTTCAATAACACTTTAAACTCTTGATTTTAAATCAACTGAATTTCCATGCAAAATGGTGATGATTAATATGCTAATTAAGTGCAACAAGAATAATAATGCAAAAAAAATTAAATAAACAAAAATCAATTCACATTTAATCACTTTTGCTCATGGAGGTTCAAGAACACTTTAAACTCTTGATTTTAAATCAATTGAACTTCCATGCAAAATGGTGATGATTAGGGTACTAAATAAATGAAACAAGAATAAAATTGCAATAGAATTAAATAAATGACAAGCATAATAGCCTACCTAAAATAAAATTCAATAAAGAAAGAAAGAAATATTTAGAAGAAAAATGAAAAGAGTTTTTGCTTAGTTTTTGTAATCATTCGTGGTGTCATTTATGAATGAAATGAAATTTATTTATAGGCTCTAAAAAGGATATTTTAAGAATTATTCAAAGAGTCTGAGTACCATCTAAAAACTTAGTTAATTAAATAGTGAATAATGATGTAATATACATATATATATATATATATATATATATATATATATATATATATATATAATATTTAAAATAGAACATTCAATAAAATACCACAATCAATCACTATTATAAAAAAATTACATTTGTTGAATAATTATTTTAAAGTTGATAATGTGTTTGTTTGTGCATGCATTGCATGTGCGCGCGTGCAAGGTATTCCCTGAACGAATATTCAGATTTACAAAGTAAGAGTTGTCAAATCTATTTTGACTCCCGCAATTCAAATATTTTAATTTGAAATACAGTAGACAATTTAATATTTTAAATATTAATAAATAATTCAATTTTTAAACAACTACCAAATGGGTACAATTATAAGTAAAAATAACTACTTTCATATTGAATTCATGTACAATCAAAGTAAAATTTATTATAATATCCCTAGTTATATTTGATGAATCAATTAATAACATTAAATGCTTTTGAATTAAATCAAGACTCTACTAGTGATACAAGCATTAATTAGTTTGACAATTAATGACTTTTGCTTATATTAATGACGAAAATTTAAGATTTTTTTTTATAATATTGATTGGAGGAGATCATTTTATTTATTTATTTATTTGAATTATATCTTAAATAATTATTCTGCACCTTGTAATATATTGTATTTGATCAAGAAAAAAACATAGAAAAACGATCATTTGAATATCTTCTAGTTAATAGCAGAACATATCTTCCTAATTTCATCATTAGTAGTACTCTTCACTCCAATATTACTCATTTTCACCAATGATTTTTCAACGTTAATATTAAACAAGTCCAATATATCCAAGTATTTTTGCACTATCCTTTTTGTTGAAGAATCATTCCACATTGTTTGGTCGGATTGAAGAATTTCCTGGTCAATTTTAAGATTTGCTAGTAAGAGCTGTCAAATCAATTTTGATTCGCACTATCCAAAGCAACTCTATTTGAAGCATCACTATTTTGGGCATATACCATCTATAAATTTGGAAGAAACAAAGGGTCGGTTGAAGGGTATGTTGAACCATCTGCAGTGAAGTTATACAATCTGTAACTGAACAACTGACATTTGGTATTATCAATTGTATGGCTTTCATCTATAAATATTCACATAAAGTGAATAATTAAAATATTATCACTTCTAAAATGACACGTTGTGATCATTTATTTTTCCATTTGGAATTTTTTCTCATGTGTTATCCTACTTATTTATCTAATACATAGATTTTCGTATGTGATATATCTTCCTCAAATGAAAAATAATAAATCATTATTGAATTTTTGAATTTAGAATCATCCATAAAAACACTTAATTTTTTCAAACATTTTAAACTTCTCGAAGTAATAAGTCTCAAGAAATAATAGACACATGATTAACTAAAAATCTTTAAAAAATAATATATTTGCGATTGACAGCGTCAATGTTTCATTTTAAAAGAATAAATTGAGTATGGAGCAATGATAACGATATATCCAAGCTTCTGTGCGGCAGAGAGAAGGTTGACTTGTAAGGTTACACTACAACAAAAAAGCTATTTAATAGCGTTTTTTTTGCTTTTTGATAGCGCTTAAAAGCGCTATTAACCAGCCTGTTATTGTAAATATTTTCGTTTGATAGCACTTTAAAAGGGCTATTATAGTATAGGTAATTAATAGCGTTTTTCCAAAAGCGCTATTATAGTACCAGTATTTAATAGCGTTTTTCCAAAAGCGCTACAAAAGTAGACATTTTGTATTTTATAATACATATTTTGCTTTGATTTTGATAGCACTTTCAAGCAAAGCGCTATTATAAGGCACGTGTTTGATAGCGCTTTTTCATAAAAGTGCTATTATATTATGTTTCATTAATAGCACTCTCTCTACAAAACGCTATTGTAGTACCTTTTTTTTTTACAAAATCATTCTTTTGATCAATATATATATATATATATATATATATATGGCATTTGCATTTTACGATATAAGAATTCATAAAAAATAATGATTATAACCAACTAAAATATTTGAAAATGAAATAAAACCACTTATTCAAGAACAAATGTGATACCATATATATCTACCACTGCCATAATAAAAACGGAAGGAACTGGATGATCAATCTACACTACATAATAGTGGTAACAAACAAATTAACAAACCATATTCAACATTGATCTCAATGTAATTAAGCTAAAACTTTTGCCACAAGTTATTAATTTGGTCCAACTTAGAGTACTTCAAACCAAATTCCAAACAAAAATTACAATCACTTAGCTAGCCATATTCTCTAAACTAAAGAAAAACATCTAAAAAAACAAGAAAGGACAACAAAACAACATCAAGTAGTAACCACTTCGCGCACCAAAACACTGCTACACCCAGAGATACAATCACTTTGCTAGCTAGCTAGGCAAAATAAATGCTTCTTGTTTTCCCGTATCATATATAGAAAGAATATTGATTATGTATTGTACATTAATCAGAAAACCGAAACCTGATAGTGAAATTTTAATATATAATTAAAAAATACTGAAACATAAAGATCACCAAATCAAAATTACAATGGCAATAGTGGCTATTTTACTCGAACTTAGTACCTTGAGGGTATAAGGTTAAGCTCTTACCACTGAACTAACACTTCAAGTGTAATACTTAAGATAATTGAAATGTAACTATTTACCTTAGCAGCTTCAGCTGATGAACCTCTGGGAAGTGTAACTCCCACCTGGTCCAGCTGTAAAGAAGCCAACATAGTTAAGCCGCATAAAAATCAGAATGAGAGCAATTTAATTTAAATTGTGTTTTACAAAATTAAAAATTATATATATGCTTCTGATATAAAATTTTATGAATGCATGAGAAGTTCATTCTATGATAACTTCCATAGCATTATACATTGCTCGGACAAGTTATTATTCCAACTATATTCCTAATGCACATGTAAAAATTAGCCAAATTTAAGCAAACAAGGATGAAAAGTTTCTGCCCATAACACTACAAAACTACTCTGCACTACTGATAACTCTTAAGCTAGTAGACTATGCCACCATAAAGGCCTCAACATTGTATTTACCCCAGGAAAGCATTCATTTCGGATTTACTTTTAAAATACTTGTGTTTTCTTTAGCATGCTGTATGAAATAGGAATACAAACCCTCGCCCACAATTGTATGTCTACACAATGACTTGCTTACTCATATTAATGCTTGTCTGTAAATGTAATAAGTAAATCTTCATTTGACACCCATTTATAGTTATGTTTAAGAAACACAGGAGGAGAAAAAAATTACAAATTCATGTTTATTTAAGGTACATCCATAGAATTTTGTGATGTAGAAACATCTTGTTCATGTTCGTTATGTCCATAGTCAAAACTGAGTTCCCCATCACCATTCTCATGATAACCATTGTCGTCGTCGTCTTCTTCATAACCACCTTAGTCCCCGTCCTCCTCTTCCAGACCACTGAAGTGGTAGTCAATGTGTTGTTGTTCAGTAACAGACTTCACATGTGGTTCTACTGTCTCAAGAGACTTGGCTGCTTTCTTGAAGAAACACGTCTGTTTTGGGGTGTAACAGAATGCATGGGAATCATCAGCATAAAAAATTATAAATAACTTCTAAGGAAATAGGTGATAAGACAAACGAACCTGAGCAGCATTGTGACGTGCCGCCTGTGTTAGAAGACTCTGTTCGCTTAAACCACATATGTAAGTTTCATCTAAAAAATACCACATATACCAATAAAAAAGCATCAGTTCGCTTAAACCACGGTACTTAAGAAAAATATCAGAAAAAAAATTGTATAGTTATTGTTGATATCATTTAATCTCTCATTTTTGGATTAAAGGCTTTATAATACTCTTACAGTATAGGGGTTAGTTGTTAAAAATAATATATTTGGCGAAGCATGCTTTTACTAATATTAAACTATATATGAAAGACTGTTATTTCCTACAATTTATTACACCTCCTACAAGATCAAACTCAAAAAGGAAAAGTAACCAAACAATGTTATATAAAACATGACTGTAGAAAGTCATGGCTCTGCAAAACCAGAGCTCATTTACTAATGTTCTTGAAACCCATAGAAATCAGCTTTAATATGTTATCTAAAAAAGTTTATTATGACATACAAGGAAAATAATATTTAAAACAGTCAAGATTTTCCCCCACAACTTAATTAAAATTATAAAACCCTAAACAAAAATTAGTTTTCAATGTGTGGTTTGTATTTTACTAAAATATAATTGTGATACCTTGGAAACCCAATGAGATCTTGCAAACTTTGGACCATACTTGTATATAAGAAGCATTGGGAAATCTGCAATCATTTTACCGAGTTGCCGAAGACATAAGCTGAGACAAATAATATTTTACATTTACTTCAAACTTATGAACTATGATGTATTCTAAAAGCTAACATCCAAAAGCTACAACATTTCCAATAAGTTCTGCAGTGACTCCAGCCTTGGTCATCAAGAATATGACCTATACAAGATGCAAATTCAGCGCACAAGACAATTGCGACCACTACATATGCCTTTTCATTGAAATTTAATTATTGTGATAAACTATTGTAGTTGTAAGGTAGGCTATGGTAATATAACTGAATGATAACAAACTTTGTAGCAACAAAAGAAAAGGACAAACTATTATTTTAAATTGCGATCCGCAACCGCAATTGCGTCCGTAATATTGTTGATGTGGTAGTCACCGCATCCGTATTGGACTGCAATCGCGGTGTGATTTGAAATCATGCATTCAACTACATTAGAATTCGCATCAAATAGCTTCACCCATGTTTTTCACATATTTTTATCATAACTCAAAATTTGAGACTCAAAAACTCAATTTACATCTCATTTGTAATGTACAAGATTAACATCAAGAGTTTTTAATGGTATATTTCAAATATCTTTCAATAAAAATTCACGCCGCAATGGCCGCAATACGTATCGCAGCAACCGTAATAGCCGCAATCGCTACACACGCAAACGCAACCGCATCCGCAACCGCAATTTAAAACTATGGGACAAACTACTATCCCACTCTTGTTGTACAGATTATAATTAGAGTAGGAAAAGTACACATTGTATGGCTAATCTTATTGTCCAGGTTAAATGAATAAAAAATGAGGAAGAACTAAAAATATACTTTGGAATTACCATATTTAATTTATAAAAACCCATTCAAGTTTGCTCTGGTCCAGAATTTATAGTACTGGCAGGAGTAGAAGTTAAACAATGTTACAGAAAGGAATTTATGCCTGAACTAATATTGTTAACCTGAAGCTTAAACTATCATACTGCCAAATAAAATAATAAGTCTATAACTATAAGTAATATCTGCTTCCAACATAGCTTATACTATAGAAAATTAGAATTTTAATATAACCTTCCTAGAGTCCTTGTCCAAAAACGAAGAGGAAAAATAACAGATGAGCACAAAATACAAAAGTACAACTCATGAAATTAAAATACTAGGTTTCATAATATCCTAAGTTCACGTTTACTTAAAATATTATCCAATAGCAAAAATTGAACTAATAGGATTTTCAATGGAATAGTTAACCCAAATAAAGGAGTTTTGAGTTCTGACAGCAAATTTATATTTATATTCAGGAGTGAGATAAATACCACTCAGTCACACATTAATTGTAAATTGTAATTGACATGATGAAATAATACCAAAAGACTCGCCAGGAAGTAACTAAATAAATTAGTGCTCACATACAAATCAAATCCTTATTTGTTTCCTAGTGCACTTTAAACTAGAACTCAGTACCTACAGATTCATCTGAAAGATAAAATTGAGATTCTTAAAAAGGGATACCTCTTATCTCCCTCTACATTATCAGTAAGAAAAAAGTAATGTGCCAATCAACAGATTTCCATTCACCTATCTTCATTCACAATACAATTTTGTTATACAAAGCATGGGACATATAAGAAAATAATGATATAAAACAAACACTTCAACCAGACCAGTTCAAATCAAATCCCCAAAGTTAGCGTATATAAAAACTCTAGTTAGAGTAAAAATCTGACTTTCTGCAACAAATTTCTAATGGGATTTGAGAGGGGTTGAAAGACTTACAAATTTAAGGAAGTGAAAAATGACTGAGTCTCAAATTTGTGTTGTTGTTGGAGTAGTTTCTCTTGCTGAGGTAGGCTTATGGTAAAACTACAACCTCACCGGGATTTCAAAGAGTAGGTTGATGGCTCTCAACTAAGGGTTTCAAATAGAAGGTTTTAAGGTTTTGAAAATCGATGTTGCAATTGAAACCGTAACCCTTGATTTGAAGTATGGATCAATGAAAATGACTGTGATGATGAGAGTTTATGAGTTCTATAGAGGGTGAGGGGATTCAGAGCTCAACGATAGTAGGGTGAGGGTGAATTCAATGGTTCTGAGTTCGTGAGGGATAGTGTGAGATTTTAATTTTTTATTTGGAAGAACATTAATTAAATAAAAGTTACGTGTTTTTTTATTTGGAAATATGAGAAATTAAAAATAAAAAAAAAGCATTTTATAATAGCGTTTATCCATTAACTGCTATCAAACCATGGTATTTATAATAGCATTTATCTATAAAGCGCTATTAAATATTTCTGTGTAAATTATTTAATAGCACTTATCCATAAAACGCTATTAAACTAGGGTAATTATAATAGCACTTATTTGTAAAGTGATATTATATGTTTTTTTCTTGAATTATTTAATAGCGTTTAACTCAAAAGCGCTGTTATAAATCAAAATTATAGTAGTGTATGATAGCGTTTTCAAGAAAGTGCTATCTTAGTAAAGTTTAATAATAGCGTTGTTTTACAAAGTGCTATCAAAGTCACATTGCTTGTATCCTATGATAGCGCCTGACCCTAAAGTGCTATTATAGATGTGTTTGTTTCCTTTTTAATAGCATTTTTTTTAAAAACCCTATTAAATTAGGCGATACAAAATATCAATTTTGGCGTAGTCTTAGCACTCCAACATTTAGATCAATATATAAGAGAGAGTGGATTGAAATTGAGATTGAAAATGTTACCTGAATTTGGTGCATTTTGTATGAATAGTAGAGAGAGAATAACAAACTTGATATTTGTTATGAGTACATTGTTGAGAGTCGTTAGATGTAAATGCATTTGAGATTCTTTGTGATCATCTTGAGGATAGTCCTCGTGTGCTAAAAAGATTCTAGATGAATTAGAACTCCTTTAGAGTGGTTATTCGAGGTCGAGATAAAATAAATCAAAATTACTCATGTGTTAGGTATATCCAATTTATTTTCAAATGTTGTTCAGATTGATTGCAAATACTAAAATTTGATTTCTATGGATTTACTGGCTGGTAATCCTTATTTTTTAATCTAAGGAACAAAATACAAACTAACTTCATTTTGAATTTTCTGTAGCCATATGCATTTTTATGCTCCGCCAATGGGGTGAAGTTGGATATGCGTAACATTTTATTCTTCTTTATTCTCCCTGGTGGATGCAAAGCAATGTAGAGCACTTGCTGTCATCGTTTATGCTTATCCTTACTGTTAATCTTAATTTCGACAGATCGAAAACTTAGAATCCCAACTTTGATAGGGTGTCGTACGTGAACAATGATGTTTATCTGGAGCTGTCGAAATTGGATTACAACAACTGTCAAGCAGTGCATAATAAAAAGTGGGACGAATGAAATAGTTAGATAAAATGTTGGAATAGTTAGATAAAAAATTGGAATAGATCTCATAGTTTAAAAGATGTTGTAGTCATCTCGGAGATGGTTTTGAACTTTGATTAAGATGATCCATAGAAGCATTACATTGATAAAAGGAGTGTAAACTACATGGAGAATATTTCAATAGTCAGGTAGGAAGAGACCAAGGAAAATTGTAAGATATATTTGGAGTTGAGTAATGTATCTTTGGATGTGATTCATGGCAGGGCAGTATGACATCAATTTATTTGTGTAACCAACCTTACCAAGTGAGAAAAGGATTTTGGTGAGACTCTTATTCAAATTGTTTAATGTTCTGATAGGTAATTTGCTCAGTATTTTTTGTATGGTTGGTTTGTTTATTTTAGTTTCTGATCTTCTTGCATTGGTTTTGTAGCTGTTTGCCGTCATATAATTTTGATTATATTTTTTATTATCTGATGTATACAAATATTAGCTTTGTAGACTGGTATATCATGCTTCTTCCCAATAGAGTTGGTTGATCTTTTCTTTTATGGTTGTGTGGACAAGATTGATGCTCATAAAGTGTTTGGTTATGCTCTTTTCAAGGATGGGAAACATACATGTCTTTCTTATCCTTTGGAAACGTTTCATGGAGATTCAAGAACACTTCAAACTCTTGATTTTGAATCAATTGAGTTTCCATACAAAATAGTGGTGATTAATATACTAATTATGTGCAACAAGAATAATAATGCAAAACAAAATTCAATAAAAAAAATTAATTCACATTTAATCACTTTTCCTCATGGAGGTTCAATAACACTTTAAACTCTTGATTTTAAATCAACTGAGTTTCCATGCAAAATGGTGATGATTAATATGCTAATTAAGTGCAACATGAATAATAATGCAAAAAAAATTAAATAAACAAAAATCAATTCACATTTAATCACTTTTGCTCATGGAGGTTCAAGAACACTTTAAACTCTTGATTTTAAATCAATTGAGCTTCCATGCAAAATGGTGATGATTAAGGTACTAAATAAATGAAACAAGAATTAAATTGCAATAGAATTAAATAAATGATAAGCATAATAGCCTACCTAAAATAAAATTCAATAAAGAAAGAAAGAAATATTTTGAAGAAAAATGAAAAGAGTTTTTGCTTAGTTTTTGTAATCATTCGTGGTGTCATTTATGAATGAAATGAAATTTATTTATAGGCTCTAAAAAGGATATTTTAAGAATTATTCAAAGAGTCTGAGTACCATCTAAAAACTTAGTTAATTAAATAGTGAATAATGATGTAATATACATATATATATATATATATATATATATATATATATATATATATATATATATAATATTTAAAATAGAACATTCAATAAAATACCACAATCAATCACTATTATAAAAAAATTACATTTGTTGAATAATTATTTTAAAGTTGATAATGTGTTTGTTTGTGCATGCATTGCATGTGCGCGCGTGCAAGGTATTCCCTGAACGAATATTCAGATTTACAAAGTAAGAGTTGTCAAATCTATTTTGACTCCCGCAATTCAAATATTTTAATTTGAAATACAGTAGACAATTTAATATTTTAAATATTAATAAATAATTCAATTTTTAAACCACTACCAAATGGGTACAATTATAAGTAAAAATAACTACTTTCATATTGAATTCATGTACAATCAAAGTAAAATTTATTATAATATCCCTAGTTATATTTGATGAATCAATTAATAACATTAAATGCTTTTGAATTAAATCAAGACTCTACTAGTGATACAAGCATTAATTAGTTTGACAATTAATGACTTTTGCTTATATTAATGACGAAAATTTAAGATTTTTTTTTATAATATTGATTGGAGGAGATCATTTTATTTATTTATTTATTTGAATTATATCTTAAATAATTATTCTGCACCTTGTAATATATTGTATTTGATCATGAAAAAACCATAGAAAAACGATCATTTGAATATCTTCTAGTTAATAGCAGAACATATCTTCCTAATTTCATCATTAGTAGTACTCTTCACTCCAATATTACTCATTTTCACCAATGATTTTTCAACGTTAATATTAAACAAGTCCAATATATCCAAGTATTTTTGCACTATCCTTTTTGTTGAAGAATCATTCCACATTGTTTGGTCGGATTGAAGAATTTCCTGGTCAATTTTAAGATTTCCTAGTAAGAGCTGTCAAATCAATTTTGATTCGCACTATCCAAAGCAACTCTATTTGAAGCATCACTATTTTGGGCATATACCATCTATAAATTTGGAAGATACAAAGGGTCGGTTGAAGGGTATGTTGAACCATCTGCAGTGAAGTTATACAATCTGTAACTGAACAACTGACATTTGGTATTATCAATTGTATGGCTTTCATCTATAAATATTCACATAAAGTGAATAATTAAAATATTATCACTTCTAAAATGACACGTTGTGATCATTTATTTTTCCATTTGGAATTTTTTCTCATGTGTTATCCTACTTATTTATCTAATACATAGATTTTCGTATGTGATATATCTTCCTCAAATGAAAAATAATAAATCATTATTGAATTTTTGAATTTAGAATCATCCATAAAAACACTTAATTTTTTCAAACATTTTAAACTTCTCGAAGTAATAAGTTTCAAGAAATAATAGACACATGATTAACTAAAAATCTTTAAAAAATAATATATTTGCGATTGACAGCGTCAATGTTTCATTTTAAAAGAATAAATTGAGTATGGAGCAATGATAACGATATATCCAAGCTTCTGTGCGGCAGAGAGAAGGTTGACATGTAAGGTTACACTACAACAAAAAAGCTATTTAATAGCGTTTTTTTTGCTTTTTGATAGCGCTTAAAAGCGCTATTAACCAGCCTGTTATTGTAAATATTTTCGTTTGATAGCACTTTAAAAGGGCTATTATAGTATAGGTAATTAATAGCGTTTTTCCAAAAGCGCTATTATAGTACCAGTATTTAATAGCGTTTTTCCAAAAGCGCTACAAAAGTAGACATTTTGTATTTTATAATACATATTTTGCTTTGATTTTGATAGCACTTTCAAGCAAAGCGCTATTATAAGGCACGTGTTTTATAGCGCTTTTTCATAAAAGTGCTATTATATTATGTTTCATTAATAGCACTCTCTCTACAAAACGCTATTGTAGTACCTTTTTTTTTTACAAAATCATTCTTTTGATCAATATATATATATATATATATATATATATATATATATATATGGCATTTGCATTTTACGATATAAGAATTCATAAAAAATAATGATTATAACCAACTAAAATATTTGAAAATGAAATAAAACCACTTATTCAAGAACAAATGTGATACCATATATATCTACCACTGCCATAATAAAAACGGAAGGAACTGGATGATCAATCTACACTACATAATAGTGGTAACAAACAAATTAACAAACCATATTCAACATTGATCTCAATGTAATTAAGCTAAAACTTTTGCCCCAAGTTATTAATTTGGTCCAACTTAGAGTACTTCAAACCAAATTCCAAACAAAAATTACAA
Source organism: Lathyrus tuberosus (assembly GCA_022829125.1). NCBI lineage: Eukaryota > Viridiplantae > Streptophyta > Magnoliopsida > Fabales > Fabaceae > Lathyrus > Lathyrus tuberosus. Next base: position 8,645,745 of record JALAZF010000191.1, read on the forward strand.
TCACTTAGCTAGCCATATTCTCTAAACTAAAGAAAAACATCTAAAAAAACAAGAAAGGACAACAAAACAACATCAAGTAGTAACCACTTCGCGCACCAAAACACTGCTACACCCAGAGATACAATCACTTTGCTAGCTAGCTAGGCAAAATAAATGCTTCTTGTTTTCCCGTATCATATATAGAAAGAATATTGATTATGTATTGTACATTAATCAGAAAACCGAAACCTGATAGTGAAATTTTAATATATAATTAAAAAATACTGAAACATAAAGATCACCAAATCAAAATTACAATGGCAATAGTGGCTATTTTACTCGAACTTAGTACCTTGAGGGTATAAGGTTAAGCTCTTACCACTGAACTAACACTTCAAGTGTAATACTTAAGATAATTGAAATGTAACTATTTACCTTAGCAGCTTCAGCTGATGAACCTCTGGGAAGTGTAACTCCCACCTGGTCCAGCTGTAAAGAAGCCAACATAGTTAAGCCGCATAAAAATCAGAATGAGAGGAATTTAATTTAAATTGTGTTTTACAAAATTAAAAATTATATATATGCTTCTGATATAAAATTTTATGAATGCATGAGAAGTTCATTCTATGATAACTTCCATAGCATTATACATTGCTCGGACAAGTTATTATTCCAACTATATTCCTAATGCACATGTAAAAATTAGCCAAATTTAAGCAAACAAGGATGAAAAGTTTCTGCCCATAACACTACAAAACTACTCTGCACTACTGATAACTCTTAAGCTAGTAGACTATGCCACCATAAAGGCCTCAACATTGTATTTACCCCAGGAAAGCATTCATTTCGGATTTACTTTTAAAATACTTGTGTTTTCTTTAGCATGCTGTAGGAAATAGGAATACAAACCCTCGCCCACAATTGTATGTCTACACAATGACTTGCTTACTCATATTAATGCTTGTCTGTAAATGTAATAATTAAATCTTCATTTGACACCCATTTATAGTTATGTTTAAGAAACACAGGAGGAGAAAAAAATTACAAATTCATGTTTATTTAAGGTACATCCATAGAATTTTGTGATGTAGAAACATCTTGTTCATGTTCGTTATGTCCATAGTCAAAACTGAGTTCCCCATCACCATTCTCATCATAACCATTGTCGTCGTCGTCTTCTTCATAACCACCTTAGTCCCCGTCCTCCTCTTCCAGACCACTGAAGTGGTAGTCAATGTGTTGTTGTTCAGTAACAGACTTCACTTGTGGTTCTACTGTCTCAAGAGACTTGGCTGCTTTCTTGAAGAAACACGTCTGTTTTGGGGTGTAACAGAATGCATGGGAATCATCAGCATAAAAAATTATAAATAACTTCTAAGGAAATAGGTGATAAGACAAACGAACCTGAGCAGCATTGTGACGTGCCGCCTGTGTTAGAAGACTCTGTTCGCTTAAACCACATATGTAAGTTTCATCTAAAAAATACCACATATACCAATAAAAAAGCATCAGTTCGCTTAAACCACGGTACTTAAGAAAAATATCAGAAAAAAAATTGTATAGTTATTGTTGATATCATTTAATCTCTCATTTTTGGATTAAAGGCTTTATAATACTCTTACAGTATAGGGGTTAGTTGTTAAAAATAATATATTTGGCGAAGCATGCTTTTACTAATATTAAACTATATATGAAAGACTGTTATTTCCTACAATTTATTACACCTCCTACAAGATCAAACTCAAAAAGGAAAAGTAACCAAACAATGTTATATAAAACATGACTGTAGAAAGTCATGGCTCTGCAAAACCAGAGCTCATTTACTAATGTTCTTGAAACCCATAGAAATCAGCTTTAATATGTTATCTAAAAAAGTTTATTATGACATACAAGGAAAATAATATTTAAAACAGTCAAGATTTTCCCCCACAACTTAATTAAAATTATAAAACCCTAAACAAAAATTAGTTTTCAATGTGTGGTTTGTATTTTACTAAAATATAATTGTGATACCTTGGAAACCCAATGAGATCTTGCAAACTTTGGACCATACTTGTATATAAGAAGCATTGGGAAATCTGCAATCATTTTACCGAGTTGCCGAAGACATAAGCTGAGACAAATAATATTTTACATTTACTTCAAACTTATGAACTATGATGTATTCTAAAAGCTAACATCCAAAAGCTACAACATTTCCAATAAGTTCTGCAGTGACTCCAGCCTTGGTCATCAAGAATATGACCTATACAAGATGCAAATTCAGCGCACAAGACAATTGCGACCACTACATATGCCTTTTCATTGAAATTTAATTATTGTGATAAACTATTGTAGTTGTAAGGTAGGCTATGGTAATATAACTGAATGATAACAAACTTTGTAGCAACAAAAGAAAAGGACAAACTATTATTTTAAATTGCGGTCCGCAACCGCAATTGCGTCCGTAATATTGTTGATGTGGTAGTCACCGCATCCGTATTGGACTGCAATCGCGGTGTGATTTGAAATCATGCATTCAACTACATTAGAATTCGCATCAAATAGCTTCACCCATGTTTTTCACATATTTTTATCATAACTCAAAATTTGAGACTCAAAAACTCAATTTACATCTCATTTGTAATGTACAAGATTAACATCAAGAGTTTTTAATGGTATATTTCAAATATCTTTCAATAAAAATTCACGCCGCAATGGCCGCAATACGTATCGCAGCAACCGTAATAGCCGCAATCGCTACACACGCAAACGCAACCGCATCCGCAACCGCAATTTAAAACTATGGGACAAACTACTATCCCACTCTTGTTGTACAGATTATAATTAGAGTAGGAAAAGTACACATTGTATGGCTAATCTTATTGTCCAGGTTAAATGAATAAAAAATGAGGAAGAACTAAAAATATACTTTGGAATTACCATATTTAATTTATAAAAACCCATTCAAGTTTGCTCTGGTCCAGAATTTATAGTACTGGCAGGAGTAGAAGTTAAACAATGTTACAGAAAGGAATTTATGCCTGAACTAATATTGTTAACCTGAAGCTTAAACTATCATACTGCCAAATAAAATAATAAGTCTATAACTATAAGTAATATCTACTTCCAACATAGCTTATACTATAGAAAATTAGAATTTTAATATAACCTTCCTAGAGTCCTTGTCCAAAAACGAAGAGGAAAAATAACAGATGAGCACAAAATACAAAAGTACAACTCATGAAATTAAAATACTAGGTTTCATAATATCCTAAGTTCACGTTTACTTAAAATATTATCCAATAGCAAAAATTGAACTAATAGGATTTTCAATGGAATAGTTAACCCAAATAAAGGAGTTTTGAGTTCTGACAGCAAATTTATATTTATATTCAGGAGTGAGATAAATACCACTCAGTCACACATTAATTGTAAATTGTAATTGACATGATGAAATAATACCAAAAGACTCGCCAGGAAGTAACTAAATAAATTAGTGCTCACATACAAATCAAATCCTTATTTGTTTCCTAGTGCACTTTAAACTAGAACTCAGTACCTACAGATTCATCTGAAAGATAAAATTGAGATTCTTAAAAAGGGATACCTCTTATCTCCCTCTACATTATCAGTAAGAAAAAAGTAATGTGCCAATCAACAGATTTCCATTCACCTATCTTCATTCACAATACAATTTTGTTATACAAAGCATGGGACATATAAGAAAATAATGATATAAAACAAACACTTCAACCAGACCAGTTCAAATCAAATCCCCAAAGTTAGCGTATATAAAAACTCTAGTTAGAGTAAAAATCTGACTTTCTGCAACAAATTTCTAATGGGATTTGAGAGGGGTTGAAAGACTTACAAATTTAAGGAAGTGAAAAATGACTGAGTCTCAAATTTGTGTTGTTGTTGGAGTAGTTTCTCTTGCTGAGGTAGGCTTATGGTAAAACTACAACCTCACCGGGATTTCAAAGAGTAGGTTGATGGCTCTCAACTAAGGGTTTCAAATAGAAGGTTTTAAGGTTTTGAAAATCGATGTTGCAATTGAAACCGTAACCCTTGATTTGAAGTATGGATCAATGAAAATGACTGTGATGATGAGAGTTTATGAGTTCTATAGAGGGTGAGGGGATTCAGAGCTCAACGATAGTAGGGTGAGGGTGAATTCAATGGTTCTGAGTTCGTGAGGGATAGTGTGAGATTTTAATTTTTTATTTGGAAGAACATTAATTAAATAAAAGTTACGTGTTTTTTTATTTGGAAATATGAGAAATTAAAAATAAAAAAAAAGCATTTTATAATAGCGTTTATCCATTAACTGCTATCAAACCATGGTATTTATAATAGCATTTATCTATAAAGCGCTATTAAATATTTCTGTGTAAATTATTTAATAGCACTTATCCATAAAACGCTATTAAACTAGGGTAATTATAATAGCACTTATTTGTAAAGTGATATTATATGTTTTTTTCTTGAATTATTTAATAGCGTTTAACTCAAAAGCGCTGTTATAAATCAAAATTATAGTAGTGTATGATAGCGTTTTCAAGAAAGTGCTATCTTAGTAAAGTTTAATAATAGCGTTGTTTTACAAAGTGCTATCAAAGTCACATTGCTTGTATCCTATGATAGCGCCTGACCCTAAAGTGCTATTATAGATGTGTTTGTTTCCTTTTTAATAGCATTTTTTTTAAAAACCCTATTAAATTAGGCGATACAAAATATCAATTTTGGCGTAGTCTTAGCACTCCAACATTTAGATCAATATATAAGAGAGAGTGGATTGAAATTGAGATTGAAAATGTTACCTGAATTTGGTGCATTTTGTATGAATAGTAGAGAGAGAATAACAAACTTGATATTTGTTATGAGTACATTGTTGAGAGTCGTTAGATGTAAATGCATTTGAGATTCTTTGTGATCATCTTGAGGATAGTCCTCGTGTGCTAAAAAGATTCTAGATGAATTAGAACTCCTTTAGAGTGGTTATTCGAGGTCGAGATAAAATAAATCAAAATTACTCATGTGTTAGGTATATCCAATTTATTTTCAAATGTTGTTCAGATTGATTGCAAATACTAAAATTTGATTTCTATGGATTTACTGGCTGGTAATCCTTATTTTTTAATCTAAGGAACAAAATACAAACTAACTTCATTTTGAATTTTCTGTAGCCATATGCATTTTTATGCTCCGCCAATGGGGTGAAGTTGGATATGCGTAACATTTTATTCTTCTTTATTCTCCCTGGTGGATGCAAAGCAATGTAGAGCACTTGCTGTCATCGTTTATGCTTATCCTTACTGTTAATCTTAATTTCGACAGATCGAAAACTTAGAATCCCAACTTTGATAGGGTGTCGTACGTGAACAATGATGTTTATCTGGAGCTGTCGAAATTGGATTACAACAACTGTCAAGCAGTGCATAATAAAAAGTGGGACGAATGAAATAGTTAGATAAAATGTTGGAATAGTTAGATAAAAAATTGGAATAGATCTCATAGTTTAAAAGATGTTGTAGTCATCTCGGAGATGGTTTTGAACTTTGATTAAGATGATCCATAGAAGCATTACATTGATAAAAGGAGTGTAAACTACATGGAGAATATTTCAATAGTCAGGTAGGAAGAGACCAAGGAAAATTGTAAGATATATTTGGAGTTGAGTAATGTATCTTTGGATGTGATTCATGGCAGGGCAGTATGACATCAATTTATTTGTGTAACCAACCTTACCAAGTGAGAAAAGGATTTTGGTGAGACTCTTATTCAAATTGTTTAATGTTCTGATAGGTAATTTGCTCAGTATTTTTTGTATGGTTGGTTTGTTTATTTTAGTTTCTGATCTTCTTGCATTGGTTTTGTAGCTGTTTGCCGTCATATAATTTTGATTATATTTTTTATTATCTGATGTATACAAATATTAGCTTTGTAGACTGGTATATCATGCTTCTTCCCAATAGAGTTGGTTGATCTTTTCTTTTATGGTTGTGTGGACAAGATTGATGCTCATAAAGTGTTTGGTTATGCTCTTTTCAAGGATGGGAAACATACATGTCTTTCTTATCCTTTGGAAACGTTTCATGGAGATTCAAGAACACTTCAAACTCTTGATTTTGAATCAATTGAGTTTCCATACAAAATAGTGGTGATTAATATACTAATTATGTGCAACAAGAATAATAATGCAAAACAAAATTCAATAAAAAAAATTAATTCACATTTAATCACTTTTCCTCATGGAGGTTCAATAACACTTTAAACTCTTGATTTTAAATCAACTGAGTTTCCATGCAAAATGGTGATGATTAATATGCTAATTAAGTGCAACATGAATAATAATGCAAAAAAAATTAAATAAACAAAAATCAATTCACATTTAATCACTTTTGCTCATGGAGGTTCAAGAACACTTTAAACTCTTGATTTTAAATCAATTGAGCTTCCATGCAAAATGGTGATGATTAAGGTACTAAATAAATGAAACAAGAATAAAATTGCAATAGAATTAAATAAATGATAAGCATAATAGCCTACCTAAAATAAAATTCAATAAAGAAAGAAAGAAATATTTTGAAGAAAAATGAAAAGAGTTTTTGCTTAGTTTTTGTAATCATTCGTGGTGTCATTTATGAATGAAATGAAATTTATTTATAGGCTCTAAAAAGGATATTTTAAGAATTATTCAAAGAGTCTGAGTACCATCTAAAAACTTAGTTAATTAAATAGTGAATAATGATGTAATATACATATATATATATATATATATATATATATATATATATATATATATAATATTTAAAATAGAACATTCAATAAAATACCACAATCAATCACTATTATAAAAAAATTACATTTGTTGAATAATTATTTTAAAGTTGATAATGTGTTTGTTTGTGCATGCATTGCATGTGCGCGCGTGCAAGGTATTCCCTGAACGAATATTCAGATTTACAAAGTAAGAGTTGTCAAATCTATTTTGACTCCCGCAATTCAAATATTTTAATTTGAAATACAGTAGACAATTTAATATTTTAAATATTAATAAATAATTCAATTTTTAAACCACTACCAAATGGGTACAATTATAAGTAAAAATAACTACTTTCATATTGAATTCATGTACAATCAAAGTAAAATTTATTATAATATCCCTAGTTATATTTGATGAATCAATTAATAACATTAAATGCTTTTGAATTAAATCAAGACTCTACTAGTGATACAAGCATTAATTAGTTTGACAATTAATGACTTTTGCTTATATTAATGACGAAAATTTAAGATTTTTTTTTATAATATTGATTGGAGGAGATCATTTTATTTATTTATTTATTTGAATTATATCTTAAATAATTATTCTGCACCTTGTAATATATTGTATTTGATCATGAAAAAACCATAGAAAAACGATCATTTGAATATCTTCTAGTTAATAGCAGAACATATCTTCCTAATTTCATCATTAGTAGTACTCTTCACTCCAATATTACTCATTTTCACCAATGATTTTTCAACGTTAATATTAAACAAGTCCAATATATCCAAGTATTTTTGCACTATCCTTTTTGTTGAAGAATCATTCCACATTGTTTGGTCGGATTGAAGAATTTCCTGGTCAATTTTAAGATTTCCTAGTAAGAGCTGTCAAATCAATTTTGATTCGCACTATCCAAAGCAACTCTATTTGAAGCATCACTATTTTGGGCATATACCATCTATAAATTTGGAAGATACAAAGGGTCGGTTGAAGGGTATGTTGAACCATCTGCAGTGAAGTTATACAATCTGTAACTGAACAACTGACATTTGGTATTATCAATTGTATGGCTTTCATCTATAAATATTCACATAAAGTGAATAATTAAAATATTATCACTTCTAAAATGACACGTTGTGATCATTTATTTTTCCATTTGGAATTTTTTCTCATGTGTTATCCTACTTATTTATCTAATACATAGATTTTCGTATGTGATATATCTTCCTCAAATGAAAAATAATAAATCATTATTGAATTTTTGAATTTAGAATCATCCATAAAAACACTTAATTTTTTCAAACATTTTAAACTTCTCGAAGTAATAAGTTTCAAGAAATAATAGACACATGATTAACTAAAAATCTTTAAAAAATAATATATTTGCGATTGACAGCGTCAATGTTTCATTTTAAAAGAATAAATTGAGTATGGAGCAATGATAACGATATATCCAAGCTTCTGTGCGGCAGAGAGAAGGTTGACATGTAAGGTTACACTACAACAAAAAAGCTATTTAATAGCGTTTTTTTTGCTTTTTGATAGCGCTTAAAAGCGCTATTAACCAGCCTGTTATTGTAAATATTTTCGTTTGATAGCACTTTAAAAGGGCTATTATAGTATAGGTAATTAATAGCGTTTTTCCAAAAGCGCTATTATAGTACCAGTATTTAATAGCGTTTTTCCAAAAGCGCTACAAAAGTAGACATTTTGTATTTTATAATACATATTTTGCTTTGATTTTGATAGCACTTTCAAGCAAAGCGCTATTATAAGGCACGTGTTTTATAGCGCTTTTTCATAAAAGTGCTATTATATTATGTTTCATTAATAGCACTCTCTCTACAAAACGCTATTGTAGTACCTTTTTTTTTTACAAAATCATTCTTTTGATCAATATATATATATATATATATATATATATATATATATGGCATTTGCATTTTACGATATAAGAATTCATAAAAAATAATGATTATAACCAACTAAAATATTTGAAAATGAAATAAAACCACTTATTCAAGAACAAATGTGATACCATATATATCTACCACTGCCATAATAAAAACGGAAGGAACTGGATGATCAATCTACACTACATAATAGTGGTAACAAACAAATTAACAAACCATATTCAACATTGATCTCAATGTAATTAAGCTAAAACTTTTGCCCCAAGTTATTAATTTGGTCCAACTTAGAGTACTTCAAACCAAATTCCAAACAAAAATTACAATCACTTAGCTAGCCATATTCTCTAAACTAAAGAAAAACATCTAAAAAAACAAGAAAGGACAACAAAACAACATCAAGTAGTAACCACTTCGCGCACCAAAACACTGCTACACCCAGAGATACAATCACTTTGCTAGCTAGCTAGGCAAAATAAATGCTTCTTGTTTTCCCGTATCATATATAGAAAGAATATTGATTATGTATTGTACATTAATCAGAAAACCGAAACCTGATAGTGAAATTTTAATATATAATTAAAAAATACTGAAACATAAAGATCACCAAATCAAAATTACAATGGCAATAGTGGCTATTTTACTCGAACTTAGTACCTTGAGGGTATAAGGTTAAGCTCTTACCACTGAACTAACACTTCAAGTGTAATACTTAAGATAATTGAAATGTAACTATTTACCTTAGCAGCTTCAGCTGATGAACCTCTGGGAAGTGTAACTCCCACCTGGTCCAGCTGTAAAGAAGCCAACATAGTTAAGCCGCATAAAAATCAGAATGAGAGGAATTTAATTTAAATTGTGTTTTACAAAATTAAAAATTATATATATGCTTCTGATATAAAATTTTATGAATGCATGAGAAGTTCATTCTATGATAACTTCCATAGCATTATACATTGCTCGGACAAGTTATTATTCCAACTATATTCCTAATGCACATGTAAAAATTAGCCAAATTTAAGCAAACAAGGATGAAAAGTTTCTGCCCATAACACTACAAAACTACTCTGCACTACTGATAACTCTTAAGCTAGTAGACTATGCCACCATAAAGGCCTCAACATTGTATTTACCCCAGGAAAGCATTCATTTCGGATTTACTTTTAAAATACTTGTGTTTTCTTTAGCATGCTGTAGGAAATAGGAATACAAACCCTCGCCCACAATTGTATGTCTACACAATGACTTGCTTACTCATATTAATGCTTGTCTGTAAATGTAATAATTAAATCTTCATTTGACACCCATTTATAGTTATGTTTAAGAAACACAGGAGGAGAAAAAAATTACAAATTCATGTTTATTTAAGGTACATCCATAGAATTTTGTGATGTAGAAACATCTTGTTCATGTTCGTTATGTCCATAGTCAAAACTGAGTTCCCCATCACCATTCTCATCATAACCATTGTCGTCGTCGTCTTCTTCATAACCACCTTAGTCCCCGTCCTCCTCTTCCAGACCACTGAAGTGGTAGTCAATGTGTTGTTGTTCAGTAACAGACTTCACTTGTGGTTCTACTGTCTCAAGAGACTTGGCTGCTTTCTTGAAGAAACACGTCTGTTTTGGGGTGTAACAGAATGCATGGGAATCATCAGCATAAAAAATTATAAATAACTTCTAAGGAAATAGGTGATAAGACAAACGAACCTGAGCAGCATTGTGACGTGCCGCCTGTGTTAGAAGACTCTGTTCGCTTAAACCACATATGTAAGTTTCATCTAAAAAATACCACATATACCAATAAAAAAGCATCAGTTCGCTTAAACCACGGTACTTAAGAAAAATATCAGAAAAAAAATTGTATAGTTATTGTTGATATCATTTAATCTCTCATTTTTGGATTAAAGGCTTTATAATACTCTTACAGTATAGGGGTTAGTTGTTAAAAATAATATATTTGGCGAAGCATGCTTTTACTAATATTAAACTATATATGAAAGACTGTTATTTCCTACAATTTATTACACCTCCTACAAGATCAAACTCAAAAAGGAAAAGTAACCAAACAATGTTATATAAAACATGACTGTAGAAAGTCATGGCTCTGCAAAACCAGAGCTCATTTACTAATGTTCTTGAAACCCATAGAAATCAGCTTTAATATGTTATCTAAAAAAGTTTATTATGACATACAAGGAAAATAATATTTAAAACAGTCAAGATTTTCCCCCACAACTTAATTAAAATTATAAAACCCTAAACAAAAATTAGTTTTCAATGTGTGGTTTGTATTTTACTAAAATATAATTGTGATACCTTGGAAACCCAATGAGATCTTGCAAACTTTGGACCATACTTGTATATAAGAAGCATTGGGAAATCTGCAATCATTTTACCGAGTTGCCGAAGACATAAGCTGAGACAAATAATATTTTACATTTACTTCAAACTTATGAACTATGATGTATTCTAAAAGCTAACATCCAAAAGCTACAACATTTCCAATAAGTTCTGCAGTGACTCCAGCCTTGGTCATCAAGAATATGACCTATACAAGATGCAAATTCAGCGCACAAGACAATTGCGACCACTACATATGCCTTTTCATTGAAATTTAATTATTGTGATAAACTATTGTAGTTGTAAGGTAGGCTATGGTAATATAACTGAATGATAACAAACTTTGTAGCAACAAAAGAAAAGGACAAACTATTATTTTAAATTGCGGTCCGCAACCGCAATTGCGTCCGTAATATTGTTGATGTGGTAGTCACCGCATCCGTATTGGACTGCAATCGCGGTGTGATTTGAAATCATGCATTCAACTACATTAGAATTCGCATCAAATAGCTTCACCCATGTTTTTCACATATTTTTATCATAACTCAAAATTTGAGACTCAAAAACTCAATTTACATCTCATTTGTAATGTACAAGATTAACATCAAGAGTTTTTAATGGTATATTTCAAATATCTTTCAATAAAAATTCACGCCGCAATGGCCGCAATACGTATCGCAGCAACCGTAATAGCCGCAATCGCTACACACGCAAACGCAACCGCATCCGCAACCGCAATTTAAAACTATGGGACAAACTACTATCCCACTCTTGTTGTACAGATTATAATTAGAGTAGGAAAAGTACACATTGTATGGCTAATCTTATTGTCCAGGTTAAATGAATAAAAAATGAGGAAGAACTAAAAATATACTTTGGAATTACCATATTTAATTTATAAAAACCCATTCAAGTTTGCTCTGGTCCAGAATTTATAGTACTGGCAGGAGTAGAAGTTAAACAATGTTACAGAAAGGAATTTATGCCTGAACTAATATTGTTAACCTGAAGCTTAAACTATCATACTGCCAAATAAAATAATAAGTCTATAACTATAAGTAATATCTGCTTCCAACATAGCTTATACTATAGAAAATTAGAATTTTAATATAACCTTCCTAGAGTCCTTGTCCAAAAACGAAGAGGAAATATAACAGATGAGCACAAAATACAAAAGTACAACTCATGAAATTAAAATACTAGGTTTCATAATATCCTAAGTTCACGTTTACTTAAAATATTATCCAATAGCAAAAATTGAACTAATAGGATTTTCAATGGAATAGTTAACCCAAATAAAGGAGTTTTGAGTTCTGACAGCAAATTTATATTTATATTCAGGAGTGAGATAAATACCACTCAGTCACACATTAATTGTAAATTGTAATTGACATGATGAAATAATACCAAAAGACTCGCCAGGAAGTAACTAAATAAATTAGTGCTCACATACAAATCAAATCCTTATTTGTTTCCTAGTGCACTTTAAACTAGAACTCAGTACCTACAGATTCATCTGAAAGATAAAATTGAGATTCTTAAAAAGGGATAGCTCTTATCTCCCTCTACATTATCAGTAAGAAAAAAGTAATGTGCCAATCAACAGATTTCCATTCACCTATCTTCATTCACAATACAATTTTGTTATACAAAGCATGGGACATATAAGAAAATAATGATATAAAACAAACACTTCAACCAGACCAGTTCAAATCAAATCCCCAAAGTTAGCGTATATAAAAACTCTAGTTAGAGTAAAAATCTGACTTTCTGCAACAAATTTCTAATGGGATTTGAGAGGGGTTGAAAGACTTACAAATTTAAGGAAGTGAAAAATGACTGAGTCTCAAATTTGTGTTGTTGTTGGAGTAGTTTCTCTTGCTGAGGTAGGCTTATGGTAAAACTACAACCTCACCGGGATTTCAAAGAGTAGGTTGATGTCTCTCAACTAAGGGTTTCAAATAGAAGGTTTTAAGGTTTTGAAAATCGATGTTGCAATTGAAACCGTAACCCTTGATTTGAAGTATGGATCAATGAAAATGACTGTGATGATGAGAGTTTATGAGTTCTATAGAGGGTGAGGGGATTCAGAGCTCAACGATAGTAGGGTGAGGGTGAATTCAATGGTTCTGAGTTCGTGAGGGATAGTGTGAGATTTTAATTTTTTATTTGGAAGAACATTAATTAAATAAAAGTTACGTGTTTTTTTATTTGGAAATATGAGAAATTAAAAATAAAAAAAAAGCATTTTATAATAGCGTTTATCCATTAACTGCTATCAAACCATGGTATTTATAATAGCATTTATCTATAAAGCGCTATTAAATATTTCTGTGTAAATTATTTAATAGCACTTATCCATAAAACGCTATTAAACTAGGGTAATTATAATAGCACTTATTTGTAAAGTGATATTATATGTTTTTTTCTTGAATTATTTAATAGCGTTTAACTCAAAAGCGCTGTTATAAATCAAAATTATAGTAGTGTATGATAGCGTTTTCAAGAAAGTGCTATCTTAGTAAAGTTTAATAATAGCGTTGTTTTACAAAGTGCTATCAAAGTCACATTGCTTGTATCCTATGATAGCGCCTGACCATAAAGTGCTATTATAGATGTGTTTGTTTCCTTTTTAATAGCATTTTTTTTAAAAACGCTATTAAATTAGGCGATACAAAATATCAATTTTGGCGTAGTCTTAGCACTCCAACATTTAGATCAATATATAAGAGAGAGTGGATTGAAATTGAGATTGAAAATGTTACCTGAATTTGGTGCATTTTGTATGAATAGTAGAGAGAGAATAACAAACTTGATATTTGTTATGAGTACATTGTTGAGAGTCGTTAGATGTAAATGCATTTGAGATTCTTTGTGATCATCTTGAGGATAGTCCTCGTGTGCTAAAAAGATTCTAGATGAATTAGAACTCCTTTAGAGTGGTTATTCGAGGTCGAGATAAAATAAATCAAAATTACTCATGTGTTAGGTATATCCAATTTATTTTCAAATGTTGTTCAGATTGATTGCAAATACTAAAATTTGATTTCTATGGATTTACTGGCTGGTAATCCTTATTTTTTAATCTAAGGAACAAAATACAAACTAACTTCATTTTGAATTTTCTGTAGCCATATGCATTTTTATGCTCCGCCAATGGGGTGAAGTTGGATATGCGTAACATTTTATTCTTCTTTATTCTCCCTGGTGGATGCAAAGCAATGTAGAGCACTTGCTGTCATCGTTTATGCTTATCCTTACTGTTAATCTTAATTTTGACAGATCGAAAACTTAGAATCCCAACTTTGATAGGGTGTCGTACGTGAACAATGATGTTTATCTGGAGCTTTCCAAATTGGATTACAACAACTGTCAAGCAGTGCATAATAAAAAGTGGGACGAATGAAATAGTTAGATAAAATGTTGGAATAGTTAGATAAAAAATTGGAATAGATCTCATAGTTTAAAAGATGTTGTAGTCATCTCGGAGATGGTTTTGAACTTTGATTAAGATGATCCATAGAAGCATTACATTGATAAAAGGAGTGTAAACTACATGGAGAATATTTCAATAGTCAGGTAGGAAGAGACCAAGGAAAATTGTAAGATATATTTGGAGTTGAGTAATGTATCTTTGGATGTGATTCATGGCAGGGCAGTATGACATCAATTTATTTGTGTAACCAACCTTACCAAGTGAGAAAAGGATTTTGGTGAGTCTCTTATTCAAATTGTTTAGTGTTCTGATAGGTAATTTGCTCAGTATTTTTTGTATGGTTGGTTTGTTTATTTTAGTTTCTGATCTTCTTGCATTGGTTTTGTAGCTGTTTTCCGTCATATAATTTTGATTATATTTTTTATTATCTGATGTATACAAATATTAGCTTTGTAGACTGGTATGTCATGTTTCTTCCCAATAGAGTTGGTTCATCTTTTCTTTTATGGTTGTGTGGACAAGATTGATGCTCATAAAGTGTTTGGTTATGCTCTTTTCAAGGATGGGAAACATACATGTCTCTCTTATCCTTTGGAAACGTTTCATGGAGATTCAAGAACACTTCAAACACTTGATTTTGAATCAATTGAGTTTCCATACAAAATAGTGGTGATTAATATACTAATTAAGTGCAACAAGAATAATAATGCAAAACAAAATTCAATAAAAAAAATTAATTCACATTTAATCACTTTTCCTCATGGAGGTTCAATAACACTTTAAACTCTTGATTTTAAATCAACTGAATTTCCATGCAAAATGGTGATGATTAATATGCTAATTAAGTGCAACAAGAATAATAATGCAAAAAAAATTAAATAAACAAAAATCAATTCACATTTAATCACTTTTGCTCATGGAGGTTCAAGAACACTTTAAACTCTTGATTTTAAATCAATTGAACTTCCATGCAAAATGGTGATGATTAGGGTACTAAATAAATGAAACAAGAATAAAATTGCAATAGAATTAAATAAATGACAAGCATAATAGCCTACCTAAAATAAAATTCAATAAAGAAAGAAAGAAATATTTAGAAGAAAAATGAAAAGAGTTTTTGCTTAGTTTTTGTAATCATTCGTGGTGTCATTTATGAATGAAATGAAATTTATTTATAGGCTCTAAAAAGGATATTTTAAGAATTATTCAAAGAGTCTGAGTACCATCTAAAAACTTAGTTAATTAAATAGTGAATAATGATGTAATATACATATATATATATATATATATATATATATATATATATATATATAATATTTAAAATAGAACATTCAATAAAATACCACAATCAATCACTATTATAAAAAAATTACATTTGTTGAATAATTATTTTAAAGTTGATAATGTGTTTGTTTGTGCATGCATTGCATGTGCGCGCGTGCAAGGTATTCCCTGAACGAATATTCAGATTTACAAAGTAAGAGTTGTCAAATCTATTTTGACTCCCGCAATTCAAATATTTTAATTTGAAATACAGTAGACAATTTAATATTTTAAATATTAATAAATAATTCAATTTTTAAACAACTACCAAATGGGTACAATTATAAGTAAAAATAACTACTTTCATATTGAATTCATGTACAATCAAAGTAAAATTTATTATAATATCCCTAGTTATATTTGATGAATCAATTAATAACATTAAATGCTTTTGAATTAAATCAAGACTCTACTAGTGATACAAGCATTAATTAGTTTGACAATTAATGACTTTTGCTTATATTAATGACGAAAATTTAAGATTTTTTTTTATAATATTGATTGGAGGAGATCATTTTATTTATTTATTTATTTGAATTATATCTTAAATAATTATTCTGCACCTTGTAATATATTGTATTTGATCAAGAAAAAACCATAGAAAAACGATCATTTGAATATCTTCTAGTTAATAGCAGAACATATCTTCCTAATTTCATCATTAGTAGTACTCTTCACTCCAATATTACTCATTTTCACCAATGATTTTTCAACGTTAATATTAAACAAGTCCAATATATCCAAGTATTTTTGCACTATCCTTTTTGTTGAAGAATCATTCCACATTGTTTGGTCGGATTGAAGAATTTCCTGGTCAATTTTAAGATTTGCTAGTAAGAGCTGTCAAATCAATTTTGATTCGCACTATCCAAAGCAACTCTATTTGAAGCATCACTATTTTGGGCATATACCATCTATAAATTTGGAAGAAACAAAGGGTCGGTTGAAGGGTATGTTGAACCATCTGCAGTGAAGTTATACAATCTGTAACTGAACAACTGACATTTGGTATTATCAATTGTATGGCTTTCATCTATAAATATTCACATAAAGTGAATAATTAAAATATTATCACTTCTAAAATGACACGTTGTGATCATTTATTTTTCCATTTGGAATTTTTTCTCATGTGTTATCCTACTTATTTATCTAATACATAGATTTTCGTATGTGATATATCTTCCTCAAATGAAAAATAATAAATCATTATTGAATTTTTGAATTTAGAATCATCCATAAAAACACTTAATTTTTTCAAACATTTTAAACTTCTCGAAGTAATAAGTCTCAAGAAATAATAGACACATGATTAACTAAAAATCTTTAAAAAATAATATATTTGCGATTGACAGCGTCAATGTTTCATTTTAAAAGAATAAATTGAGTATGGAGCAATGATAACGATATATCCAAGCTTCTGTGCGGCAGAGAGAAGGTTGACTTGTAAGGTTACACTACAACAAAAAAGCTATTTAATAGCGTTTTTTTTTGCTTTTTGATAGCGCTTAAAAGCGCTATTAACCAGCCTGTTATTGTAAATATTTTCGTTTGATAGCACTTTAAAAGGGCTATTATAGTATAGGTAATTAATAGCGTTTTTCCAAAAGCGCTATTATAGTACCAGTATTTAATAGCGTTTTTCCAAAAGCGCTACAAAAGTAGACATTTTGTATTTTATAATACATATTTTGCTTTGATTTTGATAGCACTTTCAAGCAAAGCGCTATTATAAGGCACGTGTTTGATAGCGCTTTTTCATAAAAGTGCTATTATATTATGTTTCATTAATAGCACTCTCTCTACAAAACGCTATTGTAGTACCTTTTTTTTTTACAAAATCATTCTTTTGATCAATATATATATATATATATATATATGGCATTTGCATTTTACGATATAAGAATTCATAAAAAATAATGATTATAACCAACTAAAATATTTGAAAATGAAATAAAACCACTTATTCAAGAACAAATGTGATACCATATATATCTACCACTGCCATAATAAAAACGGAAGGAACTGGATGATCAATCTACACTACATAATAGTGGTAACAAACAAATTAACAAACCATATTCAACATTGATCTCAATGTAATTAAGCTAAAACTTTTGCCACAAGTTATTAATTTGGTCCAACTTAGAGTACTTCAAACCAAATTCCAAACAAAAATTACAATCACTTAGCTAGCCATATTCTCTAAACTAAAGAAAAACATCTAAAAAAACAAGAAAGGACAACAAAACAACATCAAGTAGTAACCACTTCGCGCACCAAAACACTGCTACACCCAGAGATACAATCACTTTGCTAGCTAGCTAGGCAAAATAAATGCTTCTTGTTTTCCCGTATCATATATAGAAAGAATATTGATTATGTATTGTACATTAATCAGAAAACCGAAACCTGATAGTGAAATTTTAATATATAATTAAAAAATACTGAAACATAAAGATCACCAAATCAAAATTACAATGGCAATAGTGGCTATTTTACTCGAACTTAGTACCTTGAGGGTATAAGGTTAAGCTCTTACCACTGAACTAACACTTCAAGTGTAATACTTAAGATAATTGAAATGTAACTATTTACCTTAGCAGCTTCAGCTGATGAACCTCTGGGAAGTGTAACTCCCACCTGGTCCAGCTGTAAAGAAGCCAACATAGTTAAGCCGCATAAAAATCAGAATGAGAGCAATTTAATTTAAATTGTGTTTTACAAAATTAAAAATTATATATATGCTTCTGATATAAAATTTTATGAATGCATGAGAAGTTCATTCTATGATAACTTCCATAGCATTATACATTGCTCGGACAAGTTATTATTCCAACTATATTCCTAATGCACATGTAAAAATTAGCCAAATTTAAGCAAACAAGGATGAAAAGTTTCTGCCCATAACACTACAAAACTACTCTGCACTACTGATAACTCTTAAGCTAGTAGACTATGCCACCATAAAGGCCTCAACATTGTATTTACCCCAGGAAAGCATTCATTTCGGATTTACTTTTAAAATACTTGTGTTTTCTTTAGCATGCTGTATGAAATAGGAATACAAACCCTCGCCCACAATTGTATGTCTACACAATGACTTGCTTACTCATATTAATGCTTGTCTGTAAATGTAATAAGTAAATCTTCATTTGACACCCATTTATAGTTATGTTTAAGAAACACAGGAGGAGAAAAAAATTACAAATTCATGTTTATTTAAGGTACATCCATAGAATTTTGTGATGTAGAAACATCTTGTTCATGTTCGTTATGTCCATAGTCAAAACTGAGTTCCCCATCACCATTCTCATGATAACCATTGTCGTCGTCGTCTTCTTCATAACCACCTTAGTCCCCGTCCTCCTCTTCCAGACCACTGAAGTGGTAGTCAATGTGTTGTTGTTCAGTAACAGACTTCACATGTGGTTCTACTGTCTCAAGAGACTTGGCTGCTTTCTTGAAGAAACACGTCTGTTTTGGGGTGTAACAGAATGCATGGGAATCATCAGCATAAAAAATTATAAATAACTTCTAAGGAAATAGGTGATAAGACAAACGAACCTGAGCAGCATTGTGACGTGCCGCCTGTGTTAGAAGACTCTGTTCGCTTAAACCACATATGTAAGTTTCATCTAAAAAATACCACATATACCAATAAAAAAGCATCAGTTCGCTTAAACCACGGTACTTAAGAAAAATATCAGAAAAAAAATTGTATAGTTATTGTTGATATCATTTAATCTCTCATTTTTGGATTAAAGGCTTTATAATACTCTTACAGTATAGGGGTTAGTTGTTAAAAATAATATATTTGGCGAAGCATGCTTTTACTAATATTAAACTATATATGAAAGACTGTTATTTCCTACAATTTATTACACCTCCTACAAGATCAAACTCAAAAAGGAAAAGTAACCAAACAATGTTATATAAAACATGACTGTAGAAAGTCATGGCTCTGCAAAACCAGAGCTCATTTACTAATGTTCTTGAAACCCATAGAAATCAGCTTTAATATGTTATCTAAAAAAGTTTATTATGACATACAAGGAAAATAATATTTAAAACAGTCAAGATTTTCCCCCACAACTTAATTAAAATTATAAAACCCTAAACAAAAATTAGTTTTCAATGTGTGGTTTGTATTTTACTAAAATATAATTGTGATACCTTGGAAACCCAATGAGATCTTGCAAACTTTGGACCATACTTGTATATAAGAAGCATTGGGAAATCTGCAATCATTTTACCGAGTTGCCGAAGACATAAGCTGAGACAAATAATATTTTACATTTACTTCAAACTTATGAACTATGATGTATTCTAAAAGCTAACATCCAAAAGCTACAACATTTCCAATAAGTTCTGCAGTGACTCCAGCCTTGGTCATCAAGAATATGACCTATACAAGATGCAAATTCAGCGCACAAGACAATTGCGACCACTACATATGCCTTTTCATTGAAATTTAATTATTGTGATAAACTATTGTAGTTGTAAGGTAGGCTATGGTAATATAACTGAATGATAACAAACTTTGTAGCAACAAAAGAAAAGGACAAACTATTATTTTAAATTGCGGTCCGCAACCGCAATTGCGTCCGTAATATTGTTGATGTGGTAGTCACCGCATCCGTATTGGACTGCAATCGCGGTGTGATTTGAAATCATGCATTCAACTACATTAGAATTCGCATCAAATAGCTTCACCCATGTTTTTCACATATTTTTATCATAACTCAAAATTTGAGACTCAAAAACTCAATTTACATCTCATTTGTAATGTACAAGATTAACATCAAGAGTTTTTAATGGTATATTTCAAATATCTTTCAATAAAAATTCACGCCGCAATGGCCGCAATACGTATCGCAGCAACCGTAATAGCCGCAATCGCTACACACGCAAACGCAACCGCATCCGCAACCGCAATTTAAAACTATGGGACAAACTACTATCCCACTCTTGTTGTACAGATTATAATTAGAGTAGGAAAAGTACACATTGTATGGCTAATCTTATTGTCCAGGTTAAATGAATAAAAAATGAGGAAGAACTAAAAATATACTTTGGAATTACCATATTTAATTTATAAAAACCCATTCAAGTTTGCTCTGGTCCAGAATTTATAGTACTGGCAGGAGTAGAAGTTAAACAATGTTACAGAAAGGAATTTATGCCTGAACTAATATTGTTAACCTGAAGCTTAAACTATCATACTGCCAAATAAAATAATAAGTCTATAACTATAAGTAATATCTGCTTCCAACATAGCTTATACTATAGAAAATTAGAATTTTAATATAACCTTCCTAGAGTCCTTGTCCAAAAACGAAGAGGAAAAATAACAGATGAGCACAAAATACAAAAGGACAACTCATGAAATTAAAATAATAGGTTTCATAATATCCTAAGTTCACGTTTACTTAAAATATTATCCAATAGCAAAAATTGAACTAATAGGATTTTCAATGGAATAGTTAACCCAAATAAAGGAGTTTTGAGTTCTGACAGCAAATTTATATTTATATTCAGGAGTGAGATAAATACCACTCAGTCACACATTAATTGTAAATTGTAATTGACATGATGAAATAATACCAAAAGACTCGCCAGGAAGTAACTAAATAAATTAGTGCTCACATACAAATCAAATCCTTATTTGTTTCCTAGTGCACTTTAAACTAGAACTCAGTACCTACAGATTCATCTGAAAGATAAAATTGAGATTCTTAAAAAGGGATAGCTCTTATCTCCCTCTACATTATCAGTAAGAAAAAAGTAATGTGCCAATCAACAGATTTCCATTCACCTATCTTCATTCACAATACAATTTTGTTATACAAAGCATGGGACATATAAGAAAATAATGATATAAAACAAACACTTCAACCAGACCAGTTCAAATCAAATCCCCAAAGTTAGCGTATATAAAAACTCTAGTTAGAGTAAAAATCTGACTTTCTGCAACAAATTTCTAATGGGATTTGAGAGGGGTTGAAAGACTTACAAATTTAAGGAAGTGAAAAATGACTGAGTCTCAAATTTGTGTTGTTGTTGGAGTAGTTTCTCTTGCTGAGGTAGGCTTATGGTAAAACTACAACCTCACCGGGATTTCAAAGAGTAGGTTGATGGCTCTCAACTAAGGGTTTCAAATAGAAGGTTTTAAGGTTTTGAAAATCGATGTTGCAATTGAAACCGTAACCCTTGATTTGAAGTATGGATCAATGAAAATGACTGTGATGATGAGAGTTTATGAGTTCTATAGAGGGTGAGGGGATTCAGAGCTCAACGATAGTAGGGTGAGGGTGAATTCAATGGTTCTGAGTTCGTGAGGGATAGTGTGAGATTTTAATTTTTTATTTGGAAGAACATTAATTAAATAAAAGTTACGTGTTTTTTTATTTGGAAATATGAGAAATTAAAAATAAAAAAAAAGCATTTTATAATAGCGTTTATCCATTAACTGCTATCAAACCATGGTATTTATAATAGCATTTATCTATAAAGCGCTATTAAATATTTCTGTGTAAATTATTTAATAGCACTTATCCATAAAACGCTATTAAACTAGGGTAATTATAATAGCACTTATTTGTAAAGTGATATTATATGTTTTTTTCTTGAATTATTTAATAGCGTTTAACTCAAAAGCGCTGTTATAAATCAAAATTATAGTAGTGTATGATAGCGTTTTCAAGAAAGTGCTATCTTAGTAAAGTTTAATAATAGCGTTGTTTTACAAAGTGCTATCAAAGTCACATTGCTTGTATCCTATGATAGCGCCTGACCATAAAGTGCTATTATAGATGTGTTTGTTTCCTTTTTAATAGCATTTTTTTTAAAAACGCTATTAAATTAGGCGATACAAAATATCAATTTTGGCGTAGTGTTAGCACTCCAACATTTAGATCAATATATAAGAGAGAGTGGATTGAAATTGAGATTGAAAATGTTACCTGAATTTGGTGCATTTTGTATGAATAGTAGAGAGAGAATAACAAACTTGATATTTGTTATGAGTACATTGTTGAGAGTCGTTAGATGTAAATGCATTTGAGATTCTTTGTGATCATCTTGAGGATAGTCCTCGTGTGCTAAAAAGATTCTAGATGAATTAGAACTCCTTTAGAGTGGTTATTCGAGGTCGAGATAAAATAAATCAAAATTACTCATGTGTTAGGTATATCCAATTTATTTTCAAATGTTGTTCAGATTGATTGCAAATACTAAAATTTGATTTCTATGGATTTACTGGCTGGTAATCCTTATTTTTTAATCTAAGGAACAAAATACAAACTAACTTCATTTTGAATTTTCTGTAGCCATATGCATTTTTATGCTCCGCCAATGGGGTGAAGTTGGATATGCGTAACATTTTATTCTTCTTTATTCTCCCTGGTGGATGCAAAGCAATGTAGAGCACTTGCTGTCATCGTTTATGCTTATCCTTACTGTTAATCTTAATTTCGACAGATCGAAAACTTAGAATCCCAACTTTGATAGGGTGTCGTACGTGAACAATGATGTTTATCTGGAGCTTTAGAAATTGGATTACAACAACTGTCAAGCAGTGCATAATAAAAAGTGGGACGAATGAAATAGTTAGATAAAATGTTGGAATAGTTAGATAAAAAATTGGAATAGATCTCATAGTTTAAAAGATGTTGTAGTCATCTCGGAGATGGTTTTGAACTTTGATAAAGATGATCCATAGAAGCATTACATTGATAAAAGGAGTGTAAACTACATGGAGAATATTTCAATAGTCAGGTTGGAAGAGACCAAGGAAAATTGTAAGATATATTTGGAGTTGAGTAATGTATCTTTGGATGTGATTCATGGCAGGGCAGTATGACATCAATTTATTTATGTAACCAACCTTACCAAGTGAGAAAAGGATTTTGGTGAGACTCTTATTCAAATTGTTTAGTGTTCTGATAGGTAATTTGCTCAGTATTTTTTGTATGGTTAGTTTGTTTATTTTAGTTTCTGATCTTCTTGCAATGGTTTTGTAGCAGTGTGCCGTCATATAATTTTGATTATATTTTTCATTATCTGATGTATACAAATATTAGCTTTGTAGACTGGTACGCCATGTTTCTTCCTATTGGGGTTGGTTGATCTTTTCTTTTATGGTTGTGTGGACAAGATTGATGCTCATAAAGTGTTTGGTTATGCTATTTTCAAGGATGGGAAATATACCCGTCTCTCTTATCCTTTGGAAAAGGTTCACTCATATGTCTTTAGCAGAAGTTTTCACAATGGACGTTTTATTCAGATGATGCGAGAGAAACCAATATCACAATTCACACCGATTTCGGTTCCCTCCGGTTTATTTAATCGGCATCAAAACCAATATTTTTCACTTACAACAGGTAGAATATTTCCCTAGCTCTCCGTCAGTACCAAGAACACTTAAATCGGGTAAACGAGCCGAAAGTTACGGATTTTAGAAATAATCTTTTTTTTGTTTTTATCCCAGGTCACGCTAAGCGCGCACCCTTCCGCATTGAGCGCGTTGCTCTCGGGTTGGAGAGGTTGAAAATTCTACATACCGCGCTAAGCGGGCATCTGCACGCT
Source organism: Lathyrus tuberosus (assembly GCA_022829125.1). Taxonomy (NCBI): domain Eukaryota; kingdom Viridiplantae; phylum Streptophyta; class Magnoliopsida; order Fabales; family Fabaceae; genus Lathyrus; species Lathyrus tuberosus. Next base: position 8,670,075 of record JALAZF010000191.1, read on the forward strand.
AAGCGCGCTCTGCGATTTTCAGAAAAAAACATCTTTTGACAGCAGAAAATTCCAACCCCCCAATCCATACCAAATCATCAAGTAAGGGTTTATGATCATGATTCCATCATACTTCAACCATCAAACATTAAAACACATAATTTCCAACAATTCCTCAAAGTTTCTATTCAAAACCTAACATTTCAAAAACCCATTTCATTCCAAAATCATTCCAAACAATACCAACATCATAACAATGATCTATAGATGTTTCTACACACACATTGATCATACTACACAATTTATATCGATTTCTAATTGTTAAGTTTATGATTTAGGAAAGATTATTCATTTTCTCTCAAAACCAACACTAACTCTAGAACTCAAGAAATCCTACAACTAAAGCATCTAACTACAACCCACCTTGAATAGATGATGATGATGAAGATTGGAAGATGTTTGATGAAGAGGAGATGATGATCCAAGCTTTTCTCTTAAATTCCAAGTTTTCTTCTTTTTCTTTCCTTTGCTCTTCCTTCTCTCTAATTTCTCTCTCTCAAATGTTACTATGTTGGAAAATGAGAGGAAGAAAAAGATATAGAAACTATCATTAATTTAGTAATACTACTAAATGTCCAAATTATCTCAATTGCACAAATTAATAAAATCTCAAAGTTAAATAATATTAATCTGATCATTTCTGAGTTCGTCAGTTTACTGTAAATATTTTATCCGATAAATTCTCAGAGTAACCCGGAACCCAGTTGACCTTAATAATATTATTCAAGTGGAATAATTTATGGGGTATTACATCCACCCCCCCTTAAATAGAAATTCGCCCACGAATTTAAATCAATTACCTGAAAAAATGAGGATAAGCTTCTCGCATCTCGGATTCCAATTCCCATGTTGCATCACCCGGATGCGTCTCATCCCACTGAACCTTAACAAGAAGAATCTCTTTATTTCTTAACACCTTAGTTTCTCTTCCTGTGATACGACTCGGTTGAGGCTCAAACGTCAAATCTGCTTCTATTTCAATCGTATCAGGTAAAATTGGTTGAAGAGGATCCGGAACAAATTTTCGAAGTTGAGATGCATGAAAAACGTCGTGCATCTCTGACAGATAAGGCGGTAGGGCTAATCTGTAAGCTACTTCGCCAATTCTTTCTAGAATTTGATACGGTCCCACATATTTTGGACTTAACTTTCGCGACTTAAACGGTCCTTTTAACCTCAATCTCGGAGTAACTTTTAAGAACACATGTTCACCCTCAACAAACTCCAAAGGTCTCCTACGGTTATCCGCATAGCTTTTCTGGCGATCTCGTGCTTATTTAGCTTTATCACGGATCATCCTAATCTTTTCCGTAGTATCTTGGATAATCTCCGGTCCCAACATTCTATCTTCACCAACTTCTGCCCAGCACAATGGTGTCCTACACTTCCTTCCATACAATGCCTCATAAGGTGCCATACCAATACTTGCATGATAGCTGTTATTATAAGAGAACTCAATCAACGACAAACGTTCTATCCGATTTCCTCCTCTTCCAAGTACACAAGCTCTCAACATATCTTCCATTGTTTGTATTGTCCGTTCCGTCTGACCATCCGTTTGCGGATGATTCGACGTACTTAAACACAACTTCGTTCCCATCGCTTGTTGAAAAGCTCTCCAAAATCTCGAAGTAAACTTTGGATCTCTATCTGAAACTATACTAGTGGGAATACCATACAACCTTACAATTTCCGAAATGAACAATCTTGCGAGATGGCTCACCTTGTAGGTAGTTTTTACGGCTAAGAAATGTGCAGATTTTCTCAATCGATCTACAATTACCCAAATCGAATCATATCCACCTTGGGTACGGGGTAATCCAACTGCGAAGTCCATAGAGATACTATCCCACTTCCACACCGGAATTTCTAACGGTTCTAGTAAGCCACCCGGTCTTTGGTGTTCAATCTTCACTTGTTGGCACACTACACATTCCGACACATACACCGCAATATCCTTTTTCATCCTAGACCACCAATAGTCCCTCTTTAAATCTTGATACATCTTGGAAAACCCCAGATGTATAGTAAAAGCACCCTTATGCGCTTATTCCAAAATCCTCCTTTTCAACTCCGTGTTATTCGGAACACAAATCCTTTGGTTAAACAAAATGATTCCGTCGGTAGCTCGCACAAAACCCGGTTGTACTAACACTTCTTGTAAATTCTCATCTAACCCTTGTCCTTGTTGGATTTATTCCCTAAGAGTAGAATTCACATTCAAATTTCCCATAATCATACCACTAGGAGTCCAAACAAATTGAAGATTTAGATCCCTAAACTTTTCCAATAAGGTGTACTCGAACATCATCAACTTGGCATTATGCGACACTTTCCTACACAATGAATCTGCTACTTTATTCGCTTTACCCGGATGGTATTTTAGTTCCAATTCATAATCTTTCAAATATTGCATCCATCTCCTTTGACGCATGTTCAACTCTTTCTGATCTAAAAGGTACTTTAAACTCTTGTGATCACTGAACATCTCGAAACGTACACCATACAAGTAATGGCGCCACACCTTCAAAGTAAACACAACTGCCGCAAATTCCAAATCGTGCATTGGATAATTCTCTTCATGGACTTTCAACTGTCGAGAAGCATAAGCCACCACATGCCCATCTTGCATTAATACACCTCCTAATCCCATTTTCGATGCATCACAATATACCTCATACAACTTGTTAGGACCTGGAATAATCAAAACAGGGGCGGTCGTCAGTCTTTCCTTCAAACTCATAAAACTTCTTTCACAAGCCGAATCCCGGTCATACGAACAATCCTTACGAGTAAGCCTCGTCATTGGTAAAGCCAGTTGGGAAAAACCTTGAATAAATCTTCTATAATAACCTGCCAAACCCAAGAAACTTCTGATTTCTGCAACGTTCTTCGGTCTTTCCCAATTAATCACCGCTTCAACTTTTGATGGGTCTACCCCCACACCTCCTTGAGATATGACGTGACCAAGAAAATTAACCTCTGACATCCAAAACTCGCACTTTCTTAGCTTGGCAAAAAGTTGCCTCTCTTGTAAGATGGATAAAACAATTCTTAGGTGTTCTCCGTGCTCTTGAGGATCACGAGAATAGATAAGAATGTCATCAATGAAAATCACCCTAAATTGGTCCAAATAAGGTTGAAATATCCGATTCATATAATCCATGAAAACTGCCGGAGCATTCGTCACACCGAAAGGCATCACCAAAAATTCATAATGACCATAACGAGTTCTAAATGCAGTCTTCGGTACATCCGAACTCTTCACACGAATTTGATGATATCCCGACCGTAAATCAATCTTCGAGAACACACAGACTCCTTTCAATTGATCTAATAGATCGTCTATCCTTGGTAATGGGTATTTATTCTTGATGGTGACCTTATTCAACTGACGTTAATCAATACACAACCGCATTCCACCATTCTTCTTCTTTACCAACAACAATGGAGCTCCCCGGGGCAAAACACTGGGTCGAACGAAATGCTTAGTCAACAACTCTTCTAACTGGTCCTTTAATTCTCTTAACTCAAGTGGTGCCATCCGATACGGAGAAACGGATATTGGAGCCATTCCCGGTATCAGGTCAATAGACAATTCCACTTCCCTCTCCGGAGGAAGAGAAGTGATATCCTCGGGGAAAACTTCAGGAAACTCACAAACTACCGGAATACTCACCACTTGAAGGTTACTACTCTCCTCCTTAGTGAGAATTAACAGAACAAATTTTTCCTCCTTAAACAAGAAATTTATCATTCCAACCGTACCTTCTAAAATGGTAGTCAACACATCCTTCGGGGTAACCTCTACGGATGGAATAATGATTAGCTTTTCTTCACACCCTATAAACACCGAATTAGCTGAAAGCCAATCCATTCCCAAAACAACATCCATTTTCTTAAGCGGTAAACAAATCAGATCAATCTGGAAAACTCTTCCATCCACAGATAAAACACAATTTTCACACATTAAAGGTGTTTCAACCATCTCATCCATGGCAGTAGTAACCACCATGGGTGGAGACAACGGAACCGCTTGCAACCCAAGTCGTTTCATACATTGAATCGATATAAAGGAGTGCCTTGCTCCATAATCAAATAAAACAAAGCAAGGATTTCCATTAACAAAACACGTACCAGCAATCAAGGAATTGTCACCCTTTGCTTTCCTTGCATCCATTGTGTAAACTCACCCAGTATTCTTTTCTTGCATTTGGTTTCTATTTTGAGGACAATCTCTTGCCAAATGACCCCTTCGATGACACCGATCACACTCCACTCCTTCGAAGTGACATCTACCACCATGCCTCTTTCCACAAAAATGGCACACAGGAGGTGCACTAGTCCTGGAATTTTGAACCTGCTTTCCCTTAAAAGTTTGTTGCCTTGGTCTAAATTGTTGATTCGATCTCCCACGATCAGTTTGATTCACCCTACTTAACTTTCCTTCCGCTTGCACCTTCTTTAAGCTATGCTCCGCCACATAACACTGCCGTAACAATTCAGCATAGTTAGTGAATTCCCTTTTGAGACACGCTATGTGAAATTTCATCCCTCAAACCAAACAAAAATTGATCGATCTTCCATCTCTCGTTAGGAGCATACATGGCTTGCCTAGAGTAAGCCACCATAGTCTCAAACTTTTCCGCATAAGAAGCCACGGTCAAGTTACCTTGTCTCAACTGCTGAAACTCAAATTCCTTCTGAGACCTTAAGGAACTTGGAAAATACTTCTCCATAAAATTTACCTTAAACTGCTCCCATACCTTCGGTACCTCTTGAATTGTCATTAAGGCTGAAGCGCTCTCCCACCACCTCATGGAAGGACCCTTCAACAAGTGAGAAGCGAAGACCACCTTATTTTCCTCACTGCACTGAACTATTAAGAAGATCCGCTCCATACCGGATATCCATTCATGAGCTTTTACTGGATCTAACCCTCCCTGAAACTCCAGAGGATTCATACGAATGAAATCCCTAAAGGTTCCCCCTGCAACTTGAGGAACAACCACTGGAGGAGGCAGACCACCAGCCATTTGCTGTACCATTTATTGCACAAACTGATTTTGCTGTTGTTGCATCTGTTGCATGAATTGATACAAAGGGGCATTCCCTTCGTCACCCGGTGGATTTGTCCCAGCTGGAGTGGTTCTCAGTCTACCACGGTTGTTTCTGCGCCCGTCGGCTATGTTCCTAAATGTCATATAGATAGGATTAAGTTGATCAGGCTTAATACCATAAATATAACACGTAAGACCAATGGCGACACAACACATATGAAACGGAAGGAAAATACTTATACTATTTCATGGCTAGGTCGAGGATACGACCTGTTCTGATACCAACTGTAACGCCCATATATAAATACATACAGGAAAGCACATATTATACATTAATAATACGTTTGGTACTGAAATATACAAGTCCCTAGTAACCACATTATACATATACATGCCCCAAAATCACCTAATACAAAAAACTATGGCATGATTTATATACAAGACGTTCCAAAGATAAATACTAAGAACTAGATCAAATAATGATCGCAAAAAATCTTCACAACGGAAGCCTTGCCACACAAAACCATGATCCATAAGGAAAAGTCAAACAACTTTGTCCTTACCCGTCGCCGAACCTGTAGTACCTGTGATGTAAACAACAACGTGGGGTGAGATACATCAAATCTCAATGAGTCGCTATCTTATGAGTCCTCTCGGCTTTATAAGGTTCTAACAAACCTAACTCAAGTCAAAGGGAAGGGAAGTGACTTTGAGTACTCACACACACTATATGGATCCATGTTCGTGAGTCTCGTTAACTCACAATATCACTAATCGATAACCTTACCAAGGCATCCCCTTTTCCCGTCCGCTTCTACGTCTAGAAGTCGACCCGAGTCTTGGATCCTGTAGTTACTTGGCATACGAATGGATTCGGAATTAAGGGACGCATTATCACCTTAATTCGTCACTTCTCATGGCCTCTCATGCCATCACAAGTCTCTACCCGTAGGTTCCATCGTACTATAACATTGGGAATCAAACCTGCCAAGTAGTAATGCCTACATTTAGAGGAGTTCGAGACTCATGAATGCCTCTCAAGGACGATGGTTACGATTACGTGATCATATACACCAATGAGATTGTATTCAACAATCACCCGACCATATTAGTCTTAAGACCTCTTTTGTCTTTCTACAACCACACACAATTAAACATGATCCATACTAGTGTAATTAACTTCATACTATTTGATACTAGGCATACGCCTCGGCCTCTCATGCACGAGCATCGTCGCTATGTGATTCAACGCTTTCCTAGCCATTACTAGGTTCCAACATAATTCAATGATGATATTCCTCACTCTACTTATTTCATATTTTAACATGCATACACTCACAATCAGATTAAATAGCAAGAGAATTAGGAAATGACAAGTCAATAATATAATAGAACACATAAAAACCCCATATCACAATTCACATTGATTTCGGTTCCCTCCGGTTTATTTAATCGACATCAAAACCAATATTTTTCACTTACAACAGGTAGAATATTTCCCTAGCTCTCCGTCGGTACCAAGAACACTTAAATCGGGTAAACGAGCCGAAAGTTACGGATTTTAGAAATAATCTTTTTTTTCTTTTTATCCCAGGTCGCGCTAAGCGCGCACCCTTCCGTGCTGAGCGCGTTGCTCTCGGGTTGGAGAGGATGAACATTCTGCATAAAGCACTAAGTGGGCATCTGCGCGCTAAGCGCGCTCTGCGATTTTCAGAAAAAAATATCTTTTGACAGTAGAAAATTTCAACTCCCCAATCCATATCAAGTCAACAAGTAAGGGTTTATGATCATGATTCCATCATACTTCAACCATCAAACATCAAAACACATAATTTCCAATAATTCCTCAAAGTTTCTACACAAAACCTAACATTTCAAAAACCCATTTCATTCCAAAATCATTCCAAACAATACCAACATCATAACAATGATCTATAGATGTTTCTACACACACATTGATCATACTACACAATTTATATTGATTTCTAACCGTTAAATTCATGATTTAGGCAAGATTATTCATTTTCTCTCAAAACCAACCCTAACTCTAGAACTCAAGAAATCCTACAACTAAAGCATCTAACTACAACCCACCTTGAATAGATGATGATGATGAAGATTGGAAGATGTTTGATGAAGAGGAGATGAAGATCCAAGCTTTTCTCTTAAATTCCAAGTTTTCTTCTTTTTCTTTCCTTTGCACTTCCTTCTCTCTAATTTCTCTCTCTCAAATGTTACTATGTTGGAAAATGAGATGAAGGAAAAGATATAGAAACTATCATTAATTTAGTAATACTACTAAATGTCCAAATTATCTCAATTGTACAAATTAATAAAATCTCAAAGTTAAATAATATTAATCTGATCATTTCTGAGTTCGTCAGTTTACTCTATTTATTTTATCTGATAAATTCTCAGAGTAACCCAGAACCCAGTTGACCGTAATAATATTATCCTGAGTGGAATAATTTACGGGGTATTACAAACACTTAGGTGTTAATGTACTTCAATTGTGTAATCAGCTTGTAAGATGCATATATAGTGCACACAAAAATCTTTGTAAAAGGTGATGTTCCTTGAGCGGTCGAGTGAAGACCAGAATGTTTGAGATGACTAAGCGTGTTTCTAATAGCTTAGTGAATGATGTTCCTTGAGTGGTCTAGAGAAGACCAGGACGCTTGAGGGGGCCAGGTCATTGTTGAACGACTTGGAGGTTGATTCCTTGAGAGGCAAGTGAAAGTCAGGATTTTTAATAAGGCAATGAAAGGTATCCATTGTGGTTGTAATCGTTGATGACTATTGGATTAAGTCCTTGTGCTAAGGCAAAATCACCTTGAGGGGTGGACTGAAGTAACTTCGTTAACAGTGAACCAGGATAAAAATAATTGTGTTCATTTATTTTTATTTATATGTTAACGTCATTAGTTTAAATTCCGCAAATGGGGACGAAATGTGAAACATAATTCAAACCCCCTTTCTTGAGTTTCTCAACCTTCAACTTTCGTTTCGAAAGTGCGTGGGGGGGACGGAGAAGTCTTTTGAGGATATGCTCAATTATTCTTGGAAGGCGAATGAAAATTTGGCCATCAATCTGATTGCATTCAAGGAAGCTTCTAGTCAGTGGAAGATGCTTACCCTTAAAGGTGTTACCATACAGAAGAAACAGCTGCTAAGGCGGATTAAAGGTATTCAAATCATGGTTCAAAGTGGTAGGGATCATGCTAGTCTAAGGAAGTTGGAGAAACACCTACAAGTTAGTCTTGAAAGAATCTTGTATCAAGAGGAACTAATGTGGTATCAGAGGGCTAAGGTGCACTAGATGGCCGAGGGTCATCGGAATACCAGTTTTTATCATATTTTAGCTGTCCAACGGCGCGGAAGGAAGGTTGTCAATGTCCTTAAAGATGAGGAGGGAAAATGGATCGAGGATAGTGAGAAAATAAGATAGATGTTCTATAAGTATTTTCTCGCTATGTATACGGAGGATGTCGAGAGTGTGGAGTGGCAAACTAAGCATCATAAGTTTCCATTTATGACCAATCACCATAGGCGGATCTTGGAGGAAGAGTTAAGCAGTACTGATATTACGCAGGCGTTATTTGAGATGGCTCTGTGGAAATCCCCCGAATTGGATGGTTTCCTGGCAGGTTTTTTATCAGAGTACGTGGGATGTTACCGGGGATAATGTTTGCAGCATTATCAAATGATTATGGAATGAAGAAATTTGTATTGAAGAGATCAACTAGACTGAGATTTGTCTTATTCCAAAGCTTGGTATCCCCCAAAAAGTTAGCCACTTTAGACCAATTGCGCTATGTAATTCAATATATAAATTATTCAGGAAACTTATTGTTACGAGGATGAAGCCTATTATGGATTCGTTGATCATGCCTAATCAAACGGATTTATTTCCAAGAGAAATATTCAAGAGAACATAGTGGTAGCGCAGGAGATTTTGCACAATATGCATAGGCTTAAAGGCTATTTTGCGATTAAGATTGATTTGACGAAAGCTTATGACAACCTTAGTTGGCGATATGTGGGTAAGTGCTGGATGAGGCCATTTTTCCAGAGATGATTAAAAGGAAGATTATGAATGCTATCACGTCCAACAAGATTCGAATTCAATGGAAAGGTGAAAAAGGAGAGTATTTTCAGACCAAAAAAGGGTATTCGGCAAGGAGATTCATTGTCTTCGTATATATTTGTGTTAAGTATAGACAAGTTGTCTCACACGATTCTGGATGTTGTTGTCGCTACGCGAAAAACAACCGGCGGAGACACAGAGTCGCCACCGAATTTTATTTATCCCAAAGAGGGAAAGGGAAATATCCATAAAACCTTTAGGGAAAGAACATGAACATCGCAACCAAGTTTTGGGTTTGGAAGTCGGTTATGTGAGGGGAAGGTATTACCACCCCCTCACATCCAGCATACTCGATGGGAACCATCTAAGTCGTCTTGTTTGATTGGGTGTTTTATTCTAAAAGTCTACTCTCTAAAGGGAAAAAGGGCTGGTTTTTTATTAGAGTGCTCGCCAAGGATTGAGGCCCTTGTGCCTACGTACCTTCACTTAAAAGAAGTGAAGTATGCATCCGTAGTTCGTGGGATTGATAAATGATTGTGTGTTGGTTGATTTTATACCTTGAAAAAGGGTTTTCGGATGATGCCCTAAGGCAAAAAGAAGTTTGGTGAGTTGATGTTGTTTTTAGGGTTTTGAAAGAAAATTGTACTTGATTAAGATCGCACTAAAGACTATGGGTAGAGGTGAATATTTCGAACGACCAAGTCGAGCGCCTTGTGTTCAAAATACTCGGAGTGAGTGTAGGAGGGGCTTCATTCTCACTCCTTCTCCACCACTTAAGGCTTGTGGCGTGCAATCCTAACCGTAATTTATTGTGTTTTTTTGTTTGAATTTTTTGAGAAAAATGCCATTTGATGTTGGATCAAGGGTTTTATTGTTTATTAAGAAAAAGTTTGAAGTAATGCGAACAAGGTTGATGGGGATGCACGTGGCGATCGACTTACAAGTTTGGTTATGGCTTGATATGTGGATCGAGAATGCTTTTGGGTTCGATCCTAATTCCTAAGTCATCTAACTAGCGATACAACGGAAAATAAAATAAAAAGTACATCAAACTGGGGGAGGGATACATAAGAAGTACAAGGGATGATCAATGCGAGAAATAAAGAGTAAACTACAAAACAAGTTAAAAAGATCACATACAGTGCCAAGGTAACCGCTTTGCGATTTAAGATCGCAAATCTCAAATAATGTCTAAATCACACACGAGGTCTAATGGGCTCTTCACAAAAATCTCTTACCTCAAACTTTATCCTTAGAACTAAATACAATTATTTTTGTATCTTTGAAATATTATTATTTTTTTGTTCATTTTTTTATTATTAAAAATTATAGGGTACTAATCATGATTATTAATCCTAAAATTAAAATCTTTAATTCTAAAAAAATAAAAGAAATTTATCCTAAAATTATAATATTAATCTTAAAATTACTAATTAAAAGGTTATAAAAGAAACTAATCCTAAAATTATTAATAACTAAACTAAAAGAAAATTTTAGAATTAATAATTAAAAGGTTAAAATAAATACTAATAACTAAACTAATCCTAATACTCTAAAGAAAATTTTAGAATTAATACTCTAAAAAGAAACTAATCTTAAAATTTTAGAATTAATACTCTAAAAAAATAAAAGAAATTTATCCTAAAATTATAATATTAATCTTAAAATTACTAATTAAAAGGTTATAAAAGAAACTAATCCTAAAATTACTAATAACTAAACTAAAAGAAAATTTTGTGTAACCTGCTGTTCTACTCTTATTTCTGTCTCTGAATTGATCTGTTTGTCTGTGAAAATCAGAAACTTAGTGTACCTGTTATTTGCTTTCTTAGGTTTAGAATCTGCTTTGCCAAAATAGTGAAAAGTGTTTGTGGTAATTTGCTGCTGATCTTTGTTGTATTCTGCCCTGCTTCTGAATTTTCTGCTTCACTTTGTCTTGTTCTCAATTCTGAGCCCATTTGTTTGTTTGTGTTTGGACTGCCCTTGTAGTCCTATGACTCCTTCCTTCTTTTTGTTTTGACTGAATTTGAGATTTGATGGTTGTGGTGTCTTGAACTAACATGAAATTGGGATGGTTGGATGCTAAGTGTATGGTTTAGTCTTGATAAATGAATTTGTGAATATAAGAATTGGAATATGAAATGATCCTTGAATGGTGAATGACATTGATGTTATGTGGATGAATTTGAATTGAAATGATTCTTAATGAATTGAATTGAAATGTTTTGTGGTATGAATGAATTGAATATGATTATGATGTGGTAGCATGAATGGCATGATTGTAATGAACATAATTTCTATGGTTTTTGTTTTGAAAGATCATGGAACATTTTTTTTGAATTAATTTTTGAGAACTTGAATGTGATGGATCAAATTTGGAATTGTAATCTTGACCTTACATAGTGCATTTCTTTGTACGTGAGGCATGGACACAAAATTGATTGGCATGAAGTCTTTAACATGAAGATGAATTGGAATTTGCAAGATACTTGGTGCAAGGGATGAATTGACTTAGGAATAGAAAAAGTGTTTAGGATCTCTTGTAATTACTCAAAAAAAAAAAAATGTAATTTTTGCACTTTATAATTTACTTGCAACTTTGATTTGCCATTGGACTTGTAATCTTGAATTGAATTTAGAATGGAATTTGTAACTTTTGTGACATTGTGTCCATCTTGTAAACTTTGGATTTTGCTATGAATTTAATTTGGAAATGATCAATCTTGATCTTATAAGTCAATGAATCCTTGTGATGATCTTTGAATTCTTCTTGCCCTCCTCTTAAAAGGAAATCTTTAAATTTATGTTATATTCAAATTTGCTTTGTCATCTTGAGTCCAACTTGGTCTTGTAATTTTTGAAATTGAATGCCACCTTGGTTTCTTACTTCTAAGATGGATAGAAGACAATCTCGACTTGAAAAACTCTTATGGGTTAAAAATGATTCCACATGGCTTGCACGATTCCAACATGGATAATCACCAACTGAAACCAAATTTACTCGAAACCATTATCATAAACATGTCTCCCAAACGAGCTTAAACCATTTGAAACACTTATTGTCTAAACGATTTTCTTCAAAAATACGACTTAAAGCCAAATAGAAACCAAATGATCATGCCTCAAACTTTAATTAAATTGCTTATTACGGACTCCATTCAAAGGCATCTCTTCAAATGATCCTTGACAACTTTGAATAAATTCGGACCCATTACCTCACTTCTCTTAAAAGAATCCACACTAACCTTCATTCTCAAATCTGAATCAACTTGTACTTTATCCAATGGTCCTCAGCCTTTAATTGAATCTTAAAAACAACAAATCATATCTGATGGACTAATGAGATCTTAATTCATAGCTCAAGTAGTAAGAAACGTCTTTTCTTGTTAAAATCACAAAGCAAACCTCAATCCATTAACAAACATCATTAGGAAGAGGATATCTTGATTCAATCCTTTACACCATCTGTAAAGAAATGATTTGTGAAGCAAGCAACTGGGAGAAACCCTCAAATGATAAATTTTCCTTCAACATGGCCCATGATGCAAGACGTCCTTCCTTTGTTGATCAATATTAGGTCAAATTCTCATGTGAATCGGATAAATGACCACTGAACCAATCCATTCCTTGTCCTGAAACAAAGAAACCTTCATTGTTCTTTCCTTGCAAGCCCACATGCTTGGCATGCACCATGATATGATGATAATATGATGAATGTATGATATGAAGGGTTAGGGTTAAAATGAGGGTGTGACAGATGCCCCTATTTAATCTTCTTGGACCTGAGGGTGAAAGTAGCAAAGGTTCTCTTGCAATCAAGGTACAAGGGGATTAAATATAAGAATACCCAGAATTTTTAGCCGAAAAGGGATGGCGTGAAAGGTGATGAATCAGTAGGATGTCTTGAAAAAGGGATGGACATTTGTTCGGGCCGGTTCGGGTTTAGGCCCAAAACCTCAATCCGACCCAATCTTCGGGTGACATATATTGATCCAATTTCGACCGATTCAATCATCGATTTTTTTGGGTTCGGGTTGAAACGGGTTCGGATAACTAAAACGATTTATTTCGGATTTCTATTGCAATTGAACCAGTACGAAATTTAACCCAAATAGTAAAATCCAACAGATTTTTTCTACTTTTTTTAATTCTTTTTATTGGGCCAGTTAAATTTAAAGCCCAATTACAATCTAATATAAATTTTATTTTAATTTTAAGAATAATAAATTATCTGATATTTTATTTAAAAAAACTATTGATTATTTGGATTAAAAAATACTAATTATTTGTTCAAAGTGACTAGTTTGAGCCTTTTAGTTCATTGTTCTAAATATCAATAAAAATAATAGTTAAATATTTTCAATAAAATTGGATACTAAATCATCCAAAAACAATAGTAAATAACATTAAAAAAAGAAACTAAATTCTTTTGGATCTACATCTACAGGAAAAGTGGCTTGACCAACGTAAATATATTGCATTTCATCCTTCCATGTCTGCAAAAGCACCAATAAAACTTTATCACAAAAGAACATAAGAATGATAATCATTAAAGAATAACTAAACAAAAGAGCACAAATAAAATAAGAACTTTGTGTCAAACTTTCAACCTCATATCGGAAAGAGATCCTCAAACTGGGAACATTTGTCTTGTGAATGTCATTTCCTTCAGAACCTCTCTAAGAAATATTTATCCCCTAGCCAGTGTAACTGAAAGAGGAAAAAAATGATATAATAATGTAAACAAAAAGTGAAGACACTCATGAGGATTAAAGGAATTCAGCAAATAAGATTTTGCATAAGAAATCGTTATTAATAACTTATTCCTGGAAATTTTTAATACATGAAACAAATTCTGAATGTTTTTTTTTTTAAGATAACACATTTTTTCAAGAAAAATACCAAAAAAATTAACATTTCAAACAATTTACCAAAATGGATGGGTTTGAAAACCCTCTATAAGGGTGGCGCCATATGGAATGACGTCTCGGTTAGAGGCCACATGTCAAACCATATGGCGCCTCAGGCCAAAATGGCATGCCCTAATTTACACTGGGGAGTCGCCATCTAGGATGGCGCCTCAGTGTAATTAGGTTTTTTTTTAAATATTTGTTATTAATTGGAAATTAGAAAAAAAAAATTTAAATAATTTAAATTTTGGAAATTTATAATATAATTAATTATATAATTTAATAGGGTATCATGTGCCTATAAATAAGGGTTCACCATCAGTTGTTATTGCACAACACTTGTCAGAAAAACCCTAATTTCCTCCATTCCCTCATCGATATCCCAAACTCTCTCCTACTCAACACCATGTCTTCATCCTCAAATTGCCGCCTGTCATCATCATCATCAGAACCAGAGGAAAATTTTCTAGAGTTTCCATTGCTGAAACGAGATGCCCTAGTTGTATACTCGGCTGTGAAGCCTCCGATGAAGATGCTACTCTGGAACACCAAGAAGTTGGAGCATCTGCATAGGGAACTTTGGCGTTGGCTAGCAGATGAATTTCAGGCAGGTTAAAAGATCAGGAAGGTTAAGAGGCTGGTTGAGGAGCCTGGTCCAAATGGAGTAACCCGCACTTGGAGAAAAGTGGTGAATGATGCTTGTGTCCTGATGATGTTGTTCTTACCACAGGAAATTAAGTTGATGGTTGTAATTTCCTAGATAAGCTGATTCTATGAGTTATTGCGTTTGGGTTTGTTCTTGTTATTTTTTGATTTGGTATTAGGTTTCGTTGATGATTATATGTTGATGTTTAGCTATTAAGTTATGTTATGTGATGTCGTTGTAATGAGTTAAGTATGCCATCAATGAAATAAAATTTGTTGTAATTAAAAAAAAATAAGTTTACAGTGGTAACTATGATGTCGTGCTAGAGCCCGACACATTTGGACACTTGGTACGATTGTGGCCTGGCTAGCGGCACAAACCACACAACCTCACCATTTTGTCGGTTGTATCCATCTCCGTTTGAATCCGGCTGCTGATAGGGCGACTCTTTTTATTTCTTCGCATCAAGTCGTTATGCCACACAATTTCGCCTTCGTATGGAGGCCAGTAGTCCTCTTTGCTACCACTTGAAAGCTAGTGCCGTAGACATTGCATAGAGTAGTGACTTGGAACATGCTGCTATGACATGGGAGTAAGGCATACGAAATGCCTCAAACTTTCCACAGTCACACCAACTCCTATCCAGCTCCACTAAAAAACATTCCCTAGGCCTTCCTTCGTTGTGATCAATAAACTCTACAACACTGAAGTAACCTCTAGTACGGTCAAAGATCGTGACCACATGTGTGTTGGCCTTGGAAGCTTCGTCCCTGATGAATGTCATTGACATATCACTAAACAACTACCCTGATTGTATGACTGAACCACACTTTGTGCGTCTGGTATCAAAGAGTGCAGCGAGCCTAAAATATGTTGACCTCACAAGAGCGGTTATCGGCAGATTTTGGATTCCTTTGAATACAGAGTTCATAGATTAAACGAGGTTAGTTGTCATATGGCCCAATCGCTGCCCATTGTCGTACGCCCTTGTCCACTTCATCCTGGTAGTATCTGAACGTAGGCTCTGTTAGTGCATAACCCGCGTTAGTAACCAGCTGCTTTAGCTCCTTGTCTTTGAATGCCCTCATGACATTTTGCCCGATGTGTCTAATGCAATACACATGGCTTGATAGAGGATCCTACCAACCGTTATCAGGATTGTTGTAAGCACTATCGATTGAGGGATGTCTATCGGAGATCAAACATAAGTCAGGTTGGGGAGCAACGTATTTTCGGAGATTTTTTAGGAAAAAACTCCAACCTCCAGCAGTCTCCCCTTCAACTAGAGCGAAGGCGATAGGGAAAATGTTGTTGTTGCCATCCTGTGCCACTGCCATCAATAGCGTTCCCTTATATTTTACGTACAACCATGTTCAATCAATTTGAATTATAGGTTTAGAGTACGTAAATCCTTTGATGCATGGTTCAAACGTCCAGAAGAGTTTGCGAAAAATGCCATTTCCACTTACACAATTACCGCCTGGCGTATATGCCGACAACGTCTCCAACATGATAACTGTTACACCCCATTTTAATTTATTTAATCGTCGTGTGTTATTTTAAGTGTTTGGCCTTGTTTAGGGTGTGTGTAGTTGAGCGCGTAGGCGTAGTGTCCTTAACGGAACAGGAAAACAGAAATGTCGGGATGATAATAAGGTAGTAATGGTTAATGTGTGGGCAATGTTTAATAATAGGAGTATATGGTGTATTATTATTATTAATATTATCATTATTATTAAGTCTAAGATTATCAATATTTTTACTATTGTTATTATGAGTAATATTATTAGTATTACTATTGTTATCACTAAAAATATTATTATTAATAAATAAAATCATAATTTAACTAATAATATGGTTAGTGGGAAGAAAATAAGGAATAAGGTGGAACTTAATCAGGATTAGGGGCAGTTTTAGTCATAATCACATTGTTCCCAAGAGAGAGTTAGAGAAGGAAGAACTAGGGCTTTTGCATCATCAATTTTCGCAGGATTTTTGATCAAGAATTCAAGGTAAGGGGGGAGAATGGGCTCAATATAGGTGTTTATAACATGAGAGGGTAGTGAGGGGTCCTTTCCCTCATAGAATTTTCGTATATATGTACTGTTGATGAATTTTGAACCTGATATGGTTGTTTTGTTGTCGATCTGTATGAAATTATTGATGATAGTATTATTTTTTTATATAATTTGTACTGTTGGGCTGTATGAATGAACTGTGTTGCAGATCTAATTTAGTTGCAGGTTGAGAGTGACGAATTTAGATCTTGGAAACAATAAAACTGATTAGTAATAGTAGGAGAATGAGGTAATGTGAAGTTTTGGGTCTTAAAATCAATGTTGAAATGATTTTTAGGACATATTTGGATGTTAGAAGTGAGATCATAGTGGTGGAATTCTGATTGATATGAAAAATTGGGTTTTTTCACATTCTCTGCCCATACGCGTAACAGAGAAGGCGTTACACGTATGGCATTGCGTGCCAAAGGGCCATTACGCGTATTGGCAAGGCGATACGCGTATGGAAAGGATGGTTACGTGGGCAATACGCGTATTAGGCTAGTGATACGCGTAGGAGATCTGAAAATAGAATTTTTGAGAGAAATCAGTCTCTGCCCATACGCGTAACCCTATGGGAAATACGCGTATGGCAAGCTACGGAGTGAGCGTTACGCTTGGGTACGCGTAGCTGGGAGGCGAGCGAGCTGGGCATTACGCGTATGGCATAAGGCAATAAGCGTATGACCAGCGGAGGTGCATAATTTTGCTGTTTTGCGATTTCTTTCCCGATTTCGCGTCTGTTGCAGTTCCTTTTGGTCTGAGAGGTTGGGATATGTGTCAGAATTTGTTGAACCTAGTAATGGTAGTGTGTAAGACCCTAATTTTTACCCCTAAGATTTCACTCATTTCATTTGCATCTCATACCACAAACAAGATCACAATTTGTGTTTCTCCTGAGCACCTGTGTGATTCTCTGTTGCTTACTTGTTTCTGTTTATCTAACCTCTAACCAAAAATACAAAAAAATATGCTGCCGTTTGCTTGTTTATCTCACTGTGTTTTGTGCAGGTTTGTCAAAGACAATGAAGTGGTTTCAAGTCACAGGTGTTTGTTCAAAAGCAAGATGTCTTGCGCTGAGATTCTTCAGTTTATCAGGCAGTGGTGCATATGAGTTTTGGGGTTCAGACAGATTCAGATGGCGGTTGTTTCAGTTGTGGCTGGTTATGTGGCATATGTTTATCAGAGGCTTGTGAAAAAATTCAACTTTGGTTTTGGGCTAAAAAATAGAGCTTGGCTATCCATTCAAATCCATAACCCATTTCAAATATCCAAATCCATATTAGAATATCCATATCCATTCTCCATATTTCCCATTTCCATTTCAAGATTCACATTTCCAATTTTTTTTATCCATTCAATTTTTCTAAATCAATTCAATTCCAAAATTCCACTTTTACCAAAAAAACCAATATCCATAATCAAGGCCCATTTACATTACATAAAAAAATGGGGGGGTTAGAAAAGCAACTCATGTTTCCATTACTAACTCCAACAATAAATCATTTACAATAAACAAAGCCACTTGCTATTTCCAACTTCCAGCTTGCTCTTCAAAGCCGTTCAAAATCACGCCCATCACGCCACACGCCCAGCCAACGCCAAGCTTCATCAAGCCAACTCCAACGACACACGAGAACGCAACAACACACGCGGCCAAATTCCAAAATGCATAATACAATTCAAAATGACTTACACAAAGATGAAAACGACATCACACTTCCTCTCATTTCATTCCAATTTCTCACCAATTCATCTATAAAAGCACACTTCCTCTCATTTCAAAATCAAGCTTGAATAGCCAATAAATTTCTGCAAAAATTTCAGCAAGCTTCAACCAAACCTTCTTCCACCTTTTGTTCTTCAAACTCAATTCAAATCACTTGTTCAAATTAACCTTCAAATAAATTCTGCAGAACTCACAATAATCAACCATTTCTCTTTCAATCTTGAGCGTCAATTCTCCATTCTTCAACAATTAACATAACCTGCAAGAATCACAATCCATCTTCAACAACAACATCAACAAACGCAACATATTCTTCATCGCAACCACATCACAATCCATCTTCAACAACATCATCAACGACGCAGAAGAGGAGAAGAGTTGAAGAGATCCTCACCATTTCCGAAAGGTAGTAGAGCTTTACCGTCGAATTTTTACGATTTCGATCTGGACAGATGAGACTTTGATAGTTGAAATTGGTTATGGACTTGGGAAGAATGATGGATTTCGGTTACAACCGTGTAACTTTCGTGTCCCGCCGGTCTGATTCGTGTAGCTCCAATTTCTTAGCCATGAGGAACAATAACCGCGCTTTCACGAAGAAGAAGAAGAACCTGTTTCCTCATTTTCATTTTTTTCTGATGTTGTAATCTTTTTTTTACGTGATGATTTGGTTTTGGGCCTAGGGCCTGTATGCGTTATCTTTTCTCCACCACCACCTCCATACTCTCCTTAAACCTCCCTTTCTCTTTTTATTTTTAATTTCTTTTATTTCCTTTCATTTTTTTCTTTAAATCTTTTTTTTATGTAATTTATTTTTTAATGCTTTTCATTTTAGATGTGAAATTACTTTTGTTTTTGAATTTTGGTTCGAAAACATTCTTGAAAAAACTCATAAAAATATCTTAATGTTGATTTTATTTTTGAATTCTACTTTGGATTCATTTTTGTTGCTTGTGTGTGGATCATAATTTCTAGATCCACTTTTCTTCATCTATTTTCTTTTTGATCGATGAAAGTCGAAGTGATCGTGAAATTCCTTTGGTGAATTTCGATCGAGAAGAGATCATTACCACCTTTTCTTTTCGTGTGGCACCGCTTTAGGATGACGATCCATATATCGTTCATCTCGCGTGCATTAACACATACATCTCATGGCTGGCCTCATTCGTAGGGTAATTGCTCGAACAAATTACTCGGCGTGCGCTTAACATAGACCAAAATTTGTCCCGCCTCATAAAACTATCAAAAATAGTTGATTATTTGTCTTTTGGTTCAAAACTTATGAAACTTGTTGTTAGGAGGCTTTGGTCTTATCAATCCTCTAATGAGTTCTCATTAATCTTGACCTAAGTGCAATTATTCAATTATAATTGATCACTAACTTTAACTACTAATTACTAACTTACTAACATTACTATTGTACTAACTTCTTTACAATTACTTCTCGCACCCTATCTCTTTTACTTTTATGCTTCATTTTATCATTTCATTTCATGTTTATGTTTTCGCAATTTTTCCTTTGTCCGTTGGACGTATGTTTATGCTTCCACAATTTTTCCCTTTGTCCGTTGGACACATGTTTATGCTTATGCCTTTTTCTCTTTGTCCACTTGAACCTAAAACATTAATAAAGGCCAAAACCTCTAAAAACTTGTGATTCTAATCTTGGACTATGGTTACTATCCTATGCAAATGGACATGGAGTTTCGTACTTTGACCTTGGACATCCAATGCAATTCTTGGAACCTTGGACTTAGAACTTAGGACATTCCTCCCTTTGCTTTGGAATTATGGTTCGAAGACTTGGAGCTCACTTGTGTGGTTAGGCTATTCTCTTCCTTAGCTTTTATTTTATGCTTTAGGATAGTCACTTCTTCTCCTCCCCATTCTTTAATTTTCAAAACTCTCTTTCTTTTTCAAAACATTCTTGATTTCAAACTTTCACCTCTTTCATAAACAAACCTTGACTTTGTCAAGTGATTTTACTTTCTTCCTTTCATTTCATAACAAATGCTAAACTACATAAGCATATTGACACCTTTTTCAAAAGACTTAAAAAATACCAAACTCACTTACTCTCTTTTGTGCCCTCGTGCACTTTTTCCTTTAACTTTTTCATAAGTTTAGACATGATTCATTTCTTTAAGCGGAATTATTCGCTTAGAAATGACGACTTGTCTTTACATTTAAAAACAACCAAAACAAAAAAATTTCATTCTTTGTACCACGAACTACGGGGTTTTGATCCTACATTGCACATCGTGGGTACGTAGGCATGAGACGACAAGTCTCTCCAAACACAAAAAATCTTTAAAATAACTTCTTTTCTCATCTCCTCAATCTCTTTTCAAGCAAACCTTTTTCAGACCAAAAAGCGGTAGATATTTCAAAGGGATCCTATAGAGTACTATAGACGTTTTGGGTGCTAACACCTTCCCTTAACGTAACCAACCCCCTTACCCGGACTCTCTTCACTTGTTCTTGTTGTAGAGCTTGTGTAGGTTTTGTTCGCTCTTTTTCCTTTCCTTTTTGGATAAAATAAAAGTGCGGTGGCGACTCTTGCTTTTTCTAGTTAAGTTAATCAATAGCTTACACTCATGATTTTGCCGCTACATAATGGAAATAATGAAAAATTGAATTTAGGTGGATTAATTAGACAATTAGTTAATTAAGGCCACATGAGGTATTTCTCCTTGATTGTGTATGTTATGTTGAATTGATTGGACAGGTGTGGCAATACTATTACGTATTACGGTGAGTATGTTTCTCACGTGTGATCAAGGGGATCGTGAAGATGTATAGTTGATACTATACAAGTGTTTGTGCATAATTTGTATCTTGCATATAATGAGGTGTCTAGTGGAGACAAATCATTGCTCAGTGGGAGTGTATGTGATTTTTTCGAACTCCAAGGTGGAGTTGTGATGGAGATAAATCATTGCCAAGTGGGGTGTATGTGATTTATCCGGATTCTAATGAGAATCAGGTTCGATTGAATGAACCATGGTGTGTCGGTACCACATGCATTGTGTCAAGTCATTGAGTCACATTGCGTTTTTATGTGTTGATTGAATCAGAATTGGAATTGACCAGTGGGTCATGTTGATGTGTATGTGTGATTATGTGATTACTACTCCTTAACATGTATTATACACCGTTAAATTGTTGAATGTAGTTCTCACCCCTTTGTTGTTTCTTGTGTCTGTGCTTCTTGGGAAGTACAGATAATCTAGGTACTTGAGTAGTGCATGGAGTGCGTGTTGCCTGATCGAGTCCTAGGAGACGCTCTGATACGTAACACGGGGATTGGGAATTTTCTTTATGTGTTATTATTTCATTTGATCTTGTTACATATCATTATTCTTTTGAAAACGTTGTGGACCACGAGTTTATGTGGATTTTGACTATGTTGGCGAATTGCCGTGTTTGTGGATTAAAATAATTATTTCCACTGTTTTAATTCATTTATGAGAAAAGAAGAGAATAAAGAAATTGAGACTTTATGTTATGTTTTGTATCATGTGACATCCTACTGGTGGGTGAAACTCTGATTATTTTAGTATTATTTATATATTTTCTAAAATGGGCAAGTGGGGTGTTATAATTAGTTTCAGTGCAGGTCGGTCCATCTGGCCAGATATTGTAGTAGAGTCTGTCCTTAGAACAGGAGTGGATTTGTGTGTTCTTCTAACTGTGTTGTGATTGTTGAACAGTATGGCAGGGAGGAATGACACTGCTCTTGTTGATGCACTGGAGGCTATGGCACAGTCAGTGCAGAACAATAATTAGATTGCTGGGGATGCGCAGTTTTGTAACTTAGAGAGGTTCCAGAGCAATAAGCCGCCTACATTTGAGATTGGTATTCTTGATCCTGATGCTGCATAGAAATGGATGAAGGCTATTGAGAAAATCTTTAGGACCATGGGATGCAATGAAGCTCAAAAGGTGCAGTTTGGAACTCATATGTTGGAAGGCGAAGCTGAAGCCTGGTGGAATAATAGTCGTCAGAGATTGGAAGCTGCTGGTACTGATATTACTTGGGCAGTGTTTCAGGCGGAGTTTCTGGAAAAGAATTTTACGGAAGATGTTCGCAGTGCAAGGGAGATTGAGTTCCTGGAATTGAAACAGGGTAGCATGACTGTAGCTGAATATACTGTTCGATTTGAAGAGTTGGTGCAATATTGTGCTCACTACAATACAGATGAGGCTATGAATTTGAAATGCTTGAATTTTGAGAACGGGCTGTGCCCCGAGATCAAACAGGGCATTGCTTGTCAGAAAATAAGGAATTATCCAGAATTGGTAAGCAGAAGCTAGATTTATGATAATGATAACAGGGCCCAGATTGCTCATTACAAGGCCTTGAGTGACCGGAAGGGTAAGTAGAGGTATGCGAATACGCCTTATAGTGCTCCAGCTGACAAAAGAAAACAGAAGGCCGCTGTGGGAAAGAAACCAAAAGAGGGAGGGGTGGTTCCCGATACTATCAACTGTTTTAGATGTGGTGGCGCGAGTCACCGTGCTAACAATTATCCGAATGAAGTGAAGAAGTGCTTCAAGTGTGGAAGAACAGGTCATGTTGTGGCAGATTGTAGGACTAACATACCTACCTGTTACAATTGTGGAGAACAGTGTCATATCAGCACTCACTGTCAGAAGCCGAAGAAATCTCAGACAACGGGGAAGGTGTTCGCATTGGTAAGAGCCCAGTCTACCAATGAGGAGCTTTCCATCAAAGGTACTTGTTTTATTAATGACATTCCTTTGATTTCTATCATTGACATGGGTGCAACCCACTCGTTCATTTCTGTTGATTGTGTGAAGAGATTAGGGATTTAGACGTCTACCTTAGATCGGAGGATGACAATTGAAACTCCATCTATTGGTTCTGTGGTTACTTCTTTAGCATGCTTGAATTTCCCATTAACTATTTTTGGTAGAGAATTCGGAGTGGACTTGATTTGTTTTCCACTCAGTAGTCTAGACGTCATTTTGGGGATGAACTGGTTGGAGTTCAACCAGATTTACATTGATTTCTTTAGGAAAGGTTGTTGTTCCTTACTCCTGAAGAGGAAGCGTTGACTAATTCCTTGTCTAACAAAGAGTTAAGAACCTTGTTGGAAGACGAAGTTAAGGTGTTTGCTGTGTTTGCCTCGTTATCTGTTGAAAGCAAGACATCAGTTAATGAGTTACCGGTGGTGAATGAATTTCCTGAAGTGTTTCCAAATGATATTATCGAATTACCTCCGACGAGAGAAGTTGAATTTACTATTGATCTTATTCCTGGTACTAGACCTATATCTATAGCACCATACAGGATGTCTGCATCAGAGTTGGCAGAGTTGAAATCTCAGATCGGAGAATTGCTTGATAAGAAGTTCATTAGGCCGAGTGTGTCGCCGTTGGGAGCTCTAGTGCTGTTAGTGAAAAAGAAGGATGGTAGTATGTGTCTGTGCATTAATTACCGTCAGTTGAATAAAGTGACCATTAAAAATAAGTATCCACTTCCGAGGATTGATGAATTAATGGATCAGCTCGTGGGAGCTCATGTTTTCAGCAAAATTGATTTGAGGTCGGGTTACTATCAGATTAGAGTGAAGGAAGATGATATTCAGAAGATTGCGTTCAGAACTCGCTATGGACATTACGAATATGCGGTGATGCCTTTCGGAGTGTCTAATGCGCCGGGTGTGTTTATGGAGTATATGAACCGTATCTTTCATTATTATCTGGATCAGTTTATTGTGGTATTCATTGATGATATACTGATTTATTCTAAGTCTGAAAAGGATCATGCAGAACACTTGAGAATTGCATTGCAAGTGTTGAAGAATAATAAATTATTTGCAAAGTTCTTGAAATGCGAATTCTGGTTGAAGACTGTGAGTTTCTTAGGTCATGTTATTTCTAGTGATGGCATAGCAGTGGATCCATCTAAAGTAAGTGCGGTACTTCAGTGGGAACCTCCAAAAACAGTGATGGAAATTAGAAGTTTCTTGGGTTTGGCAGGTTATTAGCGGAGATTTATCGAAGGGTTTTCTAATTTGGCTTTATCGTTGACTCAGTTAACTAGAAAGAGTCAAGCGTTGGTTTGGGATGCGGCGTGTGAGGAAAGTTTCGAAGAATTGAAAAATAAATTGACTACGACACCAGTATTAATTCTACCAAGTCCAAGTGAACCTTTCGTGGTGTATTGTGATGCATCTAAGATGGGATTAGGCGGAGTGTTAATGCAAGATGGAAAGGTAGTGGCATACGCTTCGCGGCAATTGAGGGTGCATGAGAGGAATTATCCTACTCATGATCTTGAATTAGCTGCGGTGGTTTTTGTATTGAAAATTTGGAGGCATTATTTGTATGGATCGAGATTTGAAGTATTCAGTGATCATAAGAGTCTGAAGTATTTGGTTGATAAGAAGGAATTGAATATGAGGCAGAGAAGATGGTTAGAGTTCTTGAAAGACTATGATTTTAACTTGAGTTACCATCCGGGGAAAGCTAATGTTGTAGCAGATGCTCTAAGTCGGAAAACAATTCATATGTCGACATTAATGGTAAAATAAATGGAATTAATTAAATAGTTCAGAGACTTGAGTATGGTTTGTGAAACTACACCTGAGAGTGTTAGATTGGGTATGCTTAAAGTGAATAATGACTTCTTGGATGTTATTAAGGAAAATCAGAGGCTTGATGTGAAGTTAGTGGACTTGATGCCTGCAGGGGGAAATAATCCTGATAGTGACTTTAAAATGGATGAAGTTGGTATATTGAGATTTTGGGGCAGGATTTGCGTACCGGATAATGTGGAATTGAGAACGGCGATCTTGGAGGAGAGTCGCCGAAGTAGCTTGAGTATTCATCCGGGAGCCACAAAAATGTATCATGACTTGAAAAAGTTATTTTGGTGGTCTGGTATGAAGAGAGATGTAGCTCAGTTTGTTTATGCTTGTTTAACATGTCAGAACTCGAAAGTGGAACATCAGAAACCTTCGGGGTTGATGCAACCGTTGGAGATTCCGGAATGGAAATGGGACAGTATTACTATGGACTTTGTTACTGGTTTGCCAAATACGACGAGAGGCTTTGATGATATTTGGGTAGTTGTGGATCGACTTACAAAATCCATATATTTTATACCAATTAATATCAGTTTCCCGTTGTCAAAGCTGGCGGAGATTTACATCAGAATACTTGTGAAGCTGCATGGTGTTTCGTCGAGCATAGTGTCAGATAGAGATCTGAGGTTTACTTCAGAATTTTGGAAGAGTTTGTAGGAGGCTTTGGGTTCTAAACAAAAGTTGAGTTTGGCTTATCATCCACAAACCAATGGTTAGTCAGAGAGGACTATTCAGTCGTTAGAGGATTTATTGAGAGCATGTGTATTGGAGAAAAGTGGTGCATGGGATACTCATTTGCCATTGATTGAGTTCACGCATAACAATAGTTACCATTTTAGCATTGGAATGACACCTTTCGAAGCTTTGTATGGTAGGAGGTGTAGGACGCCTCTGTGTTGGTACGAAACTGGTGAGAATGTTGTGCTTGGGCCTGAGATTGTGCAACAGACTACTGAGACAATTCAGATGATCCGTGAGAAGATGAAAGCTTATCAGAGTAGGCAGAAAAGTTATCATGATAATAGGAAGAAAGATTTGGAATTTAGTGAAGGTGACCATGTATTCTTGAGAGTCAACCCTGTAACCGGTGTTGGGCGTGCATTGAAGCAAAGAAGATGAATCCTAAATTCATTGGGCCATATCAGATCTTGCAAAAAGTGGGTAGTGTTCCTTATAGGGTGGCGTTGCCACCTAAACTTTCGAACTTGCATGACGTATTTCATGTGTCGCAGCTTCGGAAGTATGTGCCTGATCCATCTCATGTTATTCAGAGGGATGAAGTGCAGATTCGGGATAATCTTACTGTAGAAGTGATGCCGATAAGGATCGAGGATCGCAAATTGATGCAACTCAGAGGAAAAGAGATACCTCTAGTGAGAGTAGCTTGGGGAGGAGCTGCTGGAGGAAGTGTGACCTGGGAATTGGAAAGCAAGATGCGGGAGTCGTATTCATAACTGTTTCCATCAGGTACATTTTCGAGGACAAAAATATTTTAAGTGGGGGAGAGTTGTAACACCCCATTTTAATTTATTTAATCGTTGTGTGTTATTTTAAGTGTTTGGCCTTGTTTAGGGTGTGTGTAGTTGAGCGCGTAGGCGTAGTGTCCTTAACGGAACGGGAAAATAGAAATGTCGGGATGATAATAAGGCAATAATGGTAATGTGTGGGCAATGCTTAATAATAGGAGTATATGGTGTATTATTATTATTATTATTATTATTATTAATATTATCATTATTATTAAGTCTAAGATTATCAATATTTTTACTATTGTTATTATGAGTAATATTATTAGTATTACTATTGTTATCACTAAAAATATTATTATTATTAAATAAAATCAAAATTTAACTAATAATATGGTTAGTGAGAAGAAAATAAGGAATAAGGTGGAACTTAATCAGGATTAGGGGCAGTTTTTGTCATAATCACATTGTTCCCAAGAGAGAGTTAGAGAAGGAAGAACAGGAGAAAGAAATAGGCTTTTGCATCATCAATTTTCGCAGGATTTTTGATCAAGAATTCGAGGTAAGGGGGGAGAATGGGATCAATATAGGTGTTAATAACATGAGAGGGTAGTGAAGGGTCCTTTCCCTCATAAAATTTTCGTGTATATGTATTGTTGATGAATTTTGAATCTGATATGGGTGTTTTGTTGTTGCTCTGTATGAAATTGTTAATGATAGTATGAATTTCGTGTATAATTTGTACTGTTGTGGCTGTATGAATGAACTGTGTTGCAGATCTGATTTAGTTGCAGGCTGAGAGTGACGAATTTAGATCTAGGAAACAATAAACTGATTTGTAATAGTACGAGAATGAGGTAATGTGAAGTTTTGGGTCTTAAAATCAATGTAGAAACAATTTTTAGGACATATCTGGATGTTAGAAGTGAGTTCATAGTGGTGGAATTCGGACTGATATGAAAAATTGGGATTTTTCACAGTCTCTGCCCATACGCGTAACAGAGAAGGCATTACGCGTATAACATTGCGTGCCAGAGGGCCATTACGCGTATTGGCAAGGTGATACGCGTATGGCAAGGGTGGTTACATGGGCAATACGCGTATTAGGCTAGTGATACACGTAGGAGAACAGAAAATAGAATATTTGAGAGAAATCAGTCTCTTTCCATACGCGTAACCCTATGGGCAATACGCGTATGGCAAGCTACAGAGTGAGCGTTACGCTTGGGTACGCGTAGCTGGGAGGCAAGCGTGTTGGGTATTGCGCTTATTGCGTAAGGCAATACGCGTATGACCAGCGGAGGTGCAGAATTTTGCTTAAGATGATCCATAGAAGCATTACATTGATAAAAGATGTTGTAGTCATCTCGGAGATGGTTTTGAACTTTGATTAAGATGATCCATAGAAGCATTACATTGATAAAAGGAGTGTAAACTACATGGAGAATATTTCAATAGTCAGGTAGGAAGAGACCAAGGAAAATTGTAAGATATATTTGGAGTTAAGTAATGTATCTTTGGATGTGATTCATGGCAGGGCAGTATGACATCAATTTATTTGTGTAACCAACCTTACCAAGTGAGAAAAGGATTTTGGTGAGACTCTTATTCAAATTGTTTAGTGTTCTGATAGGTAATTTGCTCAGTATTTTTTGTATGGTTGGTTTGTTTATTTTAGTTTCTGATCTTCTTGCATTGGTTTTGTAGCTGTTTGCCGTCATATAATTTTGATTATATTTTTTATTATCTGATGTATACAAATATTAGCTTTGTAGACTGGTATGTCATGTTTCTTCCCAATAGAGTTGGTTGATCTTTTCTTTTATGGTTGTGTGGACAAGATTGATGCTCATAAAGTGTTTGGTTATGCTCTTTTCAAGGATGGGAAACATACATGTCTCTCTTATCCTTTGGAAACGTTTCATGGAGATTCAAGAACACTTCAAACACTTGATTTTGAATCAATTGAGTTTCCATACAAAATAGTGGTGATTAATATACTAATTAAGTGCAACAAGAATAATAATGCAAAACAAAATTCAATAAAAAAAATTAATTCACATTTAATCACTTTTCCTCATGGAGGTTCAATAACACTTTAAACTCTTGATTTTAAATCAACTGAGTTTCCATGCAAAATGGTGATGATTAATATGCTAATTAAGTGCAACAAGAATAATAATGCAAAAAAAATTAAATAAACAAAAATCAATTCACATTTAATCACTTTTGCTCATGGAGGTTCAAGAACACTTTAAACTCTTGATTTTAAATCAATTGAACTTCCATGCAAAATGGTGATGATTAGGGTACTAAATAAATGAAACAAGAATAAAATTGCAATAGAATTAAATAAATGACAAGCATAATAGCCTACCTAAAATAAAATTCAATAAAGAAAGAAAGAAATATTTAGAAGAAAAATGAAAAGAGTTTTTACTTAGTTTTTGTAATCATTCGTGGTGTCATTTATGAATGAAATGAAATTTATTTATAGGCTCTAAAAAGGATATTTTAAGAATTATTCAAAGAGTCTGAGTACCATCTAAAAACTTAGTTAATTAAATAGTGAATAATGATGTAATATACATATATATATATATATATATATATATATATATATAATATTTAAAATAGAACATTCAATAAAATACCACAATCAATCACTATTATAAAAAAATTACATTTGTTGAATAATTATTTTAAAGTTGATAATGTGTTTGTTTGTGCATGCATTGCATGTGCGCGCGTGCAAGGTATTCCCTGAACGAATATTCAGATTTACAAAGTAAGAGTTGTCAAATCTATTTTGACTCCCGCAATTCAAATATTTTAATTTGAAATACAGTAGACAATTTAATATTTTAAATATTAATAAATAATTCAATTTTTAAACAACTACCAAATGGGTACAATTATAAGTAAAAATAACTACTTTCATATTGAATTCATGTACAATCAAAGTAAAATTTATTATAATATCCCTAGTTATATTTGATGAATCAATTAATAACATTAAATGCTTTTGAATTAAATCAAGACTCTACTAGTGATACAAACATTAATTAGTTTGACAATTAATGACTTTTGCTTATATTAATGACGAAAATTTAAGATTTTTTTTTATAATATTGATTGGAGGAGATCATTTTATTTATTTATTTATTTGAATTATATCTTAAATAATTATTCTGCACCTTGTAATATATTGTATTTGATCAAGAAAAAACCATAGAAAAACGATCATTTGAATATCTTCTAGTTAATAGCAGAACATATCTTCCTAATTTCATCATTAGTAGTACTCTTCACTCCAATATTACTCATTTTCACCAATGATTTTTCAACGTTAATATTAAACAAGTCCAATATATCCAAGTATTTTTGCACTATCCTTTTTGTTGAAGAATCATTCCACATTGTTTGGTCGGATTGAAGAATTTCCTGGTCAATTTTAAGATTTCCTAGTAAGAGCTGTCAAATCAATTTTGATTCGCACTATCCAAAGCAACTCTATTTGAAGCATCACTATTTTGGGCATATACCATCTATAAATTTGGAAGAAACAAAGGGTCGGTTGAAGGGTATGTTGAACCATCTGCAGTGAAGTTATACAATCTGTAACTGAACAACTGACATTTGGTATTATCAATTGTATGGCTTTCATCTATAAATATTCACATAAAGTGAATAATTAAAATATTATCACTTCTAAAATGACACGTTGTGATCATTTATTTTTCCATTTGGAATTTTTTCTCATGTGTTATCCTACTTATTTATCTAATACATAGATTTTCGTATGTGATATATCT
The DNA here is from genome assembly GCA_022829125.1 of Lathyrus tuberosus. Lineage (NCBI taxonomy): Eukaryota > Viridiplantae > Streptophyta > Magnoliopsida > Fabales > Fabaceae > Lathyrus > Lathyrus tuberosus. The sequence continues at coordinate 8,700,501 of JALAZF010000191.1, forward strand.
TCCTCAAATGAAAAATAATAAATCATTATTGAATTTTTGAATTTAGAATCATCCATAAAAACACTTAATTTTTTCAAACATTTTAAACTTCTCGAAGTAATAAGTCTCAAGAAATAATAGACACATGATTAACTAAAAATCTTTAAAAAATAATATATTTGCGATTGACAGCGTCAATGTTTCATTTTAAAAGAATAAATTGAGTATGGAGCAATGATAACGATATATCCAAGCTTCTGTGCGGCAGAGAGAAGGTTGACTTGTAAGGTTACACTACAACAAAAAAGCTATTTAATAGCGTTTTTTTTTGCTTTTTGATAGCGCTTAAAAGCGCTATTAACCAGCCTGTTATTGTAAATATTTTCGTTTGATAGCACTTTAAAAGGGCTATTATAGTATAGGTAATTAATAGCGTTTTTCCAAAAGCGCTATTATAGTACCAGTATTTAATAGCGTTTTTCCAAAAGCGCTACAAAAGTAGACATTTTGTATTTTATAATACATATTTTGCTTTGATTTTGATAGCACTTTCAAGCAAAGCGCTATTATAAGGCACGTGTTTGATATCGCTTTTTCATAAAAGTGCTATTATATTATGTTTCATTAATAGCACTCTCTCTACAAAACGCTATTGTAGTACCTTTTTTTTTTACAAAATCATTCTTTTGATCAATATATATATATATATATATATATATATATATATATATATATATATATATATATATGGCATTTGCATTTTACGATATAAGAATTCATAAAAAATAATGATTATAACCAACTAAAATATTTGAAAATGAAATAAAACCACTTATTCAAGAACAAATGTGATACCATATATATCTACCACTGCCATAATAAAAACGGAAGGAACTGGATGATCAATCTACACTACATAATAGTGGTAACAAACAAATTAACAAACCATATTCAACATTGATCTCAATGTAATTAAGCTAAAACTTTTGCCACAAGTTATTAATTTGGTCCAACTTAGAGTACTTCAAACCAAATTCCAAACAAAAATTACAATCACTTAGCTAGCCATATTCTCTAAACTAAAGAAAAACATCTAAAAAAACAAGAAAGGACAACAAAACAACATCAAGTAGTAACCACTTCGCGCACCAAAACACTGCTACACCCAGAGATACAATCACTTTGCTAGCTAGCTAGGCAAAATAAATGCTTCTTGTTTTCCCGTATCATATATAGAAAGAATATTGATTATGTATTGTACATTAATCAGAAAACCGAAACCTGATAGTGAAATTTTAATATATAATTAAAAAATACTGAAACATAAAGATCACCAAATCAAAATTACAATGGCAATAGTGGCTATTTTACTCGAACTTAGTACCTTGAGGGTATAAGGTTAAGCTCTTACCACTGAACTAACACTTCAAGTGTAATACTTAAGATAATTGAAATGTAACTATTTACCTTAGCAGCTTCAGCTGATGAACCTCTGGGAAGTGTAACTCCCACCTGGTCCAGCTGTAAAGAAGCCAACATAGTTAAGCCGCATAAAAATCAGAATGAGAGCAATTTAATTTAAATTGTGTTTTACAAAATTAAAAATTATATATATGCTTCTGATATAAAATTTTATGAATGCATGAGAAGTTCATTCTATGATAACTTCCATAGCATTATACATTGCTCGGACAAGTTATTATTCCAACTATATTCCTAATGCACATGTAAAAATTAGCCAAATTTAAGCAAACAAGGATGAAAAGTTTCTGCCCATAACACTACAAAACTACTCTGCACTACTGATAACTCTTAAGCTAGTAGACTATGCCACCATAAAGGCCTCAACATTGTATTTACCCCAGGAAAGCATTCATTTCGGATTTACTTTTAAAATACTTGTGTTTTCTTTAGCATGCTGTAGGAAATAGGAATACAAACCCTCGCCCACAATTGTATGTCTACACAATGACTTGCTTACTCATATTAATGCTTGTCTGTAAATGTAATAAGTAAATCTTCATTTGACACCCATTTATAGTTATGTTTAAGAAACACAGGAGGAGAAAAAAATTACAAATTCATGTTTATTTAAGGTACATCCATAGAATTTTGTGATGTAGAAACATCTTGTTCATGTTCGTTATGTCCATAGTCAAAACTGAGTTCCCCATCACCATTCTCATCATAACCATTGTCGTCGTCGTCTTCTTCATAACCACCTTAGTCCCCGTCCTCCTCTTCCAGACCACTGAAGTGGTAGTCAATGTGTTGTTGTTCAGTAACAGACTTCACATGTGGTTCTACTGTCTCAAGAGACTTGGCTGCTTTCTTGAAGAAACACGTCTGTTTTGGGGTGTAACAGAATGCATGGGAATCATCAGCATAAAAAATTATAAATAACTTCTAAGGAAATAGGTGATAAGACAAACGAACCTGAGCAGCATTGTGACGTGCCGCCTGTGTTAGAAGACTCTGTTCGCTTAAACCACATATGTAAGTTTCATCTAAAAAATACCACATATACCAATAAAAAAGCATCAGTTCGCTTAAACCACGGTACTTAAGAAAAATATCAGAAAAAAAATTGTATAGTTATTGTTGATATCATTTAATCTCTCATTTTTGGATTAAAGGCTTTATAATACTCTTACAGTATAGGGGTTAGTTGTTAAAAATAATATATTTGGCGAAGCATGCTTTTACTAATATTAAACTATATATGAAAGACTGTTATTTCCTACAATTTATTACACCTCCTACAAGATCAAACTCAAAAAGGAAAAGTAACCAAACAATGTTATATAAAACATGACTGTAGAAAGTCATGGCTCTGCAAAACCAGAGCTCATTTACTAATGTTCTTGAAACCCATAGAAATCAGCTTTAATATGTTATCTAAAAAAGTTTATTATGACATACAAGGAAAATAATATTTAAAACAGTCAAGATTTTCCCCCACAACTTAATTAAAATTATAAAACCCTAAACAAAAATTAGTTTTCAATGTGTGGTTTGTATTTTACTAAAATATAATTGTGATACCTTGGAAACCCAATGAGATCTTGCAAACTTTGGACCATACTTGTATATAAGAAGCATTGGGAAATCTGCAATCATTTTACCGAGTTGCCGAAGACATAAGCTGAGACAAATAATATTTTACATTTACTTCAAACTTATGAACTATGATGTATTCTAAAAGCTAACATCCAAAAGCTACAACATTTCCAATAAGTTCTGCAGTGACTCCAGCCTTGGTCATCAAGAATATGACCTATACAAGATGCAAATTCAGCGCACAAGACAATTGCGACCACTACATATGCCTTTTCATTGAAATTTAATTATTGTGATAAACTATTGTAGTTGTAAGGTAGGCTATGGTAATATAACTGAATGATAACAAACTTTGTAGCAACAAAAGAAAAGGACAAACTATTATTTTAAATTGCGGTCCGCAACCGCAATTGCGTCCGTAATATTGTTGATGTGGTAGTCACCGCATCCGTATTGGACTGCAATCGCGGTGTGATTTGAAATCATGCATTCAACTACATTAGAATTCGCATCAAATAGCTTCACCCATGTTTTTCACATATTTTTATCATAACTCAAAATTTGAGACTCAAAAACTCAATTTACATCTCATTTGTAATGTACAAGATTAACATCAAGAGTTTTTAATGGTATATTTCAAATATCTTTCAATAAAAATTCACGCCGCAATGGCCGCAATACGTATCGCAGCAACCGTAATAGCCGCAATCGCTACACACGCAAACGCAACCGCATCCGCAACCGCAATTTAAAACTATGGGACAAACTACTATCCCACTCTTGTTGTACAGATTATAATTAGAGTAGGAAAAGTACACATTGTATGGCTAATCTTATTGTCCAGGTTAAATGAATAAAAAATGAGGAAGAACTAAAAATATACTTTGGAATTACCATATTTAATTTATAAAAACCCATTCAAGTTTGCTCTGGTCCAGAATTTATAGTACTGGCAGGAGTAGAAGTTAAACAATGTTACAGAAAGGAATTTATGCCTGAACTAATATTGTTAACCTGAAGCTTAAACTATCATACTGCCAAATAAAATAATAAGTCTATAACTATAAGTAATATCTGCTTCCAACATAGCTTATACTATAGAAAATTAGAATTTTAATATAACCTTCCTAGAGTCCTTGTCCAAAAACGAAGAGGAAAAATAACAGATGAGCACAAAATACAAAAGTACAACTCATGAAATTAAAATACTAGGTTTCATAATATCCTAAGTTCACGTTTACTTAAAATATTATCCAATAGCAAAAATTGAACTAATAGGATTTTCAATGGAATAGTTAACCCAAATAAAGGAGTTTTGAGTTCTAACAGCAAATTTATATTTATATTCAGGAGTGAGATAAATACCACTCAGTCACACATTAATTGTAAATTGAAATTGACATGATGAAATAATACCAAAAGACTCGCCAGGAAGTAACTAAATAAATTAGTGCTCACATACAAATCAAATCCTTATTTGTTTCCTAGTGCACTTTAAACTAGAACTCAGTACCTACAGATTCATCTGAAAGATAAAATTGAGATTCTTAAAAAGGGATAGCTCTTATCTCCCTCTACATTATCAGTAAGAAAAAAGTAATGTGCCAATCAACAGATTTCCATTCACCTATCTTCATTCACAATACAATTTTGTTATACAAAGCATGGGACATATAAGAAAATAATGATATAAAACAAACACTTCAACCAGACCAGTTCAAATCAAATCCCCAAAGTTAGCGTATATAAAAACTCTAGTTAGAGTAAAAATCTGACTTTCTGCAACAAATTTCTAATGGGATTTGAGAGGGGTTGAAAGACTTACAAATTTAAGGAAGTGAAAAATGACTGAGTCTCAAATTTGTGTTGTTGTTGGAGTAGTTTCTCTTGCTGAGGTAGGCTTATGGTAAAACTACAACCTCACCGGGATTTCAAAGAGTAGGTTGATGGCTCTCAACTAAGGGTTTCAAATAGAAGGTTTTAAGGTTTTGAAAATCGATGTTGCAATTGAAACCGTAACCCTTGATTTGAAGTATGGATCAATGAAAATGACTGTGATGATGAGAGTTTATGAGTTCTATAGAGGGTGAGGGGATTCAGAGCTCAACGATAGTAGGGTGAGGGTGAATTCAATGGTTCTGAGTTCGTGAGGGATAGTGTGAGATTTTAATTTTTTATTTGGAAGAACATTAATTAAATAAAAGTTACGTGTTTTTTTATTTGGAAATATGAGAAATTAAAAATAAAAAAAAAGCATTTTATAATAGCGTTTATCCATTAACTGCTATCAAACCATGGTATTTATAATAGCATTTATCTATAAAGCGCTATTAAATATTTCTGTGTAAATTATTTAATAGCACTTATCCATAAAACGCTATTAAACTAGGGTAATTATAATAGCACTTATTTGTAAAGTGATATTATATGTTTTTTTCTTGAATTATTTAATAGCGTTTAACTCAAAAGCGCTGTTATAAATCAAAATTATAGTAGTGTATGATAGCGTTTTCAAGAAAGTGCTATCTTAGTAAAGTTTAATAATAGCGTTGTTTTACAAAGTGCTATCAAAGTCACATTGCTTGTATCCTATGATAGCGCCTGACCATAAAGTGCTATTATAGATGTGTTTGTTTCCTTTTTAATAGCATTTTTTTTAAAAACCCTATTAAATTAGGCGATACAAAATATCAATTTTGGCGTAGTCTTAGCACTCCAACATTTAGATCAATATATAAGAGAGAGTGGATTGAAATTGAGATTGAAAATGTTACCTGAATTTGGTGCATTTTGTATGAATAGTAGAGAGAGAATAACAAACTTGATATTTGTTATGAGTACATTGTTGAGAGTCGTTAGATGTAAATGCATTTGAGATTCTTTGTGATCATCTTGAGGATAGTCCTCGTGTGCTAAAAAGATTCTAGATGAATTAGAACTCCTTTAGAGTGGTTATTCGAGGTCGAGATAAAATAAATCAAAATTACTCATGTGTTAGGTATATCCAATTTATTTTCAAATGTTGTTCAGATTGATTGCAAATACTAAAATTTGATTTCTATGGATTTACTGGCTGGTAATCCTTATTTTTTAATCTAAGGAACAAAATACAAACTAACTTCATTTTGAATTTTCTGTAGCCATATGCATTTTTATGCTCCGCCAATGGGGTGAAGTTGGATATGCGTAACATTTTATTCTTCTTTATTCTCCCTGGTGGATGCAAAGCAATGTAGAGCACTTGCTGTCATCGTTTATGCTTATCCTTACTGTTAATCTTAATTTCGACAGATCGAAAACTTAGAATCCCAACTTTGATAGGGTGTCGTACGTGAACAATGATGTTTATCTGGAGCTTTCGAAATTGGATTACAACAACTGTCAAGCAGTGCATAATAAAAAGTGGGACGAATGAAATAGTTAGATAAAATGTTGGAATAGTTAGATAAAAAATTGGAATAGATCTCATAGTTTAAAAGATGTTGTAGTCATCTCGGAGATGGTTTTGAACTTTGATTAAGATGATCCATAGAAGCATTACATTGATAAAAGGAGTGTAAACTACATGGAGAATATTTCAATAGTCAGGTAGGAAGAGACCAAGGAAAATTGTAAGATATATTTGGAGTTGAGTAATGTATCTTTGGATGTGATTCATGGCAGGGCAGTATGACATCAATTTATTTGTGTAACCAACCTTACCAAGTGAGAAAAGGATTTTGGTGAGACTCTTATTCAAATTGTTTAATGTTCTGATAGGTAATTTGCTCAGTATTTTTTGTATGGTTGGTTTGTTTATTTTAGTTTCTGATCTTCTTGCATTGGTTTTGTAGCTGTTTGCCGTCATATAATTTTGATTATATTTTTTATTATCTGATGTATACAAATATTAGCTTTGTAGACTGGTATATCATGCTTCTTCCCAATAGAGTTGGTTGATCTTTTCTTTTATGGTTGTGTGGACAAGATTGATGCTCATAAAGTGTTTGGTTATGCTCTTTTCAAGGATGGGAAACATACATGTCTTTCTTATCCTTTGGAAACGTTTCATGGAGATTCAAGAACACTTCAAACTCTTGATTTTGAATCAATTGAGTTTCCATACAAAATAGTGGTGATTAATATACTAATTATGTGCAACAAGAATAATAATGCAAAACAAAATTCAATAAAAAAAATTAATTCACATTTAATCACTTTTCCTCATGGAGGTTCAATAACACTTTAAACTCTTGATTTTAAATCAACTGAGTTTCCATGCAAAATGGTGATGATTAATATGCTAATTAAGTGCAACATGAATAATAATGCAAAAAAAATTAAATAAACAAAAATCAATTCACATTTAATCACTTTTGCTCATGGAGGTTCAAGAACACTTTAAACTCTTGATTTTAAATCAATTGAGCTTCCATGCAAAATGGTGATGATTAAGGTACTAAATAAATGAAACAAGAATAAAATTGCAATAGAATTAAATAAATGACAAGCATAATAGCCTACCTAAAATAAAATTCAATAAAGAAAGAAAGAAATATTTTGAAGAAAAATGAAAAGAGTTTTTGCTTAGTTTTTGTAATCATTCGTGGTGTCATTTATGAATGAAATGAAATTTATTTATAGGCTCTAAAAAGGATATTTTAAGAATTATTCAAAGAGTCTGAGTACCATCTAAAAACTTAGTTAATTAAATAGTGAATAATGATGTAATATACATATATATATATATATATATATATATATATATATATATATATATATATATATATATAATATTTAAAATAGAACATTCAATAAAATACCACAATCAATCACTATTATAAAAAAATTACATTTGTTGAATAATTATTTTAAAGTTGATAATGTGTTTGTTTGTGCATGCATTGCATGTGCGCGCGTGCAAGGTATTCCCTGAACGAATATTCAGATTTACAAAGTAAGAGTTGTCAAATCTATTTTGACTCCCGCAATTCAAATATTTTAATTTGAAATACAGTAGACAATTTAATATTTTAAATATTAATAAATAATTCAATTTTTAAACAACTACCAAATGGGTACAATTATAAGTAAAAATAACTACTTTCATATTGAATTCATGTACAATCAAAGTAAAATTTATTATAATATCCCTAGTTATATTTGATGAATCAATTAATAACATTAAATGCTTTTGAATTAAATCAAGACTCTACTAGTCATACAAGCATTAATTAGTTTGACAATTAATGACTTTTGCTTATATTAATGACGAAAATTTAAGATTTTTTTTTATAATATTGATTGGAGGAGATCATTTTATTTATTTATTTATTTGAATTATATCTTAAATAATTATTCTGCACCTTGTAATATATTGTATTTGATCAAGAAAAAACCATAGAAAAACGATCATTTGAATATCTTCTAGTTAATAGCAGAACATATCTTCCTAATTTCATCATTAGTAGTACTCTTCACTCCAATATTACTCATTTTCACCAATGATTTTTCAACGTTAATATTAAACAAGTCCAATATATCCAAGTATTTTTGCACTATCCTTTTTGTTGAAGAATCATTCCACATTGTTTGGTCGGATTGAAGAATTTCCTGGTCAATTTTAAGATTTCCTAGTAAGAGCTGTCAAATCAATTTTGATTCGCACTATCCAAAGCAACTCTATTTGAAGCATCACTATTTTGGGCATATACCATCTATAAATTTGGAAGAAACAAAGGGTCGGTTGAAGGGTATGTTGAACCATCTGCAGTGAAGTTATACAATCTGTAACTGAACAACTGACATTTGGTATTATTAATTGTATGGCTTTCATCTATAAATATTCACATAAAGTGAATAATTAAAATATTATCACTTCTAAAATGACACGTTGTGATCATTTATTTTTCCATTTGGAATTTTTTCTCATGTGTTATCCTACTTATTTATCTAATACATAGATTTTCGTATGTGATATATCTTCCTCAAATGAAAAATAATAAATCATTATTGAATTTTTGAATTTAGAATCATCCATAAAAACACTTAATTTTTTCAAACATTTTAAACTTCTCGAAGTAATAAGTCTCAAGAAATAATAGACACATGATTAACTAAAAATCTTTAAAAAATAATATATTTGCGATTGACAGCGTCAATGTTTCATTTTAAAAGAATAAATTGAGTATGGAGCAATGATAACGATATATCCAAGCTTCTGTGCGGCAGAGAGAAGGTTGACTTGTAAGGTTACACTACAACAAAAAAGCTATTTAATAGCGTTTTTTTTGCTTTTTGATAGCGCTTAAAAGCGCTATTAACCAGCCTGTTATTGTAAATATTTTCGTTTGATAGCACTTTAAAAGGGCTATTATAGTATAGGTAATTAATAGCGTTTTTCCAAAAGCGCTATTATAGTACCAGTATTTAATAGCGTTTTTCCAAAAGCGCTACAAAAGTAGACATTTTGTATTTTATAATACATATTTTGCTTTGATTTTGATAGCACTTTCAAGCAAAGCGCTATTATAAGGCACGTGTTTGATAGCGCTTTTTCATAAAAGTGCTATTATATTATGTTTCATTAATAGCACTCTCTCTACAAAACGCTATTGTAGTACCTTTTTTTTTTACAAAATCATTCTTTTGATCAATATATATATATATATATATATATATATATATGGCATTTGCATTTTACGATATAAGAATTCATAAAAAATAATGATTATAACCAACTAAAATATTTGAAAATGAAATAAAACCACTTATTCAAGAACAAATGTGATACCATATATATCTACCACTGCCATAATAAAAACGGAAGGAACTGGATGATCAATCTACACTACATAATAGTGGTAACAAACAAATTAACAAACCATATTCAACATTGATCTCAATGTAATTAAGCTAAAACTTTTGCCACAAGTTATTAATTTGGTCCAACTTAGAGTACTTCAAACCAAATTCCAAACAAAAATTACAATCACTGAGCTAGCCATATTCTCTAAACTAAAGAAAAACATCTAAAAAAACAAGAAAGGACAACAAAACAACATCAAGTAGTAACCACTTCGCGCACCAAAACACTGCTACACCCAGAGATACAATCACTTTGCTAGCTAGCTAGGCAAAATAAATGCTTCTTGTTTTCCCGTATCATATATAGAAAGAATATTGATTATGTATTGTACATTAATCAGAAAACCGAAACCTGATAGTGAAATTTTAATATATAATTAAAAAATACTGAAACATAAAGATCACCAAATCAAAATTACAATGGCAATAGTGGCTATTTTACTCGAACTTAGTACCTTGAGGGTATAAGGTTAAGCTCTTACCACTGAACTAACACTTCAAGTGTAATACTTAAGATAATTGAAATGTAACTATTTACCTTAGCAGCTTCAGCTGATGAACCTCTGGGAAGTGTAACTCCCACCTGGTCCAGCTGTAAAGAAGCCAACATAGTTAAGCCGCATAAAAATCAGAATGAGGGCAATTTAATTTAAATTGTGTTTTACAAAATTAAAAATTATATATATGCTTCTGATATAAAATTTTATGAATGCATGAGAAGTTCATTCTATGATAACTTCCATAGCATTATACATTGCTCGGACAAGTTATTATTCCAACTATATTCCTAATGCACATGTAAAAATTAGCCAAATTTAAGCAAAACAGGATGAAAAGTTTCTGCCCATAACACTACAAAACTACTCTGCACTACTGATAACTCTTAAGCTAGTAGACTATGCCACCATAAAGGCCTCAACATTATATTTACCCCAGGAAAGCATTCATTTCGGATTTACTTTTAAAATACTTGTGTTTTCTTTAGCATGCTGTAGGAAATAGGAATACAAACCCTCGCCCACAATTGTATGTCTACACAATGACTTGCTTACTCATATTAATGCTTGTCTGTAAATGTAATAATTAAATCTTCATTTGACACCCATTTATAGTTATGTTTAAGAAACACAGGAGGAGAAAAAAATTACAAATTCATGTTTATTTAAGGTACATCCATAGAATTTTGTGATGTAGAAACATCTTGTTCATGTTCGTTATGTCCATATTCAAAACTGAGTTCCCCATCACCATTCTCATCATAACCATTGTCGTCGTCGTCTTCTTCATAACCACCTTAGTCCCCGTCCTCCTCTTCCAGACCACTGAAGTGGTAGTCAATGTGTTGTTGTTCAGTAACAGACTTCACATGTGGTTCTACTGTCTCAAGAGACTTGGCTGCTTTCTTGAAGAAACACGTCTGTTTTGGGGTGTAACAGAATGCATGGGAATCATCAGCATAAAAAATTATAAATAACTTCTAAGGAAATAGGTGATAAGACAAACGAACCTGAGCAGCATTGTGACGTGCCGCCTGTGTTAGAAGACTCTGTTCGCTTAAACCACATATGTAAGTTTCATCTAAAAAATACCACATATACCAATAAAAAAGCATCAGTTCGCTTAAACCACGGTACTTAAGAAAAATATCAGAAAAAAAATTGTATAGTTATTGTTGATATCATTTAATCTCTCATTTTTGGATTAAAGGCTTTATAATACTCTTACAGTATAGGGGTTAGTTGTTAAAAATGATATATTTGGCGAAGCATGCTTTTACTAATATTAAACTATATATGAAAGACTGTTATTTCCTACAATTTATTACACCTCCTACAAGATCAAACTCAAAAAGGAAAAGTAACCAAACAATGTTATATAAAACATGACTGTAGAAAGTCATGGCTCTGCAAAACCAGAGCTCATTTACTAATGTTCTTGAAACCCATAGAAATCAGCTTTAATATGTTATCTAAAAAAGTTTATTATGACATACAAGGAAAATAATATTTAAAACAGTCAAGATTTTCCCCCACAACTTAATTAAAATTATAAAACCCTAAACAAAAATTAGTTTTCAATGTGTGGTTTGTATTTTACTAAAATATAATTGTGATACCTTGGAAACCCAATGAGATCTTGCAAACTTTGGACCATACTTGTATATAAGAAGCATTGGGAAATCTGCAATCATTTTACCGAGTTGCCGAAGACATAAGCTGAGACAAATAATATTTTACATTTACTTCAAACTTATGAACTATGATGTATTCTAAAAGCTAACATCCAAAAGCTACAACATTTCCAATAAGTTCTGCAGTGACTCCAGCCTTGGTCATCAAGAATATGACCTATACAAGATGCAAATTCAGCGCACAAGACAATTGCGACCACTACATATGCCTTTTCATTGAAATTTAATTATTGTGATAAACTATTGTAGTTGTAAGGTAGGCTATGGTAATATAACTGAATGATAACAAACTTTGTAGCAACAAAAGAAAAGGACAAACTATTATTTTAAATTGCGGTCCGCAACCGCAATTGCGTCCGTAATATTGTTGATGTGGTAGTCACCGCATCCGTATTGGACTGCAATCGCAGTGTGATTTGAAATCATGCATTCAACTACATTAGAATTCGCATCAAATAGCTTCACCCATGTTTTTCACATATTTTTATCATAACTCAAAATTTGAGACTCAAAAACTCAATTTACATCTCATTTGTAATGTACAAGATTAACATCAAGAGTTTTTAATGGTATATTTCAAATATCTTTCAATAAAAATTCACGCCGCAATGGCCGCAATACGTATCGCAGCAACCGTAATAGCCGCAATCGCTACACACGCAAACGCAACCGCATCCGCAACCGCAATTTAAAACTATGGGACAAACTACTATCCCACTCTTGTTGTACAGATTATAATTAGAGTAGGAAAAGTACACATTGTATGGCTAATCTTATTGTCCAGGTTAAATGAATAAAAAATGAGGAAGAACTAAAAATATACTTTGGAATTACCATATTTAATTTATAAAAACCCATTCAAGTTTGCTCTGGTCCAGAATTTATAGTACTGGCAGGAGTAGAAGTTAAACAATGTTACAGAAAGGAATTTATGCCTGAACTAATATTGTTAACCTGAAGCTTAAACTATCATACTGCCAAATAAAATAATAAGTCTATAACTATAAGTAATATCTGCTTCCAACATAGCTTATACTATAGAAAATTAGAATTTTAATATAACCTTCCTAGAGTCCTTGTCCAAAAACGAAGAGGAAAAATAACAGATGAGCACAAAATACAAAAGTACAACTCATGAAATTAAAATACTAGGTTTCATAATATCCTAAGTTCACGTTTACTTAAAATATTATCCAATAGCAAAAATTGAACTAATAGGATTTTCAATGGAATAGTTAACCCAAATAAAGGAGTTTTGAGTTCTAACAGCAAATTTATATTTATATTCAGGAGTGAGATAAATACCACTCAGTCACACATTAATTGTAAATTGTAATTGACATGATGAAATAATACCAAAAGACTCGCCAGGAAGTAACTAAATAAATTAGTGCTCACATACAAATCAAATCCTTATTTGTTTCCTAGTGCACTTTAAACTAGAACTCAGTACCTACAGATTCATCTGAAAGATAAAATTGAGATTCTTAAAAAGGGATAGCTCTTATCTCCCTCTACATTATCAGTAAGAAAAAAGTAATGTGCCAATCAACAGATTTCCATTCACCTATCTTCATTCACAATACAATTTTGTTATACAAAGCATGGGACATATAAGAAAATAATGATATAAAACAAACACTTCAACCAGACCAGTTCAAATCAAATCCCCAAAGTTAGCGTATATAAAAACTCTAGTTAGAGTAAAAATCTGACTTTCTGCAACAAATTTCTAATGGGATTTGAGAGGGGTTGAAAGACTTACAAATTTAAGGAAGTGAAAAATGACTGAGTCTCAAATTTGTGTTGTTGTTGGAGTAGTTTCTCTTGCTGAGGTAGGCTTATGGTAAAACTACAACCTCACCGGGATTTCAAAGAGTAGGTTGATGGCTCTCAACTAAGGGTTTCAAATAGAAGGTTTTAAGGTTTTGAAAATCGATGTTGCAATTGAAACCGTAACCCTTGATTTGAAGTATGGATCAATGAAAATGACTGTGATGATGAGAGTTTATGAGTTCTATAGTGGGTGAGGGGATTCAGAGCTCAACGATAGTAGGGTGAGGGTGAATTCAATGGTTCTGAGTTCGTGAGGGATAGTGTGAGATTTTAATTTTTTATTTGGAAGAACATTAATTAAATAAAAGTTACGTGTTTTTTTATTTGGAAATATGAGAAATTAAAAATAAAAAAAAAGCATTTTATAATAGCGTTTATCCATTAACTGCTATCAAACCATGGTATTTATAATAGCATTTATCTATAAAGCGCTATTAAATATTTCTGTGTAAATTATTTAATAGCACTTATCCATAAAACGCTATTAAACTAGGGTAATTATAATAGCACTTATTTGTAAAGTGATATTATATGTTTTTTTCTTGAATTATTTAATAGCGTTTAACTCAAAAGCGCTGTTATAAATCAAAATTATAGTAGTGTATGATAGCGTTTTCAAGAAAGTGCTATCTTAGTAAAGTTTAATAATAGCGTTGTTTTACAAAGTGCTATCAAAGTCACATTGCTTGTATCCTATGATAGCGCCTGACCATAAAGTGCTATTATAGATGTGTTTGTTTCCTTTTTAATAGCATTTTTTTTTAAAACCCTATTAAATTAGGCGATACAAAATATCAATTTTGGCGTAGTCTTAGCACTCCAACATTTAGATCAATATATAAGAGAGAGTGGATTGAAATTGAGATTGAAAATGTTACCTGAATTTGGTGCATTTTGTATGAATAGTAGAGAGAGAATAACAAACTTGATATTTGTTATGAGTACATTGTTGAGAGTCGTTAGATGTAAATGCATTTGAGATTCTTTGTGATCATCTTGAGGATAGTCCTCGTGTGCTAAAAAGATTCTAGATGAATTAGAACTCCTTTAGAGTGGTTATTCGAGGTCGAGATAAAATAAATCAAAATTACTCATGTGTTAGGTATATCCAATTTATTTTCAAATGTTGTTCAGATTGATTGCAAATACTAAAATTTGATTTCTATGGATTTACTGGCTGGTAATCCTTATTTTTTAATCTAAGGAACAAAATACAAACTAACTTCATTTTGAATTTTCTGTAGCCATATGCATTTTTATGCTCCGCCAATGGGGTGAAGTTGGATATGCGTAACATTTTATTCTTCTTTATTCTCCCTGGTGGATGCAAAGCAATGTAGAGCACTTGCTGTCATCGTTTATGCTTATCCTTACTGTTAATCTTAATTTCGACAGATCGAAAACTTAGAATCCCAACTTTGATAGGGTGTCGTACGTGAACAATGATGTTTATCTGGAGCTTTCGAAATTGGATTACAACAACTGTCAAGCAGTGCATAATAAAAAGTGGGACGAATGAAATAGTTAGATAAAATGTTGGAATAGTTAGATAAAAAATTGGAATAGATCTCATAGTTTAAAAGATGTTGTAGTCATCTCGGAGATGGTTTTGAACTTTGATTAAGATGATCCATAGAAGCATTACATTGATAAAAGGAGTGTAAACTACATGGAGAATATTTCAATAGTCAGGTAGGAAGAGACCAAGGAAAATTGTAAGATATATTTGGAGTTGAGTAATGTATCTTTGGATGTGATTCATGGCAGGGCAGTATGACATCAATTTATTTGTGTAACCAACCTTACCAAGTGAGAAAAGGATTTTGGTGAGACTCTTATTCAAATTGTTTAATGTTCTGATAGGTAATTTGCTCAGTATTTTTTGTATGGTTGGTTTGTTTATTTTAGTTTCTGATCTTCTTGCGTTGGTTTTGTAGCTGTTTGCCGTCATATAATTTTGATTATATTTTTTATTATCTGATGTATACAAATATTAGCTTTGTAGACTGGTATATCATGCTTCTTCCCAATAGAGTTGGTTGATCTTTTCTTTTATGGTTGTGTGGACAAGATTGATGCTCATAAAGTGTTTGGTTATGCTCTTTTCAAGGATGGGAAACATACATGTCTTTCTTATCCTTTGGAAACGTTTCATGGAGATTCAAGAACACTTCAAACTCTTGATTTTGAATCAATTGAGTTTCCATACAAAATAGTGGTGATTAATATACTAATTATGTGCAACAAGTATAATAATGCAAAACAAAATTCAATAAAAAAAATTAATTCACATTTAATCACTTTTCCTCATGGAGGTTCAATAACACTTTAAACTCTTGATTTTAAATCAACTGAGTTTCCATGCAAAATGGTGATGATTAATATGCTAATTAAGTGCAACATGAATAATAATGCAAAAAAAATTAAATAAACAAAAATCAATTCACATTTAATCACTTTTGCTCATGGAGGTTCAAGAACACTTTAAACTCTTGATTTTAAATCAATTGAGCTTCCATGCAAAATGGTGATGATTAAGGTACTAAATAAATGAAACAAGAATAAAATTGCAATAGAATTAAATAAATGATAAGCATAATAGCCTACCTAAAATAAAATTCAATAAAGAAAGAAAGAAATATTTTGAAGAAAAATGAAAAGAGTTTTTGCTTAGTTTTTGTAATCATTCGTGGTGTCATTTATGAATGAAATGAAATTTATTTATAGGCTCTAAAAAGGATATTTTAAGAATTATTCAAAGAGTCTGAGTACCATCTAAAAACTTAGTTAATTAAATAGTGAATAATGATGTAATATACATATATATATATATATATATATATATATATATATAATATTTAAAATAGAACATTCAATAAAATACCACAATCAATCACTATTATAAAAAAATTACATTTGTTGAATAATTATTTTAAAGTTGATAATGTGTTTGTTTGTGCATGCATTGCATGTGCGCGCGTGCAAGGTATTCCCTGAACGAATATTCAGATTTACAAAGTAAGAGTTGTCAAATCTATTTTGACTCCCGCAATTCAAATATTTTAATTTGAAATACAGTAGACAATTTAATATTTTAAATATTAATAAATAATTCAATTTTTAAACAACTACCAAATGGGTACAATTATAAGTAAAAATAACTACTTTCATATTGAATTCATGTACAATCAAAGTAAAATTTATTATAATATCCCTAGTTATATTTGATGAATCAATTAATAACATTAAATGCTTTTGAATTAAATCAATACTCTACTAGTGATACAAGCATTAATTAGTTTGACAATTAATGACTTTTGCTTATATTAATGACGAAAATTTAAGATTTTTTTTTATAATATTGATTGGAGGAGATCATTTTATTTATTTATTTATTTGAATTATATCTTAAATAATTATTCTGCACCTTGTAATATATTGTATTTGATCAAGAAAAAACCATAGAAAAACGATCATTTGAATATCTTCTAGTTAATAGCAGAACATATCTTCCTAATTTCATCATTAGTAGTACTCTTCACTCCAATATTACTCATTTTCACCAATGATTTTTCAACGTTAATATTAAACAAGTCCAATATATCCAAGTATTTTTGCACTATCCTTTTTGTTGAAGAATCATTCCACATTGTTTGGTCGGATTGAAGAATTTCCTGGTCAATTTTAAGATTTCCTAGTAAGAGCTGTCAAATCAATTTTGATTCGCACTATCCAAAGCAACTCTATTTGAAGCATCACTATTTTGGGCATATACCATCTATAAATTTGGAAGAAACAAAGGGTCGGTTGAAGGGTATGTTGAACCATCTGCAGTGAAGTTATACAATCTGTAACTGAACAACTGACATTTGGTATTATCAATTGTATGGCTTTCATCTATAAATATTCACATAAAGTGAATAATTAAAATATTATCACTTCTAAAATGACACGTTGTGATCATTTATTTTTCCATTTGGAATTTTTTCTCATGTGTTATCCTACTTATTTATCTAATACATAGATTTTCGTATGTGATATATCTTCCTCAAATGAAAAATAATAAATCATTATTGAATTTTTGAATTTAGAATCATCCATAAAAACACTTAATTTTTTCAAACATTTTAAACTTCTCGAAGTAATAAGTCTCAAGAAATAATAGACACATGATTAACTAAAAATCTTTAAAAAATAATATATTTGCGATTGACAGCGTCAATGTTTCATTTTAAAAGAATAAATTGAGTATGGAGCAATGATAACGATATATCCAAGCTTCTGTGCGGCAGAGAGAAGGTTGACTTGTAAGGTTACACTACAACAAAAAAGCTATTTAATAGCGTTTTTTTTGCTTTTTGATAGCGCTTAAAAGCGCTATTAACCAGCCTGTTATTGTAAATATTTTTGTTTGATAGCACTTTAAAAGGGCTATTATAGTATAGGTAATTAATAGCGTTTTTCCAAAAGCGCTATTATAGTACCAGTATTTAATAGCGTTTTTCCAAAAGCGCTACAAAAGTAGACATTTTGTATTTTATAATACATATTTTGCTTTGATTTTGATAGCACTTTCAAGCAAAGCGCTATTATAAGGCACGTGTTTGATAGCGCTTTTTCATAAAAGTGCTATTATATTATGTTTCATTAATAGCACTCTCTCTACAAAACGCTATTGTAGTACCTTTTTTTTTTACAAAATCATTCTTTTGATCAATATATATATATATATATATATATATATATATATATATGGCATTTGCATTTTACGATATAAGAATTCATAAAAAATAATGATTATAACCAACTAAAATATTTGAAAATGAAATAAAACCACTTATTCAAGAACAAATGTGATACCATATATATCTACCACTGCCATAATAAAAACGGAAGGAACTGGATGATCAATCTACACTACATAATAGTGGTAACAAACAAATTAACAAACCATATTCAACATTGATCTCAATGTAATTAAGCTAAAACTTTTGCCACAAGTTATTAATTTGGTCCAACTTAGAGTACTTCAAACCAAATTCCAAACAAAAATTACAATCACTTAGCTAGCCATATTCTCTAAACTAAAGAAAAACATCTAAAAAAACAAGAAAGGACAACAAAACAACATCAAGTAGTAACCACTTCGCGCACCAAAACACTGCTACACCCAGAGATACAATCACTTTGCTAGCTAGCTAGGCAAAATAAATGCTTCTTGTTTTCCCGTATCATATATAGAAAGAATATTGATTATGTATTGTACATTAATCAGAAAACCGAAACCTGATAGTGAAATTTTAATATATAATTAAAAAATACTGAAACATAAAGATCACCAAATCAAAATTACAATGGCAATAGTGGCTATTTTACTCGAACTTAGTACCTTGAGGGTATAAGGTTAAGCTCTTACCACTGAACTAACACTTCAAGTGTAATACTTAAGATAATTGAAATGTAACTATTTACCTTAGCAGCTTCAGCTGATGAACCTCTGGGAAGTGTAACTCCCACCTGGTCCAGCTGTAAAGAAGCCAACATAGTTAAGCCGCATAAAAATCAGAATGAGAGCAATTTAATTTAAATTGTGTTTTACAAAATTAAAAATTATATATATGCTTCTGATATAAAATTTTATGAATGCATGAGAAGTTCATTCTATGATAACTTCCATAGCATTATACATTGCTCGGACAAGTTATTATTCCAACTATATTCCTAATGCACATGTAAAAATTAGCCAAATTTAAGCAAACAAGGATGAAAAGTTTCTGCCCATAACACTACAAAACTACTCTGCACTACTGATAACTCTTAAGCTAGTAGACTATGCCACCATAAAGGCCTCAACATTGTATTTACCCCAGGAAAGCATTCATTTCGGATTTACTTTTAAAATACTTGTGTTTTCTTTAGCATGCTGTAGGAAATAGGAATACAAACCCTCGCCCACAATTGTATGTCTACACAATGACTTGCTTACTCATATTAATGCTTGTCTGTAAATGTAATAAGTAAATCTTCATTTGACACCCATTTATAGTTATGTTTAAGAAACACAGGAGGAGAAAAAAATTACAAATTCATGTTTATTTAAGGTACATCCATAGAATTTTGTGATGTAGAAACATCTTGTTCATGTTCGTTATGTCCATAGTCAAAACTGAGTTCCCCATCACCATTCTCATCATAACCATTGTCGTCGTCGTCTTCT
Organism: Lathyrus tuberosus; assembly: GCA_022829125.1. NCBI lineage: Eukaryota > Viridiplantae > Streptophyta > Magnoliopsida > Fabales > Fabaceae > Lathyrus > Lathyrus tuberosus. Next base: position 8,720,630 of record JALAZF010000191.1, read on the forward strand.
TCATAACCACCTTAGTCCCCGTCCTCCTCTTCCAGACCACTGAAGTGGTAGTCAATGTGTTGTTGTTCAGTAACAGACTTCACATGTGGTTCTACTGTCTCAAGAGACTTGGCTGCTTTCTTGAAGAAACACGTCTGTTTTGGGGTGTAACAGAATGCATGGGAATCATCAGCATAAAAAATTATAAATAACTTCTAAGGAAATAGGTGATAAGACAAACGAACCTGAGCAGCATTGTGACGTGCCGCCTGTGTTAGAAGACTCTGTTCGCTTAAACCACATATGTAAGTTTCATCTAAAAAATACCACATATACCAATAAAAAAGCATCAGTTCGCTTAAACCACGGTACTTAAGAAAAATATCAGAAAAAAAATTGTATAGTTATTGTTGATATCATTTAATCTCTCATTTTTGGATTAAAGGCTTTATAATACTCTTACAGTATAGGGGTTAGTTGTTAAAAATAATATATTTGGCGAAGCATGCTTTTACTAATATTAAACTATATATGAAAGACTGTTATTTCCTACAATTTATTACACCTCCTACAAGATCAAACTCAAAAAGGAAAAGTAACCAAACAATGTTATATAAAACATGACTGTAGAAAGTCATGGCTCTGCAAAACCAGAGCTCATTTACTAATGTTCTTGAAACCCATAGAAATCAGCTTTAATATGTTATCTAAAAAAGTTTATTATGACATACAAGGAAAATAATATTTAAAACAGTCAAGATTTTCCCCCACAACTTAATTAAAATTATAAAACCCTAAACAAAAATTAGTTTTCAATGTGTGGTTTGTATTTTACTAAAATATAATTGTGATACCTTGGAAACCCAATGAGATCTTGCAAACTTTGGACCATACTTGTATATAAGAAGCATTGGGAAATCTGCAATCATTTTACCGAGTTGCCGAAGACATAAGCTGAGACAAATAATATTTTACATTTACTTCAAACTTATGAACTATGATGTATTCTAAAAGCTAACATCCAAAAGCTACAACATTTCCAATAAGTTCTGCAGTGACTCCAGCCTTGGTCATCAAGAATATGACCTATACAAGATGCAAATTCAGCGCACAAGACAATTGCGACCACTACATATGCCTTTTCATTGAAATTTAATTATTGTGATAAACTATTGTAGTTGTAAGGTAGGCTATGGTAATATAACTGAATGATAACAAACTTTGTAGCAACAAAAGAAAAGGACAAACTATTATTTTAAATTGCGGTCCGCAACCGCAATTGCGTCCGTAATATTGTTGATGTGGTAGTCACCGCATCCGTATTGGACTGCAATCGCGGTGTGATTTGAAATCATGCATTCAACTACATTAGAATTCGCATCAAATAGCTTCACCCATGTTTTTCACATATTTTTATCATAACTCAAAATTTGAGACTCAAAAACTCAATTTACATCTCATTTGTAATGTACAAGATTAACATCAAGAGTTTTTAATGGTATATTTCAAATATCTTTCAATAAAAATTCACGCCGCATTGGCCGCAATACGTATCGCAGCAACCGTAATAGCCGCAATCGCTACACACGCAAACGCAACCGCATCCGCAACCGCAATTTAAAACTATGGGACAAACTACTATCCCACTCTTGTTGTACAGATTATAATTAGAGTAGGAAAAGTACACATTGTATGGCTAATCTTATTGTCCAGGTTAAATGAATAAAAAATGAGGAAGAACTAAAAATATACTTTGGAATTACCATATTTAATTTATAAAAACCCATTCAAGTTTGCTCTGGTCCAGAATTTATAGTACTGGCAGGAGTAGAAGTTAAACAATGTTACAGAAAGGAATTTATGCCTGAACTAATATTGTTAACCTGAAGCTTAAACTATCACACTGCCAAATAAAATAATAAGTCTATAACTATAAGTAATATCTGCTTCCAACATAGCTTATACTATAGAAAATTAGAATTTTAATATAACCTTCCTAGAGTCCTTGTCCAAAAACGAAGAGGAAAAATAACAGATGAGCACAAAATACAAAAGTACAACTCATGAAATTAAAATACTAGGTTTCATAATATCCTAAGTTCACGTTTACTTAAAATATTATCCAATAGCAAAAATTGAACTAATAGGATTTTCAATGGAATAGTTAACCCAAATAAAGGAGTTTTGAGTTCTGACAGCAAATTTATATTTATATTCAGGAGTGAGATAAATACCACTCAGTCACACATTAATTGTAAATTGTAATTGACATGATGAAATAATACCAAAAGACTCGCCAGGAAGTAACTAAATAAATTAGTGCTCACATACAAATCAAATCCTTATTTGTTTCCTAGTGCACTTTAAACTAGAACTCAGTACCTACAGATTCATCTGAAAGATAAAATTGAGATTCTTAAAAAGGGATAGCTCTTATCTCCCTCTACATTATCAGTAAGAAAAAAGTAATGTGCCAATCAACAGATTTCCATTCACCTATCTTCATTCACAATACAATTTTGTTATACAAAGCATGGGACATATAAGAAAATAATGATATAAAACAAACACTTCAACCAGACCAGTTCAAATCAAATCCCCAAAGTTAGCGTATATAAAAACTCTAGTTAGAGTAAAAATCTGACTTTCTGCAACAAATTTCTAATGGGATTTGAGAGGGGTTGAAAGACTTACAAATTTAAGGAAGTGAAAAATGACTGAGTCTCAAATTTGTGTTGTTGTTGGAGTAGTTTCTCTTGCTGAGGTAGGCTTATGGTAAAACTACAACCTCACCGGGATTTCAAAGAGTAGGTTGATGGCTCTCAACTAAGGGTTTCAAATAGAAGGTTTTAAGGTTTTGAAAATCGATGTTGCAATTGAAACCGTAACCCTTGATTTGAAGTATGGATCAATGAAAATGACTGTGATGATGAGAGTTTATGAGTTCTATAGAGGGTGAGGGGATTCAGAGCTCAACGATAGTAGGGTGAGGGTGAATTCAATGGTTCTGAGTTCGTGAGGGATAGTGTGAGATTTTAATTTTTTATTTGGAAGAACATTAATTAAATAAAAGTTACGTGTTTTTTTATTTGGAAATATGAGAAATTAAAAATAAAAAAAAAGCATTTTATAATAGCGTTTATCCATTAACTGCTATCAAACCATGGTATTTATAATAGCATTTATCTATAAAGCGCTATTAAATATTTCTGTGTAAATTATTTAATAGCACTTATCCATAAAACGCTATTAAACTAGGGTAATTATAATAGCACTTATTTGTAAAGTGATATTATATGTTTTTTTCTTGAATTATTTAATAGCGTTTAACTCAAAAGCGCTGTTATAAATCAAAATTATAGTAGTGTATGATAGCGTTTTCAAGAAAGTGCTATCTTAGTAAAGTTTAATAATAGCGTTGTTTTACAAAGTGCTATCAAAGTCACATTGCTTGTATCCTATGATAGCGCCTGACCATAAAGTGCTATTATAGATGTGTTTGTTTCCTTTTTAATAGCATTTTTTTTAAAAACCCTATTAAATTAGGCGATACAAAATATCAATTTTGGCGTAGTCTTAGCACTCCAACATTTAGATCAATATATAAGAGAGAGTGGATTGAAATTGAGATTGAAAATGTTACCTGAATTTGGTGCATTTTGTATGAATAGTAGAGAGAGAATAACAAACTTGATATTTGTTATGAGTACATTGTTGAGAGTCGTTAGATGTAAATGCATTTGAGATTCTTTGTGATCATCTTGAGGATAGTCCTCGTGTGCTAAAAAGATTCTAGATGAATTAGAACTCCTTTAGAGTGGTTATTCGAGGTCGAGATAAAATAAATCAAAATTACTCATGTGTTAGGTATATCCAATTTATTTTCAAATGTTGTTCAGATTGATTGCAAATACTAAAATTTGATTTCTATGGATTTACTGGCTGGTAATCCTTATTTTTTAATCTAAGGAACAAAATACAAACTAACTTCATTTTGAATTTTCTGTAGCCATATGCATTTTTATGCTCCGCCAATGGGGTGAAGTTGGATATGCGTAACATTTTATTCTTCTTTATTCTCCCTGGTGGATGCAAAGCAATGTAGAGCACTTGCTGTCATCGTTTATGCTTATCCTTACTGTTAATCTTAATTTCGACAGATCGAAAACTTAGAATCCCAACTTTGATAGGGTGTCGTACGTGAACAATGATGTTTATCTGGAGCTTTCGAAATTGGATTACAACAACTGTCAAGCAGTGCATAATAAAAAGTGGGACGAATGAAATAGTTAGATAAAATGTTGGAATAGTTAGATAAAAAATTGGAATAGATCTCATAGTTTAAAAGATGTTGTAGTCATCTCGGAGATGGTTTTGAACTTTGATTAAGATGATCCATAGAAGCATTACATTGATAAAAGGAGTGTAAACTACATGGAGAATATTTCAATAGTCAGGTAGGAAGAGACCAAGGAAAATTGTAAGATATATTTGGAGTTGAGTAATGTATCTTTGGATGTGATTCATGGCAGGGCAGTATGACATCAATTTATTTGTGTAACCAACCTTACCAAGTGAGAAAAGGATTTTGGTGAGACTCTTATTCAAATTGTTTAATGTTCTGATAGGTAATTTGCTCAGTATTTTTTGTATGGTTGGTTTGTTTATTTTAGTTTCTGATCTTCTTGCATTGGTTTTGTAGCTGTTTGCCGTCATATAATTTTGATTATATTTTTTATTATCTGATGTATACAAATATTAGCTTTGTAGACTGGTATATCATGCTTCTTCCCAATAGAGTTGGTTGATCTTTTCTTTTATGGTTGTGTGGACAAGATTGATGCTCATAAAGTGTTTGGTTATGCTCTTTTCAAGGATGGGAAACATACATGTCTTTCTTATCCTTTGGAAACGTTTCATGGAGATTCAAGAACACTTCAAACACTTGATTTTGAATCAATTGAGTTTCCATACAAAATAGTGGTGATTAATATACTAATTATGTGCAACAAGAATAATAATGCAAAACAAAATTCAATAAAAAAAATTAATTCACATTTAATCACTTTTCCTCATGGAGGTTCAATAACACTTTAAACTCTTGATTTTAAATCAACTGAGTTTCCATGCAAAATGGTGATGATTAATATGCTAATTAAGTGCAACATGAATAATAATGCAAAAAAAATTAAATAAACAAAAATCAATTCACATTTAATCACTTTTGCTCATGGAGGTTCAAGAACACTTTAAACTCTTGATTTTAAATCAATTGAGCTTCCATGCAAAATGGTGATGATTAAGGTACTAAATAAATGAAACAAGAATAAAATTGCAATAGAATTAAATAAATGATAAGCATAATAGCCTACCTAAAATAAAATTCAATAAAGAAAGAAAGAAATATTTTGAAGAAAAATGAAAAGAGTTTTTGCTTAGTTTTTGTAATCATTCGTGGTGTCATTTATGAATGAAATGAAATTTATTTATAGGCTCTAAAAAGGATATTTTAAGAATTATTCAAAGAGTCTGAGTACCATCTAAAAACTTAGTTAATTAAATAGTGAATAATGATGTAATATACATATATATATATATATATATATATATATATATATATATATATATATAATATTTAAAATAGAACATTCAATAAAATACCACAATCAATCACTATTATAAAAAAATTACATTTGTTGAATAATTATTTTAAAGTTGATAATGTGTTTGTTTGTGCATGCATTGCATGTGCGCGCGTGCAAGGTATTCCCTGAACGAATATTCAGATTTACAAAGTAAGAGTTGTCAAATCTATTTTGACTCCCGCAATTCAAATATTTTAATTTGAAATACAGTAGACAATTTAATATTTTAAATATTAATAAATAATTCAATTTTTAAACAACTACCAAATGGGTACAATTATAAGTAAAAATAACTACTTTCATATTGAATTCATGTACAATCAAAGTAAAATTTATTATAATATCCCTAGTTATATTTGATGAATCAATTAATAACATTAAATGCTTTTGAATTAAATCAATACTCTACTAGTGATACAAGCATTAATTAGTTTGACAATTAATGACTTTTGCTTATATTAATGACGAAAATTTAAGATTTTTTTTTATAATATTGATTGGAGGAGATCATTTTATTTATTTATTTATTTGAATTATATCTTAAATAATTATTCTGCACCTTGTAATATATTGTATTTGATCAAGAAAAAACCATAGAAAAACGATCATTTGAATATCTTCTAGTTAATAGCAGAACATATCTTCCTAATTTCATCATTAGTAGTACTCTTCACTCCAATATTACTCATTTTCACCAATGATTTTTCAACGTTAATATTAAACAAGTCCAATATATCCAAGTATTTTTGCACTATCCTTTTTGTTGAAGAATCATTCCACATTGTTTGGTCGGATTGAAGAATTTCCTGGTCAATTTTAAGATTTCCTAGTAAGAGCTGTCAAATCAATTTTGATTCGCACTATCCAAAGCAACTCTATTTGAAGCATCACTATTTTGGGCATATACCATCTATAAATTTGGAAGAAACAAAGGGTCGGTTGAAGGGTATGTTGAACCATCTGCAGTGAAGTTATACAATCTGTAACTGAACAACTGACATTTGGTATTATCAATTGTATGGCTTTCATCTATAAATATTCACATAAAGTGAATAATTAAAATATTATCACTTCTAAAATGACACGTTGTGATCATTTATTTTTCCATTTGGAATTTTTTCTCATGTGTTATCCTACTTATTTATCTAATACATAGATTTTCGTATGTGATATATCTTCCTCAAATGAAAAATAATAAATCATTATTGAATTTTTGAATTTAGAATCATCCATAAAAACACTTAATTTTTTCAAACATTTTAAACTTCTCGAAGTAATAAGTCTCAAGAAATAATAGACACATGATTAACTAAAAATCTTTAAAAAATAATATATTTGCGATTGACAGCGTCAATGTTTCATTTTAAAAGAATAAATTGAGTATGGAGCAATGATAACGATATATCCAAGCTTCTGTGCGGCAGAGAGAAGGTTGACTTGTAAGGTTACACTACAACAAAAAAGCTATTTAATAGCGTTTTTTTTGCTTTTTGATAGCGCTTAAAAGCGCTATTAACCAGCCTGTTATTGTAAATATTTTCGTTTGATAGCACTTTAAAAGGGCTATTATAGTATAGGTAATTAATAGCGTTTTTCCAAAAGCGCTATTATAGTACCAGTATTTAATAGCGTTTTTCCAAAAGCGCTACAAAAGTAGACATTTTGTATTTTATAATACATATTTTGCTTTGATTTTGATAGCACTTTCAAGCAAAGCGCTATTATAAGGCACGTGTTTGATAGCGCTTTTTTATAAAAGTGCTATTATATTATGTTTCATTAATAGCACTCTCTCTACAAAACGCTATTGTAGTACCTTTTTTTTTTACAAAATCATTCTTTTGATCAATATATATATATATATATATATATATATATATATGGCATTTGCATTTTACGATATAAGAATTCATAAAAAATAATGATTATAACCAACTAAAATATTTGAAAATGAAATAAAACCACTTATTCAAGAACAAATGTGATACCATATATATCTACCACTGCCATAATAAAAACGGAAGGAACTGGATGATCAATCTACACTACATAATAGTGGTAACAAACAAATTAACAAACCATATTCAACATTGATCTCAATGTAATTAAGCTAAAACTTTTGCCACAAGTTATTAATTTGGTCCAACTTAGAGTACTTCAAACCAAATTCCAAACAAAAATTACAATCACTTAGCTAGCCATATTCTCTAAACTAAAGAAAAACATCTAAAAAAACAAGAAAGGACAACAAAACAACATCAAGTAGTAACCACTTCGCGCACCAAAACACTGCTACACCCAGAGATACAATCACTTTGCTAGCTAGCTAGGCAAAATAAATGCTTCTTGTTTTCCCGTATCATATATAGAAAGAATATTGATTATGTATTGTACATTAATCAGAAAACCGAAACCTGATAGTGAAATTTTAATATATAATTAAAAAATACTGAAACATAAAGATCACCAAATCAAAATTACAATGGCAATAGTGGCTATTTTACTCGAACTTAGTACCTTGAGGGTATAAGGTTAAGCTCTTACCACTGAACTAACACTTCAAGTGTAATACTTAAGATAATTGAAATGTAACTATTTACCTTAGCAGCTTCAGCTGATGAACCTCTGGGAAGTGTAACTCCCACCTGGTCCAGCTGTAAAGAAGCCAACATAGTTAAGCCGCATAAAAATCAGAATGAGAGCAATTTAATTTAAATTGTGTTTTACAAAATTAAAAATTATATATATGCTTCTGATATAAAATTTTATGAATGCATGAGAAGTTCATTCTATGATAACTTCCATAGCATTATACATTGCTCGGACAAGTTATTATTCCAACTATATTCCTAATGCACATGTAAAAATTAGCCAAATTTAAGCAAACAAGGATGAAAAGTTTCTGCCCATAACACTACAAAACTACTCTGCACTACTGATAACTCTTAAGCTAGTAGACTATGCCACCATAAAGGCCTCAACATTGTATTTACCCCAGGAAAGCATTCATTTCGGATTTACTTTTAAAATACTTGTGTTTTCTTTAGCATGCTGTAGGAAATAGGAATACAAACCCTCGCCCACAATTGTATGTCTACACAATGACTTGCTTACTCATATTAATGCTTGTCTGTAAATGTAATAAGTAAATCTTCATTTGACACCCATTTATAGTTATGTTTAAGAAACACAGGAGGAGAAAAAAATTACAAATTCATGTTTATTTAAGGTACATCCATAGAATTTTGTGATGTAGAAACATCTTGTTCATGTTCGTTATGTCCATAGTCAAAACTGAGTTCCCCATCACCATTCTCATCATAACCATTGTCGTCGTCGTCTTCTTCATAACCACCTTAGTCCCCGTCCTCCTCTTCCAGACCACTGAAGTGGTAGTCAATGTGTTGTTGTTCAGTAACAGACTTCACATGTGGTTCTACTGTCTCAAGAGACTTGGCTGCTTTCTTGAAGAAACACGTCTGTTTTGGGGTGTAACAGAATGCATGGGAATCATCAGCATAAAAAATTATAAATAACTTCTAAGGAAATAGGTGATAAGACAAACGAACCTGAGCAGCATTGTGACGTGCCGCCTGTGTTAGAAGACTCTGTTCGCTTAAACCACATATGTAAGTTTCATCTAAAAAATACCACATATACCAATAAAAAAGCATCAGTTCGCTTAAACCACGGTACTTAAGAAAAATATCAGAAAAAAAATTGTATAGTTATTGTTGATATCATTTAATCTCTCATTTTTGGATTAAAGGCTTTATAATACTCTTACAGTATAGGGGTTAGTTGTTAAAAATAATATATTTGGCGAAGCATGCTTTTACTAATATTAAACTATATATGAAAGACTGTTATTTCCTACAATTTATTACACCTCCTACAAGATCAAACTCAAAAAGGAAAAGTAACCAAACAATGTTATATAAAACATGACTGTAGAAAGTCATGGCTCTGCAAAACCAGAGCTCATTTACTAATGTTCTTGAAACCCATAGAAATCAGCTTTAATATGTTATCTAAAAAAGTTTATTATGACATACAAGGAAAATAATATTTAAAACAGTCAAGATTTTCCCCCACAACTTAATTAAAATTATAAAACCCTAAACAAAAATTAGTTTTCAATGTGTGGTTTGTATTTTACTAAAATATAATTGTGATACCTTGGAAACCCAATGAGATCTTGCAAACTTTGGACCATACTTGTATATAAGAAGCATTGGGAAATCTGCAATCATTTTACCGAGTTGCCGAAGACATAAGCTGAGACAAATAATATTTTACATTTACTTCAAACTTATGAACTATGATGTATTCTAAAAGCTAACATCCAAAAGCTACAACATTTCCAATAAGTTCTGCAGTGACTCCAGCCTTGGTCATCAAGAATATGACCTATACAAGATGCAAATTCAGCGCACAAGACAATTGCGACCACTACATATGCCTTTTCATTGAAATTTAATTATTGTGATAAACTATTGTAGTTGTAAGGTAGGCTATGGTAATATAACTGAATGATAACAAACTTTGTAGCAACAAAAGAAAAGGACAAACTATTATTTTAAATTGCGGTCCGCAACCGCAATTGCGTCCGTAATATTGTTGATGTGGTAGTCACCGCATCCGTATTGGACTGCAATCGCGGTGTGATTTGAAATCATGCATTCAACTACATTAGAATTCGCATCAAATAGCTTCACCCATGTTTTTCACATATTTTTATCATAACTCAAAATTTGAGACTCAAAAACTCAATTTACATCTCATTTGTAATGTACAAGATTAACATCAAGAGTTTTTAATGGTATATTTCAAATATCTTTCAATAAAAATTCACGCCGCAATGGCCGCAATACGTATCGCAGCAACCGTAATAGCCGCAATCGCTACACACGCAAACGCAACCGCATCCGCAACCGCAATTTAAAACTATGGGACAAACTACTATCCCACTCTTGTTGTACAGATTATAATTAGAGTAGGAAAAGTACACATTGTATGGCTAATCTTATTGTCCAGGTTAAATGAATAAAAAATGAGGAAGAACTAAAAATATACTTTGGAATTACCATATTTAATTTATAAAAACCCATTCAAGTTTGCTCGGGTCCAGAATTTATAGTACTGGCAGGAGTAGAAGTTAAACAATGTTACAGAAAGGAATTTATGCCTGAACTAATATTGTTAACCTGAAGCTTAAACTATCATACTGCCAAATAAAATAATAAGTCTATAACTATAAGTAATATCTGCTTCCAACATAGCTTATACTATAGAAAATTAGAATTTTAATATAACCTTCCTAGAGTCCTTGTCCAAAAACGAAGAGGAAAAATAACAGATGAGCACAAAATACAAAAGTACAACTCATGAAATTAAAATACTAGGTTTCATAATATCCTAAGTTCACGTTTACTTAAAATATTATCCAATAGCAAAAATTGAACTAATAGGATTTTCAATGGAATAGTTAACCCAAATAAAGGAGTTTTGAGTTCTGACAGCAAATTTATATTTATATTCAGGAGTGAGATAAATACCACTCAGTCACACATTAATTGTAAATTGTAATTGACATGATGAAATAATACCAAAAGACTTGCCAGGAAGTAACTAAATAAATTAGTGCTCACATACAAATCAAATCCTTATTTGTTTCCTAGTGCACTTTAAACTAGAACTCAGTACCTACAGATTCATCTGAAAGATAAAATTGAGATTCTTAAAAAGGGATAGCTCTTATCTCCCTCTACATTATCAGTAAGAAAAAAGTAATGTGCCAATCAACAGATTTCCATTCACCTATCTTCATTCACAATACAATTTTGTTATACAAAGCATGGGACATATAAGAAAATAATGATATAAAACAAACACTTCAACCAGACCAGTTCAAATCAAATCCCCAAAGTTAGCGTATATAAAAACTCTAGTTAGAGTAAAAATCTGACTTTCTGCAACAAATTTCTAATGGGATTTGAGAGGGGTTGAAAGACTTACAAATTTAAGGAAGTGAAAAATGACTGAGTCTCAAATTTGTGTTGTTGTTGGAGTAGTTTCTCTTGCTGAGGTAGGCTTATGGTAAAACTACAACCTCACCGGGATTTCAAAGAGTAGGTTGATGGCTCTCAACTAAGGGTTTCAAATAGAAGGTTTTAAGGTTTTGAAAATCGATGTTGCAATTGAAACCGTAACCCTTGATTTGAAGTATGGATCAATGAAAATGACTGTGATGATGAGAGTTTATGAGTTCTATAGAGGGTGAGGGGATTCAGAGCTCAACGATAGTAGGGTGAGGGTGAATTCAATGGTTCTGAGTTCGTGAGGGATAGTGTGAGATTTTAATTTTTTATTTGGAAGAACATTAATTAAATAAAAGTTACGTGTTTTTTTATTTGGAAATATGAGAAATTAAAAATAAAAAAAAAGCATTTTATAATAGCGTTTATCCATTAACTGCTATCAAACCATGGTATTTATAATAGCATTTATCTATAAAGCGCTATTAAATATTTCTGTGTAAATTATTTAATAGCACTTATCCATAAAACGCTATTAAACTAGGGTAATTATAATAGCACTTATTTGTAAAGTGATATTATATGTTTTTTTCTTGAATTATTTAATAGCGTTTAACTCAAAAGCGCTGTTATAAATCAAAATTATAGTAGTGTATGATAGCGTTTTCAAGAAAGTGCTATCTTAGTAAAGTTTAATAATAGCGTTGTTTTACAAAGTGCTATCAAAGTCACATTGCTTGTATCCTATGATAGCGCCTGACCATAAAGTGCTATTATAGATGTGTTTGTTTCCTTTTTAATAGCATTTTTTTTAAAAACCCTATTAAATTAGGCGATACAAAATATCAATTTTGGCGTAGTCTTAGCACTCCAACATTTAGATCAATATATAAGAGAGAGTGGATTGAAATTGAGATTGAAAATGTTACCTGAATTTGGTGCATTTTGTATGAATAGTAGAGAGAGAATAACAAACTTGATATTTGTTATGAGTACATTGTTGAGAGTCGTTAGATGTAAATGCATTTGAGATTCTTTGTGATCATCTTGAGGATAGTCCTCGTGTGCTAAAAAGATTCTAGATGAATTAGAACTCCTTTAGAGTGGTTATTCGAGGTCGAGATAAAATAAATCAAAATTACTCATGTGTTAGGTATATCCAATTTATTTTCAAATGTTGTTCAGATTGATTGCAAATACTAAAATTTGATTTCTATGGATTTACTGGCTGGTAATCCTTATTTTTTAATCTAAGGAACAAAATACAAACTAACTTCATTTTGAATTTTCTGTAGCCATATGCATTTTTATGCTCCGCCAATGGGGTGAAGTTGGATATGCGTAACATTTTATTCTTCTTTATTCTCCCTGGTGGATGCAAAGCAATGTAGAGCACTTGTTGTCATCGTTTATGCTTATCCTTACTGTTAATCTTAATTTCGACAGATCGAAAACTTAGAATCCCAACTTTGATAGGGTGTCGTACGTGAACAATGATGTTTATCTGGAGCTTTCGAAATTGGATTACAACAACTGTCAAGCAGTACATAATAAAAAGTGGGACGAATGAAATAGTTAGATAAAATGTTGGAATAGTTAGATAAAAAATTGGAATAGATCTCATAGTTTAAAAGATGTTGTAGTCATCTCGGAGATGGTTTTGAACTTTGATTAAGATGATCCATAGAAGCATTACATTGATAAAAGGAGTGTAAACTACATGGAGAATATTTCAATAGTCAGGTAGGAAGAGACCAAGGAAAATTGTAAGATATATTTGGAGTTGAGTAATGTATCTTTGGATGTGATTCATGGCAGGGCAGTATGACATCAATTTATTTGTGTAACCAACCTTACCAAGTGAGAAAAGGATTTTGGTGAGACTCTTATTCAAATTGTTTAATGTTCTGATAGGTAATTTGCTCAGTATTTTTTGTATGGTTGGTTTGTTTATTTTAGTTTCTGATCTTCTTGCATTGGTTTTGTAGCTGTTTGCCGTCATATAATTTTGATTATATTTTTTATTATCTGATGTATACAAATATTAGCTTTGTAGACTGGTATATCATGCTTCTTCCCAATAGAGTTGGTTGATCTTTTCTTTTATGGTTGTGTGGACAAGATTGATGCTCATAAAGTGTTTGGTTATGCTCTTTTCAAGGATGGGAAACATACATGTCTTTCTTATCCTTTGGAAACGTTTCATGGAGATTCAAGAACACTTCAAACTCTTGATTTTGAATCAATTGAGTTTCCATACAAAATAGTGGTGATTAATATACTAATTATGTGCAACAAGAATAATAATGCAAAACAAAATTCAATAAAAAAAATTAATTCACATTTAATCACTTTTCCTCATGGAGGTTCAATAACACTTTAAACTCTTGATTTTAAATCAACTGAGTTTCCATGCAAAATGGTGATGATTAATATGCTAATTAAGTGCAACATGAATAATAATGCAAAAAAAATTAAATAAACAAAAATCAATTCACATTTAATCACTTTTGCTCATGGAGGTTCAAGAACACTTTAAACTCTTGATTTTAAATCAATTGAGCTTCCATGCAAAATGGTGATGATTAAGGTACTAAATAAATGAAACAAGAATAAAATTGCAATAGAATTAAATAAATGATAAGCATAATAGCCTACCTAAAATAAAATTCAATAAAGAAAGAAAGAAATATTTTGAAGAAAAATGAAAAGAGTTTTTGCTTAATTTTTGTAATCATTCGTGGTGTCATTTATGAATGAAATGAAATTTATTTATAGGCTCTAAAAAGGATATTTTAAGAATTATTCAAAGAGTCTGAGTACCATCTAAAAACTTAGTTAATTAAATAGTGAATAATGATGTAATATACATATATATATATATATATATATATATATATATATATATATATAATATTTAAAATAGAACATTCAATAAAATACCACAATCAATCACTATTATAAAAAAATTACATTTGTTGAATAATTATTTTAAAGTTGATAATGTGTTTGTTTGTGCATGCATTGCATGTGCGCGCGTGCAAGGTATTCCCTGAACGAATATTTAGATTTACAAAGTAAGAGTTGTCAAATCTATTTTGACTCCCGCAATTCAAATATTTTAATTTGAAATACAGTAGACAATTTAATATTTTAAATATTAATAAATAATTCAATTTTTAAACAACTACCAAATGGGTACAATTATAAGTAAAAATAACTACTTTCATATTGAATTCATGTACAATCAAAGTAAAATTTATTATAATATCCCTAGTTATATTTGATGAATCAATTAATAACATTAAATGCTTTTGAATTAAATCTATACTCTACTAGTGATACAAGCATTAATTAGTTTGACAATTAATGACTTTTGCTTATATTAATGACGAAAATTTAAGATTTTTTTTTATAATATTGATTGGAGGAGATCATTTTATTTATTTATTTATTTGAATTATATCTTAAATAATTATTCTGCACCTTGTAATATATTGTATTTGATCAAGAAAAAACCATAGAAAAACGATCATTTGAATATCTTCTAGTTAATAGCAGAACATATCTTCCTAATTTCATCATTAGTAGTACTCTTCACTCCAATATTACTCATTTTCACCAATGATTTTTCAACGTTAATATTAAACAAGTCCAATATATCCAAGTATTTTTGCACTATCCTTATTGTTGAAGAATCATTCCACATTGTTTAGTCGGATTGAAGAATTTCCTGGTCAATTTTAAGATTTCCTAGTAAGAGCTGTCAAATCAATTTTGATTCGCACTATCCAAAGCAACTCTATTTGAAGCATCACTATTTTGGGCATATACCATCTATAAATTTGGAAGATACAAAGGGTCGGTTGAAGGGTATGTTGAACCATCTGCAGTGAAGTTATACAATCTGTAACTGAACAACTAACATTTGGTATTATCAATTGTATGGCTTTCATCTATAAATATTCACATAAAGTGAATAATTAAAATATTATCACTTCTAAAATGACACGTTGTGATCATTTATTTTTCCATTTGGAATTTTTTCTCATGTGTTATCCTACTTATTTATCTAATACATAGATTTTCGTATGTGATATATCTTCCTCAAATGAAAAATAATAAATCATTATTGAATTTTTGAATTTAGAATCATCCATAAAAACACTTAATTTTTTCAAACATTTTAAACTTCTCGAAGTAATAAGTTTCAAGAAATAATAGACACATGATTAACTAAAAATCTTTAAAAAATAATATATTTGCGATTGACAGCGTCAATGTTTCATTTTAAAAGAATAAATTGAGTATGGAGCAATGATAACGATATATCCAAGCTTCTGTGCGGCAGAGAGAAGGTTGACATGTAAGGTTACACTACAACAAAAAAACTATTTAATAGCGTTTTTTTTGCTTTTTGATAGCGCTTAAAAGCGCTATTAACCAGCCTGTTATTGTAAATATTTTCGTTTGATAGCACTTTAAAAGGGCTATTATAGTATAGGTAATTAATAGCGTTTTTCCAAAAGCGCTATTATAGTACCAGTATTTAATAGCGTTTTTCCAAAAGCGCTACAAAAGTAGACATTTTGTATTTTATAATACATATTTTGCTTTGATTTTGATAGCACTTTCAAGCAAAGCGCTATTATAAGGCACGTGTTTGATAGCGCTTTTTCATAAAAGTGCTATTATATTATGTTTCATTAATAGCACTCTCTCTACAAAACGCTATTGTAGTACCTTTTTTTTTTACAAAATCATTCTTTTGATCAATATATATATATATATATATATATATATATATATATATATGGCATTTGCATTTTACGATATAAGAATTCATAAAAAATAATGATTATAACCAACTAAAATATTTGAAAATGAAATAAAACCACTTATTCAAGAACAAATGTGATACCATATATATCTACCACTGCCATAATAAAAACGGAAGGAACTGGATGATCAATCTACACTACATAATAGTGGTAACAAACAAATTAACAAACCATATTCAACATTGATCTCAATGTAATTAAGCTAAAACTTTTGCCACAAGTTATTAATTTGGTCCAACTTAGAGTACTTCAAACCAAATTCCAAACAAAAATTACAATCACTTAGCTAGCCATATTCTCTAAACTAAAGAAAAACATCTAAAAAAACAAGAAAGGACAACAAAACAACATCAAGTAGTAACCACTTCGCGCACCAAAACACTGCTACACCCAGAGATACAATCACTTTGCTAGCTAGCTAGGCAAAATAAATGCTTCTTGTTTTCCCGTATCATATATAGAAAGAATATTGATTATGTATTGTACATTAATCAGAAAACCGAAACCTGATAGTGAAATTTTAATATATAATTAAAAAATACTGAAACATAAAGATCACCAAATCAAAATTACAATGGCAATAGTGGCTATTTTACTCGAACTTAGTACCTTGAGGGTATAAGGTTAAGCTCTTACCACTGAACTAACACTTCAAGTGTAATACTTAAGATAATTGAAATGTAACTATTTACCTTAGCAGCTTCAGCTGATGAACCTCTGGGAAGTGTAACTCCCACCTGGTCCAGCTGTAAAGAAGCCAACATAGTTAAGCCGCATAAAAATCAGAATGAGAGCAATTTAATTTAAATTGTGTTTTACAAAATTAAAAATTATATATATGCTTCTGATATAAAATTTTATGAATGCATGAGAAGTTCATTCTATGATAACTTCCATAGCATTATACATTGCTCGGACAAGTTATTATTCCAACTATATTCCTAATGCACATGTAAAAATTAGCCAAATTTAAGCAAACAAGGATGAAAAGTTTCTGCCCATAACACTACAAAACTACTCTGCACTACTGATAACTCTTAAGCTAGTAGACTATGCCACCATAAAGGCCTCAACATTGTATTTACCCCAGGAAAGCATTCATTTCGGATTTACTTTTAAAATACTTGTGTTTTCTTTAGCATGCTGTAGGAAATAGGAATACAAACCCTCGCCCACAATTGTATGTCTACACAATGACTTGCTTACTCATATTAATGCTTGTCTGTAAATGTAATAAGTAAATCTTCATTTGACACCCATTTATAGTTATGTTTAAGAAACACAGGAGGAGAAAAAAATTACAAATTCATGTTTATTTAAGGTACATCCATAGAATTTTGTGATGTAGAAACATCTTGTTCATGTTCGTTATGTCCATAGTCAAAACTGAGTTCCCCATCACCATTCTCATCATAACCATTGTCGTCGTCGTCTTCTTCATAACCACCTTAGTCCCCGTCCTCCTCTTCCAGACCACTGAAGTGGTAGTCAATGTGTTGTTGTTCAGTAACAGACTTCACATGTGGTTCTACTGTCTCAAGAGACTTGGCTGCTTTCTTGAAGAAACACGTCTGTTTTGGGGTGTAACAGAATGCATGGGAATCATCAGCATAAAAAATTATAAATAACTTCTAAGGAAATAGGTGATAAGACAAACGAACCTGAGCAGCATTGTGACGTGCCGCCTGTGTTAGAAGACTCTGTTCGCTTAAACCACATATGTAAGTTTCATCTAAAAAATACCACATATACCAATAAAAAAGCATCAGTTCGCTTAAACCACGGTACTTAAGAAAAATATCAGAAAAAAAATTGTATAGTTATTGTTGATATCATTTAATCTCTCATTTTTGGATTAAAGGCTTTATAATACTCTTACAGTATAGGGGTTAGTTGTTAAAAATAATATATTTGGCGAAGCATGCTTTTACTAATATTAAACTATATATGAAAGACTGTTATTTCCTACAATTTATTACACCTCCTACAAGATCAAACTCAAAAAGGAAAAGTAACCAAACAATGTTATATAAAACATGACTGTAGAAAGTCATGGCTCTGCAAAACCAGAGCTCATTTACTAATGTTCTTGAAACCCATAGAAATCAGCTTTAATATGTTATCTAAAAAAGTTTATTATGACATACAAGGAAAATAATATTTAAAACAGTCAAGATTTTCCCCCACAACTTAATTAAAATTATAAAACCCTAAACAAAAATTAGTTTTCAATGTGTGGTTTGTATTTTACTAAAATATAATTGTGATACCTTGGAAACCCAATGAGATCTTGCAAACTTTGGACCATACTTGTATATAAGAAGCATTGGGAAATCTGCAATCATTTTACCGAGTTGCCGAAGACATAAGCTGAGACAAATAATATTTTACATTTACTTCAAACTTATGAACTATGATGTATTCTAAAAGCTAACATCCAAAAGCTACAACATTTCCAATAAGTTCTGCAGTGACTCCAGCCTTGGTCATCAAGAATATGACCTATACAAGATGCAAATTCAGCGCACAAGACAATTGCGACCACTACATATGCCTTTTCATTGAAATTTAATTATTGTGATAAACTATTGTAGTTGTAAGGTAGGCTATGGTAATATAACTGAATGATAACAAACTTTGTAGCAACAAAAGAAAAGGACAAACTATTATTTTAAATTGCGGTCCGCAACCGCAATTGCGTCCGTAATATTGTTGATGTGGTAGTCACCGCATCCGTATTGGACTGCAATCGCGGTGTGATTTGAAATCATGCATTCAACTACATTAGAATTCGCATCAAATAGCTTCACCCATGTTTTTCACATATTTTTATCATAACTCAAAATTTGAGACTCAAAAACTCAATTTACATCTCATTTGTAATGTACAAGATTAACATCAAGAGTTTTTAATGGTATATTTCAAATATCTTTCAATAAAAATTCACGCCGCAATGGCCGCAATACGTATCGCAGCAACCGTAATAGCCGCAATCGCTACACACGCAAACGCAACCGCATCCGCAACCGCAATTTAAAACTATGGGACAAACTACTATCCCACTCTTGTTGTACAGATTATAATTAGAGTAGGAAAAGTACACATTGTATGGCTAATCTTATTGTCCAGGTTAAATGAATAAAAAATGAGGAAGAACTAAAAATATACTTTGGAATTACCATATTTAATTTATAAAAACCCATTCAAGTTTGCTCGGGTCCAGAATTTATAGTACTGGCAGGAGTAGAAGTTAAACAATGTTACAGAAAGGAATTTATGCCTGAACTAATATTGTTAACCTGAAGCTTAAACTATCATACTGCCAAATAAAATAATAAGTCTATAACTATAAGTAATATCTGCTTCCAACATAGCTTATACTATAGAAAATTAGAATTTTAATATAACCTTCCTAGAGTCCTTGTCCAAAAACGAAGAGGAAAAATAACAGATGAGCACAAAATACAAAAGTACAACTCATGAAATTAAAATACTAGGTTTCATAATATCCTAAGTTCACGTTTACTTAAAATATTATCCAATAGCAAAAATTGAACTAATAGGATTTTCAATGGAATAGTTAACCCAAATAAAGGAGTTTTGAGTTCTGACAGCAAATTTATATTTATATTCAGGAGTGAGATAAATACCACTCAGTCACACATTAATTGTAAATTGTAATTGACATGATGAAATAATACCAAAAGACTTGCCAGGAAGTAACTAAATAAATTAGTGCTCACATACAAATCAAATCCTTATTTGTTTCCTAGTGCACTTTAAACTAGAACTCAGTACCTACAGATTCATCTGAAAGATAAAATTGAGATTCTTAAAAAGGGATAGCTCTTATCTCCCTCTACATTATCAGTAAGAAAAAAGTAATGTGCCAATCAACAGATTTCCATTCACCTATCTTCATTCACAATACAATTTTGTTATACAAAGCATGGGACATATAAGAAAATAATGATATAAAACAAACACTTCAACCAGACCAGTTCAAATCAAATCCCCAAAGTTAGCGTATATAAAAACTCTAGTTAGAGTAAAAATCTGACTTTCTGCAACAAATTTCTAATGGGATTTGAGAGGGGTTGAAAGACTTACAAATTTAAGGAAGTGAAAAATGACTGAGTCTCAAATTTGTGTTGTTGTTGGAGTAGTTTCTCTTGCTGAGGTAGGCTTATGGTAAAACTACAACCTCACCGGGATTTCAAAGAGTAGGTTGATGGCTCTCAACTAAGGGTTTCAAATAGAAGGTTTTAAGGTTTTGAAAATCGATGTTGCAATTGAAACCGTAACCCTTGATTTGAAGTATGGATCAATGAAAATGACTGTGATGATGAGAGTTTATGAGTTCTATAGAGGGTGAGGGGATTCAGAGCTCAACGATAGTAGGGTGAGGGTGAATTCAATGGTTCTGAGTTCGTGAGGGATAGTGTGAGATTTTAATTTTTTATTTGGAAGAACATTAATTAAATAAAAGTTACGTGTTTTTTTATTTGGAAATATGAGAAATTAAAAATAAAAAAAAAGCATTTTATAATAGCGTTTATCCATTAACTGCTATCAAACCATGGTATTTAAAATAGCATTTATCTATAAAGCGCTATTAAATATTTCTGTGTAAATTATTTAATAGCACTTATCCATAAAACGCTATTAAACTAGGGTAATTATAATAGCACTTATTTGTAAAGTGATATTATATGTTTTTTTCTTGAATTATTTAATAGCGTTTAACTCAAAAGCGCTGTTATAAATCAAAATTATAGTAGTGTATGATAGCGTTTTCAAGAAAGTGCTATCTTAGTAAAGTTTAATAATAGCGTTGTTTTACAAAGTGCTATCAAAGTCACATTGCTTGTATCCTATGATAGCGCCTGACCATAAAGTGCTATTATAGATGTGTTTGTTTCCTTTTTAATAGCATTTTTTTTAAAAACGCTATTAAATTAGGCGATACAAAATATCAATTTTGGCGTAGTGTTAGCACTCCAACATTTAGATCAATATATAAGAGAGAGTGGATTGAAATTGAGATTGAAAATGTTACCTGAATTTGGTGCATTTTGTATGAATAGTAGAGAGAGAATAACAAACTTGATATTTGTTATGAGTACATTGTTGAGAGTCGTTAGATGTAAATGCATTTGAGATTCTTTGTGATCATCTTGAGGATAGTCCTCGTGTGCTAAAAAGATTCTAGATGAATTAGAACTCCTTTAGAGTGGTTATTCGAGGTCGAGATAAAATAAATCAAAATTACTCATGTGTTAGGTATATCCAATTTATTTTCAAATGTTGTTCAGATTGATTGCAAATACTAAAATTTGATTTCTATGGATTTACTGGCTGGTAATCCTTATTTTTTAATCTAAGGAACAAAATACAAACTAACTTCATTTTGAATTTTCTGTAGCCATATGCATTTTTATGCTCCGCCAATGGGGTGAAGTTGGATATGCGTAACATTTTATTCTTCTTTATTATCCCTGGTGGATGCAAAGCAATGTAGAGCACTTGCTGTCATCGTTTATGCTTATCCTTACTGTTAATCTTAATTTCGACAGATCGAAAACTTAGAATCCCAACTTTGATAGGGTGTCGTACGTGAACAATGATGTTTATCTGGAGCTTTAGAAATTGGATTACAACAACTGTCAAGCAGTGCATAATAAAAAGTGGGACGAATGAAATAGTTAGATAAAATGTTGGAATAGTTAGATAAAAAATTGGAATAGATCTCATAGTTTAAAAGATGTTGTAGTCATCTCGGAGATGGTTTTGAACTTTGATAAAGATGATCCATAGAAGCATTACATTGATAAAAGGAGTGTAAACTACATGGAGAATATTTCAATAGTCAGGTTGGAAGAGACCAAGGAAAATTGTAAGATATATTTGGAGTTGAGTAATGTATCTTTGGATGTGATTCATGGCAGGGCAGTATGACATCAATTTATTTATGTAACCAACCTTACCAAGTGAGAAAAGGATTTTGGTGAGACTCTTATTCAAATTGTTTAGTGTTCTGATAGGTAATTTGCTCAGTATTTTTTGTATGGTTAGTTTGTTTATTTTAGTTTCTGATCTTCTTGCAATGGTTTTGTAGCAGTGTGCCGTCATATAATTTTGATTATATTTTTCATTATCTGATGTATACAAATATTAGCTTTGTAGACTGGTACGCCATGTTTCTTCCTATTAGGGTTGGTTGATCTTTTCTTTTATGGTTGTGTGGACAAGATTGATGCTCATAAAGTGTTTGGTTATGCTATTTTCAAGGATGGGAAATATACCCGTCTCTCTTATCCTTTGGAAAAGGTTCACTCATATGTCTCTAGCAGAAGTTTTCACAATGGACGTTTTATTCAGATGATGCGAGAGAAACCAATATCACAATTCACACCGATTTCGGTTCCCTCCGGTTTATTTAATCGGCATCAAAACCAATATTTTTCACTTACAACAGGTAGAATATTTCCCTAGCTCTCCGTCGGTACCAAGAACACTTAAATCGGGTAAACGAGCCGAAAGTTACGGATTTTAGAAATAATCTTTTTTTTGTTTTTATCCCAGGTCACGCTAAGCGCGCACCCTTCCGCATTGAGCGCGTTGCTCTCGGGTTGGAGAGGTTGAAAATTCTACATACCGCGCTAAGCGGGCATCTGCACGCTAAGCGCGCTCTGCGATTTTCAGAAAAAAACATCTTTTGACAGCAGAAAATTCCAACCCCCCAATCCATACCAAATCATCAAGTAAGGGTTTATGATCATGATTCCATCATACTTCAACCATCAAACATTAAAACACATAATTTCCAACAATTCCTCAAAGTTTCTATTCAAAACCTAACATTTCAAAAACCCATTTCATTCCAAAATCATTCCAAACAATACCAACATCATAACAATGATCTATAGATGTTTCTACACACACATTGATCATACTACACAATTTATATCGATTTCTAATTGTTAAGTTTATGATTTAGGAAAGATTATTCATTTTCTCTCAAAACCAACACTAACTCTAGAACTCAAGAAATCCTACAACTAAAGCATCTAACTACAACCCACCTTGAATAGATGATGATGATGAAGATTGGAAGATGTTTGATGAAGAGGAGATGATGATCCAAGCTTTTCTCTTAAATTCCAAGTTTTCTTCTTTTTCTTTCCTTTGCTCTTCCTTCTCTCTAATTTCTCTCTCTCAAATGTTACTATGTTGGAAAATGAGAGGAAGAAAAAGATATAGAAACTATCATTAATTTAGTAATACTACTAAATGTCCAAATTATCTCAATTGCACAAATTAATAAAATCTCAAAGTTAAATAATATTAATCTGATCATTTCTGAGTTCGTCAGTTTACTGTAAATATTTTATCCGATAAATTCTCAGAGTAACCCGGAACCCAGTTGACCTTAATAATATTATTCAAGTGGAATAATTTATGGGGTATTACATCCACCCCCCCTTAAATAGAAATTCTCCCACGAATTTAAATCAATTACCTGAAAAAATGAGGATAAGCTTCTCGCATCTCGGATTCCAATTCCCATGTTGCATCACCCGGATGCGTCTCATCCCACTGAACCTTAACAAGAAGAATCTCTTTATTTCTTAACACCTTAGTTTCTCTTCCTGTGATACGACTCGGTTGAGGCTCAAACGTCAAATCTGCTTCTATTTCAATCGTATCAGGTAAAATTGGTTGAAGAGGATCCGGAACAAATTTTCGAAGTTGAGATGCATGAAAAACGTCGTGCATCTCTGACAGATAAGGCGGTAGGGCTAATCTGTAAGCTACTTCGCCAATTCTTTCTAGAATTTGATACGGTCCCACATATTTTGGACTTAACTTTCGCGACTTAAACGGTCCTTTTAACCTCAATCTCGGAGTAACTTTTAAGAACACATGTTCACCCTCAACAAACTCCAAAGGTCTCCTACGATTATCCGCATAGCTTTTCTGGCGATCTCGTGCTTATTTAGCTTTATCACGGATCATCCTAATCTTTTCCGTAGTATCTTGGATAATCTCCGGTCCCAACATTCTATCTTCACCAACTTCTGCCCAGCACAATGGTGTCCTACACTTCCTTCCATACAATGCCTCATAAGGTGCCATACCAATACTTGCATGATAGCTGTTATTATAAGAGAACTCAATCAACGACAAACGTTCTATCCGATTTCCTCCTCTTCCAAGTACACAAGCTCTCAACATATCTTCCATTGTTTGTATTGTCCGTTCCGTCTGACCATCCGTTTGCGGATGATTCGACGTACTTAAACACAACTTCGTTCCCATCGCTTGTTGAAAAGCTCTCCAAAATCTCGAAGTAAACTTTGGATCTCTATCCGAAACTATACTAGTGGGAATACCATACAACCTTACAATTTCCGAAATGAACAATCTTGCGAGATGGCTCACCTTGTAGGTAGTTTTTACGGCTAAGAAATGTGCAGATTTTCTCAATCGATCTACAATTACCCAAATCGAATCATATCCACCTTGGGTACGGGGTAATCCAACTGCGAAGTCCATAGAGATACTATCCCACTTCCACACCGGAATTTCTAACGGTTCTAGTAAGCCACCCGGTCTTTGGTGTTCAATCTTCACTTGTTGGCACACTGCACATTCCGACACATACACCGCAATATCCTTTTTCATCCTAGACCACCAATAGTCCCTCTTTAAATCTTGATACATCTTGGAAGACCCCAGATGTATAGTAAAAGCACCCTTATGCGCTTCTTCCAAAATCCTCCTTTTCAACTCCGTGTTATTCGGAACACAAATCCTTTGGTTAAACAAAATGATTCCGTCGGTAGCTCGCACAAAACCCGGTTGTACTAACACTTCTTGTAAATTCTCATCTAACCCTTGTCCTTGTTGGATTTATTCCCTAAGAGTAGAATTCACATTCAAATTTCCCATAATCATACCACTAGGAGTCCAAACAAATTGAAGATTTAGATCCCTAAACTTTTCCAATAAGGTGTACTCGAACATCATCAACTTGGCATTATGCGACACTTTCCTACACAATGAATCTGCTACTTTATTCGCTTTACCCGGATGGTATTTTAGTTCCAATTCATAATCTTTCAAATATTGCATCCATCTCCTTTGACGCATGTTCAACTCTTTCTGATCTAAAAGGTACTTTAAACTCTTGTGATCACTGAACATCTCGAAACGTACACCATACAAGTAATGGCGCCACACCTTCAAAGTAAACACAACTGCCGCAAATTCCAAATCGTGCGTTGGATAATTCTCTTCATGGACTTTCAACTGCCGAGAAGCATAAGCCACCACATGCCCATCTTGCATTAATACACCTCCTAATCCCATTTTCGATGCATCACAATATACCTCATACAACTTGTTAGGACCTGGAATAATCAAAACAGGGGCGGTCGTCAGTCTTTCCTTCAAACTCATAAAACTTCTTTCACAAGCCGAATCCCGGTCATACGAACAATCCTTACGAGTAAGCCTCGTCATTGGTAAAGCCAGTTGGGAAAAACCTTGAATAAATCTTCTATAATAACCTGCCAAACCCAAGAAACTTCTGATTTCTGCAACGTTCTTCGGTCTTTCCCAATTAATCACCGCTTCAACTTTTGATGGGTCTACCCCCACACCTCCTTGAGATATGACGTGACCAAGAAAATTAACCTCTGACATCCAAAACTCGCACTTTCTTAGCTTGGCAAAAAGTTGCCTCTCTTGTAAGATGGATAAAACAATTCTTAGGTGTTCTCCGTGCTCTTGAGGATCACGAGAATAGATAAGAATGTCATCAATGAAAATCACCCTAAATTGGTCCAAATAAGGTTGAAATATCCGATTCATATAATCCATGAAAACTGCCGGAGCATTCGTCACACCGAAAGGCATCACCAAAAATTCATAATGACCATAACGAGTTCTAAATGCAGTCTTCGGTACATCCGAACTCTTCACACGAATTTGATGATATCCCGACCGTAAATCAATCTTCGAGAACACACAGACTCCTTTCAATTGATCTAATAGATCGTCTATCCTTGGTAATGGGTATTTATTCTTGATGGTGACCTTATTCAACTGACGTTAATCAATACACAACCGCATTCCACCATTCTTCTTCTTTACCAACAACAATGGAGCTCCCCGGGGCAAAACACTGGGTCGAACGAAATGCTTAGTCAACAACTCTTCTAACTGGTCCTTTAATTCTCTTAACTCAAGTGGTGCCATCCGATACGGAGAAACGGATATTGGAGCCATTCCCGGTATCAGGTCAATAGACAATTCCACTTCCCTCTCCGGAGGAAGAGAAGTGATATCCTCGGGGAAAACTTCAGGAAACTCACAAACTACCGGAATACTCACCACTTGAAGGTTACTACTCTCCTCCTTAGTGAGAATTAACAGAACAAATTTTTCCTCCTTAAACAAGAAATTTATCATTCCAACCGTACCTTCTAAAATGGTAGTCAACACATCCTTCGGGGTAACCTCTACGGATGGAATAATGATTAGCTTTTCTTCACACCCTATAAACACCGAATTAGCTGAAAGCCAATCCATTCCCAAAACAACATCCATTTTCTTAAGCGGTAAACAAATCAGATCAATCTGGAAAACTCTTCCATCCACAGATAAAACACAATTTTCACACATTAAAGGTGTTTCAACCATCTCATCCATGGCAGTAGTAACCACCATGGGTGGAGACAACGGAACCGCTTGCAACCCAAGTCGTTTCATACATTGAATCGATATAAAGGAGTGCCTTGCTCCATAATCAAATAAAACAAAGCAAGGATTTCCATTAACAAAACACGTACCAGCAATCAAGGAATTGTCACCCTTTGCTTTCCTTGCATCCATTGTGTAAACTCACCCAGTATTCTTTTCTTGCATTTGGTTTCTATTTTGAGGACAATCTCTTGCCAAATGACCCCTTCGATGACACCGATCACACTCCACTCCTTCGAAGTGACATCTACCACCATGCCTCTTTCCACAAAAATGGCACACAGGAGGTGCACTAGTCCTGGAATTTTGAACCTGCTTTCCCTTAAAAGTTTGTTGCCTTGGTCTAAATTGTTGATTCGATCTCCCACGATCAGTTTGATTCACCCTACTTAACTTTCCTTCCGCTTGCACCTTCTTTAAGCTATGCTCCGCCACATAACACTGCCGTAACAATTCAGCATAGTTAGTGAATTCCCTTTTGAGACACGCTATGTGAAATTTCAGCCCTCAAACCAAACAAAAATTGATCGATCTTCCATCTCTCGTTAGGAGCATACATGGCTTGCCTAGAGTAAGCCACCATAGTCTCAAACTTTTCCGCATAAGAAGCCACGGTCAAGTTACCTTGTCTCAACTGCTGAAACTCAAATTCCTTCTGAGACCTTAAGGAACTTGGAAAATACTTCTCCATAAAATTTACCTTAAACTGCTCCCATACCTTCGGTACCTCTTGAATTGTCATTAAGGCTGAAGCGCTCTCCCACCACCTCATGGAAGGACCCTTCAACAAGTGAGAAGCGAAGACCACCTTATTTTCCTCACTGCACTGAACTATTAAGAAGATCCGCTCCATACCGGATATCCATTCATGAGCTTTTACTGGATCTAACCCTCCCTGAAACTCCAGAGGATTCATACGAATGAAATCCCTAAAGGTTCCCCCTGCAACTTGAGGAACAACCACTGGAGGAGGCAGACCACCAGCCATTTGCTGTACCATTTATTGCACAAACTGATTTTGCTGTTGTTGCATCTGTTGCATGAATTGATACAAAGGGGCATTCCCTTCGTCACCCGGTGGATTTGTCCCAGCTGGAGTGGTTCTCAGTCTACCACGGTTGTTTCTGCGCCCGTCGGCTATGTTCCTAAATGTCATATAGATAGGATTAAGTTGATCAGGCTTAATACCATAAATATAACACGTAAGACCAATGGCGACACAACACATATGAAACGGAAGGAAAATACTTATACTATTTCATGGCTAGGTCGAGGATACGACCTGTTCTGATACCAACTGTAACGCCCATATATAAATACATACAGGAAAGCACATATTATACATGAATAATACGTTTGGTACTGAAATATACAAGTCCCTAGTAACCACATTATACATATACATGCCCCAAAATCACCTAATACAAAAAACTATGGCATGATTTATATACAAGACGTTCCAAAGATAAATACTAAGAACTAGATCAAATAATGATCGCAAAAAATCTTCACAACGGAAGCCTTGCCACACAAAACCATGATCCATAAGGAAAAGTCAAACAACTTTGTCCTTACCCTTCGCCGAACCTGTAGTACCTGTGATGTAAACAACAACGTGGGGTGAGATACATCAAATCTCAATGAGTCGCTATCTTATGAGTCCTCTCGGCTTTACAAGGTTCTAACAAACCTAACTCAAGTCAAAGGGAAGGGAAGTGACTTTGAGTACTCACACACACTATATGGATCCATGTTCTTGAGTCTCGTTAACTCACAATATCACTAATCGATAACCTTACCAAGGCATCCCCTTTTCCCGTCCGCTTCTACGTCTAGAAGTCGACCCGAGTCTTGGATCCTTGTAGTTACTTGGCATACGAATGGATTCGGAATTAAGGGACGCATTATCACCTTAATTCGTCACTTCTCATGGCCTCTCATGCCATCACAAGTCTCTACCCGTAGGTTCCATCGTACTATAACATTGGGAATCAAACCTGCCAAGTAGTAATGCCTACATTTAGAGGAGTTCGAGACTCATGAATGCCTCTCAAGGACGATGGTTACGATTACGTGATCATATACACCAATGAGATTG